>CM067222.1:99352675-100831841 GCA_034190945.1 Octodonta nipae | reverse complement strand
TCAAACGCCTTTGACAAATCCAGAAAAACAGCAATAGTAAGTAGGTAATAGTATTACAGACTGAAATTTATTATATTTGTTGGTTTGAACATTTTCTAATGCTTTACGAGAATCTGAGCCAGAGTGGAGCCGGCTGCGAATTTTTTTATGCTTTATTTAGAATATTTTTTGTACTTACAAACACACAATCACAGCTTTTGAATTAAATATTAACGTTATTAATGTGAAATAGCTATGAGACTTCAACCAAACTTAAACAAAAGGAAATATATAACGTATTAAATGGCACGTCTTTGAACCTTTTTTCCTTAAATTATAATTATAGAATCAATCAATACTTTCTAAATACAACTCGAGTTTTAATGACAGGCATCCCGAGAGAATCTAGAACCTAGATCTGTTGAGTATAAAAAAGGATCAATCAAGATTACTTGACTGCGCAGCACATGTTGATGTTCTGGGTCAATTTGCAATCAATCCAATCTTGTCGAGTCGTCAGGTAGCTATAGCTATTGTTTATTTATGCGAATTCATTAATAAACAAAACTGCAGTTATTTGGAGTGATGGAAACCTACTCGAAGTTAGAGAAGCTCATATCCAGTACTCTCACAAAATTAATGTTTGGGGTAATATAAGGCATTTCCAGGAAGATGGTGCTCTATTTAGTCACGGTTAGGCAATGGCTTCATGCCCACTATTCCAAACAGTGGATTGGAAGGAGGAATCAGTTGAATGGCCACCTAGATTTCCGGACCTAACACCACTCGATTTTTCTTTGTGAGGTCACTTGAAATCCGTTGTTTTTGAATAGGAACTTGACAAAGTGTGTCAAGATAAACTGTATTATTGTCTCCTGTATAGTGAAACTCTTTTTGAACATTTATTACATTTACAAATTAATTTGTAATACACAGTATATTTTAATTAAACTAGTGGTCGCCCAGTGGTCGCATTTCGACCCTATTTCATGAAATTGTGAATGTATATTTTGATAAGAAACAAAGTTTTGGAGAAATCGGAGAAGTGGATGTAATGAACAAAATTGTTCACTCATATTGACAAATCTATTGAAATAAAAAGAAAATAAAAATGAAATGAAATATCGGTTTTCGAAATATTTTTGACAAATGAATGATCCCCAAATTTTTGGCTGGAACCGTTCCTGGCAAAGTATTCGATATAATAATTGCAACCTAAAAGTTTTCGTCATTTGCGGTGGTTTCAAGCATATTCAGGAATATTAAAGAAAACAGAGTACCAACAACCCTAGGAGATCTTAAATATTTAATACATTCTCTACTGTCTGTTGTCTTACAATTTTTTTGCACAATGCCTTCGGGAATGTTTTGATAATAATATATTAGTCAAATAATTAAATTCACATTGAAAACAGAATATTTAATATGAAAGTTACTGCAACGCGTCCGAAAAATCAATACTGATCTACTACATTGACTATTTTACCACTAAACAATAACAATGCTTGCATGCCACTTCCAGAAGTACATGCTCTAAGTATATAACAGCATCTAACGATCGGTCCCTCTATATATAATTACTCAAGGTTTTGAGTTTTGACGGTCTAGCGGCGGCAGCAATGTCAATTGTTTGGCATTGACAGTATGGACGTAAATAATGAATTTTTATTATATTTTATTTAACGAATGAACCAATATTATAAATTAATTATAGCATTCTGCACTGAAGGTGATCAGCAGCGACTAAACAAAACAAAAATGAAGACAATCGGTTGAGATACATACGAGAAAATGGTACCTAATCGTTTTGTCTTTGCCTATTTATATATAGATTTTATTTAGTTAGTCGAAGAATACTTCAGCAAAAGTAGTTTTGTATGATCTGATTAAATTTGATTTTTGTGAGCTTGAAGAGCAAGTATTACAAGTAGGGGGTTGTGATTTAAAGTTACTGTTGGGATGGTTGGGGTAAGGGGATAAGCAGAAGGGGTTAGTTAATACATTATTTTAGTCCCCCTCGAAATTATAACAAGTAATTTGAGGAATTTTTCTTATGTTTTTTCGTTTCTTGGATTCATCCATTGGAAATTTACAAACTGTTATTCAAAAATAAATTATTAAAGATGAATTAATAACCTCTTTCGCTTACAAATTAACGAATTTCGACAAACACTGCGCCTTTAAAACTATTCTATGAGAAATCGCATTTCTGTGCCTACAACTTTAAAGTTTCTTCCTTATTTTTCCCGACAGCAAAGGATAATCCAGTGCGCAATAGAATCGACATAATTTAAAGAACATGTAGACCACGAACATAAAGTAATAAATAAAATTTCTCTCCTCGCTATAAAACGCAGCCGCTGTTTAAAAGTCGGAGGTCTCTGTTTCAGCGATTCGATCCAATTAAAAAGGACCGGAAAAACTTCAGAATCGTTAATTTTTTTCAATTTCTTCGTGAGCTCGGTAACGATAAATTTTTGAGTCAAAAACATATAGTAAAAATAATTTATGGTCTGAATGCGGAACAGCATGTTCCGTTGTAATCATACTAAAAACATCAGTAATGTTAGGTGGATTCTTGGAAATACAATTTAACACTTTTTGACACGGGAAGATTAAATTTAGGATAGAGTAACATAATCAGCTCAAAACAAGAAGCGCTAAATATATTGTATTTAGCGCTTCTTATCAATTTGTGATCTGAAATTGTTTTAAATAGACAGAAAACTATTATATGTCAGAAATCTGTTGTTCATTAAATTTGATCTTGTCAGGAATTGTGTCCTTGATTTGGAGATCGATTTTTTCAGCTCTACTAATTAAATCATATGTTTAATAACTGCTCTAGATATAACTAACTGCACACACCCCCTTACAGAGACATTGTTGTCCGTTAACATCTTACTAAATGACAGATAGGATGACATACTCAGAAGGTACCGCTAATGAGTCGTTGTCAATTCTCCCTGTAGATTAAAAAATCAAGCTACAAATCTCAATGGTTCTCAGTCTCAATAGCAGTTCGTTTGCTTGTCAAAAACTACAACTAGAAACTGAAACTAAAATACCAATTAGGTCAGGTCATTTACAAAAATAAGTTACAAAATTTTAGTAATACAAAACCAACAATGAGTTCTTAAAATAGAACATGACCAATTAGTACAAAATTAAATATTGTTATAAAATTCATGGCGCCAAAAAATTACGGAACCTTTCAAATTAGCCTTTTCGATATAAACAACACGTAAACATTAAAAAAATGACTGAAATAAAAAAAGAAGTACAACCCAGCGGCTATCCTGAAAATTCGATGTGTGTAAAAAGATCAACACAAGGGCGCCTCGAAATTTAAATCACAGAATCTATTGCAATATGGTTATCCATGCATATTTTTTTAACAAAAAAAAAATCAAAAAAACCTTAGGAATTTATTTTTTGCCTTTTACACAGAATCCATCCGTAAAACAGTTTTTGCTACCCTGGGCAATGTTTTAGTGAAAGGATTTATCTAAAAAACTGATCAAAATCGTTAATTTGTAACTTAGATAAAATTGAACCAAACTATTAACTGTTTTTTTCTCCTACTTTATACTTAAATCATTCTTAATAACTAACGGGGTAGATCTTTTCGTAGCTAAACTGAGTTCAAAAATGAATAATGTAGTCCTGATAATTTTTCCAAAATTACAGTAAATCTACCTTTTTTAAAGGGCCATATTATCTCCCCGGATGACCGAATCATTATCAATACACCAGCATTGGAAAGTATTATCGCTGTTTTCCAACTTTTAAGCATAAATACTTCCAGCTGTACGGAAATCGGTGCACCTTCAAGTGACCTGTATTTGGGAGGGACAAACGCTCAGTATCAGCTGATCAGCAACCGCCAATCTGTTGTGGACAAAAAAGAAAAATTGTATCAAACCGAGAAATTAATGATAAGCCTCTAGCTAAAAGAAAAAGAGCGATTGATAGTGACTACATATTTAGAGTTGATACGTTAATAACGAACAAACAATATATAAAACCCTATTTATCTACAGGAATACTGGTTGACCATAATGTAGAGGTCCTTCTGATCTAAATATCTCTGAGGACGCATTTGTGTTTCAAAATTGCACTACAAATTTTATTCCACATTTAAGGTTTCAAATATTTATGTTTCAGGAAAACTGATAATATTTCGGGAATTGCATGTTACAATAAAATAAAGCTAACTGATATATTTTCAAACGGTATCTAATAATTTTACAAATTTGCCAGAATTGGAATTACTGGGTTATCCATAGCACTATCATCTCCTTCTTTATATAATGCTCAATCGAATGTCAAATAAATACTACAAATGCAATATTCTATTAATAGTCTAAGCTCGGACCAATCATTGTAATATTTCTTGATGATTTTAACTACCAATCTTGTGAAATATTGTTAAACCAAGATACCACATCTAGTGATACAAATCTAAAGTATTTTCGTATCTGTATTTGCATTATAGTTTGACCAAGTCAAACCAGTTCAATAAATTTAAATGTATGTCAGTAGATTAAGAATATTACGTAAAAATTGTGTCTATTTATAAGCCGGTCATGATATGTTAGACCAATCAATAGAGATTTTTTCGTGAATACTGCCTGTGCCATCACATTAAGAATGATTTGTAGTGATATATTGCTACCTTTTCCACTCGCAACTATGTTTTTTTTACTTTGTTATAAACAATTGAAACAAGAAAATTGCGTTTTTTTTTCGTTGCATGTTTATAAAATGAAAAATAATAAACTAATCTCAATGGTGTCAACAGGTGAATTGTAAAGCATGGAAATACCAATGAAATGAGCCCAGGATCAATCCGATAAGATCTTTAGTAACAGAAGTAAACAAAAAATACTGGAAAATTTAGCGGTTTTCTTTATATTATTATAACTTCGTCACTATCGAAGTTGTAGAACTGGGCTTGTGGGAATTGTTAGTAATTGATATCTATCTTATGCGTGACTAAACCAGGCGCTATCGGTTTATTAATTTTTAATTAATTGCTATCTCAAGTTTTTAGTCCACTACTCTTGCAGTGTGTCATGCAATATGGAACGTCAAACATCAGTTCAGAATAGAGATGTTGAAAGTAGAGATATAATTCTACAACGCCTCTAATTTGGTAAGCTTATGAATATGTTGGAGTAGTGGGGGGAACACGGTTGTTGAGGGGAACTGCTAACAATAATTATTATCGATAGTAACTGTCACTCTGACAGATGGTGAAAAAATTTAATCGTTAAAACAATTCTATACAAAGTGATTTGTTCGATTTTGTTATATCAAATGAGAACTGTTTGTTTATTAATATATTAATATGTAAATTGTTTCTCGGAAACGTTTTTGCTTTAATTTGTGGATTTTGGGTTTACGGAACATCGAAGAAGGGTGGTCATTAAAAAAATTCTTACTTGTGAGGATTTAAAATATTAAAACGATCTATATATGTGCCTCTACTAAATATTACTATACGTTTTCCCTCAACAACCGTGTTTCCCCACTCCTTGGATACATTCATACGCTCGCCCATTTTTTGTCATGTTTTTTTCAGATATTTCACAGACATTTAGTGAAAAATGAGAATAGAGGCTTTGTAGAATGACACCACTACTTTCAACAACTTTTTTCAAAATTGAAATTTGATTATCTATGACGCATGGGGGCACAATGCAAAAATAGTGAACAGAAAATTTTATATCACAATTGTTCACAAACTAATAAACCGGAAGCGTCTGGTTTTGGCATACATAAAATAGATGTAAATTACTATCAGTTCCTACAAGCCCAGTTCTGCAGCTTCGATTTTTTTTTAAAATCCTACATTTTTCAGTATTTTTTGTTTTTCCCTGTTACTAATGATCCAATCGAATCGAGCCTGGGCTCATTTCAAGCTTTACAATTCACCTGTTGACACCATTGAGATTAGTTTATTATTTTTTATTTTATAAACATGCAACGAAAAAAACGCAATTTCTTGCTTCAGTTGCTTATAACAAAGTAAAAAACCATAGAGGGGAAAACAGCAAAATATCGCTAGGAATCTTTGTTAATGTGATGACACAGTCGGTATCCCGATAGTATTTTTCACACATTATCAGTTAATTTTTGCTCTATTGATTGGTCAATGTAGCTAACTACTAGTTTCAAGGTACAGCCTTGTTAGTAAATCTTCATCAGCCCATACAGATTTGGTAATAGAGCTGGTCAGGTTATCATATTTTTTGTCCAATTCTCCGTTGTAAGATTGCTATTTAATAACTCAATCAATCTCGAACTTCGATCTCTTGCAATCACTTCATCAGTCATCGTCATTCAACATGGCCCTCATGTGTTCTAAATATTCCTGTTTATACGTATTTCAATGTGAAAGAAATTGTTACGTCTCATAGCTAAAAATTATGTTCATGCCCACAATCAAATATATAATCAGACATTTTTTTCACACATTCACGTTACGTTTTATTCAGAGTAAAACTTCTTAAGAACAGCCAGCGTGGGTTCCAAATATATTCCCGCAAGTAATTAGCGTCAAGCCATCATTCCACATGACAAAAACGACTGAGTTGTTAAACGTCTTATCCTTAGTATGATGAGAGATAATTTTGATTTGGCATCTAACCGTTTCATTGCTGTAGCTTTTTTACTTTTTCTCAACATTTTGACAGACACTTCCTAGTCTAAATATTACACTTCGTATTTTTTGGGTTCTTGCTGCCAAGTTCAACAAATTTTTCTTCTAGTAAAATTCACAGATAATTTATGTGATGAAGAAATAGAATTGATTAATACAATTCAATTGATTAATTTGTTTTCCGATGTGTCGAAAGAAAGTTAAAATAAGGCAGTCTCTGACTGGGTGACGGAAGAACTACTGAATCGGAATAATAGAGTTTGTTTACTTACTAATTTACCAACAAATATCTTTTTTTGTGAAAATCTTCTGTACATATCTGAATTAAAAAATTCTAAAAGTTCATAGTATGACAACACCTTTTTTTTCTCTAAAAACAAATCAAAAGCTATGTGGAATACAAATGAGGATCTGCAGGGTAAGAAAACTAACACTTAATGTGTGGGAAAATGTTATTCAGTTAACGGATGAACAAGTAGCTAAGGCTTTAATTCCCATTTTACAGCAAACAATGTTAATGGTGTGTCTAAGTACTTCTTTGGAAATAACGCCATAGTTTAAAGAAAACTGCTGTATATTCCAAACGTTTCGGGGTTTAGGTCAGACCCCGTTGTCAATGGTTAAGAAACTATGGATAAAAAACAATGTAAATTAAAATATTTGACAATGTGTATTTTTTGATTTCTGACGTAACTAAGAGAATTTTATTTGTAAAGATCATATAATCTTAAAGTTCCTTTCAAATTGGAAGAATTTGAAAGGGAGATCTTCAGAATTTTATGTGGCGCTCCTAGGTGCGACTTTGTTTTAAGATAGTGCATTCGCCAAAAATGCGACCAAAGAACTTTGTTGATTCAGTGATCCCAATAAAATCATAACAGAAAACCTAGGAAAAACCTTATGAACTATCCCGATATTGGGTTGTTCACAAGGACATGACTATTAGCAATTTCTTCCTTAATCATCGGCAACCAGGAACGACTGAATTCTACGGAGGTAGTAGCGTTACAATCGTTTTCATTTAACACAATTAAAGCAGACTCTTTTAGTTTTCTTTTGGTGTTGTATTCTTCTTTGTGTAATATAACTGAATTTTGAAACTGTATTTTCTGACCAAGGTCCCAAGCATGTTCGCAAATTTTGGAGTTTTCAAATTGTCGTTTTTTATGTAATTTTTGTGTTCGTTTATTCGAACATTCAGAGGTCTAGAGGTTTCTCCAATATAGAATTTATTACATTCACAAGGGATTTTATAAATGCCATTTTTTGTATTTTTGGAGTTGTGTTATTTGGTTTGGTTTTTGATACAATTGATTTTAGTGTATTTCTTGTTTTAAATGATGTTTTGATATTATATCTGTTTCCCACTCTTTTTTGTCTTTCTGATAGACACTATATGTATGGTATAGTTATTGTATTAATGTGATTTTCTTGGGAGTCAGTGTTGCTTGGTGAAGTTTGATGTTGGTTCTTAGGGATTGTTTGGTATTCGATTTTGTTTAACTCGTTATTAATAAATTTATTTGGGTAATGATTGGGAGAAAGTACTTTTTTTTTAAACTGTTTTTCTTCATTGAAGTTATTGATGTTAGAACAGTTGGTTTTTGCTCTGTCATATAGAGTTTTTAGTGTTTATAATCCTAGGTTTTCCCTTATGACTTTAATGGGATCACTGAATCAACAAAGTTCTTTGGTCGCATTTTTGGCGAATGCACTATCTTATAACAAAGTCGCACCGAGGAGCTCCACATAAAATTCTGAAGATCTCCCTTTCAAATTCTTCCAATTTGAAAGGAACTTTCTGATTATATGATCTTTAGAAATTTCTGTGCTACCCTGTATATTACAAATAAAAGTCTATTAGTTACGTCAGAAATCAAATAATACACATTGTCAAATATTTTAATTTACATCTTAGAATTGTACCTTTTTTATCCATAGTTTCTAAACCATTGACAACGAGGTCTGACCTGGACCCCGAATATACAGCAGTTTTCTTTAAACTGTGGTGTAAGTTCCCAAGAAGTACTTAGACATTGAAAAATATGCCACAAATATCGTACAGAAAACAATGTTAATGCTAATGTCAAAGTAGATTTTTGCTTGTAACAAGAGAATATACTAATGAATATGTCGTATTTTGTCATCTGTAACTGAGCAAGAAGTAATGTCAATAATAAAAGACCTAAAGTAGCAATACAGCTCTCGATGACTTTTACAATAATATTATAAATGCGATAGACAAAAATCTATGTTTGATTATCCTTTTTGTACGCTTTTCTCGTGCATTTGACTGTGTCAACCATGATATTCTGCTCATCAAATTCTTGGCCCATTTTTGTAAGTAATCTTTGCCAATGACCTGCCCCGCCTACATTCGTAAGAATAGGGATAATAATGTAACTTGTTACGCAGATGATACCAATTTCTTAATTGTTAGAAATGTATACCAGTCAACTCAATATACTGCAGAGCAAGTTTATAGAGATGCAAATTGAGTGGTCACAAAAGAATGCGTTAAGAGTAACTTAGATAAAACTATAGTAGTAGCTTTAAAAAAAATGGCCGATGTTCAGCTAAGCTCGGAAGCTAAATTTCCGGGAGTCGGTATTGATGAAAATCTGACGTGGTCAACAAACACTGACAAACTTTGTGAAATGAGGAAACTGTTTCACCATTAGGCAGTTAAAAAATCACTGCAATTATTATTAGGTAAAAGTTGCTTAAATTTCTTAAAGGTTACAACAGAATAACCAGTTCGTTTAATTCAACAGCATCTGAAATATCGAATAAATATTTTCAGCTATTATTATTCACTTCTATTCAAAAGTTAAACATCAGTGCTTAGAAATAAGCACTTAATAATGAAGCTGTATTTTAATTACCGTATTTTCCTGCAAGAGAGAAAACTAATGTATCTTCAAAAACCGCCAGAGGAATCTATCCTTGCTATATTCATGTTAACAGATAAGATTAGAAGGCAATCAGTGGCTTGTCACAGTACGTTACACTACTCATGACGTCACCTTGATGGATTACTCTTGCAAGCCCTTACTTTGTCCCGTATATTGTCGACCCGTTTATAGTTGTCGTTTGCCGGCAAAAATATTTTAGTCAGATGTGGGATTGAAGAGAAGAGAAACGCATACTACGAGATAAATATGAACTACAGAACTGCTACAAAAATATTTATACTCTATATGCGCATACGATTTTGCAGATGTAGATTAATAAATTATTTATATTTAAAAAAGAACTGACTCTAGGTGGCACAAAGTAAAATCCTTTTAGAAATCCTGTGTTCTGACATATATTCTTTTTAACCGACTTCCAAAAAGGACGAGGTTATCAATTAGTCGCCCTTTTTTTTGTATGTATGTTACCTGATTTCTTCTCCTGTGGTGAACCGTTTTGAATGAATATGGTCTTGTTTAATAGAGTATATATTCGGATTGGTGAAACTCCAAATTTGGGAAAAGAATTCTATTGGTAAAGTGATGAAATCTGTGAATGAACAAATGCGTGCATGGAAATCGACCAATATGCCTAACATATTAGTCGATTTTTCTAAAACTCCTTATAGATGTTTATAGTTATTTTAACGTTTAATCTATTAAGGAAGATCCCTAGGTGATCTCATATAGTTTTCTGCGACATGCAACTTGCAGTTTTGCAGAAAATGGCAGAAAATTCCAAAATTCTTGTCAAAAATTTCATAGAAATGACATAATGGACATTTCCTCATAAATATTTTAATTCCAACGTAATAGTTCGGGAATTTTAGGCACATCTCAAGCATATAGGTAGAAAAGCATAGTATTTTCGGCTCCTTAAATCTATGAGTACCAAGCTCGTTTTGTTTGTATACCAGGCAAATATCTATTTAAATGGAAATTTTCCCATTTTGCGAAAATTGTGCTTTTGGTGTCACATTCTCCCGGCCTAATAGAAAATTTAGTGACTACACATGTCAAACTCTAAACTGCTATTTGGGGCGTTTATACACAGGGTGTCTTGTTATGGCAAACAAAATCACAAAGTAAAGTAATAGGAGTTGCATTTATATGATGATTGAAATATAGGTTAGGCCGCTTAGTCGTATATACAGAATGGTTGGAATATAGGGTGGAGTGGACGTTTGGTGACATAAAAATGTTGTAAAAAATGTGAAATTAAAATTATATAGGGTGATTAAAAAACTCTTATATGATATGGACGTAAACAAATCATATACAGGATGGTTGAAATCTATGCTGAAATTGAATTATATTTATACAGTGTGATTCAAAAATTATTTATTTTATAGCCGATAAGAAGTTGCTTAAAGTGTGGAGAGCAATTAGTGTTACACAGAGCGATAATATAAAATGTGAAAAATGAAATAATGTATGGGGTAGCCCACAAGGAGTTATATATTATGGTTGAACTGTAGGACGGATTTGACTCCGTAAATACGGGATGGCTTCTACTCCGTCCTATAGTTTACAGAAGGCAGCTAATAAATTTATGCTTGTCCGTGGGCAGGCGTATGTACAGGATGGTTGGTACATAGGGTGGAGTGGAATTATCAACAGTTATACAGAGTTCAACCAACAATCAAGTAGTAGATAAGTACGCAATGAAGGATTTTAGAGTTGCTTGGCACCGACTTCAAAAATATACTAGATTGGTAGGTAATTAATTTGTACAGAATGATCACCTTTTAATATTTACATTTTTTACTTCCTGGATAGGTACCTAACATCATTGAATGTGTTATTTATTTGCTAGAGTTGTATTTTGTTATAATTATTTTTAGCTTTTTAGTTATAGGGGGATGTCGGTTATTTTTTTTAAATTTTTTATTTTTTTTAATTTAAGGTAAAATTCTATTGTGTATTTTAGAGTATTCTTATCTCTCATTCTCTCTCTCTCTCTAATTTGTATTTTTTTCTATATTACCGATATATTGTTTAAATTTTTTGTTTGTTTTATTATTTGGATCACTTTCAATAAATTGAACTCTAATTCATCCTATATTGCAATCACCCTGTATACTTTTCTGTGTATTGGTCTATTGGTGACACAATATAAATTATTTGTTTATCATTCTCTGCATCACCTTCTACAACTATAATTGTACTCTACACGGTGTTGTAAATGCCGTGTATCGTGTCCACCCTAGTAATATTGTTTACCCTGTACCTATAACTTCGACTATCCTACCCACACTGTATTCGTATCAAGGAATATTACGTTGAGAGTATTGATTTATTTAACCAATAGATATACACAATAATATCATCATAATATTATTACATATTACCACAAAGGTAATCGAAGTTACCTGATCATGGTCTTGGCATAATACCTAAAACTAATAATATATGAACCTATCCTATCGAAATATATACTTAACATAAAGGCAAAATGTATAAAAGTTTATAAAATAAAAAAGAACAATAGAAAAAGGATAAAACAATTCTTACACGAAGTTTCTAAAACATTGGTGACTTTTTTGTCAATTGCCTATCTGATTCTATTATTATCTTTATTAATTACCCACTTTTTTAACTTATTTTTTAATGCATATTGCTTAACACTTTTAGTTCATTTGGAAGACCGTTGCATAAATTATTGATCTTACACAACTGCATTTGATACTGACTGTTTTAGATCTATGCGGGAGAAGTATGGTCTTGTTCCTAGTAATACTGTTTGAGTTCAGGAATTTTTCTTTCAGCTTAATGTACAGATATTTCAAAGAGTCAAGTGAGATGAGTTCCTCAAAGTTTAAAGTATTGTTATGTAAGTTCGTTTTAATCTTGTTTACGATTTTTACTAGTTTCTTTTGGTGGCTGTGCAGACGTTTTGAAGCGTTGGAATAAGATTCACTGAAATTTACTGAAGTGTAGACACTTTGTGTAATATAGACACTTTCAGTTTCGTTCTGTATTGTGTTTTTCTTTGTGTAATATGGTTGATTTTTGAAATTGTATCTTATGACCAAGTTCCCAGACATGTTCACCAATTTTTGACTTTTCGAATTGTCGTTTCTACATATAATTTTTGTGTTCATTTATTCGAACATTTATAGGTCTATAGGGTTCTCCAATATAAAATTTGTTACATTCGCAAGGAATCTTATAACTGCAATTTTTTGAGTTTTGTGTTATATTATTTGGTATAGTTTTTGATATAATTGATTTCAGTGTATTTCTTGAAAAAGGCTGCTAAAATGTAGTTCTGGTAAACAAAATTAATATTAGCTAATATTTATATTGCTCTTTTTTAGGATATTTAGTTCAAGGAACAACATGGATAAATAAAGAAAAGAGTTTGAAAACTGGTGCCTTCAGCCTTTATTTTACTAAAACACGAAATAAAGAAATTATTAAAAAATTGAATTATTCTTGTTAAGTAGAACGGAGAAGGTTGAAATGTAAAAGTGAAACCCTTTGATACTGGCTCTAGACTCTATGTTCTGACTAATAATAAGTGTTTTCTCTCTATCTTGCAGGTCGATTAATAGTGTAGGGACCTTAGCACTATTTTAATACCATTAAAATCCTTAAAACACCATCTATAAAAATGTTATGATCTCATTTTTTGTAAAATGATTAGAAAAAAATATATATCAACAAATGGAAATGTAACATTTCCATGAACAAATTATGATATCCACCGTATCTCGTCCCTGGGCTATCAGCAAACAGTTTGACAGTTGGCATGGCATTTGTATTAGGGAAAGAATAAAAGCTATTTGAAATGAATGTCAGTTCGAACATAGTAGTAAAATGAAGGGAAGGTGCTTCTCCCACTTGTACATTTTATTTAATTCCGAATACCAAAATGCAGGCTTTCAAACTGAATTTACATATAATAAAATAAAACTAAAAGAAAATTGATTTATGGGGGACGGTACTCAAAGGACTAATAATTACTATGTTCCCTTCAGATGGTTAAAATATTAATTTAGCTCAAAATGGGAGCATTGTAAACTTCACGTAAAATCAAAAGCCCTGGAAAAAATTCAGATTTGCAAAAAAACCGTCTGAGCTGTAAATTTGAGATTCTTACCAGTTATTTACCTGGTATAAATGAAAGATTCTGCCGAGTTTCAAAATTTCAACGCATCTTATACAATAACTATGGACGATTGAAAATTGTGTATGTTTTACAGTTTTTTCCAAATAACTCAATAACTACTTATCCAATCGACTATATGAACCTATCGTTTAGTCGCTATTGAAATTACGTATAAAACAAACTTAGTTTCGACCCTAGAACTTTTCATTCAGTTGCTGAAAACTTACACAAACTGCTAACATTGCGATTTTTGCAGCTTTAAACACCCCGTATAATTATTTAATTTGTTAACAACAGTTTTTATATGTTATGCTATATACAGTCTTCAAGAAAAGCCATTCAAACAGCTGTGAATTTTTTTGCAATTTTGCAATTGAAAATACTAACTTCCCTAGAGTTTAATAACAAAGAATCTATTTCACCAAATGATTCACTGAAAACACAATTTTGTTACGCGTCTACGTGAAATACGCAAAACTTTGATGATTCCGCCAAAAACCGTTCTTTGTGCGAAAACTAATCAAAAAGAGCGAACACAAACATAAAACGTAAGATGAAATTTCAAGGCAGATAATTTCCTGGTATGTGCCAGCATCCTCATTGATCATGTATTTTCCGTTTCCAGTATATTTACCAGTGCTTTTATCGCAACCCCGTTATCACAAACACCTATTAACCGCTCTTCGCCTGCACTTGTCATTGATCCCGATTCGAGCAGAGCACTCTAGATAGAGACTGGGCTCATTACTCACACCCTAGAACTCTCATTTCCCTAACCTCGCGCCCAATATTTAACGTCGCGGGGAATTTCTCGACGTCTCTTGGCCGCTTATCTCTTTTGATTATATTACACCTAACCTCAATAACTAAACACAATTTATAATGTTCCTGTGTTATCGACAGAATGCTATAATACTGGTCGGAGTTTATATTTACCGATGTTATGATGTGATAACGTCTTATCTGTCACTTTTTTGCACACTGTCTCTTGTAGATATTTGGTGCTTCGTTTTATTCTTTCATCAAAATTACGTAAGAATTCGATGGTGATACTTTGATGGCTATGACAATGTTGACGTTATTGTTTTTCCAATACATGTTTAAGTTTATGTACCTTCATAAATACGTTTGTTATACTGTGCCAGTTAGTAGGAAGGAAACGCAGACATTTTGTGGAACCAAGATTGTTTTTTAAGTACGTTTTGGACAATAATTTCGGAATAGATACTTAAAAGCACCATGATTATTCTGTTCTGTTTTTTTTGAAGTGAAGGCTTCTTAACTTTGGGGCCCACGTTTACACATATGGAAACAAATGAGCAAGGGAATGAATTGAATAACTTGAAATTTCATTTGTTTGGACACCGTCGCTGACACCGACACTACACATTACCTTGAATCTTGAAATACCCATACAATTCAGTTCACTGTGTAAGAAACAGAGACCGGGTAAATACATTATGAGTTTCTTCTTTTGTAGAATATTAATAATATATAGGAAATGCAACACCAACCATTTACAATGGAAGACATATCTAACATAATAAAGCATCCACATAACTTGAAAGCACCAGGACCAGACGGTTTGCAGAATTACTGGATAAAGAAATTTTACGCCAAAAACTTACGAAAAACACTAATAGTTCTTATTAATGACATAATTATCCATTCACACAAGATGCCTTGTTTCCTTACGCATGGTGCTACATCCCTGTTACCAAAGGATACTATGTACACAGAATCCAGCAAAGTACCGACCAATCACTTGCCTCCTAATCCTTATACACACTTATAACGTCGTTCATTAATCATCGCCTATTCAGACATTGTGAGCTGAACAACATAATTCTTGAACAACAAAAGGGATGCGCGAAAATCTCGATGGGATGCAAAAAACAACTAATAATTGATTCCGTTGTCTGCAGTCATGGCCACGCCAAACGACGAAATCGCTTCATGTCATATGTGGACTACAAAAAGGCCTTTCATTCAGTTCCACACGATTGGCTCATTCAGGTGCTGAAACTCTATAAAGTAAATAATTGCATCGTTAACTTTTTAGAATATGCCATGTTCGTTTGGAAAATCAAAATCTTTCTGAATGAATCCGATTGTCTATACAAACCGACCCCATTCCAATCAGAAGGGGTTTGAGACTGAAACCAAAGTTCGTTGAGTTCAGTTTGTGTGAAAGAGGGTTCATGGCAAGACAGAACGACAGAGTCTCCCTGAAATATAATTCCCTTAGACCGCTGTGGTTCTGTCTTGCCATGAACCCTCTCTCACACAAACTGAACTCAACTAACTTTGGTTTCAGTCTCAAACACAACAACGTACAAGAATACAGATAAATCATTTGTTATACATGGACGGCTTAAAGTTGATGGCAGCTATCAAACAATAGCTGCATGATATGCTTAAAATAGTAGAAGGGTTCTCTATTGACATCCATATGCAATTTGGCCTAGACAACAACTAATATAGTTAGAGGCAAAATACAGCAGGGGCCCTACGAAATGGGAGATGGCACCTCAATTGAATCCATTGTGGAAGGTCATACTCATAAATATCTTGGAATTAAGCAGGCTCAATGTATTGATCACCCCATCATGAAAAAAGACCTATCAACAGAGTTTTATAGAAGGATAAGACGAATATTAATAGCCAAGCTTAACAGTAAAACTCTGATTCAGCCTATTAACACCTACTCATTCGGAATAGTTAATGGGTGCAAGACTGACATTGAACAATTACAACGAAAAGTTCGAGTTCTACTAACAAAAGCTCAAAATCATCATCCAAAGAGCTCTGTCGAACGTACAACGTTGCCACGGTAAGAAAGAGAAAAAGGATTGGTCGATATAAGCAAACTACTAGATCAACAAAATTCTAATTTCTGTAGTCACTTTCAAAGTTTCTAATTTACACATGGTCATATTCCAAGTTTATGACTCAACACCACTGCGACTAACAGCACAACAAGTCCACCAACAGTCAACTGATCAGAAACTGCTCAAATGGAGAGAGAAGCCCCTTCATGGAAGACATATAAATGACATCAACCAGATGTTCAGCGTCGAACTACTGGTTGATTTCTAGTCATATGTTCTCTGATACGGGAGGCTTTATATTGGCAATCCAAGACCAAGTAATTCCAACTAAGAACTATCTAAAGTACATAGTTAAGGTCCCTTCTATCGACAACGACAGATGCAGATACGGTTGCCAAACTTCTGAATCAATCTAGCATGTCACAGGAGGTTGTCAAGCATTCGCTGCAATTAAATTACACATTAAAATTAATATTTGAGTCATAACAAAATAATGACAATTATATTAATTCTCCAAAAATTTATAACTATTACTAATGATAACACAAGGAAATAGAAACAGAGACAGGAGATAACAAGTGACGAGAAGTATAATTTCTCTCATGGCCTTTTATCATGTAGAATGTCAGGTTCCAAAAACTGGCCGTACTTTACAACAAAAAATTTTTTTTACAGAAGTTGTAGGTAAATAAATATCTTCACATTTAATACATTTCCTTAAATTTGAAGACGCGAAATGTAAGACAGACATCTAGGATTTTCGAGAGAATTAGCACACTCTTTTCGAGGTGTCATTCCTTTGCGTACAAAGGAATGACACTTCGAAGAGAGTATTCAATATCTCTGGCAGGTGAAGTAACCTGAAAATTTTATCGTAACATTCTGTCCTAGGAGTTAAAGGAGAACAGCAATTACACGGAACTGCTCCAGATTCGGAACCTCTGTGTTCCAATTCTCTCGAAAATCCCTAGATGTCGGTCTTACATCTCGCGTCTTCAAATTTAACGAAATGTATCAAATACATAAAGAACTGTTCGAGAGGACATTCAATTGTGGGATGCGCAACTGATGAAGGTTTTCCGACCAGAAACAATATAAATAGATATATACATAAATAGTATAGATATATATATATTTACATCTACCGTCTAGTGAGTTATTTAAGATGTCACCGAGATCTATTAGGTTCAGTACACTGACTAGATTTAACTAATGTTAAAATTTGTTTTATTCTAAGACTATTAAAAATTTGTTATTTTAATTCTAATGTTAATAAATTTTAAAGATTAAAATCAAGAAAGACAATACCGTAAATGTTTCTTTATGATAATTAAGATCATATAATTTATCTTTTGTCTAATTATTTTAAGAATTTAATAGGCAAATATTTTGAATATTTCATTTTGGTGTCGGTACGAGGGCTGCCTTTTATATTTCGGGATTTGACAACCCTAGTGTTGGAATCTGACAACTGATAGCTTTATCGTAAAGTTTGACATTTTTGAGGTTATACGTACTCAGAACATTTTGACATACAAGCGCTATGTGTTGTTTACAGTATCTTAAAGGATTCATCTCGGCCAAAAATTGGAATTAGATCGTGAACATTTTCGTGCAATTATTTTTTACCACTTTCGACGTGGATTAAGTCAGCAAGAGTGCATGGATGATCTTAATTTAATTTTTGGCGATGAAACCCCATCAAGGACCACTGTTTATCGATGATATGGTGAATTCAATCGAGGTCGTAGTTCACTCCAAGACGAATTTCGTGAAGGCCGTCCAAAAATAGTTGTTGTTCCGGAAACCATTGATGCTGTGCGCGAACTGATATTGCAAGATCGCCATGTGACCTATCGTGAGATTGAGTCAACCTTACACATTAGTGGGACCAGCATAAATTCAACATTGCATAAACATTTGAATGTTAAAAAAATTTGTTCGCGTTGGATCCCACACAATTTGTCAATCGTTCAAAACAGGCTAGCGTCGATTAATCGAAAGAAAAGCTCAAAAAATACGATCGCGGTGCTTCAAAACACGTTTATGACATAGTGACAGGTGATGTATCGTGGATTTACGCGCATGAGCCCGAAAGTAAACAGCAGTCAACTGTATGGGTGTTTCAAGATAGCCAAATCCAACAAAAGTTGTTCGCGCACGAAGCACTTCCAAGCAAATGATCGCCTGTTTTTTCGAAAAAAACTGGACATGTCGCAACCGTACTACTAGAACAAGGCAGAACAGTCAATTCTGAGTGGTAAAAAACCATTTGTTTGCCGGATCACTCTTCACCACGACAATACGAGCTCTCACACATCGGCTCAAACAACTGCATTTTTGACCACTCAAAACATCGATTTGATGAGTCATCCGCCGTATAGTCCTGACTTGTCACCAAATAACTTTTTTTTATTCCCGTCCGTAAAAAACAAACTGAGAGGTCAACATTTTTCGACACCTGAAGAAGCGATTGCTGCGTTTAGAATGCATGTTTTGGACATACCTCAATCAGAGTGGAAAAAGTGCTTCGACAATTGGTTCAAACGCATGCAAAAGTGTATAGATCTCCATGGGTAATATGTTGAAAAACAATAAAGTGATTTTCAATGATTAATATTTGTTTTTGTTCTCTAATCCCGAAATATAAAAGGCGGCCCTCGTACCTGGTCGTGAAATTTTTAACTTTTGTTCTAGTTTCTTTTCTATTGAAATTATGTTAGAACTATGTTACAAACTTAATTTTGAGCATAATAAATGACCAATAGCACCCACAACACAAGTTTTAAAGCATTTTTTATTTCAATAAATATTGGTTTGTAAAAATCACAGTTATCTGAGAATCACTCCCCATTTTAGGGTCTGCATACTTAAAAAAACTTTCATTTCTGAAATCGGTATAGACAGAACGTCTATACATCAAGCTGAAGTTATTCATTACAATCAAGGAAAAAAAATCGAATATTAATTCCGTTGCCAAATTAAAATCCGCCCTCATCTTTCAGTCGGAGATGAGAAAAAATGGAAAAATAAGAGAGAAGGCATATCCGTCGAGGTCCGATGCAATCGCTCAAGAACGGACGGAGACAAGAAGACAAATCGATTGTCAGGCACTAATAAGTATCCAGCAATAGTTGGACAAATGTATTTCCTTGCTAGTCGAGACCGACACAAAAACTCATCCCGCACTTTGTAATTTGTATCGCTGGAGCTAATTATAAGATGTTCACATCGGATTGAACAACGAAATGAATGAGAGGTTCGTCTATCTGATTTTTTTCAATAAATAAATGTCGCTTGTATAATAGGTTGCTATATGCCTAATAAATTGGGTTTTCTCAAATATATGCTGCACAGCAACGTATTTTGCCGAAATGCTTTTAGTGACAAAAATCAAAAAAGTACTGGCAACGAATATCAACTAACAAACTAGTTAGAACTTAATTTTATCGTTATCTATATACTATTATAAAATTGTAGTTGTCTGTTTGTTACCTCATCACGTAATAACTACATAACTGTTTTTGCTGAATCTTTTTTTGTTGCAAAGCTTATAGTTTGACTTAAAATCTGGTATACATTTTATCTCCCTACATTGACAGAAACGGTAGATATAGCCAAAAAACTAATATCATATTCGGTAATACACAATTAGTCAATTGGTTCCAGCGCATGCACCAAATATTTGATACTTCAATCAGTTTTGCTTTTATTCATAATTCGAAATACACCAATGTAATATGTTTAGCTTTAAAAAAATCAACTGATATATTAAATGTAATTTTACAGGGTGTTCCATATAAAGGATAGGTAAAACTTAAAGCGGAGTAGAATTACGTACTTAAGAATTCTTGAAAAAAAAGGGATATTAGGTGGACTGAAAGCATATATACAATGTGGTTGAAATAAGGGGGAAGTTATACGGGGTGGTTCGAAAAAGATATATTGAGTGGACCATAAACAGTTGTATATACCAGGTGGTTGAAAAACGGATGGAATTGAATTATATTTATACAGGGTGGATAACATATTGTATTGTCAGGGTCATGAGTAGTTCCATATACAATATTGGTGAAATAAGTATAAAATAGAAGTATATTTATATAGAGTGGTTAAAAAAATAAGTTATGTAAACAGGTAGGATATTTGAATTTTCTTGAGCTATTATTAAAGTGATGAAATGAGTTGGAAAAAATATTAGAAGCAGTAGTTTATCCTGGTTGGTTGAAATATAAGATGGAGTGCATGGAATTATAGTATATAGGGGGGTTAAAAAATTGTTTTATATCCACAAGTAGTTCACAAGTTTTCAAGTAGCATATTATAGGATGGTTGCAATATGTAGCAAAGTATGATTACAGCTATACAGGAAGGTTTAAAAAATATTATAAAGGAATTTTATGATCCACAAGCTATTTCATATACCGGATAGATGAAATATAGGGTGGACTACAATTCTAAGTATACAGAGTGGTAAAAAATGTTATATTGAGTGGCCCATAAGTAGTTGCATATACAAGGTTGTTTAAATAGAGCATGGAGTATAATAATAATTATACAGTGTTGGAAGAATTTTGTTACATAGGGTAGAGCATGAGCTGTTGCATATATGTAATACCTGAAATATAGGGCGAAGTCAAGTTATCGTTACACAGTGTGATTCAAACAAGGTTAGAAACAGTTGCAAATGAAGGATGGATTAAATGAACAGCAATTATATTTCATACAGTGCTTAAAAAATATGAGGAAGAAATGTGAAATAGCGTAGCTCATAATCAGTTGCACAGACAGGATATTTGAAATATAGCGAGGAGTAGAGTTAAGTAGTTTAATCTCTAAAAATTGTACATAGGGTGCTCCATAAGCAGTTGCAGTTTATGTGAACTAAATTGGGAATTGATGGATTTATATTTACACAGGGTGGTACAAAAAATATCACATTGGATGGCCCATAAGTAGTTGAAATAGAGGGTGGAGCTGAATTATAGTTAAATAGTATGAATAAAAAATTGTGTTAATTTCTTTTAGATAGAATATGAGCTGTTGCATATATGAAATATCTGAAACAGAAAAATTATAGTTATAGTGTGATTAAAACATGTTAGAAAAAGTTGCATATACGGGGTAGTTGACTTATAACGTGGAGACAACTTATAGTTTACAGGATGGTTAAAAAATATCTCAAAAATGGTTATTTAGCGTAGTTACACAGGATGGTTCAAAAACCGATAAACCAGTAAGTTATAATGGGTGACTAATTGGCAGCAGTATATATAAAATATTTTAAATATAGGTAGAATTATAGCTATAGAAATCAGTTTTTAAAAATACTGAATAAAATTGTTATATAGGGTGGCCATCAATAGTTGTGGTTTGGGTGAAATGGCTGGGATTGGTGAATTTAGAGTGGTACAAAAAATGTTATATTGGGTGACCCATAAGTAATTGTAAATATATGGTGGTTAAGATCGGGACTTAGTAGAATTATAATTTTACAGGGTGGACTAAAATATTAAAAAAAAAGTTATATAAGGTAGACCAGGAATAGTTGCATTCTGCTATATTAAATACCTGAAATATGGAGCGAAGCAAAATTTTATTTATATATTGTGTTTAACACAATGATAAAAAAAGTTGCATATAAAGGCCGGTTTAAATTATAATTTACGAAGTGGCTCAAAAATTATCAGAAATAATTGTTATATAGCGTGTAGGATGGAGTAGAACTATAGTTAATTAATTTAAAAATTAAATAGGTTGAAGCAGAGTTACTACTATACAAGGTGGTTCCAAAAAATTTTGAATAAAATTGTTATATAATGTGGCCCATAAGCACTTGCAGTTTGGGTGAAATATATTCGGGATTGGTAGATTTATAGTTATGTTAAGTGGTTCAAGAAAGTTAGAAGAAATTGTTATATTGGATAGCCCATATATTTCATAAGCTATTTCTTCTTGCAAAAAATTCTACTTTCCATACGCGGGTGAAACCGCGGGTAATGGCTAGTTTATATATAAAATTAACAAACCGGGAAAAAAGGGACGTCCTATCGTTTCAGAGATTGACGTCCCTACATATGAGTTATCAAAGTTTTTGACAAAACAATTTACCTTGTCCACAAAAAAACTTAACTGTTAAAAACTCTTTAGATTTCGTTAAATCAGTACAAAATGGTCACTACAGCCAGGGGAACTTCTAGTTTCATTTGATGTTACTGCTTTTTTTCCTAGTGTACCCATTCCACAAACTTTGAAGTATCTTAAGGTAAATCCTTAAGGCAATTCGTGACTCTTTTTGTGTCATAACTGTTTCGGCCAAAAGTGGGCTTAATGGGTTACCCATAATTAAACCTGGTTTACAAGTGTGAATGTTGTTGTTAAATTGAAAATAATTTTGGTTAAGGCAAAGTTGTAAGAGAATGAATATTCCTTCATAAATATTTATGAACAACATAGAACTACTCATTTTCAAACATAATCTGAACAGTAAGATCCTATATTGATATCGATATGTTGACGACATTTTTGCTTGTTTTGCCGGTACTTACAGACAATTACAGTTACTCCATAACTACATAAATCAAATCCACCCTAAGATAAAATTGACCCTGGAAACTGAGACTGGCAATACATTAAATTTCCTTGTCTTAACCATCAACAGACATAATAATAAACATATCTTTTGCATTTACCATAAACCTTCACACACGGACCTTACAATCCACAATAGTTCAAAGCATCCTTACCATCACAAACTTACGGCATTCCATAGTATGTTGCACAGATTGGTTACAATCCCATTATCAAAAACTCAGTTTGATACAGAACTACACAGAATAAAATGTGTTGCGGTCAATAACGGTTATAACCTTCAAATTATCGACAACATGATAACTAAAAAAATAAAAAAAAGGCTTTAAATGAAGTATATCCTCCTACCCTTAATATCGATCTCAAATTATATCAAAGTATCACATTTATCGTTCTCAAAAATATCACATTTTATATTAAATAGGAACATTCATATAGCTTCTAAAACGGATCGTAACTTAGGGAAACATATAAGGAACAACAAATATAAAATTAACAAATATACAACTCGGGTGTCTATAAGTTGACATGTGGTAGTTGCCCTAGTTTCTACCTTGGCCATACGGGAATATCATTTAAGACAAGTTGGGATGAACATACCAAAGCTCTTGAGTGTCACAATTATAATAAGTCAACCTTTGCCGACAATTTATTGAATCTAAATCATATACCTCAAAATACGTTCGAAATATTACATTTACAACAAAAGAGTAAAATATTATATCTTTTAGAGTCATTAGAAATTAACAAAAACAAAAATTCACCATACCGCTTAAATGATCAAACCGAAACCAATTCATCCCCATTATTTAACCTTTTCAATAGAATTATATAAACTCGTTACAGGCATAATTTATGCCATTTAAAGCCTTCAATTCATATATTTATTATTTCTTAATAACGATAATTCCCTCCTACCTGTTTCAGTAATCCTCTTAAAAGCATTTAGCATTTAGTTCCACTTTGTATTCTGAAAAAGCCAGTAACCTGGTGAAACATTTGTCAATAGCAAATACAAGTGAAAATTACTTAAGTGTGATTATTTTATTATAAAAATAAAATGAATTTTCACCAAGAAAAGACAGAAATTATCATTAATGTTATAAAGCTTTATGATTTGCTTTATTGATCCTCAAAATCTTTGTACTCAAACATTGGTACCTATTGTAAACATTCTGCAGCTGCTTACTCATAAATAAACAATAGTTAAGTTCATACTTTTCTATAGAAAGCCAGTATCACAACTAAATTATTCTATGTCGTCTTCTATTTGTCATAATATGTTTTGAACGAACACGATGTTTTTCAACTCAGAAGGATAGATATTTCCACGAAAAATACTGCAGCTATATGTTCAAAACTGAAATTATTTTCCGGTAAAGAATATAAATCCCGGCTAAAATGTGGTGTAGACAGAAAGCATATACCGAAAGATGTTAAAGAAAAAGAGAACGAATTAGCATAATCACAATAATTTTCAGCAGCTGACATTATTTTCCTTCTTTTTCCGACTTCTAGATATCTCCGTATCGGAGGGTTCTCATGAAACTTCGAAGTATTTTCAATGTTTTCACTAAAGTTATGGCTCTGGAAATGCTTTGCATATAGAGAGAGTGAGTCCAAATATATCGAGAATAAAAGCAAAAGATGACTGGGGCGAAGTCGAGAGGCACGAAAACTATCAAATATTGAAATAAAATTCATCTCCCGACATCAGAAACAGCTGCCACTTGTTTTAAGAGTTTGTAAAATCGGCGACATATTAAAATTCTCCTCTGAGAATATCGACAATGGGGATGCTTTTGGAGAATACATAACATTGGGAAAACGTGATCCATTCATTTTATTTCTTTCATTTACTTTTGTTTTCAGACTTACGATATATCACATTATTTATATTTTCAAATAAAATTTTACAATTTAAAGGAAAAACAATTTTTTTTTCTATAAATATTTTTTAATTGGTATTTGACGTTGGATATAGTAACTTTTAAATTACTGTACATAGCGCTTCATCTGAAAACAATTTTTAACTTGTCACTGTCATCCGGAAAGTTTCCCAGTTTTTGGAAACATAGCTACCTGAGGCCAATCCACAAAGGTGGATCTAAAGAAAATACCGAGCTGTATGCTTGCAATCGGCGATCCCGAAATTATTGGACTACTTTTTCTATCAATTCTTATCATGGCAATTTAAACACATTTTTGTTAACGAACAGCATGGATTTTTTTCGGGTAGGTCTACTTTAACCAATTTGGCCGTCTACGAGTCATTTTTAGTAAAAACTTTGGAGAATAGATTACAAGTTGACTCTGTTTATACGGATTTCGCTAAAGCGTTTGATAGAGTTAACCATAGAATACTGTTGGCCAAACTTCAAGCTCTAGGATTTTATGGGCCACTTTTAGAGAGGACAAAGAGTTATCTCTCAGACCGATACCATTATGTTAAAGTGGGGGGTATTATTTTCAGGATTATAAGTGTGTCTTCAGGAGTTCCACAGGGCTCTCACGCGGGACCATTTCTTTTTAATTTATTTATTAATGACATTGGCAATATTATTAATCATTGTAATATCTTAATGTATGCTGACGATTTCAAACTGTTTAAAGAAATTGCAACTTGCAATGATGCTACGTTAATCCAATCCGATTTAAACTATTTATTTGCCTGGTGTATTAGTCAGGATCTTGACCTGAATATCAATAAATGTTTTATTATTACTTTTGCAAAAATTTGACAACCTATTATCATTTCATACGCTCTTAATTCACAAACGAGACAGCGAGTAAGTGAAATTCGTGACCTTGGTGTTGTTTTCGAAAATTCTCTGACTTTTCGTAGACACATTGATCTAGTTGTTTCCAAGAGTTACAAGGTTTTGGGTTTTATCAATCGTTCATCTAAAACATTTTCTCATAACACGATTCGTTTATTATATTGTTCACTAGTACGATCTATTCTGGAGTACTGTTCTGTCATATGGAACCCCCACTATAACACACATATAGATAATATTGAGAAAGTTCAAAATAAATTTCTTCGTATAGTAGCATTTAAAATGGGTTTGAGCAGGGACAATTAACAATATAGTGATATTTTAGTACAAATCCATTTACAATCTTTGCAAGATCGGCGTAACATAGCTGACATTTGTTTCCCATACAAGTTGTTGTCAGGTGAACTTGACTGCCCTTGCTTACTAGACAGAATATCCTTGAATACGACAATGAGAACTCGTTCTTTAGAACTCTTCAATGTGTCATTTCATAGAACTAACTATGGATTTTGTTCAGCAATGACTAGGTTATTGCGTACAGGCAATCAGAACTCCTCGCATATCGATCTGTTTTAAAACTCCATCAGTGTAATCAAACGCTCGTTATACTATAATATTTAATACTGCCGTTTGTTTTGTTTTGATGTTATCTTTTGTTCGCGACTACATGTATCTTAATTATAATTTTAATTTTAAGTAATTATATTATATTTTGTATTATCTCTAAAAGTTTAGTTCAATGTTAGTCATGTAAACTTTAGATTTATGTTTTTTGTGTGTTTTGTGGTTTTTTAGATTTAGTCTTAGTTTTAATGTTATTTTCTCTAAATTTTTTGTTTTGTATTTTATGTAAATGGGGTTACCCGTATATCAGAATAAAAAAAATAAAAAATAAATAAAAAGAGAAACAAAACTATGCAATACCAACAAGGACAAATCATTTTAAAATTATTTTGTCACATAAAAATACATTAAATTACTTTTTCTGACGTCGGTGCCAAGTGGAGATTAAATGTTTAAATTTGGTAATATTTACTGATTGTTTTTTCATGTAGTGGTTATTTGCATTTTTCTAAATTTATCAAAAAACAAACTTTTGGCACCCAAAATCGATGTTTACTAATGTAAAAATGCTATGAGTGCGTGTACGCCGAATGTATAGAGAGCAAAGTGAATTTGAAAATGGTCGAATTGTTGATTTAGGGAATGAGGGATTTGTAATTCGAGAAATCGCTAACTACACTAACAGAAATCCAACTACTGTTATGAGATGTTGTCAAACGTTGTTTGATAATACGCAAAATCGAAGAAGAGTAGGCACCTGATGCCAAAGGGTCACAAATGAGACTCAAGATCTATTTATCGTCCGATTTTCGACAACTAAAAATATCGATAATGTGTATAACATGAGAATCTCAATCCTAATAGGCTCATGGATCCCGTATTTCAACAAGAGAATACTCGGACTCATGTTGTTGAAGTTAGTTTAAAATAAGATCCATGTGAATCTGTTCCTATAGCAGCCTAGATAGCTCGATCTTTTGCCCATAGAACATGTTTTGAATGTGATGGAGTAACATCGCAAACAACAAACACGGTTAAGGTTTTATGCATTTTTAATTTGACACGTGTTTCGCTAAGTCTGGCTTCATCAGAAATTGGAAATATAAATTCCATCAAGTGCAGTTTGAAACAATCATCGAAGTAGAATTTGCCTGAAAATCATAAAATAAGAAAAAAATAATAAATAACACGTCAAAAATTTAAAAACAATTTATAATATATAAAACTTTAATAAAAATAGAGAATTTACATTTGATGAAAAAATACAATATAAATACAAGCGAAACCACACAATGGGTCAAAGATTTTCACGCCTAGCACCTAATAAACCAAACAATTATAAAACTAGTAAAATATTAGTACTGCAAATAACATAAAATTTAACAAAGTCGAAAAAAAACGTGTTTTCAAAACAAAATTTTTGTAAATACGTTTTAAAAAAATAATTGCATACAACAGGAAGTAGAATTATATTTCTTCGTCTCTAATGGATACTGACATTGGTCAACATCGATCAAATGTTTTTTATTGTAAGTATGTTCCTATTTTTATTTTTTTTTCATGAATTGTGTTTTTATAATTTTTCTATGTTATAACTGTTATTAATCTAAATAGACTGTTTATTAAATTTTTTGGCTTCGACGTGTACACCTTTGAATTAAGTTTTACTTTGTGTCATTGCTTTATGATACTCAATATTCTCTTAGTTTATTACCCTAATTTCAGTTGAGGTAACTTAATACCTTGAAATTCATACATATTTTAATATACCCTAGAATGCATATTAAATATAATTATCATCAATGTTTTCATGGAGTTTTTGAATTAGGCTAAATTTATTAAATGAAATACATATTATGCTAGAAATATAAATATGAGTCTTCACAAAATTAAAATTTGCAATAAGATTATTTATTATAATGGATAAAGTTTCACCACCCTTTAGAAATTTCTGTAATGGACTCGTCCATGGGGACTAGTTCACAATTGCCAAGTATTTTTTCAATTACTACAAACATTTGTACGCTTAAAAAAATGGGAAACTGGATGAGCAAATCTTCTACTTTCCAACACTGGTTTATGTATAATGATAGGGTCATCCGGTAAGATAATATTCTCCTTTCAAAAAAATGTCTTCCATAGATTTAACTGAAATTTACAAAAAGTACGGGGGCTACAATATGAATTATTAGAAAGTAAATCGTGAATGAGAAGGTCCACCATTTCAGTGGCGCTGGCCCATAGGCCGAAATTCCACTAAAAGCATTGTTAAAAATTTGAAGATAATATACCTAAATGAATTTGCATATTTTAAAAATTTTTTGCTACTATTATAGACGTTTTCATGCAAAGGATAATAATTTCAGTTCTGTTGTCTTACGGTTCCAGTTAATGTACAAGTTCGACGAAAAGGCATATTCAATAAGCAAAATCCAATAACCTTCAGTTCCTGAATAAAAAAGAATATACAAATATTTCATGCCATCATACTATTATTGAATACATTAAATGTTCAAATACACTTCGAGAGTTCAAAACGTCAATAAAAATCAAGAATTTATAAAAAGCCGTGATTTGAATTCTTTGAAAATATATGAATAATTTGGTACTCTACCGGTGGAAAGTTTAATGGCGCTAGTTCAGCTATTATTGAATTGATGAGGCAATAACTGATATTAACGGAAAATTTTTTCACAAACAGAAGGAAATGTTAGCAAAATCTTTTGCATTTTCGTATTTATATATAGATTTTTAATAAAATACACATTATACAAATGTCAATATCTTCCTTTTAGGTAAAAATCAGTCACACAGTTTTAAGAGGCCTGATTTTGCAGGAGTGGTATTCCAAATAATAAACTAATATTAAATAAAATATTTTTAAATATTAGTTTTTCAAAAATGCTTTCCGGTTATTCAGATATTACGATTACAATTACGATTTTAATTTCTAAGAGGAAAATGCAAGAAACGAACTCATAAGTAACTATAAAGATGAAGTATAAATAACTACAATACATAAGTATTTACATATTAATACACCTGCAATGTATGGATAATCTCAACAATTTCAATTTTACCCACAAAGTTAGCGATGACTATTTCTGTATTATATCAAAAATATAAAGAAATACAATGCACATGCTGTTAATTTATGTTAAATAATACTATTTATGCTGACAATTTTTGTAAGTGTATTGAAATTGAAATTTTTCAAATAATACATAGATATTTTTCACATTGAATTGAAAATGTACATTAACCTATCGGCTAACAATGTTATGATATGTCAAACGGAAATTAAAATAATCAAATGCGCTAAAATGTACATGACCGTGAACATTAAAACTATTGCCATGATGTCAGATCAAAATATTTTTCTCAAATCTCACTAATTGTTTACTTTTATCTTTTTTTTGGGCAATAACACCACAATAGAAATAAAACGACGTATATTGCAGGAATACCAAACGTTTCAAAATCTATTCTGACTTCGTTGTCAATGGCTTTATATTTATTGATGTAGATTGCAAAATGAAAATTTGATTTATGACATTTAAAATTTGCATTAGAAAACTGTCAGCTGTACGACGGTTTAAAGCCATTGCGCATGCGTCGGATGCTAGTGTTCTTAACCACTGCTTCAAACAATAAATAATGAAGAAATGTATTTCTTTTCAAAATGACAAATTTAATAATTACAAATTAAAAAATTACAAATTTAAAAATTACAAAAAATTGATATTGATGAAAAATAAAACTTACTTATGAAAAAGAAATTTTTATTGTGCAAGTACTGTTTGAAAAAATATTTGAATTTATTCAAGTATTAGATGGTTTTTTACATATTAATTAAATATTAAGGAAAATTAAAAATTTTATATTTGTTTTATAAAGATATAACGCATAGTTAACAAAGAAAGTTGGTGACAGTATTTATTTCAACTTCTAAATATTATTTGTGGCATATTCTTGATTATATTTATGTGTTCCTGGGAAATAACACCACCATTGAAACAAAAATCTGTATATTCAAGCAACCAAAGGTTTCCAGGTCTATCCTGACCTCGTTTTCAATGTATTGAAAATATAAAATACATAATGAAAGTTTAATATATGTCAACTTAAATGACATATATCAAACTGACAAATCAATCACCTGATGACGATAGCAGATACAAAACTAATTGTATTCATATCATGGGTTTTGTAATCTTAGTTACTTTGTATGAAACTATTAACCTTTAAAATAGAAACAATATAAATTAATGCATAATGGTTAAATAATAAAATATTATCGGAAACACATTGATATGTTGCCACACAATACACAATTCTAATTTTAGTTGACAAACCATATTTACAAAGAAATGCAAGTTTCAAACTTGCGAGTACCAAATAAATGGTTATTATCACATAATATAAATATTTATGTGTGAAATCTGAATAGCATGATAACTGATAACTTGGAATAACTTTCGGAACCGAACAAAATTTATTATTTTTTTGATTAATTTAGTTAGTTTTTCGACTGAATCCATTTACGATTTTCTCTCCAAGCAATCTGGCGGCACTGTTTGGCCTTGACAACGTGGACCTAAATTATGAATTTTTTATTTTATTTTAAAACTGAAGAAATGTTATAACATTAAACATTTAAAAATATATATAACCGACTTCTACCTATAACTAAAAAGCTAAAAATAATTATAACAAAATACAACTCTAGCAAATAAATAACACATTCAATGTTGTAAGGTACCCAGGAAGTAAAAAATGTAAACGTTAAAAGCTGCTCATTCTGCATAAATTAATTACCTACCAATCTAGTATATTTTTGAAGTCGATGCCAAGCACATCTAAAATCCTTCATTGCGTACTTATCTACTAATTCATCAAACTTGATTGTTGCTTGGCACCGACTTCAAAAATATACTAGATTGGTAGGTAATTAATTTGTACAGAATGAGCACCTTTTAATGTTTACATTTTTTACTTCCTGGGTAGGTACCTTACAACATTGAATGTTTTATTTATTTGCTAAATTTGTATTTTGTTATAATTATTTTTAGCTTTTTAGTTATAGGTAGAAGTCGGTTATATATATATATATATTTTAATGTTTTATTTTCAACTTTTTAGTTGTTTTTGAACTAAGGTAGTTTTCATTCTTTATTTTTTATTTTGTATGTATAACCTTAATAGACAGAACCAGGTAACATTAAAAGCCTCAACATTACACAATGATACTTTATCATTTAAATTGACAGGTAAACCTTTACGAACAAAATGTACTAGTACGCGTTGACTTAAGAAGCCCAAAATATATTTATGCCTTATGGACTACGCCATGTAACCTTTTTTCAACTTTTTTTGACAACCCTATATAACTAGATATTTCCACTCCAACCTATGTACCAACCAGCCTGTACATACGACTGCCCACGGCAAGCATAAATTTGTTTGCTGCCTTCTGTAAACTATAGGACGGAGTAGAATCCATCCTAAATTTACGGAGTCGAATCCGTCCTATATTTCAACCATAGTATATAACTCCTTGTGGGCTACCCCATAAATTATTTCCTTTTTTACATTTTATGTTATCGCCCTGTGTAACATTAATTCCTCTCCACACTTTATGCAACTTCTTATGGGCTATAAAAGAAATAATTTTTTAATCACATCGTATAAATATAATTCAACTCCAGCATATATTTCAACCATCCTGTATATGATTTGCTTATGTCCACATCATATAACAGTTTTTTAATCACCCTATATAATTTTAATTACACATTTTTTTCAACATTTTTATACCACCAAACGTCCAGTCCACCCTATATTCCAACCATCCTGTATATACGGCTCTCTACAGACCACTATCATTCTAGTGCGTCCTATATTTCAATCTTCATATAAATGCAACTCCTTCAACCACTTTACTTTGTGATTTTGTTTGCTATAACTAAACACCCTGTCTATAGGCCACCAAGTACCAGTTTAAAGTTTGACATGTGTTGTCACTGAATTTTCTATTAGGCCGGGAGAATGTGACAACCAAAAGTACCGTCTTCGCAAAATGGAAAAATTTGTATTTAAATAGGTATTTACCTGGTATACAAACAAAACGAGCTTGGTACTCATTGATTTAAGGAGCCGAAAATACTATGCTTTACTACCTATATGCTTGAGATGTACATAGAAAATTCTCAAATTCGCAATTAAAACTTCCAGTGCCCAAAATTACCGCACTATTACGTTGGAATTAAAATATTTATGAGGAAATGTCTGTTATGTCATTTCGATGAAACTTTTGATAAGAATTTTGGAATTTTCGGCGATTTTCTGCAAAACTGCAAGTTGCACGTCGCAGAAAAGTATATGAGATCACCTAAGGATCTTCCTTAATAGATTAAACGTTAAAAAACTATACATATGCATAAGGAGTAATCGGAAAATCGACCAATATGTTAGGGATATTGGTCGATTTCCATGCACGCATGTGTTCATTCACAAATTTTATCACTTTACCAAAAGAATTCTTTTCGAAAATTTGAAGTTTCACCAATCCGGATAGATAGTCTATTAAACAAGACCATATTCGTTCAAAACGGTGCACCACAGGAGAAGAAATCAGGTAACATACATACAAAAAAAAGCGAAAAAATACGCGACGAATTGATAACCTCCTCCTTTTTGGAAGTCAGTTAAAAACAGGAATTCTGCGCTGAAAGTCATCAATAGCTACTAAACAAAACTAAAATAAAGAAAACGACATGAGGAACAGAGGAGAAAATGGTACCGAACTGTTTTGTCTTTGCCTATTTATATATAGATACGAATGTTTAAGCTATAAATTAAAATAAAAAATATACTTTTTTTAATTTCTAGTAAAGGTTCTATTATCTAAGGAACCACTTAAGGAAGTTGTGTTAATAATAACTCTTTTCTAGGTTTTTCATGTCTCTACAGCATTGCCCGTAGTGGCAAACTCGTTTTCACGCATAGATTTTTTGTAATAGGTAAAGAACTAAATTGTTATCGACTTTTTAAGTTTTTTTTGTTAAAAAACACAAAGCATCGACTAAAAATTATTGCCTTTTATGTCAATTAGTAATGATGTTAGTTTTATTTTACTATTACTGGTGTCACCAAAAAGTCTTTTTCTCTATAAATGACCTGAGCAACCAATAAGAATCGCGGGTTGTTTTTTAGTACTTCCTAATTATGCCCAGATTTGCATTATTTTGTCACATCTGTTCTGGTTTCAGTATTTTTATAAAAAAAAATAAAATAAAATAATTTCAAATTTGATATCACTTATACTGATAACCTTAAAACAAACTTAAATAAGTGAACCAAAACCTAAACATACAAAACACAATTCACAAAACGATTCCTCAACGCAACGATATTCTACCATCCACAATCACAAACTTCATACTACTAACCAAGATTTAGCGTAAAACATTTGCATTTATTCCACCTCAATTATCCTTCAAATTCCTTCATACACATACCTTTGAAAAGGCAAACCGACCGACGTAGTGACTGGCTCATCTCCAAGTTTCGAATATAAAGTAGCGGAATAGATATGTGCCATGTCATCGGAATAGAACCACTCTCGGATCTTGCTGTCTGTCAGTTTAAACCATCTCAAACAAGATGGATGGCCGTTGAATGGAAATCAAGCAGCGGAAGTTCTCCCCAACGAAAGGGTGCAACGCATCGTACAGCGAGACGTTCCCGCGCGACCCTAAAAAATCCTTTAATGCTTCACTAACACCGCGTGTACAAATATTTAATATGACTAGCAGTTTAGCATAAACATTTTACGTTTTAATATTAGAAGGAATGAGATGGAATTACTGTGGTGGTAGTTTCCTGACATTGTATTTTTGTTTTATACATTTTTTACCGATTTCAAACAGAGGGAGGGTCTTAATCCGTCTGTATCTAATTTTTTAACCGACTTCCAAAAAGGAGGAAATTATCAATTCGTCACGTTTTTTTTTTGTATGTATGTTACTTCATTTCTTCTCCTGTGGTGGACCGTTTTGTATGAATATAGTCTTGTTTAATAGAGTATATATCCGGATTGGTGAAACTTCAAATTTGGGAACAGAATTCTATTGGTAAAGTGATGAAATTTGTGAATGAACACATGCGTGCATGGAAATCGACCAATATCCCTAACATATTGGTCGATTTTTCGAAAACTCCTTATGGATGTGTATAGTTTTTAACGTTTAATCCATTAAGAAATAGAAATATCCCTAGGTGATCTCATATACTTTTCTGCGACGTGTAACTTGCAGTTTTGCAGAAAATCGCCGAAAATTACAAAATTCTTATCAAAAATTTCATCGAAATAATATAACGGACAATTCCTCTTAAATATTTTAATTCCAACGTAATAGTGCGGGAATTTTAGGCACTGGAAGTTTTAATTGCGATTTTGAAAATTTTCTATGTACATCTCAAGCTTATAGGTAGTAAACAAAGTATTTTCGGCTCCTTAAATGAATTAGTACCAAGCTCGTTTTGTTTGTGTACTAGGCAAATACCTATTTACATGAAAATTTTTCCATTTTGCGAAAACGGTGCTTTTGGTTGTCACATTCTCCCGACCTAATAGAAAATTCAGTGACAACACATGTCAAATTCTAAACTGCTATTTGGTGCGTTTATACACAGGATGTTTAGTTATAGCAAACAAAATCACAAAGAAGGTTGAATTTATATGATGATTGAAATATAGGTAAGGCCGTTTAGCCGTATATACAGGATGGTTGAAATATAGGGTGGAGTGGACATGTGGTGATATAAAAATGTTGGAAAGTATGTGAAATTAAAATTACATAGGGTGATTAAAGAACTGTTATATGATATGGACGTAAACAAATCATATACAGGATGGTTGAAATATATGCTGAAGTTTAATTATATTTATACAGTGTTATTTAAAAAATATTTTTTATAGCCCATAACAAGTTGTATAAAGTGTGGAGAGGAATTAATGTTACACAGGACAATAATATAAAATGTTAAAAATGAAATAATTTATGGGGTAGCCAACAAGGAGTTATATACTATGGTTGAAATATAGGGTGGATTTGACTCCGTAAATATGGGATGGATTCTATTCCATCCTATAGTATACAGAAGGCACCAAACAAATTTATACTTGTCCGTGGACAGTCGTATGTACAGGATGGTTGGTACATAGGGTGTAGTGTACTTATCTATAGTTATACAGAATTGTCAAAAAAAGTTGAAAAAAGGTTACATGGCGTGGTCCATAAGGCATAAATATATTTTGCGCTTATTATGTAAACGCGTACTTTCGTAAACATTTACCAGTCAATTTAAATGAAAATGTATCATTGTGTAATGTTGAGGCTTTTGATGTTACTGGTCCTGTCTATTAAGGTTATACATACAAAATAAAAAATTAAGAATGAAAACTAGAAGTTGAAAATAAAACAATTTTAAAAAAAATATAACCGACTTTCACCTATAACTAAAATGCTAAAAATAATTATAACAAAATACAACTCTACCAAATAAATAACCCATTCAGTGTTGTTAGGTACCTACATACTATTACGCCACGTCACGGCACGCTCGAAATATCTGCAATACAATTAACGCATGCTTTTAAATCAGCTGGAAGTACACTATGGTCACGTCACATCACGTCATGTAGCTCACTGCAAATTATACATGACAACGTGAGTTCGTTTCTGCAAATTTACATTTTCGGCACGCCTGACATAGAGAAGCTAGTGTCCTCTTTCGGGATTTTTTTGTGTTTATGTGTGAGACCGAGATATTTGTAAACAAGTTATTTGATTTAATTTTACTAACAAAGTTAAAAACCGATTTAGTAACGTAGGTCATTGTGTAGTACTGTCATAAATCTTATAGTAGAAGTAAAATAATATCATTCCGGTATCCTGGAAGCCTACAAATAATTCAAGTGTATACAATAATTTGTATTGTGTGATTTAATAATAACTTTATATTTTATATAGGGACCAGTACTATGTAGTTCAATTTATAGAAAATCAACAAGTAATATTTTATCTATTTCTCTTGAGAAGTTTTTTTGAATTTTGAACTTAAGTGACAACATAAATATGTAATTTTAAGACAAATTAATACATTAGTGAAATGATAATTATACTTACTTTTGGGGTTGTAGGATTAATCAATATCAGGTGTAAAATAAGAATAATAATAAGTTGAAATAGTTAAATGGTGCAAGACTGACATTGAACAACTACAACGAAAAGTTCGAGTTCTACTAACAAAAGGTCAAAATCACCAACCAAAGAGCTCCGTCGAACGTACAACGTTGCCACGGTATGAAGGAGGAAGAGGATTGGCAGATATAGGCAAGTTACGTGATCAACAAATTTCCAATTTGCGTAATCATTTCCAGAAACTAGCAGAATTTTCTGATCTTCACAGAGTCATATGTCAAGTTGATGACTCAACAGCTCTGCGACTGACAGAACCACAAGTTCAAGTATACCACCAGACAACTGATCAGAAACTGCTCAAATGGAAAGAGAAGCCGCTTCATAGAAGGCATATAAACGACGTCAACCAACATTATGTCGACAGTTCAGCGTCGAACTACTGGTTGATCTCTGGTCATATGTTTCTTGAAACGGAAGGCTTTATATTGGCAATCCAAGATGCAGATATGGTTGCCAAACATCTGAATCTATCCAGCATATCACAGGAGGTTGCCAAGCGTTCGCTGCAACTGAATACAAAGAACGACACGATGCTGTGGCAAAAATACTGCACCAGGAACTAGCACTGAATCTTTAGCTATCACAGTCGGGAAGAATACCCTACTATATATACAAACCAGAATCTATTTTAGAAAATAACAACTACAAACTGTACTGGGACCGGACGATATTGACCGATCGGACTGTTGCTCACAATAGACCAGATATAGGATATAGGACGGTTAGAAAATTCATGGGGAACTGCAGCCACGACGCCAACCACGGCCTGATAACCTGGCAAGGGCTCCCACAGAGCTAAACCCTTTTGATATGTAGTATATCTGGGGTTTAGTGAATTTTCCCCTAAGGGAGTGTGATGCCATACATTGTATGGTCAAGTCGGAGTTGAAACACTAAGAAAAATTAAATTTTATATATTTTCAATGTCTTCGAATTCTGAGGAACTAGTTCTATCATGAATCACAACTTAAAGTGAAAAATGTGACGTGAGTGTAGAGTGTTTCTAAGGCATGACAGCATGTGAGATTTCGCCGATGTGTCAACATATGAGCTCACGTGACGTGACGATAATCTGTTTCCACCTTAAGACTAACAGAGTTTTTAGCGTCTCGTTTTACTGAAATTTCTCGTGGTTTTGGTCTTTATAGGGTAGCAGATGTGATGACAGATCTGACTCAGAAACGATGGACTCAACAGCAATTAACGAAATGTATATAGACTGAAATATAGACGTAATATTGTTACTTTATTAATGCAATTGTCTGTTCTGTGTTACAGAAAATAATTCGTGTTGAGTTGTCGTGTCTAAAGTAATATGGCGTATTGTCGACCATTACATTATCAGTAATTAATTTAATATCGGACAAAGATAATTTCTAGTTTTGACGAAAAATATGCAAATAATAATACGTTATATTTCTGGAGAACAAACCAAAACACAGGCGTATTAAAATAATGATACCTCACGGGAATCGGTAATATGTTCAGCTTTAATAATTTTTGGTCACGAGACGAGTATATTTCTGGCAAATAGTAAAAAACCAGAAATATCGATGTGAAAAATAAGAGACATTAAACATGTAACACAGTATCGATGTCGGTCGTTAGCACAATGGCTGAGGGTTCGCTACTTGTGGGAAAACGCCTTGTGTCGATAGCAGGGAGAAATAGTTACAGTTCAATAATTGCTGTGTACTCTAATCATCTTCTATAAAAATCATTAATATTGACAAAACTGTCGAAAATAAGTAGAAAAAAAAGTATGGATCTTACATAACTTTCTATTTAGGTTGGTAAAAAAATATGGTTGATCAAATCGATATTTTCAACAATTTTATGAGAATTCAGTAACATTATTTAAATGAATTGCAAGGAATTGAAGGATCTGATCATTTAATAAATAATTTAGACATAAACTAAGACTATTTACATTTAGAGTTATTCTTACTAATTAAAGAACTAATTACTGATTCAGAAAAGAGGTGAATGTGAAATAGAAAATAATGGGATTAAAAGTAGTAATACAACAAGTTAAATTACAACAACTCGAAGGGCTCGAAGTGGCCACCTTGTATTTTGATGCTCAATGATTTGCGAACTCTTTGGACAATTCTAGGTGTTTGCCATATTTCCAGATTCCTCCCGTAGTTGCTGAATGGTCTCAATTAGAGTTTTATAAATTTTTGACCCCACAAAAACTAGTCCAGGGGGTTACGGTCAGGGGAACGTAGAGGCCAGGGAACAGGACCTCCTCGGTCTATTCATTTGTCTCTATACAACTCATTTAAGTGTTGTCTTACATTATATAGGTAGTGAAGTGACGCCCCTGCATAAATCATATGCTTTGGACTTCAAATAAAGAAAAAAAATATTAAAAAAAATTACAGGCCGAAAACTCCCTTCACCAACCTAAATAGGATGCGTATGATTTGCATCTCTAAAATTTTTATTATATTGTCATGGTTCTAAACATAGCCTGCAAAGGAAATAGATTTAAAGTCCAGGCGGCTGACGGTTCAGTAGAATTGAACCAGTTTGGGACAATTAAACTTAGGGAGAAAAATCAGGTGGAGGTAGGTATACTCATGTTCATAATATCGAGAATACATGATCTGATACGTGGTACGCTGCAAACCAATAAGCTGCCAATGCAGAATGAAGGTTAAGACCCGTTTCCTCAGATGAAGAACATTGTGGATATGATCAAATATGTAAAACCTAATTTCGATTGGTGTAGATATACACCTATATGTCTATATGCCCAATCATAGGACGAATAGTCCGGGAGCCAGTGACATTTTGGGGTCAATCATTTCCTCTCGGTCAATACTTTGTGAAAAGCTATATTTAAAGACGCAAGATGTAAGACCGACATCTAGGATTTTCAAGAGAATCAGTACACAGAGGTTCCGAATCTGGAGCCGTTCCATGTAATTGCTGTTCTCCCTTAACTCCTAGGACAGAATGTCACGATAAAATTTTTCAGGTTACTTCACCTGTCAGAGATATTGAATACTCTTGAAAATCCTAGATGTCGGTCTTACATCTTGCGTCTTCAAATTTAACGAAATGCATCAAATGCATAAAGAAGTGTTCGAGAGGACATTCAATTGTGGGAAGCGCAACTGATGAAGGTTCCCGACCAGAAACAATATATATTATATTTATATATAATATATATTGTCTTGCGTACAAAGAAATGACACCTCGAAGAGAGTAAGCTATATTTAGTTATCCTATGAAGCGCCGCGAACGTTAGCTGGCCTATAGTGGTTGGGTTGGGGCATAGCAGCGCCCCAATCCCGTAAAAGGGAATTATTTTAGTTGATCTCCATCCGGTTGAACAGTTGAAACAATACTCTAACGAAAAAAAAAAACATCAGCTGGCTGCAACCAGCTGGATTTCACATCAGCTGCTGATACAAAGGTGATAAAATAAAAAAAAATTCAGTCATTTTATCTCACTTGAAATTTTTTGGTGATTGTTTATATTATTACTTAAACAAAAAAAGCATCAGCTGGCTGTCTCTCGGGGGGGAACGTCTTCAGCTGGGAATGGGGCGCTCCCATGCCCCAACCCACCCAAGGTACTCAAGCTGACGTTCACGGTGCTCATGAGATAGCTAAAGAGAGCATTCCACGAAGTTTGAACGAGAAGAAATTGATTGTTCAATCCTGTCACTGACTCCTGGACTAGTAAGAAACTTGAGTGTTTACGAATATATAATTCTTCTGAAGACTAAATTATTTATTTATTATTTATTTATTACCAGAAAGTACATTTACAGTAAGTGATTTACATGTAACGTTTCTACAGAGGCAAACTGGTTACCTGTGCGTAGAACTGCTACTCTACTTAGTTTCTTACCTTAAACTAACTACAAATACGAAAAATGGTAAAACAAAAAGTCATATAATTTAAAATTAATATTAAAATTAATAAGCAATGAACTTGTAACTTTTATATTAGGTTAATTTAAATTATTTTGTCCTTTCTTTATGAAATATTCTTAAAATTATTGAAATTGCACAGAAGATATTTTCAATAATTACAAAATCTTATATTTAACTACTTATACAATCAATCTTATATTACAAAATCTTATATTTAACAACTTATACATTTGCTTTAATTCATTTTTTGAGTTTATTTTTCGCTGACTTTGTCTTACATAATTTTTTAAGTGTATTTGGTAATCTATTGAAAAATATTATGGCTTAAGTTGCGCTATTTTTACGGCTGGCAGTTTTATACATTCTAGGTAGTTGTATACTTTTGTTTCTGGTTGTACTTCTTGATCTTATATATTTAGTTTTAATATTTCATAATGATAAATCAAGGAGTCTAAAGAAAATTGTTGAACTAAATTGCATGGGTTGCCTTGTCCAACAATATTATTTTTTGTTGTTTTCTGAATGATACTTGTGGCATATTTTTCAATGTCTAAGTACTTCTTGGGAAAAAACACCACAGTTTAAAAAAAATTGCTGTATATTCCAAACGTTTCGGGGTCTAGATCAGACTGTGGGGTTATTTCCCAAGAAGTACTTAGACAATATTATTTTTGTTTACAATGTTTTGTACTCTTTGTAATAAGTTTAAATTATTGGGAAAAGCTCCCCCCCATGCAATAATACCACAGCTAATCACGCTATGGAATACAGCATTGTAAATCGTTTTTAGTGTATCTGCAGCCATAATATTAGAAAATTTATAAAATAAGACCACTAATGTGTTTTTTTTTTTGATCAAACACTCAAACATGTTTATCCCAACGTAGCCTATAGTCGAATATTATTCCTAAATATTTACAACTATGCACTCTTTTTACACTTTGATCATTGATCTTAATATTAATGCCATTGGGGATGCTATTCGTATAGTTACCAAAAGTGTTTTATGATGTTTTTTATATATTAAGTGTATTGTGTAAGAGTCATTTAGATATATTATTAAGGTTGATTTTCATTTTGCTTTCAACTTCAGACCAGGATTCACCAGTAGAGATAAAAGCCATATCGTCAGCAAATGAAACAATAGAATCGTCAGGTAAAACTATGAGGAGATCAATAACATATAGGATGAATAATAGTGGACCCAGAATTGTTCCTTGGGGTACACCAGTTTTTACCTGCATGTATTCACTCAGACATCCATTTACTTTCACCGTCTGAGACCTATTATTTAAGTAACTAGTCATCAAGTCATATGCAGTTCCTCTTATTCCATAGTTATACAGTTTATCGAGTAGAATCTTGTGGTCAACAGTGTCGAAAGCTTTTGCTAAATTAAGAAATGTAATGACGATAAGGCAACTTTCGTCCAGCTTACTATATATTAGATTCGTAATATAGTTTAAGGCATTTTTGGTACCTAGATCCTTACGGAAACCATATTGAACTTTTGATAGGATCTTACTATGTGTAATAAAGTCCAAAAATCTTTTATGAATTGCTTTTTCCAAAATTTTTGCCAGATTAGAAATAAGCGATATTGGTCTATAATTTGATGGTGTATGTTTATCTTTAGATTTGGGAATCGGATAAACTTCAGCTTATTTTAGTGCGTCAGGCCAGACAGAACTGGTCACATAGGTTAAAAATGTGAACAAGTGATTCTGTTATGAAGTATGATAGCTTTTTAAGAGTTTGTGCGTTTATTTTGTCAACTCCACCAGATTTAAGCTTAAGATTTTGTATAATATTATTAATTTCTTTTTGGTCTCTTGGGTGGAGATAAATAGTTTTAGAATTGAATGGAGGTAGTTTAATTTCTGAGTCAGTCAACTTTTGTATTTTATTGTTAAGTTCTGTACCTACACTCCTACACTGCAAAAATATGAGTTCATATATTCAGTTATGTAAGCCGGATCTGAGATTTTACTTTTATTGTTGTCATAAATATAACTGATAAGGTCAGTTTTTGGTTAATGATCTCCCAAAGCTTTCTGGTGTTGTGTTTATTCATTTCGATTTGTTGACGGTCATACATATATTTAGCTTCTTTAATCACCTTTTCAAGTGTTTTTGAATATTTTTTATATTGCATTTTAAGAACTTCGTTTGTTGGATCTGTTTTCCAAGTTTTATGCATATTCTCTTTTTTGACACATTATATATAATAATAGTTTTGGTGATCCTTTGGATTCTGGGAGCCATTTTAGATTGCTTGTAGAAGGGTTGTCTTTTATATTTCGGGATTAGAGAACAAAAACAAATATTAATCATGGAAAATCGCCTTATTGTTTTTCAAAATATTCCCCATGAATATCTATACACTTTTGCCTGCGTTTGAACCAATTATCGAAGCACTTTTTCCACTCTGATTGAGGTATCTCCAAAACATGCATTCTGAACGCAGCAACCGCTTCTTCAGGTGTCGAAAAACGTTGACCTCTCAGTTTGTTTTTTACGTACGGGAATAAAAAGAAGTCATTTGGTGACAAGTCAGGATTATACGGCGGATGACTCATCAAATAGATGTTATGAGTGGTCAAAAATGTAGTTGTTTGCGCCGATGTGTGAGAGCTCGCATTGTCGTGGTGAAGAGTGATCCGTCTTCGGCGGTTGGTTTTCCTCATTTCTTGGAAGACAACTGGCAAACAAATGGTTGTGTACTACTCAGAATTGACTGTTCTGCGTTGTTCTAGTAATACGGTTGCGATATGTCCAGTTTTTCCGAAAAAACAGGCGATCATTTGCTTGGAAGTGCTTCGTGCGCGAACAACTTTTGTTGGATTCAGCTCATACAGTCGACTGCTGTTTACTTTCGGGCGCATACGCGTAAGTAAATCCACGATTCATCACCTGTCACTATGTCATAAACGTGTTTTGAAGCACCGCGATCGTATTTTTTGAGTTTTACTTTCTACCAATCGACACGAGCCTTTTTTGAACGATTGACAAATTGTGTGGGATCCAACGCGAACAAATTTTTTTAACATTCAAATGTTTATGCAATATTGAATTTATGCTGGTCCCACTAATGTGTAAGGTTGACTCAATCTCACGATAGGTCACATGGCGATCTTGCAATATCAGTTCGCTCACAGCATCAATGATTTCCGGAACAACAACTGTTTTTGGACGACCTTCACGAAATTCGTCTTGGAGTGAACTACGACCTCGATTGAATTCACCATACCATCGATAAACAGTGGTCCTTGATGAAGTTTCATCGACAAAAATTAAATTAAGTTCATCCATGCACTCTTGCTGACTTTAATCCACGTCGAAATATGTGAAAAATAATCGCACGAAAATGTTCACGATTTAATTCCATTTTTTGGCCGATATGAATGCTTTAAGTTACTGTAAACAACACGTAGCGCTCGTATGTCAAAACGTTCTGAGTACGTATAACTTCAAAAATGTCAAACTTTACGATAGAGTTGTCCGTTGTCAGATTGCAACACTAGGGTTGTCCAATCCCGAAATATAAAAGGCAGCACTCGTAATTCATATAATGTTCTATTTTAGCTAAATTTACACACTTATCTATTAGTTGTATTAGTAAATTTGTCTCTTCGTTTGGATCATTAATTGATAATATCGATAACCAGTCAGTAGTGAAAGGTATTCTGTGTAATTTAATATAATCTATAGAATTTGTAATTCTGATTCGTTCTTCATTTTTTCCGAGTTCTAAGAACTTCTTATATTAACATATACAATATTTTCTTTATTACTAAGACGCATGCATTCGTTCAGAGTTTTAATATCACTAAAGATAGTTTTTTGTTCAATTAGTTATTGCTATATATCTTCAACTATATCAATGTTTTGCTCCATTTTAAATTATTAAAAATTTACCTTGTTGCCTTGCTGTAAGTTATGAAAACAATTAGTCCAAACGGTCCTTAAGAAGAGCTGTTCAGCGGGTAGTCAATTTTGGTCAAATGGTTCTTCAGTAAAGTTATGTAGGATTCACAAGAAGATCTATAACTTGCTGCATGTTTAGTAGGCCTCTGTTTATTATACATTAAAAACTTTAAATAATTTAAGAAAAAAAATTTCTAATTTTGGTACAATTTTGATCTGCACCATTATAGAAATATGGTTATTCACAGTCAATATGTAGTGTAGCAACGGTTAACATAAATCTTGCCTTCCACTCCTTTCATAAACGAAAACAAATAACTGGTTAAAACACATTTCGTAAATTCCATAACTTTACGAGCGAATTAAAATACAATACCGTGACAAGGGACAAACCGCACAGTAGTAGCTTGTAAATACCACCAAGAGTTCAAAGTGAAAATGTTAAAGCTCTCCGGGGATTATAACAATCTTGTAATGCCTCTTCGACGTCCCTAGGGATGGCAGAAACGTGAGAATATGGTCGGAAAGCAAAGTCAGGACTACTGCCCGCCTGTTGCATATCAACATATAAGGAATTATTGCTGCAAAGTTATTCGGGAAATCTGTTTTGGTTGAATTTCCAATTAGGTCTGTTCTTTGATTTTATGAACTCAGATTATGAATTAGATGTTAAATAAAATGAACGCTACTTTCAATTTTGGAATAAAATTGATAATTCAAATGGACTGTTAATCGATGGCAGTAAATGCAACCTCTTCTGTGTGAATATTTACATAATTATTTTATTTTATGTCTCATAAAAAATAATAAAGAATTATAATTTTTATCATTCTATTTTTTGCGTTCCTGCAACTTTGTTTATTGTCATTGTTTAAAGATGATTGAGCTAGTTAATTGATTTCTAAACTTTTGCACCTTATTCTAAAACTGACCGTCACCCCAACGAGAATTTACGTATTGTACATTTTTTGTGTCTAAGTAAGTCAAAACTGTGACTTGGCTTTTGACCACCGATCCAATTGGACGTTTTGTCTTGTTTTTGAACTTCGTTCCTACGGACGCATTTTTTGATTTATTGTGTTATAACTCCGCTAGTAACTCAATTCCGGTCGTAACACTGCATTTTGATTCTCCTACGGGAGCGCTATAATTGTGTCTTTCCTGCTTCCGAAAGCTTTTTTGTCTATCTAATAGAGAAACATTGTTCGTCGCCATTTTTTTTGTCTAATGTGTACTATCAGGATCTTAGTGCAAGAACATTACGAAACCCTACAAGTGATGCCACTACAGAGAGTCTGAAGATAGGAGAACCTAAAATACACCACCTGTAGGGCTTCGACTTAACGTTAGTTATAAAAACTTAATTGGCAACGTGACGACGTTTATATCGATTGTTCTACTAAAGGTCCTTCGTTTAATTACATACCTACTTTGAACCAGCAAACTGCTAAATCTAAACCATACTCGTTTTTTTTATATATGTGGTGGTCTGTCGGAGATACTACACAAGTAGTCTTCAATTGTTTTGAATTACATTAGATATATTCCTTATTTAAACTAAGGTTTTGCACAAACTGATCCAATAATCAGTCACATCGGCTTTGTGTGTACTAGACTATGACAAAACCGTGATTACATCATCTCAGACTTCTTGCTCTTGGAAATATTTGGCCCAGTGTACGTCACATAATTGGACTGATATTCTCTAGGATGACATTAGTTCAAGATTACTTGAAATGAGGCTTACCTACGCCTGTTGGTACACCCGTCTATATCAAAATATCTATTACTCCGCTTGGAGTGGCCCAGAATGTCATGAAGGAATGAAAGGTTGTTTGGAGGGTCAGATGGTGTCGACATGAGAAGCTAAATGCAGATTTAGCTGTTGAAGCAAACAAGACACGAGTGTCATTGTATGAAGTATTATATGTATGTGGTAGGGATGTAACGAATGACCGATTTTCGATATTCGCGAATACGAATGCGAATACGAATTTTTTCTTCCAATATTCGCGAATACGAATGCGAATGCGATTTTTAAATATGCTGTCAAAAGTAGGCAATCACAAATACATATTTGATCCCCCATTTACGATCGTTCATTTTAAAAGACAAGTAATATAATTTACTTATTTTGGTTTAATAAAAATTATACCACAAATTGTATTTTATATAATTATTATATAAAGCAGTCCTTCTATTTTTAATACATAAACTGAAATATCTGCAGAACATTTGTTGTGTCTCAGATGTATAAACAGAAAATTTTGTATCCTAATACCAAACCGTTACACTCAAAGCTGTTTCAACAGTTAAGCTGTCATCATATTGGAGTGATCCAAAAAAGTTTGATAGGTATATAATATTTTGGTTTATGAGACAAGTTACAAGAAGTTCGTAAAGCACGTTTACGTGGGACACAGCTTTAGGAAAATATTCTGCATATTTCCAATTTGGCAGTTGGCCCTGACAAACGGCCTGGGGCTAGTCTGAGCACTGTCAAATTTAAACTTGGCCCTGAAGTTAAAGCTAGGAATCTATTATGTGTGGAAACGTTTTAAAAGTAGGAGATATATTAAAAAAATGGTTTACTGGCGAAAAATGTTTTATTACAAATTCCTTAACAACAGGTACAAAAAGATATGTTGAATATATCCATCACAAAAAACAACACGTTAAAAACCATAAACCGTTTGTTTGTTTAGAGAAAGGAATTAGTTCAGTAACTATGTACAATCCATTGAACGCAATTGACAATATGTTGCTTCTAGTTGAGAACCTTTACCAACCCTTACTTCAACTGATTGAATCTCTAAAAGATTGTATCATAATTTCCTTGACAGGTTTTAGTTAATCTACCAATTCTTTGTCTTAAAATCACAAGGAAACGGCGTTATATACAGTATGACTCCCAATTTCGAGTCTCTGTGAGCTAGTTTTTCCTGAAACTCTTAGATCTTGAATTTTATTTTGCGATAAAACCCTAGACCATGTCATGAAACTGACATAAATTGTTTAATTTGATTTAGCAATTAAATAGATCCTTAATTGCATCTACATGTGCGGATTCCAGAAGAAATGCACATATGTAGTTGACACACAACTAGTGTATTTTGTATTAAAGATATAAAGAAATTTATGTCATCATAAAATTGTTATTTCACATTGCAAATACAATTAAATGCCTACCTGTACTTTTGAATTGACAAGTGCAAGGTTTAAAACTTTTTCGCTTTTCATTGTCAAAACATTCGCAAAAAATTCGCATATTTAACCCCGAATCCGAATGCGAATATGAAACAAGATGCCAATATTCGCACATGCGAATGCGAATATTCGTTACATCCCTAGTATGTGGTACAGATCAGTATTATTATCCCTACCTACAAGCCATAGTAACGGCAGTCTTTCAGTATGATAAGGCTAGACCTCATACAATCCGAAGGAACTGACATAGAAACTTTACAATATCCATCAAGATCACCTGATTTATCTCTCATCGAATACATCTTGGATATGGTAGTTTCCCAGCAAGCCCCCAAACCTAAAAACCCATCGTGCCGCAATCAATACGGATACTAATGATAGCTTTAACTGTGACTGAAACAGCTGACCTGACACCTAAAATGATCGCATTAGATCCTGATCAACACTGAGTTTGGCTCAGTCGTACTGTAAGAGTTTTTCAAAGCGTGAGTGCATACACCGCTGTATTAGCTACGGTTACAGCATTTCTATACTCAGTGCATGAAGACTTACATAGTCGAAGAGGGCGCCCAGAATAGTAAACAGTTGGCCTCTCGGTCGAATCTACTCGAAGTTACAAAGTCTATGTATCAGTGATATTACCAGTCTATTAGGAGACCACAGACACAACATGTTTCAGTGCGGGCTTGGATGAACGTATGATTTGCCTTGAATAATAAATAGGCCGATGCTTCCCGCCTACCTTCCAACCAATCAAGGGAATTCACATATGATTTACTTGTGAATTACACTACCAAACCTGGAGTTATTTCTCTACTTTGTGAGACCAACACCAGATTGGAGGTGCACTGGTAGAACGCCAACCGAGGTTCCTCTCCACGAGTACCTATTTGGAAACTTAGTTCGTGTAAGATATATTTAAACATTTTTAACAACAAAAGTTCAAATTCAGTCGTCTCTACATTGGCCAACAAACAGGTAGACAACTAGAATTTTATATACGTATGTAGACGCTACTCTAAAAATGGAAATGACCGATGCATCTTAGACTTGCCTAGAGAGGCAGACTGTAATTCTTTGTGATGTAGAACAAGTGTGAATAAGATCTCGAAACTTTGGATGTTTATTATATAAAATGGAGAATAGTTCCAAGTCCCAGCAAAACAGAGTGTTCCCTTTTTCACCTAAATAATAAACAGGCTAATCAAGAGCCTGAAATATTCTGGAATGCTGAATGCCTTAGGTACAATCCGAACCCAAAATACCTGGATATTACACTGGACAGAACGCTTTCTTGTAGGAAACATATAGAGAACACGAGGAATAACATTCTGGAAAAGCTCTGTGGCACCTCATGGGGAGCAACTGCCGATACCTTACGATGTTCGGCAATGGGTCTCGTCTTCAGCGCGGCAGAGTATGGTGCTCCAGTATGGATGAACAGCCACCATGTCTCAAAAGTTGATGTTCAGCTCCGCAGAAGCATGCGTATCATAACGGGATGCATAAAATCTACACCAACTTACTGGCTCCCAACTCTCAGCCATATTATGCCGCCAAATGTCTAACGGAAAGAAGCTCTCCGAACAGAATACGAGACAACAAAAGGATATCCCGGAGTTGCCTATCCATGAGTATATACCAACTGCTTGCTTCGCCAGACAGAAATCCAGACATCCACCAATCAGGACTGTGAAAGCGTTGCATGAAAGTGATTCCAGGGGTCTCCGGGAATGGGATGCAGGTTGGAGGAAGGATGCCCCTCCAGAGGTACTCGACTATGTGAGCATCCATGAGAAATCTGCGGGATTCGATTTACCTCGCAATATATGGAAGACGGCAAATAGAATTAGAACGGGACACGGCGTCTGCGCAGATATGGTGTATAAATGGAATAAACAAACCACGCACAATTGTGAATGCGGGCAGCCTATCTGTTAGTTTGTGATTACTATGTATGGACTTGTTATTTACAAGTTACTTGTTATTTATTTTTTTACTCTGTACGCTTTTATTCTTGTTCTTGTGTATTGTTAGTGTTTAAATGTAATTTCGTATTTGTATATTATAAGATTATGTATACTACTGCCATATGCTAAATACAATTGTGTGAAAATTTTTCAGATAAATCGAAACACCCCACCAGAAACGGACGGTACATCTGACGTGGAATGCCGTAGCATTTATTTCGTATTGAAAAAGTTGCCGAATAGACAAAGTATAAATATGTTAAACTTGAGCTGGAGTTGTAAATCCTCAGAATATAAAAGCATTTATATATGAATAAAGGAAGCGATATCGAGTATTTCTTTTCATCAAGTGCGTTTAAATTTCAAAATGCCTCTATTGTGAGGAACATAAATATAGCTCAATCGTTCCGCGGGATCAGTCAATAAGGGAAAAATTTCAGGGGTGGAATCTACGCTATGGGAGACTTATGAATAAAACAATAGTTTTAAAGGAACCAGCCGTTGTCAATAAGAAGTCAATGTTCTATACCAAATATTTCACTTTAAAGATATGAATTCTTAATAAAATGTAATAATAGTTCTGTTCACAATATACTTACATTCCTGAATAAGTTGACAATATTTTAGGTTATACATATAATCAAGTAATGAAAACAACACTGATAGTACTTTTTTTTAAATATTGTCAAATGAATACAGGCAAGAAAATCCAACGGTAATCTATATATAAATGGGCAAAGACAATACGGTTAGGTACCATTTTCTCCTCTGTCACTCAATCAATTTTCTTTATTTTTGTTATGATTAGTAGCTACAGACGACCTTCAGTGCAGAATATTAAAATTAATTTTTAATAAGTTCAATAATTAAATAATATAAAAAGTCATTATTTACATGCATACTGTCAATGCCGAACAGTGTCGCCAGATTGCTTGGAGAGAAAATCACAAGATAGGTTGACTCAAATGTGAAAGACAAACTAAATTAAATGTAAAACTAAAAGTTTTGGCCCTTAGCTAAAGTTAGCCTACCTAGTCATGCTATTTAAATAGAATCAACGAAAAATTATAATACACAATAATCGCCTTTTATTGGGAGCTCGCAAGTTTGCAGTTTGCAACTTTCATTGCATTGTAAATATTATGTGTCAACTAAAATCAGAATTATGTTGCACCTAATCAATTTAGTTTTGATATCTTCTTTGTTTTAACCATATATTTTAATTTAGAGTCCTTTTATTTTTGTCGGATAACTTTCATATAAGTTTAACTAAGATTACAGAAAATTGTGAAATTATGCACAAATTCACGATAAATAGGTAGATCTGACAACACTGAATGCTCAGCCATCTGCCGGAAATTTGATTTAAATTTTGACGTTTCATTACTTTTATAGCGATTAGGTTGAAAGTTTTCAATTCAGTAAGACAAGATTTCAAAGTATTTTCAAGGTTTCAATTTCAATTCAGAGAAAAAAATTCTCAAAAAATAGGTGTGTTTAACTACTATTAATTAACAGTATGTGATTCCTATTTCTTTATATTTTCTACATAAAACAGAAATTGTCATGGGTTACTCCGTTGGTAAGTAAATTTTTTATAAACGTTAGTAAAGTATCTTTGACAATAGTCATTTGCGCCATCTCGTGTTTTATTTGTAGAACGCTGGTTCTGTCAAAGCCGTAATTTATGTTTCCTGTGTTATAGATTAAAATTTAGTTTTCTCATAAAATGGAAATAAAAACATCAAACCGAAAGTGCAGTGTAGTTGATTTTGAAAATATATCAAGGAAAAATAAAAAATTACAATTCTACCGTTTTCCTGGATTTCTATAGCAATCGGAGAGGAAGGAAAAAATGGATTACAGCAGTTCGTCGTCAAGAGCAATTAAATTATATTTCCACGTTTTTAGTCATTACAATATATAGAAAATTAATCACAATTGTTGTTCTGTTAACAAAAATGAGATTCAAGAACTCTTGTAATCAGATAAGTTGATAATGTAAATAATTTTCTTTCCAAAATAAATTGAAATTTGAGGTTAACATAATTTTTAGTTTTTTAATTAATAAGATTTTAATTTAGCAATAAAGAAAAACAGTAACTGTTTAGTTATAGGAGTGATGATAAGCCAGGGCAACCAGGAACATATTCAAGGATTTGCTCATTTCGATGGAGCAGAAAAATCAAACATGGTAGATACATAACAAAATGTACAATTCAACTATCTTACCTGCAATATATCAATATTTATATTCTTTTAAATGAATAACACTTTATATTCTCATTATTTTTATTTTTTTATGAGTGCTTCTTTATTTTTAGTTATTACAAAAGCTATAAATAATATATAATCAATATTCATTTCTTTGTGAATTAACATGTACTAGCTGTCGCCCAGTGGTCGAAATTCGACCAATTGTGTCAATATCTCTGGCAGGTTAAGAAACATGAAAATTTTATCGTGACATTTTATCCTAGGACTTTATTGAGAACAGCAATTACACAGAACGGGTCCAGATTCGGAACCTCTGTGTGATAGTTTCCTCGAAAATCCTAGATGTCGGTCTTACATCTCGCTTCTACAAATAAGTAACGAAATTCAAGTTTTTTTCAGATATAATTTATAGAACTTTATTTGTGTTCAATTCTTAATTTAATATGACAACAATTCAACTGCTAATGGGCTACCCTACATATTTATTTTTTCTAACACCCCTGTATAGCTATAATTGCACTCAATTCTCTAACATTTATTAAAATCCTCATTATAATAATTCGATCTCATTATATATTTCCACCACCCTGTATATGCAACTGCTTATGGACCACGCATAATATTTTTTAACATTTTCAACCACCGGGTAAACCATTCTGTATATGCCACTGCCTATGACCCACCATATTTACTCTTTTTGTTTATGATATTTAATTATCTTCTGTAATTATAATTCTACTCCGACCTATATTGCAATCATTATATATATGGAACTCTTCGTGGTCTACTCTATAAATCAATTCCTATTCTAACATTTTTTATCACCATCCTGTATATCTATAATTCCTCTTACCCTATATTTCATCTTAACTGTATATGCATCTATGTATAACATTTTTTGCACCACCCTGTATAACTGTAATTTTACTGCACCTTCTATTCCAAGAACCCTGTAAATTCAACCGCTAATGGGCTTCCCTATATAATTATTTTATTAGTTATAATTGCACTCTACTCTATATTTTAAACACCCTAAATATGCAACTGCTTATGTGCCACCCATTAAAAAAATTATTTCTAACATATCTGGAATCGCCCTGTATAATTATGATATTCAACCATTTACTACTTTACCCACTAAACAATAACAACGCTTGCATGCCACCTCCAGAAGTACATGCTCTAAGTATATAATAGCATTGGTCTGTCTATATATAATTACTCAATGGTTTGAGTCTGACGGCAGCGGCACGCGGCACATTCATTTGTTTGGCGTTGACATTATTGACGTAAATAATGAATTTTTATTATATTTTATTTAATGAATGAACCAATATTATAAATTAAGATTAGCATTCTGCACTGAAGGTCGTCAGTAGCTACTAAACAAAACAAAAATGAAGAAAACCGGTTGAGAAACAGAGGAGAAAATGGTACCAAATCGTTTTGTCTTAGCCTGTTTATATATAGATATTTGCATCTGTTGTTGCTTTATTATCCTTGTTCGAACTTCAAAATTTTTATCTTGGTCCATTAAAACTTCATTGTCAGTGAAATCTACCAATAAATTATATATAATGAATAAGGTTAATTTGTTTTTTTCTCATATATATTTACTTACTATTGTTAGATGGATTGCCCCACTGCTGTAATTAAAAATCACAGTTTTGTTAATAGAACAACAGTTATGATTAATTTTATACATACAATATTGACTAACAACGTGGAAATCAAATTTATTTACCCATGATGTCGAACTGGTGCAATTCATTTTTTCTTCATCTCTAATTGCTATGGAAATCTATGAAAGTGGTATAATTGTAATTTTGGATTTTTTCTTGGTGTATTTTTACGATCAACTACACCGCACTTTCAGTTTGATGTTTTTCTTTCCATTTTATGGGATAACTAAATTTTAATCTATAACACAAGAAACATAAATTACGGCTTTGACAGAACCAGCGCTCCACAAATAAAACACCAGATGTCAAAAATACTTTACTAGCGTATTGAAAATCATACTGGAAATTAATGTTTTCTGACAATGTGGGTATCTTAGAATTAATTAATTTTACATTACATGGTCCCACTGACTGTTAAAAACATTTTAAAGATTTGTTTGAATATATTAGGTTAAATTATTATTTATCCTAGAGTAAAACATATTTTTTTACATACATATTACTTTTGATATCGTACACTGCTGATTTTAAAATTTACAACCTAAATGTTCAAAAAATTTCAATCAAAAACGCTCTACAAGACAACTGAAACCACTGCGTAATTATATATGCTAGGTTGGTTTTCAAATGCCTATAGTTCAATAGGAAAATATTTAGTGTTGTAAATTATAGATCAGTATTGATTTTTCGGACAAGTAGTACTTACTAACTTTCGTAGAAAATAATATTTGTAATTTTTTGTTGTGATTATAAGTCATTAATATAATATAATTTTCATAATATTCCGAAGGTGTTGTGCAACAAATTATCAATCAGCGGATAATGGGAATGTCATTAAATATCAGAGTTTTCATTGGGTTGTTTGTCATCTCTATTTTTTAAAATCGTTTGTGTAAATGACGGAATCTCTTAGGTTACAAAAAATATCCACCGATAATTAGATCGAACATGTCGGATAGACATATTTATGTAAAAATAGTCCTACAATTATATACATCAATAAAAAAAATATTTCGTAAATTATTTCTATAACTGTAATCCAAATGAAATAATAGGGATAGCAAAGACCTGGCCAACTTTTCTAATTTCGCCTCAACTCTATATCTTATTCAGACAAAATAACGTCAATAATATTCAACTCATAATTTTAATGAATTAGGGTCGAATTTCTACCACTGGACGACCGTTAGTATATATAATTTCTGATGTTTAATGCAAAACAACACATTTATTTTATTCAACCACAGATGAAAAATGCCAAAAATTGTTCAATAGTATCATTCTAACTTAACTATGAAGAAATGTTATACAGACTATACATAATACCAAAATTGAAATATAATTTTGAAGTAAGAAGAAAAAAGCAAATAGATTTCTTTAATAAGGAAATAAATTGGTGGAATAACGTTAAATGTGATAATGAAGTATAATACAAAAATTTGAATATAATACCACACTTGTCTGGATTTTTTAATAAACTATATGTTTAACAGTTAACTTGTAACTTAAATTAAGATGTTTGATCTGGTGTCTAATGTCGAATGTGATAGTGAAGCAAGTTCATTATCAAAATATCAAGTACGGTGTGGATATGTGAAATGAGTAGGAATTATATACTATACAGAGTGAGTTTTTTTTGATGATGAGTGTAGGGATCTGGGAAACTAGCGGAGATAGAGCAATGGTTAAATTGGGAAAGATTTGCAGTTTTACTTGCCCAATTTATTGACACTTTCGAATTTTTATAAAAGGTCATGGCTTACTAGATATTTTGAATAAACCAAATTCTGTCGATTTAGTCAAATACCTCTAGCTCCTTTGTTTTGGATTTTATAAAAGAAGTGTAAATATCAAAATTGAAGGGAATTGTATCCCGAATATGATTGCCATATCCTTGTTTGCTTGACAGTTCTCGTTTTCGAGATATGTCACAAAATTATCTTTTTTTGAATGGAAACCATAGTTATCTATGACCTCAAAAAATCGGACATTTTTAGAGCTTTGGAAGCTTTTCTCTCTTATTTTCACTTTTAACGTAGGTAGCCTTGAAAAAGATTGTTTTCACTTTGACGTTTCCTCATTTGAGAGTAATTCCATTAGTAGTGGTGAACTGGCAGTCGATATTGACAAGTTTTCGTGATAAAATGGAATATTCTAACGAAGAAAAATTGAATATGGTGGAATGTTATATCATATGCCATAAAAATTCAGTTCGTGCATCTGAGGAATACTTTCATAAATATTTTAATCGTTGTCAAGCTGGTCTATGTACATTTAAGAGGATTTACGATAGTTTACGCAGATATGGATCTTTTACTAAACCACCAAAGGAAAGTAAACAAATTAACGAAGTAGCACAAATAAATGTTTTGGCAATGGTAAATCAAAATCCATCTACATCAACTCGTGAGATTGCGGCAGAAGCTGGCACATCTCAACGAACTGTAGTTAAGGTACTGAAAGCGCATAAGTTCCACCCGTACAAACTTTCAGTTTCTCAAACTTTGCATGCTGGTGTCGAACATCGACGTATTTTCTTTTGTACCTAGGTTAGAGACATGTGCCTTGACAATCCACAGTTTCCATTAAAGGTGTTATGGTCAGATGAAACTAGATTTACTAACTGCGGTATGCTCAATAGACACAATGAGCATATCTGGGCTAAAGAAAACCCTTTCCATTTAAAACATAGACCACCCCAGATAAAATTTGGTTTTAATGTTTGGTGTGGTATCATAGGGTCTACTATTCTGGGCCTTTTATCTATGACGAATTACTTACTGGAGAGCGCTACTTGCATTTCCTGCAATACACTTTTCAAAACATTTTGCATAATTTGAATTTGAGAGCTCGTTTAGAAATTGAGTGGTTTCAATATGATGGAGCACCTGCTCATAACTCGTTATTAGTAAGACAACACTTAGATAATTTCTATCCAAACTCTTGGATAGGAAGAAATGCCCCACGCGAATGGCCACCCCGGTCTCCGGATTTGGCAGTTATAGACTTCTATTTATGAGGTGCGCTAAAAACAAAGTATACAATAGAAATTATGAGACAGTTGGTGACCTAAGGGAGGCGGTATTACAAGCAATTGAAGAAATTGATAGGCGGTCTGTGAGCAAAGCGGTAATGTCAATCTTAAAAAGATGCAATTTTTGTCTTAATAACAGTGGTGGACTTTTCGAACATATATTGTAACCATTATTATGTACTTTAATTTAGTTTAGTAAGTACCTACTTATTTAGTGTTTTCGTTATATCTGATATACCTATTAAAATCGTTCAATGTTTTTTGGAATAGTTATTAATAAATAAATCTATTTCATGGCTACCTAAGTTAAAAGTGAAAGTAAGAGAGAAAAGCATCCATAACTCCGTAATTTTTTTATATATTTATTATATCGTTCAAAAGCTCTAAAAATGTCCGATTTTTTGAGGTCATAGCCAACTATGGTTGCCATTCAAAAAAAGATAAGTTTGTGTCATATCTCGAAAAGGAGAGCTGTCACACAAACGAGGACATGACAATCATATTCGGGATACAATTCCCTTCAATTTTGATATTTACACTTTTTTTATAAAATCAAAAACAAAGGAACTAGACGGATCTGACTAAATCTACAGAATTTCGTTTTTTCATAATATCTAGTAAGCCATGACTTTTAACAAAAATCCGAAAATGTCATTAAATTGGACCAGAAAACTGCAAATCCTTCCCAATTTAACCATTGCTCTATCTCTGCTAGTTTCCGAGATCCCCATACAGATCATAAAAAAAAAACTCACCCTGTAGAAATCATGAGCAAGGCTCACTCGTCCAGGTACTGTATAAGTGAAAATGAACAACTAAATACTTTGCAATGAATTGAATTGCATCTTAACGGTACAACAAAATGTTTTAACTCTGCTTTCATGTTTTAGATGAGTTACAAATTATAGTTTAGCTGCTAGTTTCCTATCACTGCATGTATGTATAATTCTCTCCATACACGTATACCGTCTATGGTGCTATTTTTTAAAATGCAGTTAGTTATTAATTGGCAGCTAATTAACGATGTAAAATGTCGAATACTGAATAGTAAAGTGACACGACATGATTGAATGTTTTAGAAAATGGCTGTTTGTGAACCAGGAAAGCGATACCCTGAGAATATGAAGATAAACATGTGATTGTTGAATATGTCAATCATCGAGCAAGTGGGGTGAGCCGGCCATGTTGCTCACATCTCCTGGCAGTTGACGAGCGCTGACAGATATCCACAGTTACCCCTTATCACGTGTCACATTATAATATTTCATAAATGTGTAGCCTGCTTTCCCTAAACTCATAATAGAGAGCTTTTTCATTTAGTATTGAGAAACAGGGAAATTTAATTAATCACAGATTATAACAGTATTTTCTACTTTAAAAATCATAAATACGAATTGTGAGCTTTAGCATTTGGAATATTTTATTCTCGAAATTATTCAAACATGGTAAAAAAATGAACTCCCTAATAAAGAACTGAGCAGAACTTCAAGCGGACAAGGTTTTTAAGGTTTCTTTGGAATAAATGTTTTTTGAAATCAAGTGATTCTGAGTAATCGTGGGCACAAGGTGGTGTCCAACAGGAAATCTGGACATGCCACTTAATTCATTTCACGTATAGTCGATGATAAGAATTTGAAGTGCAAATATAAAAAAAATAATATCTTTTAAATTAGCTGCGGTCTTTATTTCAATAATTTATAATAAATAGTGAAATTAAAACAGGTGTTCCACAAGGCACCATCTTGGGTCCCCTACTATTTATTTTATATATAAATAGCCTACTAGTTAATATACCAGAGGGAATTATATTATCTTTTGCTGGTGATACGGCTGTGATATCAACAGGAAAAACATGGAATGTAGTCGAAACGCAAATAAATTAGTACCTTAATTTGATAAATAAATGGCTTGCCTTAAACAAATTGTCTCTAAATGTTGATAAAACGGTTTTCATGACATTCGGAAACTACTGCAATATTAAGATAAATACCAAAAAAATAAGAAGGGTAGAAAGTTGTAAATACTTAGGAATTTGTTTTGACTATAGAATGAGATGGGACACTCATGTTGAATATTTAATAAATAAAACAAAATACTTAGTCTTTATATTTCGGAAAATGGCTAAAATCATGTTGAAAGACTCGCTGATAATGTTATTCTATGCACTCTTCCATAGTATTACCTGCTATGGTAACATAGCTTGGGGAGGGATTTATTCAACTAAACAAGTTTTATTACAACGTTTACAAAATAAACTCCTGAAAATTATATATAAAAAACAAACTTTTATCGAGAAAAAAAAAACACTAAATCTGAAACAAATCTTTGCTTTTGAGTCTCTTAAATACTATTATGACACGTTTAAAAATAAATTTATAAAATCCAACAGTTCTACAAGAAATAGAAGTATTATGATTATTAAGAAATAAAACTTTAGGCAGTAAAAATAGTTATGTTAAAGCTATTAATGTTTTCAACATCGTACCAAATGATTTGAAAACTCTAAAAAACCTTAACACTGTCAAAAAGAAAATAAAACCATGGATCTTGGCTAATATTTAAAATTTCAAATAGCAGGATAGTAAATTATATAGGGAGAAATCGATATAAGTTCTAATTCTTTAAAGTATATATAACATAATTGTTTTAACAACACTAAATTTGTAGAATATTAGTAATAAGATTTTATAGGAAATTATCATTAAGGTTAGTTTTAAGATTATCAGATCTGCGAACAGGTATCTGAGTTTACCTCTGCAGGGTTTATTATATTATACCTAATGTATAAGTATTGTAAACATTCTGATAAAATAAATAAAGAAATAAATAAACAAATTCTGTAACTCAGTATGTAGGCTTTCACGGCCGGTGTCAATGAATTGCACTATATTATTCCGGACATTTCTGCCATGGTCTATTGGATTGTCTTCCAAACGTTTTCACTGCAGGTGAGGCTAACATCTTCAGTGGCGCGGGCGTAGGTGATACCTCGTTGGACTTTCAAAGCGAATAAAACTGTCGACTTTACTTTAACCTATCTTTATTTTCAGAGCTAAAATTACATAAATTCCCTTACTCCTATCCTCTAATTCTATTTTAATTCCCTACTTTCTTTTTCCTATTTGATTTAACTAATTCCCTAAGATATTCATTACCTAATATATATCATATATCCTATTCCCTAATTTCTTGTCTTATTCCCATTCTTCTTCTCTTTCTTCTCTTCATCACTGTTTCGTCCTCTTGAAGTAGCGCTTGCCGTGGTCTTTTCATCCTGTGTCTCTCATGTTCATCGTAGTTGGTTGCCTCTCTCATCAGTGGGTTCCTCTGCTGTTCCATCCTGGCTATGGTTTTCTTCGTTCCCTTCGTTATTTCTTCATTATTTATCCCTTGATTGTAGTCATCTCTAGGTCTGTTCTTAGTTAGTTGTTCCTCAAGTACCATGGGGCGTCCGTCATCCTCCTTAGTGCGTTGTTCTGTACTGTCTCTGATTTCTTGATGTGCGTTGCTGCAGCTTGTCCCCAGTTGCTAGCTCCATATGTGATGATTGGCTTCACTGATGCTTCGTAGATGTTTCTCTTCGTCCTCAGTTGTAGTCTGCTTCTTCTTCCTATCATCGGGTTGAGTTGGCTGATCCTTGATTTGGCTTTCTTCACTGTCTCTACTATATGTTTCTTCCACGTGAGTTTCCTGTCTATGTGTATTCCCAGATGTTTGATATCTTGGCTCCATTCGATTTGATTTCCTCCTACCTTGAGTCTTCTAGTTGGTTAGTCCTTCCTATGGCTTGATTTTCCATTTCTTTGCCCATTGCTCCATGTCCGATTTCTTGTTTGCAGGTAGTTTACCGCTTGGTCCGCCTTACATGATGTTGCCGCCTTTGCTCTGTCGTCCGCGTAGATGTATGTCCTTGTGTGCCTTGGTCCTCTGGGTATGTCGCTGGTATAGATGCTGTACAGTGTCGGTGATATTGCTGATCCCTGGGGCGTTCCTCCCCGTACCCTTCTTTCCGTCGATGTGGTGTCGTTGATCCCGATGCTGAATGTCCGTCTGGTTAAGTAGTCCTGTATTATCCTTATGATCTTCCTGCTGAATCCCTGTTATTCCATTTTTGCTAATAGTCCGCTTTTCCATATCTTGTCGAAAGCTCGCTCCAGGTCGAAGAATATGATGCATGTTGTCTTCTTGTTCTCGATGTTGGTCATTGCGTCTTCTACCATCCTCATTACCTGATCCTCTGGAGAATGTCCTTCTCTGAAACTGCTCTGTTCATCTGGAATGATGTTTAGCTGTTCCTCTTGCTCCTTAAGTCTTCTCAGAATGATTCTGTCCATAATCTTGCTGGTGTGGCTTAGTAGACTAATCGGTCTGTAGTTCCCTGGTAGTTTCTTGCTCTTTCCAGGTTTTGGGATCATCACTATCTCCACCTTCTTCCATTCTTCTGGTTATTTTTGCTTTGAGGACCCAACGAGGTATCAACTACGCCCGCGCCGCTGAGGATGTCTACCGCAGTTGCTGAGAACACGTTAGAAAGATATTCCAATAGACCACGGCAAAATAGCCCGGAAACCTATAAGTGTAACTACTCATAGGAATTTAGAAAGCAAAAAAGCGTTTAATACATCTTAAAACTAAGTTTCATATGAGAAATCACAAGGCCTTCTTTCAATTTAAAAAATATTAATAGTGCCCATTTTGCATAAGTAAATTTTATGTCAAAACATAGTTTAATTGACAACATTTTACATGGCTTTTGTTCGAGCTTATATCAGTGCATATCAATGATATCAGGAGTTCCTTAGGGGTCTTATATTGGACCTAAATTATTTAAAGTGTTTGAGTGCTGGTTCCTCTTTTCAGTCAATATGGTTGTGTAAATTAGTTACTTTTAATAAATTTATCATATAATTTGTGGATAAGGTGTGAATTTACCGAAAACACTCCATCATCAGGTATCCACATAAAGGTCTCTCTTTTTTAACAAAAGAGATTGCAACAGTTCTTGTGGTTGTCCACGAATTCATCATTGTCAGTGAAATAATATCAAAGTGTTCTGTTTTAAACCTCGCTAAATCCCTACTAGTGATTCTTTCCGACTTAGAAACGTTGTTTATATTTGTTTATGAAATCTCACGGTATCTAACTAAACGAATTTCGCATCTTTGTGATGAGACCGTAGATTGTTTCAACACCGAAGTGAAACACGAGTCACTTAAAAGCAATAACGGGAATTTGTAAATTATTTTACTCCCGAAAGTTTTCGAACTTTGTGGATGTTATCTAAATGAAACTGCAGTATTTTCATTTCCGTTACTCTAAAAGTGAAGATTTTGTCGCTTGAGGAATTGGGGAAATGTGAAATCTACGCTTCCCTTCTTTCAGCAAAACTTATCGATTCGATGAAGTTTGTTAGAATTATCTGCCGGAAACTCGGAGCATTTTGATTACAAGGAACGATATTGTATCATAATGACACACATATATATATATATATATATATATATATATATATATAGGCGACATTACATATATATATATATATATATATATATATATATATATATATATATATATATGCAATGTCGCCTGAAGATTCTTTGACTATTCATATATAGTTTTAATTGAATAAAATTATTGACTTTTGGTCCATATGTCTTTAAATTGTTTATTATTTGGATCTACAAGTATCCTTTTTCAAAACAAATATTATCCCAAAAAATGTCGGCTGTTAATATCTCCATTAAATGTAATTAAAAATTAACTTAGCAACTAAACATTCACGTGTATATATATATATATATATATATATGTATATTCAACAAAACAAATTATAAATAAAATTTCACATTTATAGTAAGTATAGACTGACATCTCAATATAAATCAAGTTTTTTCCGAACATAGATCTACACAATTTCAGTGGTTGTTACAAAATCATGAGATTACTATAAGTCATAAAGGACATAATTTCTTTGCCAAAAACTTCAGTAAGACAATAAAAATGTAATATTGTTTATGAAATTCATGTAGAGACTGCAATGGTGTGTACATAGGAGAAACATCTCAAAACCTTGACAACAGCATAAAGTCTCATAAATACGACCAAGAAAATCAAACGGCACTAACAAAGCACGAAACGTCAAAAAGCATATATTCAGTGTCGAAAACACCAAACTAATAATAAATGAGCAAAACACCAGAAAGGAGAACTATATGAAATGCTACATATCCAAAAAAATAAAACAGCTATTATAAATGATAGAAAAAATGTTAATTACACCTATAAAATGTACGCCACTGACTTCTAATAGAAGTGAAACAAAAAAAATGAGTTATTTGCATTTAACAGTTATCCAATTTAAATAGAAACAGGATATAACAAGAAAATACACTTTCTAGATATGACAGTAGATCCAAACAATGGGAATATTTACACTGAGTGGTGCACAAAGAAAACTTGGTCTGCTAGGTATCTTAATTTTAATTCAAACCACCCACTATCACAAAAAAGGCAGTAATAATGTCTTGTCAACAAGACTCTAAAATTATCTGACATAGAATACCGACAAATACAATAAATAAAGCCAAAGGGGCACTAAAGTCTAATGGCTACCCAAAAAAATAATGAATCAAATTTTTACCGAACAATTAAAACAACACCACACTCAGGAAGGCAAAAACTCATTAGCTGAACAAAAATCTACAAAAAATAAGAAATATCTAACTTTGCCATACACAAAAGGGTAATCTACCCAATTTCAACGGTTATTAAAAAACATGAGATTACTATAAGTTATAAAGGATACAATTTGTTAGGGAAAAATTTCAGCAAGACAAATACAAAAAAGCCAAAGAACAAAAAAATAATATTGTTTATGAAATACCCTGTAGAAATTGCAATGGTTTGTATATAGGCCAAACATCTCAATACTTTGAGAATCGCATAAAGACTCATAAATACGACCATACATTATTTTGTTATATCTCAAAGCGTTTTCGTTGAAAGCTCTCGGACGGCTTTTTTTCCGACACCTACAACAAATATCTTTATATTTTAGCCAGTGTATATAAAAACTTAAGAAATTCTATGCTAAAATCTTCCTCGGGAATCACTCTATCCAGTGGTGAAAACAGCATGAAAATCGGTGCTTCGGTTTTTGAATTTATCGTGAAGAGACAGACGACAGACGGGGCAGAGGACTTCTATTTGTAATATGTAGTGATTTGGTTCTTTTTTAGAAATAAGTTATAAGCATTGTGCATTGTACTGTCACCGGAATTACAAAAACTTGCAAAATGTGAAATAGATGTAACAAATATGCTGGTGTATTACTTTCCAGTCATACATCCCATAAGATAAATCGCTCAGAATTATTCCTCACTAAGTATGGAAATCATGCTAAAGTAGGAGCTGTAAATACTAGTTGAATAAGAAGTAAATCAATCACATAATGAAACTCAACTTGACCTAATTCCCAGATCTCATCATTAATTGTGTAAATACAAACCACATAACCAACGGCGACCATAAACCTCAGTCTAAGCTTCATTAAAAACAATGAACATGTAATAAAACGATAAAGCCGGTAGTCAACGACTCGATGACAAGCTTCCAACGTTCTGGTGACGTCACTCACCCCTGATGCTAAAGGGATGATATATGGCGGCGGTTAGGAGATCGCGCAGCGGCCATCACTCAAATCAATTCGTCTTCGGAGTGGCTATGAAACCTATTTCCGATGAATGAGCTGATCATCTATTTTTATTGAATTACAATTGTCTGTCTGTAACTCTTTATGATTATTTATAGCAAATAAAAACCATAATTTAATTAATCCGCAATTATAAAATCCCTAGCGAATGTATCAATTTTGTTGGACAAACATCTAGGCCTCTAAGTTTACGAATAAATTAACATAACATTGATATAAACGAACGACAATTCGAAAAATCCAAAATTTGTGAACATGCTTGGGACTTGATTTATAAAAGAAGATTTAACAATTTAACAATATTACATGTGGAAGGACGTAACATCAACAAAAACTAAAGAGTCTGCCTTAATCCCATTAAATGAAGACGATTTTAATTCTGCGGAATTCAATCATATAAGGTTGTCGATAACACAGTTCAACATTTGAACTAAGCGGGAACACGGCATGCCTTATAGTGTACTAGGGGTGTTTCGGGTCGCTGATTATGATGAGAGGGTCGGTTGACCTTCATCAGGTTCAAGCGCTTTTGAAGGTCAAATCGAGAGAATTTTTGTAGAATTCTCTCCATTTTACCTTCAAATGACCTCTGGGAAAAAGCGCAAGTTCAAACGAACTATTGATTCGAACTCAGAGACCTCAAAAACATAAGCAAGGTTTTTTTTAGATTTTTTGGTAGACCTCTCCAGATTTGACCTTCAAATGACCTTGAAATAACCTCTTCGAAAAAGCCCAAAAAGCTACGGATTCGGATTCAGGCACCTCAAAAACATTAGCATGAATTTTTTCACATTTTTTGGTAGAACTCTCGATTTGACCTTCAAATGACCTTCATGTGACCTCTGATAAAAAGCGCAGTCTAACAAACTACGGATTCGGACTGAGAGACCTCAAAAACATAAGCAACCATTTTTTCAGATTTTTTGGTTGAATTCTCTCGATATGACCTTTAAATGACCTTAATTCTGACGTGATGAAGGTCAACCAACCCTCTCATCGTATTCAGCTACCTAAAAAACCCCTAGTACCCAAAACGGCATGCCGTGTCCCGGCTTAGATCAAATCTTTGTAATTAAAGAAAAAATTAGTAATGTAATCCTTTTTAACAACCCTATATCCAGATAGTTGAAAAGTCTGAATCATCACAATTTTCAGTACAGTTCTTTCATATTACAATACTACCTATTCAAGAGTTTACAAATCATTTTAACCCACGACAATATATTGTTTCTAGCCCGGAACCTTCATCAGTTGCTCTTCGATCAACTGATTGAAATATTGAATAATTATTCAAGTGTTACATACATATACTGAATTTAACCCGCAATGACTATGCGCCGGTATCACATAGTGATATTTCGGTGATAAAAGTAGGTTCTTTTACAAATTATGATATTTTCATGTTCAAGCTCGGTACCTGATGCCAGCATGTAGTCTAAGCGTTACAAATTACATCCATATCTGTATCCTTATGATAATGGTTTTCAGGAATAGAAACAACAAGGTATGAAAATTTTTTACTGCTTATTGAGTATGAAAATTAATCTAAAAGTTCAGAAAATGAAGCTGATTACTAAGGCTGCAGAAAAAACTTCAGCCTTCAATCAGGATCCTGGCAATGGAATATAAAGCACCGACAACGAAAAACATTACTGGTATTGTAAATTGTTTAAAAAATTTAAAAAAATATATTTATATATTGATTATCTATATATAGATAGGCAAAGATAAACCGATTAGGTACCATTTTCTCCTCTGTCTCTCAACCGATTTTCTTCATTTTTGTTTTGTTTAGTAGCTACTGACGACCTTCAGTGCAGAATGCTAATATTAATTTATAATATTGGTTCATTCATTAAATAAAATATAAATAAAAATTAATTATTTACGTCCATACTGTCAAAGCCAAACAACTGACAGTGCAGCCGCCGCCAGACGGTTAAAACTCAAAACATTGAGTAATTATATATGGAGGGAGCGATCGTTAGGTGCTGTTATATTCTTAGAGCATGTACTTCTGGAAGTGGCATGCAAGTGTCGTTATTGTTTAGTGGTAAAATAGTCAATGTAGTAGATCAGTATTGATTTTACGGACGCGTTGCAGTACCTTTCTTATTAATCATTTTGTTTTTAATGTGAATTTAATTATTTGATTGATATACTATTATCACAACCTTCCCGAAGGTGTTGTGTAAAAAATTGCCAGACAACGGACAATAGAGAATGTATTAAATATTTAAGTTCTCCTTGGGTTGTTGGTCTTCTCTTTTCTTTAATATTCCCGAACTTGAATGAAACCGCAAATGACGAAAACTTTTAGGTTGCAAAGAACAATCTTCCAATTATATACCGAATATTTTGCGAGGAGCGGTTCCAGTCAAGAATTGTGTGATGAATACAGGTGAATATAGCTACAGATTATCTAATTTTTTATATAGCGCTTTTCCGTATATAGTTAATAGTTATATACTACAGCCAATTCTATTAAAAAACGCAGTAGTTATTTTCGAAAATCAGATATAACTTTGATTTCTAAATGTATCTTAAATAATTGGATATTTAGTTGAGTTGACGCTAAATAAATTCTATTTATCTTAAATAAATAAAATATTTTATTAATATAATTAATTAAAGTTTGTGCCAATAAAATTCCGTCAAATTTTAATACAATTTGTTTTAACGATACTCCATAGAACATTTTTTTCTTTAGCTGTATCTCAAACCGGCGCTTAGTCTAAATGATAGTTAGTGATAGCTATGTGTAAAGTTGCTTCCCAGTAATCCCTGACTTTGCAAGGAAATTGATACTCTATGTGTTTCACCGTTGGACAAAATATTGTCAACAACAAACCACCTAGGCAGGAAGAGGACACCACGGTAGCAACTCTTCTTTTACCTTTTACTAAAGGCTTGCCTGAGATACTTAGACGAATTGCACATAGCTATGGAAGCAGAATGAACAACACCTTCAAGAGCATGGTTACAAGAACGAGGCAGGACGCAACACCAATACCAAATAACTGTATATAAAGCAAACCTTGTGAATGTGGCAATCTTTACATTGGAGAGACAAAGCGCCCGCTGGACACCAGGGTTAAGGAACACCGCATAGCTACTAAAAGGCCGGAGGTAACGAAGTCTGGGCTAGCTAGTCACGCATGGACCGAACACCATAATATCAACTGGGACCAGGCCAGGGAAATTCATAAGGAAGAGCTCAGCGTCCAAATTAAAAACATTTGGTGAGCTCTTCTTCGGACCGGTTAAGGATATAAATACGACGGATAATCTGCAGCAGATACAAAGCTATTGAAAAGTTGTGAGATCAACCACTTCAAGACGAAGGAAGTCCAAGGAAACTTCGAGGAAACTTCATTTTAACTCTGAAAATACTGTATTTCATGGAAGCTGTAGTAGCCATGATATAAAAATTACCTAATGAAAAACATTTTCAAGGTAAATACTTCAACTAATCCCATTTGTATACTGATAATGAATACCAAGTCATATCTTAGTATGTACTTTAGTATTTAAATACCAGTTTTTAACAATGAATGAAATATTTTGTGTTGTTATATTACAGACGTGATTAAAGAACTAGCATAATATAAAATGTATTAGGTAATATTATTTTCAAGACAATTTAGAATAGTGGCAATTACGTACATTGGTTCTACAGTCACTCCGACATAAGTTTTCCTCCATTAATCTGAGCTTGTTTCATAATTTATAGATTGTTTGTCATTGCTTAGTAACCAAGTCAAGTAGTTGTCTTTTCCATAAAATTAAGAAGACATTCTTTAATAAAATAATATATAATTGATTATATCGTTTGACTTTGATTCAATGTAACATAATTCAGGGAAGCATTTCGAATAATACGTTTTTACTTATAAAAAAGCTATATCAAACATCAAGAAATAATCCCAAGTCACACTGGTTGCAAGACAAAATTTAATTATTTGAGAAACAAATTTGAAAAAAAAAACAATAATTTGGTACACCACAATTAATTAATAATTACTGTGTCTCTCCAAAGGAACAAATTTATTTGATATATTTATTACTAAATGGTATGTACAATTTTTTTCAACTCCTTATCCTGTCTTGTCTACACAAGATTGAAATTGAGAAAACATATTAACTTGAATATGCTAATAATTGCGAATTACATCAAATTTGAGGGGATGCCGATAAAATGTTTGGATATAGAGCACAATAGAAAAACTTCAAATCATAAGTCTAGCAAACTTTATTACAATCTAGAAGGCAAATATGTTCAGAGAACAATATACTAAAAAATTTTAGATAAAGTAAAGATTCCTGAAAAAGAGCCCGTAGTTGTATATTGGGACGATAAACTTTTACCGCGTTTTTTTAAAAATGAACAATGTGAGCGAATAGCTATTGCTATTTCACTTGGCGAAAAAGAACAGCTGCTGGGAGTTCCTGTAAAAGCAAACAGCTCTGGAGAGGAGCAAGCCGCAGCCATATATGAATGCCTACAGGAATGGAGTCTTCCCAACACCGTTGGAGCGATGTGCTTCGAAAACTACAGCATCCAACAAGGGAAGACTCAAAGGAGCATGCTTCATATTAGAGCAAATGTTAGGAAGAGAATTGTTATACCTAGGTTGCCGTTACCACATCTTGGAAATTCTTTTAAGAGACATATTCGACACAAAAATCAATCACTGGATCTTATCCAGATATTTTCAAGAAATTCCTTACTGCGTGGCTCAAGACAGATTAAGGAAAATTCGACACAGGTATCAATCTAATACAAAACCAGTTAACTCCAGAAGTAATTGCAAATGTTACTGCTGAATTCGAAACCAAATTAACTGAGAGCCACGCCAGGTGATGACTACAAGGAGCTATTGCAGTTGCTTCTCGTATTTGTTGAATCCCCAGACGGTAAGGTTGGAGGTTTTAGAACTCCAGGAGTCATTCATCACGCTAGGTCAATTTTTTCGTCGTCAATTTTTTAAGATGTCTAAAGCAGAAGAAAGTTCTGTGCGTTCCATTTATGTTTTCCTAGTTAAAATTTATTGCAGTGTTTGGTTCAATGCTCCAAAAGCTCATCTTGCACCACAGCAACATTTATGTATTTTGCAAAGTCTGTTAGACTACAAAGCATGTGACAACGACATTGCAGAAATAGCCCTGACCAAATTTTCGAACCGTTTGTGGTATTTGAATGCAGAGTGGGTGGGATTATCTATTTTTGATTCCACCATTACAGGCGATGAACAGTTGTTAATGGCTAATAAACTGCTCAGTAGCACAGATGAGTCTAGTGAGTACTTTAAGTATATGAAGGCATACTGTGCTATAACATATACCATACTCTTGACAGATGGTTCGAGTGTTTTATATAAAAATACAAAAGTAAATATATATACAGATATATATCCACATATTTAGAACTATATCATTCAACGTATAACAGCTGATTCGAACCAGGAGTTCTCGTCAGATACGCTTCCTTGAATGATAAGTTCTAAAGTGAAATACTTGGATGTAATACACACCAGTAAGATAACAGTCAGTGTATTGAACCTAATAGATGTCGGTGACATCTACCGTCTAGTGAGTAATTTAAGTATATGAAGGCATACTATGCTATAACATATACCATACTCTTGACACATGGTTCGAGTGTTTTATATAAAAACACAAAAGTCAATATATATACAGATAACAGCCGTTTCGAACCAGGACAAAACACTGGAACCATCTGTCAAGAGTATGGTATATGTTATGTCATATACTTAATGTTATTTGTGGCAAGTTCTTGATTGTTTTTTAAGTTCTCTAAAATCTTATGTCAACTTAAATATCATAAATCAAACTTTCAATTTGCAATTTACATTTTCAATACATATTTTGATATGTTTGGTATTTTCGTTTAATATACAGCTTTTTTTAACTCAATTGCGTTGTTCCCAAGAAAACTTAAAAATAATAAGATATAATTTCGAAAACTTCTCTATAAAATAAACCATTTACTCAGAATGTTCAGAATGAGAATGAATGAGTTTATTGGATACAGATTACATTTAGACTTTGATCTAACAACAGTGGTCAATCTTCAAAACTGTCCGATCCTTATTATTTAACTACATTTATATACAATTTCCGTAAACCGTAAAATGCATTCTCCTAATGCTAGTAGAGTATCAACTCTTGTATATAGAATGGAAGTTGCAATAAATTGTTGGTAGATTTTAAAGCTTTTAAATGAAGCTTTTCCAGAGTCGGATTATTTCTCCACACATATCAAACTGAAGTAAATATAAATGTGAGAACGACGCGTAATTAACCACAGCTTATCTTTGGAGAGGGTGAGATAAAGTTTTGCAAATAGTGCATGAGTAAAGTGAGAGAACAGCAATACGGAAGCTGAAATCGTTCTGCAGTCAGAAGAGAAGACTTTTCTCTAATATAAACCGAGTAGGCCGGTGGGTGACTGGCTGTCGGGCTGTGCGACAGCTGTGCACCGCGCGATTGTCTCAGAATGATTGATGATCTAGGACGGCTGTGAGCACGGCCACCCTTGACTCTTTGCCGGTACGGGGTTCCACTCCGGTTCACTATACTTACAACCTCTGTGCTATATTTTACACACTGATCCAACTCCCTCGAATTTCTCACTGACGATGTTTTTCTATTTGTGATTTTTGACAGATAAGGCATATACCGTAATCAAAAATTACAAAATTCAGTAATGAAAATGCAATAAGATACTTAGCAGCCTCAGACATTTACAACTTTTTAATGGCATTGATTATAATTATAATCAATGCCATTAAAATGCCACTAGTTTACAGTGTATCTGTTGCTGAGAAAATTTCAACTCTTGTTGAGTATACAGGACATACTGTATTCAAATATGTAAGTGGAATGTATCGATCAGCTCTAGTTTTTGAGTATCAGACATCTACGATCAGAAAAAATAGACCAATTTATTAAGGAAAATTTTATTGAAAAATCACACATATACATCAAATATTTAACGAAAGTTAATCATTCAGTTCTAAAAAACTTCGTTTTAAAGATCTCCTGTTATGTGTAGACTTAGGAAAATGGCGTATTAGAGACCAACAATAGTCAGACTTCACATTTTTATTCCAAAAACCCTGATAACGCTCTTCAATTGTACCTAAATCTTGATGCATACGTTCTCCTTGCTTCTCACTCATATCTCCGAGATTCTCAGGGAATCTGTCCAAGTGACTGAAGAGAAAATGTAGCTTTAAGCTCATATTAGAAACTAACTTTTTTAATGGCAAAAGAAGATCTTCTACAAGTTAAATACAATTTTCAGGTTTTTTATTACCTAGAAAGTTTTGCATGACAGACATGAAAGCTTTCCAAGTCTTTAATTCAAGCTTATTCATAGACTTTTGAAATTGAGTGTCTTTTGTAAGTTGTCTAATTTGGGGGCCGTCAAATATATCTGCTTTAAGTTTTTCCATAGTAAGCTGAGGAAATTTATGACAAAGACAGGAAAAGCACTTTCCATTCACATCTGTTTCATGACCCCTAGTTTTATATGTAGTGGTGGCAGAATGATTTTTTCAAGAGATACAAGTGACTCTTTGACAATGTTTTGTTTTCCAGGTATCATATTTTCTCTTAGCGGTCACTGTTTTCTTACCCAATGTTCGCTTTTTGCTCTACTGTCCCAAAGACATATAAAACAGGGAAACTTAGTGTAACCAGTTTGTTGTCCAAGGAGAACGTTCACCATTTTTAAATCTACACTTATTTGCCACTTGAGATCATTGTATTTTATTTGATTCAAAAGTCATGAGATGTTACAATATTCTTGTTTTAACTTTGCACTGTGAGCGATTGGTACTCCAGCGTATTTATTTTCATTATGTAAGAGAATATCGTTGAGGCTACGAATCGAACTGTCAATGAATAAACGCCAATCACTTGGTTCATATTGTTTCACTCCCATCGTTCTCAATAAGTTTTAATTGTCTGAGCAAAAAACGATATTATCTTCTTCAGAAAAGTAAATCCGTAATTCTTTATATCTTTCACAATAAAAAGTAATTTTAGTATTTGAAGACAGCAAATTTTTTTCTTTTAGACGTGACGCCAACCATTCTGAAGCTTGTTTACAAAAATTCAAATCTCTTACAAGATCATCCAGTTCGTTTTGTAAAAAACATTTTGGTCCATTGGATTTATCTTCGAAATCAGGATCATTTTTTGATGACGAGCTTGACTTTTCATCATCTTGTATTGAAGGTTCAGATATATTTTTAGGCATTGCAAAATCACGCGAACGTAACAGTCGATGTCGAAAGCTAGTATCACTTGGGTACTGCCATTTAGCTCGATTTTTAGCATTAATTCCTTGTATGTTGACACAACAGAAATAACAGTGATGATTTTGTGATTCTCGCCAAATGGTTGGTGTTTGGAATTTAAAAGAACTTCTTTTACCGCCTTTCCACAATCTTAAATATTCAACACACGATTTACAAACACAATTAGATGCCCAAGACTTCTCATTTTTATCCAACAATATTCCAAAATATAGAAAGTAGGTATTTTTTACAAATTCTGATATATCTTTTCGGCAATTATGCAGCACGTATTCTCCACATATGTAGCAAAAATGATTTGGATTCTTTATACAACTTTTTTTTTCAAGCACTCATGTTGCAGGAACTTTAGAAATTAATAATAACAAAAAGAAACACGCACATTATTAATAAACAAAACACATGAATGATAAAATTTAACAATTAAATCCCTCAAGCTGTACAAAAATTTTTGAGGCTAGTTGACAATAACTCGGTACAAATAAACAAGAACCATCATGCAGTTCTCGGCAACAGACAAAAATTAAAATTTTGTAAACTAGTGTAATCAATGAATTAAATAATAATTATTATTCATTCAATATGCTACTGGTCAATGTTTAAGTACTTCTTGGAAAATAACACAACAGTTAAGAAAATTGCTGTATATTCCAAACGTTTCTGGCTGTAGGTCAGACCCCGTTGTCAATGCTTAAGAAACTATGAATAAAAGAAGGCACAATTCTAAGGATGTAAAATTAAAATTTTTGACAATATGTATTATTTGATTTCTGACGTAACTAAGAGAATTTTATTTGTAATTTACAGGGTAGCACAGAAACTTCTAAAGATCATATAATCATAGTGTTCCTTTCAAATTGGAAGAATTTGAGATATTAAGAATTTTATGTGGCGCTTTTAGGTCCGACTTTGTTATAAGATCGTGCATTCGCCAAAAATGCGACCAAAGGATTTTGAGTGATTCAAAAAAAGTCATAAGGGAAAACCTAGGAAAAACCTTATGAACTATCCCCATTTTAGGTTGTTCACAAGGATTGAATTCTACGGAGGTAATAGCGATACAATCGTTTTCATTTAACAAAATCAAAGCAGACTCTGTTAATTATTATTTGGTGTTATGTTCTTCTTTGTGTAATATAACTGAATTTTGAAACTCTATTTTATGATCAAGGTCCCATGCATGTACACAAATTTTAGATTTTTCAAACTTTCGTTTTTTTTATGTAATTTTTGTGTTCGTTTATTCGAACATTTAGAGATCTAGAGGTTTCTCCAATATAGAATTTATTACATTCACAAGTGATTTTATAGATGCAATTTATATGTATGTAGAAATATTTTTTAGGTAATAAAGAAATCATCTATACCTACGACAAGAGATTTAACAATTTATTGAAAGTTACATAACTATAATTATATTTGAATCCAAATTTTGCATTGACAGACACTTTCCAAACTGTCTATAATTGGAGTCATGAACCTTCTGTATTTTACTGAATGTCAAACAGGAACTTTTGATTTGAAATCGCAAAGAGCAGATAAATTGGGAGTGGTACAAATAGCAATGGCTCTATAATAGAATCTCTTTTAAGTAATCTTATACATTTAGATCGCATTGTCATCCGACCTCTTAAATTGTAGACCTACAATTCGTCTACCATGTGAGATTAATTTACCTCTAGCTACTTAGTTTTATTTAAAGATTTCTCTAATAATTCTGCCTTAATTTCTCGATAATATTAATTATAGAACCTTTTTGCTTTCAAAATCACGGAAATTATTTAAGTAGTGTCTACATGTGTGGACTTTATAGTAGGCTTCTATCTAAGACAGTACTTATTACTTGAACACTCTGTAACTATGCTGTCTGTTCTTTTTCACATAGCAGTACCTGGATAAAGTATCAAATGATAATTCGGTAAATCTGCGGTTGCCAACCACAGATTTCAGAACATTGGCCAAAAAATAGACCTGGTCGTGTTGAAGAAATATTAATTATAATTTTGTATTTTGAGTTGTGTTTTTTGGTTTGGTTTTTGATATAATTGATGTTATTGTACTTCTTGTTTTAAATAATGTTTTGATATTATATCTGCTTCCCACTCTTTTTAGTCTTTCTGTTAGACCCTGTATGCATGGTATAGTTAGTGTAATCATGGGATTAGCTTAAGACTCAGTGGTGCTTGGTGAAGTTTGATGCTGGTTGTTAGGGATTGTTTGGTATTAGATTTTGTTTAACTGGTTATTAATAATTTTTTTTTGATAATCATTGACAGAAAGTACTTTTTTTTATAAAAGTTTTTTCTTAATTGAATTTATTGATGTTAGAACAGGTGGTTTTTGCTCTGTCGTACAGAGATTTGATGAGCATCCAAATCAGGAAAAATAGGTATCGTCAAATCTCTATACGACAGCGCAAAAACCAACTGGTGAATCAGGTGAACGATAGGAAATTCAGATTATTCGTCATATTTATACCTTTAACCGGTCATGGGTCGCCAGTTATGGACATTGGGTCTTATCGGGTTGAATCAGCGTCGTCGTACCTGGCGGTTGGTTGCCTGTAATGCGGAGCGGCAAGGGCCGAACAAGAGCTTCCCAAATATTTTTAATTTGAACGCTGGGCTCGCTAATTATATTTTCGTTCGAGTATATCCTGGTCCCAGTTGATATTATGGTGTTCGGTCCATGCGTAATTAGCTAGCCCAGATTTCGTTACCTCCGCCGTTTGAGTAACTGTTCCTTAACCCTGGTGTTCAGCAGTCGCTTTGTCTCTCCAATGTAAAGATATCCACACTCACAAGGTCTGGTGTATATACAGTTATTTTGTATTGCTGGTGCGTAGAGCCTTGTTCTTTTTATCATGCTCCTCAAGGTGTTGTTGCTTTTGAAGGTCATTCTGATTCCATAGCTGTGTGCAATTCTTCTAAGTTTTTTCGACAAGTCTCCAGTATACGGTAATTGTAGAGTTGCTACCGTGGTGTCCTCTTCCTGCCTAGGTGGTTTGTCCAGCTCTTTAAACCCCTTGGTAATGATCGTTTCCGGATATACATTCGCCAAAAGGTCTTCTCTAAGTATCACTTGTTCTTCTTTAAGAGGTTCTGGAGTGCTGCAGATATTTTTGGCTCTATGGATGAGTGTTTTGATGATGCCAGTTTTCGTTGATGATGGGTTGTTGGCTCACCAATAAAAAGTTCTGAAGGACAACAGTGGACAGTGTTCCCGAAAAAATATCACCCTGTAGATTTGCAATCGAAATTGGCATGTCACAATGTGTAAACTCTTAATTGTAATATCTATGCCAAATTTCATTTGAATATCTTGTGAAGTGCAGATACTATGAGAAAAAAACTTGAAAAAAATTGAAACTTTAACACTCTGTATCTTGAAAACGAAACGTTTGCGGACCCATGTTTATGGGACTTTTTCTTTCTAAAACTATTCAAGGAATCTCCCCTTTTCGTTTGTACCTCCAATTTAGGAACACCCTCTATACTAGAATATCTCGCATTTTCCATAATTGAATTTTGTGAGTCTAGTGAAAGAAAATTTTATTCTAAACAAGAATTTATAATAACAAACTTTTTTTCAACAACTGAACAATTTTATTACTGTACTTGACTTTTTGTAGATAAAGCAACTTTTAAATTTATATTTCTTATTAATTTTTAACCCTATCCAAAAATTTTAAAGTTGTATTGTACAGACATCTAGCTGTAGTGTTCTGAAACTATCATCAGACCCCAATTATAGAAGACTTCACACCGAGATCATTACTCGAATCGAGAAGACGCCGTTCGATGGCGCTAGCAGGTATATATGGCAATAAAGAAATACAGGTGGGTATATTATGTTTGTTTTCAAATAAATGTTTTTTGTAAAAAATATATGTGTGTAAAGGAAAACGGGATATAATTTTTTTTTAAGGAAAACTGATTTGTTATGTCAGTCGAGATAAGTGTAGTTTTGGTAATTCTGTCAGGTAATTGAAACAACCTTTTAGAAAGATTAAATTACTATGGATATTTTTAGTACACAGAACTTCTCTGTAATATTTGATGAGATTTGTAACTTTTTTAATTATAATACTTGATACGTTTACTTTAAGATCAGTTTGTTGCCTCTTGGGAATTATTTGCAATTTCTATGCGATTTCCTCGGGAGTAGGTGGACATTTTCACACATAAAATAGCTGTTATGAATACAAGAACGCGGTACACGTCCTACTTGTGGATTTTAGAATATGTTAAGGAACATTTACGGAGGCATAAGAACGGAAAATGAAAGGATGACCTCGGATAAGAATTGGCAGTGAAAAGCCATGACCGTCAATAGACATGAATTGGACTATAGTCTAGGAATATATTCTGTTGCGCGTCTCAAATAAGTAAATAACATGTTAAATGACAACATGAAATTTGTGCTTTTGAGTTATATATATATATATATATATATATATATATATATATATATATATATATATATATATATGTATTAGAGTATTAGATGGTTTCCGGGAATTCATCCGCGTAGTTGACAACTGATCCCTGTCGGGATCGATGGTAAAATGACGACGTTTCAGCAGAGTCACATCTGCCCTCTTCAGGTCGGTTCGCATAATTTTCGTAGCCTTCTGCTTTCGCTTCTAGTTACTCGAATACTGTATTCGAGTAATCTGACGCTCCTAGGTTCAAAGAGTTCTACGGAATCAGTCATCTCACTTACGTTATAAGGGGAAACCTATGAAATACCTCATGAGCTTTACCAATATAAGGTTGTTGAGAAAGAGGACAGTTATCTGTTTCCTCTTAATTATTGGCAACCATATATGGTCTCGAAATTATTAATGATCATCTCCTTTTGAATAGCCCATTATCGGGACAGTTCATAAGGTTTTTCCTAAGTTTTCCCTTATGACGTTAATGGGATCACTGAAACAGTAGAACTCTTTTATCGCATTTTTGGCGAATGCGCTATCTTATAACAAAGTCGTACCTTGGAACGCCACTTATAAATTCTAAAGACAACTCTTTCAAATTCTTTCAACTTGAAAAATCTTATGCTAACTTAAATGTCTAAATCAAACTTTCAATTTGCAATTTACATTTTCATTACAAATTTTAAAGCCATTGACAACGAAGTCAAAATCGACTTTGAATCGTTTGGTATTTTCTTTCAATATACAGCTTTTTTATTTCAATTGTGCTGTTATTCCTAAGAAAACCTAAAAATACTCTTTTAGTTGTCAATGGAGTGAAGGGAATTGGTCCAAAAACTCACAAACTTTTTAACAAGTGGAATTTAATTCTCAGAAAATGACAAACTGAATTGTTTCGGTGCTGAAACTGAACTCCATATCCAGAGTAAAAAGCTACTAATACTAATAATAATATTAGCTAACTACTAACTAATATCACTCATAAAAAATATGTTAAAATACATGTTACTTACTTACTTGGTACTACATTTATTTATAATGTTTGGAGCTGTTTTTTATTATTATTTTGATCGTTTTATTAACAATAAGTGTAGCCTTAATCTCTATAAATTGTTTTATAATCAACTTTGTTCATTAGATCAGAATAACACATATTACTGACGTGTCATTACGATATAATTCTAAATAGTTTATTCTAGTTTCCTTTTTTCGGTTTGTCGTTTATTTTTAAACCACACTTTTATTCTGGAAGCTGAGACAGAAATTTGAGTTGCTAATTCCTGTCTCCTTTCCTTTGTAATAAACTTACAGTTTGCGTATTCTTTATTTAGGATACTGAGCTGAGCTTTACTGTAAATATACTTTTGGTAGGTAGTCTTCCTTTTCCCTAAAAATATAAAAAAATAACTATACAGTATGAACATAAACTGGCATTTGAATTATTTATTTGTTTTCTATATTATATTTGTATTTAAGTTTTTTCTTTAATGTAAGTAGATCACTTCGTTGTATTAATAATAATAATAATTAATTCAATTAATATTTTTGCATTATCTTTCGTTGAATTCTAATTCTAATGTCATATTACGTACCACGGAAAATTATGATTACTCCCAGTGGCAGGCCTAGTCTAAGAGCCAGTGAAAGGCTACCGGTATATATTTGACCAGACCTAGGGTTTTGTACAGTGAGGTCCCTACACTTATTGTACATGACATGGGGACTCACTAAGCCCAACGTGGAGAACACGGCGCAAGCCCAGGTGAGACAGGTATTTTTGGTCCATTTTAAACGTATTTGACCACATCTGCCGTTTTGCAATCTTACAATATATTATTATTATTATTATCGAAAAACAACCATGGCAGATCATTATCGCGCGTTTAACATTGTAGCAGAAAGCTTTGAAATGCTGAAAAAAAATGAAGTAATTGACCAAATCTGCCATTGATATATTTTATTTATTAGGGCCTTATAAATCCATTTTAATAACGGCAGACGTATTTATTGAGGATACACTTCAGCTGACAGCAAAATCTTATCTACTATCCAGTTAGATGTATGCATAGACTGTCTGTAGCTATCCTTTATTTTACCCCTAAAAATTACTATTGTACTCACTCTAGACTATAGTATTCTCTTGTAAACAATATACTAAAACATACAAGGTATTGATGATAAAAAAATAAATATTTTTTGAAAGAAATTCAAATATGTAGGCATAACACAGTTGGCAAATAATCATTCAAATATTTATTTGGTTTTCTTCTTATTATTTATTTAAGACAACCTCAAAAAACGAGTTAAAACCAATACAATATTACAATTTGAAGACGCGAGATGTGTTCGAGAGGACATTCAATTGTGGGAAGCGCAACTGATGAAGGTTCCCGACCAGAAACAATATATATTATATTTATATATAATATATATTGTCTTGCGTACAAAGGAATGACACCTCGAAGAGAGTATTCAATATCTCTGACAGGTGAAGTAACCTGAAAATTTTATCGTGACATTCTGTCCTAGGAGTTAAGGGAGAAAAGCAATTACACGGAACGGCTCCAGATTCGGAACCTCTGTGTACTGATTCTCTTGAAAATCCTAGATGTCGGTCTTACATCTCGCGTCTTCAAATTTAACGAAATGCATCAAATGCATAAAGAAGTGTTCGAGAGGACATTCAATTGTGGGAAGCGCAACTGATTAAGGTTCCCGACCAGAAACAATATATATTATATTTATATATAATATATATTGTCTTGCGTACAAAGGAATGACACCTCGAAGAGAGTATACAATATTACAAAATGAATTAGTCATATATGTAATATAAAATAAATTTCTTTTTCATCAATTTTTCAATCTTCACTCATCATGATCTTTCATGGTGTGTGTCGTTTTCATCCTCCATTGAATCCGAATCTGTAAATATAAAACGTAAATTAGTTAGTATTTTGTTAATTGATCAGAAAATAGTTAATGAAAAATTGATAACTATGCACTTACCAGGAACTTGGGTAATTAAGTCACTCACAGAAGTTGAAAGTTGATCTCCTTCGAACCATGTGAACCCAAATTTCTCGTCTTGCTCAATCCAACCATACTCTAATGGGTCCAACGTCGAAGGGTGGTTTTTGTGAGTATTTTTCCAAACTGTTGAAATATAATGTGCTCTTAGAAGTTGCTGGTAAAGTTCACTCTTACATGATCGTATCGAGCTTGCATCAAAATTTATTATTTTTTTACTGAAGTTTGCATTGAGCTTTATAATTGTTGACGAAAAGTTGATACCTTCCATCATCAACGTCAATTGATTTTTTTTTGCATTATAAAGCTGGCAAGTAAACTTTTGAATGCTGTTAAATACCTGTTGTAACTGGTCCTCTGTCAAATTCTCTTCACCAAGCGTCGCAAATACTTGTTGAAATTCAACATTTTCAGTAAAGTAAAAGGTTTTTTCTTCCCTTTATTAAAGAAAGCCGGATTAAAATCGCATCCTGTAAATGCATTTCAACAGTTTGGAAAAATGATCACAAAAACCAACCTATGACATTGGACCCATTTGAGTTGGTTGGATTGAGCAAGACGAAAAATTTGTATCCAAATGGTTCGAAGGAGATCAACTTCCAACTTTTGTCAGTGACTTAATTACTCAAGTCTCTGGTAAGTTCATAGTTATCAATTTTACATTAACTATTTTCTGATCAATTAACAAAATATTTTTATTTCATAATTTACGTTTTATATTTACAGATTCCGATTCAATGGAGGATGAAGACGACACACCATGAAATACATGATTCCCATGATGATGAGTGTAGATTCAAAAACTGATGAAAAAGAAATTTATTTCATATTACATATATAACTCATTCATTTTGTAACTCCTTTTTTTTATGTTGTCTTAAATAAATAAAAAGAAGTAAATCAAATAACTATTTGAATGATTATTTGCTGTGTTATACCTATATATTTGAAATTTTTTCAAAATATATTTATTTTTTTATCATCAATACCTTATATGTTTTAGTATATTGTTTACAAGAGAATACTATAGCCTAGAGTGAGTACAATAGTATTTTTTAGAGGAAAAATAAACAATAGCTATAGACAGTCTATGCATACATCTAACCGGATAGTAGATAAGATTTAGCTGTCAGCTGAAGTGTCCTCAATAAATACGTCTGCCGTTATTAAAATGGGTTTATAAAACCCTAATAAATAAAACACATCAATGGCAGCACTTTCAAAACTTTCTGCTACAATGTTAAACGCGCGATAATGGTCCGCCATTGTTGTTTTTCGATAATAATAATAATATATTGTAAAATGGCAGAATGGCAGACGTGGACGTTTCAAATTGACCAAAAATGGATACCTGTCTCATCTGAGCGTGCCCCGTGCCCGCCACGTTGGGCTTAGTGAGTCTCCATGTCATGTACAGTGCATCCCATTTTGGTTGATATTGCCAGGTCACTCGGTTGTTATTGAAGATAGAGTCTTGCGGTTTTCACATACCTGTTCTACTTTTTTGTGAAACTCAGGATGGCCATATCAGATTTTGCATAAGTGTTTCCATTTATAAGAGACAGGACGATTTTGATAATTTATACTTTTTGGACCCCTTCTATATCTACGAAGTTATTAGAAATACTCTTGCGCTAAGAACTACGTCTAATAGAAAATTTTGCATAGAATCCAGTGGAGTACTCAATTTTTTTTTCCGAGTATGGTTTTGAAGATACTACACAACATTATATATTTTTAAATGGAACACCCTATATTTTATTATTTCATTGAATTCGTTATTTTTTTTCCCTTTAAAATAATGTATAATACAATACACATGGTATTATTAGAAATGCTAAAAAACACTAAAAAGCTGAGTTTTTTGCTAGTAGGTCATGTATTTTCCATTTAAAAGGAGAATCAAACAAATTATTCCATTTGAGATTTTTTATAGGAGTTTATCAGCAAAGAAAAATAATGTTAACAATAATTCAATAACATGAAACACGAAACAAGTATTACAAATCAAATATCTATCTTAAAATTAATTTTGGACATTTTTTATTACCTTATTGATTTAACTGTTCAAATGTTGTCCATTTTCCCTAACACATAATTGGCAAACCTTTTCAATACGCCTGAGTGCATTTAAAATTATAACAGGTCGCCTTTGTAAATCCCGAAAAGCTGCCTCCGTTGCGGCACGAAGTTCTTCGCGACTGTTGTGTCTGTTGGTATATATTTTATTTTTCAAATAACCCCACAAAAAAAGTCCAATATAGATAAATCGGGTGATCTTGGAGGCCACCTAATTGGTCCATGTGTTCCTATCCAACATCCTTGAAAATTATTTTCTAAAAAGCGCCCAATTAATCTAGAATTGTGGGCAGGGGCTCCATCTTGTTGAAAGTGTACAGAATTGCGAAAGGCGAGGGGAACATCAATATTTCGGGTAATAAGTCTTCTAGGATTGTCAAGTAGCTATTGGCGGTGAGGGTTCCTTCAAAAAAGCGGTACTTTATTTTTGTCCCCAGTATGAAACAGGCTACATTAAAACCAAATCGACCCTGCTGTTGTCGCTCAAAAATTAAGTGCGGGTTCTCATCATACCAGTATCTTGTAGGTATTCTGCCTGTTAAATATACCGGCACTACTTATATGAGATTCGTCTGACCAAATAACTTTCCTTACAAAATCATTGTCTCTTCGGGTTTGATCTAAAAACCAATTTCAAAAATTTAACCGTCTTGCTCCATCACCAGCATATAAGTGCTGGGCAATATTGACTTTGTAAAGTTTAAAATTATATATTTTTTAAATTCTTTTGACCCGTGAATGAGAAGTTCCAGTGTAATTTTCTAATTTCGCACAAGAAGTCTGGGGATAGGCATGAACGCTCGCTAACACATTTATTTCATTCATTTCTCGATTTTCTTTGTTATACACCTTTGATCGAGGTTTAGAATATGCACCAAAACTTAGTAAATTATTCTTTAGTCTAAATATAGTTGCTCGACTAGGTTGATGCCTCTCTGGATATCTGAAAGTTTTAAAAACGCGATTTCATGAAATATCTTATGGTAAAATACTCGTACTTTATACCTGTGGAAATATAGTTCTAAAGCTTCTTCAACATTCTCATAACATTGATTTAAACATTGTAACATATCGTATTTTTCGTTATTTTGAAAAACGAATTCTCTTCCAGCCATTATCAATTATCAAACAGCAAACTCACGAATAATTATTTATATAATGATCTTGTAAACTCAAACACGATAAAACACAATAGTTACTAACAATGACAGCTTGATCAGATTTGCGTTTTTCTCTCCAGCGCTCACTCGATAAAATATTGTTCCGAAAGGCGGAATTCTATAATAATTTTAAATGGATTCATGCGAGATGGAAAGGTTTGCCAATTATGTGTTAGGGAAAATGGACAACAATTTGAACAGTTTAATCAATAAGGTAATAAATAATGTCTAAAATTAATTTTAAGATAGATATTTGATTTGTAATACTTGTTCTGTTTGTTATACATAATGAACAATTTATAACTATTTATTAGTTGCTTTTAGGTACCTAAATTTCGTGTTTCATATTATTGAATTATTGTTAACATTATTTTTCTTTGCTGATAAAAAATCTCAAATGGAATTATTTGTTTGATTCTTCTATTAAATGGAAAATACATGGCCTACTAGCAAAAAACTCAGCTTTTTAGTGTTTTTTGGCATTTCTAATAATACCATGTGTATTGTATTAAACATTATTTTAAAAGGAATAAAATAACGAATTCAATGAAATAATGAAATACAGGGTGTTTCATTTAAAAGTATATAATGTTGTGTAGTATCTTCAAAACCATACTCGGAACAAAAATGAGTACTCCACTGGATTCTATGCAAAATTTTCTATTAGACGTAGTTCTTAGCATAAGAGTATTTCTAATAACTTCGTAGATATAGAAGGGGTCCAAAAAGTATAAATTATCAAAATCGCCCTGTATCTTATAAATGGAAACACTTATGCAAAATCTCATATGGCCATCCTGAGTTTTACAAAAAAGTAGAACAGCTATATGAAAACCGCAAGACTCTATCTTCAATACACTGTACAATAAGTATAGGGGCTCACTCTACAAAACTCTAGGTCTAGTCAAATACATACCGGTAGCCTTTCACTGGCTCTTAGACTAGCCCTTTATCTTGAAATAAATTGAGACACTGTTATCTTTGTTACTGACATGTATAGTACAAGAGTTATCGTGCATAAAACTGTTCTGAGGCCTAAGCGTTTAGTCACTTCAGGGTTAGTTTGACATTAAACAATAAGGTGTAATTTAATTTTATAAGTTATATTGTGAATTACGAATTGATAATCATAGTTAAACGAAGTTTTCGTTAGTTTAACTAAGAGGTTTAAATTTGGTACCAGTGTATAGTTTGGGGACGCGATCAGGAGTACATATCGTAAAAGAAGAAATTTTGATTTTAAGGGTACTTCTGGGGGGAAAAACTAAAAAAATCGACCTTCCCCCCCCCTGATCATCGAAACTACGTAGCCTAAAATTTTGAAAAAATAGGAAATATAGAACTTTGCCCAAACTTTACAGGAAAAATATTAATTTTGGGAAGCAAATTATAGAATTAAATGAAAATTTAAAAATTAAAATTTTTCAAACGCATCATGTAATATATCAAATGAAAAATCCCAATCTGAGGAACACAAATATATTTCTTTCATATTTAAAAAACTACTTTAAAAGATATTACCAAAATTATACCAAAAATTACCCATTCCCCCCCCCCTTATCTCCGAAACTATAAACCGTAAAGTTTTGAAAAAAAAAATGGAAGTATTGAGTCTGATCTGAAGTTTACTGGTAAAATGAGGAGAAACATCTACTTTTAATTTTGGGAGGCAAATTATAGAATTAAATGTAAAATATAAAATTAAAATTATTTCTAATTCATCATGTTATATATGAAATAAAAGGACTCATTATGATGAAAACAAATATATTTTTTTCATATTTTTAAAATAAATTAATTAAAAGATATAAAAAAATTTACCCATCTCCCCCCCTTATCACCGAAATCATAAGCTTGAAAATTAAAAAAAAATAGAGGTATAGCCCCTTACCTGAACTTTACTGGAAAAATAAGAAGAAACCTCTAATATTCATTTGGGGGTGCAAATTATAAAATTAAATGGAAAATACAAAAAAATTAAACTTGTTTCTAACGGACCATGTATTATATCAAATCACAGAGCTCATTATGACCAATACAAATATATTTTTATTAATATTTTAAAATATATTTAAAAAAATTAGTGTCCCCCCTTTATTCCCCAAACTATAAAACCTAATTTTTTTTGTTTACAGGAAAAATACCAAGAAATAACTAATAATATTAATATTGGGGGCCAAATTATAGAATTAAACGAAAAAAAAAGATATTTTTTTAACGCATCATGCAATATATCAAATGAAGATTCTCATTATCAGAAATACAAATATATATTTTTCATATTTTTAAAATTAATTGTTTGTAAGTTATTAACATAAAGATACAAAAATTCTCATTTCTCGCTTTATTTCCGAGATCATACTACCTAAAATTTTGAAAATAATTAGGGCTACTGGGGCTTACTTGAAATGTATAAGAAAAATTACTAGAAAACCCCCATAGTAATTTTAGGGACAAATTATAAAATTAAATGGAAAATAAAAAATCAGTTTTCAAACGCATCATGTAAAATATTAAATAAAAGCTCATCATGTGCATTACAAATATATAAATATTTTTAAATCAAATTGTTTAAAAGATATTAGCAAAAAATTTAACATCGACTTAATTCCCATTTTAGAAACTACACTATTTCAATTTTGAAAAATATGTTTTATTTGTATTTTGAAATAATTTGAATGACAGATTTAATAATTTATTTTAGAACTTGACTTATTTTGCCATATATCTTCCAATCTATAGAGCCGCAAAATTCAGACAGTAGATAACAAAAGTCTTCCCTGAATTTTTATTAGTAAAATAAAACTCTAATGTTAATTTTTCGGAGCCAAATAAGAAAATAAAATACATATGTATTCTTATAAAAATCAAGCGAATCCTGAAGCAGATAAAATAAAAATTGTATTTGTGGAAAATGATAGTGTATATTTTTTATAAATTTAAAACTATTCCTTTAAAAGACATTAGGGTTAATATAAGAAAATGCACTCATTCCCTGCTTGCCTGAAACTGGAATTTTGAAGGTGGTACGGAACCCTTAGTATGCGAGTTCAACTTGAACTTGACCAAATTATTTTGTAAAATGATTAGAAAAAAAGTTCATTGATTTTCGCTTTTTTATTTTTTGTCCCCATCCAAGATGGCCGTGGAATAAGTGCTGCAACCCTACAAACTTAAATTTATCTTTACATTAACCCGTGATAGAAATAAATTTGCGTCCTCTGACAAATGCACGCAATGTCCAAAAACATGTAACATTTCAACAGACTATTAACACATATATCGATTAAACAACTTTTCTAAATAAACAACATACCTGTTGAAGTGGAAGATGTGACATCTCCGTGTGATCCCATGACTGTCATTTCATCATTGGGAATTTGGGGCAGTTCGCTAGTTGAACCTCCTACAATCGGTAGGTAAGTAATCATATTGTTATGCCTGCTGAGTACAACTGCAGCTGACATACGCCTTGCAGGACCGACGTTGTTTGAACCTGCTTCATTGCAAACAGGAATTGACCTGTCAACAGGAATGGTCCTGCTGTGAAAAGGTTGTTGGGCTTCGTATGTTGCTGGAGCCGACATGCTGATGTGTGAATTGGCATACATATTTCGGAATAAATCATTATGACCTAGATTTCTAATGGGCAAAGAATTATTCACGCCTTGATTTGGGGGAATTATGTTTAACGAATTCACGTAATTATTGCTTAATAGTCCATTATAACTTGGGATATTAGCAAAACAGTTAGACCTTTGTTGATTGGGAGGAATGCTATTTAATGCCATTCCTGGACTTATATTATTATAAGAAGCAGTGTAAGGTTGAGTTGAGTTTGGTATGCCTGGTACGGATGGAGGAAATGCATTATAATAGAAGTTTGTATCTTGCTCTGAGACACACCTTGCAACATTCTGCTCAGCCATTTCCTGAAATTAAAAAATTAATATACAAAATGTATCTTAGATTTTGTAACTGATAACAAACCAAATATGACGAGCTTTTGGACTTTATTATTAGTGTCGTTAAAAATCCACAGTTATTTAGTGAACTATTCAGACTAATACTAATTGAACATTTGGAAGTTCCCATGGATAGAAAGCGATTTTTGCGGGTTTCATATTTGGGACAAATCGTTTTTTTTTGATAAACTTAAATATTAAAAATGTTACTTCAAGGTTCAATTGTTATTGCAAGGATGGATACGTATTCTGTAACCAAAAGGTAGCGCGTGCCGAACCGCAATATACCCCGATTGCTTTGCATGAGTGTTTTACTTCCTAATATCCTGTCCTCTTGCTTATTTAACGAATAGGATTAGGCGAGAGATATAGTATGTCATCTGTTTAAACAAATTTGATAAGCAATTGGAAAATGTTGCCCTATCCAACATGTTACCCTCTGCTAAACATTGCATTGCCTAGACTCCATCCCAGCTGAAAAGCATCCGAATAATTCATTCAAACATTTCAAATAAATGATACGGAAATCATATACACGGTGTTCAATAAGTCTGAGTACGGCTGATTTACTCAGTGAGAAAGCATTTTATAAAAAATGCGTTAAATGGATAACTTTTAATATTTTTCCTGGCATGTCCATGTCCGTTTTGACCTTGACTATGACCTTGAAGGTCATATCAAGGTCAAGTCGATTTTTTCAAATGAGAACCCCATTTTTTCATTTCGAAAATAAAAACAGCGAAAAATTTGATGTCCAAATACGGCCTTGACAATTTTTTTGACTTGACCTTGATGGCCAGTGAAGGTCAAATTGACGTAAAGCATGATTAGGTTCCGAGCCACAAGGACTATGGGGGAATATGGTGAAAAATTAGTTTTTGAGGTTGCTGATGACAAACCTGAGGTCATTTATTGAAAACTCATCAAACCGCCCTGTATAACTGCAATTATACGCCACCTAATATTTTAACCATCCTGTATATTCTCTACTGTTATTTCAACCACCTTGTATATGCAACTACTTATGTGCCACCCTAAACAGTATTTTTAGAACCACCCTGTATAATTAATTCAGTTCCAACATATATTCCAATCATCATTGTATGCAACTGCTTATGGACCTCCTAATAAAACATGCACTCACGCACACACCTTCAACCTTATTCCACACAGAAGAGATCGCCGGAATAACAAATTTTTGTTTTAATAAACTAATGGAATATTTTCTGCAATTTTACGTGACTGTAACTTAACTTCGTCTCTAAAATAAACTGACTTCAAAAGCATCAAAATGAAACTTATTACAAACACCCTGTATGACGTACTTTCATGGCATTTCTTGACCTTAAACTAGACAGTTGCCATGATGAGTATAGTTTTTGTGCATTTATTTTTCCAATTTTCATAAAAATGGTATGTTTTACCTTATAGAAAAATGTACGGAATCAAGCTGGAACATATCTTTGTATAACACAATTTATAATGTCTAAGTGCTTCTTATAATATTCAAATTGCGTGAGCAGTTTTAGATAAAACAGTAAAGATTTATTGAAAATCGCCTAAATCTTATTTACCTTATTTTTGGTATTCTAGAAAACCTTAAATCTCATTTTATAGACAAGTATATGGCATCTTTTTGTAATGTTCCTTGATATAATTTAATTTAAATCATCAAAATTGCCCTAGCCGTTTTTCAATATTCGCTCGTCATACTTAAAAAAGTTGTAGCCGAATTGATAGCCTCCTCCTTTTTGGAAGTCGGTTAAAAAAGTTGTAGACGAATTGTTAATCTTCTCATGTTTGGAAGTCGGTTAAAAATAGATTGATGTGCACCCGTGGTATTAAGTCTACGTAAAAGCTTATTTCATTTTTTAATATATTTACATGACTTCCAAAAATGAGAAGCTCATCAATTCGTTAGTATCGGTTTTTTGTATGCTCAGGGATTCCTCAAAATTGAAAATGTAAAAACGGTAAACATATACATGAATGTCAAATATTGTCATTAAATCACTATATGATAGAGCAAAGACCAACTTTCCTGATGATGATAAATTCAAAAAAAAATATATATAAAAAATGTTCTCACTGGAAACAGTTACCCTACAAAATTTATCAACAAAGAGTTAAACAGATTTGAACAAAAAAAACCTTCTGAATCAACCCAGAACTTCTCTTGTTAACACTACTACTACTCAGGACAACTACATTATAATTACAACTAAACCATATAAACAGGGTCTGTCAGAAAGATTGAAAAGATTGGGCAACAGATTTAATGTTAAAACAACATTCCAAACAAGAAATACACTGAAATCTCTAGTATCGAAAACAAAACCAACCAACAAAACCCAGGACTCAAAAAACTGCATATACAAGATTCCTTGCGAATGCAATATATTTTATATTGGAGAAACATCGAGACCATTAAACGTACGAATAAATGAACAGAAGAATTACATAAAGAAACGACAATTTGAAAAATCAAAAATTTGTGAACATGCTTGGAACCTAGGTCATAAAATACAATTTGACAATTCAACTATACTTCACAAAGAACAACATAACACATAACGAAAAATAAAAGAGTCTGCTTTAATTCTTTTGAATGAAGACGATTGTATCGCTTCTACTTCTGTAGAATTTAATCGTATCTGGTAACCGACAATTAAGGAAGAAATTATTAATGGTAACCTCCTTTTGAACAACCCAATATCGGGATAGTTCATAAGGTTTTTCCTAGGTTTTCCCTTATGACGTTAATGGGATCACTGAAACAATAGAATTCTTTGATCGCATTTTTGGCGAATGCGCTATCTTATAACAAAGTCGTACCTAGGAACGCCACTTATAAATTCTAAAGACAACTCTTTCAAATTCTTCTAATTTGAAAGAGTTGTTTAACTATAACGCATGATCTTTAGAATTTTTTGTGCTACCTGTATATCTACAAACAACGAGTTTCTAATGTCAATTTAAATGTCATAATAATTTTCGTTGTGCAATTTACATCAATAAATATAAAGCCATTGACAACGAAGTCAGAATAGACTTTGAAACGTTTGGTTTTCCTTCAAAGTAGGTCGTTTTATTTCGATTGTGGTGTTATTGTCCAAAAAACATAAAAGTAATGTGAAATATATTTACAAAACGTAAAAAAATTATTTTTTGTATAACACACTATTTTTAAGCTAATCCGGACAATAAAGACAAATGTCCGTAAACATTAAAATAAATATCACACAAACGACCTTCGAAATTTAAAAGACAAGTTGTCTCAGAAAATATTTATTGATTACACTGTGTTTGAACAGTTTTTATCTTGCTTCATGTGAAGTCGAATCATTTTTAACAATAAATATTTTCCACGATTACCCGGATGTTATTTGTTGTAATATTATGGAAAAGTTTCATTTTTATTAGAATATTTTCTATAGAGGTTCAAATGTGGCAACATACAGTTTTTAAAGTTTTTAAGTGAAAGACTAGAATATAAAAAACACAAAAAATAAATAAGAATATTACTTACATTTACAACGTTAACATCTGCTGTTGTTCCAAATGGCAGTTGAACAGACAATAAACTGTCAGAATCTTCACTATGGTTGGAAGTCATGTTGGTCGAATGTTTACTCTAAATCACTGGATCAAAGAACTGTACAATATTTTTGCCCTACTCCTGGTTTTATATAATTATAATCCACTTGGTACAAGACAGGTAAACTAAAGTGGGGGTTGCCTTTAAGCCGGATTTATTCAAAATCACTTCCAAGTGCTGAAATTGATACCAATAACAAGATTTTTATTATGCGTAAAACCGTTCTAACGACCCTAGAAGTTGCAGAGTACCTTCAACAGTTGCAACAAATTTTAATTTTAAGTGGTCAGTTGGTCACAGGTATTTTTAGACTATAGAGATTACAAGCCACATATATTTGAATTTATAACGTCGGCCTGAAAATAGTTTACTATTTCAATTTTACAAAATATTAAACTATACAACAATTTCTGTTCATAGAATTTTTGTCACAAGTATTGTTAAAAAGCTAAATAATAGGCTTCCAAATTATTTGTTGATAATTCCCAAAATAGACCTCTCACCTTTTTTAGGGCTTTTATTATATGATTTTTGGGGTTCCGTATATACAATATAACTTTATATTCTACGTCTTTCACATTACAGCAATTTTCTCCTAAACTACTGGACGAAGAAAGTTAAAATTTGGTATCAGTGTATAGTTTGGTGACGCTATCAGGAGTACATATCGTAAATGAATTGATTTTACGGATACTTTTGGGCAGGGGCGGATCCAGGCACCTGCTTCAGATGATCCTGTACCTACTAAATTTACCTCAATAAAAATTTCAACCCAGATATCTCGGGTTATTATATGAAACAGACTTACTCTGAGGTTTAAACCGAGAGAAGTTACCTTCCTCTATGCTCTTGGAGTCAGGATTACCTCGTTTTAATATTAAATTTATGAACTTTGAGGCTCTCGGTCGGGGCGTTCGCCCCCTCCGTGGATCCGCCCATGCTTCGGGGGGGGACTATAAAAAGTAAAATTTAAAAAAAAATCAGATATAAGGAATGACCTGAATTTTACAGGAAAAATAAGGAGAATCCTCTAGTATTAGTTTAGGGGGAAAGATTACAGAATTAAATGGGCAATATCAAATTAAAATTGTGTCTAACACATCATGTAATATATCAAATAAAAGGGCTCATTATGGAGAAAACCTTTTTTTTTCAATATTTTTAAAATAAATTAATTCAAATATATTAACAAAAATATAAAAAATTTCACCCATTCCCCCCCCCTTATTTGCACAAAGATACTATTTTTTAGGTACCCTTGTTAACATTTTGTAAATCTCTAGAGAAAATTGTAAATATAACCGATTTTCACCTATAACTAAAAAGCTAAAAATAATTATAACAAAATACAACTCTAGCAAATAGATAACACATTCAATGTTGTTAGGTAACTACCCACGAAGTAAAAAATGTAAACATTAAAAGGTGCTCATTCTGTACAAATTAATTACCTACAAATCTAGTATATATTTGAATTCGGTGCCAAGCAAATCTAAAATCCGTCATTGCCTACTTATCTACCACTTCATCAAACTTGATTGATCCTTGGCACCTACTTGGAAAATATATTAGATTGGTAGGTAATTAATTTGTACAGAATGAGCACATTTAAATGTTTACATTTTTTACTTCCTGGGTAGGTACCTAACAACATTGAATGTGTTATTTATTTGCTAGAGTTGTATTTTGTTATAATTATTTTTAGCTTTTTAGTTTTAGGTGGAAGTCGGTTAATTTTTTTTTAATGTTTTATTTTCAACTCTTTAGTTTTTCTGAAGTCAGGTAGTTTTCATTCTTAATTTTTTATTTTGTATTTGTAACCTTAATAGATAGAACCAAGTGACATCGAAAGCCTCAACATTACACAATGATACTTTCTCATTTAAATTGACAGGTAAATCTTTACGAACAAAATGTACTAGTACGCGTTGACTTAATAAGCCCAAAATATATTTATGCCTTATGGACCACGCCATGTAACCTTTTTTTTCAACTGTTTTTTGATAATTCTGTACAACTATAGATAATTCCACTCCGCCCTATGTACCAACCATCCTGTACATACAACTGCCCACGGACAAGCATAAATTTGTTAGCTGCCTTCTGTAAACTATAGGACGAAGTAACCCATATTTACGGAGTCAAATTCGTCCTATATTTCAACCATAGTATATAACTCCTTGTGGGCTACCTCATAAATTATTTCATTTTTAACATTTTATATTATCGCCCGGTGTAACATTAATTCCTCTCCACACTATATGCAACTTCTTATGGGCTATAAAAGAAATATTTTTTAATCACAATGTATAAATATAATTTAACTTCAGCATATATTTCAACAATCCTGTATATGATTTGCTTATGTCCACATCATATAACAGTTTTTTAATTACCCTATATAGTTTTAATTCCACATTTTTTTCAACATATTTATATCGCCAAACCTCCACTCCACCCTATATTCCAACCGTTCTCCGTCCTATTTCAGTCATCATATAAATGCAACTCCTTCTATCACTTTACTTTGTGTTTTTGTTTGCTATAACTAAACACCCTGTGTATAAACTCACCAAATAGTATGTTAGAGTTTGACATGTGTTGTCACTGAATTTTCTATTAGGCCGGGAGAATGTGACAACCAAAAGCACCGTCTTCGCAAAATGGAAAAATTTGCATTTAAATAAGTATTTGACTGGTATACAAACAAATCGAGCTTGGTACTCATTGATTTAAGCAACCGAAAATACTATGCTTTACTACCTATATGCTTGAGATGTACAAAGAACATTTTCAAATTCGCTATTAAAATTTCCAGGGCCTAAAATTCCCGCACTATTGCCTTGAAATTAAAATATTTATGAGGAAACGTCCCTTATGTCATTTCGATGAAATTTTTGATAAGAATTTTGGAATTTTCGGCGATTTTCTACAAAACTGCAAGTTGCACGTCACAGAAAAGTATATGAAGATCACCTGGGGATCTTCCTTAATAGATTACATGTTAAAAAAACTATACACATCCATAAGGAGTTTTCGAAAAATCGACCAATATGTTAGGGATATTGGTCGATTTCCATACACAAATTTCATGGCTTTACCAATAGAATTCTTTTCCAAGATTTTAACTTTTCTCCAATCCGGATATATACTCTATTAAGCAACACCATATTCATCCAAAACGGTTCACCACAGGAGAAGAAATCAGGTAACATACATATAAAAAAAAATACCCGACGAATTGATAACCTCCTCCTTTTTGGAAGTCGGTTAAAAAATGAAAAAAATACGGGCCGAATACCCTATAATTTCCTAAGGTTACGTTTTAGGGCACATTTTAATAGGGACTTTTGGCTTTTTAATGAGTTCAATACACAGCAGAAGTTTCGAACCCTATTTTAAAAACACCCTGTATAATATTGAAATAAACCACAGCATAATCGTTTAGTTAGCTCTGCCGCACAAATTTAGACAAGATTATATCTAATCTATGCACTATGATGCCTACGGTTATTAAATGATCATTAAGAAATCATTAACATTTATTAAAATATTTGTTTGTTCATATATTTTTGTTTCTAAATGTGGCAATAAACAGGTAATTATAATCAAATCTCTAAAGATGCCATACAATAGGTGCAAAAGTCGGATTAGTATAGCTACTTATAATAAGAAAAAAATTCAGCACAAGGCTTAATCCCTTAGATTAAAGTACATTTTGTAATATAAAGTTGGTTAAACATAATTTTGGACGTTGCATTTTCTGTCTTCCTAATCTATTGAATAGAGATTTATAAAAATATAATAAAATATAAAAATTTGTATCCAAGAATGAAATTTGTAATCACAATAAAAAAAAAGTTCGACTGTTAAGTGATCTGTTTGTTAACAAAATACAGTATTTAATTACCCTAAAATTCATATAGCGTTTTAAAAAGTTTGGCTATAAATTTTAGGGTTCCGTATATACAATATACGGATACCCTAATAATAATATCACTCCGGATTTCTGCCTGTGTTACATCACAGCCATTTTCTCCTAAACTACTGGACGGAAGAGGTTGAAATTTGGTAACAATGTATAGTTTGGTGACCCGATCAGGAGTACATATCGTAAAAGAAAAAAAAAGATTTTAGGGGTACTTCTGGGGGAAATACTAAAAAAATCGACCTTTCGCCCCCCCTGATCTCCGAAACTAATGAACCTAAAATTTTGAAAACAATAGGAAATATAAAACGTTGTCCGAACTTTACAGGAAAAATTAGGAGAAACCATTAATAATAATTTTGGGGGGCAAATTATAGAATTAAATAAAAAATTAAAAATAAAAAAAATTTCAAACGCATCTTGTAATATATCAAATGAAAGGTCTCATTCTGAGGAACACAAATATATTTTTTTCATACTTAAAAAAATTATTCAAAAATATATTAACGAAAATAAACCAAAATTTACCCATTCCCCCCCCCCCTTATCTCCGAAACTATAAAACGTAAAGTTTTGAAAAAAAATTAAAGTTATATATTCTGACCTGAAGTTTACTGGAAAAATAAGGAAAAACCCCTAATATTATTTTGGGGGGCAAATTATAGAATTAAATGGTAAATATAAAATTAAAATTGTTACTAACCCATCATGTTATATATCAAATGAAAATGCTCATTATGACGAAAACAAATATATTTTTTCATATTTTTAAAATAAATTAATTAAAAGATATTAACAAAAATAAAAAAAATTTTACACATCCCCTCCTTATCACCGAAAACAAGCTGAAAAATTTTGAAAAAAAAAACAAGTATAGCCCCTCACCTGAACTTTACTGGAAAAATAAGAAGAAACCCCTAATATTCATTTTGGGGGGCAAATTATAGAATTAAATGGAAAATCAAAAATTATAATTGTTTCTAACGGGTCATGTTATATATCAAATCACAGGGCACATTATGACGAATACAAATATATATATTTTTTAAATGAATATTTTAAAATATATTAAAAAATATTTTAAAAAAATTTCCCTCGTTATTCCACAAACTATAAGATTGTTAATTGGAAAAATATGAAAAAATCCCTAATTCTATTATATGGCTCCCAAATAATACATTTAAACGGAAAACAAATTATTAGAAAACCCCCATAGTAATTTTAGGGACAAATTATACAATTAAATGGAAAATAAAGATTCAATTTCCAAAAGCATCATGTAAGATCTCAGATAAAAGGCTCATTATGTGAATTACAAATATATCAGATTTTTAAATCATTTGTTTAAAAGATATTAACTCCCACTTTAGAAGCTACACTATTTAAATTTTGAAAAATATTTTTTATTTGTATTTTTTAATAATTTGAAAAACAGATTTAATAATAAGTTATAATTTAAAACCTAATTTGCCTTTGATCTTCCAATCTACAGAGCCTCAAAACTTAGACAGTAGATTGTAAAAGACTTCTCTGAAAGTTTATTAGTAAAATAAAACTCTAATGTTAATTTTCGGGGGCCAAATTAGAAAATTAAATACATATGTATTCTGATAAAAATCAAGCGAATCCTGAAGCAGATAAAATAAAAAGTCTATGTGTGGAAAATCAAAGTGTATATTTTTTATAAATTTAATACGCTTCCTTTAAAAGATATAAGGGTAAATATAAGAAAATGCACTCATCTCCTGCTGGTCTGAAACTGGAATATTAGAATCGTGAAGGTGGTAAGGAACCCTGAGTATGCGAGTCCAACTCGCACTTGACCAAATTATTTATTAAAAAGTTCAGAAAACATCTCAACATTCAAATGTACTTTTTTCAACAATATTAAAATAAAATTCAGGGCTACGCCTATGATGACAACCTTGCCATTGCATTTCTATTACTACTTAATAAACTCCCAGAATATATTTAGGTCAAATAATTCGTACAGACAACACCTGATGACAATAGCAAAGAATTTCATTCATTACTCGTAATAAACTATGGTTTTGAGGGAGAGCATAATTTCAACAGTGACGTTCTATTAAGAATACTGTTAAATGTAAATAATTAAATAATTCAATAATATGTGATATTATAAATACTGTTATATTTGTTTTTAAATAAAGACAAACTGGGTTAGTATGTGGGTACATGAATATAATAACACTGCAGGTATCATAGAATTTTGTTAATTTTATCAAATATAAATTTAAATCATTATATTTTTAAACATTCTAATACCACATAATGTATGTTACGCCTATGGCAAGGATCGGCCACCTGCATTTTTACACCAAAATTTGCAGACGATTTTTATAGGTTTGACCTATATAGTAAAAGTCGTGGGTGGGTAGTAAATTTTTCTTAGAAAACAATTCATTCATAATTTAAGAAAAATACATTCATTTTTTGAATCCAAGACACAACTTCAGTGGCGTTCGCTATAAATTGCACTAATAAAGATGTAGTTTTTAACAAATATTTTAAATTTTTATGGCTTAAATTTTTTTTTAATAATTAATGGATTTCAAAGTATAAATAAATACACTCATGGACAAAACGAATTAACGAATATTTTTTGTTATTACTGTTACTCGAACAAGATTCTGAATCATTGTATATTTATTTGTACGAAATATTTCTGTCAGCTAGCATGTTGACACACGCTAGTTTGGCAAACATTAGTAAATTTAATTAAGTTTAAGAGTGGATTGTGTCTTTGATATTTGGTATGTATGTTTCAGCTGCAGGTAAGTTTAAAGTTTTACATCTTATATTTTTTTTTGTGAAGTTACGGGAAATAACTAATTATATTGTGAATGCGTATTAATGCAAAAATTTAAATGTCACCTTGATATAAAATGAGAAATATCTCAAAAGCGTCATTGAGCTACACATGTTTGTTAATTCTGTTTGCGTTCAGTGAACTTCACCATTTTTTCAAAAAATGACCGTGGTTACTCAATAATCCGTTTAAACACACTACTTTTGCTAAACAATAAATATTAAATCGATAAGAAATATGAAAACCAAAAAAATACCGGACATTTTTAGAGGTTTTCAACGATATAATACTCGGTATAGTTATTCATAAAAATAAGGGAGTTATGGATGCTTTTCTCTCTTTTTTCACTTTTAACGTAGTTAGCCATGAAATAGATTGATTTATTAATAACTATTCCAAGAAACATTGAAGGATTTTTTTAATAGGTATATCAGATATAACGAAAAAACTAAATAAGTAGGTACTTACTAAAAACTTAAGAAAAATTCATTTTAAGATTAACATTACCGCTTTCCTCACAGACAGCCTATCAATTTCTTCGATTTCTTGTAATACCGCCTCCCTTAGATCACCAACTGTCTCATACTTCTTTTGTATACTTTGTTTTATAGCGCAACCCATAAATATAAGTCTATAACTGCCAAATCGGGAGACCGGGGTGGCCATTCGCGTGGGCCATTTCTTCCTATCCAAGAGTTTGGATAGATATTATCTAAGTGTTGTCTTACTAATAACGAGTTATGAGCAGCTGCTCCATCATGTTGGAACCACTCAATTTCTAAACTAGTTCTCAAATTAAAATTATGCAACATGTCTTGAAAAGTGTATTACAAGAAATGCAAGTAGCTATTCCCAGTAAGTGATTCGTCATAGATAAAAGGCCCCAGAATAGTAGACCCCATGATACGACACCAAACATTAAAACCAAATTTTGTCTGGGGTCGTCTTTGTTCTACATGGAAAGGGTTTTCTTTAACCCAGATATGCTCATTGTATCTATTGAACATACCGCAGTTAGTAAATCTAGTTTCATATGACCATAACAGCTTTAATGGAAGGCAGATGTCTCTACATGTTCGTCACCAGCATACAAAGTTTGAGAAACTGGAAGTTTGTATGGATTTAACTTGTGCGCTTTCAGTACCTTAACTACAGCTCGTTGAGGTGTGCCAGCTTCTGCCGCAAACTCACGAGTTGATATAGATGGATTTTGATTTACCATTGCCAAAACATTCATTTGATTCAGATTCCATTCCTTTGGTGGTTTAGTAAAAGATCCATATCTGCCTAAACTATCGTAAAGCCTCTTAAATGTACATAGAGCAGGTTGACGACGATTAAAATATCTATGAAAGTATTCCTCAGCTGCACGAACTGAATTTGTATGGCATATGATATAACATTCCACCATATTCAGTTTTTCTTCGTTAGAATATTTTCTCCGTTATTTTTATGAATAACTATATCGTGTATTATATCGTTGAAAAGCTCTAAAAATTTAAGTTAAGTCCTGTATCTATATTTGAACATCTCAGATATTTCAGGTCTATGTGTGAACTAAATGCATATAAACTGGAAGATGTTTCACCGTTTTACAATATCAAACATTCAACTTTAAATAATTGCACCAACGACTAACCAGTTCAGACATAGACAATGAAATGTCAGGTAATATTAAATATATTGCTTTCATTAAATATTGTCAACGTCATAGGTATTAGAATAGTAAGCCCTAATTTAATTTACATGATTTTTGATACATTATTTATGGAAAATGTTAATTGGTTTGATACTTAAAAGAAGAATACAAAAAAATATAAGCAAGTAAAAGATTTTTAATATTTAAAACATTAAGAAATTGATTTACAATGTTTCCTCATATTCTATGAGGTAAATGTCTGAATAAATTCTTTGAAGATATTCCTCTTCAGATGTACAACAATTCTTATATTACCGTAAAATCTAATGTATGTACAAAACAAAAAACTGTACAACGATATACAGGGTGAGCTTTTTTTGATGATCAGATGGGGATCTCGGAAACTAGCGGAGATAGAGCAACGGTTAAATTGGGAAAGATTTGCAGTTTTACTGGACCAATTTAATGACACTTTCTGATTTTTGTAAAAAGTCATGGCTTACTATATATGTTGAAACAACGAAATTCTCTCGATTAAGTCAAATCCCTCTTGCTACTTCGCTTTTGATTTTATAAAAAAGTGTTAATACCAAAATTGAAGGGAATTGTATCCTGAATATGACTGTCATGTCCTCGTTTGCGTGACAGCTCTGGTTTTCGAGATATGACACAAACTTATCTTTTTTTTAATGCAAACCATAGTTGGCTATGACCTCAAAAAATCGGACATTTTTAGAGCTTTTCAACGATATAATACTCGATATAGTTATTCATAAAAATAACGGAGTTGTGGATGCTTTTCTCTCTTATTTTAACTTTTAACATGGGTAGCCATGAAAAAGATTGTTTTCGATAGCCAACATTGACAAGTTTTCGTGATATAATGGAATATTCTAACGAAGAAAAACTGAATATGGTGGAATGTTATATCATATGCCATAAAAATTCAGTTAGAGCAGCTGAGGAATACTTTCATACATATTTTAATCGTCGTCAATCTGCTTTATGTACATTTAAGAGGCTTTATGATTGTTTATGCACATATGGATCTTTTACTAAACCACCAAACGAACGTAACCAAATTAACGAAGTAGCACAAATAAATGTTTTGGCAATGATAAATCAAAATCCATCTACATCAACTCGTGAGATTGCGGCAGAAGCTGGCACATCTCAACGAACTGTAGTTAAGGTACTGAAAGCGCACAAGTTCCACCCGTACAAACTTTCAGTTTCTCAAACTTTGTATGCTGGTGACGAACATCGACGTATTTTGTTTTGTACATGGTTTCGAGACATTTGCCTTGACAATACACAGTTTTCATTAAAAGTGTTATGGTCAGATGAAACTAGATTTAATAACTGCGGTATGTTCAATAGACACAATGAGCACATCTGGGCTAAAGAAAATCCTTTCCATGTAGAACAAAGACGACCCCAGATAAAATTTGATTTTAATGTTTGGTGTGGTATCATAGGGTCTACTATTCTGGGGCCTTTTATCTATGACGAATGACTTAATGGGGAGCGCTACTTGCATTTCTTGCTTTTCAAGACATGTTGCATTATTTGAATTTAAGGACTCGTTTAGAAATTGAGTGGTTCCAACATGATGGAGCACCTGCTCATAACTCGTTATCAGTAAGACAACATTTAGATAATATTTATCCAAACTCTTGGATAGGAAGAAATCGCCTACGCGTATGGCCACCCCAGTCTCCCGATTTGGCAGTTATAGACTTCTATTTATGGGGTGCGCTAAAAAACAAAGTATACAAAAGAAAGTATGAGACAGTTGGTGACCTTAGGGAGGCGGTATTACAAGCAATTGAAGAAACTGGTAGGGGGTCTGTGAGGAAAGCGGCAATGTCAATCTTTAAAAGATGCAATTTTTGTCTAAATAACAATGGTGGTAACCATTATTATGTACTGTAAGTTCTTATGTTTTTAGTGAGTACCTACTTATTTAGTTTTTTCGTTATATCTGATACACCTAATAAAAAAATTGTACAATGTTTTTTGGAATAGTTATTAATAAATAAGAGAGAAAGGCATCCATAACTTGGTTATTTTTATGAATAACTATATCCAGTATCATATCGTTGAAAAGCTCTAAAAATGTCCGATTTTTTGAGGTCATAGCCAACTATGGTTTCCATTCAAAAAAAGATAAGTTTGTGTCATATCTCGAAAACGAGAGCTGTCACGCAAACGGGGACATGACAATCATATTCGGGATACAATTCCCTTCAATTCTGATATTTACACTTTTTTATAAAATCAAAACCAAAGGAGCTAGAGGGATTTGACTAAATCGTCAGAACTTCGTTTTTTCAAAATATCTGGTAAGCCATGACTTTTTACAAAAATCCGAAAGTGTCATTTAATTGGGCCAGTAAAACTGCAAATCTTTCCCAATTTAACCATTGCTCTATCTCCGCTAGTTTCCGAGATCCCCATACTGATCATAAAAAAAACTCAACCTGTATATTAGTGCTTTACTGTTATTGCAGCTAATTCCATTTTTGGTCATACTCCAGTAGTGTCATGAAATCAATTACTTGCATAGGTTTTCCTATCTTTTTATACTCAGTTCTCTGATTATGAAACCACATGCTGACCTCGCGCTCTGTTAAAGATGTTTTTATGGCCAACATTTGTATGGTTGCCTTAGTAGGGTAGTTATCGATCTGAAACTGTCCGTGTAACAATTGGTGTTGATACGCAGAAACAAAAGTTGTCTCCTGTTGGGTCCGCCACATGTGATTAGCTGAAAAAAAAACACGATTAGACCAGCTAAGTAATATGCATAGCATTGTTGTTTTACATACTTGGAATTTTCTCCTGATTTAGTCTTGTGTTAATGATGTTTGAAGCTTGACATTGATTTAATCCAACCATCTCTCTTGGGATTTCATCGGAACAAAAGTCTTCTGAGTTGATGGGGGTTAAAGTGAGTGGCTGTGTTTGCTGATTGTTTTGAAGATCATCCTTCTCGTCTACAGGTTTTTCCAATTGTTGAGCAAATACTTCTTGCTTTTCTGGATCAAATGATCTAAGGAAATGACGTATTGTTTTTTGGTAAGTGCTACTTTTTTTATAAGACCTTGCTGGTGTTACTTGTTGTCTTGTACAAGAAACATCCTGTTGATTGATGACCGACGCATGTGGCAGATATACATCATTGTTTCTACCATCGAACATTTTCGGATATTCGACCGGACGGAGGGCATGTAAGGTGACAGTGATTAATGTGGCTGGCGGTGGCTGTTGGTTATATCGAAAATCATTTTCCCTAATCATTTCTCTTGCAGGTTTCTGCAATTGTCGAGCAAATACGTATTGATTTTCAGAATTACCTTCTTCTCTTGGACTATTGCTATGTACGATCCAAGAAACTGGTGGACAATTTTCAATATTAGTTGTTTTCGTACAGGAAAATGGCATTTCTTGTGCATAGGCGCTGTCCGTGATTGAGTAGAATAGTGGATACAATTTCGGGTATGTTTCATTTCCAATTATTCTTCTCATAGGCTGCCGTATAGGTTGTCCATTATAGCTTTGGGGAAAATATGGATTTAATGTAATACAAGGAACACGCGATCTCCATGGACATAGTCTAAAAGTTTCCAAGGTTCCTGGATAAAACATGTGCTGATCAGATTGTTTACAGTTTGCTGGACCGTTAACGTAATTGTTAGCCGCATTGTTAAAACTTAAGTTGAAGTCTCCGGTAAGGATCACCTTAGCAGGGCTGTTATGTATTGTTTCATCGTAAATTGTCGCTCTGTTACATGACTGAGTACTGGAACGATCATTGGTTGAGGGACGATAGTAAGGTGACATTCTGCAAAAGGTGTAGTTTTGTGGAATATAGCTATTCCTTATTGTCTTGTTATTGATGAATTTAACCCTGAAAAAATAGATATTAAGGCATTTGTGGCTTAAGTATTTTTTGAAGAACTAACTCTATTATTAACTCCTACTTTTCAGATTATTCCTACATTCAATAGCATTATTAACAATGCTTTAATATTGAGACCTGATAAACCCACTTTGTAGATTTACAGTAATGGGCAAATGTGTGGAATCAAGTAAATATCTCTGGAATTATTATAGATATCAAAATGAAATTTGGAAGGTGGATACTGGAGAAAATTGCCTATTTGTTTCCAATTTTTTTTACAATTTTGAACATCCTGTTTTACCCGAAATAATGTCGATTGTAAAATTTGCAATGAAACACCCTGTATAGTATTTTACTTTCTGACGAAACATTTTATTGTGAATACAAAAATATCGGGTTTGATATTGTTTAATGCAATACCTACCGAGATATTAACAGAAACGTAACTAAGGAAAGGAAAAATTCGATGGTAGCTAAACTCTGTTCAGATTTCATTTACGCTCGATATAAACAAACCGCTCGGTAAGGATTTATATTTCTATTGGCCAATCTGTGGCATTATACCGTCACAGCCAACAACACTGCTTTTTCCATAGTCGAATACACGTGCGTTTGTGTAAATCAGGCGCAAATTAAATCTGAAACAAATTTAGTAGTCCATGATATTAATTGCAGAAGTGACAGTTGTCAAAATAAGTTTTCTTTTATTTGAATGTAAAAAGATTGTATTGTTTTAATTTGATAGTAAAATGGCCGAATTAAGTGAAAGAGAAAGAATAGAAATATTAATGATGATTGGGTATGGGGAGAGGAAAAGGACGCATCAAGGAGTTTGTGGCCTTTTTAGGTTTGTTCATTCGAATACACAAATATCCCGTTCAGTAGTGACGAAAACTTTGCGAATGTACGACACAAGTGGAACAGTTAGCAATTTACCAAAAAGTGGACGGTAAAAAGTGCAAGCAATGAAGGTGTAGCTCAAAGTGTTGCTATATCTTTGGATGAAAATCCTCACTTATCCACTACCGACCTCGCCAATATGCATGGAATTAGCCGTCGTTCAGTAGGAAGGATATTAAGGCGAGAAAAATATCATCAATACAAAATTCGCCTCGTTCAAGAACTGTCCGAAGACGATTTCGACAGACGTTTGCAATTTTGTGAAACGATGATGATGAACTGCTGCTACTGGTCGCAAAGTAATCCTAATTTGATAAAAGAGGCTCATACGAAACATCCTCAAAAATTTACCGTTTGGGCCGGCATTTATAACAACAGAATCGTGGGACCCTTCTTCCTACAAGAAACTTTAAACGGAGGTATTTACAGCTCTTGGAGACACAAGTTATTCCTGCATTGGAGGTAAATGGACAAATACCAAATATTATCTGGTTTCAGCAGGATCGAGCACGACCCCATTACGCTCCCATTGTTCGAGATCATTTAGATAAGACATTTCATCACAGATGGATTGGAAGAAGGGGTACTTATGAATGGCCTGCACGAAGTCCCGACCTTAATCCACTAGACTATTTTCTGTGGGGTTACTTAAAGTCTAAGGTTTATGTTGATAGACCAAATAATTTGCAAGAATTAGCTGCAAGAATAACTCAAGACATCCAGAGAATTACACCAGAAGTAATAGCTAATGTTACTAGAGAATTTAAAAACCGACTTGCTTACTGTCAAGAACTAAACGGTGCTCAGTTTGAACATCTAATACATTAAGTTTAGTTAAGTTTCAATGTTTTAAAAATCACTTAGATTTAGTTAATAATTATGATTATGTATTTCTTTAATGGATATTGGATTTTTCCTTTCCTTAATTACTTTTCTGTTAATATCTCGGTAGGTATTGAAGTAAACAATATCAAACCCGATATTTTTGTATTTGCAATAAAATGTTTTATCAGAAACTAAAATTCTCTACAGTGTGTTTCATTGCAAAATTTAAAATCGACATTACTTCCAGTAAAACAGGACGTTCAAATTTGTATAAAAATTTGGAAACAAATAGAATCAAATAGGCAATCTACTGCAGTATCCACCTTCCAAATTTCATTTTGATATCTCTATTAGATTCCAGAGATATTTGCTTGGTTACACACATTTGCATCACTGTATATATATATATATATATATATATATATATATATATATATATATATATATATATATATATTGGAAAACATTTAAATAAACAGTCTAATAGATACTATAAATATTAGGGTAGTCCTTAAACATTCACTTTTTTGCGACTCCCCCTCAAAAGCTTACTTTTGATGAAAAACACTGAGAAAATTTTCTTTTTTTTTTTTCAATTTTTGGGTATAATCATCAACAATTCCTCATTCAAATCTTAAGTGATTATAGAAGGAAAAGCAAGATATTAAAATATCGTTTGTACTAAGGTAATAATTAATATAAAAATATCAATTTTAATAGACCAAATCAACTGGGAAAATTTTTTAATTAAAATTTTTATTTATTGTTATTTTGATCAAGTAATGTTTTTTTAATGATTTGAGTTTTATTATTTTTTATATTTCGAATAAAATTGTATCTTTCATGAAATATTCGCAAAATAGATGATTATACCCATACCCAGAAATTGACTTAGATTGTCCAGAGTTTGATTTGAATTAAAAATAAAGAAAATGTTCCCAGTGTTTTTTCATCGAAAGGAACCTTTTCAGGGGGCGTCACAAACAATTTAATTTTTAACGATCACCCTTATAAATATATTTACTACCTCTACGATTTATAAAAAATTGTCAAGAAATAAAAATAGCAGTTTCTACGAACTGTGTACAGCAAAAAAATCATGTATAAAGAAATCATAATTCACTTAGAATAATATAAAATAAATTTATCAATAATGCAGATACCATTTGCACATACAGGGTCAATTTTCGTTGTTTGTCTAGTCCATCTGAAAAAGTTATTTTCTCGAACCTGTAAATATATAATCGTTCGAACGAAGAAGAAGAAGAGCTTAAGATCTGTGAGAAGGACTGAAGGACTGTATTGAAGAGAATTGAAGATAGGTGGGCAAATGGTCGGTTTTGCTAAGTGAAATGAAGAAGAAGAAGAAGTGTAGGACTGAAGAATTGAAGAACTGGCTCGAAGGATTGAGAAGACGAACATAATTTTGGCAGTTTTTATCGGAAACTCAAGGCTAGAGGTTGAGGAATTGGCTTTTTGTATAACTAGACTCGTAACGGAATGTATTAATGAAGCGAAAGCTGAAGAGCTAATCGGAGACACTTAAGGTCTTGAGGAAACTGATAAGAGCTTAAGGTCTTTTTGTAGGAAGAATTGTCTCGAAGGATTGAGAAGACGAAGAATATTCTTAGAATTTTTACAGGGGATATGAGGCATACCTTACCACGCTGCCTCAGTGCGGGTTGGTAAGGGGCAAATGACTATTTCCCTGATTTTTGCCATTTACGTCAGAGACGACTGTCCCCCCCGGAATTGTGTCACAATTTTTTTATTAATGAAAAAAACCTTGACTTGGCTGGGATTTGAACCCGGGTCCGGTCCGCTATATCAAGCTCCAATTTAGTACAATTGTATGAGCTGACGGACTTTCCCACTAGGCCACCGGGGGGTCATATATATATATATATATATATATATATATATATATATATATATATATATATATATATTCGTTGGTATATAAGACATGGTAATCAAATCTTTTTAACATAGGCATAATATTTAAATTTATCCATAAATCACAAAATTATTAACTAAACAAACAACTGTTTTGAAATACCTTCATCAAATGAGTTATATTTACAAATTTTGTATTCAGATTGAAGTTCTCGACGAAGCCGAATGTATTTTTCAATCTTAGCAGCAGATTGGCTATAAATCAATCAATGATAACACAAAAGTTGGTGATTTAATGAGAAATGTTGGTTCCTTCGATGGATATCTTCAAACTTTAAAAAAACTTAATAATAAATTAAATAATTAGCAAAAGTGTAATAAATTGTAACTTCTTTGAATATATGGGGGCTAATAGTTAAAAATACAAAATTCCTGTATATTTTTAAATGCTTTATGGTCTAAACAATAGCACAATTGTAAAATTTAAATTTAAAATGTTTGACAATATTATTTGTCTTTTGACGCAACTAAGAGAATTTAATTTGATAGTATAACGATTTCTGTTAATTCAGTGATCTCATTAAAAGGGAAAATTTAGGAAAAACACTGCTTGAACTTGGAATAACGCAACTTTTTAAACCACCCTCTTGCGTTTCGAAAATCCCTTGTAGTTGCTTTTAATTGGGAGTCATTGTATATTACAAAAGAATTTAGATTATCCATACATTATACTACCCCTATGACTTTTAGCTGTTGTTCCACTTCATTTAATTTAATGTTTATGGGTAAAAATATCTTGGTGCAACCAAGCAGAGAAAAAAACACTTCTATTTGTTTATTTTTTATTGATTATTACTCTAAAATATTTCTATTCATATATTTCAAGTCCACTTTAAAACACACATATTATCAATTTTCAATGTCTTTAGATCATCTAAAAAGATTTAGCAAAAGAATGATTATTTGTTAATTTTGTCCTGAGCACTAAAAGAACGCAAAATATCGAATTAGAAATTCTAGTCAGTTTCGTTTAATTTTAGTCGATTAATGCTAAAATAGTATTAATGCAAGTATCATTGACTCTCGGGAAGATTGGTATTCCTCCAGATGCCCAACTCATTTGATATCATGAATCCTGATTCCTACTGAAAGTTCATCAGCCTCTTTTGAAACCAACGATGCACTTCTACTTCTGTCAAGGAAGTTTTTGCGGCTAACATTTGCCTAGTTGGCTTATCAAGAATCGGATTCTTCTCAAATTCTTTAAGTAGTATGTAAAAGATTTCTTCGGTGATGATACTACTATTAGGTTTGGGTTCCAATTGGCTATTGGCTGAAAAATAATATTGACTAAGCTAGTAGTCCAGTCAATGAAGCAAAAAACGGTAATAGTGGGTAATTTGTCCAAGAAGCATCTCTGGCAATATTAAGCGAGTTATGATACAAATAAGACTGTTTTTTTTTGTTGTTTGACAAAAAAAATTACAAATTACTCTCTAAATACCACCCTAGTTGAGATTAGTTGCTACCACTTCTCAAATTACCAATTTGTAGGTATTTTTATAAGCTAAAATCCCATGTAAATTGAAAATGTATTTAACCCTTATGTTTGAAAGGACTTGAGCTGAAAGGGTGGTCTAATAGAACTATTTACGAACATGTACAAACTTTAAACTGTCATTTCTAACTTAATTTTTATCCTACAAAAAAAACATAAATTAAAAAAATAACAAACCTTCAATTTTGTACTCTACAAAATTTTGCCTACCTCTCGCAGTTTTTAAGTTATTTTGAAAAAGGCTCTACTTTTTTCAAAACTACTTACTTTGAGCCGGTCAAACTTTGTGAGCCTATTTGAAATAGGTAATTCAAGTAATATGTGAACTGGTAGCAATTAATTTCATCTGGGCTGGTATTTTTAGGGGGTAATGTGTACAGTTTTTTGTAAAAAAACAAAAAAAACAAGTTTATTTCACATAACTCGCTTAATTTTTATGCTAGAGAGTTCTATAAAAAACATATTAAAGGATATTTTAACCACTTTAAAGAAGTATTTATATGTTTTTCTTGAAGTGCATATTTTATAAGGTATTTACAAAAAATCATATGAAAACATTTTTTTTGGTTGAAAAATCAAAAATTTCACTTGCGATTAACTTGAAAAGAATTGACTTTCAGAAAAAACATTACGGAAAAAAAGTTGCCTAAATTGAGTTCATTTATACATTCCCGGACTTTTTAGGGTTCCTTATATACAATATACGGATACCCTTATAATATCACTCCGGATTTCTGCCTCTGTCACATGACAGAGATTTTCTCCTAAACTACTGGACGGAAGAGGTTCAAATTTGGTACTAATGGATAGTTTGGTGACCCGATCAGGAGTTCATATCGTAAAAGACGAAATTTGGATTTTCGGGGTACTTCTGGGGAAAAACTAAAAAAAATCGACAGAAAAAAATAGGACATATAGAACGTTGCCCGAACTTTACAGGAAAAATAAGGAGAAACTATTAATATTAATTTTGGGGGTCAAATTATAGAATTAAATGAAAATTTAAAAATAAAAAAAAAATCAAACGCATCATGTAATACATCAAATGAAAGGTCCCATTCTGAGGAACACAAATATATTTTTTTATATTAAAAAAAAATTAGTTAAAAAGATGTTAACGAAAATATACCAAAATTTACAAATTCTCCCCCTTATCTCCGAAACTAAAAAACGTAAAGTTTTGAAAAAAATAGAGGTATAGGGTCTGACCTGAAGTTTACTGGAAAAATAAGGAGAAGCCTCTACTTTTAATTTTGGGGGCAAATTACAAAATTAAATGGAAAATATAAAGTTAAAATTGTTTCTAACCCATCATGTTATATATCAAATAAAAGGGCTCATTATTATGAAAACGAATATATTTTTTTCATATTTTTAAAATAAATTAGTTAAAAGATATTAACAAAAATATTAAAAAAATTACCCATTCTCCTCCCCCTTATCTCTTAAACCATATGCTGGAAAATTTAAAAAAATGGGGGTATAGCCCCTCTCCTGAACTTTACTAGAAAAATAAGGAGAAACCCCTAATATTCATCTTGGAACGCAAAATATAGAAATTAAATGGAAAATAAAAAATAAAATTGTTCCTAACGGATCATGTAATATATCAAATCACAGGGCTCATTACGACGAATACAAATATATATTTTTATTTTTTTTAAATTAATATTTTAAAATATATTAAAAAAATTCCCCATTTCCCCCGTTATTCCCCAAACTATAAGACCTAATTTTTTTTGTTTACAGGAAAATATGAAGAAATCCCTAATATTAATATTGGGGGCCAAATTATACAATTAAACGGAGAATAAAAAAATATTTTTTTAACCCATCATGCAATACATCTAATAAAAGGGCTCATTATAAGGAATACAAATATATATTTTCATATATTTAAAATTAATTGTTTACAAGATATTAACATAAAGATAAACAAATTCATTTCTCGCTTTATTTCCGAAACCATACTACCTAAAATTTTGAAAATAATTAGAGGTACTGGGGCTCATTTGAAATTTATAAGAAAAATTATTAGAAAAAAACCCATAGTAATTTTAGGAACAAATTTTACATTTAAATGGAAAATAAAAATTCAATTTTCAAACGCATCGTGTAATATATCATTTGATTTGTTTAAAAGATATTAACATAAATATTAAACATCGACTTAATTCCCACTTTAGAAACTACTCTATTTAAATTTTGAAAAATATATTTTATTTGTATTTTTAAATACTTTGAATAACAGATTTAATAATTCATAATTTAAAACTTGACCTATTTTGCCCATTATCTTCCGATCTACAGAGCCTCAAAACTCAGACAGTAGATTATAAAAGGCTTCTCTGAAAGTTTATTAGTAAATTAAAACCTTTATTATATTTTTTGGGGGCCAAATTAGAAAATTAAATACATATGTATTCTGATAAAAATTAAGCGAATCCTGAAGCAGATAAAATTAAAAGTCTATGTGTGGAAAATCAAAGTGTATATTTTTTATAAATTTAAAACGGTTCCTTTAATAAATGAAATTAGGGTAAATATAAGAAAATTCACTCATTCCCTGCTTGTCTGAAACTGGAATATTAGAATCTTGAAGGTGGTACGAAACCCTTACTATGCAAGTCCAACTCGCATTTGAGCAAATTTGTTCATATAATATTTTTTACTCCCGGTTAAAAAAACAACCCTCGGAACATGGTCAACTTTCAAGCAGAGAGTAAGTGCAAATCAAAATTTTTAGGAAAATCGATGGTACATGGACAAATTACCCGGGAAAATGCTCATTGGCTTGACTATAGGTGATGTACCAAATAGATGAATATTTTACATACTTGATGTTGACGGCTGAGATTTTCCAGTGCTGGGGTTCTGTATTACTTGCTTATTCTGGTTGGCAGGTAATCTTCTTTGGTCTTTAGTTTTATTTGATTTTTTATTACTAACACTGCAACGCACTGCCTCTCCCCTACTATTGTGTTGGTGATTTGTCACAAGTTCAGTTGGTACTCGATTTCTTAGTGTATCGTTTTGTAAATATTGGTTTACATATATTTCCGGACTAGGAGTCACTTGTGAAACATATGGATTGTAGTTTACATTTCCAGTATTCTGTATGTTAGGTGGCCTTCCTACCGTTGCTTGATTAGAAACTTGTATCCTTGGAAGATATTGATTTATTGGAAAGGGGTTACTTGTGGTCATTACTGTTTGTGGGATAGTACTGTTTACCGTTTCCCTTATAAGAGAACTTGGAGTTGGTGCGCCTGGTGGGGCCATAGATAGGTGGCTGCTAAATGGAGTCATTGAGTTCATATAGTTTAGTATCCCTGCATTGAGATTCGCTGGAGTAGTCTCCATATTAGGTTGCCTTTCAACTGTTGCTTGACTATAACCCTGTGCATTTGCAGTTGATATTGAATAGCCTTGAATGGAGTTTTCTGTTTTATGAATGCCTGGGTGGTATTGGCTTCTTGCATAGGGGCTACTTGTGCTCGTCACTGTATGTGGATTAATTCTGCCCAGAGTTTCCTGTTTGACATAAGTTGTTGTTGGTTTCTCTGGCGCAACGAATGTCATTTGTTGTTGTTGTGTTAAAGGAGTCACGAATTGCATATTGCTTAGTATGTTAGGATTCCCTGGAGCTGAATAATTGAAGTTATACGGGAATGACAGTTCGCCAGTATCTCCAGTTGTTGTATTTGGAAGGACGCTTTCAGATGTCGAGTTTTGTTTTTGTTGGTTAAAACTTAAGATTTGCCTGCAAGTGGGATTTCCATAAATGATGGCTTTATTTCGAGAGCTGCTATGGATTATTCCACTGGGCTGTTTTTTTGCAGTAGGTGATTTACCATTAGAACGTGAAATATGCGAAGGTTTATTATAAGGGGAGGTGTTGTAAAAAGCGCCGCTTCGAGGATTGCAGCTATTCCGGATAAGCTTCCTCTTGTTTCTCAATTTAGTGCTGAAACTAACATTTGAAAAGGTTCAGAAAAATATTTAATACAGGACGTAAGTAGTCATGAAAAAATATATTAAATAGCTACCTTAGACCCCAACTAATTATATTATATATTATGCTGGAATGCAATTTAACATAATTATTTACAGAGTAATTAAAGGAATAAATGAGTTGGTCACTGCTATTTTTTGAAAAATATTCCAAAAAATAAATGGATGGGAATATATTAAATTTTTATTTTGTGGCAGAAACTTATATATGCTCTGAAATAATAAATGTAACAGTATTGAAACTCTACAGAAAAATCAGAATTTGTATTATAAAAATATATCAGTTTTTTTAGCACCATGCTTTTGTACTAAACTTTCTTCTGTACTCGATCAAAATTCTTCCTTTTCAGACATGACAAAACTTTCATGCAGTAACAATTCCGTTTACTTGGAAATCTGAAATATTAGATATATTAGTATGACATATCATGAATCTGTAATATATATATATATATATATATATATATATATATATATATGTGTGTGTGTGTGTGTGTGTTAGATTGTAGTCCTTCACGGACGGAACAATTTTGTTATGCCCAATGTACATACGTTTTTTGGTTTGTACCCTAAAAAGCACAGTACACCTGTGTTTATTTGTAAAAATACCCCCCCCCCATATTGAATTTTTTACCGCCATGATGGCTTTTGCCATCTCAACACACCAGCTATTAAAGAGTAAATTTAAGTTCAATTTCAGCCAAAAAACGACCCAATAGGTTGCTTATTTTCTTTCTGAATGCTTTTTAAGTCACAGTTGATTTTTTTCCATATTCTAGCCGCCATATTGGAGCAGCCATTTTGAATTTCGCAGGCAATTGTTTGAAAGGTCTTTTCCAGAAGAACACACTTAACATAATTTAGCAAATAAACTAGCAATATAAACAGCTAGAAAAAGGGGATCAATAAGCTTGTCAAAAGACAAAGTATATACTTTGTGTCCAAAATATATAGGCATGTACTTACCAGTGAAGTCCAGCTAGTGATTAAGATTAAAATATAGGCAGTGAGATCAGCAGGGCAAAATGTGTTATTTTATGTTTATGCAAATTGGTTAATTCCGTTCAAGGAAGTGTAATGGTCCCTGCAAAAGAAAACAAAAAGAATAATAATTAACAAAATTAACGCATATTCAGTAAATATTTTTGTCGGTTGTCGATAATGCAATATAATTTAGATATTGACATTAGATGTTTGACATAAAACTGATGTACCTAAGAGAATTTAGTGCTAATTTGATACGTACCGGGTAGCACTAAAAAATCCTAAAAATCATGAGCTTGTTTCAAATTAGAAGAATTTGAAAGAGTTATTTCATGTGGCTCTCCTAAGTACAATTTTGTTACAAGGTAGGTAAATTGTATAGTTCGTTCTTTGTTATTGATGTTGTTTACTAATTCATGTAAGTCTTCAAGAGAGTGTTTTCAAATATATCGTCGACATAAACCCACCAAGTTAAAAAACTACTTGCCCTTCATTAACCTTCAACACAAAGATGCTCCAAAACAATACTAATACCCTTGGTAATCACATGACTATAATAACCATACCTTACATACAGAGGCTTTTAGAAAGACTGAAAAGAGTGGGCAATACTGAAATCAATTATATCAAAAACTAAACCAAAAACGTAACACAAAACTCAAAACATTGCATTTATAAAATTCCTTACAATCCTGTATCGAGATAGTTCATAAGATTTTTCCTAGGTTTTGCCTTATGACTTTAATGGGATCTCTTGAACAGCAAACGATTTTTGACTTCAGCTTATAACAAAGAGCGCCACATGAAATTCAGAAGAGATAACTCTTTCAAATTCTTCCAATTTGAAAGGATTTCTTAGTGCTACCCTGAATATATCCAATTGCAGAAACTTTTTCAGTAACATCAATTTTATGTCTAAAATTTAATAACAAATTCTAAATTACCTAATTTGTCATTGCGAATCTTTTGAATTTTTAATTTTCTTGTTCAGTTTTGTTAAGTTTTGTTTCCATAGAAAACGGGTTCTGATTTAGACCCTGATACGTTTGTATTATTTGATAAATACTTTCTTACTTAAAAATTGAAAAGTACAAATAATTTTTGATTTTGTCAAAAATAAAGTTCTTTAACTCTTGAACAAAACTGACATTTTTTGAGAACCCTTGTATACGGATTTAAAAAAAGTGTTACTAGAGGTGAAATTTAGGTGTTATACTATGCAAAACTTTTCACGAAGAACAATGTTTTTTCATAAATAAAATAATAAAAAAGTTTAACAAATGTAGAGAATTTAAATTCTTGATTAAAAAATGTGAAAAATTCTTTTACTTAGGAATAAGTGAACTTCGGTGAACTTAGAGAAGCTTTCTGCTTCATATCTGGGTAAGTCCAAGTTCAATGGAACACATGAATTCGATCCAGCCCATATCACAGTGGGTTCTCAGGCTATTTGGCTTACAGTGTGTTTTCCGAAATAGATTTTGGTGTTTGGGTACACCATTTGCAGATTGTTCCTTGTCGTTGATCATTTCACCTAGAGTGAAGGTTACACATCTTGGAATAATCGAATTACAAAACGATAGAATACAAAGAATTCTAGAACTAAATACATTTTTTTTAAAAAACAAAAACCGATTTAAAAAATAATTTAACTAAAAAGCATGAAATAATTCTGTTCTACAATTACAATTAAATACTTTTTATGCAGTCGGTGCCAATTTGAACAGCGAAGTTGCGAAGTTCATTTTATAAATGAACTTCCGAAATTATTTTCACTTTAACTTGGCACTTGGCATCGACTTCAGAAAAAGTATTTTATTGTTGTAGTAAAAAATGTTTTCATGCTTTTCTTGAAGTCGGTTTTTGTTTTTTTTAATGCATTTATTTCAGAATTTTTATTAATGGAATGACTTAATTGGGTTCAATTTTTAAATCTAATTAACTTTTCGATGTTGCCTAAAATAAGGTATTTTACTTTTAAGCATCTTTTATTAGTTTAATCAACCTCTTTTACCGTTAAAATAATTTAATTTCTAAACATGTATATGTATCAGAAAATGTTGTATACGATTCTAAATTAGGCTGATTGTAGACGATTTGGGTATCATCCTTCTTTAGGCCTGTTAATTATACTGACATTCATTTAATAGTGTCCTCTCCGCGGAATCTTATGATAAACCGTTATACATTTTTAAGTGATATACAGGGTGAGTTTTTTTTATGATCGGTATGGGGATCTCGGAAACTAGTGGAGATAGAGCAATGGTTAAATTGGGAAATATTTGCTGTTTTACTGGCCCAGTTTAATGACACTTTCGGATTTTTATAAAAAGTGATGGCTTACTAAATATTTTGAAAAAAACGAAATTCTGTGGATTTAGTCAACTCCCTTGAGCTCCTCTGTTTTTGATTTTACAAAAAAATATACATGTCAAAATTGAAGGGAATTGTATCCCGAATATGATTGTCATGTCCTCGTTTACGTGACAGCTCTCCTTTTCGAGATATGACACAAACTTATCTTTTTATGAATGGAAACCATAGTTGGCTATGACCTCAAAAAACGGACATTTTTAGAGCTTTTCAACGATATAATACTCGATATAGTTATTCATAAAAATAACGCAGTAGATTGATTTGTTAATAACTATTCCAAAAAACGTTAAACGATTTTTTATTAGGTATATCAGATATAACGAAAAAACTAAATAAGTAGGAACTACAGAAAACTTAAGCAATTAAAGTACATAATAAAGGTTACAATTTATATTCGAAATGTTATTCAGACAAAAATTACATCTTTTTAAGATTGACATTACCGCTTTCCTCAAAGACCGCCTATCAATTTCTTCAATTGCTTGTAATACCGCCTCCCTTAAATTACCAACTGCCTAATACTTTGTTTTTTAGCGCACCCCATAAATATATGTCTATAACTGCCAAATCGGGAGACCGGGGTGGCCATTCGCGTGTACCATTTCTTCCTATCCAAGAGTTTGGATAGATATTATCTAAGTGTTGTCCTACTAATAACGATTTATGAGCAGGTGGAACCACTCAATTTCTAAACGAGTTCTCAATTTCAAATTATGCAACATGTCTTAAAGAGTGTATTGCAAGTAGCGCTCCCCAGTAAGTGATTCGTCATAGATAAAAGGCCCCAGAATAGTGGACCCTATGATACCACACCAAACATTAAAACCAAATTTTATCTGGGGTCGTCTTTGTTCTACACGGAAAGGTTTTCTTTGGCCCATATATTCTCATTGTGTCTATTGAACATACCGCAGTTACTAAATCTAGTTTCATCTGACCATAACACCTTTAATGGAAACTGTGGATGGTCAACACACATGTCTCTAAACCATGTACAAAACAAAATACGTCGATGTTCGTCACCAGCATGCAAAGTTTGAGAATAGGAAGTTTTTACGGGTGGAACTTGTGCGCTTTCAGTACCTTAACTACAGTTCGTTGAGATGTGCCAGCTTCTGCCGCAATCTCACTAGTTGATGTAGATTGATTTTGATTCACCATTGCCAAAACATTTATTTGTGCTTCTTCGTTAATTTGATTACGTTCCTTTGGTGGTTTAGTAAAAGATCCATATCTGCATAAAGCCTCTTAAATGTACATAGAACAGGTTGACGACAATTAAAATATCTATGAAAGTATTCCTCAGCTGCACGAATTGAATTTTTATGGCATATGATATAATATTCGACCATATTCAGTTTTCTTCGTTAGAATATTCCATTTTATCACGAAAACTTGTCAATATCGACTGTCAGTTCAGCACTACTAAAGGAATTACTCTCAAATGAGGAAACGTCAAAATGAAAACAATCTTTTCATGGCTAACTACGTTAAAAACGAAAAATAAGAGAGAAAAGCATCCATAACTCCGTTTTTTATGAATAACTATATCCTGTATTATATCGTTGAAAGGCTCTAAAAATGTCCAATTTTTGGGGGTAATAGCCAATTATGGTTTCCATTCAAAAAAAGATAATTTTGTGTTATATCTCGGAAACGAGAGCTGTCACGCAAACGAGGAATTGAGAGTCATATTCGGGATACAATTCCCTTCAATTTTGATATTTACAGTTTTTTTTTTATAAAATCAAAAACAAAGGAGCTAAAGGGATTTGTTTAAATCGACAGAATTTCGTTTTTTCAAAATATCTAGTAAGCCATCACTTTTTACAAAAATCCGAAAGGGTTATTAAATTGTTCCAGCAAAACTGCAAATCTTTCCCAATTTAACCATTCCTCTATCACCTCTAGTTTCCGAGATCCCCATACTTATCATAAAAAAAACTCACCTTGTATAGCATAATAGGACGTAGTTTTCAATTCTAATAAACTCTGATAACAATTTGAGTTACTAAAAGTAAAGGTACTAACTTAAACAAAATTTATAATCTTTATCAAAACTAGTACACAATTTGGAAAAGTGACATGAAGATTTAGTATAAAATTTTTAGTGATGTGGAATAATTTGATGCATTTTATAATTCTTATTACCCCTGTTTGGTAAGAATTTTATATATTATCAAAAATAAAGGTATTTTTTTGTTAGGCAAAATTCATATTTGTTGACAAACCTCGAATACATTTGAAAAAGTGACATGTAATGATTACAGTATACCTTTCTGACCATGCAAATATTTTTATGAAGACACACTGTATATAGAAACCATCTGAAACTTGAAGTTGATTAACTTATATTTATTTCGATTTATTTCCATTCGGCTTTCATTTTATTACAATTCATAATAATACAGCACAATTTGATGCACTTTTCAATTCAAGTTTGATTAAAATTTCAAATGTTATAAAAAAATAAAAGTATCTCACTTTTAAACAAAATTGATATATTTTTGAAATGTATTTTATAGTTGAAAAAGTTACATAAATAATTATTATACAATTTTTAGTTCAATGGCAGAAGTAGAAGCAGTTTTTAATTCAAATTATTTCTATTTAATCACAATTTTAGAAATTAACAAAAAAAAGATACTTCACTTTTAATCAAAATTCCTATTTGACGATAAACCTCGTTTACAGTTATAAAAGTGACATGGAATGATTACGGTGTACGTTTTAGACCATGCAAATCTGTCACTTATACTTATTTGCTATTGACCATATTATTTCACCAGGTTACTGGCTTCTTCAGAATACAAAGTAGAACTAAATGCAAAAGTTTGAAGACGCGAGATTTAAAGACTGACATCTAGGATTTTCGGGGAAACTAGCACCTAAAGGTTCCGAAACTGGAGCCGTTCCATGTAATTGCTGTTACCCGTGATTCCTAAGTCATTTAACCAAATGTATCAAATACATGAAGAAGTGTTCGAGAGTACATTCAGTTGTGGGAAGCGCAACTGATGAAGGTCCCTAACCAGAAATAATATATTGTCTGCGTACAAAAGAATGACACCTGGAAGAGAGTATTAAATGCTAAAGACCTAAAACTATTACAAAGAAATATAGGGATATAATTACAACGCTATTAAGAGGATTATTGAGATATATAGGATAATGAAGCAAGTAGGAGGGAAATATAAAACTATTAAGAAAGGTCATATTAATGGAATTGACGGGTTTAAGTGGAATAAATTATGTCTGTAATGAATTTATATAGTTCTATGGAAAAGATTAAGTAATGAGGAAGAATTGGTTTCGGTTTGATCATTTAAGAGGTATGGTGAATTTTTGTTTTTGTTAATTTCTAGTGACTCTAAAAGGTATTAATTTTCTACCTTTTTGTTGTAAATGTAATACTTAATATTCTGAGGTACATGATTTTCATTCAATAAATTGTAATTATTTTAATTATGGCACTCAAAAGTTTTAGTATTTTCATCCCATCTTGTCTTGAATGATCTTCCTCTATTGACCGAGATAGAACCTAGGGCAAATCCCACATATTAACTTGAAGACACCCGAGTTGTTATTTTAGTTAATTTTATCTTTTTTCTCTCTTATTTGTTTTCCTAAGTTGTTATCCGTTTTAAAAGCTGTATGAATGTTAGTTACTATTTAATAAAACTTGGGCTATTTTTGAGAGGGAGAAGCGATAAATGTGATACTTTGATATAATTTTGGATCGATATTAGGTAAGGGTAGGATGGTATACTTCATGTAAAGCTTTTTTTAGGGTTCCATATAGACAATATACGCATACCCTTATAATATCACTCCGGATTTCTGCCTCTGTTACATGACAGCAATTTTCTCCTAAACTACTGGACGGAAGAGGATGAAATTTGGCACCAATGTATAGTTTGGTGACCCGATCAGGAGCACAAACCTCAAAAGCAGAAATTTTGATTTTAGGGGTACTTCTGGGGGAAAAACTAAAAAAATCGATCGTCTCCCCTGATGTCCCAAACTGCTGAGCGTAAAGTTTTGAAAAAAAAATAGGAAATATAGAACGTTGCCCGAACTTTACAGGACGAATAAGGAGAAACCATTAATATTAATTTTGGGGGGCAAATTATAGAATTAACTGAAAATTTAAAAATAAAAAAAATCAAACGCACCATGTAATACATCAAATGAAAGGTCCCATTCTGAGGAATACAAATATATTTTTTTCATATTTAAAAAAAATAATTAAAAAGATATTAACGAAAATATACCAAAATTTAGCCATTCCTCCACCCTTATCCCTGAAAATAAAAAACGTAAAGTTTTGAAAAAAATTAAAGGTATAGGGTCTGACCTGAAGTTTAATGGAACAATAATGAGAAACCACTACTTTTAATTTTGGGCTGGCAAATTACAGAATTAAACGGAAAATATAAAATTAAAATTGTTTTAAATTATTATGACAAAAACAAATATATTTTTTTTATATTTATAAAATAAATTAATTAAAAGATATTCACAAAAATATAAACAATTTTACCCATCCCCCCCCTAATCACCGAAAAGATAAGCTGTACAATTTTGAAAAAAATATATAGGTATAGCGCCTCGCCTGAACTTTACTGGAAAAATAAGGAGAAACCCCTAATATTCATTTTGGAGGGCAAATTATAGAATTAAATGGAAAATAAAAAATTAAACTTGTTTCTAACGGATCATGTAATATATCAAATCACAGGGCTCCTTATGACTAATACAAATATATATATATATATATATTCTTTTAAATAAATATTTTAAAATATATTAAAAAATGAAAAAGAAAACATTCCCCCCTTTATTCCCGAAACTATAAGACCTGAATTTCTTTATTTACAGAAAAAATACGAAGAAATCTTTAATAATAATATTGAGGGCCAAATTATAGAATTAAACGAAAAATAAAAATATTTTTTAATGCATCATGCAATATATCAAATGAAGGGGCTCATTTTGAGGAATACAAATATGTATTTTTAAAATTAATTGTTTACAAGATATTAACAAAGATATAAAAAAATCTCATTTCTTGCTTTATTTCCGAAACCATACTACCTAAAATTTTGAAAATAATTTGGGGAACTGGGGATCACTTGAAATTTATAAGAAAAAATATTAGAAAACCTTCATAGTAATTTTCGGGACAAATTATACAATTAAATGGAAAATAAACATTCAATTTTCAAACGCATTATGTAATATATCAAATAAAAGGCTCATTATGTGAATTACAAATATATTATATTTTTAAATCATTTGTTTAAAAGATATAAGCAAAAATATTAAACATCTACTGAATTCCCATTTTAGAAACTACACAATTTAAATTTTGAAAAATATATTTTATTTGTATTTTTAAATAATTTGAATAACAGATTATAAATTTATAATTTATAACTTTACCTATTTTGCCCTTTATCTTCCAATCTAGAGAACCTCAAAATTCAGACAGTAGATTATAAAAGGCTTCCCTGAAAGTTTATTAGTAAAATAAAACTCTAATGTTAATTTTTGGGGGCCAAATTAGAAAACTAAGTACTGCGAATCTTGAAGCAGGTACGGAACCCTTAGTATGCGAGTCCAACTCGCACTTGACCAAATTATTTATATTACAACGTCCAATACATAAGATCTTATCTCACCATTAATATAATGTTAAAGATGTGACGTCTTCGACTTGTTCATATATTATACAATATGAGTCGTAAATATTGCTATAGTGGATATATATTTTTCCCGTTAATGAATTTAAAAAAAATTTTTGCAAACCTGTGGAATATACTGTGACGGCTAGTGGATTTGTTAAATTTAATATTAATATTACAGAACTCTTGTTTTATACAAGGTTACTCATTAATGGAAAAATAATCAATGCCAACTATAGCAATATTTACGACTCACACTGTATAATAATGAGCACATCCAATAATTCATTTTGCACAGTTAATATAACGTTAAATATTTATTGTCCAAATGGAACTTTCTATGAATTGAACGTTATAATAAAAAATGAGTTTTCTAAAAAAACATGATATTGGAAACACCCTGTCTTCAAAAATAATTAATAGTAATTGTTTTGTACAATATTTATCTCATATTCAAGTTCAAGTTACATTTTCTGCAATAAACGGAAATAAAAAAACGTCTTTAGGCGAAAAACGGGAGATTTCCAAACTTTGAAACACTGTATCTCGAACACTGGTCATACAATTTCTACAATAATCAGTTAAACGCTGAACGTTTGTTTACGTAAAAATGTAATAATATACAAAGTTGACAGAGAAAATTTAGAACTACGGGGTGGTAAATAAACCACTTTTTTAATATGTACACCTTTTGCCATCAGTTTAACATCTAGTTGAGTATAAAGATATGAATCATATATTTGTTTAATGTATTATTAAAATTGCATTCCTAATGGTTAGTACAGGGTAGCTCATTAATAGTAAAAAATAATATATGCCTTCTCTATCTATATTTAAGACTCACATTGTATATTATATGAAGCACATCCAAGATCTTATTACTTAAATTGTATATTAATTATGCAATAACCTCTTCTTATGTTTTCAACGTTGTAATAAAAATGTGTTTTACCAAAAAAACATGTTACATATTTTTGAAACACCTTGTAATCCACCAAAATTTATTGCAATTGTTTTGTGAAATATTTATGTCCAATACTCTACAAATAACGATTTCTCCAATAACTGGAAATAAAACAGGTCTATCACGATAATTAATTTTTTTTCAATGTTTAACAGTCAATATCATAAAATCTAGTCATAGAATCTTTTGAGCCCATGGACTGTTTTTGTCAGAACATCGACTGCAACAACATATCAGAATTTCAAAAAATTTGACGAAAGTCTTGTTTATCCAAAAGAAAAGTTTGCTGACTTGCCTTGGATGAAAAAATTTTCTGAATTGTCCTTCTGTATAGGACAATTTTTTTCCTATTGCCCCGTCTAGGAAAAGTTTATACAAAATTTGACCCTCACTAAACGAAGAGCCCTTGGGCAACAATATATTTTTTGGTGATAAATCAACATATATTGCGGTTATACTTGGGATTGTACCTTATAAAATCGTCAATTAGCTTACCGGAAACATTTCAACATATTATATTATAATTATTCTACTGAAAAATGTAATGTAGGGTATTATTTTTTGAAGGTTGTTCAATAAAGTGCGTAGGTATATCTTACAAAAATGATTCCAATTTTTTTAATAATTGTTTTCCTAAGTAGTCAAAAACTGATCCACTTCGGCTTGAGGTTAAATTTTGGGACACGTTGTATATCCTAAAAATATTATTTGTGTACAGTATTCTTCAGCCCTATATTCTTTTTGACTAAAAAATCGATTCCAAATTAAAGAGTTTAGTTCTTCGGGGCATAATTGACGGCATAGACCTTACAATTATTCCTTTACTTAGTAGTTTGTAAAATGCACAGCCTTATAGTGACTAGAATGAGTGGCAAAATTTTCACAGTCGTCGTCTAGACTAATACACCTAACCCTGCAGCGGAAATCTGCTGAATTATATCGTTGAAATTTCTTTCACTCAGAAAATCTTTGAGGAAGAAATTTCTGTAAAGGACAACCATAATTCTGGAAATGTGTCGAAATGGCCTCTTTTGTAATTTGTATCGATTAAATATTTCTAATGCTTACGGAAAACAAGTGATGGGAGATATCACCATGAAAAGACATAAACATCAAGAACATACTCATCAATCACTACCAAATTATATAATTTAACGAGCTCACTGCCATCACCACCGTACAAATTACAAAATATAATAATATTTGAAAAACTTACCAAATAATTTAAACGACGTTAACAAACACTCATATTAGACGATTTAAAATAATTTCACAGCTGTAAAAATTCTCGTAAAATAATTTTGCCAACAACTATTCAAACGATTGACACTCTTTTTGAACGCAAAAACAATTAACGAAGTCTAAAGAAATTCAAAAAAATGTAAATAAACAATATATTAAAGATATGTCCGTTAGCATGGTGTGTTTGTCATTTTAATGAAATTTAGGAGTTCAAGTATAATCAGTTCAGTATCTGAAATTATTTACAATTCTAGATGAATACTTGTTGATGGATTCGGTTGATAGGCCAGTGATAAAACTGTCATTTATTCAGGGTGGATTGGATAACTTTAAGTTATTTATTGCAAACGGGAATAAAGCTAGTTTTGTAAAAATAGGTTTTAGAGAACATGTACTATATTTGTTTCTATATGAGTCATGCCAAAAAGTTGTGGAAAATTATTTATAAACAAATAAATGCTGAAAATTTATTTGAGTTTATTCTATTTATCGTTTTTATATAAGTTGCAGAGAAAAAGTTTCTTAACAAAAGTTGTTTAGGTTTAAATATTCTTCGAGAGTTCTCTGATCATAGATATATTGTACTTACTATAAAATTTATTATAAACAATAACCTTATATATATATATATATATATATATATATATATATATATATATATATATATAGGTTGTTTCCGCGAATTTATCCGCGTTGTTAATAACTCGCAGGTTTAATCCCCATATCAGAACACTGACCAACTCTGTGAACTCTTTGCCTCATACTTTTCCACAGTTTACTCGGACAATCGTTCTGAAATGTAAACTATGGCGATTTTCCAGTATCAATTGATAGCCAAAATTACAGTTTTTCATTTAGGAACGTTTACGAAGGTATTAAAAACCTGCCTTCAAAATTTACTATCGGTCCAGATGGTATACTGTCATTTTTCCTGAAGAACTGTATTTGTACAGTATCAACACCTCTTGCAATAATTTTTAACTTATCCCTAAACACAAGTAAATTCCTCGATTTATAAAACTGGCCCTAAAACCGAGGCAGTCTGCAATCAATCCGAGATCCCTAAACTTTTGGACAGGCTTGTATGCCAACGGTTCTCATGGGATGTAATTCAAATAATCAACCTAGAACAGTTTGGATTCGTCAAAGGAAGGTCGACGGATACCAATCTAGTGTTATATCAAAATTTTATACCGAGTCAGGTGGAAAAGGGAAGACAGGTTGAGTCTGTCTATACTGACCTTTCTAAGGCATTTGAGACGGTTGACCATGACTGAAAGCCTTAGGTATTAGGGATCCGCTGCTATCTTGGTTTAAAACCGTTATTAAAGGCAGATCTCACATGGTGAAGATTGGTAGTTCAGTCTCAAGAGAAATACTTGCCCTGTCTGGAGTACCACAAAGGTCCCATTGTGGCCCTATCGTTTTCAGCCTCTTTATGGTTGACCTTAAAACCTGCCTACCAAATAAGAGTCCTTTCCTGATGTTCGCTGATGACGTTAAGTTGTTCAGATCGGTTGATACCTTAGAAGATGCTTTACTTCTCCAAGAAGATATAAATCTCTTTTCTTATTGGTGCAAGGTTAATAAAATGGACCTAAACATAAAAAATATTGTCAGATATCATTTGGTAGACGACTAAACCCGATCACCTTTCAATTCCAAATAGAAACCAATAATCTTAGTAATTCTTCAGAAATCAATCTGTCTTTTAGATCACATATAGAAAATATAACATCCCGTGACCTAAAGATTCTGGGATTCATTCATAAGTCCTCCTCTGGATTTTCTATAAATACATTTAAATTATTGTACTGCACTTTAGTGAGATCAATTTTAGAATATGGTTGCGTGATCTGGTCACCATCATATCGGTCGTATGTCGATTTTTGGAGCAGGTGCAACACAAGTTTCTACGTATTACTGCATATAAAATGGGACTTCATATGATCTCATTAGAACAGAGTTAGGATTGTTATCCTTGGAGAGCAGGAGAATTTGTGCAGATTTATGCTTTTTGCATAAACTAGTTAACTCATGTATAATATGTCCAGATCTACTAAATTTGATTCATTTAAATGTACCGGGCAGGCGCAGTAGGCATACTGAACTGTTTAAAGTGCCATTTCATATGACTAACTATGGGTCAAACGAATCACTAACTAGAATCACAAGAACTTTTAATTTATTTCAGGACCGTATTGGTATATTTGGAATCTATTTTCAGAAATTTAAATGTGATATATTAAAAAGCTGTTTTAACTTGGTTTGTAATTAATTAGTCTTAAAATATTTTGAAATTTTTTCATACACAAATTCTACTTCTAAACTATTTAATGCTTTCGAATGAAATTATGATTTACTTTTATTTATTATATATTATTCTTAATTGCTGAATTATTTAATTTTAACTAAATTTATACTCTTAATTCAGCTATACTGGCTCTATGCTTACTTTATATCATTTAGGTAAAAATTATAAATTTGCACACAAATAAACAACTTATGTAGGTATAGGTAAAAACTTAGTTGCATTTCATTATTTTATAGACAGAGTTGCAAGAATTTCGACCACAAGTGATACTATTATAAATGAATATACAATAAATTTTGTAAAAAATTGTTTTATTATAAAAATTTAATATGAAAAGATTTACGTCTTAATAAAAACATGTTTAATAGTTAAGTGATTTTAACTTATATCCTGTTATAGTGTTTTGCCTTTTATTTAAATAATTGTAAGTAATTTATTATTGGGTTTTACAAGTCCATTTAGTAGCATGTCAACAGGTTTTACGACAGCAATAATGTATACTTTCTAAAGGATTAAACTAATGCTCATATTAGGTGTTGGGTATCCCACTGTGAGTACAGGCTTCCTGTCATTAGCAACACTACATTTGCCCACAATTTTAAACGAAAATAATTTATGGCTGTAATTATCATGGAGTAGTTGACAGCTTCGCTGTTGAAACTTGCGTTGAGTGCAAAAATAAAAGTTGGGTGTTAGGATACAAAACATGGTATTTATAAATCTGTGACACACCAAAGGTTCAACAGTTTGTCTATTATCATGTAATATATCAAATAAAAGGTCTCATTATGAGGAGTGCAAATAGGTTTTTTTCATAATTTTAAAGCAAATAGTTAAAAAGATATTAACAAAAATATTTAAAAATTTGCTGATAAATGTATGAAGCAGGGGCATTTATCTCGAAAATATAAGCCTAGAATTTTAAATAAAGTTAAGGGTATAGGGTCACACTTGAACTTAACATGGGAAACAACGAGAAACTCCTAATATTAATTTTGCCAGCAAATTACAGAATTAAATGGAAAATATTAAATTCGAATTGTTTCAAACTCATGATGTAATATAATAAATCAAAGGGCTCGTTACAAGGAATACTAATATTTTTTTCAAAATTTAAAAATAAATAAAGATCTAAAATTTTGAAAATAATAGGGTATAGGACCTCAGATGAGCAGGAAAAATAACGAGAAACCCCTTGTATTAATTTTGGTGATCAAATTATAGAATTCAATGATAGGGCACTGTATTAGGAATACAAAAATCGTTTATTATATTTTTGTAATAATTTGTTTAAACTATATGAACAAAAATATAAAAAATGAATTATTCCCTCCGTTATATCAAACGTATGCGACCTGAAAAAATAGAAATATAAAGCCTTACTTGAACTTTTCAGGAAAAATAAGAAGATCCTGAAATTAAGTTTTGAAGGCAAATTACAGAGTTAAATAAAGAATAAGAAATTAAAATTTTTTAATTGCTCTATGCAATATATCAAGTTAACCGCTACATTATGAGGAAAACTAGTGCACTTTTTCCATATTACTAAAATAATTTGCTAAAAAATATACAAAAATGCAAACAACTAAGCCTAAACTTAGGACAATTTAGGAATATAGGACCTTTGTCAAAATTTACAAAAAAAGTAAAAGACAAATTCTAGCTTTAAAATAAAACTTTCTTTATTTTAAGTACATTCGTCATGTAATGTCTCAAAATTTAAAAGGAATCGACATAAAAATACAAATATATTTTATTTGTGTTTCTAAAATAATTTGTTTAAAAGACTTATTTCTTTATTACTGGACTTATTCTACTCTTCATATTTCAAATTTTTGAGCCTAAATTTCTGACAAAAGATTATATAATAGGGCTTCATTAAAAGCGTATTGGTATAATAAAACGAAAATCCTAATCTTAATTTTGGGGACCAAATCACAAAATTAAATTAACATGTTCATAAAAAAAAGCGCGTCATGTAGCATATAAAATAAAAAAGCTCGTTGTGAGCAATAACAGTTAATATATTTTGTTAATTTAAAACAACTAATTTAAAGGTTAATAAGCAAAATATAAGAAAATAACTTATTTCCTGTTTATTTGAATCTGAAATATTAGAAAAGTATATACCTTGATTTACCTAGAGTGTATCAAACCTCAAAGGCATACGAGTCCAACTTTTAGAGTGGAATGTTTTCGCACTTGCAAATGTTGACATAAGGTTTGTGTGTGTGCCAAACAGAAATTATCTGCTTAAAAAATATTTAAAAATTGAAATACAATTTATCACAATAATACATTTAGAGTAGTAGTTATTGTTATCTCCAACAGACAAAAATAGTTTATGAATATATTCTAAGTTAAATTACTGGGTTATGTCTTTGACACGGTTTTCATACACGCAATCAAAACAAAATATAAAGTCGTACCTGTTGAACTGTTTTCCTTTTAGTGACAGGCATACTGCTGAAAACCTTAAAAATGCTTTACGTCAAAATAGACGAGTGGAAGATACAAGAAAAAGTAATAGTAATAGTCGCTGCTATTATAGAAGGTGGTTGGAGACACATTCCCTGTTTCGCACACACAATAAATTTAATACTACAATCAGGAGTGAAAGAATTGAAAAATATATTATGAAAGGTGAAACATGTAGTTGAGTTTTTTAAAAGAAACTCCACAGGGGAGGCCAAGCTTAAAGAAGTTCAGAAACAAATGAATCTTCCTGAACTAAAATTCAAACAACGAGATGGAACTCAAGGTATGATATGTTGAGTCGATTTTCTACTTTAAAACAAGCCATTATTTCCACCCTGGCACTTCTAAGTAGTGACTTAGACACATTGACACTAAACGACTGGGCTATTGTAGATAAGGCAATAAAAATTCTAGAAATATTACTTTAGAAATAAGCACGAAAAACAATGTAACACTCTCAAAAGTAATAGTGCTTTGCAAAATTATGATTCACAATGTAAATAAATACATGGAAGAAAATACCAGAATACATCCAGAAATAAAAATGCTCCTCAATACAGTAAAATATGAATTAACGCAAAGGTTCCAGAATATCGAAAGCAATGAATTATATACCGAAGCAAACTGTTTTAGACCCGATTTTAGACTATGCTATATCTGCATAGTTTTTAGGTATTTTTTTAACTTTCAGGTCAAAAGATATCGTCCAAATACCGAATTATATCATCTATATACAACTCATGTGTTTAGGGACCATTCTATAGAAATAGGCTTTGCACATTTTATTGAAATTAGAAGCCAGGTAAATGTCTACCTCAAATGTTAAACATTAATTTGTAAATTTATGCAAATCTCAAGCACCTGTGCTGTTGACGTTCAAGTATAGCGAAAAGCTAGCGCACGGTGGGAGTGTAGAAAGTGTTAGAATATTATTACCTCATTGGTTGGATTTATTCCAAAATTGGGGAATTTTTTTCAAAAGGGGCGGGGTTAATAACAAGAAAACATTTAAATTTAAACTTTTGCCATTAATTAGTATTGACAGTTGATACTTCAGCAGTACAATATGTATCCAATTCATAGTGAAAACTCACCATCACCACAATACAGTGCTTGTGCTTATTCTAGTGAAGGATATGCTGCTACGAATCAGTATATGTATAGTGTTAATTCTGCACAGTACCAGAGTGAACTAATTGTAAGTACTTACACTTTTTAGTATGACTATTAACCAATAAATACAATTGTTTTAAATAATTTAAAATATAATTACAATTCGATTATTTCAATAGTTAATATATTTATTTCAAAAAACACATTAATATCAGAATTATGTTTTAAGTGGTTCATCGATGTATCTGTTTCAGGCTCACCAGTGTCCAGAGCCTGCGTTCATGTGGGATTCTGATGAATATCCATATATTCCTCCATTGGAAAACGTTTCGAACAACATCAATTATGAGGCTCCTCTGTTTGGTGTTCAAATCCCTAACCATGCAGTAACCAGTTATAACAATGGAATTAAAAATAGCGAAGGTAATTATTATCCCTTCATATGTGAGAAAACCTGTATATTTGGTACTATAGATTTCCTCGTATGTTTATTGCATTTTGATTTCAGAATTTATTCGCAGTTTTAATTTATTTAATTTATTTATTTTCAGACTATTCAACGGTAAACTCTGGAGTATCTGAGCAAAAGATAGCTGTTGTGCCAACTAGAACCAAACGCAATAGAACAGCCTTCAGCTCTACCCAGATGATCGAGTTGGAGAGGGCGTTTCACTACAATAGATATTTGTCCGGCGCCCGAAGAACTGAACTAGCAGTGTATTTAAATTTCACTGAAAGACAGGTCAATGTCTGGTTTAAGAACAGAAGAATGAAATACAAGAAGGAAAACGGAAAATGCTCTAATCTCGAAATTCATTCTTCACCAGCCGTGACATCATCGAATAACTCAAGTCCTTGTTCAACGGGTGAAATTTCAAACAGGCCAGGAACAGCTGAACCACTACCAAGTCATTCTGCAGTTGTACAGAATCAGTATGCAGCACAATCTCAGTCGTCTAACAGAAATCCTCAAGCAATTCCTCAGTGGAATACTAGTCCTGGTTATTCCAATCAATACATGTCCCCTTATGCTTCGAACGATGTCGCATTTCAAAGGAATACCCAGGCAGCATACGTTCCGCCAATTAACACTTCCAGTTATAATGTTGAAAACAAAAACTACACACCAGCAACCAATATGCAACGAGAGTTTGTTCCACAGAGGCAATTTAATGACAACCGTTATTATTCTTGGGATAATTGCTCATCAAATAACTAAACAACACTGTAAATATTTTTTGTAAAATGACACCAAAATTCGGGAAATGATTGTATATTTCCAAACGTTTCGGAGTCTAGGTCAGACCAATAAGTAAACTGTTTAACAATTGTCAAAATGTTTCACCATTTTGATTTTACATTTTAGAATTTTGCCTTTTGTCATAGATTCTTTTCCATTGACCTAGCTCCGAAACGTTTGGAAATATACTGTTATTTCGTGACTGTAAATGTATTCGCTTTATATATATTCTGACAACGTACCTGTAATAATGTATTTGTATTATTGTAATAATGGACAGTTTAATATATTTTTTATGTAATATTTGTATTTTTTTATTGTTTAATAAATCGGTTTTTATAAACGATTTATTAATTTCTTCTCCTCGAGTTTTACTAATCTTACAAAATTCGATGCAAGTAATTTAAAAAAGATTTTGGAGTTTATTGATTGTTCGGGATTTTCTCCAACAATTTCTTTTCTTCAACAATATGTATTCGAAATTTTTAAAAACTCTTCTCAGTTTGTAAATAAATGCAGCCCACTCCCTAACTGTTCACTAATATTTATCGAATTATTAATGTAGCCAGTGAGCTCAGTACTTTGTATTTTTTGCAGTACATTCCTGCAGTGTTTGTATGGATATTTGAAAACAGAACTCCCCATTTGGTGAAATAAACATATTTGTATGTTCTTTAGAAAAAGTATATTCCTGAAAACTGCATATTAGAACCTAATAAATTAATACTACTGTGGTTCTCTAAATTTAGTGATTTAACAATTTAAGCATAACAAAGTCACTAATCCATTAAATTTATAGGGTTACAAATTCCAAATAGTATTTATAATTAACATAATAACCTGGATTAATAGCCCGTATTGTTTTAATAAAATGACCTGGATTAATTTTATGGCCCCTAATTTTATAATATAATAATCTAGATTAATTTTATGGCCCGTATTTTTATAATATAATAATCTGCATTAATTTTATAGCCTGTAAATGTATAATATAATAATCTAGATTAATTTTATGGCCCGTAATTTTATAATATAATAATCTGGATTAATTTCATGGCCCCTATTTTTATAAAATAATTATCTGGATTAATTTCATGACACATATTTTTATAATATAAATATCTGGATTAATTTCATGGCCTCTAATTTTTTAATATAATAATCTAGATTAATTTTATGGCCCGTATTTTTATAATATAATAATCTAGATTAATTTTATGGCCCGTAAATTTATAATATAATAATCTGGTTTAATTTTATAGCCCATATTTTTATAATATAATAATCTGGATTAATTTTATGGCCCGCATTTTTATAATATAATAATCTGGTTTAATTTTATAGCCCGTACTTATTTTTATAATATAATTTTCTGGATTAATTTTATGGCCCATATTTTTATAATATAATAACTTTTTTAGATTTTTTTAAATCCATGTAATTCTACTCCGCTCTAAGTTTCCTCTATAGGGAACAAACTGTAAAATTACGCTTGTTATATCAGCTGATTTATGTTAAATCGAAACATGTTACGTCTGCACATTTAGAATTTCTAAGTCTAAGTAGTGACTTAGACACATTGACACTAAACGAATGGGCTATTGTAGATAAGGCAATAAAAATTCTAGAAATATTTTATAAGATTACTTTAGAAATAAGCACAAAAAACAATGTAAGACTCTCAAAAGTAATAGTGCTCTACAAAATTATAATTCACAATGTAATTAAATACATCGAAGAAGATACCAGAATACATCTAGAAATAAAAATGCTCCTCAATCGAGTAAAATATGAATTAACGCAAAGGTTCCAGAACATCGAAAGCAATGAATTATATACCGAAGCAAACAGTTTTAGACTATGCTATATCTGCATAGTTTTTAGGTATTTTTTTACCTTTCAGGTCAAAAGATATCGTCCAAATACCGAATTCTATCATGTATATACAACTCATGTGTTTAGGGACCATTCTATAGAAATAGGCTTTGCACATTTCATTGAAATTAGAAGCCAGGTAAATGTTTACCTCAAATGTTAAAAATTAATTTGTAAATTTATGCAAATCTCAAGCACCTGTGCTCTTGATGTATTAGTTGAAGTATTAGAATATTGTTACCTCATTGGTTGGATTTATTCCAAAATGGGGGATTATTTTTTCAAAAGGGGCGGGGTTCATAACAAGAAAACATTTAAATTTAAACTTTTGCCATTAATTAGTATTGACAGTTGATACTTCAGCAGTACAATATGTATCCAATTCATAGTGAAAACTCACCATCACCACAATACAGTGCTTGTGCTTATTCTAGTGAAGGATATGCTGCTACGAATCAGTATATGTATAGTGTTAATTCTGCACAGTACCAGAGTGAACTAATTGTAAGTACTTACACTTTTTAGTATGACTATTAACCAATAAATACAATTGTTTTAAATAATTTAAAATATAATTACAATTCGATTATTTCAATAGTTAATATATTTATTTAAAAAAACACATTAATATCAGAATTATGTTTTAAGTGCTTCATCGATGTATTTGTTTCAGGCTCACCAGTATCCAGAGCCTGCGTTCATGTGGGAATCTGATGAATATCCATATATTCCTCCATTGGAAAACGTTTCGAACAACATCAATTATGAGGCTCCTCTGTTTGGTGTTCAAAACCCTAACCATGCAGTAACCAGTTATAACAATGGAATTAAAAATAGCGAAGGTAATTATTATCCCTTCATATGTGAGAAAACCTGTATATTTGGTACTATAGATTTCCTCGTATGTTTATTGCATTTTGATTTCAGAATTTATTGGCAGTTTTAATTTATGTAATTTATTTATTTTCAGACTATTCAACGGTAAACTCTGTAGTATCTGAGCAAAAGGTAGCTGTTGTGCCGACTAGAACCAAACGCAATAGAACAGCCTTCAGCTCTTCCCAGATGATCGAGTTGGAGAAGGCGTTTCACTACAATAGATATTTGTCCGGCGCCCGAAGAACTGAACTGGCAGAGTATTTAAACCTCACTGAAAGACAGGTCAATGTCTGGTTTAAGAACAGAAGAATGAAATACAAGAAGGAAAACGGAAAATGCTCTAATCCCGAAATTCATTCCTCACCAGCCGTGACTTCATCCTCGAATAACTCAACTCCTTGTTCAACGCGTGAAATTTCAAACAGGCCAGGAACAGCTGAACCACTACCAAGTCATTCTGCAGTTGTACAGAATCAGTATGCAGCACAATCTCAGTCGTCTAACAGAAATCCTCAAGCAATTCCTCAGTGGAATACTAGTCCTGGTTATTCCAATCAATACATGTCCCCTTATGCTTCGAACGATGTCGCATTTCAAAGGAATACCCAGGCAGCATACGTTCCGCCAATTAACACTTCCAGTTATAATGTTGAAAACAAAAACTATACACCAGCAACCAATATGCAACGAGAGTTTGTTCCACAGAGGCAATTTAATGACAACCGTTATTATTCTTGGGATGATTGCTCATCAAATAACTAAACAACACTGTAAATATTTTTTGTAAAATGACACCAAAATTCGGGAAATGACTGTATATTTCCAAACGTTTCGGAGTCTAGGTCAGACCAATAAGTAATTAAACTGTTTAACAATTGTCAAAATGTTTGACTAGTGTGAAACATTTTGATTTTACATTTTAGAATTTTGCCTTTTGTCATAGACTCTTTTCCATTGACTATGGGGTCTGACCTAGCCCCGAAACGTTTGGAAATATACAGTTATTTCGTGACTGTAAATTTATTCGCTTTATATATATTCTGACAACGTACCTGTAATAATGTATTTGTATTATTGTAATAATGGACAATTTAATATATTTTTTATGTAATATTTGTATTTTTTTATTGTTTAATAAATCGGTTTTTATAAAAGATTTATTAATTTCTTCTCCTCGAGTTTTACTAATCTTACAAAATTCGATGCAAGTAATTTAAAAATGATTTTGGAGATTATTGATTGTTCGGGATTTTCTCCAACAATTTCTTTTCTTCAACAATATGTATTCGAAATTTTTAAAAACTCTTCTCAGTTTGTAAATAAATGCAGCCCACTCCCTAACTGTTCACTAATATTTATCGTATTATTAATGTAGCCAGTGAGCTCAGTACTTTGTATTTTTTGCAGTACATTCCTGCAGTGTTTGTATGGATATTTGAAAACAGAACTCCCCATTTGGTGAAATAAACATATTTGTATGTTTTTTAGAGAAAGTATATTCCTGAAAACTGCATATTAGAACCTAATAAATTAATACTACTGTGGTTCTCTAAATTTAGTGATTTAACAATTTAAGCAGAACAAAGTCACTAATCCATTAAATTTATAGGGTTACAAATTCCAAATAGTATTTATAATTAACATAATAACCTGGATTAATAGCCCGTTTTAATAAAATGACCTGGATTAATTTTATAATATAATAATCTAGATTAATTTTATGGCCCGTATTTTTATAATATAATAATCTGCATTAATTTTATGGCCTGTAATTGTATAATATAATAATCTAGATTAATTTTATAGCCCGTAATTTTATAATATAATAATCTAGATTAATTTCATGGCCCCTATTTTTATAAAATAATAATCTGGATTAATTTCATGACACATATTTTTATAATATAAATATCTGGATTAATTTCATGGCCCCTAATTTTTTAATATAATAATCTAGATTAATTTTATGGCCCGTATTTTTATAATATAATAATCTGGATTAATTTTATGGCCCGTAAATTTATAATATAATAATCTGGTTTAATTTTATAGCCCGTATTTTTATAATATAAAAATCTGGATAAACTTTATGGCCCGTATTTTTATAATATAATAATCTGGTTTAATTTTATAGCCCGTATTTTTATAATATAATAATCTGGATTAATTTTATGGCCCGCATTTTTATAATATAATAATCTGGTTTAATTTTATAGCCCGTATTTTTATAATATAATTTTCTGGAATAATTTTATGACCATATTTTTATAATATAATAACTTTTTTAGATTTTTAAATCCATGTAATTCTACTCCGCTCTAAGTTTCCTATATAGGGAACAAACTGTAAAATTACGCTGGTTATATCAGTTGATTTATGTTAAATCGAAACATGTTACATTTGCACATTTAGAATTTCTAAGTCTAAGTAGTGACTTAGACACATTGACACTAAACGAATGGGCTATTGTAGACAAGGCAATAAAAATTCTAGAAATATTTTATAAGATTACTTTAGAAATAAGCACGAAAATCAATGTAAGACTCTCAAAAGTAATAGTGCTCTACAAAATTATGATTCACAATGTAAATAAATACATCGAAGAAGATACCAGAATACATCTAGAAATGAAAATGCTCCTCAATCCGGTAAAATATGAATTAACGCAAAGGTTCCAGAATATCGAAAGCAATGAATTATATACCGAAGCAAACAGTTTTAGACTATGCTATATCTGCATAGTTTTTAGGTATTTTTTTACCTTTCAAGTGAAAAGATATCGTCCAAATACTGAATTATATCATGTATATACAACTCATGTGTTTAGGGACCATTCTATAGAAATAGGCTTTGCACATTTTATTGAAATTAGAAGCCAGGTAAATGTTTACCTCAAATGTTAAACATTAATTTGTAAATTTATGCAAATCTCAAGCACCTGTGCTGTTGATGTATTAGTTGAAGTATTAGAATATTATTACCTCATTGGTTGGATTTATTCCAAAATTGGGGATTATTTTTTCAAAAGGGGCGGGGTTCATAACAAGAAAACATTTATATTTAAACTTTTGCCATTAATTAGTATTGACAGTTGATACTTCAGCAGTACAATATGTATCCAATTCATAGTGAAAACTCACCATCACCACAATACAGTGCTTGTGCTTATTCTAGTGAAGGATATGCTGCTACGAATCGGTATATGTATAGTGTTAATTCTGCACAGTACCAGAGTGAACTAATTGTAAGTACTTACACTTTTTAGTATGACTATTAACCAATAAATACAATTGTTTTAAATAATTTAAAATATAATTACAATTCGATAATTTCAATAGTTAATATATTTATTTCAAAAAACACATTAATATCAGAATTATGTTTTAAGTGGTTCATCGATGTATTTGTTTCAGGCTCACCAGTGTCCAGAGCCTGCGTTCATGTGGGATTCTGATGAATATCCATATATTCCCCCATTGGACAACGTTTCGAACAACATCAATTATGAGGCTCCTCTGTTTGGTGTTCAAATCCCTAACCATGCAGTAACCAGTTATAACAATGGAATTAAAAATAGCGAAGGTAATTATTTTGTTGTCCCTTCATATATGAGAAAACCTGTATATTTGGTACTATAGATTTCCTCGTATGTTTATTGCATTTTGATTTTAGAATTTATTCGCAGTTTTAATTTATTTAATTTGTTTATTTTCAGACTATTCAACGGTAAACTCTGTAGTATCTGAGCAAAAGGTAGCTGTTGTGTCAACTAGAACCAAACGCAATAGAACAGCCTTCAGCTCTTCCCAGATGATCGAGTTGGAGAAGGCGTTTCACTACAATAGATATTTGTCCGGCGCCCGAAGAACTGAACTGGCAGAGTATTTAAACCTCACTGAAAGACAGGTCAATGTCTGGTTTAAGAACAGAAGAATGAAATATAAGAAGGAAAACGGAAAATGCTATAATCCCGAAATTCATTCTTCACCAGCCGTGACTTCATCGAATAACTCAAGTCCTTGTTCAACGGGTAAAATTTCAAACAGGCCAGGAACAGCTGAACCACTACCAAGTCATTCTGCAATTGTACAGAATCAGTGTGCAGCACAATCTCAGTCGTCTAACAGAAATCCTCAAGCAATTCCTCAGTGGAATACTAGTCCTGGTTATTCCAATCAATACATGTCCCCTTATGCTTCGAACGATGTCGCATTTCAAAGGAATACCCAGGCAGCATACGTTCCGCCAATTAACACTTCCAGTTATAATGTTGAAAACAAAAACTATACACCAGCAACCAATATGCAACGAGAGTTTGTTCCACAGAGGCAATTTAATGACAACCGTTATTATTCTTGGGATGATTGCTCATCAAATAACTAAACAACACTGTAAATATTTTTTGTAAAATGACACCAAAATTCGGGAAATGACTGTATATTTCCAAACGTTTCGGAGTCTAGGTCAGACCAATAAGTAATTAAACTGTTTAACAATTGTCAAAATGTTTGACTAGTGTGAAACATTTTGATTTTACATTTTAGAATTTTGCCTTTTGTCATAGACTCTTTTCCATTGACTATGGGGTCTGACCTAGCCCCGAAACGTTTGGAAATATACAGTTATTTCGTGACTGTAAATTTATTCGCTTTATATATATTCTGACAACGTACCTGTAATAATGTATTTGTATTATTGTAATAATGGACAATTTAATATATTTTTTATGTAATATTTGTATTTTTTTATTGTTTAATAAATCGGTTTTTATAAAAGATTTATTAATTTCTTCTCCTCGAGTTTTACTAATCTTACAAAATTCGATGCAAGTAATTTAAAAATGATTTTGGAGATTATTGATTGTTCGGGATTTTCTCCAACAATTTCTTTTCTTCAACAATATGTATTCGAAATTTTTAAAAACTCTTCTCAGTTTGTAAATAAATGCAGCCCACTCCCTAACTGTTCACTAATATTTATCGTATTATTAATGTAGCCAGTGAGCTCAGTACTTTGTATTTTTTGCAGTACATTCCTGCAGTGTTTGTATGGATATTTGAAAACAGAACTCCCCATTTGGTGAAATAAACATATTTGTATGTTTTTTAGAGAAAGTATATTCCTGAAAACTGCATATTAGAACCTAATAAATTAATACTACTGTGGTTCTCTAAATTTAGTGATTTAACAATTTAAGCAGAACAAAGTCACTAATCCATTAAATTTATAGGGTTACAAATTCCAAATAGTATTTATAATTAACATAATAACCTGGATTAATAGCCCGTTTTAATAAAATGACCTGGATTAATTTTATAATATAATAATCTAGATTAATTTTATGGCCCGTATTTTTATAATATAATAATCTGCATTAATTTTATGGCCTGTAATTGTATAATATAATAATCTAGATTAATTTTATAGCCCGTAATTTTATAATATAATAATCTAGATTAATTTCATGGCCCCTATTTTTATAAATAATAATCTGGATTAATTTCATGACACATATTTTTATAATATAAATATCTGGATTAATTTCATGGCCCCTAATTTTTTAATATAATAATCTAGATTAATTTTATGGCCCGTATTTTTATAATATAATAATCTGGATTAATTTTATGGCCCGTAAATTTATAATATAATAATCTGGTTTAATTTTATAGCCCGTATTTTTATAATATAAAAATCTGGATAAACTTTATGGCCCGTATTTTTATAATATAATAATCTGGTTTAATTTTATAGCCCGTATTTTTATAATATAATAATCTGGATTAATTTTATGGCCCGCATTTTTATAATATAATAATCTGGTTTAATTTTATAGCCCGTACCTATTTTTATAATATAATTTTCTGGAATAATTTTATGACCATATTTTTATAATATAATAACTTTTTTAGATTTTTTAAATCCATGTAATTCTACTCCGCTCTAAGTTTCCTATATAGGGAACAAACTGTAAAATTACGCTGGTTATATCAGTTGATTTATGTTAAATCGAAACATGTTACATTTGCACATTTAGAATTTCTAAGTCTAAGTAGTGACTTAGACACATTGACACTAAACGAATGGGCTATTGTAGACAAGGCAATAAAAATTCTAGAAATATTTTATAAGATTACTTTAGAAATAAGCACGAAAATCAATGTAAGACTCTCAAAAGTAATAGTGCTCTACAAAATTATGATTCACAATGTAAATAAATACATCGAAGAAGATACCAGAATACATCTAGAAATGAAAATGCTCCTCAATCCGGTAAAATATGAATTAACGCAAAGGTTCCAGAATATCGAAAGCAATGAATTATATACCGAAGCAAACAGTTTTAGACTATGCTATATCTGCATAGTTTTTAGGTATTTTTTTACCTTTCAAGTGAAAAGATATCGTCCAAATACTGAATTATATCATGTATATACAACTCATGTGTTTAGGGACCATTCTATAGAAATAGGCTTTGCACATTTTATTGAAATTAGAAGCCAGGTAAATGTTTACCTCAAATGTTAAACATTAATTTGTAAATTTATGCAAATCTCAAGCACCTGTGCTGTTGATGTATTAGTTGAAGTATTAGAATATTATTACCTCATTGGTTGGATTTATTCCAAAATTGGGGATTATTTTTTCAAAAGGGGCGGGGTTCATAACAAGAAAACATTTATATTTAAACTTTTGCCATTAATTAGTATTGACAGTTTTTTGTTTGTTATTCTCAGTCGTCGTCGTCGAGTACAGTTGGTTCTCCCTTGCTGAAACGCAAGAGATAGGGAACCCTTGCTCGAGAGGGCGATTACCTGAAACGACTACCTGCCAGAGACCTTTCGAGGTACCGAGGCGGAAAAATAAAAACAAGGGATTAAGTTATAATACCTAGTATTATAGCATAACAGATTCCCTTAATCCTAGGCCGTTCACGGTTTAGGATTTAAAATTGCACTAATAAAAAGTTTATTTTACAGATTAGCAAGATGATATTAATAGAAGATCTCAACGTAGAGGAACTAAAGGGATTAGTAGTGGCAATAAACGAGAGGATCATCGAACTTTCCAGCAGAAAAGAAGATAAGGCAAATAAGGAGGATCAAACGGTAGACATGGAAAGTGACTTTCAAACAGGGACCAGGAGAAAGAGGAAAACAAAATCCAGGGCAAGTGACTCCTCATCGTCTAGTGAGACGGAAAACGAACAAGTCCAGCAGAAAAAACCCAAGGGGAAGAAGAGGGAATATGCCGACGCCAGCATACCTATACAGAAGACTGACATCCCAGCACACACAAGGACTGATGCCCCCACAGAGACACAACCCGAGAAGGAAAAAAGACGAAGAATACCACCCATTGTCATACGCGAAAAACAGAAGTGGACTGAGGTGACCAGGCTCATGAGAGAACGGAAGATAAACGTGCCAAAAGCAACTAACACACAGGATGGCGTAAGGATGTACCTGAGCACAGAAGAGGACTTTAGGACAACTACAAGAATGTTAAACGCGAAGAAGATACCATACCACACGTACGCGCTAGAAGAGGAGAAGACGGCTAGAGTGGTGATAAAGGGCATCCCCGAATTTATCACAGAAGAAGAGATAAAGAAGGAACTCCAGGAGAAAAACATCCAACCCATCAAGGTCACCAGGATGATCAGAACAACCAGGACAGAGAAGGGTGTAACAAAAAAGACGCCGATGGCCATGGTCATCGTCCAAATGGAAAAAACAACAGAAAATAAACAAGTTTTTCAATTACAGGATATCGGAAACTGCAAAGTCAGAGTGGAGACACAAAGACCCAGAGCATCTATCGGGCAATGCTACAATTGCCAAAAGTTCGGCCATGGACAAGGCAGATGTACAGCGCCCCCAAAATGCGTAAAATGCGGAGGATCACATGAATCCAGGGAATGCAGAAGACCGAGAGAACAGCCACCAAAATGCGCCAATTGCGGAGGGCCACACCCAGCGAGCTATAGGGAATGCGAGAAGTTCCCAAAGAAGAGAAACAACGATGATGAACCAAGAACAAGGACCGGAATAAGCTACGCAGCCGCAGCTAGACCAACCGTAGAAGAATCAAGAGAAACACGAACAAATGGACAAGACGTACTCACAATGATGGAAGAAATGAAGAAAATTTTCCAGTCCTTCATGGGGCTGGCAACAAGACTAAACCTCGTGCATGGATAAGACGACCCCAACAACTTTGAAAATCATGACGTGGAACGCCAACGGGCTCAAGAATAAGAAAAACGAATTGGAATTACACCTAGAGGAGAACAACATCGACATAGCAGCAATACAGGAGACCTGGCTCAAAGAAGAGGACAATTTTAGGATCAGAAACTACACAGTACACAGGGCGGACAGGCCAGGAAGGAAACCAGGAGGAGGAGTCATAATCGCCGTGAAGAACCGACTAAAACACCAGCAGGACGACCCATACCAAACAGAGAACATCGAAAACGTAACTGTAGAAGTAGAAATGAAGGACGGAAGGAAGATACAGATAATTAGCGCGTATCGACCACCAAATAAAGAACTTACAAATAATGACTTAAATCTTATTTTTAGGGACAACGTAAAGCCGAAAATACTAGGAGGAGACCTAAACGCCAAACATCGAGACTGGAACTCGAGAGTCAGCACACCGAGCGGAAAGAAACTACAGGAACACGCAGAAAGAGGGAGATACGACGTAATGGGACCAACGGAACCAACCCATCATCCAACAAGAGGCCAAGGAGACGTACTGGACATCTTTATCCTGCAGAACACGGACATGGATTACGACATAGAAACAACGGAGGAACTATCATCGGACCACAACCCAGTGACGATAACAGCTGCTAGATGGACAGATAAGCCACAAACCAAGGCGGAGACAAGGACTAGCTGGGAGGGATTCAAAACTACTTTGACATCGAGGACGGAAGAAGAAGAGGAAACAATAACAAGTATAGATGAGGAAGCAAGAAGAATCAGGGAGCAGATCATAGAAGCACACCGAATCAACACAACAACAACAAAATGCAGAATCTACACAGGAGACATACCAAGAGGGCTAAAGGACAAAATACGGGAGAGAAACAGACAAAAGAGAAGGTACAGAATAAACTACGACCCAGGGGTAAAAAGGACGATCAACAGGTTAAGCAAAGAAATAAAAGAAGAATTGACGGAACACCGGAGCGAAAAGTGGAACAATTACCTGCAAGGATTAGACATCGACAAGAACACACACTGGCACATAATGAGAAGAATGAAAAGGAACACAGAAGGGAATAAAGCGGCACCGCTACAAGGAAGAAACGGACTAAAACACAGAACAGAGGACAAGGTGGAAATATTCGCGGATGCTATGGAGGAACAATTCACACTCAATGTAGACCCAGGAGACGATAGAGAATTTGAAGAAGAAATCAAGAAATTAGGGCAAGAAGTACGAAGACCACAACCAACCGAAGAGCAAATGAGGGAAACCACGACAGAAGAAATAATGGATATCATAGGAAGACTGAATACGAAGAAAGCACCAGGATGGGACAGGATCACGAACAGGATGTTAAAGGAGCTGCCAGAGGAGTACATAGACAAAAGAATGAAGAGCCTATTCAACAACATTCTAAAGGACCAAAGATACCCGAGGGAATGGAAGAAAGCAGAGATCATATTATTACCAAGCAAGGAAAGAACAGGAAACTCCCACAAAACTACAGGCCAATAAGCCTACTGAGCAACACAAGCAAAATCATGGACAGAATCATTTTGAAAAGGATCAAGGAAGAAGAGGAACAACTAAGGATCATACCACACGAACAATGCGGATTCAGAGAGGGACACTCGACGGAGGATCAAGTAATGAGGATGGTGGAGGACGCGATGGATGACACGGAGAACAAAAGGTCGACGTGCATAATATTTTTCGACGTAGAAAAGGCATTCGACAGGATCTGGCAGGACGGGCTTATAGCAAAAATGGACAAAAAAGGATTCAGAAGAACCACCACAAGGATAACCCAGGACTACCTCACAGGAAGGACATACAGGATCAGGATCGACGGAACCACATCAACGGAGAGACGCATCAGGGCAGGAGTACCACAGGGATCAGCACTATCACCGGCATTATACAACATCTACACCAGCGACATACCAAAAGGGACGAGACACTCAAGGACTTACGTATACGCAGACGACACAGCAAAAGCAGCAACATCAGCAAGGGCAGACCAGGCAACAATCTACTTACAACAGGACATAGATGAGATGGAAAAATGGGCCAAGAAATGGAAGATCAGGATCAACACAGAAAAGACACAAGCAATAGCAATAGGAAGGAGAAAAAAGGACAAGCCAACCAGGAGACTAACTGTAGGAGGAACACCCATCAACTGGCAGGAAAACGTAAAATACCTAGGGATCCACATCGACAGGAAGCTAACATGGGGGAAACACATAGAGGAAACAGCGAAGAGAGCCAAACAGCGCATCAGCATGATAAACGCATTAATAGGACGGAGGAGCAGGCTACACCTGAGGATAAAGAAGACGATCTACGAAGCAGCAGTAAAACCATTGATGATGTACGGAGCAAGCATATGGGGACAAGCAGCGGACACACACACCAAGAAATTAGAAAGGATTCAGCACAACGCCCTGAGAAGAATGACGGACGCACCATGGTACATGAGAAACGAGCAGCTAAGAAGAGATCTAGGGATACGCACTATAAAAGGGGAAATAATAAGGAGGACTAAGAAGGAGATAGCAAGAATGGAAAACCACAGGAACCCACTACTACGAGAGGTCACAAACTACGACGAAAGCAAGAAACACAGGACGAAGAGACCCAGGATGGCGCTACTGCAGACAGAAGAGGAAGTAACAGGTAACTTGAATATCTTAGGGAATGAAATATCTTAGTGAATAAAATATCTTAAGGGATAGCGTAGGGAAAACATTGTAACAGCGTAGGGAAAAGTATATGAAACATGTAAAACAAATTAGGGAAATAGGTATAAAAATATGGACTAGGAGTAAGAAATTTGTAAAAATTTAACTCTGACAATAAAGACATGAAACTGAAAAAAGTATTGACAGTTGATACTTCAGCAGTACAATATGTATCCAATTCATAGTGAAAACTCACCATCACCACAATACAGTGCTTGTGCTTATTCTAGTGAAGGATATGCTGCTACGAATCGGTATATGTATAGTGTTAATTCTGCACAGTACCAGAGTGAACTAATTGTAAGTACTTACACTTTTTAGTATGACTATTAACCAATAAATACAATTGTTTTAAATAATTTAAAATATAATTACAATTCGATAATTTCAATAGTTAATATATTTATTTCAAAAAACACATTAATATCAGAATTATGTTTTAAGTGGTTCATCGATGTATTTGTTTCAGGCTCACCAGTGTCCAGAGCCTGCGTTCATGTGGGATTCTGATGAATATCCATATATTCCCCCATTGGACAACGTTTCGAACAACATCAATTATGAGGCTCCTCTGTTTGGTGTTCAAATCCCTAACCATGCAGTAACCAGTTATAACAATGGAATTAAAAATAGCGAAGGTAATTATTTTGTTGTCCCTTCATATATGAGAAAACCTGTATATTTGGTACTATAGATTTCCTCGTATGTTTATTGCATTTTGATTTTAGAATTTATTCGCAGTTTTAATTTATTTAATTTGTTTATTTTCAGACTATTCAACGGTAAACTCTGTAGTATCTGAGCAAAAGGTAGCTGTTGTGTCAACTAGAACCAAACGCAATAGAACAGCCTTCAGCTCTTCCCAGATGATCGAGTTGGAGAAGGCGTTTCACTACAATAGATATTTGTCCGGCGCCCGAAGAACTGAACTGGCAGAGTATTTAAACCTCACTGAAAGACAGGTCAATGTCTGGTTTAAGAACAGAAGAATGAAATATAAGAAGGAAAACGGAAAATGCTATAATCCCGAAATTCATTCTTCACCAGCCGTGACTTCATCGAATAACTCAAGTCCTTGTTCAACGGGTAAAATTTCAAACAGGCCAGGAACAGCTGAACCACTACCAAGTCATTCTGCAATTGTACAGAATCAGTGTGCAGCACAATCTCAGTCGTCTAACAGAAATCCTCAAGCAATTCCTCAGTGGAATACTAGTCCTGGTTATTCCAATCAATACATGTCCCCTTATGCTTCGAACGATGTCGCATTTCAAAGGAATACCCAGGCAGCATACGTTCCGCCAATTAACACTTCCAGTTATAATGTTGAAAACAAAAACTATACACCAGCAACCAATATGCAACGAGAGTTTGTTCCACAGAGGCAATTTAATGACAACCGTTATTATTCTTGGGATGATTGCTCATCAAATAACTAAACAACACTGTAAATATTTTTTGTAAAATGACACCAAAATTCGGGAAATGACTGTATATTTCCAAACGTTTCGGAGTCTAGGTCAGACCAATAAGTAATTAAACTGTTTAACAATTGTCAAAATGTTTGACTAGTGTGAAACATTTTGATTTTACATTTTAGAATTTTGCCTTTTGTCATAGACTCTTTTCCATTGACTATGGGGTCTGACCTAGCCCCGAAACGTTTGGAAATATACAGTTATTTCGTGACTGTAAATTTATTCGCTTTATATATATTCTGACAACGTACCTGTAATAATGTATTTGTATTATTGTAATAATGGACAATTTAATATATTTTTTATGTAATATTTGTATTTTTTTATTGTTTAATAAATCGGTTTTTATAAAAGATTTATTAATTTCTTCTCCTCGAGTTTTACTAATCTTACAAAATTCGATGCAAGTAATTTAAAAATGATTTTGGAGATTATTGATTGTTCGGGATTTTCTCCAACAATTTCTTTTCTTCAACAATATGTATTCGAAATTTTTAAAAACTCTTCTCAGTTTGTAAATAAATGCAGCCCACTCCCTAACTGTTCACTAATATTTATCGTATTATTAATGTAGCCAGTGAGCTCAGTACTTTGTATTTTTTGCAGTACATTCCTGCAGTGTTTGTATGGATATTTGAAAACAGAACTCCCCATTTGGTGAAATAAACATATTTGTATGTTTTTTAGAGAAAGTATATTCCTGAAAACTGCATATTAGAACCTAATAAATTAATACTACTGTGGTTCTCTAAATTTAGTGATTTAACAATTTAAGCAGAACAAAGTCACTAATCCATTAAATTTATAGGGTTACAAATTCCAAATAGTATTTATAATTAACATAATAACCTGGATTAATAGCCCGTTTTAATAAAATGACCTGGATTAATTTTATAATATAATAATCTAGATTAATTTTATGGCCCGTATTTTTATAATATAATAATCTGCATTAATTTTATGGCCTGTAATTGTATAATATAATAATCTAGATTAATTTTATAGCCCGTAATTTTATAATATAATAATCTAGATTAATTTCATGGCCCCTATTTTTATAAAATAATAATCTGGATTAATTTCATGGCCCCTAATTTTTTAATATAATAATCTAGATTAATTTTATGGCCCGTATTTTTATAATATAATAATCTGGATTAATTTTATGGCCCGTAAATTTATAATATAATAATCTGGTTTAATTTTATAGCCCGTATTTTTATAATATAAAAATCTGGATAAACTTTATGGCCCGTATTTTTATAATATAATAATCTGGTTTAATTTTATAGCCCGTATTTTTATAATATAATAATCTGGATTAATTTTATGGCCCGCATTTTTATAATATAATAATCTGGTTTAATTTTATAGCCCGTACCTATTTTTATAATATAATTTTCTGGAATAATTTTATGACCATATTTTTATAATATAATAACTTTTTTAGATTTTTTAAATCCATGTAATTCTACTCCGCTCTAAGTTTCCTATATAGGGAACAAACTGTAAAATTACGCTGGTTATATCAGTTGATTTATGTTAAATCGAAACATGTTACATTTGCACATTTAGAATTTCTAAGTCTAAGTAGTGACTTAGACACATTGACACTAAACGAATGGGCTATTGTAGACAAGGCAATAAAAATTCTAGAAATATTTTATAAGATTACTTTAGAAATAAGCACGAAAATCAATGTAAGACTCTCAAAAGTAATAGTGCTCTACAAAATTATGATTCACAATGTAAATAAATACATCGAAGAAGATACCAGAATACATCTAGAAATGAAAATGCTCCTCAATCCGGTAAAATATGAATTAACGCAAAGGTTCCAGAATATCGAAAGCAATGAATTATATACCGAAGCAAACAGTTTTAGACTATGCTATATCTGCATAGTTTTTAGGTATTTTTTTACCTTTCAAGTGAAAAGATATCGTCCAAATACTGAATTATATCATGTATATACAACTCATGTGTTTAGGGACCATTCTATAGAAATAGGCTTTGCACATTTTATTGAAATTAGAAGCCAGGTAAATGTTTACCTCAAATGTTAAACATTAATTTGTAAATTTATGCAAATCTCAAGCACCTGTGCTGTTGATGTATTAGTTGAAGTATTAGAATATTATTACCTCATTGGTTGGATTTATTCCAAAATTGGGGATTATTTTTTCAAAAGGGGCGGGGTTCATAACAAGAAAACATTTATATTTAAACTTTTGCCATTAATTAGTATTGACAGTTGATACTTCAGCAGTACAATATGTATCCAATTCATAGTGAAAACTCACCATCACCACAATACAGTGCTTGTGCTTATTCTAGTGAAGGATATGCTGCTACGAATCGGTATATGTATAGTGTTAATTCTGCACAGTACCAGAGTGAACTAATTGTAAGTACTTACACTTTTTAGTATGACTATTAACCAATAAATACAATTGTTTTAAATAATTTAAAATATAATTACAATTCGATAATTTCAATAGTTAATATATTTATTTCAAAAAACACATTAATATCAGAATTATGTTTTAAGTGGTTCATCGATGTATTTGTTTCAGGCTCACCAGTGTCCAGAGCCTGCGTTCATGTGGGATTCTGATGAATATCCATATATTCCCCCATTGGACAACGTTTCGAACAACATCAATTATGAGGCTCCTCTGTTTGGTGTTCAAATCCCTAACCATGCAGTAACCAGTTATAACAATGGAATTAAAAATAGCGAAGGTAATTATTTTGTTGTCCCTTCATATATGAGAAAACCTGTATATTTGGTACTATAGATTTCCTCGTATGTTTATTGCATTTTGATTTTAGAATTTATTCGCAGTTTTAATTTATTTAATTTGTTTATTTTCAGACTATTCAACGGTAAACTCTGTAGTATCTGAGCAAAAGGTAGCTGTTGTGTCAACTAGAACCAAACGCAATAGAACAGCCTTCAGCTCTTCCCAGATGATCGAGTTGGAGAAGGCGTTTCACTACAATAGATATTTGTCCGGCGCCCGAAGAACTGAACTGGCAGAGTATTTAAACCTCACTGAAAGACAGGTCAATGTCTGGTTTAAGAACAGAAGAATGAAATATAAGAAGGAAAACGGAAAATGCTATAATCCCGAAATTCATTCTTCACCAGCCGTGACTTCATCGAATAACTCAAGTCCTTGTTCAACGGGTAAAATTTCAAACAGGCCAGGAACAGCTGAACCACTACCAAGTCATTCTGCAATTGTACAGAATCAGTGTGCAGCACAATCTCAGTCGTCTAACAGAAATCCTCAAGCAATTCCTCAGTGGAATACTAGTCCTGGTTATTCCAATCAATACATGTCCCCTTATGCTTCGAACGATGTCGCATTTCAAAGGAATACCCAGGCAGCATACGTTCCGCCAATTAACACTTCCAGTTATAATGTTGAAAACAAAAACTACACACCAGCAACCAATATGCAACGAGAGTTTGTTCCACAGAGGCAATTTAATGACAACCGTTATTATTCTTGGGATAATTGCTCATCAAATAACTAAACAACACTGTAAATATTTTTTGTAAAATGACACCAAAATTCGGGAAATGACTGTATATTTCCAAACGTTTCGGAGTCTAGGTCAGACCAATAAGTAATTAAACTGTTTAACAATTGTCAAAATGTTTGACTAGTGTGAAACATTTTGATTTTACATTTTAGAATTTTGCCTTTTGTCATAGATTCTTTTCCATTGACTATGGCCTAGCCCCGAAACGTTTGGAAATATACAGTTATTTCGTGACTGTAAATTTATTCGCTTTATATATATTCTGACAACGTACCTGTAATAATGTATTTGTATTATTGTAATAATGGACAGTTTAATATATTTTTTATGTAATATTTGTATTTGTTTTTATTGTTTAATAAATCGGTTTTTATAAACGATTTATTAATTTCTTCTCCTCGAGTTTTACTAATCTTACAAAATTCGATGCAAGTAATTTAAAAAAGATTTTGGAGATTATTGATTGTTCGGGATTTTCTCCAACAATTTCTTTTCTTCAACAATATGTATATGAAATTTTTAATGAAGTTAAGTTGAAAATTGTTCGGAGGACTGGTTGTGTTTTATACAACATCCCTGTTATAGGATTAGAATCAACTCTCTACAATATATTAGCCAGTATTCGTGTGTTCAAATAAATAAATTACATATTTGTTATGGAAACATTTTAATTCCAAGACTGGATTAACACTGTCAAATGTAGTAAACAGAGAAAAAAATGTGTATAAAAATGTTAAAAATCTCAATGACAATAAATATCGAAAAACCTAAACCCGGTCCGGTAAAACAAACAATGCATTGTAATTGTTCCCCAACTTCCATTTTGTGGAATATTGCAGGCCATAACACAACAGTTGAGTAAAGTTTGGGCAATTCCTTAGCTAGTATAGCCAATTGGCTAACAGTTTATTAATGTGTTTGCAGCTACTCTCAGCAAGAAATTATTTCGAAATATTTAAAAACTCTTCTCAGTTTGTAAATAAATGCAGCCCACTCCCTAACTGTTCGCTAATATTTATCGAATTCTTAATGTAGCCAGTGAGCTCAGTATTTTGTATTTTTTGCAGTACATTCCTGCAGTGTTTGTACGGATATTTGAAAACAGAACTCCCCATTTTGTGAAATAAACATATTTGTATGTTTATCAATGTGTTTGTATCAACTCTTAGCAAGAAATTATGGCGAAATTTTTAAAAACTCTTCTCAGCTTGTAAGTAAATGCAGCCCATACTCTAAGGTTCACTAATATTTATCGAATTATTAATGCAGCCAGTGAGCTAAGTACTTTGTATTTTTTTGCAGTACATTCCTGCAGTGTTTGTATGGATATTTGAAAATAGAACTCCCCATTTTGTGAAATAAACCAGACAATAATCTAATAGTTTACTAAATTTTGGGCAGTTCCTTATGTGGCCAATGGGCTAACAATTCACTAATGTGTCTGCAATGCCTCTCAGCATCAACAAGCATCAATTTTAAATATGTATCTCTCTTCATTTTGTAAATACAAGTATCCACTAATGTTACTCTTGAAGTGCGGCCATACCTTACTACTATCGCAATGTGCTCGATAGTATACAATTTATTTTTACGCTGAAGTACTAAAAATTAAAAACAATCAATAAAGAATACGTTTGTGTAAAATAAAGTAAAGAAATCATTTGCCTAATAAAGAAAATAATATCAACATTAAAAATCTCATTTTCTATGTAATTATGTATGTAAATGAGAAACTACATTTTTTAATACAATTATTCACCTTCCCCTTCAATCCACTAAGGGTAACAACTACTCCTAAAAAACTCAGGAAGACTGAATTTTAACAAATATATTAAATTAATGTTTAGAAGTTCCTAAATAAATTAATATTAACAAAAAACTATAAACGATGTCTAGTGAACTAAAATAAATAATAGTGAAAAGTCTTCCACTGGAGGGCTACTTGGTTGTACAAAATAAAATTGAGCCTTTCTTGAGGGTCCACATCCAAAAATCAAAAAGTCCAATATTGCTGAATAGTTAATTAAAAATTGTTTTAAACGCGGTATCACACGCTATCTGTTTCCATAGTTTGGTGACCAAATCAATAGTACATATCGTAAATAAAGAAATTTTGATTTTAAGGGTACTTCTGGGGAGAAAACGTACAAGAATCGAAGATCTCTCCACTTATTCCCCAAACTATTGAGTCTAAAATTTTGAATAATAGGAAATATAGGAGCTTGCCCAAGATTTACAGGAAAAATGGTGAGAAACCTCTTATTTTAATCTTGGGGAAAAACTATATTATTAAATGAAATATAAAAAATTAGAAATTCCATAATATATTAAATAAAAGGCTCATCATGAAGAATGCAAATATATATTTTTTAAAATATTACTTATTCTGCTCTTTATCGTCTTAATTAATTCTTTTGATTCCGTTTATTTATTACCATTATTTTATTACCAAAACTAAAGTGAATAATGCAGATCAGTTTATAAACGACATACTTGTATGTTTTTTAGAGAAAGTATATTCCTGAAAACTGCATATTATAAACTAATAAATTAATACTAATTCTCTCTAATCTTTAGGGATTTAACAATTTAAGCCAAACAAAGTCACTCATCCATAAAATGTATAGGATTACAAATTCCAAATAGTATTTATAATTAACATAATAATCTGGATTAATTTCATAGCCCCTATTGTTATAATAAAATAACCTGGATTAATTTTATGGCCCCTAATTTTATAATATAATAATCTGGATTAATTTCATGGCCCGTATTTTTATAATATAATAATCTGGATTAATTTCATGGCCCGTATTTTTATAATATAATAAACTAGATTAATTTTATGGCCCTTATTATTATAATATAATAATCTGGATTAAATTTATGGCCTGTATTTGTATAATATAATAATCTAGATTAATTTTATGGCCTCTATTTTTATAATATAATAATCTAGATTAATTTCATGGCCCGTATTTTTATAATATAATAATCTAGATTAGTTTTATGGCTCTTATTTTTATAATATAATAATCTGCATTAATTTTATGGCCTGTATTTGTATAATATAATTATCTCGATTAATTTTATGGCCCGTATTTTTATAATATAATAATCTGGATTAATTTCATAACCCCTATTGTTATAATAAAATAACCTGGATTAATTTTATGGCCCCTAATTTTATAATATAATAATATGGATTAATTTCATGGCCCGTATTTTTATAATATAATAATCTGGATTAATTTCATGACACATATTTTTATAACATAATTATCTGGATTAATTTTATGGCCTGTATTTGTATAATATAATAATCTAGATTAATTTTATGGCCCGTATTTTTATAATATAATAATCTGGATTAATTTCATGGCCTGATTTGTATAATATAATAATCTAAATTAATTTTATGGCCCGTATTTTTATAATAATCTAGATTAATTTTATAGCCCGTATTTTTATAATATAATAATCTAGATTAATTTTATGGCAATTATTTTTATAATATAATAATCTCGATTAATTTTATGGCCTGTATTTGTATAATATAATTATCTCGATTAATTTTATTGCCCATATTTTTATAATATAATAATCTGGATTAATTTCATAGCCCCTATTGTTATAATAAAATAACCTGGATTAATTTTATGGCCCCTAATTTTATAATATAATAATCTAGATTAATTTTATGGCAATTATTTTTATAATATAATAATCTCGATTAATTTTATGGCCTGTATTTGTATAATATAATTATCTCGATTAATTTTATTGCCCATATTTTTATAATATAATAATCTGGATTAATTTCATAGCCCCTATTGTTATAATAAAATAACCTGGATTAATTTTATGGCCCCTAATTTTATAATATAATAATCTGGATTAATTTCTTGGCCCGAATTTTTATAATATAATAATCTGGATCAATTTCATGACACATATTTTTATAACATAATTATCCGGATTAATTTTATGGCCTGTATTTGTATAATATAATAATCTAGATTAATTTTATGGCCCGTATTTTTATAATATAATAATCTGGATTAATTTTATGGCCTGATTTGTATAATATAATAATATAAATTAATTTTATGGCCCGTATTTTTATAATATAATAATCTAGATTAATTTCATAGCCCGTATTTTTATAATATAATAATCTAGATTAATTTTATGGCAATTATTTTTATAATATAATAATCTCGATTAATTTTATGGCCTGTATTTGTATAATATAATAATCTAGATTAATTTCATGACCCGTATTTTTACAATACAATAATCTAGTAATTTCGAAAAGACTGTTGAGGAGGTCTTGAATTTTGTCAGTGTCAAATTTTTTGACAAACAACAAATTCAAAATCAAAGCGAAAATTTTTTAGAAAAAAAAACCTCGAAAACAACACTAAACGATTGACAACGACTCCAGACTCGGAGTTGAAACGTCTCCATACACAGAGGAAAAAATTTGGAGGAGAGAAAACCCAATGAATAGACAAAACAATAATCTAGATTAATTTTATGGCCTTTATTTTTATAATATAATTATCTAGATTAATTTTATGGTCCGTATTTTTATAATTATTATTATTATATTCCTGTATGCAAATAAATATAATACATATTGTGTTTACTTATTTGTTATGGCAACATTTTAAATCCAAGACTGGATTAACACTGTCAAATGTAGTTGACAGAGAAAAAATGTGTATCACAACAAGAAATCGCGTATAAATGTAGATGAAACGTCTCCACTGCAGATAACTATACAAAATATACTTGTACACAGTAAGACTGATTTTTTTCCTCACATTCGTTTCAGCATATCACAAGCGATATTCAATCAAACACCCCGTTGACAGCGAAACTAATTACTTCAATATTAACTGAACTTTACATTATTCTATGGAATGCGAACAAAGAAAAGATGAATTTTTAACCGACTTTAAAAGCCAGGAGGTTCTAAATTGGGTTGTATTTTTTTAGACTTAACAGTCTACGGCAACTATGAAGGGATTTCGATTATTCTACTTTCATTTGGTAGATATTCTACGAATTTTCATATGTTAAAAAAATGACGTGGAATGGTCGATTTTTCAAAAAAAAAAACGGAAAAATTTTGTAAATGACTTCTTAATGTATCATAATATATAGTAATGCAGCTTAATTTAAAAAATGTTAGAACAAAGGTGCTATATTTGTAGCCCATAGTCAGTTGCATATTTAGGGTGGTTGTATTATAGGCTGTAGAAGAATTGTACTTATATAGGATGGAATAGAAATTATAGTAGGTGATTAATTACAAAAAGTGTTTATAGGGTGGTCTACATGCAGTTGCATATACATAATGACTGGAATATAAAGTGTTATTAATATTAATACGCTTTTATAAGGTCGATGTGTACGTATGTATCTATTTATGTAACGGAAACACACACAAAACAGCAACATAAAGGAGTCCAATTAAGTTGAAAATTGGCACACGTGTCAAGGGCCGGTGACAATACAATTTTTTAAGTAAAATTTTCCGGTTTGTTGTCTTTTTGTCACTGTTCTTGCCTAAATACAAATTCGTCTATTAACTACTGCCATCTAGTTGGCAGTAGCAGAATTTGCAGCAACGAAATGGAAAGGTTACGCTAACATGAAGTAAACTTTTTAATTATAAATACTAAAGACATTTTTATGAGACTAAAAACTTAGAAAATAGTTTGAAAAAACTAAAAAATACGCTTTAATAGCAAACCGAACTAAAAAGAAGAAAATAATTTTTAATTATGAAGAGTTTATATTACAGCAGTAGAAAGTCGAACAATCATTCAAGATTAATTACCCCAAAATAAAAATATAACAAAATTCAAATATTAAATTTTACAATTATTCTTCTAAACGTTGTTTGTGGCATATTCTTGATTACTTTTATGTTTTTTTTTTGGACAATAACACCACAATAGAAATAAATATAAGTCATTTTATTTCCATTGTGGTGTTATTGCCCAAAAAAGTAAACAAATATTCTATTAGCAATTATATATAAGAGGAGAGTTATGCAAATATACTGAAATGCACCCCAGACTTTTTACTCTGAATCGAATTATTCTGTTCTAAGTACACATTTATGTATATGTTATTGAGTAATCAACAGAAAGTTTAACTGACTAATAAAGTTATTTTAGAATTAAAATTTTTATACAATTAGTAAATAGGTAACTTCAAGCTTGCATTCTATTTTGCAGAAAACAGTCAATTCACAATACTGAAAAAGAAGGACTCAGCAATACTACTTTATAATATTACTAATAGAGGACAGTACCAACAAAAAAAGTAAAACTAATATTGAAATTAAATTTTTTTATTAACAGAAGAAAACTTAGCAAATACAGTTGAAAATGGCACTATTTATTTATACAATAAAACAATAACAAAATAGTTTAATATCAATATTGTATATACAGTGAGGAGCTGAATCATTTAAAAATCAAAGCTAATGATGAGATCCACATTTTTTTTCTTATTTGCCGTCGCTTAGTATTATTTTTTTTCAATACTGAAAATAAATGATTTAAATCAAGAGATCAAAAATTCTCACATTTCTTTATTTGCTGACGATGCGAAACTATATAAAAGCATTAAGTCAATTCAAGACAGAATTTCCCTACAAAGTGATCTGGACTCGCTTCTAAATTGGTGTTCTTTTAACAGTTTTACATGTAACCCAGTAAAATGCTTTGTCATGACTTTTGGTAAAGACTCCACTAATATGTTTACGTATAATTTAAATGGAGCTAATCTTGGGAAGGTAGACGTAATTAAGGATCTCGGGGTATATATCGACTCCAATTTATAATTTCAATTCCACTTGGATTATGTCGAATCAAAAGCCACTAAACAAGTCAACTTCATCAAGAGATTTTCAAGTAAATTCACTAGGTTTGAAACTTTCAGAATTTTGTACTACGCGTTTGTTTATCCTATTCTATCTTATTGTTCAGTCATTTGGAGACCCCATTGGGATTACCAAATTAAATCACTTGAAAGACCTCGTAGATACTTTCTTCGTTATTCTTCTTTCAAATGTGGCCAGCCTATGCAATTTACAAACCACAACTACTCTAACATTGCACAAACACTTAAAATTCCTGATCTGTACTTATCGACAAGAAGTGATATTGTTTTTGGTTTTGAAATCATTAACAACAAAATAGATTGTATTGACTTGTTGGGTAGGTTAAATTTTCACGTTCCTAAGCGACAACCACGACACACTTCTTATTTTTTTAAGTCTGAATATCACTGGTTATCGCCGATTGATTTGTATAATTGTAATATTGCTAATGTTAGTATTAAATCAAAAGTTGTGTTTAATTATTCTTAATAATTTAAGTGTTGTTTTGTTTTAATTTGTTAATTTATTTTTGTACCGTTTCTTTGTATTTTTACACTTTGTTGTATAATTTTATGTAATGTAAATGGGGTTTTACCCCGTAAATTATTATAAATAAATAAATACTGGAAAATTATTTACGGATTTTGATTTTAATATTCTCGTTTAACTTTTCGGAGTTGTTTCTTAATTTTTTTAAATTTGTAGAGCATTTAATATTTTTCAGGCCTTATAATTCTATTTCTATTCTAAGGCAAATAAATTTCACTCTAGATTTAATGAAAAAAGTTGAAATTGAAACAATAAGTATTTATAGATTTACGTTTGTAATAATTCTATAAATTTATTGACAAATTAGATGAAATGATCATTTTAAAAAATCTTAAAATTGCATAGCAGTTTCGGCATATAGGTAGGACAATTTGAAAATGATGACTGTTTCGATCTTATCTGGATGAAAATTCATTTCAGTTAGATTAAACCAATAAAAACGATTAATTTTCAAAAATTTATCAAATATCCTAAAATCTAAAGTGATGTTGATCTTCACTTAAAAGTAAAATTTTACATTTAGTTTAAAATTGTATTCTGAGAAAGTCAGTTAGTCGTGCGAAAGACATGTCAATATTTAATAAATCTGTGAAAATGAACAGTTTTAATATACTTAAAATTTGAAAACGTTTAAAAATTCCGTAGAATTAGCAGCTCTGAGCACTGTGTCTTAGGATTTGAAGGGAAATAATTGTAACCAACTCATACTAAGAAATTAATTTCCACTTGTTTGGGATTTATTTTATGACAGAGATTCTCAAACAATAATAGCTTGAAAATTTTTTAAATGATTTCGAATCTGTTCACGGATTAAACCTTTAGAATTGTCTGGTAAGTATTGAATTGAACTTTCAACACTCACCACAACATCTTCTAGAGTTTTTTCATGTTCAGGAATGCCAAATTTTAAACCGTTGTTTAATAATTCTAATTCTTCGTTACTAAAGGATTGAAATGAATGGTTTTCAACAATAGACGGAGTTGTTGGAGTTACTTTTGTCTTTGCTTGCTGTTTATTCATTGAACATAATTGTTTAAGTTTCTTCTTAAGTTTTCTCATTTTATTTTCATGTTTTGCATTAATCATGGAAAACATTCGTCTTTGAAACTCCAACCATTGTTTAAAATCATTTTCAGTTAATTTATATGTTAGTTTTTTATACAATGAATAACTCTCAATTTCTAATAAGTAATAGTTTAGTAGTAGGTATAAATTAGAGAAAATTTTAATTTCGATTTAGTTTGGGTTTACTCCTTGAAGATGACAACTTAGAGTTGTTGAAACGGCGTTGAGTGTTTAAAATAAAGGTTTGGTGTTAGGGTGCAAAACTGTGTTTTTACATTTGTGACACACCAAAGGTTCCACTGCTTTTCCATTAATTTAAAAGTTAATATTATATAGATAGATAGATACATACATACAGATCGACCTAATAAAAGCATATTAATAAAAACTACCACGATACTGGTAATGAACTTGAATGGTACACATGCTACGCAGCGCCCTCTAACGGCGAAAGACTTAAATTCTCTTTAAGGGAACGCGTTTATGGTATTGTGGGAATACCATGATTATGATACATTAAGAAGTTGGTTACAAAATTTTTTCCACCATTTCATGTCATTATTTTTTTATATATTATTAAAGTCCGGAAATATATTCCATCAAATGAAAGAAGAAAGATAGAAATCGGTTTATAGTAGTCGAAGTACTCAGGTAACAATCTAAAAAATACAATCCAATTTAGATCCTCCTGCTTTTTTGAAGTAGATTAATAAAAATCATCTTTTCTTTGTTTAAATTCGATAGAATAATGTTAAGATATGTGTTGGACGTCTTAATATACATATTTGTACACAGGAATACTGGGTAATATATTCTAGAGAGTTGTTTCTGATCCTGTTAGGGGGATTTTTACTAGCAGTCGTCTGGACAATTCTCCGAAATTGCTTTCTTACAACTTAACTTAATTACAAATTTCATATATATCTGTTGCAGATTAGAAATTGTTGGAGAAGATCCTAAACTGTCAAAAATCTGTCCAAAATCTTTTCCAAATTACTTGCATCTAATTTTGTAACATTAGTAAAAACTCTGTTAGAAAGAAATCAATAAAACGTTTATCAACTGACAGCTTATTTATTAAACAATAAAAAATTACAAACATTACATAAAAATTACAAACATTGTTACAATAATATAAACAATTTTACAGTTACGTTCTTAGAATATATATAAAGCGATTGAATTTATACAATAAGATAAATTCATTTTCACAAGTACGATCTTAGAATATATATATATATATATATATATATATATATATATATAAAGCGATTTAATTTACACAATAGCATAAATTCCTTTTTACAAGTACGTTCTCAGAATATATATATATATATAAAGCGAATTAATTTAGATCGGGTTTGTCACGTAATTCCTGTATATTTCCAAATGTGCCGGGATCTAAGTCAGAACCCATTGTCAATGGCAAAAAAATATTAGACCAGAGCATAGAGGCGCAATCATTTGCAAAATTGTTTTAATTCATATATATTTTTTAAATGTCGGGGAGTTCTTCTTGATTATAAAAGTGTAAGACACTTGATATCTTTTGATATTATTGTTTAAACAACTAAAAACTATATAGCCTAGAAAAAATGCATAATGCATTAAAAAATAACATTGTTTCTCATATAATTTAATGTAAAAATTTTATATCAATGAATGAGAAACAGTAATGTTATTTTTTTTAACGTATTACCGCTGAAAAACCGCTAAAATATTTAAGTGCGTCGTCTGCCTTTCTCTTACTTATCTTATACATCGAGATGAGAGTGAGATAAAGATACTCCTCTCTCAAAAGTGTATGCGCGTTGGAAGCATATTATAAAGTAAAAAAAAAAACATAGAACTAAACAAAATTTTTAAAATTTATTTATGTTATTTTGTTTAATATAGCTTAAATTTTTGATAAAAATTAAAAATTATAGCATTTCAATTTTTAAGGAATATTATTTAATTCCAGAAAATTAGGAATTTCCCGATTTCCAATTTAAAACATTCATAACAATTAATAGGTTGGAGATACGATGATGGGTGTGAGGACTTTTTTCATTCGAAATATTGTAAAGAATATAAAAAAGTAATTAATTACAAAAAATGTATTTGTTCTAAACTATATAGTTTTGCGTTGTTTAAACAATACCGTCAAAACATATCGAGTGTCATCGTCATCTTGCACTGTTATAATTAAGAAGACCTCCCGGACATTTAAAAAATATATATGAATTAAAACAATTTCTTAAACGAATTTCGGGATTAGAGCATTTTCCATTTTCTTTTTTGTATTTTATTCGTCTCTTCTGGAACCAGACCTTGATCTGTTTTTCAGTTAGGTTTAAATACTGAGCTAGTTGCATTTTGTAAACGAATGCGCCACTATGCCCTACAGTATATACAGTAATTTCGTGAATTGCGGTGTCATTTCCCAAAAAAATATTTACATTGTTGGAAAGTCATTTGGTAAGAAATTGTCCCATGAATAATAACTGTTCTCATTAGATTGCCTCATTGGAACAAGCTCTCCTTGCATATTCATTGGTGGGTAGTTGCTGTTTTCAACATTATAACCGGTATTGCCAATTGGCGGAACGTATGCTGCCTGGGCATTCCCTTGAAATGCGACATCGTTCTGATTTGAATAACCAGCACTAGTATTCCACTGAGGAAATGCTGGGGTATTTCCATTAGACGACTGAGATGGTTGGGGTTCAACTGTTGCTACTGGCCCTTTTGAGATTTCACCAGTTGAACCAGGAGTTGAGCTATTGGAGGATGACGTCACCGCTGGTGATAAAGGAATTTCGGGATTAGAGCATATTCCATTTTCTTTTTTGTATTTTATTCGTCTGTTCTGGAACCAGACCTTGATCTGTTTTTCAGTTAGGTTTAAATTCTGAGCTAGTTGAATTCTTCGGGCTCGTGATAAATATCTGCTATTGTGAAACTCGTTCTCCAACTCGATCACCTGTGAATGTATGAATGATGTTCTATTCCGTTTCGTTCTAGTTGGCACAACAGCAGCTACATTTTGCCCTGATAATCCAGAGGTTACCGATGAATAGCCTGAAAATAAATTATACAGAGGTAATATACGAGGAAATCTATAGTAGGTAACATATATACAGGTTTTCTCACATATGAAAGGGTACCATTACTATCTAAGAAAGGGGATCAGATACAAACACGATTAAATGGAGAAAAGTTTGCCTACTTAAGAGCCCATCTGACCACTTAAAGCAAATACACGCTACCTCTTACCGTTATACGAGGAAAACCATAAATGACATTTTTTGTTTTTTGCCTCTACTAGTTTAATTTTAAAGAATATAAAAAATGGTAGTGGGAAAAGTTTTTTGAGTTTTCTAAACCATATGGCGTCATTAAATATGCACTGTTACGTTTCGTCTTGAAATCTCAATCAATTTTTTAATGCGGACCTCTACTTTTTTGTCAGAATATTCATATGAGAGACACTCTGTATATAATAGAGAACTACACAACAAATTGAAGTCTCAATCAAGAAAATAAAAATTATAGAAAATTCAATTAATATCAAAGTATAATAACCTAATAACTAAACAAACATATGCATTGAGACGAATGAAGAATGATAAAGCACAAGTATCTGATAAAACATTGAAAGAAATGATAAAGTAAGGACAAAGTGTAATTACAGTCAAAATATACAAGGGATAGTTTACGCGGGTATCAAAAAAGATCTATCACCTGAAATAGTTTAAATATGGTAATAATACATAAGGAAGAAGATAAAAAAATACGAATAGATTAGTGCTCTATCTTAACTGAAAAATACGATTCACAAAGTTCTTAACAAACATGGAAATAAAATTATAAACTGCCGACATATCTGCCGATCTGACGCTAGCATTTGAAAGCAGAGATGAAATAAATAAAATATATTATGTACCAGCTCAATATAGTTCAATGATTTAGTAAGTTACCTATCTCTAACTGCTCTCAGTGAAACAATAATTAATTGCAAAATTATACTAATTTATTGTTATAAATTAATTATAAAAAGTTGCTCCATTTAGTATATACAGGGTGAAACAGAACGCGATGAGCATTTACCATTATTTACCCTGCTCTGGTCCTTCCCCAAAGAACTTACTAATATAAAATTGAAAGTTTGTCTGTTTGTTTGTTTGTGTGTTTGTTCGAGCATCACGTAAGGACTACACAACTGATTTTGCTGAATCTTTTTTGTTGCAAGCCTATAGTTTGACTTAAAATCTGGTATATACTTTTATTAACTATTAACAGAAACGGTAACTATAGCGAAAAAACTTCTATTATATTTGGTTGTACACAATTATTCTATTGGTTCCAACGCACGCACCAAATCCTTGCATCAGTTTATGTTTTATTAAAAATTCGGAATATTCCAATATAACATGTTTCGATTTAAAACAAATCAACTGATATATGAAGCGAAATTTTAAAAGATGTTCTATATATAGGAAATTTAGAGCGGAGTAGAATAACATGGATTTAAAAATTCTTTAAAAAAGTTATATTAGGTGGACCTTAAGCAACTTCATATATACAATGTGGTTGAAATAAGAGGGCAGTGGAATTAGTTATACTTGGTGCTTGAATATAGTTGAGTAGAATTCTAAGAATAAAAGGTGATACAAAAATGTTATATTGGGTAGCCCATAAGTTATATATACATGGTTATTCTTATAGGGTAGAGTAGAACTATAATTGTATAGGGTTGGTAAAAATTTGATAGAAAAATTATGTTTTATGAACATTAGCTGTTGGATATATGGAGTATCTGAAATATGGGGCGAAGTAAAGTTATAGTTAAATCGTGTGATTCAAACAAGGTTAGAAGAAGTTTCAAATAAAGGGTAGTTAAAAAATTATGATGAAATACTGTGAAATAGTGTAGTTCATAATCAATTGCACAAATAGGATAGTTGAAATATAAAATGGACTAGAAGTATAATAAATTATTTAATAAACGTTATATTGGGTAAACAATAAGCAGCAGCATATACAGGGTGGTTATAATGCAGGTTGAAGTAGAAATATACATGCAAAAAATTTTTGAACAATATTGCTGTATAGGGTGCCCCATAAGAAGCTGTAATTTTGAACATGTGCTGTTTCATATATGCAATATCTAAACCAAGGCTCGAAGTAGGATTATAGTTATACCGTTTGATTAAAACAATGTTAAAAAAGTTGCATATAAGGGGTGTCTGAAATAAAAGGTGGAGACAACTTATACTTTCCAGGGTGTTCCAATCAGAAAAATGATTATATTGCATGGGTAGTAGAGTAAAATTATGGTTATATGGGATGGTTCGAAAACTGATAGACGAATTAGTTATAATGGTTGACTAATTGTCAGCAGTATGAACAGGATGGTTTAAATATAGATCGAAGATGAGTTGTAGTTATACAAGGTGGTTCACTAAAAAATAGTTATATAGGTTGGCCAATAAGCAATTGTAGTATGGGTGAAATATGTTGGGGGTTGGTGAATATATATTTTTACAGACTGTTCAGGCAATAGTTGAAATAGAGGGAGGGGGGAAATTATGGTTATACAGTATGATGAAAAGAAAGTCGCAAATAAATTGTATTTTCCAGGGTTGCTCAAAAATATCAGAAAAATGGATGGATAAGATAGTTGAAAAATATAGTGGTGCAGAGTGATAGTTAAGTGTATAAAAAAATGTTTTGTTTTGACAAATAAGTTATAATGGTTGACTGATATTATATATACTTATTGAAACTTATTTATTGTTATATATGATAGTATAAAATTCAAGCAATTAAAAATATTATTTCATGCCTTTACAATACAAGCTGTAAACGAATAGAGGGTCACAAAAAGAAAATCTATTTTAAGCTATGTTTTTGTGTTCTAACAAAAACCGGGATATTGGCACACTTTCTGACACCCTGTTTAATACTATATTACTGTAACTTTATTAAATTATAATAATTACCTTGGCTATTTTCAAGTTGATTGTTATAATTTTGAATTTGATTGATATAAATGGTTCCTGCCTTGTGAGGGATTTGAGCAGTAAACATCGAAGCCTCATACTCCATTTTGTTAGAGACGTTTTCTAGAGGAACATACGGATATCCCTGAGAATTCCACGTGAATGTAGGTTCTGGATATTGTTGAGCCTGAAACAAATATAACATGTTACATCTTTAAACCTAATTGTCTTCTAAACGTTGTTTGTGGCATATTCTTGATTACTTTTATATTTTGTGGGCAATAACACCACAATCGAAATAAACCGACGTATATTGAAGGAAAACTAAACGTTTCAAAGTCTATTCTAATAAATATAAAGCCATTGACGACTAACTCAGCATAGATTTGAAACGATAAGTTTTCATTCAACATACGTCGTTTTATTTCAATTGTGGTGTTATTGCCCAAGAAAACAAAAGTAATCTATAAACCTCTTAAAACATTATGATTCTGATATAAATGTGTTTATCTTTAAATAAATATACTAACTATTGAAGTAACCAAATTCTAATTATATTTAAAATTACTTAAAATAATTGTATTTATTAGTTAATAAAGTATCATCTAAAAAGTGTAAGTACTTACAATTGGTTGATTCTGATACTGTCCTGAATTAACATTATACATGCCCTGATTCATCACATTATATCCTCCGCTGGAATAATCACAAGCACGGTTTTGTGATGATGATGAGTTTTCACTATTAATTGGATACATATTTCACTGCTGAAGTATCAACTGACAATACAAGTTACTGGCAAAACATAAATTTATATGCTTTCTTCATTTACCTGGCTTCTAACTTCAAAAAACTCTACAAAACTGCAGGCCTATTTCTATAGAAGTAATTTTTAAACAAATGATATAATTAAAGAGGAAGCTTCTTAAAGGGGGCTCAGATTTACACATATCAAAATAGATACGCAAAGGAATTAATAACTTCTATAGCATATCGATGACATATAGGAAATAAACTAATATAAAAAACAAAATGTGAAAAAAACAATATCATTATAGTGGACAATATGGTAAAAAGCTGTAATGACGATTTTGATGATGTCCTCGATTCGGGCGAGTTCACTGCTGAAACCCTTGAGGGGAAGCTACGTAAAGAAATTTATTTTTTAAAGATAATTTTAAAACAACGCAATCATATCATAAGTGACAAATGTGCTATTATTAAGGATAAAGAGGCTATTATTAATTTATTACAGACACAAATTGAAGCTATACAGGAAAAAAGCAAAGTATGAAGGGAAAACCGCTGATGAAAACGCTCAGCTAATTAATATCAAATCGGCAACAACGCTAAATAATAAGCAAGAGTCGGGAGAGACATGCGCAAAGGAAATAACGGACCATAACCAAACACACATCACAGTAATCACAAATATAAACATCCAAGCGAAACATCGCCTACCTCTCAAAACCACAATAACAAGGAAAACAGTTAAAAAATTAATATTAAAAATGACGACTGGACAAAAGTGCTATCATATAAACGCGATAAAAGCCGCAAACAAGGTGGAATTATTGGTACGGGCGTGCAATCAGGAAACGATATTGTTGATATCGATGTAGCTTCAAAAAAGTTTATATTGTTTGTATCTCGAATAACACCAAACACCCAACCAAAATCCTTACAAACCCATGTTAAAAAACACTTTCCTGAAGCAGAGTGTAGTGCTCTACCAGCAAATTATCCAAACCATTACAGTTCGTTTAAAGTCTGCATAAACTCAGAAAAAGCGAAAACAGCGATGGATCCAGCTAAGTGGCCCGCAGGTGCATAAGTGGATCGTTTTTCTCACATAAAGAAAACAACGACCAGGTAACTTACAATGATTTGATGTATAATATTGTGTTTATGAACTGCCAAGCGCTAAATCAATACAAAGCGGATTTAATTACAGCTGAATATATAAAAAATAACGAAACAACTATTTTGTTTTTATGTGAAACAACAAAAATACAGACAATTCATTTTGATGGACTAGTAAATATTTCTAACTACTGCAGATCCAAACAAAAGGGAGGTGGTGTTGGAATTTGGTGTCAACCTGATCTGAAGGCTGTACCCATTAAACTTCCAGTGGTCTGTATTGAGAAAGACTTTCAAATTTTCGGTGTGTCCTTAAAAATACTATCCAAATCAAAATCCAATGAAATAATTATTCTTACTTGTCACAGATCTCCGGATAGCAACTTTACTATTTTCTCTATTCAACTTAACATAATTCTAGAGTATGTGTATAAGCCTTGATAATATCAGGATATTCCTTACTACTCAATTTTAACAGATATCTTAAGCAGTTATGGTGGACAATAATCTTCTTGAAGACCGATGTAATAATGGGATAGCATCGGTTTTCAAATAGTTTAGTCAAAATTATTTTTATTTAAACAGTAGTAAAATCACGTACCTTAGATTTCATACACCTCAAAATAAACAGGATTTAAATCTTAATATTAAAATTAAAACAAAATAATTCGTCGTAGTGAAACCACTAAATTTTTAGGGTTAAATTTAGACCATACCATGAGTTGGAGGGTACAAAGTCTTAACAAACTCCGCACTCATTCAACTATATTATACAGATATCGAATCACGTCTCCGGTATGGGATATGTTTTTGGGGTTCATCCGTTGCATCGCAATCAGTCTTTATAGCACAAAAACGCATTTTAAGGTCTTTGCTTGGTGTTTCTCAAACTACCTCATGCAGAACTAAATTTAAACAATTGAAGATATTAACCATGTCGGCTATATTCATATTTGAGGTGAGCTTACTAATTTTTCTAAACAGAAATAAATACATAAAAACAATGTGGTGCATGACCACTTCACTCGGGGCGGAGACAGTCTGCGAGAGCCTCTAAGCCGACTAAATATAACTAAAAGATCACCTGATAATTTAGGGATAAAAATCTTTAATAAGCTTCCACAGTATATTCGACACTCTGCTAATGTCAATATTTAAAAAAAAAATACAGAATTTCTTAATAACGAAAGAACTGTCTTCGTTAAATGAATACTTTGTCAGTTTTTTAGCGTGTAGTTAATATGATTCATTTTGTATTGTAAATGTACTCCACTTTATTGCGTTATCTGTATTCAGTAAATGATCTTGTGTCAAACAGTAATAACTGTGTATATATTTATTGTAAATGTGTCTGCAATCACTGTGATAATTATGCAAGTGTACGCTCAAGTAACCTGACGGATTCCATACATTGTAAGCTATGCCATATTTGTTAATAAATATCTTTATTTATTATTTGTTTATAACATATAACTAAAATAGAAAACCTGCTCAAATTTTGCTTGTTTAATAAAAACTCCAATTTCCTCTTTGGCATACATTAAATTACGGAATTGACAGATGTCAGAATTCAGAACGAATGCTATTAACTTCATATGCGTTTTGCTAAATAGACCTTTACATAGCTGATTCTGTTTTTTCCGGATTTGGACCTTGAAAAAGCCCCTTATAAGTGTGGACGAAACGTCGGAATACTTTGCTTATATGCCGGTTTAGGTATATACATTATTTAATTCGAAAAAATAAAGCTGCCCAAAACCAGAAAAAGCAGAATCAGCCATAAGTCTGGCCGCGAAAACCTCCGTTTTCATTAGACCTTTACATAATTGAAACAAATTTATGCTCATGGGGCAACGTTCGTCAAATATTTCGGCTAGTTTATACCAAGTTTATTCTTGTTTATAATATTAATACGATAATTTCAATATAATTTATTAATTTATTATTAATTGTAAAGTTTTAATAGTTATATACTTAAAGTGAACTATCAGTATAACTAGTATAACGATGTTAATTAACATGTGTAACATTTCATCAATAAAGAATGGGGAAAGAAGTCTTAATATATTGGAGACATATATAAAGTAAATTATTTCTGGAGAATTTATTTGAATTTATTAGTTTTCCAAAGCCTTGTATCGAATCTCGTCGGAAGCTTATTAGATAAATGGAAAGAATAAAGAGGTAAACTTTGTCTTAAAATATGCTAAATATGATTTATGAGTTAGATTGTGAACTAAGTGATGGTCGATTGCAAGTAATTGATTATACAAAATAATTTGATCAAGTGCGAGTTGGACTCGCATACTAAGGGTTGAGTACCACCTCCAAGATTCTAATATTCCAGTTTCAGACAAGCAGGGAATAAGTGCAATTACTTATATTTACCCTAATATATTTTAAAGGAACCGTTTTAAATTTATTAAAAATATACACTTTTATTTTCCACACATAGACTTTTTATTTTATCTGCTTCAGGATTTGCTTTATTTTTATAAGAATACAAGTTTATTCAATTTTCTAATTTGGCCCCAAAAAATTAGAGTTTTATTTTACTAATAAACTTACAGGTAAGCCTTTTATAATCTACTGTCTGAATTTTGAGACTCTGTAGATTGTAAGATAGATCAAGTTTTAAATTATAGATTATTAAATCTGTTACTCAAATTATTTAAAAATACAAATAAAATACATTTTTCAAAATTTAAATAGTGTAGTTTCTAAAGTGGGAATTAAGTTGATGTTTAATATTTTTGTTAATATCTTTTAAACAAATGATTTTAAAAAAATGATATATTTGTAATTCACATAATGAGCCTTTTATCTAATATATTTAATGATGCGTTTGAAAATTGAATTTTTATTTTCCATTTAATTGTATAATTTGTCCCTAAAATTACTATGTGGGTTTTCTAATAATTTTTCTTATAAATTTCAAGTGAGCTCAATACCCCAAATTATTTTCAAGTTTTAGGTACTATCGTTTCGGAAATAAAGGGAGAAATGAGAATTTTTTATATCTATATGTTAATATCTTGTAAACAATTAATTTAAAACATTCGAAAAATATATATTTGTATACCTCATAATGAGCCCTTTCATTTGATGTATTGCATGATGAGTTAAAAAAATATTTTTTTATTTTCCGTTTAATTCTATAATTTGCCCCCCAATATTAATATTAGGGATTTCTTCGTATTTTTCGTGTAAACAAAAAATAGGTCTTATAGTTGGAATAATGGGGGGATGGGTAATATGTTAAAATAATTTAAAAATAAATTAAAAAATATATTTGTATTCGTCATAAAGTGCCCTCTGATTTGATATATTACTTGATCGGTTAGAAACAATTAAAAAATTTTATTTTCCATTTAATTCTATAATTTGCCTGAATGAATATTAGGGGGTTCTCCTTATTTTTCCAGCAAAGTTCAGTTGAGGCGCTATACCTCTTTTTTTTCAAAATTTTACAGCTTATGGTTTCGGTGATAAGGGGGGGGAATGGGTAATTTTTAGGGTTCCGTATATACAATATACGATACCCTTATAATATCACTCAGGATTTCTGCCTCTGTCACATCACAGCAATTTTCTCCTAAATTACCGGACGGAAGAGGTTGAAATTTTATATGAAGGTATAGTTTGGTGACCCGATCAGGAGTACATATCGCAAAAGAAAAAATTTTGATTTTAGGGGTACTTCGGGGGGGAAAACTAAAAAAATCGACCGTTCCCCCCTGATCTCCGAAACTACAGAACCTAAAATTTTGAAAAAATAGGAAATATAGAACGTTGCCCGAACTTTACAGGAAAAATAATAAGAAACCGTTAATAAAAAAATTGGGGGGCAAATAACAGAATTAAATGAAAATTAAAAAATAAAAAATTTTTAAAACCCACCTTGTAATACATCAAATGAAAGGTTTATTCTGAGGAACACAAATATATTTTTTTCATATTAAAAAAAATTAATCCAAAAGATATTAACGAAAATATACCAAAATTTACCCATTCCCACCCCCCTTATCTCCGAAACTATATAACGTAAAGTTTAGAAAAAAAATAGAGGTATAGAGTCTGACCTGAAGTTTACTGGAAAAATAAGGAGAAATCTCTATTTTTAATTTTGGGGGGCAAATTACAAAATTAAATGTAAAATATAAAATTAAAATTGTTTTTAACGCATCATGTTATATATCATATGAAAGGGCTCATTATGACGAAAACAAATATATTTTTTTCATATTTTTAAATTAAATTAATTAAAAGATATTAACTAAAATATAAAATTATTTGGACGATATCTTTCGATCTGATAGGTAAAATAATAGGCACCTAAAAACTACGCATAGAAGTTGGAATGTTTTGATAGCATGTATGAAAAGCATGCCAAAGACATAACCGAGTGTAGATAACTAAGAATCTATTCATACATTATTTTTTGTCTATTGAAAATAACAATAACTACTACTCTAAATGATTTTTTGTGATAAATTGTAATTCGAATTTGTAATATTTTTTAAGCAGATAATTTTTCTTAGTCACACACAAAAAAATTATATCGACTGGCATACTATATGTCTGGTATCACCTTCGAGATTTGAAATATACTTTTCTAATATTTCAGATTCAGATAACCAGAGAATAAGTTGCTTACCTTATATTTTGCTTAATAACATTTAAATTAAGTGTTTTAAATTAACAAAATATATACAATTTCATTCCTCACAACGAGCCTTTTTATTATTTTATCTCTTACATGATGTGCTTGATTTTTATGAAAATATTTATTTAATTTTGTGATTTGGCCCCCAAAATTAAGATTAGGATTTTCACTTTATTATACCAATACGGTTTCAATGAAGCCCTATGTATTTTTGTGTTAAAATTATGGGTCAAATATTAAATGACTAATTTTTTTAAGCAAATTATTTTGAAAAATACAAATAAACTATATTTGAATTTTTATGACAATTCCTTAAAAAAAAGAAAGTTTTATTTTAAAGATAGAATTTGTTTTACCTACTTTTCTTGTAAATTGTGACTGAAGCCCTGGATTCTTTTTTTTTTCCAAAGTTGGTTAGTTGTTTGCAGATATAGGAAGTAATGTGTCCATTTTTCCACATTTTTTAACAAATTATTTTAATAATATGAAAAATGTACACTACACATAATTTATATATAATATATTTCTATTTTTTCACAAATTCAGGTTGTATACTTTTCACATAAAGAGGGAATTATCAATTTTTTATATTTTTGTTAATATAGTTTAAACAAATAATCCTAAAAAAATGAAAAAAATGATTTTTGTATTCCTAATACTGTGCTCTAGCAATGAATTCTATAATTTGATCAGCAAAATTAATACAAAGGGTTTCTCGTTATTTTTCCTGTAAAGTTCATGTGAGGTCCTACGACCTATTTTTTTTTTCAAAACTTTAGGACTAGTTATTTATATTAAACAAAATATTTTGTTTAATAGAGTTGAAATTTTTGCTAAAAAAATAAAAATTATAACTTTTTAATTTTTAAGGTATATTATTGAGATCAAGAAAATTAGGAATTTCGGCGATTTCCATCTTTAAAAATATCATAACAATTAATGGGTGGAGATACGATGATGAGTGCGAGGAATTTTTTCGTTCGAAATATTGTAAAGAATATAAATAAATTAATTAATTGCCAAATATGCATTTTTTCTAGGCTATATAGGTTTTCGTTGTTTAAACAATACCGTCAAAAGATATCAAGTGTCATCTTACACTTTTATAATCAAGAAGACTACCCGACATTAAAAAAACTTATGAATTAAAATTTATTGCAATGCACTAATACATATATAATTAAAAGCCCGATATAAATACGTTATAGCCAATAATTTTCCGAAACATTCAGTTAAATGTCTACAGGCCGAAAAAAAGTTTGGCTTGCATCGTGATTTCATAAAACCAGACAATAATTTTGTTTTATACTGTCCAGTTCAGAATTATTATTCAGAGGAACTATTTTCTTGTGTAATGGTTTTTATAAAATTTCCAAATTTATCTACGGAACATGAAATTAAAAGGCAATAACCCAAAGTTACCCAAGTAATTTTCAATACCTCTATAAGTAAGCTGGCCATCTAATAAAGTCTGAGAGACAACAAAGATATTAATATCCCAAGGGCTACAGTACTCTATTAACAGTAATCGTATCATGTAAATTCTAGGATGACTAGGATTAATGTAAAGGATTAGAATGAGAGTTCTTGGAATGTAAAAATACGGGTCATAAATTTAATCCAAATTAACGCCGAACTACTTTCTTAATTTATGTTTTATTTCTTTTTGACTGCACCTGCATCATTATGTCTATAATAAATTCTATTTGTAATTTCTAACCGTATACATTTTATGCATGAGTAACTTTGTTCTGTTTCCTTAAATTTAAATCTCTAAATTTAGGGAACCCTAGTAGTACCTATTAATTTCTTAGGTTACAATATGCAGTTTTCAGGAATATACTTTCTCTAAAAAACATATAAATATGTCGTTTCTAAAATGATCTAAAGTTATTCACTTTATTTTATTCAAATAAAATAATAGTAATAAATAAACGGGATGGTAGTATAGTATTAAATAATTTGGTCAAGTGCGAGTTGGACTCGCATACTAAGGGTTCGGTACCACCTTCAAGATTCTAATATTCCAGTCTCAGACAAGCAGGAAATGAGTGCATTTTCTTATATTTGCTCTAATATCTTTTAAAGGAAGTGTTTTAAATTTATAAAAAATATACATTTTCATTTTCCACACATAGACTTTTTATTTTATCTGCTTCAGGATTCGCTTGATTTTTATAAGAATTTATAAGAATTTAGAAAATTAAATACATATGTAATGTATTTAATTTTCTAAATTGGCCCGCAAAAATTAACATTAGAGTTTTATTTTACTAATAAACTTTCAGGGAAGCTTTTTATAATCTACTGTCTGAATTTTGAGGCTCTGTAGATTGGAAGATAAAGGGCAAAATAGGTCAAGTTTTAAATTATAAATTATGAAATCTGAAATCCAAATTATTTAAAAATACAAATAAAATATATTTTTCGAAATTTTAGAAGTGGGAATTAAGTCGATGTTAATTAACATTTCTGTTAATATCTTTTAAACAAATGATTTAAAAATATGATTTGTATTCACATAATGAGCCTTTTATCTGATATATTACATGATGCGTTTGAAAATTGAATTTTTATTTTCCACATGATTGTATAATTTGTCCCTAAAATTATTATGATGGTTTTCTAATATTTTTTCTTATAATTTTCATGTGAGCCCCAGTACCCTTAATTATTTTCAAAATTTAGCTAGAATGGTTTCGGAAATAAAGCGAGAAATTATATTTGTATTCCTCATAATGAGCACTTTCATTTGATGTATTGCATGATGTGTTAATTTTTTTTTATTTTCGGTTTAGTTCCATAATTTTGCTCCCAATAATAATATTAGGGACTTGTTTGTGTTTTTCTGTAAACAAAAAAAAAGGTCTTATAGTTTGGGGAATAAAGGGAGAAATGGGTATTTTTTTAAATATATTTTAAAATATTAATTTAAAAAAAATAAAATAAATTAATTTGTAAAAAATTTTATCATATTTTCGTTAATATCTTTTTAACTAGTTTTTTAATTTGAAAAAAATACATTTGTGTTCCTCAGAATGGGATCTTTCAGTTGATGTATCACATGATGCGTTTGAAAAAAAAATTAAATTTTCATTTAATTCTATAATTTGCCCCCCAAAATTATTATTAATGGTTTCTCCTTATTTTTCTGTAAAGTTCGGTCAACGTTCTTTATTTCCTATTTTATCAAAATTTTAGGCTCAGTAGTTTCAGAGATCAGGAGGGGAACCGTCGATTTTTTTAGTTTTTCCCGTAAAAGTTCCCCTAAAATCAAAATTTCTTCTTTTACGATACCTACTCCTGATCGCGTCATCTATACATTGATACCAAAGTTCAACCTCTTGCATCCAGTAGTTTAGGAGAAAATTGCTGTGATGTGACAGAGGCAGAAATCCTGAGTGATATTATATGGGTATTATATATATGGAACTCTAAAAAACGACACCTGAAATATAATACCTCAACTAACTTACAATAGTTATTTTAGTTTAAGTGAAAATTAAACAACTAAAAAATATTCTAGTATTAAATAATTCGGTCAAGTGCGAGTTGAACTCGCATACCAAGAGTTGCGAACAACCTTTGAGATTTGGTTCAATGTGGGTTAATCAAGCATTAATTGTTCTAATAGAGAGTGAGTGGATATTCTTATATGTTCTTTGATATCTTTTAAACGAAGCTTTTTAACCGACTTCCAAAAAGGTTATCAATTCGGTCCCTATTTTTTTTGTATGTATGTTTCTACTGCCAACTAGATGGCAGAAGTTAATAGCCGAATTTGTATTTAGACAAGAACAGTGACAAAAAGACAACCACCAGGAAAATTCAACTTAAAGAATTGTATTGTCATCGGCCCTTGACAGGTGTGCCAATTTTCAACTTAATTGGACTTCTTTAAGATGGTGAAAATTCGTTGAAAGTTTCTGTTACATAGATAGATAGATACAAACGTACAGATCGACCTAATAAAAGCGTATTAAAAAGTAGCAGCATACTGGTAATGTCCTTGAATGGTAGACATGCTACGCAGTGCCCTCTAATGGCTAAAGACTTATATCGTCTTTAAGGGAACGCGTTTATGGTATTGTTTGAATACCATGATTATGATACATTAAGAAGTTGGTTACCAAATTTTTTCCACCATTCCATGTCATTATTTTTTTTATATGGAAATATATTTTTAAAGTCCGGAAATATATTCTATCAAATGAAAGAAGAAAGATAGAAATCGGTTTATAGTAGCCGGAGTACTCAGGTAACAGTCTAAAAAATACAAAAAAGCAAGAGTTTTTTTGAAGTAGGTTAATAAAAACTTATGTTTTCTTTGTTTAGGTTCCATAGGATAATGTTAAGTTAAGTGTTGGATGTCTTAATATACTTATTTATACACAGTAATACTGGTTAATATATTGTAGAGAGTTGTTTCTGATCCTGTTAGAGGGATTTTTACAATCAGTCGTCTGGACAATTCTTCGAAATTGCCTTCTTATAACTTAACTTCATTACAAATTTCATATACATATCTGTTGCAGAAAATAAATTGTTGGAGAATATCCCAAACAGTCAAAACAATCAAGAATCTGTCTAAAATCTTTTCCAAATTAATTGCATCTAATTTTGTAACATTAGTAAAAACTCTATGAGAAAGAAATTAATAAAACGTTTATCAACTGACAGCTTATTTATTAAACAATACAAAAAATTACAAACATTGCATAAAAATTATAAACATTATATAAAAATATATAAGAATGTCCATTTTTACAATAATATAGATACATTTTTATACTTACGTTCTGAGAATATATATATATATATATATATATATATATATATATATATATATATATATAGCGAATGAATTTACACAATAAGATAAATTCATTTTCACAAGTACGATCTGAGAATATATATATATATATATATAAAGCGATTGAATTTATACAATAACACAAATTCATTTTTACAAGTACGTTCTTAGAATATATATAAAGCGATTGAATTTACACAATAAGATAAATTCATTTTCACAAGTACGATCTGAGAATATATATATATAAAGCGATTGAATTTATACAATAACACAAATTCATTTTTACAAGTACGTTCTCAGAATATATATATATATATATATATATATATATATATATATATATATATATATTTATATATATAAAGCGAATGAATTTACACCGGGTTTGTCACGAAATTCCTGTATATTTCCAAATGTGCCGGGATCTAAGTCAGAACCCACTGTCAATGGCAAAGAAAATACGAGAGAAGGAAATATTAGACCAGAGCATAGAGGCGCATTCATTTGCAAAATTGTTTTAATTCATATATATTTTTTAAATGTCCGGGAGGTCTTCTTGATTATAAAAGTGTAAGACACTTGATCTCTTTTGACAATATTGTTGAATTTAATTATTTTTTTTTATATTTTTTACAATATTTCGAATGAAAAAAGTCCTCACACCCATCATCGTATCTCCAACACATTAATTGTTAAGAATTTTTTTAGAATTGGAAATCTCCCAAATTCCTAATTTTCTTGAATTAAATAATTTACAAAACTTTTAAAATCTATTTAGGATATTTTGGTTAATATAGTTGAAAAATTTTGATAAAAAATTAAAAATTGTAGCATTTCAATTTTTGAGGTAAATTATTTAATTCAAGAAAATTAGGTATTTTGGCGACTTCCAATATTAAAAAAATCATAACAATTAATGAGTTCGAGATACGATGAAGGGCTTGAGGACTTTTTTCATTTGAAATATTGTAAAGAATATAAAAAAATTAATTAATTACAAAAAATACATTTTTTTCTAAGCAATATAGTTCGTTGTGTAAACAATACCGTCAAAAGAGATCTAGTGACATCTTACACTTTTATAATTAAGAAGACCTCCCCGACATTTATAAACTTTATATGAATTAAAACAATTTCTTAAACGAATTTCGGGATTAGAGCATTTTCCATTTTCTTTTTTGTATTTTATTCGTCTCTTCTGGAACCAGACCTTGATCTGTTTTTCAGTTAGGTTTAAATACTGAGCTAGTTGCATTTTGTAAACGAATGCGCCACTATGCCCTACAGTATATACAGTAATTTCGTGAATTGCGGTGTCATTTCCCAAAAAAATATTTACATTGTTGGAAAGTCATCTGGTAAGAAATCCTCCAATGAATAATAACTGTTCTCATTAAATTCGCTCAATGGAGCAAACTCTCCTTGCATATTCATTGGTGAGTAGTTGCTGTTTTCAACATTATAACCGGTATTGCTAATTGGCGGAACGTATGCTGCCTGGGCATTCCCTTGAAATGCGACATCGTGCTGATTTGAATAACCAGCACTAGTATTCCACTGAGGAATTGCTGGGGTATTTCCATTAGCCGACTGAAATGGTTGGGGTTCAACTGTTGCGTTTGGCCCATTTGAGCTTTCACCAGTTGAACCAGGAGTTGAGCTATTGGAGGTTGACGTCACCGCTGGTGATAAAGGAATTTCGGGATTACCGCATTTTCCATTTTCTTTTTTATATTTTATGCGTCTGTTCTGGAACCAGACCTTGATCTGTTTTTCAGATAGGTTTAAATCCTGAGCTAGTTGAATTCTTCGGGCGCGTGATATGTATCTACTACTGTGAAACTCCTTCTCCAACTCGATCATCTGGGAAGTTCTGAATGCTGTTCTATTCCGTTTCTTTCTGGTAGGCACAACAGAAGCTACATTTTGCCCTGATAATCCAGAAGTTACCGTTGAATAGCCTGAAAATAAATCAATTGTACAGCGCTAATATACAAGGAAATCTATAGTAGGTAACATATATACAGGTTTTCTCAAATATGAAAGGGTACCATTGCTCTCTAAGAAATGGTATCAGATACAAACACGATTAAATGGAGAAAAATTTACCTATTTTAGAGTCTCTGACTACTTAAAGCAAATATACGCTACCTCTTATCGTTATACGAGGAAAACCTTAAATGACATTTTTTGTTTTTTGCCTCTACTAGTTTTATTTTAGAGAATATAAAAAAATGGTAATGGGATTTATTTTTTGAGTTTTCTAAACCATATGGCGTCATTAAATATGCACTGTTACGTTTCGTTTTGAAGTCTAAATCAATTTTTTAATACGGACCTCTACTTTTTTGTCAGAATATTCATATAAGAGACAGTCTGTATATAATAGAGAACTACACAACAAATTGAAGTCTCATCAAGAAATTAAAAATGATCGAAAATTCAATAAAAATCAAAGTATAATAACCTAATAACTAAACAAACATATGCCTTGAGATGAATAAAGAATGATAAAGTAAAGGTATGTGATAAAATAATGAAAGAAATGATAAAATAATGAAAGAAATGATAAAGTAAGGATAAAGTAAAATTTCAGTCAAAATATGCAATGGATTGTTTACGCGGGTATCAAAAAGATCTATCACCTGAAATAATTTGAATATGGTAATAATACATAAGGAAAAAGATAAAAAAATAAAAAAAGAGATTCACAAAGTTCTTAACAAACATAGAAATCTGCCTTTAAAAGAGACTAGCAAACACCAACACGAAAGATGTTTAGCACACAATTCCGATCTGACGCTAGCATTTGAAAACAAAGATGAAATAAACAAAATATATTATGTACCAGCTCAATATAGTTTAATAATTTGGTAAGTTATCTATCTATAGCTGCTCTCAGTGAAACAATAATCAATTGCAAAATTATACTAATTTATTGTTATTAATGATAAAAAGTTGCTGCATTTATTATATACAGGGTGACACAGAACGCGATGAGCATTTCCCATAATTTACCCTCTTCTGGTCCTTCCCCAAAGGACTTACTAATATAAAATTGAAAGTTTGTCTGTTTATTTGTTTGTGTATTTGTTCGGGCATCACGTAAGAACTACTCAACTGATTTTGCTGAATCTTTTTTGTTGTAAGTTTGACTTAAAATCTGGTATATACTTTTATTAACTATTAACAGAAACGGTAACTATAGCGAAAAAACTTCTATTATGTTTGGTTGTACACAATTATTCTATTGGTTCCAACGCACGCACCAAATCCTTGCATCAGTTTATGTTTTATTAAAAATTCGGAATATTCCAATGTAACATGTTTCGATTTAAAACAAATCAACTGATATATGAAGCGAAATTTTAAAAGATGTTCTATATATAGGAAATTTAGTGCGGAGTAGAATAACATGGATTTAAAAATTCTTTAAAAAAAGTTATATTAGGTGGACAACTGCATATATACAATGTGGTTGAAATAAGAGGGCAGTGGAATTAGTTATACTTGGTGCTTGAATATAGTTGAGTAGAATTCTAAGAATAAAAGGTGATACAAAAATGTTATATTGGGTGGCCCATAAGTTATTTATACATGGTTATTCTTATAGGGTAGAGTAAACTATAATTGTATAGGGTTGGTAAAAATTTTATAGAAAAATTATGTTTTATGAACATTAGCTGTTGGATATATGGAGTATCTGCAACATGGGGCGAAGTAAAGTTATAGTTACATCGTGTGATTCAAACAAAGTTAGAAGAAGTTTCAAATGAAGGGTATTTAAAAAATTATGATGAAATATTGTGAAATAGTGTAGTTCATAATCAATTGCACAAATAGGATAGTTGAAATATAAAATGGACTAGAAGTATAGTAAATTATTTAATAAACGTTATATTGGGTAAACAATAAGCAGCAGCATATACAGGGTGGTTATAATGCAGGTTGAAGTAGAAATATATATGCAAAAATTTTTTGAACATTATTGCTGTATAGGGTGCCCCATAAGAAGCTGTAATTTTGAACATGTGCTGTTTCATATATGCAATATCTAAACCAAGGCTCGAAATAGGATTATAGTTATACCGTTTGATTAAAACAATGTTAAAAAAGTTGCATATAAGGGGTGTCTGAAATAAAAGGTGGAGACAACTTATACTTTCCAGGGTGTTCCAATCAGAAAAATGATTGTATTGCATAGTTAGTTGAAATATTTTGTAGAGTAAAATTATGGTTATATAGGATGGTTCTAAAACTGATAGACAAATTAGTTATAATGGTTGACTAATTGTCAGCAGTATAAACAGGATGGTTTAAATATAGATCGAAGATGAGTTGTAGTTATACAAGGTGGTTCACTAAAAAATAGTTATATAGGGTGGCCAATAAGCAATTGCAGTTTGGGTGAAATATGTTGGGATGAATTTATATTTATACAGGGTGGTACAAAAAAGGTATACTGCGTGGCCGATTAGAAGATTATTTATTATTATATATGATAGTATAAGATTCAAGCAATTAAAAATATTATTTCATGCCTTTACAATACAAGCTGTAAACAAATAGAGGGTCACAAAATCTACGTTTTTGTGTTCTAACCAAAACCGGGATTTTGGTACGCTTTCTGACACCCTGTTTAATACTATATTACTGCAACTTTATTAAACTATAATAATTACCTTGGTTATTTTGAAGTTGATAGTTATAATTTTGAATTTGATTGTTATTTTGAATTTGATTGTTATAAGTTGTTCCTGCGTTGTAAGGGATTTGAGCATTAAACATCGAAGCCTCATAGTTCATATTGTTAGAAACGTTTTCTGGAGGAACATACGGATATCCATGAGAATTCCACATGAATGTAGGTTGTAGATATTGGTGAGCCTGAAACAAATATAACATATTACTTCTATAAACCTAATTGTCTTCTAAACGTTGTTTGTAGCATATTCATGATTACTTTTATATTTTTTTGGGCAATAATACCACAATGGAAATAAAACAACGTATATTGAAGAAAAACTAAACGTTGCAAAGTCTATTCTAATTAATATAAAGTCATTGACAACGAATTCAGAACAGACTTTGAAACTTTTAGTTTTCCTTCAATATACGTCGTTTTATTTCGATTGTGGTGTTACTGCCCAAAAAAACCCAAAATTAATCTATAAATCTCCTAAAACATAATTCTCATATAACCAAATTGTAATTATATTTAAAATTATTTAAAACAATTGTATTTGTTAGTTAATAAACTATCATACAAAAAGTGTAAGTACTTACAATTGGTTGGTTCTGATACTGTCCTGAATTAACATTATACATGCCCTGATTCATGGCAGTATATCTTCCTCTGAAATGATCACAAGCACGGTATTGTGATGATGATGAGTTTTCACTCTGAATTGGATACATATTTCACTGTTGAAGTCTCAACTGACAATACAAGTTATTGGCAAAACGTAAATTTAAATGCTTTCTTGTTATATGCCCCGCCCATTTGAGAAAAAGTTTCCCAATTTCGGATTAATTCCAACCAATCAGGTAACAATATTCTAATGCTTTTTGCAGTCCCATTCAGAGCCAGATTTTCGGTGAACTTGAATATCAACAGCTTGACATTTGCATAGATTTAGAAATAAATGTTTAACGTTTGAGGTAAACATTTACCTGGGTTCTAACTTCAATAAACTGTACAAAACTGCAGGACTATTTCTATGGAGTAGTTGGTAAACAAGAAATTTTAAAACAGATGATATAATTGAAGAGAAAGTATCTTAACTGGGGCCCACATTAACAACTTCTATAGCATATCGATAACTTATAGGGTATAAACTAATATAACATACAATTAAAATAGAAAACCTGCTCAAATTTTGCTTTTTAATAAAAACTCCAATTTCCTCTTTGGCATACATTAAATTACGGAATTGACAGATGTCAGAATTCAGAACGAATGCTATTAACTTCATATGCGTTTTGCTAAATAGACCTTTACATAGCTGATTCTGTTTTTTCCGGATTTGGACCTTGAAAAAGCCCCTTATAAGTGTGGGCGAAACGTCGGAATACCTTGTTATATGCCGGTTTAGGTATATAAATTATTTAATTCGAAAAAATAAAGCTGCCCAAATCCAGAAAAAACAGAATCAGCCATAAGTCTGGCCGAGAAAACCCCCGTTCTCATTAGACCTTTACATAATTGGAAAAAAAAATTATGTGCATGAGGCAACGTCCGTTAATTTTTCGGGCAGTTTATACCACGTTTATTCTTGTTTATAACATGAATACGAGAATTTCAATATAATTTATTAATTTACTATTAGTTGTAAATTGTTTTCTGAACGTTATTTGTGGCATCTTCTAGTTTATTTTAGATTTTCTTGGGAATAATACCACATCAGAGTTCAAACTTGTGTATATTTTAAAACCAAACGTTTCAAAATCCTGTCGGATTTCGTTTTCAATGGATATAAATTTATAAAGTAAAATTGAAATATATGACCTAAAAAAAAAAATTAGTTGTAAAGTTTTAATAGTTATAAACTTAAAGTGAACTATCAGTATAACGATGTTAATTAACATGTGTAACATTTCATCAATAAAGAATGGGGAAAAATGTATTAATATAGTGGAGGCATATATACAGTAAATCATTTTTGGCGAATTTATTTGACTCTTATAAGATCTGCTTGATTTTTATGAAAATATTTAATTTTGTGATTTGGCCCCCAAAATTAAGATTAGGATTTTCATTTTATTATACCAATACAGTTTCAATAAAGCCCTATATAATCTTGGAATATGAAGAGTAGAATGGGTCAAATAATAAATGAATAAATCTTTTAAACAAATAATTTTGAAAAACACAAATAAACTATATTTGAATTTTAATGACGATTCCTTAAAAAAGAAAGTATTATTTTAAAGAAAGAATTTGTTTTACTTTTCTTGTAAATTGTGACTGAAGCCCTGTATTCTCATTTTTTCCAAACTTGGTTAGTTGTTTGCAGATATAGGAAGTAATGTGTCCATTTTTTCCACATTTTTTAACAAATTATTTTAATAATATGAAAAATGTACACTACACATAATATATATAATATATTTCTATTTTTTCACAAATTCAGGTCGTATACTTTTGAAATAAAGACGGAATTATATTTTTGTTAATATAGTTTAAACAAATAATTACAAAAATATGAAAAAAAAACGATTTTTCTATTCCTAATACTGTGTGTGCTCTAGCATTGAATTCTATAATTTACTCAGCAAAATTAATACAAGGGGTTTTTCGTTAATTTTCCTGTAAAGTTCATGTGAGGTCCTTTAGCCTAATTTTTTTCAAAATTTTAGGACTAGTTATTTATATTAAACAAAATATCTTGTTTAATAGAGTTGAAATTTTTGATGAAAAAAAATAAAAATTATGGCATTTCAATTTTTAAGGTATATTATTTAAATTAAGAAAATTAGGAATTTCGGCGATTTCCAATTTTAAAAATTTCATAACAATTAACGGGTTAATTAACGTTCGAAATATTGTAAAGAATATAAATAAATTAATTAATTGCAAAATATGCATTTTTTCTAGGCTATATAGGTTTTCGTTGTTTAAACAATACCGTCAAAAGATATCAAGTGTCATCTTACACTTTTATAATCAAGAAGACTACCCGACATTAAAAAAACTTATGAATTAAAATATATTGCACTGCACTAATACATATATAATTAAAAGCCCGATATAAATACGTTATAGCCAATAATTTTCCGAAACATTTAGTTAAATGTCTACAGTCCGAAAAAAAGTTTCGCTTGCATCCTGATATCATAAAACCAATTTTGTTTCATACTGTCCAGTTCCGAATTATTATTGAGACGAACTATTTCTTGTGTAATGGTTTTTATAAAATTTCCAGATTTATCTACGGAACATGAAGTGAAAAGGCAATAACCCAAAGTTACCCAGGTAATTTTTAAGCAAGTAAGCTGGCTACAAAAAAGAGTTTAATTCCCCAAGGGTTGCTGTACTTTATTAACAGTTATCGTATCATGCAAATTATAGTATGACTAGGATTAATAAAAAGGATAAGAGTTCTTGGAATATAGAAATACGAGTCATAAATTTAATCCAAATTAACGCCGAACTCCTTTCTTAGTTTATGTTTTCTTTCTTTTTGACTGCCCTGCGTCATTATGCCTATAATAAATTCTATTTGTAATTTCTAACCGTATACATTTTATGCATAAGTAACTTCTGGTTCCTTAAAGTTAAATCTCTAAATTTAGGGCACCCTAGTAGTACCTATTAATTTGTTAGGTTTCAATATGCAGTTTTCAGGAATATACTGTCTCTAAAAAATATAAATCTTTCTAAAATGATCTAACGCTATTCACTTTAGTTTAGGCAAATAAAATAATGGTAATAAATAAACGGGATGGAAGTATACTAAGGGTTCCGTACCATCTTCAAGATTCTAATATTCCAGTTTCAGACAAGCAGGGAATGAGTGCATTTTCTTATATTTACCCTAATATCTTTTAAAGGAAGAGTTTTAAATTTATAAAAAATGTACACTTTCATTTTCCACGCACAGACTTTTTATTTTATCTGCTTCAGGATTCGCTTGATTTTTATAAGAATACATATGTATTTAGTTTTCTAAATTGACCGGCAAAAATTAACATTAGGGTTTTATTTTACAAATAAACTGTCAGGGAAACCTGTTATAATCTGTCTGAATTTTGAGGCTCTGTAGATTGGAAGATAAAGGGCCAAATAGGTCAAGTTTTAAATTAAAAATTACTAAATCTGTTATTCAAATTATTTAAAAATACAAATAAAATATATTTTTCGAAATTTTAGATAGTGTAGTTTCTAAAATGGGAATTAAGTCGATGTTTAATATTTTTGTTAATATCTTTTATACAAATGATTTAAAAATATGATATATTTGTAATTCACATAACGAGCCTTTTATCTGATATATTACATGATGCCTTTGAAAATTTAATTTTTATTTTAATTGTATAATTTGTCCCTAAAATTATTATGGGGATTTTCTAATAATTTTTCTTGTAAATCTCAAGTGAGCCCCAGTACCCTTAATTATTTTCAAAATTTTAGGTAGTATGGTTTCGGAAAAAAAGCAAGTAATGAGAATTTTTTATATCTTTATGTTAATATCTTGTAAACAATTAATTTAAAAAATATGAAAAATAATTATTTGTATTCCTCATAATGAGCCCTTTCATTTCATGTATTGCATGATGCGTTAAAAAATATTTTTTTTATTTTCCGTTTAATACTATAATTTGGCCCCAAATATTAATATTAGAGATTTCGTTGTATTATTCCTGTAAACAAAAAAAATTAGATCTTATTGTTTGGACAATAAAGGTGGGAATGTGTATTTTTTTAAATATATTTTAAAATATTCATTTTAAAAAAATTAAAAAGATTAATTTGTATTCGTCATAATGAGCCCTGTGATTTGATATCTACCATGATGTGTTAGAAACAATTTTAATTTTATATTTTTCATTTAATTCTGTAATTTGCCCCCCAAAATTAAAAGTAGAGTTTTCTCCTTATTTTTCTAGTAATTTTCAGGTCAGACCCCATACCTCTATTTTTTTTAATTTTGCGTTTTATAGTTTCGGAGATAAAAAGGGGGGAATGGTAAATTTTGGTATATTTTGGTTAATATCTTTAAAATTAATTTTTTTTATTATGGAAAAAAATACATTCATTTTACATGATGCGTTATTTTTAAATTTTCACTTAATTCTATAATTTGCCCCCCAAAATTAATATTAATGGTTTCTCCTTATTTGACCTGTAAAGTTCGGGCAACATTCTATATTTGCTATTATTTCAAAATTTTAGGCTCAGTAGTTTCGGAACCGTAGATTTTTTTAGTTCCCCTAAAATCAAAATTTCTTCTTTTACGATATGTACTCTTGATCGCGTTACCAAACTATACATTGATACCAAATTACAACCTCTTGCGTCCAGTAGTTTAGGAGAAAATGGCTGTGATGTGACACAGGCAGAAATCCTGAGTGATATTATAAGGGTATCCGTATTGTATATACGGAACCCTAAAAACGGCACCTGAAATATTCTAAAAGTTTAAGTGAAAATTAAATACCTAAAAAATATTCTAGTGTTAAATAATTCCGTCATGTGCGAGTTGAACTCACATACAAAGAGTTGCGAACAATCAATGATACAATGTGAGTTAATCAACTATTAATTGTTCTAAAAGAGAATGAGTAGATATTCTTAAATTTTCTTTAATATCTTTTAAACTAAGCTGACCGACTTTCAAAAGGAGGAGGTTTCATCAATTCGGACCCTATTTTTTTAGTATGTATGTTGAGTATCCCTAACATATTGGTCGATTTTTCCAAAACCCCTTATCGATGTGTTTAGCTTTTTAATGTGTAATCTATTATAAAAGATATACTTTTCTGCGTCGTGCAACATGTAGTTTTGCAGAAAATCGCCGAAAAATCTAATATTCTTATGAAAAAAATCCATAGGAGTAAAGTAACGACATGTTCTAATAAATATTTTAAATACAACGTCATAGTGCGGGAATTGTAGGCACTAGAAGTTTTAATTGCGAATTTGAAAATTTTCTATGTAAATCCCAAGCATATAGGTAATATAGTATAGTATTTTCGGCTTCTGAAATCAATGAGTACCAAGTTCATTCTGTTTGCATACCTGACAAATACCTAATTAAATAAAAAAAATCAATTTTTTGAAGACGCTTTTAACCTACTTATTGCCATACAATATAACTTTGTTAATAACCCTGTGTAACTGTAAAATCATTCCAACCCATATTCTAAGTATCTTGGAAATTCAATTGCTAATGGTCAACCTTATATAATTACTTTTTCTGTATGTATGTGTTTGTATACCTTGTGTTAGTCAATCAAAACCGTCTAATAACACTTCCAAAAACTCCATAATAAATTGAACTTTATATTAAAAGTGACTACTTTTACCTTACCGTGAAGAATAAACACTTCTCAAAAAGTTCACTGTATAATTGAATCAGCTGTGAAATTTGCACTAAAAAATAAATATTAGTTATTTTATATGTCAAATAATTCCGACATATAGATCTGTGTTATAGTTATAGCTTAATCACTTTAATTTGTGGTTTTGTTTCCTACACTAAACACCTTCTGTATAATCGCACCAAATAGCAGTTTGGAGTTTCATATGTGTTGCCACTGAATTTTCTGTTAGATCGGGAGTGGGTGACAACAAAATCAGCGTCTTCGCTAAATTGAAATTTTTAAATTTCCGTATGAGCAGGAATACAAACAAAATGAGCTTGTTACTCATTGATTTCGGGAGCCAAGAATACTATGCTTTGCACCTATATGCTTGGGATGTACATAGAAAAATTTCAAATCGCATTTAAAACTTCCAGTGCCGGCAATTCCCGCACTATTAAGTTGGAATTAAAATATTTATGAGAAAATGTCAGTTATGACACTTTGAAAGAATTATTTGATAAGAATATTGGATTTTTCACCGCTTTTCTGCAAAACTGCATGTTGCAGAACGCAGAGACCATATAGGGATCTTTTAGAATAGATTACACTTTAAGAAACTTTACACATCGATAAGAGGTTTTGGAAAAGTCGACCAATATGTTAGGGATGTTGGTCCATGCGTGCATATGTTCATTCACATATTTCCTCACTTTACCAATAGAAATCTTTTCCCATATTTCAAGTTTCACCAATCCGGATATATACTATTAAACAAGACTATAATCTTTCAAATCTGTGCACAATAGAAGAAGAAATCAGGTAACATAGATACAAAAAAAAACGGACGGAACTGTTAACCTCCTCCTTTTTGGAAGTCGGTTAATGAAGCTAATATTGGGGGCCAACTTAGAAAATTAAGTAAATATTTTTATAAAAATCAAGCCCATCATATCATGTAGTAGATAGAATGAAGAAACTCGTTGTGAGAAATAAAAGTATGTATTTTTTTATAATATTAAAAAGCTTAGTTCAAAAGTTATTAATAGTATACGAAAATCTAATTTCATGCTATTCTGAAACTCAAAATATTAGAAAAATATATACTTACCTACATTTTAATATGTATCAAGGATATCAAAGATCGGTTGAATTCGCAGTACTGTCAGGTAGGTTCTTGGAACTATTACTTCAAATTGAAGGATTAAATATGCATTCTACCTAGGAAATTCCCATTAATTTTAATTTTTCTGTTGGCAATGTCTAAATATTTATTGAATACCTCGAATTTACCTTCAACTGTGGTTTATTAAGAATTTTGGAGCCATCGGATAAGATTATATGGCATTTTAAAAAGTATGTCTTCCATAGGATTGACTAAAATTTTGCAAAAATACCCCTGGGGCTATAGTATCTATTTTTAGAACCTAAACTGGGTATGAGAAGATCTACTCTTTCAGTAATAAGATTGTTTTAGCTATAAAAAAAATGCAGTGTTATTAACGTATTACAACACGGAATATTATGACTAAGATACTTATTTTATTCAATATTTTTATTTAGGTTGATATATATATATCCTTCAGGGGGAGGGAGGAAACTTTAAAATTATTTTTGTTCTATATAGGATGTCCCAGAAATGTGAAAAATATTAAAGTTTTATTATTTTAATTGAATGCCCTGTACGAGTATATTATTACGTTTTCGCTATCTACGATTAACATGATAAGGTGTTTCATACAAGTATACTATACCTAAATCCCATAGAGTCTGTAACATTCACTATTTTATCAAAATGTAGTAATCATTTAAAGGGTTAGTGTCTCAGCATACTCTTTTCTTATTTCCAACGAAATTCTAATAGGGGTCTCCTGAATAATAATATTTTGTGTTTCACTTGTGGGAAATCCAATATTGTGCACAAGGTATGAAATAAATACCAATTAATTAACCAAAATTTCAACTACTTCTTTAAGTTTAATGAAACACCCTGTATTTTAAGTCACCAACAGTAGTAGAATTTTATTCTCTATGCGACAGTATAACATTTCCCTATGCCTAACTGTTCACGTTCCCATAAAAAACGCACATTCACAGAATACAGACGAATTTTAACTTATATAATATTTAATAAGATATCTATGAGAATTTGACAGTTTACATTTCAACTTTTTTCCAGGAAATCAAAAAATGACATGTTTGAGGTCAAAACATTTTAATAACATTAGTTGCTGGGTAATTCATGAGGTAATGGTGGGTTTAAAACAATAATATCGGCTTATACTAAATGTTCGATATGTCATCTGTCTGACTCTAAACATAAATGTATCCTCTTTTCAAAAATTTTAGCAACATTTGCCAACATATTGACGCCTATGCTTTGATCCGGTGTTGTTGGAGAGGTTTTATAGACAATTCGTTTTGCGTATCCCTATAAAAAGAGTTCCGATGATGTCAAGTCAGGGGATTGTGGAGGTCAATTTTGAAAACCATTTCTTCCAAACCAACGATTTTGAAAATGGACATTTAGAAAATGTCGTACCCCAGGATGAAAATGTGCAGGAGCCCCATCCATTGGTAGCCACATTTTTGCTCTTATGTTTAATGGAATATTTTCTAAAAGAATTGAAAATTCAATGATTAAGAAGTCCAAAAATGTTAATCCATTTAAATTTTCTTTAATGAAATAGGACCACCTGTGTTGATTATCAATTTTCCGAAACTGATTGGAATCAAAATAAAAATGGAAGTTATATCGATTAACAGAGCCATTATTGTGAAAGGTGCATTCATCAGTGAATTAAAAAAGTTCTCATTTTCAGCTACTTTATCCAACCCTGATACCAAAATTGAACTCGATTTTCAAAATCATTTCCAGAAAGTTCCTAATAAATTTGGATTTTGTATCATGATAATTATGCTTGTTAAGAGTTCTGGACTGGCTTGGCAGATATTTCGGGCAATTTGTTTCTGCCCTATGTGAGGATTTTCGATTACTGAAGCTATAACAGCTAACTCGATTTCTTCGTTTTCCGTCACAGGTATTTCTTTTGCAGGTTTTCTGTACTCAACGGTCCTAGTTTGCCTGAAATTGTCCAACAGCATTACGAATGCTAATTTATTTGGATGAATTCTGTTAGGAAATTTCTAAGCTTAGATTCTAGGAGCTAATAAACAATTTGCAGGCATTCTCCAAGGAAAAAAATCATGTCGATTCGTTCGTCTTTTTCACTTTTTGAATAATAGCAGGCGAAATCTGAAACAATTTATAATGTTAGAAATACATAAATTGTTAAGTTCACAATAATTAAAATGAAAATAAATTCCAAAATTGGAAAAAACATAATAAACCTCGGAATGTAAAGAATATTAAATTTTCCAAGAATCAGAAAAGTATAAAAATTGTCAAAACTGTCAAAATCATTCTGTCAAAAAACCCAAAATGGAAAAAACTTAATAATCAAAAATACGAACGTCCTAAATCCCAAAATTATTTGAAATAACAATATCGTCAAATTTCACATATATTTATGAGGTATGGTAAACAGAAAATTGTTCGCTATATGATTAAGGATATGTACCAAATAATAAGGGACAAATATTTACAAAACTAAAACAAATTCCAAAAATTAAAATAGATGTCATAAACATCAAAATGCTAAGAATATGAAATTCCCCCAAAAATCACAAAAATATAAATATTGTCAAAAATTTCAAAACTATCCCGTCAAGAAGCTGTATGCCAAAACGGCAAATGTGAAATGAAGCCAAAATCTTCAGTAATAACAAAAAATATCAAATTCTCAAAAACGTAAAGAAAGGGAAAAATATCACAAATGTCAAAATATAATAAATTTCATAACTCTCATAAATGTAATAAATGTCATAAATGTCATAAATGTCATAAATGTAATAAATGGCATAAATGTCATAAATGTCATAAATGTCATAAATGTCAAAAATGTCATAAATGTCATAAATCTCATAAATCTCATAAATGTCATAAATGACATTTATGACATTTATGACATTTATGACATTTATGACATTTATGACATTTATGACATTTATGACATTTATGACATTTATGACATTTATGACATTTATGACATTTATGACATTTATGACATTTATGCCATTTATTACATTTATGACATTTATGACATTTATTACATTTATGACAGTTATGAAATTTATTATATTTTGAAATTTGTGATATTTTTCCCTTTCTTTACGTTTTTGAGAATTTGATATTTTTACATTTTATTATTATCATTTTTTGTCAATTTTGTCATTTTACTCATTTGTGACGTTTTCGACATTTTTGCCATTTTTGACATTTGTGTCTTTCATGACATTTATGACATTTATGACATTTATAACATTTATAACATTTATGACATTTATAACATTTATAACATTTATAACATTTATGACATTTATGACATTTATGCCATTTATGACATTTATGACATTTATGACATTTATGACATTTATGACATTTATGACACTCATAACACTCATGGCATTCATGACATTCATGGCATTCATGACATTTATGATATTTATGACATTTATGATATTTATGACATATATGACATTTATGACATTTATGACATTTATGATATTTATGACATTTATGACATTTGTGACATTTATGACATTTATGACATTTATGACATTTATGACATTTATGACATTTATGACATTTATGACATTTATGACATTTATGACATTTATGACATTTATGACATTTATGACATTTATGACATTTATGACATTTATGACATTTATGACATTTATGACATTTATGACATTTATGACATTTATGACATTTATGACATTTATGACATTTATGACATTTATGACATTTATGACATTTATGACATTTATGACATTTATGACATTTATGACATTTATGACATTTATGACATTTATGACATTTATGACATTTATGACATTTATGACATTTATGACATTTATGACATTTATGACATTTATGACATTTATGACATTTATGACATTTATGACATTTATGACATTTATGACATTTATGACATTTATGACATTTATGACATTTATGACATTTATGACATTTATGACATTTATGACATTTATGACATTTATGACATTTATGACATTTATGACATTTATGACATTTATGACATTTATGACATTTATGACATTTATGACATTTATGACATTTATGACATTTATGACATTTATGACATTTATGACATTTATGACATTTATGACATTTATGACATTTATGACATTTATGACATTTATGACATTTATGACATTTATGACATTTATGACATTTATGACATTTATGACATTTATGACATTTATGACATTTATGACATTTATGACATTTATGACATTTATGACATTTATGACATTTATGACATTTATGACATTTATGACATTTATGACATTTATGACATTTATGACATTTATGACATTTATGACATTTATGACATTTATGACATTTATGACATTTATGACATTTATGACATTTATGACATTTATGACATTTATGACATTTATGACATTTATGACATTTATGACATTTATGACATTTATGACATTTATGACATTTATGACATTTATGACATTTATGACATTTATGACATTTATGACATTTATGACATTTATGACATTTATTACATTTATGACAGTTATGAAATTTATTATATTTTGACATTTGTGATATTTTTCCCTTTCTTTACGTTTTTGAGAATTTGATATTTTTTGTTATTACTGAAGATTTTGGCTTCATTTCACATTTGCCGTTTTGGCATACAGCTTCTTGACGGGATAGTTTTGAAATTTTTGACAATATTTATATTTTTGTGATTTTTGGGGGAATTTCATATTCTTAGCATTTTGATGTTTATGACATCTATTTTAATTTTTGGAATTTGTTTTAGTTTTGTAAATATTTGTCCCTTATTATTTTGTACATATCCTTAATCATATAGCGAACAATTTTCTGTTTACCCCACCTCATAAATATATGTGAAATTTGACGATATTGTTATTTCAAATAATTTTGGGATTTAGGACGTTCGTATTTTTGATTATTAAGTTTTTTCCATTTTGGGTTTTTTGACAGAATGATTTTGACAGTTTTGACAATTTTTATACTTTTCTGATTCTTGGAAAATTCAATATTCTTTACATTCCGAGGTTTATTATGTTTTTTCCAATTTTGGAATTTATTTTCATTTTAATTATTGTGAACTTAACAATTTATGTATTTCTAACATTATAAATTGTTTCAGATTTCGCCTGCTATTATTCAAAAAGTGAAAAAGACGAACGAATCGACATGATTTTTTTCCTTGGAGAATGCCTGCAAATTGTTTATTAGCTCCTAGAATCTAAGCTTAGAAATTTCCTAACAGAATTCATCCAAATAAATTAGCATTCGTAATGCTGTTGGACAATTTCAGGCAAACTAGGACCATTGAGTACAGAAAACCTGCAAAAGAAATACCTGTGACGGAAAACGAAGAAATCGAGTTAGCTGTTATAGCTTCAGTAATCGAAAATCCTCACATAGGGCAGAAACAAATTGCCCGAAATATCTGCCAAGCCAGTCCAGAACTCTTAACAAGCATAATTATCATGATACAAAATCCAAATTTATTAGGAACTTTCTGGAAATGATTTTGAAAATCGAGTTCAATTTTGGTATCAGGGTTGGATAAAGTAGCTGAAAATGAGAACTTTTTTAATTCACTGATGAATGTACCTTTCACAATAATGGCTCTGTTAATCGATATAACTTCCATTATTATTTTGATTCCAATCAGTTTCGGAAAATTGATAATCAACACAGGTGGTCCTATTTCATTAAAGAAAATTTAAATGGATTAACATTTTTGGACTTCTTAATCATTGAATTTTCAATTCTTTTAGAAAATATTCCATTAAACATAAGAGCAAAAATGTGGCTACCAATGGATGGGGCTCCTGCACATTTTCATCCTGGGGTACGACATTTTCTAAATGTCCATTTTCAAAATCGTTGGTTTGGAAGAAATGGTTTTCAAAATTGACCTCCACAATCCCCTGACTTGACATCATCGGAACTCTTTTTATAGGGATACGCAAAACGAATTGTCTATAAAACCTCTCCAACAACACCGGATCAAAGCATAGGCGTCAATATGTTGGCAAATGTTGCTAAAATTTTTGAAAAGAGGATACATTTATGTTTAGAGTCAGACAGATGACATATCGAACATTTAGTATAAGCCGATATTATTGTTTTAAACCCACCATTACCTCATGAATTACCCAGCAACTAATGTTATTAAAATGTTTTGACCTCAAACATGTCATTTTTTGATTTCCTGGAAAAAAGTTGAAATGTAAACTGTCAAATTCTCATAGATATCTTATTAAATATTATATAAGTTAAAATTCGTCTGTATTCTGTGAATGTGCGTTTTTTATGGGAACGTGAACAGTTAGGCATAGGGAAATGTTATACTGTCGCATAGAGAATAAAATTCTACTACTGTTGGTGACTTAAAATACAGGGTGTTTCATTAAACTTAAAGAAGTAGTTGAAATTTTGGTTAATTAATTGGTATTTATTTCATACCTTGTGCACAATATTGGATTTCCCACAAGTGAAACACAAAATATTATTATTCAGGAGACCCCTATTAGAATTTCGTTGGAAATAAGAAAAGAGTATGCTGAGACACTAACCCTTTAAATGATTACTATATTTTGATAAAATAGTGAATGTTACAGACTCTATGGGATTTAGGTATAGTATACTTGTATGAAACACCTTATCATGTTAATCGTAGATAGCGAAAACGTAATAATATACTCGTACAGGGCATTCAATTAAAATAATAAAACTTTAATATTTTTCACATTTCTGGGACATCCTATATAGAACAAAAATAATTTTAAAGTTTCCTCCCTCCCCCTGAAGGATATATATATCAACCTAAATAAAAATATTGAATAAAATAAGTATCTTAGTCATAATATTCCGTGTTGTAATACGTTAATAACACTGCATTTTTTTTATAGCTAAAACAATCTTATTACTGAAAGAGTAGATCTTCTCATACCCAGTTTAGGTTCTAAAAATAGATACTATAGCCCCAGGGGTATTTTTGCAAAATTTTAGTCAATCCTATGGAAGACATACTTTTTAAAATGCCATATAATCTTATCCGATGGCTCCAAAATTCTTAATAAACCACAGTTGAAGGTAAATTCGAGGTATTCAATAAATATTTAGACATTGCCAACAGAAAAATTAAAATTAATGGGAATTTCCTAGGTAGAATGCATATTTAATCCTTCAATTTGAAGTAATAGTTCCAAGAACCTACCTGACAGTACTGCGAATTCAACCGATCTTTGATATCCTTGATACATATTAAAATGTAGGTAAGTATATATTTTTCTAATATTTTGAGTTTCAGAATAGCATGAAATTAGATTTTCGTATACTATTAATAACTTTTGAACTAAGCTTTTTAATATTATAAAAAAATACATACTTTTATTTCTCACAACGAGTTTCTTCATTCTATCTACTACATGATATGATGGGCTTGATTTTTATAAAAATATTTACTTAATTTTCTAAGTTGGCCCCCAATATTAGCTTCATTAACCGACTTCCAAAAAGGAGGAGGTTAACAGTTCCGTCATTAATGTCATTAATGTCATTAATGTCATAAATGTCATAAATGTCATAAATGTCATAAATGTCATAAATGTCATAAATGTCATAAATGTCATAAATGTCATAAATGTCATAAATGTCATAAATGTCATAAATGTCATAAATGTCATAAATGTCATAAATGTCATAAATGTCATAAATGCCATAAATGTCACAAATGTCATAAATATCATAAATGTCATAAATGTCATAAATGTCATAAATGTCATAAATGTCATAAATGTCATAAATGTCATAAATGTCATAAATGTCATAAATGTCATAAATGTCATAAATGTCATAAATGTCATAAATGTCATAAATGTCATAAATGTCATAAATGTCATAAATGTCATAAATGTCATAAATGTCATAAATGTCATAAATGTCATAAATGTCATAAATGTTATAAATGTCATAAATGTCATAAATGTCATAAATGTCATAAATGTCATAAATGTCATAAATGTCATAAATGTCACAAATGTCATAAATGTCATAAATATCATAAATGTCATAAATGTCATAAATGTCATAAATGTCATAAATATCATAAATGTCATAAATGTCATAAATGTCATGAATGCCATGAATGTCATGAATGCCATGAGTGTTATGAGTGTCATAAATGTCATAAATGTCATAAATGTCATAAATGTCATAAATGGCATAAATGTCATAAATGTCATAAATGTTATAAATGTTATAAATGTTATAAATGTCATAAATGTTATAAATGTTATAAATGTCATAAATGTCATAAATGTCATGAAAGACACAAATGTCAAAAATGGCAAAAATGTCGAAAACGTCACAAATGAGTAAAATGACAAAATTGACAAAAAATGATAATATTGACAAAAATGTTTAAAACGTCTGAAATATTAGAATTGTCAAAAAAGTAAAAAATGTCGAAAACGTCCAAAATGCCAAGAGTGTAATTAATATCAAGAATTCCGAAAATATAACAAATTTTAAAATTTCCTTCATCAGTTGCGCTTCCCACAATTGAATGTCCTCTCGAACACTTCTTTATGTATTTAAAACATTCCGTTAAATTTGAAGACGCGAGATGTAAGACCGACATCTAGGATTTTCGAGAAAATCAGCCCATAGAGTTTCCGAATCTGGAGCCGTTCCGTGTAAATGCTGTTCTCCCTTAACTCCTAGGACAGAATGTCACGATAAAATTTTTCAGGATATTTCACCGTTGCGTACACAGGAATGACACCTCGAAGAGAGTATTCAATATCTCAGACAGGTGAAGTAACCTGAAAAATTTTATCGTGACATTCTGTCCTAGGAGTTAAGGGAGAACAGCATTTACACGGAACGGCTCCAGATTCGGAACCTCTGTGGGCTGTTTCTCTGGAAAATCCTAAATGTCGGTCTTACATTTCGCGTCTTCAAATTTAAGGGAATGTTTTAAATACATAAAGAAGTGTTCGAGAGGACATTCAATTGTGGGAAGCACAACTGATGAAGGTTCCCTGACCAGAAACAATGTATATTATATATGATATATAATGTATATTGTCTTGTGTACAAAAGAATGACACCTCGAAGAGAGTATTCAATATCTCTGACAGGTGAAATAACCTGAAAAATTTTATCGTAACATTCTGTCCTAGGAGTTAAGGGAGAACAGCATTTACACGAAACGGCTCCAGATTCGGAATCTCTGTGGGCTAATTCTCTGGAAAATCCTGCTCTTACATCTAGCGTCTTCAAATTTAACGAAATGTTTCAAATACATAAAGAAGTGTTCGAGGACATTCAATTGTGGGAAGCGCAACTGATGAAGGTTCCCTGACCAGAAACAATGTATATTATATAAGATATATCATGTATATTGTCTTGCGTACAAAGGAATGACACCTCGAAGAGAGTAATACATTTTAAAATATGTAAAATGTTAAAAATATAAAAAATGTCACTAATGTTAAGTTTATTAAAAATGTTAAAAATATTAAAAGCGTTTAAAAATTACGACAATAAATGTCAAAAAACGTAAAATAATTTAAGATATTACGAACAATGCACTGCAATGTTTGTAGGGGTACCTCTGATAACACGACTTCCATTTTCTGAAATATTGCAGGCCATAACCAAACAGTGGAGTAGAATTTGGGCAGTTCCTTGTGTAGCCAACGGGCTTACAGTTTATTAAAGCGTTTGCAGTACCTCCCAGCAAGAAATTATGGCGAAATTTTTAAAAACACCTCTCATTTTGTAAGTAAATGCAGCCCATACCCTAACTGTTTATAATATTTATCGAGTTCTTAATGTAGCCAGTGACCTAAAAACTTAGTATGTGTTGCAGTACACTCCTGCAGTGTTTGTGTATGGATATTTGAAAATACAACTTCCCATTTTGTGGAATAAAGCAGACAATAACCTAATAGTTTTGTAAATCTTGGGCAGTCCCTTATGTACCCAATGGGCTACTATTTCACTAATGTTTTGCAATCCCTCCCAGCAAGCAACAATTTTAAATATTTCCCACTCTTCATTTTGTAAATACAAGCATCCAATAACAATATCTACCAATATTGCTAGTGAAGGGCGACCATACCCTACTACTATTTATCGCAATATGGACGATAGTATCTATTTTTACGCTGACATACTGAGATTTAAAATTAATTAATAAAGAATACGTTTGCATAAAATGAAGCAAACACTTAATAAAATTAAACTTAATATATATATTAAATATATGTATTAGATGGCGGGAATTCATCCGCGTAGTTGATAATTCATCCTTGCCGGGATCGATAGCAAAATGACGACGTTTCGGCAGAGTCTCATCTGCCCTCTTCAGGTCGGTTCGCATAATTCTCGTAGCCTTCTGCTTTCGCTTCTAGTAACTCGAATACTCGAATACAGTATTCATCTAATACATTTAGTGCCCGCGAAAACATAAAAACAAATATATATATATTAAAATTTCTAAACACTGATGATGTCAAGTCCTATAGTAAATGAGAAATTCATATTCTATGTAATTGAGAAATCCTGAAACCTTTCATATTTTATAAATGAATCTACATTTCTTGAATAAAATGGTTCACCTTCCCCTTCAATTCCTAGCGGTTGCAACTACCCCTAAAAAAATTCTTAGGAACAGTGATTTGAAAAACTATATTAGAAGTTCCTAAATAACGAAATATTAACCAAAAATTATTAACAATGTCTAGTAAACTAAAATAAATTTTATATATGGGGGGCAGCTACCCCCTTGACCTGAATAACTTGCCGTGAGCGTTCAATGCTTCCCAAAAATTAGCTGACTTGTCCCCACCCTTGCCAAATGTTTTCTGATTTGTCCCTTTGTACAGGAGAATTTTTTTCTGATTTGCCCCTCTATAGGGTACGTCCTGATCAGGATCATCATTTCCATGATAGGGAATCAATCGATCCAAATGAACCACCCTCTTCTTAGCTATCGGATTCCTCCGAATATGATAGATAACCTCATTGATCCTCTAACCACTCAGTAAGGACCGTCCCAGGTGGATGTGTGGATATGTGCTGATTTTTGATTCGGACGAAAGCTCCATACTAAGAAATTCAATAAATATACTAGGAACCTATCAGAACATAGCGTTGAACCTGTTATTCAGATTCTCACCCTAGTTATGGAAACATTGCTTTCTAAGGGTCTAAACTATGCTGTAACTGACAAAAACATATCAGTACAGGTCATAGGTTTAATGGAATCGGCAATAAGCAGCAACAAGACACCGCAATTGGAACAATTTCGATGGAAGATCAGGGGCTTGATTCTCGAAACCATTCGACCGCTGTACCACTCGAACGATGACGTCAATCGAATGAAATTTGTCATAAATGACGTTTATTTGGTATTCTTGAAGGTCGTGTACGACAAGAGGCTCTAACTGTCAAACGCATACGAAAGTTTGACAATTGTAGTAATCAAATTTGTGGGTCAGTTTTGTTTTGTATTGTTTTGTTGGGCATAAGAAATTAACTTATTTGCGCTATAAATTTTAAAAATTCTACGTAACATGCAACTTAGTGAAGCAGTTCTGGCAATTCACCATATTTTAATTTTATCATCGGGCCCCAGAACTGCAATTGAGAAAATAAATCGAACCAAACATCAACAAATCCGAAAGGAGGATCACAAAAACACAAACTCGTCATCATTGTACATGCTGACATTGGAAATGCCACCATTCTGATGGACAAAACGCAATACAACTGAAACAACGACAAGTCATTGCCAACTGAACTTCCGGAATAGAGTGAAATATTTACAACACTCTCAAAGATCATGTTGAGTACCTTCCACTGGCGACAAGGGGAAAATAATCTTTAAGACTACCCAAGATACACAAGTACCTCTCAGACCAATTACAAGCTCCGGTAACTTACCAACTTTAGAACTATCAAAATTCCTTCCACCAATCATCCAACTTTTGGAGGGCAAAATATCATCGTACGTCACTGATTCAAAACATTTTGTCAAAATCATCGAATTCACGGACTTGAGCCAGGACATCGCTTGGTAAATTTCGACTTTGACAACCTCTTCACGAACGTACCATTAGACGAATCTCATAATATAGTGAGAAATAAACTTACTGAGAATGATTCAGTCCTTGACTTTCTCCAATGTTGCCTCAGCAGGAGAAAGTCCGGTGCGTTATGCATGGAGATGGAATGCCTACGGTCTCCCTGTTATCAGCAAAACCTACATGGAATGGATAAAATAATATATACTGAAGGAGTATGAGAACCACCCTAACCTCGACACCTTTATTATTTGGCAACACGGAGAAAGATAACTAAAGACATTCCTGGAGCACCTAAACCGATCTCAACCATGCATTAGATTCACTCTAGAGAGGAAAGAGAGTGGCAGTCTACCATTCCTTGATGTGAACTGCCAAAGGACTAGGACTGCAATGCAAACACCAGTCTACGAACGAAATCTGGCATCTTCAGAACACTAATACATAGAGCCAAAAATATCTGCAGCACATCCACGATACACTTATAATGGTATGCTGATTTCTCAACTCAAATTCGAACGGTTGTGCGCATTAAGTAACGTTGGAGTCAAAACATTCATTACACGTTACACTTATATTATTATTACATATTAGTTTTATTAATATTACTAAGAAAAATGCCGAATTGTGCTATAGCGACATGTAAAAATACAAACTGAAATACTAAAGGTACGAATATTAAATATTTTGGATTTCCAAAAAAATGAGGATTTAGCGAAACAATCGATAAATGCTTGTTGTCGAAAAGATAAAATCAATTTAAAAAATGGTAAGTAAAGAGTTCACTCTTACTGTTTTAATACAAATGCTAATCTTATAGTTTTTTTATTGTTGCTGTTTCTTAAATTTTAGCCCGTATATGTTCTTTACATTTTGAGGAGAATTGTTTTCAAGTTTCTATGAGGCAAAGACTTTTGGATATTTTTACAGAAACCAGAAATACCGTGGAAGTAGGAGAGTCATGTCTACTGAATGTTTTAGATGAAACAAAACCATCCACAAGTAAAGTGTCAGATACTGAAGATGTTTGCTTAACACAAAAAATGCTGTCCAATTTGATTGGACCAAAAGAAATTATTCAATCACAGTATGAAGAACAAGACTACATTTGTAGAATCAGATTACTTACAAGAGGATTTAACTAGAAATGAGTTGATGAAGAATTATGAAATTAAAGAAAAAATTAGCCTGGAATGTTTACAGTATGTTGCAGGTTATGTAGCATACAAATTCAAGAAGAAATATTCTCTAGGGGTTTCCACAAAAAGGTTAAATTGCTCCAGAATACCTGACTGGTTAGACAAAATATCGAATGGTTCTCTTTTACGCCCTAACGGTGATTTTTGGCTAGTAGCTCAAATTATGGAAGCAGAATTTTACCAAATGCATGGAAATTATTTAAGTAACGAGGAAAATATCTTCCATAGTTTAGCTGAAAGAAGCCTACACCGCTTACCAAAAACATCAGTGCCATATGAAGTGATTCTTTGCTTAAGGAGGACAAGAACATATATTAGACTATGAGAGATGAACCGTAGAATAAGTTTCAGCAACTGCTAAAGAAAATTGGAAAAAAAACTATATAAATTAACAAATAAAAAATAATTCGCATTCGACACAGTTGTTTTATTTATTCTATATAAGATTTAATGCTCGCTGTAGTTGTTGAAATACTAGTTCAACAAAAATCTCATTAACAGAAAATAGAACCACCTGAATACTTTTGTTATTAACGATAATGTTAATTTTTTAAAAAAGAATCAAGTCAAATACAATATAGGTAGAATTTTTATTGTTAACAGATGTTTTAAAATTTTTGGTACTTCTTACACGATAGGTATAAGTATTTTTCAAAGGTAAATGTTGACAAGAAAAAAATTACCATCATATCTCCTTCAGCAAATGAATAAGTCGCTTTTATCGAAAACAAAAATGTTCATTTCATTTTATAATAATTGAGTGAAAATAACATTTACATTCAATCATTCACTGTTACACATGTTACATTATATATCCAATTCAGTTGCAAAATAGGTCTTTTAAACTAATTATTGATACGAAAACTCTACTATCTCATATGTGTTTAGCTTTAAGAATTTTAAATTTAGACTCCAACGTGACGTCATACCAGACTGCTGGATGCGCATCGGCATACCGTTATAAGTGTATCGTGAGCACACCAGAGGCCATCAAAGAGTAAGTAGAATTTCAATTAAAATGATTTTCAAGAGCAGTAACATCTTGAGGAGGATGATTACAAAAACACAGCTAGAAACAACTTCAATACCAAATGGTCGTATTTACAGCATACCCTGTGAGTGTGGCAATCCCTTTATTGGGGATACCAAGCGAGCTCTGAACACCAGGAGCATTGCACAGCTACTCAAAGGGCCGACCAGGCCAGGGTAAATCACAAGGAAAGACACTGGTACAAAACAAAATTTATAGAGACGGCATACATAATCTCGAACGAGAATTTAATTAGTGAGCCCCAAATTAAAAAAAAAAACACCGACAACCAAATAAGCGGTTGAGGGATTCAATACGAACACGAGCAATGCTCTGGATTTACTAAAATTCACCTGTTCATTATAGCAGATTCAAAGCTATTGAAACATTTGTGAGATCAACCATCTCAAGACGATGTAATTGCGAGGAAACCTCCACAAATGTACTAAGGCGATTTTGAAACATTGCTATAGCGATTGACAACAGCTGCAAACACAGATAACACAAAAATTTGAAGGGATAAAACCTAATGAACAGGCAAAATAATCTAAGGTGGCAAATACACTTTTAATAATATTTCCCAAAATAGATGATTGCACAATGTTATTAAACGTGTATTGGTAATATTGGAAAATTGATTGAATAGAAATTTGAGAGAGCATTAAATTGTTTACTAGGACCGTGTATGGTTGATATTGTTTATTGTTTGGAGCGAAAATATTGAAGGGGATAGCTTATCATTTTTTTGAGCTCAAACAATAAAAATATTCAAGGGGTTGTGGGAGAATAATAATAGTGCAATATTTTTTTTTCCAAAAAAAGAGCCTCTACAAAATCTTACTATAACTAAAACTACTTACACCTTAATGCTAAAATGAGTTCACAATATAAAATGTTCGATAATTAAACAGTGTAAAGAATATGATCTGAATACACAATAAACAGAAATATTCAATTTAAAATTTATAGGAAAAATTCTAGTAAAATTGTGGTTAAAAATGAAGGAAATGTGTGGCAAAATTATTGTTTTATGTCATAAAATGTAAAGAATGTCAACATAGAAATTGAACAGTTTAAGGTAATAGATTTCTATGTAAAGAAATAAAGGGTTTATTTAAATTTGCTTTGGTATTTAGACAAAGATTTTATTTCGTTATGTATAGCAATGTCTTCCAAAAATTCAAGTTTGGTAAAATTGTTATTTACAATTGGGCATTTGAGAATGGAACTAGAATGGGGACTAAAAGTGTGTTTAATAAATGCTAAATGGTGTCCAAATGCTGATATGTTTGGATATTTTATATGTGCAAAGAATTCTGCTGTTTCAGTGATCCCATTAACGTCATAAGGGCAAACCTAGAAAAAACTTTTGAACTATCCCGATACTGAGTTGTTCAAAAGGAGATAATGGTCTTCATTCAAAGGAATTAAGGCAGACTTTTTTATTTTTCGTTTTGTGTTATGTTGTTCTTTGTGAAGTATAGTTGAATTGTCAAGGTGTATTTTATGGCCTGGGTTCCAAGCATGTTCACAAATTTTTCAAATTGTCGTTTTTTATGTAATACTTGTAGTTGAAAAACGGGTGGAGTTGAGTTATATTTATGCAGGTTGGATAGAAAAATGTTATATTGTTAGGGTCATTAGTAGTTGCATATACAATGTGGGTGAAATAAGGTAAAATAGAATTATATTTATACAGAGTGGATAAATAAATATGTTATGTAAGCAGGTAGGATATTTGAATTTTCTTGAGCTATTATTAAAGTGATGAAATGAGTTGGAAAAAATGTTAGAAACAGTAGTTTATTCTGGTTGGTTAAAATATAAGATGGACTGTAATTATAGTTTATAGGGTGGTTAAAAATTGTTTTATATCCACAAGTTCAAGTAGCATATTATAGGATGATTGAAATATGTAGCAAAGTATGATTACAGCTATACAGGAAGGTTTAAAAAATATTATAAAAGAATGTTATCATCCACAAGCTGTTTCATATACCGGATAGATGAAATATAGGGTGGACTAGAATTCTAAGTATATCTACAGGTTGGTGAAAAAATATTATATAGGGTTGCCCAAAACTACTTGTATATACAAGGTAGTTGAAATATAGCATGGAGTATAATAATAATTATATTGTGGGTAAAAAGTTAGAAGAATTTAGTTATATAGGGTAAAGCATGAGCTGCATATATGGAGTATAGGACGAAGTCAAGTTTTCGTTACACAGTATGATAAGCAAGGTTAGATACAGTTGCAAATGAAGGATGGATTAAATGAAGAGAAATTATATTTCATACTGTGCTTTAAAAAATAAGAGGAAAAAATGTAAAATAGCGTAGCTCATAATCAGTTGCACAGATATGATATTTGAAATATAGGGAGGAGTAGAGATAAGTAGTTTAATATCTAAAAATGTTACATAGGGTGCTCCATAGGCTGTTGAAGTTTTGGTGAAATAAATTGGGAATTGGTGGATTTATATTTACACAGAGTGGTACAGAAATGTAACACTGGGTGGCCGATAAGTAGTTGCACATACAAGGAGGTTGAAATAGAGGGTGGAGTTGAAATAGATAGTGTGGATAAAAAATTATGCTATTTTTTTTAAGATGACATGAGCTGTTGCATATATGCAGTATCTGGGGCGAAGTATAATTATAGTTATACATTGTGATTAAAACATGTTAGAAAAAGTTGCATATACGAAGTAGCTGAAATATAAGGTGGAACCATCCAAGTTGGTTAAAAAATACCTCAAACATGGTTATTTAGCGTATTTATTTATTTTTTTTTTATTTTATACAGGATGGTTCAAAAACCGATAGACCAGTAAGTTATAATGGGTGACAAATTGACAGCAGTATATACAAGATATTTTAAATATAGATGAAGTTATAGCTATAGAAGGCAGTTCTTAAAAATATTGAATAAAATTGTTATATAGGGTGGCCATCAATAATTGCGATTTGGGTGAAATGGGTTGTTATTGGTGAATTAGTTATACAGGGAGGTACAAAAAATGTTAGATTGGGTGGTCCATAAGTAGTTGTAAATATAGGGTGGTTAAGATCGGGGCTTAGTAGAATTATAGTTTTACAGAGTGGATTAAAAAATATTTTTAAAAAATTGTTGTATAAGGTAGAACAGGAACAGTTGCATTCGGCTATATTAAATACCTGAAATATGGAGCGAAGCAAAATTTTATTTATATATTCTGTTTAACACAATTTTAAAAAAAGTTGCATATAAAGAGCGGTTAAAATTATAAATTACGAAGTGGCTCAAAAAATATCAAAAATCATTGTTATGTAGCCCTTGGGTGACAAATAAACAATAGCATATACAAGATGGTTGCACTATAGGGTGAAGCAGAGTTACAACTATACTAGGTGGGTCCAAAAAAGTGTTGAATAAAATTGTTATATAATGTGGCCCTATAAGCACTTGCAGTTTGGGTGAAATATTGTCTTCTAAACGTTGTTTGTGGCATATTCTTGATTACTTTTATGCTTTTTTGGGCAATAACACCACAATAGAAATAAAACGACGTATATTGCAGGATACCAAACGTTTCAAAGTCTATTCTGACTTCGTTGTCAATGGCTTTATATTTATTGATGTAGATTGCAAAATGAAAATTTGATTTATGACATTTAAAATTGACATTAGAAAATTTGTTGTTTTTAGATATACAGGTTGCACAAAAAATTCACAAATTTTTGATTTTTCAAATTGTCGTTTCTTTATGTAATTTTTGTGTTCATTTATTCGTACGTTTAATGGTCTCGATGTTTCTCCAATATAAAATTTATTGCATTCCTTGCTCTTATATATGCAGTTTTTTGTGTTCTGGGTTTTGTTTGTTGGTTTTGTTTTCGATATTAAAGATTTTAGTGTATTTCTTGTTTGGAATGTTGTTTTAACATTAAATCTGTTGCCCACTCTTTTCAATATTTCTGACAGACCCTGTATATATGGTATAGTTGTAACTGTAATGTTGTTGTCTTGAGTAGTAGTAGTGTTAAGAGAAGTTCTGGGTTGAATCGGAAGGTTTGTTTTCTGTTCAAGTCTGTTTAACTCTTTGTTGAAAAATTTTGTGGGGTAATTGTTTCCAGTGAGAACATTCTTTAAAATTATTTTTTCTTTGTTGAATTTATTATCATCAGAACAGTTGGCCTTTGCTCTATCATATAATGACTTAATGACACCTTTCTTTACTGTATTCGGATGATTTGAATTGAAATTTAGGTATCTGTTTGTATGAGTTGGTTTTCTATAAACTTCTGTTTCGAATGAAGATTCTGTTTTTGTTATTAATATGTCTAGGAAAGATTGTTATTTTCTTCAATTTCTAGGGTAAATTTGATAGTTGGCTCTTTGTTATTTATGTCATTTAATAATTTATCTAGTTCTTCAAGATTGTGTTCCCAAATTACGAAAATGTCGTCAACGTAACGCCACCAAATTAAAGGTTTATTTTTTTTGATAAAATTACTTCTGATGATAATAAATTCAACAAAGAAAAAAATAATAATTTTAAAGAATGTTCTTACTGGAAACAATTACCCCACAAAATTTATCAACAAAGAGTTAAACAGACTTGAACAGAAAACAAACTTTCCGATTCAACCCAGAACTTCTCTTAACACTGCAACTACTCAAGACAACAACATTACAGTTACAACTATGCCATATATACAGGGTCTGTCAGAAATATTGAAAAGAGTGGGCAACAGAGTTAAAGTTAAAACAACATTCCAAACAAGACATACACTGAAATCTTTAATATCGAAAACAAAACCAACAAACAAAACCCAGAACCCAAAAAACTGCATATATAAGATTCCTTGCGAATACAATAAATTTTATATTGGAGAAACATCGAGACCATTAAAAGTACGAATAAATGAACAAAAGAATTACATAAAGAAACGACAATTTGAAAAATCAAAAATTTGTGAACATGCTTGGGACCTAGGCCATAAAATACAATTTGACAATTCAACTATACTTCACAAAGAACAACAGAACACAAAACGAAAAATAAAAGAGTCTGCCTTAATTCTTTTGAATGAAGACGATTGTATCGCTTCTACTTCTATAGAATTTAATCGTATCTCGTTACCGACAATTAAGGAAGAAATTATTAATGGTAACCTCCTTTTGAACAACCCAGTATCGGGATAGTTCATAAGATTTTTCCTAGGTTTTCCCTTATGACGTTAATGGGATCACTGAAACAATAGAATTCTTTGATCGCATTTTTGGAGAATGCGCTATCTTGTAACAAAGTCGTACCTAGGAACTCCACTTATAAATTCTAAAGACAACTCTTTCAAATTCTTCTAATTTGAAAACTATAATTCATGATCTTTAGAATTTTTTGTGCTACCTGTATATCTAAAAACAACAAATTTTCTAATGTCAATTTTAAATGTCATAAATCAAATTTTCATTTTGCAATCTACGTCAATAAATATAAAGTCATTGACAACGAAGTCAGAAAAGTCTTTGAAACGTTTGGTATTCCTGCAATATACGTCGTTTTATTTCTATTGTGGTGTTATTGCCCAAAAAAACATAAGAGTAATGGGTGAAATATATTCGGGATTGGTAGATTTATACTTATGTTTAGTGGTTCAGCAAATTTAGAAGAAATTGTTATATTGGGTAGCTCATATGTTTTATAAGCTATTTCTTTTTACAAAGAATTATACTTTCCATACGCGGGTGAAACAGCGGGTAACAGCTAGTAACACATAAATGCTTAAATTAATTCAATAAACAGTATAGGTATCAAAGAACAATTGATGAACAAAATTAATTCGCAAAACATCCATATGAGTCTTCTATGGTACTGAATAGTTCTAATGTCATTTGAGGTACACAGATATTTTTTACTAGGTCTGCATCAAGCATGCGCTTTTGAGTAGATCTGAATTGATAAGGAATTGTTTGGTTTACTCCTTGATGATGACAACTTAGTTGTTGAAACGGGGTTGAGTTTTTAAAATAAAGGTTTGCTGTTAGGGTGCAAAACTGTGTTTTTACATTTAAATAAGGAATTAGTTCAGAATTGTGTTCTGCGAATAAAGCTATTAACAAACTGTACAATAATACAGAAAAAGCTTATCCTAAAGTTTACTTCATTATTCATAAATGCTTTTATAAACTATATACTTCAGTTTGGCAATTCTCTAATAGATGGGGATAGTAATACTTATCTGTATAAAAATAGTTAAACAGTCAAAACACATGAGGTGTAACGAATATTTTGAAAAAACATATCAATTTTCAAGCAATCTATTTATTTGTCATCGTTCTTCACGGTTTGATCATCAAAATTGTTTGATCGCCTTTTGTTTATCAGGAATCGTGCACAAAATTACAAATCACAAAAAAAGATACATGAGCAGCTCAATGGTAACATGTGTTAACATTATATCCAGTGACAAATACAAACTACTTCCAATCTTCTATTTTCAACCCCGTTAAATTCACAATAATAAAAAGAAGGAATCTGCAAAGTCTCCATGATGCATTCATGCGATTGATATTACTAATAGAGGGCTGCACCATCGAAGCAAATGAAAATATATAATATTGAAATATTTTTTAAAATTCTTTCCAAAAGAAAAATGAAACATAGTTAAAAATGCCACTACATACTCATAGAATAAATTAATCATAGTTAACACTAACAAAAAAAGTATAAACATCAATATTATAAACACAGTGAGGTACAAATTCATTAAAAAATCAAGGATTCCTTTTATGGACATATGCACGAATTCCTATCTCATTTATTGCTTTGAATTTCTTTGCAGTCGTTTAGTATTCGTTTTTTCTCCAATCTTTAGTTACTTTGATCTTAATATTCTGGTTTAACAATTCCGAGTTGTTACTTAATTATTTTAATTTGTAATGCATTTAATATTTTTTAGAAGTTATAATTCTGTTTCTATTCTAATGTAGATTAGTTTAGATGCTATATAGTTATAATGACTTATCAAAAGATCAGTAATAGGCCTCATTTATAGAAACACTATTTAAAAAATTTGCCTAGCGAATTTACGAAAAATTTTAGAATTTATTTTTTAATCCTTTATGAATAATATCGAATATAAACTTCCCAAGCACAAACAATAACCCTGGTTTAAAATAAATAAAGCTTTCTGGCTTGCAATGGATCAATTTTATAAGCCGTTATTTTTCCTGGAACTATTTGAATCCCTATCATTCAAAATAATCAACTTAGCAGTTATCCCCAGCAGGAGCCCTATTTTGTAATTCTTAATGATCCAAACAAAACTTATAATTGACCATTTGTTAATTGTTGCAATTTTTTGATAAATTTCAGGCCACTAGGGTACTGTGACAGGGTACCTGGCCATATGATTTCATTACGAAATTGTAGGGAAAAAACGTTAATTAACCTCAACTAAGCAAGAAATGTGGGTTGGCAAGGGATTAATTTTATGACCGGTTGATACTTTAATCTATCCTTCAATAAGCATTAAGAAGCATTGAAACTCTTTGGTTGGGTTTATTTGTCACTTAAGGGAGATTATTGGTAATCTGCGTGCTTCTATTAGAAATAAAAAAAATGCATAACCTAAAATGTCATTTAAGAAAGAGATAGGCAATTAAAAGCAACTACTGCTTTTAACTACTTATAAGCAGTAAATCGCTGCAAACAGCTTATTTACTTGAAACGTATGAAGATTAATAACCTAAGGGAATTTTCAAACAACTATAAGTAAGTTGTTTTCTGAATGATACTTGTGGCATATTTTTCAATGTCTAAGTGCTTCTTGGGAAATAATACCACAGTTTAAAGGAAATTGCTGTATATTCCAAACGTTTCTGGGTCTAGATCAATGGTTAGGAAACTACGGATTAAAAAAGGCACAATTCTAAGATGTAAATTAAAATATTTGACAATGTGCATTATTTGATTTTTGACGTAACTAAGACTTAACTACTTATAACCAGTTATAAGTAGTTAAAAGCAGTAGTTGTTTTTAATTGCCTGTCTCTTATTTAAATGACATTTTAGGTTATGCATTTATTTTTATTTTTAATACATCATATATAGGTACATGTCCAAGGAAATTAATATAAATTTATTAGCAATTAGTGATGTGGCGTTATTAACATAGCTGCTATTAAACAACTATTATTTACTCGATAACAATAGCAACTGTTATTGTCGACTAAAAATAACAGATAACAGATATAAGTTTATTACAGCGTAGCGCTAATCAAACAATAACGTAAACAGTTCTAACCTCAACTGCCTTTTCGAATAGCAATAACAGATCGACCGAAAACTAAACGACTGAAAAAACAGTTGTTCTGTTTCGACCGATAACGCACACAGCAGTTTTCATACATAACGTTTCTGTTCGCCGTTATTGAAAATAAAACGTAGGCTGAATACCAAAAGCTGTTAACTGATTCGTATTGAACGCGCTGAACGGCCAAGCAGAAAAACATTATTGAAAAATTTAACAGGAGTTTGTCTGATCTTGCAAACGTAATAATAGCGTTCAGATATACTTTCGTTCATCGTTGTCATTGCTGAAATCTTGACAATGTAATTATAAATGAGCGAATTTTAAATATATTATATGTATTAGAAATTATATTAAGGGTTTATATTTTATTATTATTATAATGGTTTATGTTCTTGAAAAAAATATATTTAAATTGTTTCTAGAATATTAACATATAGTGAATTAGTTCTTTACATTAATTAACGAATATTAACATAAGCCACAAATAAGACTATTCTTTATATTGACCACGGTATGAAAATGATGTACCAATCTTTAATTAAAAAATAGTGCTAAGTAAGAAGTAAGTAGGTAATTACAAATGTTTTAAAATCATCATTTCTTTGTTGATTGTTTCAGTCTACACTTGATGAAATTTCATTGTTAAAATTACTTAAAAACAACAAACACCTGGTTAAATTTTCACTTTTTTATTTATTTTTAATTTGATATGTTTTGCCAAGTCTGGCTTCATTAGAAATTGTAAATACAAGGAATGCCAAATTTATATTTCTTAGAAAGAAAGTACAGATAGGGTAATAAAATAATTAAAGGTATCGTCTTAATTCTGGGGATTTCTGAGGAAGTGGGTGTGGTGTAGCTCAGGTAAATTATACATTTATAAAACATTGTTGACAACAGATGTGGATAATATAATATTATTTAAAATTGGTTGTTCACATGTATGATCTGTAGTTCAGATTAAGTAAGGGAGATGAATTGGTATCAGTTTGAACATTCAAATATTCGGAGAATTTTGTTTTTGTTCGTTTCCAGGGATTCATGAAGGTATAATTTTTTACTTTTGTTTTGTAAATCTAAATTTTGGGATATATTTTGAGGTATATGGTTTTCTGAGTGTTCAGAAAATGTAATTTATTGAGCTCTCATTTTCAAAAGCATTAGAGTGTTTACGCCATCTTGAATTGAACGATCTTCCTGTGTGACCAATATAGAAGTTGGGACAACTCCCACAGTTCAACCTGGTGACACACGAGTTAGAATTTGTCACTCTTATCTTTTTTGTTTTTTATATGTCTAGGTAACTTATTGTTTGTTATCAAGGCTGTATATATATTCCTGTTCTGTAAAACAGATTCCATAGAATGTGAGAGTATGTTATAATGTAGGTATGGGATTAGGGTCAGTGGGATATATTTCTTTGTACTTTATCAGTAGATAACCGCCTTCTATGACGTGAGTTTTCCAGTTTTTGAGAAAAGCCTATTGCAATACAATGACTTAGCAACAGTGCCAAACAATCTCTTCCCATAATCCCTTCAATTTGGATAGTTAGATATATTCATTAATGTAATTGAGAATTACGCCAGCTTTAAATATATAATATTTCGATAACAGCACTACCAAGCATAAAAATAAAAACGTCAGAAGATTGTTTGGTGTATTTTAATTTTTAGTTCCGAATTTGCAGTTTAATATTATTCTTAAACATACAAAATTGCAGGAATAATAAGTCTTACAAATATATTCTATATCGTACTAAATGCGAAGATCTCTATCATATTAGTAGCCAACCGAGATGAATTTTGCATATTTTAGTTTCTTACCAAGAGATGGCGAAAGCAATTTTCAGCGTAAACAATATAACTGTTATCTGTTATTTTCAGTTGTTATTTGCAAATAGCAATAACAATAGCAACTGTTATTTAAATTTTGGATAGCTATTACATTTATAATAGAACTTTTACATTTTGGTAAATGTGTTGGGCAGTTTCACTACTTTTATATTTAAGCTAAATATACTACAATGTAAGTTTCATCTTATCGCCTTATTTTAAGATATTTTTAAATGTGTTATCCCAGTAAAATAATATCAGTCGAGGAAAACTACCAGGCACCTTTCTTATGGAAAAATAGACTTCCGTCAAATTATTTCAAATGTTGTAATATTGTAGAGATACAGGTAGTAAACATTGAAAATGCGTCATTTTTGATATCAGATTTCTCATGATAGACTTGTTTTACTTCCGGTTATTGGAGAAACAGGAATTTGTACATTGTTGTTTTGCAAAAATACCTAGCATGTTTTTTGGAAAAAATCAGTTTTATATTACTACGTTGAAAACGTAAGAAACTGTTATTGCACAATTAATGTAGCTTTAAAGTAATAAATTCTTAGACGTACTTCATCTGATATACAGTGTTAGTCATAAATATTGCTAGAGCCAGCAAATATTATTTTTTACTATTAATGTACGAACCATTAGTGCTTGAATTTTAATAATAGAATAAACAAATATATAATCCGTTTTCTTATACTCTACGAGATGTTAAACTAATTGCAACAGCTCATTAAAAAGGTAGTTTTTTTATACTACCCTTTAGTTCTAAATTTTCTCCGTCAACTTTATATGTTATTACATTTTTACGTTAAAAGATCTTCAGTGTTTAACCGAGCTAAATATTATTCAAACCCTGTTATTAGTTTTCAAGATATAGGGTGTTAATCATCGCAATTGTTTTTTTTTACAGATTTCTGATAACACACTTGTTTTATTACCCTTTATTTCAGAAAACCTAATTTGTACATAATTTGAAATAAATATTGCACAAAACAATAACTTTTGATTATTTTTGATTATTCTTTTCAATATACGTAAGATGTTTTTTAAGAAAATTCATTTTATATTATATACATAAGAAGATGTAATTGCACAATTAATACAATGTTAAGGTAAAGAATTATTAGAGGTGTTGATATAATGTGAGTCATAATTATTGCTATAGTGGGCAACTATTATTTTTGCCATTAATGAGTAACCCTGTATAAATCATGTGCCTTTTAATTTTTATATTTAAATTAAACAAATCTACTACCTGTCACACTGTATTCCACAGGTTCGAATATAGTGTACAAATTAAGAAAAGTAGTTTATACAGGGTTACTTAATAATAGCATAAATAATATATGCCCACTATCACAATATTTAAGTTGTGTTACGTATATTGGAGACACCCTATAATTCGAGATACTTAACAGTAATTGTCCTGTTCAATATTTGTATCAAGAAGTGTGAAAATCGCGTTTTCTACAATAAACGGAAACTATACACGTCTTTTATGAGAAATCTAAATCTAAAGGAGACTGTTCTGATGTTTAAGATAATGAAGCCCTAAAACTGGTCATACAATTTTAATAATATTTTGCTCAGTTAAACACAGAACATTTTTCAACGTAAAAATGTAATAACAATGTAATAACATATGAAGTTGACGCAGAAAATTTAGAACTACAGAGTGATATAAAAACAAACTCTTTTTTAATATGTTCAGTTTTTGCACTAACTTTAATATCATGCGGAGTATAGATAGACAGATTCTATATTTCTTTAATGCCATATACAAATTGCAGCACGAATGGTTTTTACATGGTGAATAAATAGTAAAACATAATAGCTCAAGATATCTTTATGGCTCACACTGTATATTATATGAAGCATGTCCAAGAATTTGTTCCTTTAACGCTATATTAATTGTACAATAAGATCTTCTTACGCTTTTAATGTGGTAATATAAAAAAGATTTTTTCTAAAAAAAATATACGTATTTTTGTCTAAGTACTTCTTGGGAAATAACACCACAGTTTAAAGAAAATTGCTGTATATTCCAAATGTTTCGGGGTCTAGATCAGAGCCCGTTGTCAATGGTTAAGAAACTACGGATAAAAAAGGCACAATTCTAAGATGTAAATTAAATTATTTGACGATGTGTATTATTTGATTTCTGACGTAACTAAGAGAATTTTATGGCAATATACAGGGCAGCACAGAAATTTCTAAAGATCATATAATCATAAAGTTCCTTTCAAATTGGAAGAATTTGAAAGGGAGATCTTCAGAATTTTATGTGGCGCTCCTAGGTGCGGCTTTGTTATAACCATAACCATTCGCCAAAAATGCGACCAAAGAACCTTGTTGATTCAGTGATCCCATTAAAATCATATGGGAAAAACCTTATGAAGTATCCCGATATTGAGTTGTTCACAAAGACATGACCATTAGCAATTTCTTCCTTAATCATCGGCAACCAGGAACGACTGAATTCTACGGAGGTAGTAGCGATACAAACATTTCATTTAACAAAATTAAGGCAGACTCTTTTAGTTTTCTTTTGGTGTTGTGTTCTTCTTTGTGTAATATAACTGAATTTTGAAACTGTATTTTATGACCAAGGTCCAAAAGCATGTTCACAAATTTTGGATTTTTCAAATTGTAGTTTTTTTATGTAATTTTTGTGTTCGTTTATTCGAACATTCAGAGGTCTAGAGGTTTATCCAATATAGGATTTATTACATTCACACGGGATTTTATAAATGCAATTTTTTGTATTTTGAGTTGTGTTATTTGGTTTGGTTTTTGATATAATTGATTTTAGTGTATCTTATAACAAAGTCGCACCTAGGAGCGCCACATAAAATTCTGAAGATCTCCCTTTATGATTATATGATCTTTAGAAATTTCTGTGCTACTCTGTATATTACAAATAAAATGCTCTTAGTTACGTCAGAAATCAAATAATACACATTGTCAAATAATTTAATATATATCTTAGAATTGTGCCTTTTTTATCCGTATAGTTTATTAACCATTGACAACGGGGTCTGATCTAGAGACCGAAACGTTTGGAATATACAGCAATTTTCTTTAAACTGTGGTGTTATTTCCCAAGAAGTAATTAGACATTGAAAAATATACCACAAGTATCATTCAGAAAACAAATACGTATTTTTGCAATACCTTGTAATCCACCAAAATTTATGACAATTGTTTTGTGAAATATTTGTGTCCAATAATGTACAAATTGCAATCTCCAATAACCGGAAGCAAAACACGTCTACCATGAGAAATCTTATATCAAAAATGTAATGTAGGTATCTCAATAAAGACTTAATTTATTTATCTATTTAAAAATGAGGCATCTTCAATGTTTAACACTCTATATCTCGAAATCTAGTCATATAATCTGTTTGAGACTATGGATTCTTTTTGTCTGAACATCAAGTTCTACATTAGAACTAATTTGACGGAAGTGCATTTTTGACCTCTTAGGGGTTAATCTGATATCTATAAAGTAGTGAACCCAATTTTTTTAGAATACTTTGATAGTCGCTCTTCTGGTGTTATGTGCGTGTAAAACGGGAATCTAAGGCTGACTATGGTAGACTATTACAATACTAATCATTTTATTTCACAATATATTCGACACATGTGCATTCTCGGTAATTGATCTATCAGCTATGCAATTCCACAACCTATAACTGGAAAAAGGAAAATTCCAAGGAATTATATGACCATAAGTCACAATGATTGATATAGGCAAAAATTTTACAGTAAACGAATTTATCGAAAATTATATTTATTGGAACAATTTTTTATATTTTTTATCTACATTATAAAACACTTGTTTATGGTCGATCAATATTCCCCTTTAGACTTATATCACTTCTATGATGGTAGGGATTTATAGTTTGAGAAACTAAGAAAATTATGTGATTTCAATATTCCCCAGACCATTTTAAGGATTTATAGAGAAACTAAATTTTATACCTGAACGTGTTTGTAAAAATATGGTGGTCATTGCGATTTGTATTGCATTTGTTTTCAACGTTTTTTTAAATTGTCGTTTATGAAGTAGATTATTTTTTCTTGATGACTTAGTACACAGTATTTTTGAATTGCACTTTATTTAGAATCACTTCTACAATGGTTTCGCTACTTTATAGCTTCTTCTGACAATAATTACTTTTTGCCACTATTTTTGTGAAAAAAAAACTAATTAATATCTATACAGTGAGAGTACTCACACTTAAAGTATTGTGAACACAAATATTTAATTATAAATTTTGTTACATTTTATCAAAATGATCACTTGAAGAGGATTAAATAACCACAAGAGCTAGTAAGTTATACACATATGTGTATACACTTAAACAAAAACGACTGAACATATGATTTTGACGTTAAAGTTTTGCGGTTGAACCAAATTGGATTCTAGCGAATTAGTTTCGGTTCTACTTTAAGTATTCAAAAGCGTTATGTCAACCAAGGGCATAACAAAAGTACGAGGACTGCCTTTTATATTTCAGGATTGGACAACACTAGTGTTGCAATCTGACAACTGACAGTTCTATCGTAAAGTTTGTCAATTTTGAGGTTATACGTACTCAGAACGTTTTGACATACGAGCGCTATGTGTTGTTTACAGTAATTTAAAGGATTCATTTGGGCCAAAAAATAGAATTAAATAGTGAACATTTTCGTGCGATTATTTTTTACAACTTTCGACGTGGATTAAGTCAGCAGGAGTGCATGGATAAACTTAATTTAATTTTTGGCGATGAAACTCCATCAAGGACCACTGTTTATCGATGGTATGGTGAATTCAATCTAGGCCGTAGTTCATTCCAAGACGAATTTCGTGAAGGTCGTCCAAAAACAGTTGTTGTTCCGGAAACCATTGATGCTGTGCGCGAATTGATATTGCAAGATCGTCATGTGACCTATCCTGAGACCTTACACATTAGTGGGACCAGCATACATTCAATATTGCATAAACTTTTGAATGTCAAAAAAATTCGTTCGCGTTGGATCCCACACAATTTGTCAATCGTTCAAAAAAGGCTCGTGTTGATTGGTCTAAAGAAAAGCTCAAAAATACGATCGCGGTGCTTCAAAACACGTTTATGACATATTGACAAGTGATGAATCGTGGATTTACGCGTATGAGCCTAAAAGTAAACAGCAGAGTGTATGGGTGTTTCAAGATGAGCCGAATCCAACAAAAGTTGTTCTCGCACGAAGCACTTCCAAGCAAATGATCCCCTGTTATTTCGGAAAAACTGGACAAGTCGCAACCGGACCACTAGAACAACGCAGAACAGTCAATTCTGAGTGGTACACAACCATTTGTTTGCCAGTTGTCTTCCAAGAAATAAGGAAAATCAACCGCCGAAGACGGATCACTCTTCACCACGACAATGCGAGCTCTCACACATCGGCTCAAACAACTGCATTTTTGACCACTCAAAACATCGATTTGATGAGTCATCCGCCGTATAGTCTTGACTTGTCACCAAATAACTTCTTTTTATTCCCGTACGTAAAAAACAAACCGAGAGGTCAACGTTTTTCGACACCTGAAGAAGCGGTTGCTGCGTTTAGAATGCATGTTTTGGAGATACCTCAATCAGAGTGAAAGAAGTGCTTCGACAATTGGTTCAAACGCATGCAAAAGTGTATACATCTTCATGGTAAATATTTTGAAAAACAATACAGCGATTTTCGATGTTAAATATTTGTTTTTGTTCTCTAATCCCGAAATATAAAAGGCAGCCCTCGTATAATCCCTAGATCGCTGCAAATCGCTTAATATATCTAGGACGTCCGTAGAAAGTCTAATAATTTTAACCGACAATTAAACATCTGACGACAAGCAATAACAATTCTGATACTCCACACTGTGAAACAAATGTTAGAGTAAACATCCATTTAAATTCTACTAGAAGTTTTAATAAATGAAATATTATTGTAAATTTAAACTTGTTTTTATGTAGTACAGATTTCAATTCGATTTCTATTTCTTCGTTACTTTAATAAATGATACTAGCTGTCGCACAGTGGTCGAAATTCGACCATTGTATCAATATCTCTGGCAGGTTAAGTAACCTGAAAATTTTATCGTGACATACTATCAGTGCTGCCGTTTCTACCGATTTTTCGGTAGCCCACCGATTTTTTACCATTTTCAAATTATTCTACCGATCTACCGAATTTTAATTGAAATTTTACGATTTTTTAGAGTAACCACCAAATGTCAAATAAATATCTATTTTTGTCAATAAATTCTTAAATAAGGATGGGAAGAGGTTTTTTATCAAGTATTTATAAATATCTATAGTCAAAAATTTAATAAATATTATACTGTTTTAAAAACTACTTAAGCATGACTCTTAAACAATGAAATGGAGATGTAAACGTAATGGGCAGTTATATTTCGCTTGATAAAATATTATTTCTAGATATTTTCTTATTTGAAAAATTGAGTAGAATAGGCACATTTAAGGACAATGAGCTACTGAATGTATTTACTAAACAAGACATTCATTGGGCAATAAAATGGAAAATGAAACATCAGTAAGGGGTCAGGTAAATTAAATATAATTTCAGATTATATGAATGGGAAAACTCATTTGCCAATCAAGTACATTAATATTAATCCAAGGTACGTTAAAAAAAGGACTATAACATAAATCAATTCTTGGATATCTCTAAATAACTGAACAGCTGTTGCCCTTTACATTTTATGACTATTGAGAGGCTACAAAATGACAATTTAGGTTGTCATTTAGTGATTTCGTTCCATTCACTGAACTCTGTCGTTTACTACTGGTGAAGTGAGAGTTTATTAGGCGTTTTTATTCTTCTTATTATTTTTTTGAGAACATGTCATACTATTTATTTTCCTAGCAAATATGTCTCATATGATTATATAACACAGTTAATCCAACATGTAATTATACCAACTTTCCGATGGCTACCGAAATCTACGGAAATTTATCCTTGAATGCTACCGATTTCTGTACTCTGGGTTGTGGTAGCACTGCATACTATCCTAGGACTTTAGGGAGAATAGCAATTACACGGAACGGATCCAGATTCGGAACCTCTGTGTGATAGTTTCCTCGAAAATCCTAGATGTCAGTCTTACATCTCGCTTCTACAAAATAAGTAAGGAAATTCTTTTTTTTTCAGATATAATTCATAGGACTTTATTTGTGTTCAAATTCGTAATTCTTAATTTAATATGACAACAATTCAACCGCTACCCTACATATTTATTTTTCCTAACCTCCCTATATAGCTATAATTGCACTCAATTCTCTAACATTTATTAAAATCCTCATTATAATAATTCCATCTCATTATATATTTTCACCACCCTGTATATGCAACTGCTCATGGACCACGCATAATATTTTTTAACATTTTTGAACCACGGTAAACCATTCTGTATATGACACTGCCTATGAGCCACCGTATTTACTCTTTTTGTTTATGAAATTTTCAACTATGTTCTGTAACTATAATTCTACTCCGACCTATATTTCAATCATCATATATATGGAACTCTTCGTGGGCTACTCTATAAATCATTTCTTTTCTAACATTTTTTATCATAATACTGTATATCTAAAATTTCTCTCACCTTATATTTCATCTTCCCTATATATACAACTGCTTATGGGTTACGAAATGTTGCATTTCCATTTCCGCCACCCTGTATATGCATCTCTGTATAATATATTTTGCACCACCCTGTAGAAATGTAATTCCACTGCACCTTCTATTCCAAGAACCCTGTAAATTCAACCGCTAATGGCCTTACATATATAATTATTTTATTACTTATAATTGCACTCTACTCTATATTTTAAACACCCTATATATGCAACTGCTCATGTGCCACCCACGAAAAAAAGATTTCAAACATATCTGGAATCACCCTTTATAATTATAATATTGAGCGATTACTTTACCACTAAACGATAACAACGCTTGCATGCCAATTCCAGAAGTACATGCTCTAAGTATATAACAGCATTGGTCCTTCCATATATAATTACTCAATGTTTTGAGTCTGGCGGCGGCGGCACACTAAGTTGTTTGGCGTTGACATTATGGACGTAAATAATGAATTTTTATTATATATTTTTTTAATGACTGAACCAATATTATAAATTAATATTAGCATTCTGCACTGAAGGTCGTCAGTAGCTACTAAACAAAACAAAAATGAATAAAATCGGTTTAGAGACAGAGGAGAAAATGGTACCTAATCGTTTTGTCTTTACCTATTTATATATAGGTGATATAACCTGGGAGGCAGCCTTGGTATTGAAATTATTCTTATAACCATTTGTTTCCTTTGGACAGTTATTTGATTATCTTATCGCCAGCTATTCTAGTGTTGGTAGGTCTGGTTGTCAAAAAAATAAAAATCGACAAGTCATTGCTTCAATTTTAAATTTGGAAAGGTATTTATGAAATATTTACATTGACATTTACAGACTTCTGCTTTTAAGTTTCCAATTTACTGAAAAATAGTAGGTAGAGGCGAGATCTAAGATTCGACATCTAGGATTTTTGTGAAAAACTAGCACACACAGGTTCCGAATCTATACTAGTGATTTTTTTTTTATTTTTAGTATTTGGACCAGTTTGTATAAGTACAACATTAATCCACCCTGTATTGTAACCACCCTAAATATGTTTTCCTTTTTTATTACTCATCTAATCTAATTTATTTGTATATTATTTTCTGAACATCTTTGTAAAACCATAATTCAATTTCTCACGATACATTACAGTTACCATTCCCTGACATTTTTACCTAAACTACCCTACACCTAAAAGTGTAAATACTCTCTACCATATTGACGGTTTATAATATTGTTTGAATAACCATGTATAAGTATAATTAACTTAGCTTCATAATTCACGTATTCAGCTATCTGACGTAAACATTAAACCAAATATATTTTAGTAAAAAGTGCTTCCTTAATACATACATTTAAAAAAAAAACAAAAACCGATTTAGGGAACCTTAATCAGAAACAATATATATTATATATATTGTCTTGCGTACAAAAGAATGACACCTGACAGGTGAAGTGAACCTGAAAATTTCAGCAACTACATGGAACGGCCCCAGATTCGGAACCTCTCTGTGCTAGGTTTCCCCGAAAATCCTAGATGTCGGTCTTTACAGCTCGCATCTTCAAATTTAACGAAATGTAGCAAATACATAAAGAAGTGTTCGAGAGGACATTCAATTGTGGGAAGCGCAACTGATGAAGGTTCCCTAAGCAGAAACAATATATATTATAAATATTTTCTTGCGTTCAAAAGAATGACACCACGAAGAGGTATTCAATATCTCTGACAGGTGAAGTTAACCTGAAAATTTCATCGTGACATTCTAACCTAGGAATTTTGGGTAACAGCAATTACATGGAACGACTCCAGATTCGGAACCTCTATGTGCTAGTTTCTCCGAAAATCCTAGATGTCGGTCTTTACATCTCGCATCTTCAAATTTAACGAAATGTATCAAATACATAAAGAAGTGTTCGAGAGGACATAATTGTGGGAAGCGCAACTGATGATGGTTCCCTAACCAGAAACAATATATATATATATATATATATATATATATATATATATATATATAGTCTTGCGTACAAAAGAATGACACCTCGAATAGAGTATTCAACACCTTAACCTAAATATCATTTTTAAAAGCAAGTAACACACCACCACCACAAGATTGACCCGTAACATTAAATTTGCGTTCTTTTCTGAAAACTATGTATTCCTCTGGGAATAGTTCATTATTGTTAACATCGTTATCAAGCCTGGTCTCAGTTAATGCTATAATATCAAATTCAAATTCACTAACGACGGAAAAGAAAGACTGAGCCTTTGAGTTCAAACAGCGCATATTTTTTGATAACATTTCAGAGATTTCTTGATACTGTTAGGCGCTTCTTGTTTAAAGTTGACACAGTTGGAACACCATTTATGAATTTGATTTTATTCTTTGTGTAAGCTGTTCTTTAACTTTTTTGTAGTATTGTAATGACGTTTTGTACGATCCAGTGATACTGCTACACGTTTATATAACGTATGATATTTGAGATATTTAGCGTTTTTAATAATACCACCAACAATTTTTTTCTCTCTCCAATATAACTTGTACCGGTATGTTTTCGTTTTCAAAATGCTTTCCAACTCTAGAATTTGTTTATTATTAATATGCAGTTCAGGAGACAAATAATGTAAAATTTCGGATTTTTTTTGTTATCATCAGCGATACAAATACTAGCAGGATTCGATTGATTTTGTTCAGGTACATTAAATAACATTATATTATTCCTACATCTATTTCTATTATTAGTTCAGCAATCATTTCCTCGTACTCACGAGCTTCAAGAGGGTTTTTTCTTGTATTTTAAGAGAACTCTTATACCGAAGATTAACAGTTATTAAAGAAATTACATTTCTGTCAAAATTCAAGAAAAAAAACAACAACATATCAAATGAAATGTTCAAATTGTTGACTATTAACTTCCTGGCAATACCAAAGACGGTTTTCGAATTCTCGTAACACTTCATTTAGCGTTTGTTTCAGGATTCGTTGTATTTCGGCCCCACTTCTATTCTTTAATTCCTCGATATTTTCCGTCTTATTGAAGTAGACTTTCAATTTTACGTAACCCCAAAGCTAAAAATCTAACTGGCCATTCGATATTACCTCTCCTGCCGATCCAACTAATTGGGAAAATATTGTCAAGATAACCTCGCACTGTTCGCGAATAGTGCGGGGGCGCTCCATCCTGTTGAAACCATACCGAATCTGCCAGTACATTGAGGTTTTCACCATTCGGGTAAAGTTCTGTTAAACAGGGTATTATGTCATTTTGTAATAGGTCTAAATACTTTTCCGAGTTAAGTATTTCCTCAATAAAAAAAAAAAGAACCCACAATTGAAATACCCAATTACGGCCCATAGGTTAACTTTCTTAGAAAATCGTGAATGACTTTTCATAATCCAATGTGGGTTTTCTGATGCCCAATATCGAAAATTTTCCCTGTTTACAGAATCATTTAAACATAATGTTGCCTCGTCGGAAAAAACTATCTTACTTGAAAAGTGCGGGTTGGCATTGTATCTATCCAATATTATTTCGCAAAATTCTACTCTCCGGTCCAAATCATCTTCAGTAAGTTCTTGAACTAAGTGAACTTTGTATGGGTGCCATTTATTTCTAAGCAAGCATTTTAGAACAGAATATTTACTTACTGACTGTTCTGCGGCTATAGAGCAAAACATTTAATTGTGTATTTTCTGGAAGATGTTTGGTTTTGTAATTGTCACTTACGTGGCCAAATTCTAGTAACTTTTTTCTATTTTACTAACTACCGATCGTGTAATAGGCCGCTCCGGGTACTTCATATTAATAAAATAGAAGAAATTGTTGGAGAAAATCCCAAACAGTCAAAACAATCCAAAATCTTTTCCAAATTATTTGCTACTAATTTTGTAAGATTAGTAAAATTTCGAGGAGAAAGAAATCAAAGCAATGGCAATATTAAAACGTTTATCAAAACCGATCAACAGCTTGATTATAAAACAATAAAAAAAGTTAGATATATAAAAAATCTAAAAAAAGTGTACATTGTTACGATAATATAAATATATTTTTACAGTTTCCAGAACTTATACCATAAATTATATTGCTAACAAACAAGACTTAAATAATAACTATACTGCATAAGATATACACATATATATATATACATAAAGAAAGAATTTTATTTTACGTGTTTGTTCCTATCACTAATAGTGGTCACCTTTATATGTTGGTCAAATGAAACGAAAAATTCCGAACAGACTAGAGTAACACGAATGTGCATATATACTACAACACATATAAACCGAATCAATTTCACAGAGTTTGTCCCGAAATTACTGTTTATTTCAAACGTTTTAATTTGACAATTGTTAAACAATTTAATTAATTTTAGAGTTTAAATTTTCGAATTTTTTTCTTAGTTTCTTTGCCATTGACAACGGGGTCTGACCCATACCCCGAAACGTTTGGAAATATACAGAAATTTCGTAAATTGTGGTGACATTTTCCAAACAAACGTTTACAGTGTTGTTAAATTATTAGGTGAGCAATTGTCCCATGAAATTGTAACAGAAGCGGTATTATAGTTATAATCAATTCGGTTGTTATAAAATTGCTCCATTGGAACCACCTCCCGTTTAAGGTTCAAATACGGATGGTACGGTACGGATGTATCTTCCATTACTGGTGTGTAGTAGTTGTTTTGAACATAATAACCGGAACTGTTAATTAGCGGAACGTATGCTGACTGGGCATTCCCTTGAAGAGCGACATCGTTCGAAGCATACGGGGACATGTACTGACTGGAATAACCAGGACTGGTATTCCACTGAGGAGTTGCTTGGGGATTTCCGTTAGACGACTGAGACTGTGCTGTGTACTGGTTCTGTACAAATGCAGAATGACTTAATAGTCGTTCAACGGTTGCGTCTATTACTCGTCCGTTTGTGATTTTATCTCTTGAACGAGAGCTTGAGTTATTCGGGGATGACGTCAAGGTTGGTGAAGATTGAACTGCTTGATTAGAGGATTTTCCGTTTTCCTTCTTGTATTTCATTCTTCTGTTCTGAAACCAGATCTTGATCTGCCTTTCACTTAGATTTAAAGACTCAGCCAGTTGAATTCTTCGGGGGCGGGATAAATATCTATTATAGTGAAACTCATTCTCTAACTCCATTAATTGGGAAGAGGTGTAGGCTGTTCTATTGCGTTTGGTACTAGTCGGTACAACCACAGCTACCTTTTCTTCTGATTCGGCAGAGGTTACCGTTGAATCGTCTGAAAATAAATACATTACTATTATAAGTTGTTATTTGTAAATCAGTGTATGTGAGAAAACAAGTTGTTAAAAAAATGAAAGACAGGATAACTGCAGATAAATTCTGAAACGAAAATAGAGGCAAATGTAACTATTTAAGGAAGATAAATATGCAAACATTAGGCCAATAGCAAATGCGCTTAAATAGATGAAAAGAAAATATCTACCAAACCACTATGAATTTGAAATAAAATAATTTGGTCAAGTGCGAGTTGGACTCGCATACTTAGGGTTCCGTACCACCTTCAAAATTCTAATATTCCAGTTTCAGATAAGCAGAAAATGAGTGCATTTTCTTATATTTACCCTTATATCTTTTAAAGGAAGCATTTTAAATTTATAAAAAAATATACACTTTGATTTTCCACACATAGAAATTTTTATTTTATCTGCTTCAGGATTCGGTTGATTTTTATCAGAATACATATGTATTTAATTTTCTAATTTGGCCCCCAAAAATTAACATTAGAGTTTTATTTTACTAATAAACTTTCAGACAAGTCTTTTATAATCTACTGTCTGAGTTTTGAGGCTCTGTAGATAAAGGGCAAAATAGGTCAACTTTTAAATTATAAATTATTAAATCTGTTATTAAATTATTTGAAATTACAAATAAAATATATTTTTCAAAATTTAAATAGTGAAGTTTCTAAAGTGGTAATTAAGTCGATGTTTAATATTTTTGTTAATATCTTTTAAACAAATGAATTAAAATTATGATATAATTGTAATTCACATAATGAGCCTTTTATCTGATACATCTGATGCTTTTGAAAATTGAATCTTTATTTTCCATTTAATTGTATAATTTGTCCCTAAAATTACTATCGGGGTTTTCTAATAATTTATTTTCCGTTTAGTCCCATTATTTCGGGGCCAAATAATATAATTAGGGATTTTTTCATATTTTTCCAATAAACAAAAATATTTAGGTCTTATAGTTTGGGGAATAACGGGGGGAATGGGTAATTTTTTAATATATTTTAAAATATTCATTTTAAAAAAAATAAAAAAATACTTTTGTATTCGTCATAATGAGCCCTGTGATTTGATATATTACATGACCCGTTAGAAAAAATTAAAATTTTTTATTTTCCATTTAATTCTATAATTTGCCTCCCAAAATGAATATTAGGGGTTTCTCCTTATTTTCCAGTAAAGTTCAGGTGAGGGCCTCCATTATTTTTCTAAATTTTCCAGCTTATTGTTTCGGAGATAAGGGGGGAGAATGGGTAAATTTTTTCATATCTTTGTTAATATCTTTTAATTAATTTATTTCTGAAATTATGAAAAAAAAATATTTGTTTTCGTCATAATAAGCCCTTTCATTTGATATATAACATGATGGGTTAGAAACAATTTTAATTTTATATTTTCCATTTAATTCTGTAATTTCCCCCAAAATTAAAAGTAGAGGTTTCTGCTTATTTTTCCAGTAAACTTCAGGTCAGAACCTATACATTTAATTTTTTTCAAAACTTTACGTTTTATAGTTTTCGGAGATAAGGGGGGGATGGGTAAATTTAGGTATATTTTCATTAAAATATCTTTTTAAATAATTTTTTTTTTAAATATGAATAAAATATATTTTTGTTCCTCAGACTGAGGCCTTTCATTTGATATATTACATGATGCCTTTGATTTTTTTTATTTTTAAATTTTTATTTAATTCTATAATTTGCCCCCCCAAAATTAATATTAATGGTTTCAGTAAGCCAAAAAGAATAGTCGGAATAGGACAATCAAAATAAACATGTTGTTAAATGCTTGCCAACGTTTCGCTTTATTATATTCAAAGCTTCATCAGGGCTTGTTTTCTAGAAAACGTGGTATGGCTTGATAAGAGTTCTTTTTAAATAAGGAAACAAATTATTATATTTGAAATAATTCATTCGCCTAATAAACTCAAGATTTTCTGTATACGTCGTTTATACGTTTTTGTAAATGCCAGTGATGGTTTATCATTTTTTTCAACCAGGTAAACAATAAAAAATGCAAGCCCTGATGAAGCTTTGAATATAATAAAGCGAATCGTTGGCAAGCATTTAACAACCCGTTTATTTTGATTGTCCTATTCCGAATATTCTTTTTGGCTTACTCAAAAAAGGACACTAAGAATTTTCTGAAATTAATGGTTTCTCCTTATTTTTCCTATAAAGTTCGGGCAACGTTATATATTTCCTATTTTTTTCAAAATTTTAGGTTCAGTAGGTACTTTCGGAGATCAGGCGGAGAACGCTCGATTTTTTTTAGTTTTTCCCCCGAGAAGTTACCTAAAATCAAATTTTTTTCTTATACGATATGTACTCCTGATCGAGTCACCAAACTATACATTGATACCAAATTTCAACCTCTTCCATCCAGTAGAGAAAATTGTTGGGATGTGACAGAGGCAGAAATCCGGAGTGATATTATAAGGGTATCCGTATATCGTATATACGGAACCCCAAAAAGTAAAATAAAGTAAAATTTTGTCGTAGCGGTAAATGACAACAACGTAAGTAAAATAGAAATATTCGAGGAAATTTATAGTACTATATATTCAGGGTTTCTCACATATAAAGAGTTAACATTGCCATCTAAACGGAAGAGATTCAAACACGATTAACTAAAGAAACTGTTGCATATTTTAGAGCCCTTAAAATAAAGCAAAAATACGCTATGTCTAACCGCTCTTATTATTTACAAGGAAAACATCTTTTTCAGTGAATAGCTGTCGCCCAAAATAAATGGTAAAGAGAAGTAACATGTTTTTTGACATTCTAGTTTACTTACTCCAGAAACCTCTGTGTGATAGTTTCCTCGGATGTCGTCTTACATCAAAATAAGTAACGAAATTCTAGTTTTTTCTGAACTTTAGTGTTCAAATTCGTTAGTAATCTGTATAGCTATAATTGCACTCAATTCTCAATTATTAAAATCCTCATTATAATAATTGCATCTCATTATATATTTCCACCACCCTGTAGCAACTGCTTATGGACCACGCATAATATTTTTTAACATTTTTCAACCAAAACCATTCTGTACCACTGCCTATGACCCACCATTTTACTCTTGTCTTCTGTAGACCTATATTTCATCATCTCTTTGTGGTCTACTCTAGTAAGCTTATGGGTTACGAAATGTTGCATTTCCATTTCCGCCACCCTGTATATGCATCTATGTATAACAAAAGAACCCTGTAAATTCAACCGCTAATGGGCTTCCCTATATAATTATTTTATTAGTTATAATTGCACTCACTCTATATTTTAAACACCCTAGCAACTGCTTATGTGCAACCCATTAAAAAAATTATTTCTAACATATCTGGAATCTGTAAAATGATATTCAACGATGCTTGCATGCCACCTCCAGAAGCACATGCTCTAAGTATATAGCATTGGTGTCTCTCAATGGTTTGAGTGAGCGTTATTTCATTGACATTATTGACGTAAATAATGAATTTTTAATAAAATGAATGAACAATATTATAAATTAAGATTAGCAACTGAAGGTCGTCAGTAGCTACTAAACAAAACAAAAATGAGAAAATCGATGGTACCTAAAGCCTCAAGTACTTCTATTGGCGTCATCAAATCTTCACTGCTAGGTTTCGTTACTTCTGGGGCATCATCAATTAGTTTTTCTAACAAAGACCTCTACTTTTTTTGTCAGAATATTCATTCTGTATAGAAGAGTGAACAACAAATTGAAGTCTCAATCAAGAAAATTGAAAATGATCTAAAATGAGTAGAAAATCCAAGTAAAGTGTGTTTCAATTTGAGGTTATTTCTTTAATTTTTAATAAAATAAACAAATTATTTGAGAATGATCAAATCTTTTATTTCAAATGATAGTACCATTGTTTCGGTTTAGTAATGGAAAACAAAATCTTGTAAGTGACCACCTGCTGCTGTACGACAAGCTTCTAATCTTTTGCCAAAACTTTCGAAAACTTTCTGGCATAATTGCGGTTCAATTACTTGAAAACAGTCAATAATGTTCTCCTGCAGGTCATCGACTGTTTGTGGATCGTTGGCATAGGCCGTTTCTTTTAAATAGCTCCGTTAGATAAAAATCTGTGATCGCAAGATCGAGGGGACCAATTAATGTTTCCTCTTCGAACAATTATTCGATTACCAAATTTCTGTTTTAAAAGATTCAATGTCTCTGCTGTTGAATCACATGGTGCACAGTCCTGTTGGAACCACATATTCTGCACATCAATATACTCCAATTAATCCCACAACAAGTTAGTAATCATCGTTCGATATCGATCACCATTCACAGTAACAGCATTTCCATTGTCATCTTCAAAAATGTATAGACCACTCAGTTCACCAGCCCAAAAACCACACCAAACAGTTACTTTTTGTGATGCATCGGGCTTTCCATTATTTCTCGTGGATTTGCTTCAGCCCAGATTTGAAAATTTTGCTTGTTAACAAATCCACCCAATTCAAGATGATTTTGTTGAAAAAATTCACATTTTCAAGTTTGTGTTGTATGGCCCAATTAAGGAATTGACGACGTAAACCAAAGTCTGTTGGCTTTATTTTTTATGTTATCTGAATCTTGCAAGCCTTTAAATGAAGATCTTGGTGCAAAATTCTGAATAAATTGGTGCAAAATTCTGAATAAATTGGTTTTTGGAATGTTCAATTGCTGTGCACAATGACGAATTGATGTTTTTGGTTGCTGAACAACACTAGCAGTAACAGCGGCAATATTTTCTTCTGAACATCCACTACGATGATATGTTTTCCTTTTTTCATTTTTACTGAACCATTTTTCACAAATTTTTGAACAATTTTTCCAATGGTAACAATTGACGCACAATTTTTTCTTCCATATTCTGTACGAAATTTTCTTCCAAATTCTGCACAACTTTCACCAAATTTAATATATTTTTTAATAATAAAGACGCGTTGCTCAATCGTATATCTCTCCATTTTTAATAACCGGAATATCTGTCATCTGTCAAATAACATATGATACTCTAGTACAAAAAATATAAATGGCGGCAAATTAAAAAATTAACCTCAAATTGAGACACCCTGTATAATAACCGCTAAACGAAGATATGCATTGAGACAAATGAAGAATGATAGAGCACAAGTATGTGACAAAATGTTGAAAGAAGTGATTCCAACAAGGGAAATATCTATGACCTAAAATAATTTAAATATAGAAATAATACATAAGTAAGAAGATAAAAAAAAACACGAATAGATTAGTTTTCTATCTGAACTGAAAAACACTATCCACAAAGTTCTTAACGAATATGGAAATAAAATACTTAAAAACTACCAACCTATCTGCCTATAGACCTAAACACCTTAACAAAACATGCCTAGCACACAATTCCGATCTGACCGACCCTAGCATTTGAAAACAGAGATGTAATGAACAAAATATATTATGTACCAGCTCAATATAGTTCAATGATTTAGTAAGTTACCTATCCCTAACTACTCTTACTGAAATAATAATTAATTGCAAAATTATATTATATTATTGTTATTAGTTAATCATAAAAAGATGCTGCATTTATTATATACAGGGTGACACAGAACGCCATGAGCACTTCCTATAATTTACCCTCCTCTGGTCCTCCCCTAGGATGAAAAAGACCCCCAAAGGACTTATATATATTATATATACTTATTGTATTTGATTAATTATTCTAAATGATAGTATAAGATTCAAGCCAAAATATTTCATGCCTTTATAGAACAGGCTGTAGACAAAAAAGGGTCTCAAGAAGAAAATCTATTTTAAGCTATGATTTTGTGTTCTAATCGAAACCGGGAGATTTCTGACACACTTTATAACAATATATTACTGTTATTTTATTAAATAATACATGTTATTGGTAACAAAATACTTACCTTCGCTATTTTTAATTACACTGTTATAAGTGGTCACTGCATCGTAAGGGATTTGAACACTAAACACAGGAGCCTCATATCTAGCTATGTTGTTAGAAACGATTTCTATTGGAGAAATATCTGGATATTTATGAGAATCCCACGTGAATGCAGGCTCTGGATACTGTTGAGCCTGAAACAAATATAACAACTTACATTTATAAATCACTTCAAATATTATAATTCTGAAATGTATGTTTTTTTGGTGAGATAAATATATTATTTATTGAACTAACCGAATTGTAATTATATTTAAAAAATTATTTAAAACAATTGTATTTATTGGAGTATCATACTATAAAGTATAGGTACTTACAATTGGCTCACTCTGGTACTCTTCAGAATTAACGCTATACGAGGGCTGATAAGTATCAGTATATTCTTCTCTAGAATAAACACTGTATTGTGGTGATGGTGCGTTGTTCACTGTTGAACATGGAGATACGGGTTCAGTCAACAACATACTTTGTGCTCCTTCAGAGATTTCACTATGAATTGTATACATATTTCACTGCTGAAGTATCAACTGAGAATAATAGTTACTGGCAAAAGTTAAAATTTAAATGCTTTCTTGTTATAAGCCACGCCCTTTTGAAAGGAAGGTTCTCGAATTTTGGAATCAATCCAGCCAATGAGGTAACAATATTCTAATGCTTTTTGCAGTCCCACCCAGGGCCAGTTTGTCACTGTACTTGATCATCAACAACACCGGTGCTTGAGATTTGCATGTATTTACAAATAAATGCTTTGCACTCGAGGTAAACATTTACCTGGCTTCTAACTTCAATAAACTATTGTATACATCGGTCAGTAAACAAGTGGTTTGTAAACAGATGACATAATTCGGTATTTAGAAATATCTTTAGACATAATAAGTAAAACAATACTTAAAAACTTTGAAGACAACTATCCACTATTCGATATGCTATTATCTTGGGGTACAGTCAATCAAATACTTATGCTCTTGATTATTACGTACGTTTCGGTATATTAGTTAACCATCATCAGATAATAATAATACTTCGATAATCACTATCCTAAAAGATATATTTATTAAAATTAAAATATACAAATTAATATATATTAAACTACTAACCTGCATTAATATTTACTTAAAATGTTCAGTAAAAATTACAATTTTAAAATTATTTCGCCCAATTCAAAGTCATGCATACGCTAAGCTCGAAATTTATCAAATAATAACTTCGAGACAAAGGAAGATTTCCTTTTTTTATTTATTTCTTTTTTTATTAAACGTTTCACGGGCGTAAAAACACTAAACAAGACTATACTCGTGACAATTAAAAATAATACATATAGTGATATACAGAGAAGATGAAAAAATCTGCAACTACCCTTTATATTATGTGTGATGTGAGTTATGTAAAAATGTTAAACCAGTTTTTGGCTTTAATTACTACTACCGAGTTAAACGGAGATTAGGCTGTGATAAATACTACTAAGATTTTCTATATTACTGCGATAGTTTATTGAATTAAGGTTTTGTTTAATGTGAATCATTTCTTTCACAAGCTTTTTAGAGTTCTCTCTTCGAGGTGTCATTCCTTTGTACGCAAGACAATATATATTATATATAAATATAATATATATTGTTTCTGGTCGGGAACCTTCATCAGTTGCGCTTCCCACAATTGAATGTCCCCTCGAACACTTCTTTATGCATTTGATGCATTTCGTTAAATTTGAAGAGGCGAGATGTAAGACCGACATCTAGGATTTTCAAGAGAATCAGTACACAGAGGTTCCGAATCTGGAGCCGTTCCGTGTAATTGCTGTTCTCCCTTAACTCCTAGGACAGAATGTTACGATAAAATTTTCAGGTTACTTCACCTGGCAGAGATATTGAATACTCTCTTCGAGGTGTCATTCTGTCCTAGGAGTTAAGGGAGAACAGCAATTACACGGAACGGCTCCATATTCGGAACCTCTGTGTACTGATTCTCTTGAAAATCCTAGATGTCGGTCTTACATCTCGCTTCTTCAAATTTAACGAAATGTTTCAAATACATAAAGAAGTGTTCCAGAGGACATTCAAATGTGGGAGGCGCAACTACTGAAGGTTCCCTGACCAGAAACAATGTATATTATATATGATATATAATGTATATTGTCTTGAGTACAAAGGAATGACACCTCGAAGAAATTATTCAATATCTCTGACAGGTGAAGTAACCTGAAAAATTTTATCGTGACATTCTGTCCTAGGAGTTAAGGGAGAACAGCATTTACACGGAACGGCTCCAGATTCGGAACCTCTGTGGGCTAATTCTCTGGAAAATCCTAAATGTCGGTCTTACATCTCGCGTCTTCAAATTTAACGAAATGTTTCAAATACATAAAGAAGTGTTCGAGAGGACATTCAGTTGTGGGAAGCTCAACTAATGAAGGTTCCCTGGCCAGAAACAATGTATATTATATATGTTATATAATGTATATTGTCTTGAGTACAAAGGAATGACACCTCGAAGAGAGTATTCAATATCTCTGCCAGGTGAAGTAACCTGAAAATTTTATCGTAACATTCTGTCCTAGGAGTTAAGGGAGAACAGCAATTACACGGAACGGCTCCAGATTCGGAACCTCTGTGTACTGATTCTCTTGAAAATCCTAGATGTCGGTCTTACATCTCGCGTCTTCAAACTTTTTAGAGTTGTTCGATTCAGTTTCCAAAACTATCGTATTATTAAAATCAAACATATGACTGTTATTAACCGCATGTTGTTCAAGTTCAGTAATGTTCACTTCGTTATTTTTAGGTTTCCGTACGGATACCCTTATAATATCACTCAGGATTTCTGCCTCTGTCACAGCACAGTAATTTTCTTCTAAACTACTGGACGGAAGAGGTTGAAATTTGGGATCAATGTATAGTTTGGTGACCCGATCAGGAGTAGATATGGTAAAAGAAAAAAAGTTTATTTTAGGGGTACTTCTGGGGGAAAAACTAAAAAAATCGACCGCCCCCCCCTGATCTCCGAAACTACTGAGCCTAAAATTTCGAAAATAATAGGAAATATAGAAAATTGCCCGAACTTTACAGGAAAAACCATTAATATTAATTTTGGGGGGGGCAAATTATAGAATGAAATAAAAATTTAAAAATAAAAAAAAAAATCAAACGCATCATGTAACATATCAAATTAAAAAAAAATATTTAAAAAGATTTTAACGAAAATTTACCAAAATTTACCCATCCCCCCCTTTATTTCCGAAACTATAAAACGTAAAGTTAGAAAAAAATTCTAGGTTCTGACCTGAACTTTCCTGGAAAAATAAGGAGAAACCTCTACTTTTAATTTTGGTGGCAAATTACAGAATTAAATGGAAAATATAAAATTAAAATTGTTTCTAACCCATCATGTTATATATCAAATGAAAGGGAACATTACGACGAAAACAAATATATTTTTTTCATATTTTTAAATTAAATTAATTAAAAGATATTAACAAAAATATAAAAAAACTACCAATTCCCCCCCCCCCTACATCTGAAAAAAATGGAGGTATAGTCCCTCACCTGAACTTTACTGGAAAAATAAAGAGAAACCCCTAATATTTATTCTGGGGGGCAAATTATAGAATTAAATGGAAAATATAAAATTAAAATTGTTTCTAACCCATCATGTTATATTTCAAATGAAAGGGATCATTATGACAAACGAAAACAAATATATTTTTTTCATATTTTTAAAATAAATTAATTAAAAGATATTAACAAAAAATAAAAAAATTTACCTGTCCCCCCTATCTCCGAAACCATAAGCTGGAAACTTTTTAAAAAAATGGAGGTATAGCCCCTCACCTAAACTTTACTGGAAAAATAAGGAAAAATTCCTAATATTCATTTTGGGGGGGCCACTTATAGAATTAAATGGAAAATATAAAATTAAAATTGTTTCTAACCCATCATGTTATATATTAAATAAAAGGGCTCATGATGAAGAAAACAAATATATTTTTTAATATTTTTAAAATAAATTAATTAAAAGATATTAACAAAAATATAAAAAAATATGATTGTTTCTAACAGGTCATGTAATATATCACGAATACAAATATATTTTTTTCCCTAATTCTATTGTTTAGCCCCCAAATAATAGAATTTAACTAAAAATCAATTATTAGAAAACCCCCATAGCAATTTTTGGGACAAATTATACAATTAAATGGAACATAAAGATTCAACTTTCAAACGCAATATATCAGATAAAAGGCTCATAATGTGAATTACAAATATATAATATTTTTAAATCATTTGTTTAAAAGATATTAACAAAAATATCAAACATCGACTTAATTCCCACTTTAGAAACTACACTATTTAAATTTTGAAAAATATATTTGATTTGTATTTTTTAATAATTTTAATAACAGATTTAATAATCTATAATTTAAAACTTGACCTATTTTGCCCTTTATCTTCCAATCTACAGAGCCTCAAAACTCAGACAGTAGATTATAAAAGACTTCTCTGATATTTTATTAGTAAAATAAAACTCTAATGTTAATTTTTGGGGGCCAAATTAGGAAATTAAATACATATGTATTGTGATAAAAATCAAGCGAATCCTGAAGCAGGTAAAATAAAAAGTCTATCTGTGGAAAATGAAAGTGTATATGTTTGAACTTGGTGAAAAACATTCTTTTATTGTCACAATTACTCTTTTCTACAACCTTTATATTGTGAGGCAGCAGGAATTTTTATAGCTGTCTGTTGTGGTATATATATTGATTGACTGTACCTCAAGATATGTATATCGAGTAGTTACCACAGTCAGGAACTACTGTTACCAACTATCCACTATATTGTAGGCAATTTGTGTATCATAATTTTTTAGGTCTGTTCATTATATTGACTTTCATTTAATAGGGGAATCATATAATAAATTATTAGGTGTAAAGTTTGATCTAATAAAGCATAATAGGACCCAGTTTTCCATTCTAATAACTTTTGGTTAGAGTTATAGGGGGTTTTATTATTTATATTCTTTATTTATTTCAAACTGATATGAAGTCTTTAATTGCTGAGTTATTATTAAAAATAAAGGTACTGAAACACTAAATTTATGTTCTTTATCAAACCTTGTACACAATTTGAAAAAGTGATTTGAAGATTTATTATTCAATTATAAATTTTTGTTATATTTTATAACAGCTCCTTTACTCATAGAGACTTTTTTGTACCTTAATGTGTAAGTTTTGGTGTCGGTTTGAGGGCATGACATCAAAATTGTACTATTATTTGTGAGGTGCGGTGTTTAAAACTTTCCTCACCATGTTGCAACTGGAAAGAACGACAGCTTTTTGGATAGGTACATATATGTTTTGGGGGAGATCCTGTTTCTTCAGGCTGATATATAACTGGATCTCCCCCAAAACATATATATATATATATATATATATATATATATATATATATATTTGTTTTTAAGTTTTCGCGGGCACTAAATGTTTAAGGCGGTTTCCGGGAATTCATCCGCGTAGTTGATAACTGATCCCTTTCGGGATCGATGGTAAAATGACGACGTTTCGGCAGAGTCACATCTGCCCTCTTCAGGTCGGTTCGCATAATTCTCGTAGCCTTCTGCTTTCTCTTCTAGTTACTCGAATACTAAGATTTTCTGAAGCGAGCGCGCTGTTATATAGTCGCGGCTCGGCGCCTATCGGTTGACACCGTGAACGGCTGCGTGTGATTGGCCCTTGGCGCTCAGTGGGCACGGCTCCATCCTGCTGATTTGTTATTTCCGGTTGAGTTGTTATTGGACGGGTACGGGCCGGTGTTTAATAGGATTTTCCAACAATTCGATAAGTTCTGAATTTCATTAACCGACCTGAAGAGGGCAGATGTGACTGCCGAAACGTCGTCATTTAACCATCGATCCCGAAAGGGATCAGTTATCAACTGCGCGGATGAATTCCCGGAAACCGCCTAACTGAACTGAATTTGAGTCTGCTCTGCATCTTTTATTTATAGTTAGCGCTGGGTTAGAAGAAGATGTCACGTGATGAGGCTGTGCTGTGATTGGTTGGTTGTGGTGGGCGTGTCTGCTTTGTTTAATCTGGCAATTACGGAGGTCCATGCTGTGGGAAAGCGAGAGCTGTCATCGCGTCGGTTTAGACAGAGGGGTCTTTTCTCTATTTCTATTGCTTCGCGAATAGTAGGTGCCCTAAGGGAGCTAAGATATACGATAGTCCTACTGTCCTCGAAGTTGATAGAGTGTCCTGTTTTATATATTATGATGCGCGAGAGCTGAAGTCGGAACTTATTTGCGAACTGACAAAGAATGTTCATATACTCGATGGTTGACGCGCCTATTTGTACGACTGATGTAGCTTTGTGGAATGGAATTTCGTAAACTCCATGATCCTCGTTAGGTACTTTATCTTTAGGGTTCCCGGTTAAGTTGGCTATAGTTTGACTAGTGTTGAAAACCGTAAATTGAATGTTGGAATGTATACCATCGAGGTGTTGTAGAAAGAAGTTTAACGAATCTCTGCCATGAGGCCAAATGACAAAAGTATCATCAACATATCTAAGCCAGCAGGAAAGTTTTAAATTGGACGAGTTTAGGGCCTGGGGTTCTATTTGTTCCATGAAAATGTTAGCAGGCACTGGAGAAAGAGGTGAACCCATCGGGGCCCCACGTACTTGTTTGAACAGAGTGTCCTGAAATGAAAAATATGTGTTAGAAGAACAGTGCTGTACCAGTTTGATGATGTCAGAAGAGATACTGTGTTTAGTTTTTAGAATATCTTATGTTTCTGAAATGGGGTCATTGGTGAAAAGAGATACAACATCGAAGCTAACCAGGATATCATTTTCTGAAATTCTATAAGCGCCTAACATATGGAGAAAGGAAGAAGAGTTCCTTACTTATGAGGATGCTTGTTCGGCTAGAGGTTGAAGGGTTTTGGCTAAGTACCTGGCTAATTCTTGAGTCGGGGTTGTACCGAACTGACAATGGGCCTAAGAGGAATTTTTCACGAGGAATGATTGCCTTTTTGACGTCAAGATAAAGATGTGTTGTGTTGATGATTTCCTTGGACTTTTTCTCTAAGTATCTTGTGAATATAGTCCTTAGTGTTGAGAAGAACAGTCGCGTTACCTTTGTCGGCAGGAAGCATAGTTATGTCACCGTTGTCACGTAGTTGTTTTAATGCATGTCTTTCGTTTGAAGTTAGGTTTGATTTTGGTGGCTTTGATGTGCGGGGTACTCTAGCAATGCCTTGACGAGTATCTTAAACCTCAATATCTGCTAGTTTAACCAAGATTCGATTATAATATACTCTATGCTTCAGTACTCATTATATTTTTTTCTAAAAATTTGTGACCCACCCTACATAACTGTAACCCTTTATACTCCAACCATCCTTTATAACAATAACACTTTAGATTCGTACCATTCTGTATATGCGAACGCCTGTGGACCACCCTATAAACACCTTGTTTGTAATTTTTTTAACCACCTACTATAACTTTATTTCTATTCCGCTCTATGTTTCAACCATCGTACACATACAACACCTCGTATGCTACCAAATAAAACCTTTTTTACAATTTTTATTCATATTTTGTTTGTTTGCTTACCATTGGTTCAGTGCCGGCCATCTTAAATTTGAAATTTTAAGTTCTGCTGTTAGCGGGACGTTTGTTTGAACATCCCTTGGGATGTGTTGAAAAGAAAGTGAGAAAAAAAGTCTTTCCATTAACAAATAAGTAAACACAATATGTAGTACACATATTTCTATACGGTATTACTGACTAATTATATTGTAGAGAGTGATTCTTTCAGTACATCTGTGCGTAAGAGTCAAAATTATCAAGAATCTGTCCAAAATCTTTTCGAGATTACTTGCATATAAAGTTGGAAGATTAGTAAAATCTCGAGGAGAAAAAAATCCAAGTAATGCCAATGTGAAAACATTTATTAAAACCAAAGAACAATAAAAAAATTTACACATATTACATAAAAAAATACACAAAAACATTTCTTACAAAATATCAATACATTTTTACAAGTATGTTCTCAGAACATATATAAAGCGAATTAATTTACACAGGGCTTGTCACTTTACTGCATTGAAAGTTGTGTTAAATGTCAGTAAGTGTTAATGTTTAAGCACATTTTTGGGAAATGGCACCACAATTCAGGAAATTACGTTTCATCGTCTAGGGCAGACCCCGTTGCCAATGGCAGAGAAGCTATGAAAACAGGCAAAATTCTCAAAATTCAAATTAAAATGTTTGACAAAGGCAGATTTCTAAATTTTTTTGATAGTTTCCGTTGCCTCTGACAACGTCTGGAAATATACTGTAATCTCGTGAGTTTCTGTGTCATCTTTCAAAAAAATATTTATAGTGCTGTTAAGTTATTTGGTGGGCAATTGTCCCAGGAAATTGAAACAGGAGCAGTATTATAGTTATAATCAATTCGGTCGTTATAAAATTGCTCCGTTTGAACTAATTCCCGTTTCAGGTTCAAATACGGCTGGAACGGTACGGACGTATCTTCCATTACTGGTGTGTAGTTGTTGTTTTCAACATAATAGCTGGAACTGTTGATAGACGGAACGTATGGTGCTTGGATATTCCCTTCAAGTGCGCCATCGTTTGACGCATAAGGGGACATGTATTGATTGGAATAATCGCAAATAGTATTCCATTGAGGAATTGCTTGGGATTTTCTGTTAGACAGAGATTGTGTTGAGTAGTGGTTCTGTACGAAGGTAGAATGACTTAGAAGTCGTTCAACGGTTGCGTCTGTTACTCTCCCGGTTGAGATTTTACCTCTTGACCGAGGACTGGAGTTGTTTGAGGAGGAGGACAAGGCTGGAGACGAACGTCCTTCGTGATTGGGGGATTTCCCCTTTTCCTTCTTGTATTTCATTCTTCTGTTCTGAAACCAGATCTTGATCTGTCTCTCAGTTAGGTTTAAAGACTCAGCCAGTTGAATCCTTCGGGGGCGGCATAAGTATCTGTTATAGTGAAACTCCTTCTCTAACTCGACAAGTTGTGAAGATGTGTAGGCTGTTCTATTGCGTTTAGTACTAGTGGGGACAACAACAGCTGCCTTTTCGTCTGATCCTGCAGATGTCACCGTTGAATCTTCTGGAAATAAATACATTAGTTTTATAAGTTGTGCTTAGTAAATGGGTGTATGCAAGAGAATAAGGCAGAAAAACTGAGGATAAATTATGAAAACAAATAGACGAAAAATGTAAGTACTTAAGGAAGATAAATATTCAAAAATTAGACTAATAGCAAAGGAGCATAAACAGATGATAAGAAAAGTATAGAATAAATTAGGAGTCATGTTTTCGAAACGAGAAACAAGGCAATAAATTTATCTGTCCCATATACGTTCTTAGCATGGCAGTTCAGGCATATTTTGGTTTGGGAGTAGCATGATTTCCTTACAGGTATAGGGGGAAGTCCCTTAAACTCGGACGGTTCCTAAAGTCGGACACAATTTGAATTGAGGCAAGAAAACGCGCCAAAATGTTACTTGTGTCGCGGTTAGAAACGTTTAAGTAGGTGAATTACTGGGGGGGGGTGATAGTCGAGACTCAGTGTCCTGTGTTTGATCTGTGACTCAGTGCGGTTTTGTTCGTCCTGGGAAGTAGTGCAAATTATGAGGTTAGTAAAAATTTTGTTCGTAGTAATTTTTGGCGTTTGTGAACAGTAATTATAATGAAGGATACTATGGATTATTGTTAGATATTGCTGCTAGGTTAATAATCTGTCATACTTCACAAGATTTTTATGATTCATAACACACAATTTGAATAAGGATTTTTCTGGCATGTACTTAAGGGTCCCTAAGATCGGACAGTCTAAAAGTCCCCTAATGGCGGACAGTTTTAGAATTTGGTTTTCCTTGTTTTAGTCATTACTTTTGTATTTTATTTTTTAGATTCAACATGGGTAAACCCAAACCAAGCTGTAATAATACTCCCAAAAATGAAATCTTGAAAAAAGCTATCGATAAGGTGATTTCAAAAAAATTTTCTATAAGAAAATCATCAGAAGTCTACAATGTACCAAAAAGTACCCTGTTCGACTACATCAAAAATTTAAAACGAGGTGAAGAAATTAAACTGCCATGCAAAAAAGGCCGATTTGACCTAACTATTACCGAGGAATACGAGGAATCTTTAATTGCGCACGTAGTGGATATGTCAAATAGGTGCATGCCATTGACCAGAAAAGAATTTCTAAAATTGGCGTTCGATCTCGCTAAGAAATCAAAACTGAACCATCGATTCAACAGGATAAAGAAATCTGCTGGCAAGCATTTTTATTATGACTTCATCAAACGTCATCCTGGCCTCAGCTTAAGAAGGCCAGAATCAACAAGTCTGATGAGAGCAGTTGGTTTTAACAGGCCTCAAGTTGACCGTTTCTTTAACAATTTGACAAATATGTTTGAAAAATATCATTTTGGTCCATCTGATATCTATAACTGCGATGAAACGGGTCAGCACTGTCCAGAAGCAGGCTAAAGTAATGACACTCAAGAGCAATCACCAAGTAGGAAAGTTGACCTCTGCAGAGAGAGGTAAAAATGTCACAGTAATGTTCTGTATGAGTGCTGCTGGATATTTTATCCCACCGCTATTTATTTTCCCTAGGCACCAGTCCCGAATGCTGCCGTAAAGCGAGCCGTAAGTCGACGAAGAAAAGCTGAGAAAAGCGAGATTTTGACATCCTCCCCATATAAAAATGCGCTCGCTGAAAATAAAGCCGCAAAAGCAAAGTCTGTCGTGGTCAAATTGCAACATTTTGATGGTAAAAAACCTACGACCCGAAAAAAATTAAAAAGACAAAACCGGCTGCACCATTAAAGACAACAGTGATTCCGTCATCAGCATCAATGACCGAAAATGAAACAAATTGTTTAATTTGCCAAGAAACTAACGAGGAAAATTGGATACGCTGCCAAGCGTGCTATCAGTGGGCACATGAAGCGTGTGCTGACGTTGAGGAAGACTCAGATACCTACATCTGTGATTTTTGTCGACTATAGATTAAAATTTCAAAATTTCTTAGAATGCGTTCTTAATTGTGACCAAAGTTCATTAGGATTAAGTTTAATTTTTTTAATGATTGATTAGTTCTATTCGCTGGGAAATTTCGCCAGTTTTTTGTAAAAATGTTTCTTTAAATTTAAATAATAAAAGAAAATTTGACTGTCCGACATTTGGGGACCTCATTTCAACTGTTATTTTAATTATATAAGTTGTTGGGAAGTACTAATAAATTTAAAGTAATATTTGAGATTGATTACATATCTATGTTAATTAAGTACATAATGTAGTGTTATTTTAAAATAAAAAAAATAAATTAAACCATTACCATTTTTTGCTATTTTTAATATTGCATAAGTGTCCGGTACTCGGGGACCTCCCCCTATCTATGATGACAAATCTAACTGTTTACGAGACATTTTTAGTCAAATGTTTTGAGAAAAGAGTGCAAGTTCATTCTGTGTATACTGATTTTTTCAAAGCGTTTGACAAAGTTAAGCACAGAATACTTGTGGGCAAACTCCATGCTCTAGGCTTTAACAACCGTCTTTTAGAATGGGTACAGAGCTATTTTTCTGACCATTACCAATGTGTTAAAATAGGTGGTTGCCTTTCTGGGATTATAAAAGTGTCTTCGGGGGTTCCTCAGGGTTCACATTCGGGACCGTATTTTTTAATTTATTTATTAATGATATTTACGAAATTATTAATCAGAGTAATATGTTGATGTACGCAGACGATCTTAAACTTTTTAGAGAAGTGGCTAATTGGCATGATGTTATTTTACTCCAATCCGATTTGAACTCATTGTTTGCATGGTGTACTAGCAATGATCTTGATCTTAATATTAATAAATGTTTTATTATTACTTTTGCAAAAATATCACCATCTATCATCGCGTCCAACTTCAATAATTCTCAAGTGATAAAACGAGTATACCAAATTCGTAAACTTGGGGTAAATTTCCATGATAACTCGTTCATTAAAAATTCAAGTCATTTACGATATAGAAATAGAAATCAAGGAGCAGTTAACGGAAAGAATCAATGTTACGTTACAAACAATGCGGAATGATCGATCTTATTAATATGGAATCCCATTGGAAGATAGACCAATAATATTCAAACAAGATGTCTGTCCAGCACATTATAGGCGAACTGTCAGAGAGCTCCTGGGCAATTCATTCCCAAACGCGTGAATTGAGAGAGTTGGCCCTATAGTCTGGCCTCTAAGATACCCAGACCTGACGCCCTTTGATTTTTTGTATAGGGGCGAACCAAGCAACTCGTTTAAGAGATTGTAATAGAAGCCAAGGAGCAGTTAAGAGAAAGAGTAATTGTTGCTTTTGAAATAATCTGGGATGAGACGCGAGTAGAGAAAAGATGTCCAGTTTGAATCGGTAGCAATGGAAGCCAGTTTGAACAAAATTCATAACTAAGTATTGAAACTTGATGTATGTTGAATTTTTTGTAGTTCTAACCTTGTAAGTTACAATCCCAAATTTTATTATGATACAAAACACCCTGTGTATAATTATTGTAATTTATTTATTATTTAATATGATAGTATAGGATTCAAGCTAATTAAAAATATTATTTCGTGCCCTTACCGTACAGGCTATAAACAAATAGAGGGTTCGAACAGGAAGATCTATATTAATCTATGTCTTTGTGTTGTAACCGAAACCGGGAGAATGACACATTATCACTGACTCCCTGTATAATAATTCTTATGTAACTGTTGTTTTATTAAATTTTACATATTACTCGTAAATAAAAAACTTACCTTCGCTATTTTTAATGACTGTGTTGTAAGTGGTTACTGCATCATAAGGAATTTGAACACTAAACAGAGGAGCCTCGTAGCTAGCTATGTTGTTAGAAACACTTTGTAATGGAGAAATATCTGGATATTTCTCAGATTCCCAGGTATACGCAGGCTCTGGACACTGATGACCCTGAAATCAATATAACAATGTATATCAAAAATTACAAATCAGATATTAATGTATTTTTATGAAGTAAATATATTAAGTATTGAAGTAACTTATTTGTAATTACATTTAACATTATTTAAGTAATTATATTTATTATTATTTATATAAAGTATCATACTAAAAAGTATAAGTACTTACAATTGGTTCGCTCTGGTACTGTTCAGAATTAACGCTATACAAGTGCTGTTTCGTATCGGTATATTCTTCTCTAGAATAACCACTATATGCTGGAGATGGTGAGTTTTTCACTGTCGAACTAGGAGATACGGGTTCAGTCAGCAACATATTGTGCACTCCGTCAGAAATTTCGCTAAGAATTGTAGACATATTTCACTGCTGAAGTATCAGCTAAGAATACTAGTTACTTGTAAAAGTTTAAAAATTTAAATGCTTTCTTGTTATGAGCCCCGCCTTTTGAAAACAAGTTTCTCCAATTACTGAATAAATCCAGCCAATGAGGTAACAAAGTACTAATGTTTTTTGTTGTTCCACTCAGCGACAGATTGTCGCTTTACTTGAACATCCACAACACTGGTGCTTGAGATTTGCATGGATTTACAAATAAATGTTTAGCATTTGAAATTAACGTTTACATGGCTTCTAACTTCAATAAACTGTACAATACTGTAGGCCAGCACTATCATAACTATTTCTATAGAACCGTCCGTAAACAAGTCGTTTGAAAACAGATGATATAATTCGGTATTTGGGCGATATCTTTCGACCTGAAAGGTAAAAAAATACCTAAAAACTACGCAGACAACTTGGAATGTTTTGATACCATGTATGAAAAGCGTGTCAAGACCGAGAAAAGATAACTAAGAATCTATTCATAAATTATTTTTTGTCTGTTCGAGATAACAATTACTACTACTCCAAATGTATTTTTGTGATAAATTGTATTTCAATTTTGAAATAATTTTTTAGGCAGATACTTTCTTCTTGCCACACACACAAAAATTATATCAACATTAACCCGTACAAGTGAGAAAATTCTTCACTAAAAATATAATTTGAGATTTGAAACACTGTGGTAAATTATCCCGGAAATGAGTAGATTTACCATAAAGTAAGTGTTTTAAATTAAAATAATATATAAACTTTTATTTCTCACAATAAGCCTTTTTATTTTATCTGCTACATTACGTGCTTGATTTTTGTGAAAATATTGACTTAATTTTCTGATTTGGCCCCGAAAATTCAAATAAGATTTTCGCGTTATTATATCAATACGTTTTCAGTGAAGCCCTATATAATCTTGTGTCTGTTTAAATAATAAATGAATATTTTTTTTAAACAAATTGTTTTGAAGACACAAATAAAATATTGTTATAAACTATGTGGGTTCAATTAAAATTGAAAAACTAATATTTACTCTCACTTTCCAGAAACTTTTATTTACATGAAATATACACAACAACTGATTCGAATATCACAAATATAATACAAAATAAACTCTTCGCCACAGTAACTAATGCCGCGATGATGGGCCGCTCCTTTTAAAACCAGCATCGAATCTTCTCGTACAATCCATTATCAATTCTACAGTTGCCGAGCTATTTCGAGGTTAATTTTTTTGTGCTCCCAGCGATCGATGTCGAACTTTAATAAAACCAGGGCCGGCTCAGGTAAATTCCATTATAACATATTTGTATTTTTTGAAACATCACATTATGGATGTACTTAAAATAAATACATTTTTAAAAAAACAAAAACCGACTTAAAAACAATTAAATACTTTTTATGATGTCGGTGCCAAGCGAAAGTGAAAATATTTTGTGAGGTACATTAATGAGTTGTACTTCGCAACTTCGCTGATCAAATTGGCACCGACTTCATAAAAAGTATTTAATTGTAGCAAAATATTATTTCATTCTTTTTAGTTAATTTTCTTTTGAAGTCGGTTTTTGTTCTTTTTAAGTGTATTTATTTTACAATTGTCAGTGATTAAATGGCTGTAATTGCTAATGAGTTATCCTACAGCTGTAACATTCTATTAACATTTTTTAACCATCCTTCATAACAATATTTGTACTATGCCCTGTATGTCAGCTATCATTAATTTCCAACTGCTATGAGCTACTTCATTCATTCATTTATTCTTGCTTTTTACTAACTTATCCTGTATGCTATAATTACATTCGACGTTATATTTTAACCATCTTACATACCAAATCTTATGGATCACCTAACATTTTAATATCTACTCTATATAATTTTATTTTTACACGACAAATTTATATTTATATGCGTGAAATTAATATGCAAATTCATAAGATTTTACTTATCCAAGAATCGTCTGCCTTGGCCATTTTATCACTTTGAAAACTTGAAATCTCCAGGTGTAAAAATATAATGTTAGCAAAATATGAGGTAGGCATTAAATAGTTACTTGTTCGGAACATACAAATACAATTTGTCTTGAAAAAATGATTACAAGACCAGTTTCACTCTCAAATCACCCTGTATTGAAAGAATTTTTACAAGACGAATCTCACTCTTACGTATGTTACCAAATCACCTTGTATTGAACACCTTTAAATTACAAATCTTGATTGTCGCAAACTGTCAATAACTTTTTTAATTATTTAATTTCTATGCAAAACGATTTTTCCAAATATGAAACCGTAACCAATCAATTTCTATCCATTGAATCTTCTAAATAGAAAACTTTCATCGAAATCGTTAGAGCCTTTTCTCCAGAACTCAATTACATATATACATATATATATATATATATATATATATATATATATATATATATATATATATATATATATAAACCTTGTTCGTATTATAGTATTAGACTTTTTCTATTTGATAACAATTTTATATCTTAACAGAAATGAAGATACTTTAATTTGTAATAAAAAGTACTCTTTGAAGACAAACCTTGTCTACAGTTAATAAAAATTGACATGGAATGATTATTACTATTTATGTTTTAGACCATGTAAAAAATCTGTTTGTGAAGAATAACTCTTTCTCTTAAAATTATGAATAAAAAGAAATTGATTTATGAATATACACTGTATATTCATATTAACTGACACTTATTTTAATTAATTCATCTTATTTACAATTTACCCCAAGTTCCGAATAGTTAATACCATTAAATCCATAAAATCTTATAATACCGGCGACTCCACCAAGACATAGGATATAAGAAAATAGGTAAAAGTTTTTCTCCATTCTATAAGAAACGATACAAGCTATGTTATTTGAAAAAAATTTCTGACCGCTTTGAGATATCACAGAACTAATCCAATCTCTTTTCAATTTGTCCCACGTTCCGAATAAGATTTTTCAAATTTTATAATAATACCGGCTCCTCCACCAAGGCATAGAGTATATGAGAAAATGTAAAAATAGTTTTTCCCCATTTTCTAAGAAACGGTAAAAGCTATTTTATTAAAAAAAAAATATGGGACCACTTCTCTATCCCCCCAAACAGGATCTAGTAAAATGGTCGAAATTCCTAGAGCCGTTTCCGAGTAATCGGTGAACAAACATAAAAAAACATAGTACAGACGAATTGAGAACCTCCTTCTTTTTGTTTTGAAATACATTTCTTGTACATTTTGACTGAAGCTCTCAATTTTTTCTCAATAGCAGATATAGGAAGTAATGGGTCCAACTTTGTATATATATATATATATATATATATATTTTTTTTAACAAATTATTTTAATAATATGAAAAAAATATACTTCTATTTGCATAATGAGCCGGTTAACTTGATATATTACATGATGGGTGCAAAAAATAATAATGTTTAATTTATCATTTAATTCTGTAATTTGGCCCTCAAACTTAAGATCAGGGTATTCTCCTTATTTTTTCCTGAAAAGTTCAAGTGAGGCCCTATATTTCCATTTTTTCACAATTTTAGGTCGTATACTTTTGTGATAAAGGAGGGAATAATTCATTCTTTTATATTTTTGTGAATATCTTTTATACCATTTTTTTTTAAATCAAAAACTATTTTTATATTCCTTACACTGTGCTTTGTCATTTAATTCAATAATTTGCTCAGAAAAATTCATGTAAGGGGTTTCTCTTTATTTTTCCTGTAAAGTTCATTTGAGGCCCTAGACACTTCATTTATTTTGAAAATTTTAGACTTTATATTTATATATCTTATTTAAAAAATATGAAAAAAATATTTGTATTCCTCATAATGAGCCCTTTGATTTATTACATCTCATGATGAGTTTGAAAAATTCTACTAATATATTCTCCATTTAATTCTGTAATTTGCCCTCAAAGTTAATATTAGGCGTTTCTCCATATTTTTCCTGTTAAGTTCAACTGAGGTCCTACACCCTTAAGTGTTTTCAAAATTCTATACTTATGTGATCGGAGATAAAGGCGGCCCCCTCTATATTTATTTATGTGTAATGTTTTTAATATTTTTGTTAATATCGTTTTAATCATTTATTATAAAAATATGAAAAGAACATATTTGTAGTCCTCACAATGAGACATATAATTTCATATATTACATGATGCGTTAGAAGCAATTTTAATTATATTTTTCCATTTAATTCTGCGATTTGCCCTCTAAAATTAATATTAGGTGCTCCTCATTATTTGTCCTGTAAATTTCAGGTGAGACCCTATGACTCGATTTTTTAAATGATAGTTTGATACACGAAATTTAAGTTGGCATAAGAAAAATTTGTTAGTTCTAGTTATACGGGTAGCACAAAAAATTCTAAAGAACATGAAAGAGTTGTCTTTAAAATTTATAAGTGGCGTTCCTAGGTACGACTTTGATATAAGATCGCGCATTCGCCAAAAATGTTATCAAATATTTCTTTTATTTCAGTGATCTCATTAACGTCATAAGGGAAAACCCGGAAGTTCTCTTAGTAACACTGCTACTCAGGGACAACCACATTATAGTTACAACTGTACCATATATACAGGGTCTCTCAGAAATATTGAAAAGAGTGGGCAACAGATTTAATGTCAAAACCGCATTCAAGACAAGAAAAACACTGAAATCACTAATATCGAAAACAACACCAACCAACAAAGCTCGGAACTCAAAGAACTGCATATACTAGATTCCTTGCAAATGCAATAAATTTTATATTGGAGAAACATCGAGGCCATTAAACATACGATTTAATGAACACAAGAATTGCATAAAGTCTGCCTTAATTCTTTTGAATGAAGACGATTGTATCGCTTCTACTTCTGTAGAATTCAATCGTATCTGGTTACCGACAATTAAGGAAGAAATTAGTAATATCCATCTCGTGTTGAACAACCCATTATCGGAATAGTTCATAAGGTTTTCCCTTATTAAGTAAATGGGGTCACTGAAATAAAAGAATTCTTTGATCACATTTTTGGCGAATGCGCTATCTTATATCAGTCGTATTTAGGACCCCCACTTATAAATTCTAAAGACAACCTTTCAAGTTCTTCCAACTTGAGAGCTGTTTAACTCTAAGGCCCGGTTGTTCAATACGAGATTAAAGCGAGATTATATGTAATCTCCGATTAACAAAAAATTTTCATTGTACAATTCGAGATTAACAGTTAATCCTGAGTTAACCCTAGTTCAGAATAATCCCTGGATATTTATAGATTAAACCGAGATTAAAAACTAATTTGACGTTTAGAACGTTACTTTGACCGATTAAATTTAACTATCTGGTAGATTGTAAAAAATACCTTCTTAGATTTATTTAGTTACAAACAAAAGTACTACTTTTATGTTTTTTTATATTTATTTTTATAAATATAAAGCCATTGACAACGAAGTCAGAATAGACTTTGAAACGTTTGGTATTCCTGCAATATAGGTCGTTTTATTTCTATTGTGGTGTTATTGTCCAAAAAAACATAAAAGTAATCAAAAATATACCACAAACAACGTTTAGAAGACAACAAAAGTACTATTTGAAAAGTTGTTATGGCTGATTGAATAGAAGAAATAACAGACGATGAAGAATTTCTGGAACTAGAACAAATTGGTGAACCCTTAAGGAAGATACCGACATTTCGAATTCGAGAAAACCATTTTGAAAAATGGACTGAAAGAGATTTCCATTGCTGAAAGATATTATCATTGATTTAATGATGAGTGAGATAAAAAAGCCCACTGACAGGAATGACTTTGTTAGTGTACAAGATATGGTACTACTAAGTTCAAGATTTTATGCTACTGGTAGTATGACGCCTCTGACTGCATTGGTATTAACAAGTCAACAGGATGCTTTATCAAGTTTTATGAACATTCCTAATAGTGAAAATGTTATCAGACATAAGATTGCCACTTTCTATCCATTAGTAGATTTCCACAATACATTGGTGCCGTTGATTGTATCCATATTCGAATTCAATCACCTGGGGGTGAAAATACTGAAATATGTCGTAATAGAAAAGAATATTTCTCTTACAATATTCAGGTTACATCTGATACTGAACTCAATATTCAAGACATAGTGTGTTGCTGGCCAGGATCTACTCATGATTCCATAATATTTAATAGTTCCAGGTTAAGAGGTCTAATTGAAAATGAGGTATATGGTATTGCAGTATTAGTTGGGGACAGTGAAAACAAACATAGAAAGATGTCTGGTGTTTGGAAAAGACGTTTATCAATTCTATCTCTTGGACTGAGAATAAAACATGCGAGAGTTGAGACAATTGTTATAGCCGTAAGAGTTCTTCACAATATAGCTGATAATCTTAACGCAACTGAACCTGATGTTCCACCCAATATTTCTTCCTCGTGAAGTTTGAAATTCGTGATTCTCTTTCTAAATTTGGACATTTTCTTCTCTTTACAAAATAATCAGTAGGTACAGATAAAATCATCTGCTAGTAGTAAGAAAGACCGGTATAAAAATAGAGGCAGATTGTGTTGTTGTTGTGTCTTTCAATATTGACAAAACAACATGAAACATCGATAGAATATATCATAGACGAGAAATAATTCGTTTCATGAATTAATCCGTGGTTTAACAAATCCAGGATTATTTTCTGATTGTACGACAAGTCAAATCATTATCTTGGATTAAGTTTTAAACCGGGATTAACAAATCCGGGAGTTAATCCACAACAACAACTGGGCCTAAGACATGATTTTTTGTGCTACCTGTTTATCTAGAAACCTTAGATCATGGTAAATGATCTAAGCTAGAAACAACAAATTTTTCTTATGTCAAATTAAATGTCTTATATCAAACTTCCATTTTGCATTTTATATTTTCAAAACCTGTTTAAAGTCATTTAAAACGAGGTTAGAATAGATCTGGAGATGTTTGGTTTTTCCTTGAATTTTTATTTCGTTTGCAATTTTCTCAAAAACATAAAAATAATCAAGAATTTGCCACAACTAACATTTACAGATATATGATGAGAAATTCTAATTGAACTAACAGAAGTGGAAACCTTTTAATATGAATTTGGCTAATTGTCTTTGAAGTACCTGTTTTTTTTTCAACAGAAATGAAAAATTATTTTTTTACAGCCCAGATCTTTATTCCTATAGTACTTTATTAATGATTCGTCAGTGACTACAAATAGTCATTAATAGCCATTAATATGGACCAAGCTTTGAAGTACTACCGTGTTAGACAGAAATGATTTTCTCTTTCGTTGTATAAAAATATTCCCATACTAATATTATTATTAGTATAAGTCCATATTTTTCAAATGTAGTCATATATTCCTAGTATAATATCTATTATTGCTAATTCTTATAATAATGTACATTGTGTATTTTTTTGTGACTGAAGAAGGATTATTAAAGCTCAAAAAGATTTCATAATAAATATACTTTTCTAAAAAGTGTTTTTTCACCAGGCTGTTTTCACGTTGCTGTGCTAAAGCAGCTCTTTTGTATCAGGCGTATTAGTCAATCTAATTGCTACTTAGTTTAAACATCCATTACCATCATCATCTCACTAATGAAAGTATATCCAATTGTCATTTTATAATAAACATAATTAAGTGATGATCTTAATTATTTTTGCTATTTGTTCGTTTAACTGTAATTATTTTCAAATTTTCTTTTAGTAATATTGAGAGAAGCAAATGTTGTTAGTGAGTCTGCGGCTTGTGAAGTGTTCATTTATCAGTTGGTGGTCCAGTTTAGAAATAAGAAAATTCAAAATTTTTGTTTAATGCTGCATGGCTGTTATAAACCGATTATGTAATATACAGTGAAGACTTGAACTTTATATTATTTTTTCGGGTTTTAAATTTCTGTATGCAAGTTGACCCAAAAATAATTTGTTTTTTTTTAGTAAGTCATATATCTAAACACAATTGTCGCAAAATTTACTGTTGAACACATCAATAAGAAAAAGTAGGTAATTATTAGGAATAAAAAATGGCAAATTACATTGTCATACTATTTACCATTAACTTCTTAAGAACCGGTAAGTTGAATTTCAAACTAATGTAATATTTTAGTTAGTGTTGACTGCTTTACTTAATTTGTGGTCAAGTACTAGTTAGGTTTCCATATTATGGATTTTTTACAGCTTTCAAGGATTTTATTTTCAAAGTTTATTATAACGTTTTTTATCAGTTCTAGGTTATTTTCCAACTTTAACAATACAAGTTTCGTTTATATTTGTGCAACCTATAAATTTTAAACAAAGAATTTTAAATTATAATTAATTTACATTTAAAAAAGAACCGACTTCAATTGGCTTAAAATAAAAAAGTTTACAAACCGTGTGTAATCAATCAGTATTTTCTGACATACATTCTTTTTTTATCTGATTTAAGGTAGACTATATTTTCCACATATTTTTTGTTTTTTATTTGTTTTATTATTTGGACCACTTTCTATAAGTATAACTCTAATTAACCCTATATTACCTTGAATATGGTTCTGTGTATTCTTCGCCCAATATAATGATAATCCCCTCCATACTATTGACTGCTTCTATTTTTCTATAGTTTAAATCACCCTGTATACTTATAATTTTACTTCGCCCCATACATCAGGTATAAGCAACTACTTATGTTCCACTGTATATAACGGTTTTTAACCACCTAGTATAACTATAATTCCACTCCATCTTATATTTCAACCATCGTATATATGCAATTACTTACTGCATAGATACACTTTTGTGCCATTTTACTCGACTGCAAGCCCGGTAAAATGAAAACCATAACAAACACCCTGTACGAAATACTTTCTTGGCAGTTAAGCAAGATATTTATGATGAAAATTTGACATTTACATTGATGTTTCCATTTCTTGAATACATTTTTCCGATTTTCAGAAAAACAGTATGTTTTACGTTATAGCAAATTATATAGAATTTAGCTGGAACGTGTCTTTGTAGAATACAATTTAAAATATTCAAATTTATTGAGCCATTTTATAGAAAACATTGTGGATTCAATGAAATTCACTGAACTGCAGTCTGTTAATTTCTCCTCTTTTTTCTTTTTTCTGTCAAACCGTAAATCTCATGTTAGAGAAATGTATATGGTACCATTTTAAAATATTCCTTAACACAATGCCGTTTAAATCATCAAAATTGCCCAAGTCGTTTTTGAATAATAACTGAGCATCCATAAAAAAATTTTGAAAATCGGTTAAAAATATATGTATACGGCAGTCCCTTTCATCTGGTCTAAATTAAGAGATGCAGTTTTCGTTTGTAATTTGACAGCACTTATAACTTTTTCGCTTGGATCTGATACTCTCCATTTAATTTTTGAAACCATACATTTTAGAACTTTCAATTTTTACTTTATTAACTAATTTTTTTCCCGAAAATGAACAAACATCTTTTTTGAAGACGCGAGATGTAAGACATCTAGGATTTTCCAGAGAATTAGCACACAGAGGTTTCGAATCTGGAGCAGTTCCGTGTAATTGCTGTTCTCCCTTAACTCCTTAGACAGAATGTCACGATAAAATTTTCAGGTTACTTCACCTGTCAGAGATATTGAATACTCTCTTCGAGGTGTCATTCCTTTGTACGTAAGACAATATATAAATTATATAACATATTGTTTCTGGTCAGGGAACCTTCATCAGTTGCGCTTCCCACAACTGAATATCCTCTCGAACACTTCTTTATGTATTTGATACATTTCGTTAAATTTGAAGACGCGAAATGTAAGACCGACATGTAGGATTTTCGAGAGAAATAGCACACTGAGGTTCCGAATCTGGAGCCGTTCCGTGTAATTGCTGTTCTCCCTTAACTCATAGGACAGAATGTCACGATAAAATTGTCAGGTTACTTCACCTATCAGAGATATTGAATACTCTCTTCGAGGTGTCATTCCTTTGTGGACAAAGTATTCAATATCTCGGACAGGTGAAGTAACCTGAAAATTTTATCCTGACATTCTGTCCTAGGAGTTAAGGGAGAACAGCAATTACACGGAACGCCTCCAGATTCGGAAATTCTGTGAGCTAATTCTCTCGAAAACCTAGATGTCGGTCTTACATCTCGCGTCTTCAAATTTAACGAAATGTATCAAATACATAAAGAAGTGTTCGAGAGGACATTCAATTGTGGGAAGCGCAACCGATGAAGGTTCCCGACCAGAAACAATATATATTATATTTATATATAATATATATTGTCTTGCGTACAAAGGAATGACACCTCGAAGAGAGTAAACATCTTTTTTGTCAAAATTTGGTTGTTTTTTGGGGACAAGGGGGATAAATGGTTTTTGTACACTTTTCTTGGTATCTTTAAAATAAGTCATTTCTTAAGTATAAAAAGCTATAGATTTGTATTACTCAAAATGACCATGTACCAAATATATTCAATATTTTTTGTATATAATTCCCTTGAATTTGTTTTGTGTTTTTGTTTTCTTGAGTCAGGCATAACATTTAGATTTTAATATTTCATTTTGATTAAACTATGATAAATGAGAGGAATAGTGGGTCATTTTTGGTGACTCTCCCTCAAATTTTCTAACCCTACATTTTAAAACTTAAAATATTTGCAAATACATTTATTATCCTTACAAGAGCCGTGTCATAAGAAATTGCACGTAGTTGGCATGAAAACGTTTTAATTTTTATTTTTGTCATTTAAATGATTAGTTTGCCTCTTTGGGTTTTGCAGTAAACTCTCAGTGAAACCCTTGTTATCATGTTTTTCAAACGCTTAAACCTTAAGTAACTAACAATTTTTAATAACACGATCAACTGTAGCTAGTGTTACAAAACTTTGAAATTCAATTTTCCCTTTTGACGAAATTTGCGGTCAATAACTTGAACATTTTATCAGATTTGTTGTTGTTTGTTTTGTAATCAATCTTTTCATTTCAAAACCATAAAAGTATTTGTTTAATAGATATTGATTTGCTAGTTCGTTAATTTTGGAGTTTAGCGTCATCCTTAAAATTTGATCCAGAATTCAAAATCTAAATCATCTTAGACGATGCCATTTGAGAAACAGAAATTTTTGATCAAATTGTATATTTGTATTTACCATCAGCATAAACTACATCGAAAGATAAAAATCAGAGTGTTTGTCAAACGAAGAAAAATTCTCTTGAAATTTCATTACCAGTTTCTGTTTTATTATTATTTTTTATTAACATACTGTATACGGAAATTGCACTGCATATTCCAACATAAAACCTCACAACATTTCAAATAGCATTTATTAATTTATGGAAATAAGTTTTTCGATGCGGTCTCATAAAGAAAAGGTTTTCATCATCTAAATAATTTAGTGGCCATTTACCATTTATTTATTTTTTATTAATCGTAAGTAATCTGTTCTTTGTAGTTCGTTCCTTTTTTTTAACTCTACTGATATTATGTTTTTTTGGGCAATAACACCACAATCGAAATAAAACGACGTATATTGGTGGAAAACCAAACGTTTCAAAGTCAATTTTGACTTCGTTGTCAACGGCTTATTTATCAATAAATATACAGCCATTGACAACGACGTCAGAATAGACTTTGAAACGTTTGGTTTTCCTTCAATATACGTCGTTTTATTTCGATTGTGGTGTTATTGCCCAAAACAACATAAAAATAATCAAGAATATGCCACAAACAACGTTTAGAAGACAATCTACTGATATTTCTCATAACTGTTTTCCTAAAAATTAAATTTGACTTGTTTGCTTAAGTTTCAGTTAATGTGTTAAAGTTCAAATACCCGAAATTGTGTTTTTCCAAAGATCTCGTTTTTCGAAATTCAGAGAACCGAAAAAAATGTAAATAAACTGGATTAAATTTCTAGTATCTTGGTGAAGATAAGGAATGTCGGTTAATTGGGGAAAGCTAGCTCCTTTAAATATATACTACTTCTCTAGTATGGTAGGTTTGGTAGTGATTGTTTTGTGTTATTGATGAAAATCGTAGGATAATTATTAGCAGATAGTACATTTTTTATAAATATTTTTTCTTTTCAGAACAGTTGGTTTTTGCTATCATATAAAGATTTGATAATGCCCTTTTTTATGGTATTTGGATGATTATAGTTAAAATTGTTTTGTACGCCAACTTTCAGTAGACTTCTGTATCAAAAGACGATTGTGCTTTTTTTATTAAGATATCTAATAAAAGTAGTGTGTTGTTTTGCTTAATTTCTAACGTGATTTGTGTAGTTGGTTCTTTGTTATTGATGTCTTTTAATATTCCATGTAAGTTTTCAAGAGGGTGTTCTCAAATAGTGAATATATCGTCGAATTAACTGCACCAGTCGAAATAACAGCACCAAACTAAAGGTTTATTCTCTTTGGTAAAAATGAGTTGTTCTTCAATTTTTTTCTTGAAAATGTAACTTAAGACATCGATGACTTTTAGCAACAAGATTTTGGCATGGCCATGAGTTCTTGTATGTCTCCTTCCTTAACCAGAAATAAACCCTTAATTTGGTGCATCAGGGCAACATCAAATTTTCATATGACAGAGCAAAAACTAACTGTTACTCTATCAACAAATTTAATAAAAAAAAAACATTTATAAAAAATGTACTAACTGCTAACAATTATCCTAAAAAGTTCATCAATAAAAAGTTGTATCTAATGGAAAAATTCTAAACAACTGTCATGATCAAATTCGACGTCCTAGTGTACTTTGTTTTAGTACTTAGATTGATGCTTTTACTGTCTCGGCTTTATTTGTTGCTAAATAGTTTGAACACATTTCCGCACCACCTTTCAATAATGTCTATTGGATTCCTTAGATCTAATAGAAAAATTCTAAACAACTGTAATGATCAAATTCGAAAACCTACTGCAGTTTGTTTTAGTACTAAGATTGATGCTTTTTCCTGTCTCGGCTTTATTTGTTGCTAAATGATTTGAACACATTTCCGCACCACCTTTCAATAATGTCTATATGGTTCCTGAGGTTAATGAAAAGATTCTAAACATCTGTCATGATCAAATTCGACGTCCTAGTATACTTTGTTTTAGTACTTACTATTTGAAAGAAGAACATTTAATGTCGAAACATGAGTTACTTAATTTGTCAATGCGAGCCTTTTAATTTTCTTGTTCAGTTGTGTTAAGTTATATTACCATTGAAAACGGGTTCCGTTCTACACCATGAACCGTTTGGACCATTTGAGATATACAGAAGTTCAAGCAATATGTTATTCCCAAAAAAATCTGAAAAATACAAACAGTCTGTGCGGTTTTTATAAACTTAAACTCACCTTAACCTTATGGAAATTGACTCTCAGTTAAAACTGAGGTTCTAGTATGATATTGTCATTCTAAATGTTCATATTCTCAACATAAGAGATCTCAAAATACAGTTACTTTTAAAAAATTGGACATGAAACTATTGATTAAATCATGAAATGGTGTTGTCATAAATAACTTGTTAATAATTTATTTCTTAAACTTGCCTTGTCATAACAGTTGTACGAATTTATTCGAGCCCTAGTTTTTTTGTTAAAAAGTTTCACACTACTTTTTATTAAAATACTTCCATAACTGCATTAAATACTTACGGCTTATTTCATTATTGATACAAAATTTTGAGCTTTTTGAGCATTTTGAAAGGTAACTACATATTTGTGTCAGCTCCTATTGATTTACCTGGGTGGTTAATTTTACAATTAACTTTTTGTGTAAAAAAGTGATAATTCAACATATTTTGGGTTCTTATTATTTTCCACGAAACGCTTCCATTAGATACAATTTCTCATTCTAATCATTCGTTTTCGATATCCTTAGCTAAATCCTTTTTTTTTTCTAAGTAATTTCCAAAGGACTGTAAGAGTACATCAGGAATCCGAGTAAATTTTAAAAAATTCCTCTTCTACTCATTATTTGCATTACTTACATCAAATACTTATGTCTTAAAGAAAGGAAGTATGAGAATGAGTAGAAAGAATATTCATAGTTTACGAAAATCCTTCGGACAATGAAGCAAATTAGTAATTGACAGGTTTCGTTTTAGGTCACAGGCAAAGCAGAACTCTATAACCAATACTGTTTTTTTTTTAAATAAAAATATAAAGAGGTAACTGAAATTGTATTCTCTCCTGTTAATATTTTTATACAATATAGAAATCGGGAAATAAATTGGAACCGACGTTCTGATTACTTCTTAGTTTCTTTCGCGTTTTTTTCGATGTCGGTGTTTTTTAAAACTTAATATACAGGGTGTTTCTAAAATGATTTCAAACTCCTGTTGTGTATAGGCCTCATTAAAATAAGCCAAAAAGTTCCTATTAACATGTGTCCTAAAACAGACCCTTGGGAAGTCATATGTCCTTAAAAGGGCTTAAACTTTTTTGTTATTGACAAAATGATCAAAAATAAATTTAAAAAAAATGTATGGGTCTTAAATAGCAGAGTAATTTTCAAACTCAATTTATATGAAATTTTCATTGAATATGTCGATTTGGACATAGATAATATTTTTTTCCTAAAATTGTTGAGATTTTACAAGTCCGTAGAGAAAATTGTAAAAAACAAAATAAAAAAAATACGGGCCGAAAATCTCTTCACCAACATAAATAACACGATTTTGGTTTGCATGTCGAAAAACGAAGTAGCACATGTTAATTAACGTAAAATGTTATGTAAGACCCATACATTTTTTGCAATTTATTTTCTACCGTTTGTCAGTAACAGAAAAAAAGGGTTTGTTTAGGCCCTTTTAAACTTCCTAAGGATGCATTTTAAAGCACATTTGAATAGGGACAACAGAAGTTTGGAATCCTATTTTAGAAACACCCAGTACATGTACTTACCCAGATACCAGTTTCAAACATTTGACAAATACATTTGCTTACTTACAGAAGTAGTTATTTATATGTGATACAGCAATTACCAACAAAGCAATTGCCGCTGCTTAAGACGTATTTATTTAGTAAGATACTCCTTAGGTACACAAAGTTATCTCTGTAGTTCAGTAAAAGTATGCAGCTTTTTCAAAACAGATGCGTGAGTCATCCATCAATATCAATTGTACTGCTGTACTTTGAGATATTGTGTTTATTATCCCGAACTTGTGGATCTCTTACAAAATCTTCTGTTTACGCTACAAAGCAAGCTTTTGCAAATAACAAACAGCCCTTGATGAATCATGGTTAAAAGGGATACTCGTGTTTGCGTGTTCATGAAGTCCAAAGTTCAACTATGATAAACTACGCCAACTCTTCAAAAGTATTAAAAGATTAGGATACATTGAATTCGTTGAACATTGCCTGTTTATTATTCTATACATATAAACTAGTTTTGTTGGAATAAAAATATTAAAATTTTGATTTTTCCTTTTTTGCTTTGGCAAATACAGAATTAAATAGAAAATATAAAATTAAAATTGTTTCTAATGCATCATGTAATATGTAGTTAAAGGGCTCAGTATGTCGAATACAAACATATTTAATTTTTTTTTAAATAAATTGTTTAAAAAGTATTAACAAAAATATACAAAATTTTACCAATCCCACAAAAATGGCGTATATGGCCCCACTTAAAAATAAGGACAAACACGTAATTTTAATTTTAGGTTGCAAATGATAGAATTAAACGGAAAATAGAAAATTAAAATTTTTTAAACGCATCATCAAATGAAAGGGCTGGTGGTCATGATTACAAATATATTCCTTTCATAATTTTAAAATAATTTGTTAAAAAGTTATTTAAAAATATACAGAATTCCACCCATAAAGAAGTTAAAACACAAATTATAACAGTAATTTCTAAATATAAATGGAAAATAAAATATTGTTTTTAAACTGCACCTGTAGCGCCTTGTATCAAATAAAAGTAGTAATAATAAAAATACAACTATACTTTATTTGTGTTTTTAAAATAATATGTATAATTTTCCAAACTACTGAGCCCAAATTTCAGGCAAAAGTTTTATAGTGATTCACCGAAAGTTTATTGTCAAAAAATTATACTAGTGAAAGTCTATGCAAAGTTGAAAATTGTGACAAATTTTGTGCAATACCTGAATGCATTCAACTTGTCTGTGGTCTGGTAATTAAAAGCGAATAAGTTAAATAATTATCGAAACTAAGCAATTATTTTGTAATTCAGTATGACTACTGGACGCGACACTCGGTTTAGCGTTTAGACAAACATTATACAGACAGACAAATATTATAATTTAAATTTTTTAATGCCGCAAGTGGTGACTAAAAGTTTTCGAAAGTTTTCAAATGCGTATGAGAATTAATTTGTGCTGACGAAAACCTGTAGATAACTGGAGAGAGACTGTGGCAAAATTGTAAACTTTTTGATGTACTTCTTCCATATTTATGGTAACCTAGGTATAATAAGTGTCTATGACATAGAATTGTTGTTAAGTTACATTAACAGAAAGTAGCAGATTTATTTTACCAAAAATTACAAACATGGTAACGATGTTTTTAATTTCGTATATATATATATATATCAATGTGGCGGATATGTCGACTATTGGGACAAAGGTCAAGAAATGTACTCTTTATACTTATGAGAGCTTTAGGACTTTTATTTATTCCTTTTTCAATCACATCTATAAAGGATAATGGTATTAGAGTACATATACAAACATGAAAAGAAAACCAACTTACAAATATTTAAGGGTATAAAAACATCTTTTTGGATAACATCTTAGAGGTAATTTGAGCTAACAATAAAGGGATTCTAAGGGCTTCGCTGTATGTTTTTCGATTTCATAAAATTATGTTGAAACAAAAGTAAATTATTACCTTGATTGATGATAGTATGCTAGGTTATATCATAAATTAAGATTAATACAGGAGAATATAATGGTATAAGCAAAACGATTGACTTTATTGATTTTATTTGCGTTAGAAGACAATACATATTTAAAATTTAAGTATGTAAACGTAAATTTTAATTCTACCATTAATAAATTTTACAGATTGTTAAAACCAAGAAAGAAAATATGTAAATGTCTCTCTATGATTATCAAGGTCCTATAATTTATCATTTGCTTAATTATTTTAAGAAATTAAAGAGACATTTGAAGACGCGAGATGTAAGACCGACATCTAGGATTTTCGAGAGAATTAGCACACAGAGGCTCTGAATCTGGAGCCGTTCCGTGTAATTGCTGTTCTCCCTTAACTCCCAGGACAAAATGTCTCTATAAAATTTTCAGGTTACTTCACCTGTCAGAGATATTGAATACTCTCTTCGAAGTGTCATTTCTTTGTATGCAAGACTTGTCTCTCAGGACTTACAGTTAAAATTAGCTCAACTTACAAATTGACTTACAGACTTTAGAATAACACTGTAAAACAACATAAAAAAAAACAGAAAAAGTGACATTTTTAGAGCACATTAAACGTTTTACATATTTTTCAAAAATTCGATGTTGGTTACTTTGTGATATTCATGGTGATCAAAAACTTACTTTGTCTTCTATCACTCACTTGAATAGATACGAATAAACGTGACTATAGTCTCGACACAGACTTTGTATCATTATCAAATGACGAAACATAAGTTAATGAAAGACTGACAAGATTCAAGACGTTCTTGTCAGCCCTTGACGTGATTTTTTAAGATGTCAATTCTCCTGTAAGAAACATTCAGTATTGGCCAAATATATCGTTTTATTACTATACTACGAAATAATTCTAGGATAGTTAGGTTTAGGTATCGGAAATTCTTGACAAAAGTATGTATTTTTAAGAAGTAACATTTGAAGTACCAGAAAAATCATGGTAGCGAGTTTTGGCTCACCCTGTATATAAACAGACAACTAGACTACTACGAAATTATTTTGGCCTGTAGAACCTGATAAAGGTATAGAGGGTGAGTGTTTTTGATGATGAGTATGGGGATCTCGGACACTAGCGTAGATAGAGCAATTGTTAAATTGGGAAAGATTTGCAGTTTTACTAGCCCAATTTAATGACACTGAAATTTTTGTAAAAAGTCATGCCTTACTAGATATTTTGAAAAATCGAAATTCTGTCGATTTAGTCAAATTCCTCTAGCTCCTTTGTTTTTGATTTTATAAAAAAGTGTATATATTAAAATTGAAGGGAATTGTATCCCGAATATGATTGTCATGTCCTCGTTTGCTTGACAGCTCTCGTTTTCGAGATATGACACAAATAAATCTTTTTTTGAATGGAAACCATAGTTGGCTATGACCTCAAAAAATTGGACATTTTTAGAGCTTTTCAACGATATTATACTCGATATAGTTATTCATAAAAATAACGGAGTTATGGATGCTTTTCTCTCTTATTTTCACTTTTAACGTAGGTAGCCATGAAAAAGATTGTTTTCACTTTCACGTTTCCTCATTTGAGAGTAATTCCAGTAGTGCTGAACTGACAGTCGATATTGACAAGTTTTCGTGATAAACTGGAATATTCTAACGAAGAAAAACTGAATATAGTGGAATGTTATATCATATGCCACAAAGATTCAGTTTGTGCAGCTGAGGAATACTTTCATAGATATTTTAATCATCGTCAACCTGCTCTATGTACATTTAAGAGGCTTTACGAAAGTTTACGCAGATATGGATCTTTTACTAAACCACCAAAGGAACGTAACCAAATTAACGAAGCAGCACAAATAAATGTTTTGGCAATGGTAAATCAAAATCTATCTACATCAACTCGTGAGATTGCGGCAGAAGCTGGCACATCTCAACGAACTGTAGTTAAGGTACTGAAAGCGCACAAGTTCCACCGGTACAAACTTTCAGTTTCTCCAAATTTGCATGCTGGTGACAAATATCGACGTATTTTGTTTTGTACCAGGTTTAGAGACATATGCCTTGACAATGCAGTTTCCATTAAAGGTTTTATGGTAAGATAATATTAGATTTACTAACTGCGGTATGTTCAATAGACACAATGAGCATATCTGGGCTAAAGAAAACCCTTTCCATGTAGAACAAAGACGATCCCAGATAAAATTTGGTTTTAATATTTGGTGTGGTATCATAGGGTCTACTATTCTGGGGCCTTTTATCTATGACGAATCACTTACTGGGGAGCGCTACTTGCATTTCTTCAAATTTTCAGGACATGTTGCATAATTTGAATTTGAGAACTCGTTTAGAAATGGAGTTGTTCCAACACTATGGAGCACCTGCTCATAACTCGTTATTAGTAAGACAACACTTAGATAAAATCTATCCAAACTCTTGGATTGGAAGAAATGGCCCACGCGAATGGCCACCCCGGTCTCCCGATTTGGCAGTTATAGACTTCTATTTATGGGGTGCGCTAAAAACAAAGTATACACAAAAAAGTATGAGACAGTTGGTGACCTAAGGGAGGCGGTATTACAAGCAATTGAAGAAATTGATAGGTGGTCTGTGAGGAAAGCGGTAATGCCAATCTTAAAAAGTTGCAATTTTTGTCTAAATAACAATGGTGGACTTTTCGAACATAAATTGTAACCCTTATTATGTACTTTAATTTCTTAAGTTTTTGATAAGTACCTACTTATTTAGTTTTTTCGTTATATTGGATATACCTATTAAAAAAATCGTTCAATGTTTTTTGGAATAGTTATTAATAAATCAATCTATTCCATGGCTAACTACCTTAACAGTGAAAATAAGAATGAAAAGCATCCCTAACTCTATTATTTTTATGAATACCTATATCGAGTATTATATCGTTGAAAAGCTCTGAAAATGTTTCAATTTTTTGAGTTCATAGTCAACTATGGTTTCCATTAAAAAAAAGATAAGTTTGTGTTATATCTCAAAAACGAGAGCTGTCACGCAAACGAGGACATGACAATCATATTAGGGATACAATTCACTTCAATTTTGACATTCACCCTTTTTTATAAAATCAAAAACAAAGGAGCTAGAGGGATTTGACTAAATCGAGAGAATTTCGTTTTTTCAAAATATCTAGTAAGTCATGACTTTTTAAAAAAATCCCAAAGTGTCATTAAAACTGCAAATCTTTCCCAATTTAACCATTGCTCAATCTCCGCTAGTTTCCGAGATCCCAATACTGATCATCAAAAAAACTCACCGTGTATATGACTGGAATTCGGAAAATGAGCAAAATTCAAATTCCAGATAACATATAGCGTGTTCTATTAAAAAACGAACGAAACTTAAAATGTGGGGCTTAACTTTTTATATAAAACTTTTTTCGTATCTCTCGAAATAATGACGATATCAAACTTCGGCTCACAAACTGATCATCTTACTAATGAATTTTATATCCAAGACGTTCCAGAACTATAAAATTTTAATTTCAATATCTATGGTAAGTGACATATCATTGATTTCGATAATTGGTTGCCTTCTTCAACGATTGTCTGACAAATTGTAGGTGTGATATAGTTCTTAAAAAAATATGTGGGACTGTATTGAGAGATTTTACTTAACAGGTTACTTTTTATTTTATTCAAATTGGTTTAGTCAAGATCAAAAAGTGAATAATTTACAAGGTTTTGATTATTTTTTAATAGGTCACTCATTTTTCAAAAAAATATATGAGACGAACTAACTGAAGAACATACATAAACAGGTGGACAAAGTAGTAACGGCTGTAAAGAAGTCGTTAAAAAAATAACCGATTTCCATATTTAGGTAAAATGTTGAAAATTAATCTCTAACGAATTAAAGACATAAATAATTTCAACATATACGAGTTAATAAGTTTCAATATCAGTAAGCAGTGCTTATGTAGAAGTAGTAGCACTACACAAAACTCTTGTACTGATAGACATCTGACGCTTCAAAACACTATTGTGTCAGTAAAACAATCAATAGTTTTGGTAAATCGTAAATTTTATGGTTTTGTAAAATACTCGTGTCTCCTATGAATTTTTAGCAAGAGACAGTGTTAAATTTGGTCAAAAGTCAGTAAGATTGTAAGTATCCCGCTGTGAAGTTAAAAGCCTCGGCTGCCTTTTTGCAGACGACGGGCCTAATATTGGAGTATTAAGCAATCGTGTAAGTAACCCTTTGGATTGGGATCTGGGGAAAACCAGTAATCCGTCTATTGTGCCGACCTATATTAAAGTATTCAGAAACGTTTAATATTCTGGAGATCTTTAAAATCTGTCAGATAAGAATGATTTTAGCAAATTTTGTGGTATTTTATTTCCATTGAATACAAAGAAACTGTTAAGCTGCATTGTATATTACACTTCAACTTTTAACCATACCAAATAAGGGTAACCAGAAATGTAAATGTCCATAACAATGTCTGAAGATGGTTTGGGTTATCTCCTGTATTGTAACTTCAAAAGTTTACCTCGACTTTGAAACATACAGAAAAGTTCGCAATAATGGAAACACACAGATTAATGACACACAAGTTTATGACTTTTTGCAGTCATTTTCTGTCAATGGAAAAAATGTGAACAATGTGGAATAATGTAAATATTTGGGAATTATTTTTAATTACAGAATGAAGTCTGATAAACATGTAGAATACATACTTAGAAAAACGAAATATTTAGGGATTATTATCTATAATTTCTCCAAGATTATGAAAATCGACCCATTGATGAAGATGTACGCCATCAGAAGAAACTAATAGTCCCTTGAAATTTTGCCAGAATCTGCAAAATAAGGTGGCAGCAAACAAAGAACATGTATGTTTTTGACCGTTCTGATTACGAATCTGCAAATAATTGTTGCCGCGCGTCTGAAATCTCCATAGAACACCCTCTGAGGGACACATTTTCAAATTAAAATAATTCCACCAAATTATTTAATAAATTATATACAGCAAATAGTTGCGTTGTACGATTCAAATTGATATATTGGAGGGTCTACGCGAGAGTTGCGTGCATTTTCAATATCCTATAATAAAGTAATTACAAAAAAATGGTCATTTTCTATAAGGTGTCATAGCATTACGATCTAAAATCATATGAAAAATACAACAACCTAGCTATTTTTTTTCATATTTATTGCAGTGTTCGAGTAAAATGCAAAAAACCCTGCTTTTAGAGTTTTTTTATAGGGATTTAACCGCTTACTTCATGTTTGCGGCAAAACCTAAGTACAGATTCATAATCAGCACGATCAAGAACATAAATTTTCTGTGTTAGTTTGCTGCGACCTCATTTTCCAAATACAGGCAAAACTAAAAATTGTAAACAACAATCAAATTCAGGTGTTGTTTTTTTGGAAAAACGCTCCGACACGTCGGTATATTTGGACTGCGGTTTTTGTGCTGATAAACTCATTTATACAGGGGAGCCAGAAATAAATTGAGACCATCACCTTCATTTTTTCAAATGGAAATATTTGTTTTTTATTTTATTTTTGAATTCTGCAATTAATTCTAAGTATTTTTCCTGTACAATGTCCTATACCGAAAATTAAAAAAAAATTCTTTCTAAAGTTAAGAAAACCACGGTAAAAATTGGGGGTTTGTTCGTTTGAACCTATTTATGGTTTTTATGATTGTTGGCGCTATTTGTTACATGAATGGACAACCTTTTTTTAATGCTGGAGTTTTTAATACTTGTTTATTTCCATAAAAACTGTACTATAATTTTACTTCAAAATGAGTAGTTGTCAAGTGAAGTTGCAAAAGTTTCAAAAATTCAAAGTATGGGGCGTTTATTTAATATACAGTACCCGGGGGGCTATTACACGATTGGTAGTTGGTAAAATAGAAAAAAAATCTAGAATTTGGTCACGTAAGAGACAATAACAAAACCAAACATCTTCCAGAAGATACACAATTAAATGTTTTGCTAGATTTACAAAAAAATTCCCTAGTCAATAAGTAAATCTTCTGTTGTAAAATGCTTGGCTAGAAGTAAATGACACCCATACAAAGTTTAGGAACTTACTGAAGATGATTTGGACCGGAGAGTAGAATTTTGCGAAATAATGATGGATAGATCCAATGCCAACCCGCACTTTTCAAGTAAGAAAGTTTTTTCCGACGTGGCAACATTTTGTTTAAATGGTTCAGTAAATAGGAAAAATTTTCGATATTGAGCATCAGAAAACCAACATTGGATTATTTAGTCATGCTCAGTTTTCCAAGAAAATTAACGTATGGGCCGGAATTGTGGCTACTTCAATTGTGGGTCCTTTTTTCATTGAGGGAACATTTAACTCAGAAATGTATTTAGACCTATTACAAATTCACATAACAAAACTTTACCCGAATGGTGAAACTCCCAATATACTGGCAGATTTGGTATGGTTTCAACAGCCGCCCCCACACTATTCGCGAACAATGCTAGATTATCTTGACAATATTTTCCCAAATAGATGGTTCGGAAGGAGAGGTTATATCGAATGGAAAGCTAGGTCTCCAGATCTAAGCCCAATAGATTTTTGCCTTTGGGGTTACGTAAAATCAAAAGTTTACTTCAATAAGTCAGAAAATATCGAGGAATTAAAGATAGAACTTGGGCCGAAATACAATGAAACCTGCCACAAACGCTAAATTAGTGTTACAAGAATTTGAAAACCGTCTTAGGTATTGTCAGGAAGATTATGGTCAATATTTTGTAATTTGTAATTTTTTGACTACTGTTAATTTCGGTATAGGACAGTGTACATGAAAAGTACTTAGAAATAAATGCACAATTCAATAGTAAAATAGAAAACAAATGTTTCCATTTAAAAAAATGAAGGTTATGGTCTCAATTTATTTCTAGCCACCCCGTATAAATAAGTTTATCGTCACAAAACCCGCAGTCCAAAAAAAAACGTTGTTTTTCCAAGAAACCAACACCTGAATTTTAAATGAATTTGTTCCAACCCACGCGTCCTCACCGTATATATGAAAATGAAATAACCGCTATGTTATTCGAGAATAGTGGAGATTATGTTTTAGAATTTGATGTGTCCGTTCTGTGCTTTCACAGATCACCCACAAATATTATTTGAGTTTTACGGTGTAGGTATAATTAAATATTACTTATCCTCATAAAAATACTCCAATTTACATGATTTGCCATCTCCACTTTTATATAATTCGCCCTATTGTGCGAACATTGCCTTTTCAATTCATGCATTATATTTTGTTTTTAATGTATTTGTAGTCCTGAGGTACAAATTTTCTTCGTGCATTTTTTAATTAACTAAATCAAACTTGCAACTTTAATTTGTGAGTTTTGTGTTTTTTCGTATTCTACAGTAAAATAAATACACTAAATTTATTTATAATTTATTACGTACCATTATTTTTTTATTTATTCTTTATTTTGGCAAGAAACATTAGAAATGCAACAATATAATACTATGTAAATAACATATATAGAAAAAAAAATTACTACATTAAAATACCAGACAGAATATTTTGCGTAAATATACTGAATAAATCCTCCCAATATATTTAGCTGACTAGTGGTTACTGGAAACTTCACTGGTAAAAAAATATAAATAATCTTTTAGTATAAAAATATAAATCATCTTTTATTAGAACCCATGACTTGAAATTTATTTTCAATTGTTTATATTCACATTTATCATATCTAAAAGTTGTTTAACTTTACACAATATTGTCAGACCGTCATTCCAAATATGTTTATTTTAATGTACCCTCCATAAATTAAAGCTGAGCCTAGAAAATTTTCCAGCAAATATAATCACTGAACAGTTTGTCGTCTGAAGGATTAGCAAGTCCTTGCGATCAAGTAGATGCTCCGCACAATGTCTCGCCAAAAACCAACTCAAGCGCCTTCTTTTGCAGACATAATTGTAGTCTGTTGGGTAATCATAAAACCTCTATATTATATTTTTCAATATTGTTGGTTCCTGTCACAATTAACAATTACTAATTGCAGAGAAAATATATTTCATTATTTTCATTACGTATCATTACATCACCACATTTTTGTAGACATCCAATTATTTTCTATACAGCGTGGACGTAAAGTATGGAACATACGAAATAAATTCTATACAGATAGAAGAAGAACAAAACTCTCGGACATGTCAACTTTATTATTTCTTTTAATGTCATTAATGTGGTCTGTATGACGCCACACACATTTTTTTCAAATAGCAACTCCTGTTTGTTATATATATATCCTACACGCATGATCAAATGTAGGCATACTATGCTATAACATATACCATACTCTTGACAGATTGGTCGACTGTTTTATATAAAAACACATAAGTAAATATATATATATCTGATATATGATGAACCATCAGAGCATGCTAGAGTTGTAAATTCAAAAGTTGCGAAAAAAAATTAGAAAAGGTAGTTGATGGAGGATTGGTTACTTACCAAAGAAACGTTTACATTCTTTGACCGATTTAATATAAACTAAAGACATACTTTGAAGGCTTTTCACGAGTCTTTCCTTAAAAATTTCATTGAAATATATATACAGATATATATCCACATATTTAGAACTATATCATTCAACGTATAACAGCCGTTTCTAACCAGGAGTTCTCGTCAGATACGCTTCCTTGAATGACAAGTCCTAAAGTGACATCTACCGTCTAATGAGTAATTTAAGTATATGAAGGCATACTATGCTATAACATATACCATACTCTTGACACATGGTTCGAGTGTTTTATATAAACCCACATGAGTAATATGTGGATATATATCTGTATATATATTTACTTAAAACACTCGAACCATCTGTCAAGAGTATGCTATATGTCATATGCCTTCATACACTTAAATTACTCATTAGACGGTAGATGTCACCGACATCTATTAGGTTCAATACACCGATTGTTGTCTTACTGTTGTGTATTACATCCAAGTATTTCACTTTAGAACTTGTCATTCGAGGAAGCGTATCTGATGAGAACTCCTGGTTCGAAACGGCTGTTATACATTGAATGATATAGTTCTAAATATGTGGATATATATCTGTATATATAAATTTACTTATGTGTTTTTATATAAAACACTCGAACCATCTGTCAAGAGTATGGTATATGTTATACATAGTATGCCTTCATATACTTAAATTACTCATTAGAAGGTAGATGCCACCGACATCTATTAGCATCTGACGAGAACTCATGGTTCGAAACGGCTGTTATACGTTAAGTGATATAGTTCTAAATATGTGGATATATATCTGTGTATAAAATCCTGTCTTATCAAGTCATCAGATCGTAATGCAGCAAGGAATAAGTTAGTCTTTGGGTTTAGGATCCATAAAGCAGAACAAAGGACAGCCATCCAAAGTTCAGTGGCTACAAGAACGTATTGAAAATGATTTTGACCGAACAGTTGAATTCTGTGAAACAATGATGGGACAATGCCATAACGATCTGTAATTTTTAAGTCGTATATTTTTTTCAGAAGAATCAACTTTTTGTTTAGATGGTTCTGTGAATAGTGAGAACTGTAGATATTGGGCACCTGAGAACCCACAATGCAAGATGGAACCACATACAGAGCGCACACAGAAGATTAACGTATCGGCAGGGATTGTTAGCACTGCAATCATACTTTTTTTTTTGGTTGATGCACAAATGCTGCGAGTTATTTCGAATTATCACAGCAAAACATATTACTGGCAGTTGGAGGAGTCGTTCTAAATGTACAGTATCTCCTCATGTCTGATGATCTTCTATGGTTTCAGCTGGACGATGCACCTTATTCATAACCTGTCCAAAATTATTTAGATACCATTTTTCCAAATCAATGGATTGAGACGGTTTATTGGCTTGCTAGATCTCTCGAACTAACTTCGCTAGATTTATTTTTTAGGGGCTATCTGAAACCAAAAGTTTACTTCAAACAATTAAATAGTACTGAAGATTTAAAGATAAGAACTATAGAAGAAATCAGTCCTCAAGTGTTGACAAACATTAAGAAAGAATTTATAAATCTCAGTAATCATTGTCAACTAGTAAATGATCGCCAATTTGAACACTTGCTTTGATTTTTTCTTATTCCTTTGATACATTTACACTGTCAGCTAATTATTTTGGTTCGCATGAGTAAAAAAGAATTGTTTATTCTAGAAAATCTTTTTTTTAACCGAATTACAATTTAAACGAGCTGAATGTAGAATTACTAGATTTTCAAATCGAGATATCAAATATTGGAATTGTCAATTAAAAAAATCTTTCACGACCTTACACACACCATATAAACGTCATGAGAAATCTATTCATGTTTAAATTTCGAAGCCACTTTCTTACTTTTTTCTAGAGATTTTATTTGGATTTTATTTGTATGTTCCATACTTGACGGGCACACTGTATAGAATCTGTACTTATTTCTTTTAAAGTACATTAAAAAACAGATGAATTATTGCAAATAAAACTGAGGTGTCGCCCTCTATCAATAAGTAGCTTATACTAATGACTGAATTTGACATTTATACCATGACAGTAAAATAGATTTATACATTATCCTAGACTGAATGGTTCATGTAGTCAAAGGAGGACACCATAGCCGATTTTCAGTGATCTACCGGTTATAAGTGTTCCTAATTGGTTTGAACCAAACACATTATAGCAGTTTCGCTTAATACCAATGACGTCACAAATCAGCCCTTTTTTACGTCATTGTTTGAAATATCTTGAACCGGTAGCAACCCCAAAGCAGTAGTTGTTTTTGATTGTCTGTCTCTTTCTTAAATGACATTTGAGATTATGTATTTACTATTTTACATGTTTGCGTATACATTTAACAATAAATTTTGATCAGTTTTGCAAAAATCACGTAAGTACCACTAAAGAACCACATAAATAAGAAAATTTATTGATGCTTATCAAATATGAAATAAACAAAAACAAAAAAATTTAATATATAATTTTGACGTTTTGTGGTTGAACCAAACTGCATTCTAGCGAAGAGTTTTGGTTCTACTTCAGTATTGCAAAGAGAAATGTCAAAGTACAACCACTGTCGACCAAGGGTAGAACCAAAGTTATAACCGGTAAATCGTTGAAAATCGGCTCATGTTTACCTTCATCGTTCATTCTGAATCGGTCTTACTTACTGTTGGGAATTTCTTTTAGGTAAAATTCGAATAAATTAGAGAGAGATAACACGAACAACGCCAATTATTACTGGCGTGTACCAAGTGATCAATATGAAGTGCACTGAGTTGGCAACACCATATTAGGACATTTTTCAGTTTGTATGTTGCAGACACTGTCTCTAATTTTCGACATGACAAATGTCAACTACATAAAATGACATCGGTTTTATATAACAATATAACTCCGGTCCTTAATGTCATTTATCAAATCTGATATGATTAGCATGAAATTGGCTGTTATGCTGTTTCTTTTTCAGTTAAGTATTATGATCTCTAGAGGTATCAAAGTAAATCTTCTGATATACACCAACTTTATTTTTACATAATAAAACTTTATTTTCCTTAAATAACTTTTTAATTTTGAGCCAAAATCATTACACTGGTTGCATTTTCTGCAATGTTTGAGGTCATGATAACTCGAAATTTTCAAGTCATTCATTTGTGTCAACTCATTATAATGTGTCTTTATTTTCAATACCAACTGCACACTGTTGCCAAAACAATTTAAGTATTGCCAACTCAGTACACTTCATTTTGATCACCCTGTATATGTGTATGACAAATACATCAATCTCTAAATACTTCTTGGGAAATAACAGCACAGTTTAAAGAAAATTGCTGTATATTCCAAACGTTTCGGGGTCTAGGTCAGACCCCGTTGTCAATGGTTAAGAAACTATGGATAAAAAAGGCACAATTCTAAGATGTAAATTAAAATATTTGACTATAAGTATTATTTGATTTCTGACGTAACTAAGAAAATTTGATTTATAATATATAGGGTAGATTTGTTACAAGATAGTGCATTCGCCAAAAATGCCACCCAAGAACTTTGTTCATTCAGTGATCCCACTAAAATCATAAGAGAAAACCTAGGAAAAACCCTATGAACTATCCCGATATTAGGTTGTTCACAAGGACATGACTATTAGCAATTTCTTCCTTAATCATCGGCAACTAGGAACGACTGAATTCTACGGAGGTAGTAGCAATACAATCGTTTTCATTTAACAAAATTAAAGCCGACACTTTTAGTTTTCTTTTGGTGTTGTCTTCTTCTTTGTGTAATATAACTGAATTTTGAAACTGTATTTTTTGACCAAGGTCCCAAGCATGTTCACAAATTTTGGATTTTTAAATAGTGAGAAACAGATATAATATGAAAACATCGTGTAAAACAAGAAATACCCTACAATCAATTATATCAAAAACCAAACCAAATAACACAACTCAAAATACAAAAAACTGCGTTGATAAAATCCCTTTTGAGTGTAATAAATTCTATATTGGAGAAACCTCTAGACCTCTAAATGTTCGAATAAACGAACACAAAAATTACATAAAAAAAATTTGAAAAATCCAAAATTTGTGAACATGCTTGGGATCTTGGTCATAAAATACAGTTTCAAAATTCAGTTATATTACACAGATTATCTTATCTCTAATAGTAGGAGTGTAATGCGATGAAGCTCCTTCTTGTTGGTAAAAATGAAATAACAAAGATCATATATATTTATTTTCTTGAAGTATTATAAGGAAAAGTTACTACCTCGTTCATGCTATGAAACTCGTTGTTATGAAACTTTTGAAGCTTCACCTATGAAGAAAATATTTGCAAGACCTTTATTTTAGAACTATACATCACACGGTGTTGTTTAATCAATTTAATGCAATTATTAATGTCAAAGTTTTGAATGTAAGTTTTATATTGGAATTAAAAAAGGCGGAAATCTAATGTTTTGATATAAAAACAATTAATTGATGATGTAACATACACATTAACTTATAATTATTTTAGGAGTCCCCTCGTATACAAGGTCTCATTGTATTTCCCTTCATACAGAACGCTACCCTTAGGTCATCAATCATTTGAGACAATCACAGCCTATTTGGCAGCTGGCCTTAATAAATACTTGTAGCATTTTAGCGGAAAAAAAATCACAGTGCAACGAACTGTTACTATAACGAATCAATATTAACTTATTGCTCCAATTTTTGGCAAGTCACATTTGCCTTTTTTAAAATCCATTTGTTTTACATCTTTGTGAACACAATTAAAAGCGTCTGCAGTAATTAAAAATACCTCAAATCTTTTGGTGAAAGTTTCTTATGTATTCAGTGTTTTGATATTAGGTATCGATGCAATTATTGTCACAATTTTTATAGCAAAGTGCAGAAATATTGAACTTTTTGAAATGTCAGTATAATTTATAGTTTTTATTTTTTCTAAGTTCTTTGGGAATAACACCACATAAACAAGTCCAAACGTTTCAAGATCTAAATCAGACCCCGCTTTCAATGGTATAACACAAAATGAACAAGAATTTAAAAAATATCGTAATCACAATTTGACGTTAATGTTTGACAATTTTCTGAATTTTGACATCATATTAATTTTTATTTAAAATCATTATGGCATCGTCTTTATTTGCAGGTAAAATTTTTATAGTACTGTCATTTTTTGAGGCTTTAATTGCTAATAGTTTTTAGAAACATTATTTTTGATGTGTATAGGTTTTTCAAGTTCAATTTTTGCCCTTATACGATATTCTTGATATTCACTAAAGTTTAATGTACTAGCAGTTTGTTCTATTGAACTGATAATATCTAATTTTTGGACAGATTTTGGAGTAATTACAAAGTTTAGGCCTTTTTGTAAAACTAAGGTGTCTGAAATGTTTAATTCTTTATCTGATAAATTAATGACAGTTTTTCTTAGATCAAAATGTTTGTTTTGTACATTATTGTTTGGTATATTTTTATTTGAAAGAAGCTCATTCAATTTACGTAAGTGTATGTGTTTTTGTGATCTGAATTCGTTGTTATAGCTTATAAGATTATTGTTTTTAATTTTATTAAACTCGTTCTCTGGTATACGATAAACAAGGAAATTCTGTACATACCCTATATCTTTTTCTAATTTAAATTTATTGAATCAGTGAAATTGAATTGTGTCTCTGACGGCTGCGCAGCTTGCTCGTTCCAATAAACTATGGATTCTTCCACCCTTGTGGGATAATCTTCATCTCCCGACATCGGCACAAGAATGTCAAGCTGTTTTTGGTTCGGCAAGCTTCTTGTATAAGTCTTCTAAATCCCTAAAAGCCTTGGTTACAGCATTCCCATGTCTGATTTTTAGTTGTTATCCAAAAGATAATTTTGGCATCTCTGGTTTTTATTTTTTCTGACTTCTTTGGGCATAACACCATATAATCTGTATATTTCAAAAGTCCAAAAGTCAAATTTTGATTACGATATTTGCCATTGCGAATCCTTTTAATTTTTTATTTTTTTTTAATTTCTTATTCATTTTGTGCAAAACCATTGAAAACGGGGTCTGATTTAGACTTTGAAACGTTTGGACGGCTGAAATATACAGACTTTCAAGTTTATGTAGTTTTATTCTCAAAGATTTCAGAAAAACATATAAACCAGAGATGCCACAATTATCATTCAGAAAACAATTGAGAGTTTTATCCAATTGTGTAACAAATGTAAGTATGAAAAATTGTTTGTAACTATATTTGTTGAAAAAGACAATTTGAAACGAATTATAAGATGAGTTTCATCGCAGCAGTCAGTAGCCTATAAGTTCAATGGTTTGAAGAATTACCTTCGAATAGACTGTTAGCACAGCCAACAATCTAGATCGATGATATACTCATTGACACAGAAATCTTAACACCCAGATGGAGATATTTAAATTTAATATTGTTTTGCTAAAACATATATGCTATTAGTAAGGGGTAAATGATTAAAATTTGAGTAATAAATGCCAAGGAGTTTAAAAATATTTTATTATTAAGTTTGTTACTAATGTGTTTGTTGACCTTGTTTATCTATACACTCTCCAAGAAGTTGTAACATTGATTCAATAAGGTGTTCTCAAGGAATACTATCCCAAGCTACCTGTATTTCATCCTTAGGGGCCGAGGTAAATTCACCAAATCGACAATGTTGATAACTTGCCAATTCATTCCTCAAAGTTTCCTTGGACTTCCATCTTCTTGAAGTGGTTGACCTCACAATGTTTCTACAGCTTTGTATCTGCTATCGTCATTCACCTGATGACGATAGCAGATACAAAGCTATTGAAACGTTCAAGAGGATGGAAGTCCAAGGAAACTTCCAGGAACGAGTTACATTCTACCAACTGCAGACTAACGTAACAAGTCGCCCTGCTTTACCAGTGTAACAACTGGGGCCCTCACCTATTGTATAATGGGTGAAAATATTAGATAGGCCCTTAGAGAAAAGGGGAATGCTGCCAGAACCCGATATCCGATAAAAGAATATAGAGAAAAAAATTGCATTATGAATTCTGATAAACATCATCGGGATGTTAGACTAATATTGCCAATTCAGATTACACACAAGTGTTTTATAAGAAATATTACTATAATTTAAATATTTCCATTCACAGAAGTTTTAATATTTCTATTAGAACTATGAAAACTGTTTACCTTTAAACAGTGTCACTTTTATATTCAGGACTTTTTATCAATTTGTGTTTTCATGGACACTTATTTAACAAACAAGAATGTTCCTGCAAATGATCACTAAATTATTGAAAGAAACTTGCCAGAAGGACTCTCGGTTAGCTTGTGCCCAGGAGCTTGCGGTCATTTTCATGACAGATCTTATTCACTTTGATATTCATAGAATTAGTTATTAGGGTCGAGCAAGAAACGTAAATCATATTGGGGAGTTGGGCCATTGGGATTTTTTAGGAAAGTTGTGAGACTTATGTCGCCTCAGTTAAATTAGTTGTGAAACAAGTCAAACATAAGTTCGTTAACAATGAGTATTAATTAAAATTATGTTTAGTTTTAATTCCTTAATTTACGTCAGCATTTTATCAAAAACAAGTGGCTTAAGTATCATATTTATGGTTGGTTAAACTGAAAATAAGTTTGTTTTTTAACCGGCTCCAAAAAGCGTTTCAATTCGTGTGTATTTATATTCTTGTAATCAATGTTCAACGATTACACCAAATACGATGGTCTAATTTAGGCTTTTAAGGACATATAACAGTGGTCCTATAATTTTTGAATGACATAAGGCAACTCGTTTTTCAGAACAAAAAAATTGTGTTGCTGACGCCATCCGCTAAGTATCAGATAAATGAAATTCTGGCGTTAATTTAATTTGAGAATCAAATTAATTAAAATAAAACGAAACTAAGTGAACGTAGATGCGAATTAACTACCGAATTCAAAATTTTGGATGTTCTCAATTTCTTGTTATGAACAATGTGGGTACCTAAGTTTGAAACATGTGGAAACTTTTTAATATAAATATTATAGAAAATTAGTATTCTTTAAAAAATGTTCCGTATGGTTTGAAACCTAACTTGAAATCATAACATGCTAACGGAATTATTTTTGGTATTGTCGGAAATTGAAAAAAAAAACATATTTGAATTTAAGATTGTATCAAATTATGGGATTGTTTCCATTTTACAACCACAGATGAAATATTAGTATGGTAACTTAGTTTTAAATTGGTACGTTGTTAACATAGTCGAGGTGATTTTTTTTTCATCCTAATTAACTCCTAACACTATGTGAATATTACACAAACGAATCAGATCTCAGTGAAAATCACTTGAATTTCTATAAAATATGAAAATTTGAATTTAGTTACTGGCTTCTACGAAAGGGCAAAAATCTGTTTTGGGACCATTATGATCCAGCTGCCTGATTGTGGTTGTAGAACCTAAGTACACTTGCTCAACTTGTGATTATGGCGTTTTGACATTTTAAGAATTTTGAAGAAAAAAAAACTTTATTACAACATTGTCGGGATCACATTTTTCTTGGTATATGATTCTAAAAGATAGGTGGACGTTGATAACATTTTAGGTTAAAGACCAGGCAGTACCTTTGTCATAAAAGTTTTAGAGCACATGTTAATAAGGACTTTTTGACAGGAAAAGTTTGGAACTCTATTTTAGAAATACCCTATATAACACTACACTTGAAAACAAAAAAATATTATAAGAGTCCTAATGTTGCCAGGTTTTTGCATTCTTAGTTACATTATATGAAACTTATTCGGTATAATTAGAAGAATCTTAAATTATAAACATAACGTTAAAACGGCGTTGAGTGTTTAAAATAAAGGTTTGGTGTTTATCTACTTCTTGGAAAATAACACCATAGTTACGAAAATTGCTATATATATATATATATATATATATATATATATATATATATATATATATATAGCATTTAATATTTATACATTTCAAATGTAAAAATATTATCTTTTACTGGATAACCTTTCCAATGTTAAATTTGTGCTATAAAATTAATTCTAAATTCAATCTCAACTAACTTAAGTATTCATTACATATTAACTTAATATTATAATTCAACTTTTGTGTTAATTGTAGTTTTTGACTGATGAAGAAATAAACAATTTTCCAAAGCTCTCAAAATATAGTTAAAAGAGTAAACTTTTATATATTGGCTGCTTCCCGATAACATTTTAGAATTTTGTACTTCTATACAGCTGTGATTTCCTTTCTGGTTTATATATATATATATATATATATATATATATATATATATATTGAAGATGTTCGAATAAACGACCTAGGCCATAAAATACAATTTGACAATTCAACTATACTTCACAAAGAACAACATAACACAAAACGAAAAATAAAAGAGTCTGCCTTAATTCTTTTGAATGAACACGATTGTATCGCTTCTACTTCTGTAGAATTTAATCGTATCTGGTTACCGACAATTAAGGAAGAAATTATTAATGGTAAACTCCTTTTGAACAACCCAGTATCGGGATAGTTCAGAAGGTTTTTCCTTATGATTTTAATGTGATCACTGAATCAAAAAAACTCTTTGGTGGCATATCTTATAACAAAGTCGCACCCAGGAGCGGTACATAAAATTCTGAAGGTCTCCTTTTCAAATTCTTCTAATTTGAAAGGTACTTTATGATTATATGATCTTTAGAAGTTTCATTGCTACCCCGTATATTGCAAATAAAATTCTCTTAGTTACGTCAGAAATCAAATAATACATATTGTCAAATATGTTAATTTAATATCTTAGAATTGTGCCCGTTTTTTTATGGTAGATTCTTAACCATTGACAACAGGGTCTGACCTAGACCCCGAAACTTTTGGAATATACAGCAAATTTCGTAACTGTGGTGTTATTTCCCAAGAAGTAAATAAACATTGAAAAAATATGCCACAAATATTCAAAAAACAACTAAAGGTTTGGTGTTAGGGTGCAAAACTGTGTTTTTACAAATAATGTTAAACATAATAATTAAATGTATATTTACAACGTAATGAATGTTGCAAGCTTACGTTAATAAATGGTGATTATTACTGTTATTAGGTATATATTATAAATTCTCGCCGGTTTGATTTCAATAGATTGACGATGGAGAATAATTGTTACCTTAACATTCAATTTAGTTTATCCTCCATATTCGAGTCAATCCATCTTACCATTTTCTCTCCAAGCAATCTGGCAGCACTGTTAATGTTATGTGTTTGACATGGGCAGTGTGGACGTAAATAATTAAATTTTTGATTTATTTTATTAACCCTTGTGTGACTGAATTCTAGCTCGATAATAGCTACTAAACAAAACAAAAATAATGAAAAGCAGTTGAAGGATAGAAGAGAAAATGGAACTGAACTTTTTCGTCTTTGTCTATAAGGAAGCTTCAGTGGAAGGTAAACCACAACAAGACAATAACATAGATGTTTTCAGTCATTAATAGGCAGGCAAAAAGTTTATTGGTCTTATCAGCCTATTACATGTATTTCAATTATAGAAAATTATAAAATTTTGGTTTAATATTTTGCATGCCTAAAGAAATAAAAATTATATTAAATAAAAATTGTAGGTACCTTCATTAGCACGTACCTTTTATTAAAGAAATGACATTGAGTTTTCGAAAGTAACCTGTTTTGTGTACGTGCTAACCTCGGGCGATAAAATAGTTATCATATTTCTGGATCCCGTCAAACCGGAAAAAGAACGTTCCTTAGCTATCAAAAGACGCAGAAAGTATTTGTGAAAACCAATACCGAAAATAGATCGAAGCAAATGAACGAGTTCCAGCAGTTTTCTAAACGTTTTTTAATTAACTTAAAACGTCTTGTCATTCTTGGTTCAGTACACATACAGGTAAGTCATAAGAATGTTCGTCGAATGAATATGAATACCAACAGGTTACAAAATAATAACTAAATTTTCTTATTATTTTTTTTATAGAAAATATTTGATAATAAATAATTTGGTGATTAATTCATATATAATAAATTAGGTACTGTTCTTTCTCCAAATTTTATCTACATGGTTGCCAAGTTCAGTGGAATCTTGATAATCAGATATAAAAAATATTAGTGGAGAAATAACTATATAGAGAATTATAAGGTCTATAATTTAAAATGATTTAACAGTATACAGGGTAGTATAATAATATAGAGTGGGCTATAGCTAAAAAAATTTTAAATAATGTACTCTATATATGTACAGGTTGTTTTGTAGATGGTTTTTCTATTTAATGTTATTTCATAATTCCCAGTTTTTTTCATATGAACTTTTGTAACTTTTCTGTTCCTTGTTACTTCACCATGTTAAATTTAATCTAATTTATGATGTTTGTTTGCTCTTCTGCAATTTTTATTTGACACAAATAATTGGAAAAAAGATATGAGTTCACAACTGGTGTGGTTATATAAAAATTGATTAAGTTAAGTAGTTTACCACATTATAAAAAAAGAAGCACATTGAAGTGCGACGAAATTCTAGAATCAATCTAACACCAATATGCCATCAAACTGGCAATTCACAAAAAGGAGCATGGTACTGGAAAACAATTATTACATTTCAATATCAATGAATCCTCGAAGTTTCCTTGGACTTGAGATCAACCACTTCAAGACGATGGCAGTCCAAGGAAACTGCGAGGAACGATTCTCGAAGTTTCCTTGGATTTCCGTTGTCTTGAAAAGGTTGATCTCACAACGTTTCAATAGCTTTGTATCTGCTATCGTCGTCAGGTGTTTAGATCATTTACCTGATGACGATAGCAGATACAAACCTATTGAAACGTTGTGAGATCAACCTTTTCAAGACTATGGAAGTCCAAGGAAACTTCGAGGAACGAGTTACATTGTCTACCAACTCATTATCTAAATTACGAAGATGTGGCTACCAGTTTATGAACTGTTATCCCAAAGTAAAAACACTGGCCACTACATATTGGACACTTTGTCCGGGTATAAATACGACGGGTCTTCTAAATTTCTCAGCATTCCCCTAATGACGATAGGAGATTAAAGATTTTGGAACATAGTGACATCAGGCTTTCGGCTAAATTTTTTCAAATTCAAGTATGTGATAGTTCTTAAAGAGTGGATCAAATGGGCACCAAGCTCCAGAGCCAATAGTTTAGGATCTACAGCCCTCTAAAATTGACCTGGTCCAGAATCCTTAGGGGAAATGGCATCAACTTTAGAGGGCTGGAGATCGTAAACTATTGGCTCTCGAGCTTTGTGCCCATCAGCATTTTTAATCTACTCTTCAAGAGTTATTACATACTTGAATTTGAAATAATTTAGCCGAAAGTCATTTCCCATAAGGATTCTTGACCACGTCAATTTTAGAGGACCTTAGATCCTAAACTATTGGCTCTGGAGCTTTGTGCCTATGAGCACTTTTGAGCTACTCTTCAAGAGCTATCACATACTTGAATATGAAAATATTTGGCTGAAAGCCATTTCCCATAAGTACTCTGCGGGGTCCTTACTGGATAAATATAATCACTAAGGTAACGAAGGTGAAGTAAACAAAAACAGTGTTATCGAGAAATTGAAGAAAGTAGTACAAATTTAAACCTAAGTTGACACAAACCAGAAGTAACTTTAGATTGGCAAATTTGTTAAATGCAAATGTAAACACCTGTGTTGTACCTTTTCTTTCGTTTAATATTTGTTTTTATCGTTTCTTGCAGCGCAGTTCTAGAGATAATTGGAAAAAACTTTCAATGTGGATAGAGCCTCGTTGAATAAAGGATATCTGTAATCAACAATTCATTTAAGTTATTGCCTTGTTATAGGAAAATTTAATTTCCGTATTAATTGTGTTCGATACTGGGCACTTTCCCCCCGGTATCTTATTTGTTTATTTATTGAAAACTGTTGTTTAGTACAGTAAAAAGTATACATAATGCTTTATTTGCCTTGCGAACAAACTTAGCACGCTTTGAGAGTTTCCCTTAATTAATCTAAGGCTTCTTTTCTATTTCAAGTGACATTCTTGATCAAAAATACTATATATGGAGTAATTGGAAAATTTTTACTAAATGTCAAAACTTTTTAGTAATTTAATATGAGATATACTTACTATACTTACATCCCTCGTATTTACCCATATAACAAAACACCGTGAAGGGCTCGTTGATTTCAGAGAGTCATAAATTACATGAGCTGACACCGATCCCCGTAACGCTTTTATTTGGTGGTGTCCCTCAGATCAGTTTAACTCCTGTAACTCTGAGAGAAACACGGAAACACGTAGAATGTGAAGTGAATTTTTATTCAGTTGTACCAAAGACATCTGCATGTTACATAAAAAGTTAATCTAAAATGTTACTTTGATTGGATAATAAGGGGAATGTGACATATATGTTATGCGTTATAAATGTGCACGTCATACACGGTCTTAAAGTAGTGTTCATTGTTTTGTGAGTAATCTGAGGTAAGTAGTGAAACTAAAACTTACCTAGTATTTTTCTCACATGTAGTTTTGATGATAATCCTGTAATATGTAGTGTGTAGTGGCTTAATATGTAATTAGAGGTACGTGCTGACATCTAGAAAGGCACATAGGAATTTCAAATTGAGACTTTCACCAATAGAAAACGTTAGGCTTGTTTGACCTTCATCTCGATACAGTTGTCAGATAATTCGAAATTACTAAAAAATATAAAATAAGTTTATGCTACCCTTCGTTAACGTTTATGATGTAAGATAGACCTGCTTTATCGTATATCTTGATTGAATCCAGTTTAAATTATCTAAATCGATTAAACCAGTTTGGAGTAATCGGTGACCATTTGTAAAAAATATAAAACGATTAAAACGGAATTAGAATCTCATCCTTTTTTGAGATTGGTTAAAAAATATGGTAATTTACATTCAAATTCAACTTATTTTATTATAATTAAGTATTATCACTATTTCAGTGATTTTTGATTGCAATCATCTTCTTATATCTTAGTCATCTTTCTGTCGAATGTGTAACAAAGTAGTTTTAGAGACATTCCATTTGTCTTTTTTTACTAGAAAGGTAGATTCAATAGTGCGATCACTAGTCGATCCTGACTAGCCCCCCCCCTACCCCTCCACGTGAGGGGTGATCCGTGGGGGAAGCGGAGGGGTACGAGGTAGGGGTTGGGAGAGGGTAGGGTAAGGGCAGGGTCAACACAGTGCTTCAAAATATATATTTTTGAAGTCGGTGCCGAGCAACAATCAACTTTGATGAAGTTTTATAAGTACACAGTGCAGGATTTTAGATTTGCTTCGCACCGACTTCAGAAATATACTAGATTGGTACGTAATTAATTTGTACAGAATGACCACCTTTTAATGTTTACATTTTTTACTTATACTACATTTTTAACTCAGGTAGTTTTGATTCTTTATTTTTTATTTTGTTTGTATAACCTTAATACACAGGACCAAGTAACATCGAAAGCCCCGACATTACACAATGATAAATTTTCATTTAAATTGACAGGTAACAGTTACGAACAAAATGTACTAGTACGCGTTGACCTAATAAGCCCAAAATATGTTTATGCCTTATGGACAACACCATGTAAGCTTTTCTCAAGTTTTTTTGACATCCCTGTATAACTATATATAATTCCACTCCACCCTATGAACCAACCATTCTGTATATACGACTACATACGGACAACCATAAATTTGTTAGCTGCCTTCTATAAATTATAGGACGGGGTAGAATCCATCCCATATTTACGGAGTCAAATCCGTCCTATATTTCAATCATATACGTATATAAGCCCTTGTGGGCTACCTTATGAATTATTTCATTTTTAACATTTTGTATTATCACCCTGTATAAGATTAATTACTCTCCACACTATATGCAACTTATTATGGGCTATAAAATAAATAATTTTTTAATCACACTGTATATATATAATTCAACTCCAGCATGTATTTCAACCGTCCTGTATATGTTTTATTTATCACAACTTCATATAACAGTTTTTTAATCATACTGTATAATTTTAATTCCACATTTTTTCCAACATTTTTATACCACAAAACGTCCACTCCACCCTATATTCCAACCATCCTGTATATACGGCTGCCTATGGACCACTACGATTCTACTTCGTCCTACATTTTTCAATCATCATATGATTTTGTTTGCTATAACTAAACACCCTGTTCATCCAAATAGCAGTTTAGAGCTTGACATGTTTTGTTACTGAATTTTCTTTTAGGCCGGGGGAATGTGACAACCAAAAGCACCGTTTTCGCAAAATGTATAAATTTTCATTTAAATAAGTTTTTGCCTGATATACAAACAAAACGAGCTTGGTACCCGAAAATACTATGATTTACTACCTATATGCTGGAGATGTACATAGAAAATTTTCAAATTCGCAATCAAAACTTCCAGTGCCTACAATTCCCGCACTATTATGTTGGAATTAAAATATTTATGAGGAAATGTTCGTTACGTCACTCGAATGAAATCTTTGATAAGAATATTGGAATTTACAGAGATTTTCTGCAAAATTGCAAGTTGCAACTCGCAGGAAAGTATATTAGATCATCTAGGGATCTTCCTTATAGATTACACTTTAAAAAACTATATACATCGATAAGAGGATATTGGTCCGTAAACGCTTGTGTTCATTCACAATTTTCATCACTTTACCAATGGAATTCTTTTCCCAAATTTGAAGATTCTCCGATCCGGATATATATCTACTCTATTAAATCAGGTGACATACATATAAAACAATATCCCACGAATTAATAACCTCCTTCTTTTTGGAAGTCGGTTAATTAACAACAAAATAAGTTAGTATACTTAATATTTGATAAACTATCTACAATATTTTGAGAAAGTTATAAAATCTTGTTTAAATTATATTTATTGATATTTTAAGATAATACTTATATATCTGAGTGACCTACGGAACATTACAAATCCATGAAACATAAAGATTGCAAAAAACATGCCAAAACAAATGTCCTAAATATGAAAGGTGGGATTTTAAGGGGATTTCATCTAGAAAATGTGACTGCTACTATTTTTTGCAGTAAAAAAAGGTTATTAATAAAATTCTCATTATATTTATGTCATAGAAAAAATCGTACTATTGAATTGGGATACTTTATATTGATTCTGTTAATTGATTATAATATCTAATTGACAGGTGGTAAGGCCCAGACCCTCCCAGTCCCTCCACCACTTCTCTATGAAATACCTTTAGCTGGGCTAAAATTTTCCGTAGGTCACTAATGTATTTAAGTATAATTTTAAAATATCGATAAATGGACATGTAGGCTTATAATTTAAGAAATATTCAACAACTTTCGCAAAATATTGTGGATGTCTTAGTAAATATTAACTTGATTAACTTATTTGGTTGTTAATAATAGTAGTATATTTCCACTTGCAATTTTATTGTTTATCAATGTTACATGGAATCTTACGTTTTTCGAGAAATCAAAGAAATTTTTTTAATAAATTACTCAAAATTGTAAGTAATGATTAAAAAAGAATCCGTATTCGAGTTTTTTGTTTGTTTGCAGTTTCTGAGAACATTTACCTAAGTAATTTATATATTTTTTACACCATCAGAAAGTACAGATTTCAACGTTCAAAAAGCCAACCAACTTTTCTAAAAAAGCATATATTTTAAAACTTGAGAAATTTCGATTGAAAATTAGAGTGGTTTTTAACCGACTTCCAAAAAGGAGGAGGTTATCAATTCGTCGCGTTTTTTTTTCGCATTTTTTGTATGTATGTTACCTGATTTCTTCTCCCGTGGTGAACCGTTTTGAATGAATATGGCCTTGTTTAATAGAGTATATATCCGGATTGGTGAAACTTCAAATTATGGAAAAGAATTCTATTGGTAAACTGATAAAATTTGTGAATGAACACATGCATGTATTGAAATCGACCAATTTCCCTAATATTTTAGTCGATTTTTCGATGACTTCTTATGGATGAGTATAGTTTTTTAACGGTTAATCTATTAAGGAAGATCCTTAAGTAATCTCATATACTTTTCTGCGACGTGCAACTTGCTGTTGCGCAGAAAATCGCCAAAAATTCCAAAATTCTTATCAAAAATTTCATCTAAATTACATAACGGACATTTCCTCATAAATATTTTAATTCCAACGTAATGGTGCGGTAATTTTAGGCACTGGAAGTTTTAATTGCGGAATTGAACATTTTTTATGTACATCTCAAGCGTATAGGTAGTAAAGCATAGTATTTTCAGCTTCCGTAAATCAATGAGTGCCAAGCTCGTTTTGTTTGTATACCAGACAAATACCTATTTAAATGCAAATTTTTCCATTTTGCGAAGACGGTGCTTTTGGTTGTCACATTCTCCCGGCCTAACAGAACATTCAATGACAACACATGTCAAATTTTAAATGGCTATTTGGCGCGTTTATAGACAGGGTATTTAGTTATAGCAAACAAAATCACAAAGTAAAGTGACAGAAGAAGTTGCATTTATATGAAGATTGAAATATAGGACGGACTAGAATGATAGTGGTCCGTAGGCAGCTGTATATACAGGATGGTTGAAATATATGCTGGAGTTGAATTATATTTATACAGTGTGATTAAAAAATTATTTCTTTGATAACCCATAAGAAGTTGCATAAAGTGTGGAGAGGAATTAATGTTACACAGGGCGATAATATAAAATGTTAAAAATGAAATAATTTATGGGGTAGCCCACAAGGAATTATATACTATGGTTGAAATATAGGACGGATTTGACTACGTAAATATGGGATGGATTCTACTCAGTCCTATAGTTTACAGAAGGCAGCTAACAAATTTATGCTTGTCCGTGGGCAGTCGTATGTACAGGATGGTTGGTACATAAGTTGGAGTGGAATTATCTATAGTTATACAGGGTTGTCAAAAAAAGTTGAAAAAAGGTTACATGGCGTAGTCCATAAGGCATAAATATATTTTGGGCTTATTAAGTACATTTTGTTCGTAAACATTTACCTGTCAATTTAAATGAGAAAGTACCATTGTGTAATGTTGAGGCTTTCGATGTTACCTGGTTCTGTCAATTAAGGTTATACATACAAAATAAAAAATAAAGATTGAAAACTACCTAAGAAAAAAATTAAAAAGTTGAAAATAAAACATTTAAAAAATATATAACCGACTTCTACCTATAACTAAAACGCTAAAAATAATTATAACAAAATATAACTCTAGCAAATAAATAACACATTCAATGTTGTTAGGTACCTACCCAGGAAGTAAAAAATGTAAACATTAAAAGGTGCCAAGCAACAATCAAGTTTGATAAATTAGTAGATAAGTACACAATGAAGGATTTTAGATTTGCTTCGCACCGGCTTCAAAATATACTAGATTGGTAGGTAATTAATTTGTACAGAATGAGCACCTTTTAATGTTTACATTTTTTAATTCCTGGGTAGGTACCCAACAACATTGAATGTGTTATATATTTGCTAGAGTTGTATTTTGTTATAATTATTTTTAGCTTTTTTAGTTATAGGTAGAAGTCGGTTACATATTTTTTTTAAATGTTTTATTCGATATTAAGTCAAAATAAGGTGAAAATATAAATTTTAAATCAAAAAAATTACAGTGCATTTTGAACACATAAAGGTAAGTTTTCACCAAATTGTGTGATTTTTTGTTGTAAAAGATGAAAATAAAAAACCAAATATTTGTTTTTTTTTTAATTTTTCATATAAATTTTGAGATATTGTGAAAAAAGTGTAAATACAAAAGTTGTAGATCTTCCCGACCACAGATCGTCCGTAAATTATTTTTCCTTTTAATGTTGCTGTTTTTTATTCCTTTTCTATTATTTTTTTTGGTTCCAAAAATTATCGACCCTGGATTAAATAAGCGGTCCAGTACCTTTTGCACCATGTTGGATCAAACAAACAAACAAACAATTTAGTAAAAATATACGTACAATTTTATATATTTACAGAGCTAAAGACGACCCTCTAAAATATAATATTATAGGTACATCAAACCGTATTTTAATGTAGAGTTTAATGCGTAGTTTCCTCCCCTATATGGCTCATGTAAGACCCAATTTCATCAACCATTACGATGGAAATTCAAGAGTTGTTGAATAGCCTTCTCCTAGGCCCGTTTTCATCTTACCCTCTCCATATATATGCGCGAACCGTCATTCGGCCTAACACGGGGCCCTCTCACCGGCCGCCATAATCTGTGGATCAATACAGAAATTCGCGTGCGTCCAAAACTCGACGTTTACACAGGGGTGTTTTTGATTGACACAACTTATTTGATTATTCAAAGTTGACAAACAAGTCGGAGAGTTGCAGAGAATATCAAACGATGATACGGTGAGATTTTTCATCACTAGATTTCTTCGGAGTTGTGGTGTTACAGTTAAAAATTTTTAGGTTATAACGAACACATTGTGACATATATTTATTTTAATAATTTTGTTGTTATGCTCCGATAATTATTCTTAGCCTTAGGCACTAATGTAACAAATCTGTACTGTTACGATCCTAAATAAAAAAAAGCATCATAAACAGAAATGAAATTATGAAGTATACTGACTACAAAAAGAAATCACCAGAAAGAAGTTGTCGAAAATCTGTCACTAAACGCCATAAGACGTCGATCTTGAACTTCAATTGTACCCATTCGTCGTCTGGTGCCTAATATACTCCGCTTTTGGCTATTATCTCGAACAGAACGTCCTCTCAAACAATCTCTTATGTCTTTAATATGCAGGGTGTTCCTAAATTGGAGGTACAAACGAAAAGAGGAGATTCTTTGGATAGTTTTAGGAAGAAAAAGTCCCATAAACATGGGTCCGCAAACGTTTCGTTTTCAAGATACAGAGTGTTAAAGTTTCAATTTTTTTTCAAGTTTTTTTCTCATAGTATCTGCACTTCACAAGATATTCAAATGAAATTTGGCATAGATATTACAATTAAGAGCCTACACCTTGTGACAAGCCAATTTCGATTGCAAATCTACAGGGTGATATTTTTTCGGGAACACTGTCCACTGTTGTCCTTCAGAACTGTTTTTTGGTGAGCCACTGGTACTTTCAAAAATTGTAAAGAAAAGCTTTGTTGTTATACCAAACTTTATGTTTTCTTGTAGTTTTGTCGTATCTACTACCGGTTTCGAGAAAAAAAATTTGAATGATTCTCTTGAAATCCTCAGAAAATTCCGAATTGTCATAGAAATCTAGTTACCTACCTAGTAGGCTGTAGTGAATGAATAAATTTATTGTTAGTTTTGACACATCAAATTAAACTCCTGTGTTTTGAAAATTAAAGATGGTTGCATTTTAATATCAAAACATGCCGAATTTTACGAATTCCGAAATGGCTGACATGCATTTCATGTATGGTCTTACAAATGGTAATTCAAAAGAAGCTAAGCGTCTTTACACGGAACGCTATCCCAATAGAGTGATGCCTGATCATCGGATGTTCTCTAATATTCACAGGCAGCTTTTAGAAACTGGATCTTTTTCTGCGAAAAATATTAATGCAGGTAGACCACGAAGTGTGAGAACACCACGACTCGAAGAGGCAGTGCTGAACGAAATAGAAGAACATCCAGGAACCAGTACAACAAAAACTAGTGTTACCTTAAATACAAGTCATCAAGTTGTTTGGCGGATCTTGCGGGATTCTTTGCTCTATCCTTATCACATTCAGAGGGGTGCAGGCGCTCTTGCCTCGAGATTGTCATCCAAGAATTATTTTTTGTTAGTGGTCCCTCAACAGACTATTGAACAATCCTCATTTTGATTGCCAAATCCTATTCACTGATGAAGCCTGTTTCTCAAGGACTTCAATCATAAATTTTCATAATGAACACATATGGGCTGAGGAGAATCCACATGAAATTGCAGAAGCTTATTTTCAAGGGGAATTTTCATTAAAGGTGTGGGGTGGTAATATTGACGATTATTTGATTGGTCCTTTCTTCTTGCCAGGGCGACTTTACTGGTCAATCATACAGACATTTTTTAGAGAATAGAGAACGATTTGCCCTTGTTATTGGATGATATACCTCTTATGATGCGACGTGAAATGTGGTTCATGCACGACGGTGCTCCTGCTTATTTTTCACTTTTGGCTAGGGAGTATTTGAACGAAAATTATGTATACAGGTGGATTGGACGAAGTGGACATCAGCTATGGCCCGCCAGATCCCCAGATTTAAATAGTTTAGATTTCTTTCTATAGGGCCATCTGAAATCTCTAGTGTACATAACGCCAGTGAATACCGTAGATGAACTGAGAAATCGTATAATAGGCGTGTTTGATACAATTAGGAATACTCCAGGAGTGTTTAAAAGAGTTCGATCGTCTATGAGAAGAAGAACAGAAGCTTGTATAAGGGTTGGGGGAGGACATTTTCAACAATTGCTGTAGTTTAGTTCCTTTGTTGTTATTTAGTTTTTTTATTATGTTTAATTTTTGAGTTGCACGTTTCTTGCAGTAATACATTTTTTTTGATGATTATACCAGTTTATCGAATCTTTAAGAATCATTGCTAGTTTAATAATTCAAAATTTTTTCTCGAAATCGGTAGTAGACACGACAAAACTACAAGAGAACATAAAGTTTGGTATATATATATATATATATATATATATGTATGTATATATATATATATATATATATATATATATATATATATGTTTTAGATGGTTACCGGGAATTCATCCGCGTAGTTGATAACTGATCCCTGCCGGGATCGATGGTAAAATGACGACGTTTCGGCAGAGTCACATCTGCCCTCTTCAGGTCGGTTCGCATAACTCTCGTAGCCTTCTGCTTTCGCTTCTAGTTACTCGAATACTAGAATTAAAAATTTAACCAATTCTTCTAACTATAGCATCTTCTGGGTATTGCGATTTCTTTATCAGTCAGTATATTTACCAGTGAGAACATTGATCGTCTTAAATTGATAATGTATTCAATCGATTTTCTTGATAATAACATACAAATTTTATGGAACAATTACATAGTTCGCCACGAAAGTATATAATTAAGGAACGTCTGAAATATTTAAATTGATGCTTATATATATGCTATTCATTTTCATATATTAGACTGATAGAATGCTTCTTTTACAGATTTTCAGAAACGAAGAAAATACTCACGCTCCTGCCAAGCGAATTTTCAACGAATTTTATTAAATTACTGGATCCTGCTGCGCTTCATCGTACAATTTTAAATATATGATGACATTTCATTACCAAAACTTTTGAATTTTAATTAAAAATAATACAAAGGCCAGACCGTGTGTTAATTCGAAACACGGCAAACTACTCAGGACAGATATAACGCTGTGTCACTAAAACAGGATGCCGTCTAATGGAACCAGTGAAAGCGGAGAGCAAGGCGTCCGTCCCACCCCTCTGTCATCCCCTTCGCAGAATCCGCTGCCTCCATAGATGCTCTTGGGGCGTCGGCGTCGCCGGTAGACTTCACCATCATATCATCTCAGTAATTGTTTTGAAAACATCGATTATACTTCAGATAAGTACCTTTGATAATTTTTAGTGTTTACTTCATTAATGCTGTGCATGTTCTGTTGTGTATTTAGTGGTTTTCTATTACGTTGTCTTTTGGGTTGTGAATAGCAATGAATGCGGTAAATTATTTAACGGTTCATGCATTCAAATGTTGAAGGTAACAGAAGTCAATAATTTTATACGAAACATATTAATAATTTATATTAACGAAATGTGTCAAAGTGAATTCAATTATAGCCTTTCAGGAGTTTGTTATTTTGAGGATCTATGGAATATTATTTTCAAACCTTTTTCTAATCAAAAGCATTATGATTTACTTCACATTACTTAGTAATAACAAATTTATTGTGAGAACTATCACCTATCGAGTAATAAAAACCCAGGAAATTTTATAGGCTTTATTATAATTTTGAATAATTTCCATCCATTAAATATGTTCATCCATTAACAGTTTCTGAAAGCAAAAACATTGTCATGCGCAAAAGTAATGATTGATATTAGTTAACGGAAAAATTTAACAGAGTTCTTAACAAGTGGTGAAATATTCATAAACTGACCTTGGATGATACATCAAGAATAAGTCGATTTAAGAATTCTTTTGAAATATTTTCTTTGCCAATAAACTGTGGAACCATATAACATATAATGTTTCACATTAAGACTAATTTACAATTTTGTATAATCTTTCTATAGCATATAAATAAATAATGCTTTATTTTATTTTTAAGCTAGGATATAAGATCATTTTTACATATTACAGTTTTAACAAGTGTATACAAAACATTTAAATTAAATTAAAATACATATTTCTCAATTGATTAACCCTTCCACAAACATTGATTTTTCTAACACATTAGTGTGAAACCTCCCTATAAAATACTGGTCCCCTGTTCTTAAATTATAACTTTTCATGTCCCATGTTTTTATCAAGAACCTGTCAGAAACAGGAAATAAACCGTTTTTGATTTTATATATAAATATCAAATTTGCTTCTTCAACCATTTGTTTAATATTAAGAAATTTTAGTCTAGATAATATATCCCTTATACTCGTATACCGATTGCATTTTAACAGTACACGCATAGCTCTATTTTGCAATATTTGCATTTTATTTATTTCCTGATTATTGCAGTACATCAATAAGGAGATCGAAAATCATACATTTTGTTTTATTAGGATTAAGTTTTAATTTTTTAAACCTTAACCAATTTTTTAAAACGTCTATATCTTTATTAATTGTTTGCACTACTTGAAGTTAGTATTGCTTTGCATTAGTAATATTTTCTGAAGCTAATTTGTAGCATTATTTGTATGGTTTCTTGGATATATAACACCATACAGGAGAATTAAAATAATTGTCACTATTTCTTACTACTCCAGTATTAATCCTAAAGTGTAAATTAGTTCTTAATTTAAAGGAAAATATATAAGGTATATATAAGGTAATTTTTTTATTCAAATTCTAAAATTAATCAGATTCCATATTTTAATTACAAACAGAACATTGATGTGAATAGTTATCATATTGAGGTTTCATGCCATGGAAATTATGCATTGGACTAGATTGTCTGCCAGCATTTGTTCTTAAGCATTGCATATTTACCCTTTATTCATTACTTATTGGATCTATCGTTGAACTCTGGGATTTTTTCAGATTTTTGGTAAACTAGTTATCTACTACTTATATTCAAATCTGGCAATAAAAATAATATTGAAAATTATCGAGCTGTTTGTAAACAATCAGCTTTACATAAATTATTTGATTGCCTTGTTATTAAATTGTTAATGTGGGATTGTAAAGATTTAGTTGATTATCAGCAACATGGATTTTGCAATGGTAGGTCTACAAGTACTAATTTGGTACGTTATAGTCATCTTATTGCCGATTCAATGGAACACACCAATCAAGTTGACGCTATTTACACAGGCTTCTCTAAAGCCTTTGATAGAGTTAACCATTATCTGCTTATTGCTAAACTATAATGTTATGGATTCGGGGATAAAGTGCTTTAGTGGATAAGTAGCTTTCTTATCGGTAGGTCTCAGTATGTGAAATTAGGAAATTGTCTATCTCACTGCGTATCTGTGACATCAGGAGTTCCTCAGGGGTCTCATATTGGACCTCTATTGTTTAACATATTTGTAAATGACTTATCTTCAATCATCATAAAAAAGATTCTGTTTGCAGAAGATCTTAAAATTATTCGAATAATTAACAACTTAATTGATGCTACTCTGTTACGAAATAATTTCAAATGCTTAGCCAGTTGGTGTGATGTAAATATGCTTTCCTTAAATGTAAAAAAATGTTTTAACATTACTTTCTCTAGGACTAGACAACTTCTAAATCATTCCTATAATATAAATAATATATTGCTACATGAACAAGGCGAAATCAAAGATTTAGGAATTTACTTTGACTCAAAATTAACTTTCAAGCAGGATATTAACGATATTACAGGCCTGAAAAATGTTTTCTTAGAAGGCCTTAAGAATATTTTAGCTTAGTTCTTAATTAAAAGGAATATGATGCATAAGTTAATTTTGAACAATACTAATATATAAAGAGCTAAAATTTGTTTGTGTGTGTTGGATGGTAGGGGATAATTTCTAGAAGTAATGAACCGATTTCAAACATTAATAATAAAATGCTATGCTATTAGCGAGTAATATAGGGTATATTTTATTTTGATAAGTAGGAAGTCTGTTATTTTTAGATAAATTTAATATCTTGCAAACAGAGAGTCATACAGGCCTGAAAATTACACAATTATATATGAGTTTAATAATTTTGCAAAACTTAAATTATCTCATATGGGGCAGGAAATGTTTTATTGGAAAATTAATTATTTTTGGGGATGCTAAACTAATAGAGTCATAAGAATGAACAGGTTAATTCTTTTGTTTAAGTGAAGTAATAGGTCTTTCCTCATTTTGGGGAACCTGAAATATTAAATGGGGGAAATGGGGGTCACTATATTTTACGGACTATTCAATTTCTTCGAAACAGAAGGTAATACGGGTATTAATCTTGAAGTATATGTATATTCCGGGTGAGAACCGCGTCTGAATTTATTACATACTCGACGTTTCGACTCCTGATTTGGAGCCATTATCAAGAGAGAAAAGTGAAAAAGACTTTCAGAGACTAGATCGAACTCGAAACCTCAATATGCTTACTCTTCAAGAGTCACACAGCTCAGTTATCTAGTTCAGTTACATAGTAACTCTTGCGTAGTACAAGTTCTTTTCTAAGACAATCAAGAGAAACAAACACACGAGATTCCCGAGAAAAGTCAATTTCATTTCTTACTCGTGAGAACATCAAAGTAACATATATATATATATATATATATATATATATATATATATATATATATATATATTTATATATATATATATATGTTTGTGTATACTGTTTCACGGATGGAAATATGTGGTTGATGATTTATTCCGGTGTACATCCGTTCGTCTGTATTCGTTTGAAAAATCACTTGACGTTTCGCCAAAATCATATTTGGCTTTCTCAAAAGATACTAAGTAACTGAAGAATTTCAGTTTCAGTTCAGTTTCATGTCTTTATTGTCAGAGTTAAATTTTTACAAATTTCTTACTCCTAGTCCATATTTTTATACCTATTTCCCTAATTTGTTTCCTCAGAAAAAATGGCTACAATAACCACACCATCAGAAAAGCAATAAACAAACAACAGGATGAGAAAAAGAAACAAAATGTTGACCAAGACTACGTAGCCCATGTAAGTTTACCATACATTAGAGGTACAACGGACAGAATAGGGAGGTTTCTGAGTAAACACAAAATTCGAACTACATACAAACCCCAAACAACAATCGGAAAATTGCTAGGGAACCCAAAGGATAAAATGCCTTTAGAGAACCATGGAGTTTACAGCATTTCATGTGGAGACTGTTCCAAGTTATACGTCGGCCAAACAAACAGGCGAATATCCGCCCGTCGAGACGAACACAAACTATACATAAAGAACAAACAGACCACCTCTACTTTATTCAGACACGAACAAGAAACAGGGCATAAAATAGAGTTTAATACTTGTAAAGAAATCGCAAATGTCGAAAACTACAAAATCAGAACAATACGAGAAGCGATTGAAATTGAGACCCGAGATACCATAAACAAGAGAGACGAAGCTTTAAAATTATCACCATTTTGGAAAGCAGTAATCCCATATCAAAATAACAATACAACAAAACCAGCAATAAACCCAAATAATGGGATTACCCAAATTACCGACAAAAGCCATAAACACCGTAATTGCACTTTAATTGACCATCAGTTAACCCAACCTAATAAACAAGATAAAGTACCTGAGAGATTAAGTACTAATGAGGGCTCACAGGGCAGGTATAAATTGAGATCAAGAACAAGAAATTCTTCAGTTACTTAGTATCTTTTGAGAAAGCCAAATATGATTTTGGCGAAACGTCAAGTGATTTTTCAAACGAATACAGACGAACGGATGTACACCGGAATAAATCATCAACCATATATATATATATATATATATATATATATATATATATATATATATATATTAGACTGGTCGTTAAAAATTATTTTTTTTTTGTGAGGCCCCCTCAAAAGCTTCCTTTTGATGAAAAAACACTGGGATATTTTTTTTATTTATTTTTTATTCAAAACAACACGTGCCTCTAAACAATCTAAATCAATTTTTCTCTTCATCTTTTTGGGAATATTATTGGAAATATAAAAAAAACACTATCTTATCAAAATACCAAAATAAAAATTTAAATTCAAAAGTTTTCCCAGTTAATTTGGTCTATTACATAAAGAATTGATTGATATTTTTATTTTGAATTTAAATTTATATTTAATGTTATTTTGACCAAATTTTGTGTATTGATTGACTTGAGTTTTATATTTCGAATAAAATTGCATTTTTCATGAAATATTCCCAAAAAAGTTGATTCATGATTATACCTAAAAATTGATTTAGATCGTTTAGAGGCATATGTTGTATTGATTTAAAAAAAATAAAAAAGTTTTCCTAGTGTTTTTTCATCAAATGGAAGCTTTTAAAGGACCGTTGCAAAAAAATAATTTTTAACGACCATCCTAATATATATATATAATCCTAATATATATATATATATATATATATATATATATATATATATATATATATATACATATATATATATATATATATATATATATACAGGGTGTCCCATGGTTCTGGTCTCGGACGATTGCGCAGTTACGATAGAAGATAGAATTTTCAAAATTTAGGGGTATAACTTCTCGATTGGGATCTATCCAGCTAATATATTTTCAAGCATGTACCACTTCCGGTTATAGCGGAAGTTGATACCAACTTGCTTATTTCAAATGGAACACCCTGTAAATTATTGTATTTCTGAATTCTACGAGTAATTTTAATACTAATTCATGTATAATACCCTATACTTAAATTCAGCCCTTTTCGAGTTATTCCAAAATGTTTTTTGAAATTCACATTTTAAGGCCTTCAGATAATTGCAAACTATACAACAACGAAGAGGAATTTAAAAAAACCATTCGTTGAGAGGGTAGAATAAACTTAGTGCTTCCAGAATCTGTGAAAAAAAGTATGGACATTATCTACAGAGTGTCTACAAAAAAATCCCGAAAATTGAAATTAAAAATCTGGAAAAACCCATTTTTTCAAATGGAAACCACTATTTTTTATATCATAATCAGGTTGAGCATCGAAAATAAGAGGTACTTTGTGAATAAATACCTATACGAAATTCTGATAGTTTTCGACTTATTAAAAAAAATAAAACATTTTCAGCATCTTTAATAAAAAGTAAGGTTAAGAACATAAGTTGGCCATGACGGTTGCTTAGGACTCTACGAAAATGTCATTTTAACAAATGTTCACTTCTAAGCACCTATTTATTATTTTAATAAATGAATTACGAACTTTATTTAATAGTTCTGGTGCAATTATTGCAAATGCATTTCTTATTCTTTCTTTCATATTCTCTTTACTCGTTACTTCCTCTTTATACACAATATCTTTTATGTAACCCCAGAGAAAAAATCCATTGGGATTAAACAAGGTGAACGTGGAGGCCAAGCAACTGATCCGTTTCGTCCAATCCAACAATCACTAAACTTTCTATTTAAATATCGCCGAACTCTTCTGTCATAATGAATTGAAGAGCCGTCTAGTTAAAGCCACATTTTACTTCTTATGTTTAATAGAACGTCTTCTAATAACGGCTGAATTGTCCCATCAAAAAAGAAAGGTCCAATAACGTTACCCACAACAATACCAGCCCACACGTTTAAGGACCATTTAGTCTGAGATGTTGTTTTAAAACCTTTCGGGTTTTCATCACAATAGTAATGAAAATTGTGTCTATTTACGAAGCCATTTTTATGGAAGGTGGCTTCGTCTGAAAGCAAAACATATGTTGAAAAGGCAGCTTCAGTCTGCATTTTAACTCTAAACCAATTACAAAATTCTTCTCTTTTTTCATAATCTGTATCAAGCAATTCTTGGTGCATTTGTATTTTATAGGGGTGAAACTTGTACCTCTTTATAACCCTATGAACGGCACTTTTACTAATAGCTTATAGTTCTAACGCTACATAGTGGATTTTCCATCACAGATTGCATTATCATAAATTCGTTTTCTTCAGTAGTTACTCTATTTGGAACATTACGTTCACCATAAGAAACATTTCCAGAATCAACAAATCTTTCATAAAGTTTTGTAAATGCCTTTTCAGTTGGATGCCTTCGATCTGGATATTGCGTGTAATACACTCTTGACGCGAGCAAGCTATTACGTTGACATTCACCTAATGCAAATATCATGTCCACCATTTCTTCTTTCGTAAAATTCATTTTGTTTAAGGATAATTATTTATATCAAGATTCTGAACTGACGTAAGAATATATTGAAATGATTATAACATAATAATAATTTAACTAGTAATATTTGACATTTGTCATGATTCCATAGCACTCTTTAACATCGCAACAGAGAATCAATCCTTTGGTTAATTTTCACATATAGACTAAAAATAAGAAATGCTTTTGCAACCATTATTTACGAACTATTAAATAAAATTTGAAATTTATTAAAATAATTTCGAACATTTGTTAAAATGACATTTTCGTAGAGTCCTTAGCAACCGTCATGGCCAACTTATGTACTTAAGCTTACTTTTTATTAAAGATGCTGAAAATGTTTTTTTTTTTTAATAAGTCGAAAACTATCAGAATTTCGTATAGGTACTTATTCACAAAGTACCTCTTATTTTCGATGCTCAATCTGATTATGATATAAAAAATAGTGGTTTCCATTTGAAAAAATTGAGTTTTTCCAGATTTTGAATTTTAATTTTCGGGATTTTTTTGTACACACTCTGTAGATAATGTCCATACTTTTTTCACAGATTCTGGAAGCACTAAGTTTATTCTACCCTCTCAACGAATGGTTTTCCTAAATTCCTCTTTGTTGTTGTATAATTTGCAATTATCTGAAGGCCTTAAAATGTGAATTTCAAAAAACATTTTGGAATAACTCGAAAAGGGCTGAATTTAAGTATAGGGTATTATACATGAATTAGTATTAAAATTACTCGTAGAATTCAGAAATACAATAATTTACAGGATGTTCTATTTGAAATAAGCAAGTTGGTATCAACTACCGCTATAACCGGAAGTGGTACATGCTTGAAAATATATTAGCTGGATAGATCCCAATCGAGAAGTTATACCCCTAAATTTTGAAAATTCTATCTTCTATCGTAACTGCGCAATCGTCCGATACCAGAACCATGGGACACCCTGTATATATATATATATATATATATATATATATATATATATATAAACTACTCAAATGTTAACACACATTTATGATCCCTAAAGTCTTAATAAATTTATTTGCGATGTAACAAATTGGTTCTGACAAGTGAAACTTTTCATTTTGTGCGATCTCTCCGAAATCTAATGTCCTTAATACGTCGACACTCTGGATGTTGGTGCGTGATCACACAACAAATCAACACTCTAATTCCCTAAGTGAAACTCTCCACTTTAAGTTGTAGACACGCATTCGACTGTAGAATTCACCCACTTTATTATAAGATCTTGAGGGATTAAATGAAACTAAATCTGTTAATGCAATGTCTTTATTGGTTGGTAATCACTTAAAATTAATGGATAAAATCGAACGAAAATATTTTTGCCATAGTTTTTTAAAGAGTTTTCAGATGATATTGAATTAAATATAACCATAAGTATTGCAACAAATAGCTATATTGATATTATTTATTTATTTTATTTCAATTACAATTTCAATTACAATTATTTCAATTACCATTACAACAATTTGTGTTTGATCGGTAATTCTGACACCTAAGTGCTATTGCACTTGTAAGTGTCATCAACCCCACAATTACAAGCAAAGTAATAATATAAAAGCATAACCTATCCTACGCACAACAATAGAAGACTGAAACATATTAAAAATATGAATAAAAATAAAAACTAAAACTAAATGTTAAATATTTCTTTTAATATATTATAGTTAGTAAAGATGAATGAATTTCCTACATACTTTGATAAAAACTTTACTATTTCGAGTAATTTTTATATCTCTAAGCAGCATATTATAAAATTTTGGACCCAAGAATGTTGCAAACTTTAGATTAATATTATTATCGTTATTAGGTATTTTAATATTTCTATTTGCTCTACTACTATTGTATATATGTTTCACATAATTACATGTATTGTTTGCTTTATGCATATATGAACAAACAATTAGAATATACAGCGATCTAATATCTAAATTGTCTTCAGAGTAAAGTAGATGTGTGTGATACATTCTGCTTTTACTATTAATAAGTTTTAAAATACAGTTTTGAATTGTTTTCAATTTATGTATTGAATTGTTATACATGCCACCCCATACTAAAATTCCATATCGTGTAAGAGATTCTATAAAAGTCCCATATACAATTTGTAAGATTTTGACACTTAGAAATTCTCTCAAAAGATAAAATTTATGTATCAGTTTACGAATTTTATTGGACAAAGAATCAACATGAGGTGTCTATCTATAATTATGCCAAGGTATTTTGTTTGGGATGTTTCTTGTATAGTATGATAATTTATTCTTATTTCAGGAATGTTAGGTCTCTTTGCCGATATTAAAGAATACACGATATAATTAGTTTTGCTCCAATTTAGTGATAGTCTGAACGACTGCAGCCCGTTTTGTACGCTTAGAAATCCATTTATTGATTTGGTTTTTAATTCATCCCAAGTTTTTGCTTCAACCACAAGAGCAGTATCATCTGCATACGAAATAGTTAATTCATCCGTGTCCAATCGCAGTAAAGGGTTTATATATGTTATAAACAGAATTGGACATAATACGGTGCCTTGTGGTATCCCTATTTTAATTTTTTGTTTCTGACTAAATGTTTTAATTACTTTAACTATCTGATATCTTTCATTCAGATATCTTTTTATCAGTTCCAATACTTTGCCTATAATACCGTAATGTTTTAGGACACTAAGTAGTTTGGAATGGGGAACAGTGTCAAAGGCTTTAGCTAAGACAATAAAAATCCTCAAACACTTGTTACGATTATTTAGGGTTTTGACAATTTCAGATACCAGACCAAACATTGCATCACTAGTGCTACAGTTCTTAATGAAACCATATTGTTTATTGGAGAGGATGGAGTTGGTTATCAAAAAACATATAATCTATCTTTTAAACTTTTTTCAAATAGTTTGGTAAAGTTGCTAATGAGGCTTATAGGTCTGTAGTTATTATTTCGTCTAATCTGATCTGGTTAATATATTTCAAGTTCCTCATCTGATCCCCTGTATATCTAACGAATCTCTTTCAATGGTTTTCAACGCCTTCGGATACCCGAAATGCTATCGTTCTATAAGAGACCCCCTAATCGTAATCTGTCAGTATTCATACGTTGCACGTCCCCCACGCCGTATTAACTGCACCCCTTTTTGTTGTCAGCATTACGGTTTCTTCCAGCCCCATTTTATTTGTATTAGTTTTATGTATTTTCCGCAATTGTATAGTTTCAGCTTTAGTTTTTTTTAACATTCAGTTCTTTTACAGTGTCTACCGAATTTATGTATACAGGGTGTCCCTATTAACATGTGCCCTAAAACGTCTGCTTGGAAGTTATATGCCTTAAAAGGGGCCAAACTAAACTGTTTTTCTTTCTGATATTGACAAAATGGTAGAAAATAATATATGAGTCTATTTAACATGTGTTCCTCTGTTTTTCGTCATGCCATCATTAGCGTCCTTTTTAGGGTGGTAAAGGGAGTTTTCGGCCGACAATTTTTTTTTTATTAAATTTTTTTATAATATTTTCTACTTATTTACAAAATCTTAACTCTCTTTTTTCTAAATCGATAATTCCATTGGTTTTCGAGTAAATTCAGTTTGTAAATCATCCTGCTCTTTAAGTTATTAGACCAAAAGTCAAAAAAATCTATTTATCATGGCAAACAAAATAATGCCACAAAGCTTAACAATTTATATTATTGATAAACTGTCAATTGAGCTTTGCAGTGTTTAATTAGTAAAAGCAGTGATTGGAAAATTTAAGTATACAACTCATAAAATTTTGAAATGTGATAGTGATTAATGTAGATAGAATATAAAATTTGAATGTTATAGTTTAAAGTGAAAGGTGAAAGATGTTTTTGAACCCAATTTGGTCAATTTGATATGCTTTGGAAATTGGTGTTTAGTATTTGTCTCAAGAGTTTTCATCAGTTACATTTATAATAGGTTTGTTCATAGTAGGCAGTTGCCAACGATTCCAACGGTTTGAGCAATTTTACGCCAATCAGCGAGCTCGGTAGTTATCTCGGCGAACGCTCGATTGGAGTAGAAATTCTCAAACCGTTGGAATCGTTGGCAAGTGGCTACTATGAACAAGCCTAATATTAACTTTCTGTATCTTTGAAACCAACTGTTTTCTGTTAATGAACTCACGTTATACAATTAAATGTTGGAAGTTTAATATATATACAGATACATATCCACATATTTAGAACTATATCATTCAACGTATGACAGCCGTTTCGAACAAGGAGTCGAACCAGGAGTTCTAAAGTGAAATACGTGTAATACACAACAGAAGAAAACAATAGTGAATTGAACCTATTGGATGTCTGACATCTACCGTTGAATGATATGAAGGCAACTATGTTCTAAATACTCTTGACAGATGGTTCGAGTGTTTTAATACTTGATATATATTCACATATTTAGATATATCATTCAACGTAACAACCATTTCGACAGGAGTTCTGATACGCTTCCTTGTGACAAGTTCTCAAGGAATTTTAACACAACAGTAAGACAACAATATTATTAAAATTTGACATTACCGTCTATTAATTTAAGTTGAAGGCATTATGCTAACTTACCATTTCAGGCGAGTGTTTTATATAAAAACAAATAAATATATATATACATACATATATATATATATATATATATATATATATATATTCACATATTTAGAACTATATCATTCAAAGGAACTTTCCAAACGCTTCCTTGATACAAGTAAAGTGAAATACTGGATGTAATACACATTAAGACAACAATCAGTGATTGAACTAATAGATGTGCCCTATTAGTAATACACTGATTGTTGGAATTTTAATATATTATTAAAATTTTTAATTGTTGGCCGGAAACACGCTTTTGTAAATCTCGATATAGTTCAGCCGCAATAATTCAGTATTTTTAATTGTTGTTAAACTTTTTCAGAAGGGAACTCCAAACATATACTGGCACATTCGTGCTCTACCCTGTAGATCCGGGCTTTTGTAGATATAGTTTGTCAGAAGCTCGTCTCTACAGGTATCTTACGGATGGAAGACCTCTCGGCAAGAAATGTTTAAAAGATCCATCCCAAATGATCAACTTACTCAACCCTGCAATAAAAAGAATTATGAAGCACGCCCAAGAAATTTTTCCAGATTTTGGACAACTGCTTTCAAAAGGATCTTAATATTTACTCAAAGCTTTGATGATGTCTCAATTTTTCTTGTCGCCGTGTGGGTGACATCTCAATCATTTTCTTCTGGATTACATTTTTCGGCAACGTTGCAAAAACGGAGGGCTCGGGGGGCAATTTAATAATCGATTTGCATCCCATATTTAGAGCTAAGATTAATTAAAATCCATTAATTTGAACCGAAATTTATTCTTTTTTATTTTCATTTGAAGGATTTTAACCTAAATTAAATTCATTTATATCTTTAGCTGAGATTGATGCAGTGGAAACCGGAAACAAGGAAATGGGTAGAGGAAACTCAAAAGGGCAGCATTCCAGAGAAGTTGGAGGGAGACATGAAATATGGATGATATCTTAAAAGGTAAGGCAACCACTGAAGTAATGTTTCGGCAATTATTTTTATGACTTGTTTGTTAGAAATTATCTATATAAATATGAACGCAAAAAGTTGATTAAACTAAACTACTGTCATGCATTATGTTTATTGTATTAAACATACAAGTTGAACTACTTCATTTTGTTTCCTTTCTCATTTGTGTGGTAATTTCCTTCTTACTCATGTGTATAGTTATGACTTGTCTTACATAATTTCGAGTGGTGTGGTGTCTGCTAATATCATTTGTTTTATATGCTTATACCATGGTCTTTTTTTCTTGATTTGAATTTCTTCAAAGTTTTCATGCAAAAGATTGTCTGTTTTGATCAACTATTTACTATTTTTATATTAATTTTATATTTCGACTTATATATGCCAATGGTTTATGTTTCAACAGTATCCCTTACAATATTTCTCGAAATGCTTATTTCAATAGTTTCAGATTTTCTTTCAATTATAGCATTACTGAAAAACTTCTATTTAAAAGGAAGAACAACTTTAATAGCTTAACAAAATTGAGTCAAATCCACCGTAGTCTATTGTATAGGATTTCTTTCCCTGACGTTTCAACAAATAACTTTTACCAGTAACTACTGCAGACATCATCAGCAGCTAAAAATTATAGAAAGCCGAACTGTATGAAAAACAATTTAATCAACAGGTAAATAAAATGTTGACCAATACAGAGCTCGAAGCAGATTAGACTGTTCAAATGCGTGATAACACCTAAGAAAGGTTAGGACTATCAAGCGACCATCCTGTGGGGCACTAGTAAAAGAAAATTTATTGCTACACATTCTGGAAAGATCGAACCATGAGGTAATCACATCTTTTAAAACCTGATTGCAGAGAGCCAGAGAGATAGCAATCTTCGCCTCATGGAGGCGCCATCGGGTCTCCAACTTACAGTAAAATCCAACAATGAAACCTAACGTGAAATGCTCAGCGCATACATTAGGTTTCGTGAGCCTTAGAAAAACTTAAAGCCAGATACAACCAGGTATATTGGTGATTTATAGTTTTTTATATTATAATATTAGGAACCAACCAGTTTAAACAACAGCTAGAGCAGATCTCCTCCTTTCTAGCACTTATAAAAACCAATTTTGAGCAAGTGTTTATAATCTCATTCATGTTTCTACGGCGAGAATGACAGTGGGATGTGGTTGAGAGTAAGTCTTTAATGGTATGTGTACCTGTGATCGAAGTTTTCTTGTTCTTCCATGGAAAAAAGATTTGGCGTTTCTAGATGTTTTAAAAGAATAACGACGGCACCCTAAGCAGCAAAGTGTGAAACCCACTCACACACACCGAACCATTAACTAAATCACCATTCAAGATTATAATCCTGTATCAAGACTGGAAACTTCCAGGAACGAGTTACATTTTCTACTAGTTTCAGACTTACATCGGGATGTTAACATTTTATTATGTGGTCTTATGAATATAGTGTATGCTGGGTGACAGCTGATTTATAAGTAGTTTCTAAATGATTGAGGAGGTAAATGATTATTTTTAATGTTCATCTGGGATTTTCTCTCCTCGCAATGATTTCTGAAAAAATACAGATAAGTTAAGTACTTGAATATCAAGGTGTAGTATCTAAGAACAGTTTGTGGAAACTGCCCGGAACACTAGTTGCCCTGTTATAGAAAAAAAAACTCTCCCGCAGGATTAAAAAAAGGTCCAGCGAATATAGTGCAAAACATTCAAACAAACATTGTTCGACAACGATTCCTGATTTATATTCAAGCAACATATCTGATTTTTCAAAACCATTGCGAGGAGAGAAAATGTCCCTGATTTATAGCAAAGTTTCAAGTGATTCATGTTCTTATCTCGGATTGGATTGCTATCTTGATTTTAAGGATTTACTTATCTCATAGACTGAGCCATTATTTACCTGAAATGCTTAATGAAAATTCGTGTTTTAGATAAGAAGGTTTACCAATTTTGGACGTTCAGTCCACAAGAGTCTTGATTACAGGATTACAGTCAGTTTATGATTAGGATGGTGATTTGAAGTCTTGTGATGGTTACGGTGTGTGTGAGTGGGTGACTTGCATACTTTGCTGCTAAGGGTGCCGTCGTTATTCTTTGAAACTAAAACATCTAGAAACGCCAGTTATCCATCTTTTTTCTTCATGGTGAATTGAATTCTTAGAGAAATGCCAATCAATTGTTGTATACATTCCCATTAAAGAATCCTCTACGTGCTTCCAAACCCCAAAATTGTCATCAACATAACGGAACCAACAGTTTGCAGACGACATGATTGAGATAACTTCCAGGGGCTACACTATCAACTTGCTCATAGAATTATTGCTTTTACTGAAGGTAAGAAGTGCTCAGAACATGTGGAATTAGTTCAGATATGCTTTCTGGAAAGCTGTTGTTTAGAGACTGGCTGGATCCTGTTACCGGGACTATAATATATAAAAAACTACTTCGAAACTCACCAATATGTCACCTGGTTGTATCTAAAGAACTTTAAGTTTTTCTATATAATGGCTGGAATCCCTAATGTATGAGCTGAGCATTTCAACGTTAGGTTTCAGGAGTTCAGTTTGGTATTTGTCAATACTGTAAGTTGGAGAGCAGATGGCATCAACGATGAGGCGAAGCAACTATAGGTATTATCTTTCTGGCTGACTGTGATCTTCAATTGTTTTCGAAGCCACCTTGATTACCTCATTGGTACTCTCGTTGTATCTTTCCGTAATTTGTAATGTGTAGCCGAATCTAGTCAATAATGATTTTTTTTTACTGTTGTTCCCTCTGCTCAGGATGGTCGTCTAGTCCTTGTAACCTTTCTTAGGTGTTATTAATTTGAAACAGTTTTGATTATCTGCTGAGAGCTCTGTTATATTCGTCAACATTTTATTTACCTGCTGATTAAGTTCGTTTTTCATACAGTTCGGCTGTCTATAATTTTTAGTGTGTACTGTGATATTGTAAGTCAGTTTTAGTTTCTACTGGTAAAAGTTATTTGTTGTATTAGGGTTTTTTCATGGCAAAACTTAACTATACAATTTCATCAGGTTTTCATTCATTATAATCTGCTTAACTATTTTGTTAAGCTATTAAATCGGTTGTTCTTCCTATTACCTAACGTAGAAATTTTGAATTGGTCTAGCCACGACAGAGAGTGGTATAATCTGAAAGTAAATTCCATCCGACAATCTATTGAAATACTGGGGCATTTCGAGAACTAGTCAGTTAAGTTTAAGGGAGTTACTGTTGAAACATAAACCATGTGTCAATTTTATCTTTGTGTCAATAAGTCGAGGAAGTTTCTTTAAGCTTAAATCTAATTTTATGTTTAAAATAAATTTTAGTTTTAAATTTTACATTTTGTTATAATTTCCATCGAGAACGAAGCTGTTCTAGATCCGAAAAGGTTTGAAGTATTTGAATATTTCCACAAGTCTGCTTTGCTAATACCCAAGAGAGCCTAATTATAAAATAAAGCCTACATAACTAATATATATTTTTAACATTTTTGAGTTTTCAAATAAGGTGTATATTGAATTAGTTGTTGGATATAGTATAAGGACAGTGAGATTTTACTTATGAGAATAAAAATTGATCTTACATAAGTTAGTTCTAATGCATAAATACTTTATTACTTTCAGTATAATTACCAGATCAGACTTGTCCAGACAAAGATGTATGGTCTAAGAGTCTCTGTGTCGGCTTAACCTTGAATCGTGGACATGATGGACTGAGAAGTTGATGGTTGGTGTATCGCATACAAAGGACAATCTAGGACGCTAATGTCTCCAAAATCTGTAGAAATAAAATTTATTTGGTAGTTCCAGAAGTAGTGATATTTGTAATGATTTTATTATTTTTGTTGTGGTAATGTTATATAAGTTTAATACATATCATTCTATATATGTTTTTTTTCAAACAATCTGTTAAATATTCCTTTTGACATAGAAACCAGATCAGCCAGTATTTATAAGCATCACTTAATACTACATGTTTAAATGAGTTTTCAGATACAAAATTTTCAACTATAACTACTTGTCTTTTAACGTTGCGCAAGAACTACAGTTTCTATGTATTACAGTATTTTAGCACAAATGTTTGTTTAATAAAACTCTTGTTGTAAACTGACGCAAATGAAGTGTACCTATCTTCTAGTGTCCGCTTCTTTGGCTCCAAAGCCAAGACTGTTTGAAAAGCCGGTGCCATATTAACAATGAACGACCAGGCGCCGGAAGCTCTCAAAACGTATAACTAAGCTCTTAGCCTTAATCCATTGCCCAATGACCAATTTATATTAACTAATTTAAAAAATTGATTACAATGTTGATTATTTAATAAATAAGCTCTAAATAAAAAATAAAAAATAAATCGATTTAAGTAGAACGTTAGATATACATTTAAAGTCGAAACCATAAGAATTAACACATTAATATTAACACTGTATATTAAAGTTGTTTGTAATTCAGAAGTCATATGACTGTTAGATATTTTAAAACTATATTCTGGAAAGATATGGAGTAAAGCACAATGACACAATTCCTGAATTTCTGGAGTTGTCAAAACGAAATTTTAGAAATCTATTTGATAAATAGTGATTAGGGCTCGAATCGAGGTTTGGGAGGCTACGCGATGCTGAACATGCACTCCCCAAAATCCTGGGAACTGTCTCATAAACGCGATCAGCAGAAAAACTGGCGAATTTCATATAGCCAACGGAAGTTGACAAAAGGCGAGTCTTAAAGCGGGAACAGTCGGCTAAGGGAGACACCCGAAACAGAAAAGCTGGTCCTTGCCACTCAATAGGTTAATCGGTGGCTAGTAACTAGTAAAAGAAATAAAAAAAAAACAATTAATATCTGTATTGAATTGTGTTAACTTTTATTGCCATTAAAAACGGGATCTGATCTAGACCTTGCAATGTTTTTTGTATTTGGAATATACAGTCTTTCCAGCAATTATGGTGTTATTCCTAACTAATCAGAAAAGTACCTACCAGAGAAGCAACAACTAGCGTTCAGAAAAAATTGTGTGTGTTGTATGCTGTAAATAAAGTGGCGTCGTTGTAGGTTAATTTTCAAATAACTAATAAAAACACCAACTAACCAATGATGTTTATATCGCCTATCGTAAAATAAATATGCCATAATATTAACAAAAAATGTTTCTATACTGGACTAGATGTTTGTTTTCAACTTTGCTGAATAGAATACAAACTTTGAAATACAAGAACAACATATTTGTCCAATTTTATTGGTTACAATTTTTAGCACAGACCTACTAACATTATATCTGCACATAAGACTTATATGAGGAGACAGTAATAATGGTACAGTCTGTAAATAAATTGGCGTCATTGTAGGTCAATTATCAAATTACTAATAAAAACACCAACTAACCAGTGGTGTTTATATTGCCTATCCTAAAATAGATATACCATAATATTAGCTTTAGCACAGACCTACTAACATTATATCTGCACATAAGACTTATAGGAGGAGATAGTAATATTGGTATCTACACGGCATGGACTTGGCTAGAAGGAAATTTTATTGATACCGATGCTGGGGATCGTCTATCAATATCGGTATCAATTCCAAATACTTAATGACGACCAAGTATCACTTTGATTTTTCTTTAACTGTGCGATCCAACAGCCTAGCAGGCATAGTCTTGTTCTGGCTGAAATCTTCCATAGTTTGTCTTGATCTTGGTGTTGCTACATTTAGGCGTTCTTGATCTTGGTCTTGTAAATATGTAAGGACAAGTCTAAGACTGATTCTGGGCAGCACTATTTTTGTAGCCCACTATAATGGAAAATTTTCAAAAATTAAGTAACCCCGAATCCTGGGACTTCAAAACGAAAAGTACCCCAGTACAAGGATATATGTTTTGATATTACAATAAGTGACGTTGCAAATAGAGCTGTACTAAGGCCATTGTCTGCAAAATATGCTATACACCGAGCTAATGAGTAGTTATTTATTGTATAAATCCTTTTTTAAATTTTTGTCACGCAATACATTACCTAACTGTTTTAGAAATAATCGTAGTTTTTGTAAATATTTAATTTTGTTGGAAATAAAAACAGTTTTTTTTTCTGTCAATTATTAAATATTTAAAGAAAAAAATGGTTCATTGTGAGAACACAATATTTTAGGACATATCTGTTGTCGCCGATGACTAGTAAACTGAAAGATGAGTTTACATGCAAAGTGGTATGTTACGTCATAATTATAATAGTGACACTTTTGAAATAAATCAAAATGAAACATAAATTTGTATAAGTAAGATTTTGGTTAAATTTGTAATAAAAATAAAAGGTTTTGCATAATAGGTGGCAAATTGTAAATTTGTCATATGCTCGGGTAGTGATTGACTATCAGCAATATGACAAACAGGGCGATGCAAGAGAGACTGTGTACAATGAAGGAAATGAAGATAAAGTATGAAAACATCATTCCTATATAAAACATTTAAATATATATATATATATATATATATATATATATATATATATATATATATATATATATATATATATATATTTAACCGACATATACCTATAACTAAAAAGTTAAAATAATTATAACCAAATACAACCCTAGCAAATAAATAACACATTCAATATTGTTAGGTACCTACCAAGAAAGAAAAAAATGTAAACATTAAAAGATGCTCATTCTGTACAAATTAATTACCTACCAATCTAGTATATTTTGAAGTCGGTGACAAGCAAACCTAAAATCCTTCATTGCGTACTTATTTACTACTTCATCAAACTTGATTGTTGCTTGGCACCGACTTCAAAAATATACTATATTGGTAGGTAATAAATTTGTACAGAATGAGCACCTTTTAATGTTTACATTTTTCACTTCCTGGGTAGGTGCCTAACAACATTGAATGTGTCCATTTATTTGCTAGAGTTGTATTTTGTTATAGTTATTTTTAGCTTTTTAGTTATAGGTGGAAGTCGGTTATATATTTTTTTAAATGTTTTATTTTCAACTTTGTAGTTTTTTTTTACTTAAGGTAGTTTTCATATTTTATTTTTTCTTCTGTATGTATAACCTTAATAGACAGAGCCATGTAACATCGAAAGCCTCAACATTACAAAATGATACATTCTCATTTAAATTGACAAGTAAATCTTTACGCACAAAATGTACTAGTACGCGTTGACTTAATAAGCCCAAAACATATTTATGCTTTATGGACTACGCCATGTAATCTTTTTTCAACTTTTTTTGACAACTCTGTATAATTATAGATAATTCCACTCTGCCCTATGTACCAACCATCCTGTACATACGACTGCCCCCGGATAAGGATAAATTTGTTAGCTGCTTTCTGTAAACTATAGGAAGGTGTAGAATCCATCCCATATTTATGAAGCCAAATTCGTCCTTTATTTCAACCATAGTATATAACTATGGGCTACCCCATAAATTATTCCATTTTTAACACTTTATATTATCGCCCTGTGTAACATTAATTCCTCTACACACTTTATGCAACTTCTTATGGGCTATAAAAGAAATATTTTTTTAATCACACTGTATAAATACAATTCTATTCCAGCATATATTTCAACCATCCCGTATATGATTTGCTTATGTCCACATCATATAACAGTTTTTTAACAACCCTATATAATTTTAATTTCACATTTTTTCCAACATTTTTATACCAGTGCCAAAAATTACCGCACTATTACGTTGGAATAAAAACATTTATGAGGAAATGTCCGTTATGTCATTTCGATGAAATTTTTGATAAGAATTTTGGAATTTTTGGCGATTTTCTGCAAAACTGCAAGTTGCACGTCGCAGAAAAGTATATAAGATCACCTAAGGATCTTCCTTAATAGATTAAACGTTAAAAAACTATACACATCTATAAGGAGTTATCGAAAAATCGACTAAAATATTAGGGATATTAGTCGATTTCCATGCACGTATGTGTTAATTAACAAATTTCATCACTTTGGCAATAGAATTTCTTTTCCAAAATTTTAAGTTTCACCAATCCGGATATATACTCTATTAAACAAGACCATATTCATTCAAAACGGTTCTCCACAGGAGAAGAAATCAGATAACATACTTACAAAAAAAAAACAGAAATGAATTCGCGACGAATTGATAACCTTCTCCTTTTTGGAAGTCGGTTAAAAATGAATAAAATGCCTTAATATTTATTTTTAAGATCAGTAATTTTCAAAACGACGTTCTGTAAAGAATAGTCATTAATAAAGGCTACCATTTTGTAGTCCTTATAAATTTCACAAAAGTCAAATAAAATTTTTCAATTTTGAATTTCTTTTTAATTACACACTTTTAAATTTTTTCACTACATAGTTCAAACAGTAAATCGTTATCTAACCTTAAAATTGTGGTAATTACTTTGTTTTCACAATAAAAATTTCCCATCTAACATAACGAAAAAAAAAATGTTATTCTAGTCGGCAACTGAAATAAATTATTTAGTTCATCAAGTACGTCATCTACCATTCAAAGTGGAGTGCTTGGACTACGGTATATCTTACAGAAATCATTGTGTGGTAGTTAGCGGTCAATGACTTAATGCTTTCCTTTCCCTACAGAGGGCCATTCAACACTAGTAACGAATTTTTAACTACATTATCCAAATAAATTAGGCAAAACTTTAGTTTATTTGTTTAAGTTGGATGTGTCAAAATTTTATGTAGTTCAATTATGTTTTGAATCTTTTTTATTTCTAGTTACGGCATAGTTTTCCATTATTTGCACTGCGCTAATAAATGCTTTGAAATCATATACAATATGATTATTTTGAAAATATTAGTTATAACTAATGCTTCATAATTTAAGTTCAAAATTGTGACCAGTATTACTACCATGTAGTCACTGAAATTACTAAGTATATTATGCAATAATAATAGTTCCCTATTCTCCCCTTTTTTTGAATTGACACATACCTAAAGATCTACTAACATGAGTTTTGAATTTATATGCTCCTACAATAGTGAATAAATACTCCAATGTTAAAATTTCTACTATGTAATTATTTTTCATAAATTACTTTCAAAACTAGTTACCAACATTTGGGATGAAAATTTTCGGAAAAATTTTAGGCTGGAAGTTCGGAATCTAATTACAAGCAGGGCTGAATTCAAGTTGGTGGGGGCTCCTCGGCCTAAAACTGATGGGGGCCTACTTAAGGGATTCATAATTAGCAGTCTTTTTTTTAATTTACATTTATTATTTCTAATAAAACAAGTCATATAGATGTATTTTTACATACTTTGTTAAAATACGTCAAAGTAAATAAGGTTAAGCTTTTTTGGATCTTGGCTTTCATTTACAACTTTTTTGTTGAAATATATTAATTTGGTCTACGGTTGGTGGGGTCCCTGGACCAGCGCCCAAAGTGCCCTTATGTAAACCCGTCCCTGAGCACAGGTAATTTACTTATGTTTGAATTTCCATCCAACGTTTAATTATCATTAATTTTCTATAAACATAACGCAATTAATGCAAGCAGTCTTGTTAAAGATTATAATAGTGAAAAATGATGGTCAGGGTTTTATGATTTGAAAAAAAATATAGCGACGAAGAATTAACAAAGACTCTCATAACAGCTAAAAATGTAGCTAATGAATGCTAAAAGATTGGTTAGAGTTACACTCCAATAGTAAGTTCCAATACTTTTAATTGCATACTCATCTCGATTTATGTTATAGCAAGCCCCTAAAACTATCAAGTAAATTTATTAACTTAACAGCAATCAAGCTGCATACTGATTGAGCACAATACAGAAACAGAAAGGTTTCAAAATTGTAGGGGTTCGCAACACTGTATATAGAAACCGCTAATGCCAATGAGAGATGAAAGTGTTTTTGGTGAAATAATAATTTTCAATTTGATAGTTAATATTTGTATATTAATACGTTAAACAAATGTTTTAAATACTTCGTAAATAATTAGTAACTAAATGGCAAAAAAATCTATACATAAATATTTTTTCTGATATTACGCTGCATTCTTGATCAAAAGCTATATCCACTCTCTTTGGTTTTCTGAAATAATTTTGGGATCTTTTTCACCCAAGCTGTTTGTTTGAAAGTCTAAGATAAAAATCCTACCCTTTATATCAATGCCATTATTAACTTTTTACTTTCAGTAACAACATTGTTATTTCATTGGCACTGAATACTGGGTATGATTTAGTACCGGAAACTTTAAAAACATTTGAAATATACGGATTTTTACGTAAATGTATTATTCCAAACAAGTTCAAAACTAGAAATTAGGGATGTCACATGATCATTCAGAAAACAACTGACGTATGGTCTTACCTCTCTATGGCAGTATGTAAATGTTTTAAAGTAGAGTTGTTCTTTTATACTTAAATTTCCCAAATTCGTGGTAAACAGAATCTTGCAGTAAATTCAAGGAGCTGGAACCGCTTGATTCGGGGCTACATATAAATAAAAAGTAGTGCAGTTGTAGTGATTGACTGTGTTGTATTTCATTTAAATGGCTCATTATCGCTCCAAAAACTTGCCAGGAAATTATGCATGTCTCTCACATTTACCCAGACACAATGCATAAAATTTCCTAGGCTCTCATACATTAATTTAATTTTTGGACGCATATAGAGAAGTGCCTAAAGCTCATTGCGTTATTGTTCATTTGATTTCCTACATGTTTATATATCTAGTAACGTTTTAAAATATTTTTTCTTGCTTGCGTCTTAGATAACTTCATTTTCAAGTGAAGAAAAATATATTAAACATATCCTGTTTGCGTAGTAAAAACTGGTGAATGCGCCAGAACCAAAAACAAAGTGTAAATTCATAGTAATTTCAGACTTGTTTTGGACTAATTAACCGACTTCCAAAAAGGAGGTTATCAATTCGTCGCGTATTTTTTTTTACTTTTTTTTGCATGTATGTTACCTGATTTCTTCTCCTGTGGTGAACAGGTCTTGTTTAATAGAGTATATATCCGGATTGGTGAAATTTAAAATTTTGGCAAAGTGATGAAATTTGTGAATGAATACATGCGTGCTTGGAAATCGACCAATATTCCTAATATTTTAGTCGAATTTTCGATAACTCCTTTTGGATACTTTTTTAACGTTTAATTTCCTTTCAGAGTTAAGGAAGATCCAATCGAGTTGATCTCATATACCCTCATCTGCGACGTGCAACTTGCAGTTTTGCAGAAAATCGCCGAAAAACCCAAAATTCTTATCAAAAATTTCATCGAAATAATACATAAAAAAGATATAAATCCCTACTAAGCCAATTGAATGAAATTTTAATTTCCAACGTAATATTGCGGTAATTTTAGGAGCACTGGAAGTTTTAATTGCAGTGGAATTTCAAAATTTTCTATGTAGACATCTCAAGCATATGGTTGGCTTAGTAAAGCATAGTTCTTGATTCCTGGCTCCTTTTAAATCAATGACAATGAAGCTCGATTTACATTTGTATATCAGAACAAGGGAGAACAGTATTTAAATGCAAAATTTTGCCATTTTATTGTGAAGATGGTGCGTTTGGTTGTCACATTCTCCCAGAAGCTAATAAAACTTAAGGAGAAAAAAGTGACAACACATGTCAAACTTTAAACTGCTATTTGGTGCGTTTATAGACAGGGTGTTTAGTTATAGCAAACAACATCAAAAAGTAAAGTGATAGAAGGAGTTGCATTTATATGATGATTGAAATATAATACGGAGTAGAATGATAGTGGTCCATACTCAGCCGTATATACAGGATGGTTGAAATATAGGGTGGAGCGGACGGTTGGTGTTTGGTGGTACAATAATCTTGGAGAAAATGTGAAATTAAAATTATATAGGGTGATTATAAAACTGTTATATGATGTGGATATAAGCAAGTCATATACAGGATGGTTGAACTATATGCTGGAGTTGAATTATATTTATACTGTGTGATTAAAAAATTATTTCTTTTATAGCCCATGAGAAGTTGCATAAAGTGTGAAAAGGAATTAATGTTACACAGGGTGATAATATAAAATGTTAAAAATGAAATAATTTATGGGGTAGACCACAAGGAGTTATATACTATGGTTGAAATATTGGACGGATTTGACTCCGTAAATATGGGATTGATTCTACTCCGTCCTATAGTTTACAGAAGGCAGCTAACAAATTTATGCTTGTCCGTGGGCAGTCGTATGTACATGATGGTTGGTACATAGTACGGAGTGGATTCATCTGCAGTAATACCGGGTTGTCAAAAAAAGTTGACAAAAGGTTACATGGCGTGGTCCATAAGGCATAAATATATTTGGGCTTATTAATTCAACGCGTACTAGTACATTTTGTTCCTAAACATTTTTTGTCAATTTAAATGAAAATGTATCATTGTGTAATGTTGAGGCTTTCAATGTTTCCTGGTTCTGTCTATTAAGGTTATACATACAACATAAAAAATAAAGAATGAAAACTACCTTAGTTCAAAAAAACTAAAAAGTTGAAAATAAAACTTAAAAAATAAATATAACCGACTTCCACCTATAACTAAAAAGCTAAAAATAATTATAACAAAATACAAATCTAGCAAATAAATATTTTTTCACACATTCAATGTTGTTAGGTACCTACCCAGGAAGTAAAAAATTTAAACATTAAAATGTGCTCATTCTGTACAAATTAATTACCTACCAGTTTGATCTAGTATATTTCTGAAGTCGTTTTTGTGCCAAGGAACAATCAAATCTTTTGATGACGTATTAGTAGAAATAATTGTACGCAATGAAGGATTTCAGACCTATCGTTCGAGATTGAGTCAACCTTACAGATTAGTGGGACCAGCATATACGTTCAATATTGCATAAACATTTGAATGTGAAAAAATTTTTTGCTCGCCTTCATCAGGATCCCACACAAATTGTCCTCTCGAATCGTTCAAAAAAAGGCTCGTGTCGATTGGTCGAAAGAAAAGCTCAAAAAATACGATCACGGTGCTTCAAAACACGTTTATGACATAGTGACAGGTGATTAATCGTGGATTTACGTGTATGAGCCCGAAAGTAAACAGCAGTCGACTGTACGGGTTTTTCAAGATTAGCCTAATCCAACAAAAGTTGTTCGCGCACGAAGCACTTTCAATCAAATGATCGCCTGGTTTTTCGAAAAAAACTGGACATGTCGCAACCGTACCACTAGAACAACGCAGAACAGTCAATTCTGAGTGGTTCACAACCATTTGTTTGCCAGTTGTCTTCCAAGAAATGAGGAAAACCAACCGCCGAAGACGGATCACTTTTCACCACGACAATGCGAGCTCTCACACATCGGCTCAAACAACTGCATTTTGACCTCTCAAAATATCGATTTGATGAGTCATCCGCCATATAGTGCTGACTTGTCACCAAATGACTTCTTTTTATTCCCGTACGTAAAAAACAAACTGAGAGGTCAACGTTTTTCGACACCTGAAGAAGCGGTTGCTGCGTTCAGAAGGCATGTTTTGGAGATACCTCAATCTGAGTGGAAAAAGTGCTTCGACAATTGGTTCAAACTCATGCAAAAGTGTATAGATCTTCATGGGGAATATTTTGAAAAACATTAAAGCGATGTTCGATGATTCATATTTGTTTTTGTTCTCTAATCCCGAAATATAAAAGGCAGCCCTCGTATGTCCTCCAGACACAGGATACACTGTATACTGAAATTTTGGAACTTGAGCGACGTTTTCCGTTTTTGTTTTGGTTATTTCTCAGTTTTTGTTCTTTATATTTATCTCCACTAAAAAATTACCTGAAATATATGTTAAAATCCCTGACAATAACATCATTAGACTATGTTAGTTTCACTGAATAAATTTTAATTTTAGCATTTGGCTGATAATTTATCGAAACAATATTTTTAATCAAGCCGTACAAGTTTCCAAGTAATTATAATTATCTGAAGAATGTTGACAGTAACGTTAATTGGAAACTCGATCGAAGGAGTGAATTGGCTGGCGAACAAGTGAACGCTATAGCGAGGGCCTTAATAAACAACAACTACATTGTAATATTCGTTGCTGATGGTTGTGCCACAACGGCGAGAAACGTCGGTTGTCGTCATCATCGCAACGGCGGTGGTATCAACGCAGAAAACACCACCAACCCCCTCGACTCGACGTTTGCTAATAACAGGCATGACTCAGCAGAATATCAGCCGTGGAAGGCGGTGTGGGTGCAACTCGCGGTGTCAGCTCGCACCCAGGTGGCCGTGTCAGCTGCCGGGACAGGCGACAAACATGCTCATCGTATTATACATTCGTACCTGTGATCGCCTTCTCATTTTAATATTGATAATGCGTATCATGTGAAGACCACACTCTCGCATTCCGATTCGGAAAGCAGTCTAATTAGATATCGAAGACGATTTATAATGTAGGGACTTCGTATGACATCCTTCGAGATTATTCAACTTCACAGATTATCACACGTATACAAGGAACGCTTATCAACTATCGATAAATTAAACTGTCGGAAGTGGCAGACGCTTCTAGATAAAGATCTTCTATGGTTTGTTAAAGAAGGAAATCAATAAGTTTTCCTCTTTCTAATCTGAGACTCCACCAATTACTTTATAAACGGTTTATTGAAATAATTTGGTCAAGTGCGAGTTGGACTCGCATACTAAGGGTATCTTAATGATTCTAATATTCCAAGCAGGGAATGAGTGCATTTTCTTATATTTGCCCTAATATCTTTTAAAGAAAGCTTTTGAAATTTATAAAAAATATACACTTTCATTTTCCACACATACACTTTTTATTTTATCTGCTACAGGATTCGCTTGATTTTTATAAGAATACATATGTATTTAATTTTCTAATTTGGCCCTCAAAAATTATCATTAGAGTTTTATTTTACTAATAAACTTTCAGGATCTAGGCTTAGCAAGGAAATCAAAATTCCACAAAATGAGGACATTAAATTACCCAACAACGATCACCAATACTGTTTTTTAGCACCCACAAACCATTATGAACTAACAAATATTATAGGAAATTTGAAATTAAAAATGGTGGAGTTGATAATATAGATGCAAAAACTCTAATAGTGTTATCTAGACATATAGCACTACCAATTGTTCTCATCATAAATTTCAGTATACAGAAAGCAAAGCCGGGAGCACTCAAACTAGCTGATGTTATACCAATGTATAAGGCTAATAATATAATAATAGGGACAATATCGCAAATTATAGACCAATATCCTTGATATCAAACCTAGCAAAAAATTTTGAAAAAATTATCTACCACAGACTACTCGATTTCATTAAAAAGAATAAAATCTTATCAAAAATGCAATATGGCATCATGAAAAATACTGGTTCAAAAGATGCTCTAAATTTTATTACTAATAAAATTTATGAAAAACTTGATAAAAGTGAACCTATTGCTATTACATTCCTTGACTTAGCCAAAGCTTTTGATACAGTTAATCATTCAATATTATAAGATAAATTATACAGATATGGAATTAGAGGAAGTGCGTTCGAACTCATTTCAAGCTACTTGACAAGTAGATATCAGCGAGTAAAAATAAATGACACTGTAAGTGGTTTCAGTGAAATTAAAACAGGTGTTCCACAAGGTAACATCTTGGGTCCCCTAATATTTATTTTATAAATAAATAACTTACGAGTTGATATACCAGAGGGAATTATATTATCTTTTGCTGATGATACGGCTGTGATATCAACAGGAAAAACAAGGAAAGCAGTCGAGACGCAAATGAATTACTACCTTAATTTGATAAATAATTGGTTTGCCTTAAACAAATTGTCTCTAAATGTTGATTAAACGGTTTTCATGACATTCGGAAACTACTGCAATAGTGTTCCTCGCCATATAAATATTAAGATAAATACCAAAAAAAATAAAAAGGGTAGAAAGTTGTAATTACTTAGGAATTTGTTTTGACTGTAGAATGTTGAATATTTAATAAATAAAACAAAATACTTACTCTTTATATTTCGGAAAATGGCCAAAATTATATTGAGAGACTCGCTGATAATGTATACTATGCACTTTTCCATAGTATTATCTGCTATGGTTACATAGCTTGGGGAGGGATTTATTCAACTAAACAACTTTTATTACAACGTTTACAAAATAAACTCCTGAAAATTATATATAAAAAACAAACTTTTATTGAAAAAAAAACACTAAATCTGAAACAAATCTTTGCTTTTGAGTCTCGTAAATACTATTATTACACATTTAAAAATAAATTTATAAAATCCATCAGTTCTACAATAAATAGAATTATTATGATTCCAAAAAGAAATAAAACTATAAGCAGTAAAAATAATTATGTTAAAGCTATTAATGTTTTCAAATGATTTGAAAACTCTAAAAAACCTTAACACTGTCAAAAAGAAAACAAAACTATGGATCTTGGCTAATATTTAAAATTTCAAATAGCAGGATAGTAAATTATAAAGGTAGAAATCGATATAAGTTCTAATTCTTTAAAGTATATATTAGTATCACATAATTATTTCAACAACAATAAATTTGTAGGATATTAATAATAAGATTTTATAGGAAATTATCATTAAGGTTAGTGTTAAGAATATCAGACCTGTGAAGAGGTAACTGAGTTTACCTCTGCAGGGTTTATTATATTATACCTAATGTATAAATATTGTAAACATTCGCATAAATAAATAAAATACATATTAGTAAACAGTTTATTAAGGTTTTATTTACATAAATATTGCCTGCTCATATTGGCCTATTTTTTCATTGGTTTATTAAGTTAATGGATACCTGTATACAGTTTACTGATATAAATTAAATGAGTTTTTTCCACTCTCTGGTTCCGCCACTGTCAAAACATCCATCCTTTAAGCCAAATTTAAAAAGCAGTATTAATACATTTTACGGCACCATGACGAAAATCCAAGATATTCAAAGTGATGCTTTCAAAATATATTTTGCATATCGCTCTCGAACTATTGGGGTTAATACACTGTAAAATATTTCAACAAATTATTTAAATTGCAATTCTGCAAGAACTACTTAACGTACAATATCGATCTTCAGCCCTATGAATCTCTACGTTATAAGCTAGCACTAGGAGACAAATTAATACTCCAGGTGTTATTACAACCAAGTTATGAATTTTTCGAAATCACTACATTCACATCGGTTTTTCCAGTTTTTCATTTTGAAAAATGCTGCGATCAATAATTAACACGTTAAGCGCCATTTGTATCCTTTTGGATACAAGTAACCTTGATCATCTGGGCCAACTGAAAGTTTTTGGATAATTTACTTCTAAAGTATTGGGATAGGACTCAATGGACCAGATAGGTCAAACTGTGCCTGGAGACTAGCACAGCTCTCAAGGATTTTCTATATATGTAGATATTGATAACAATATGAGTTAATAGATTAAAAGGTGATTTACAGGAGAAAAATTGGTTGGTTTACAATACCATGGACAACTTGAATAAAAATATATAATAACGGCTGTTACCGAAAGAACATCTCTAGATAAAAACTTAATAGTCGGCATGTTTTTAAAAGTAAATTTTTTCGGAAAGAATGTTAATAAAACTGAAGTCGCGATTTACTGTTAGGTACTCTAATTCACTTAGCGGTTAAAGAATTTTGTACATTAGGTTTTCTATTATATACTAGATTCATAATTACTCACAAATATGTATTAAGAAACACTTTAATACAACACAATACTTAAGTTTGGTGAATGCGCAAGGTATAAATATCAATCGGAACCACTAGTATAGTTTGGAACAGCCAAATGGAATAAATATGATAACGAATAAAGGAGGGCGTGTTGAGAAAAACGCTTGGACCCATCGATTTGTATTTTTAAATGCGCATTTTTTCAACAAAAAAAATTATATAGGGTGTATCATGTGACATTGGCCAATACCAACTATCTTATTTTAAATACAAGCCCTTGTATATTACTTATTTTTTGATTCTTTAGAAAATTCTAGACATAATTCATGTACAATGTCTTAGACCTATCTACAACTGTTTCGGATTAAGTGTTTTCAGATTTATTACAAAAATTAAAATTAAAAACAGAAACTATTTTATTCGCTACATTACAATCAATAAGTACTTAATTTCCATATAGCTCTTGATTTTGAGATAGTAAGTAAAAACCATTCCTGCGAATTTTTTTACTGATATGAAAAAAAAAACAGTTTTGTTGTCTGCCTGCATGACAGTGGTGATCAGTGTCAGTGCTATTGTCATTTGAATTTCGTTAACTGTACTTAATAATATCACTAAAAAGGTTCATTTAACAGAAATGCACAAAATAATCATTCTATAAGTGATTGCTTATGGAGATAGCACACGGACACAAATGGAAGTTTCTCGCTTATATCACGTAAATTTTCCAAATTTGCCGCCCGTATTCCAAGGAAAAAAAGTAGCTGCCAATGATGTAATACAAAATTGGAATTTACATTTAACTGTCAAGAAAACACACATAATTCGGGTCGAAAAGCAGCTCCACTGTTGAATGTTAGCCACATATCAATTTTTCGAGTAGTTATTAAAGGAAAGTAAAATGCATCCCTATAAATGCCGACTCAGGAGCTCGTGGAAGACGATTCCGATAGGAGAACGTATTTCTGTGAACAAATGATGGTAAGGTTAGATCCACAATCATGTTAATCGTCAAAATCGACGCTATTGGTCTAATGAGAATCCTCACTGAATGACAGAGAAACATAAGTAATATCCTGAAAAAGTTAATGTGTCGGCAGGAAATGTTGGAAATCATATCGTAGGTCCCTTTTTCATTAATGGCAACTTGAATGGAGATAAATATTTAGAACTGCTCCAAGTGCCAAGTTTGACAAAGTTATATCCTAATCCATTAAACCCACAAGTTCCTGCCAATACAATATGGTTTCAGCAAGATGGAGCACCACCCCATTACGAATTCAATATCGGGCAGTACATGATCCAAATTTTTTCGAATCGGTAGATTGGGAGGCACGGATCGATACAATGAGCAGCACGATCGCCTGATTGGACGCCATTGGACAACTTTTTGTGGGAATGTCAAAAGTACTATATACAAAACTAAACCCCTTAAATTAGATTACCTAAAAGACGAATCAGGCTTTCGATTAGATCAGTCACGCCTGTTGCCAACGTTCGCGTTCCTACATTGACATTAATGGTTTTTTGTTTTAAATTATTAAGAAATAATCAGTATTTCTTATTAGATTTTTAGTTTAATGTAGCGAATTTGTGAAATAAAATAATTTTTATTTTTTAGTGTTAATTAACCGACTTCAAAAAGAAGGAGGTTCTCAATTCGTCTGTATCTATGTTTTTTTTTATGTTTGTTCACCGATTACTCGGAAACATCTAGAGGAATTTTGACCATTTTACTGGATCCTGTTTAGGGGGATAGCGAAGTGGTCCCATATTTTTTTCATTAAAATAGCTTTTACCGTTTCTTAGAAAATGGGGAAAAACTATTTTTACCTATTCTCATATACTCTATGCCATGGTGGAGGAGCCGGTATTATTATATAAAATTTGAAAATTGTTATTCGAAACGTGGGGTAAATTGAAAAGGGATTGGATTAATTCCGTGATATCTCAAAGTGGCCAGAACTTTTTTTCAAATAACGTAGCTTCTATCGTTTCTTATAGAATGGGGAAAAACTTTTTACCTATTTTCTTATATTCTATGTCTAGGTGGAGTCGCGGATATTATAAGATTAGATGGAGTTACTGGTATTAACTATTCGGAACTTGGGGTAAATTGTAAATAAGATGAATTAATCAAAATCAAAATAAGTGTCAGTTAATATGAATATACAGTGTGTATTCATAAAGCAAACGATTTCTTTTTATTCACAATTTTCAGAGAAAAAAGTTATTCTTCACAAACAGATTTTTTACATGGTGTAATACATAAACAGTAATCATTCCATGTCAATTTTTATTAACTGTAGACAAAATTTGCCTTCAAAGAGGGCTTTTTATTACAAATTAAACTATCTTCATTTCTATTAAGATATAAAATTGTAATTAAATAGAAATAATCTAATACTATATTACGAACAAGGTTTGTTTATATATATATATATATATATATATATATATATATATATTTGAGTTCTGGAAAAAAGGCTTTAACGATTTCGATGAAATTTTCTCATTTAGAAGTTTCAATAGATACAAATCGATTGGTTAAAGTCTCATATTTGGGAAAATTGTTTTGCAGAGAAATTAAATAATTAAAAAAGTTATTGGCAGTTTGCGACAATCAAGATAGCTGATTTTTAATTTAAAGGTGTTCAATACAGGGTGATTTGGTAACCTACGTAAGAGTGAGATTCGTCTTGTAAAAATTCTTTAAATACAGGGTGATTTGAGAGTGAAACTGCTCTTGTAATCATTTTTCCAATACAAAATTTATTTGTATGTTCCGAACAAGTAACTATTTAATGCCTACCTCATATTTTCCTAGCATTATATTTTTACACCTGGAGATTTCAACTTTTCAAAGTGATAAAATTGCCGAGGCGAGCGATTTTTGAATGAGTAAAATCTTATGAATTTGCATATTAATTTCATGCATATATATATATATATATATATATATATATATATATATACATGTGTGGTGTAAAAATAAAATTATATAGGGTAGTTATTAAAATGTTGGTGATCCATAAGATTTGCTATGGAAGATGATTACAATATAACGTCGAATGTAATTATATCATACAGGATGTTTAGTAAAAAGCAAAAAAATAATTATATAAGGTACCTAATAGCAGTTGGAAATTTATGATAGCTGACATACAGGGCGGAGTACAAATATTGTTATGAAGGATGGTTAAAAAAATGTTAATAGAATGTTACAGCTGTAGGATAAATCATTAACAATTACAGACATTGCATCACTGAAAATTGTAAAATAAATACATTTTTAAAAAAACAAAAACCGACTTCAAAAGAAAATTAACTAAAAAGCATGAAATAATATTTTGCTACAATTAAATACTTTTTATGAAGTCGGTGCCAATTTGAACAGCGAAGTTGCGAAGTATAACTCAATGTACCTCACAAAATATTTTCACTTTCGCTTGGCACCGATTTCATAGAAAGTATTTAATTGTAGCAAAATATTATTTCATGCTTTTTACTTAATTTTCTTTTGAAGTCGGTTTTTTTAAAAATGTATTTATTTTTGTAATGAATCTGAAAACACTTAATATTTCCGGAACAGTTGATGATAAATGTAATGTTGATGTAAAATAAATAATATACAGGGGCTTGCATTTAAAATAAGAAAGTTGGTCTTGGCCACTGTCATATGACTTATTATTTCTTTCTGCTTTGTAATCTGACGAAAGATTTTCTTTAACTGTTAATAAAACATCCAATTGCTTTTTCTCTGATATTGTTGGAGGTTGTTGGACAACTTGATTTAGATTGATCTCTAATTATCATCCAAGTTCATAATTTTGTCCTGTAACTTGCTTATTGTTATTATTGTATTAATTCGCAAACTTGTTCTTGTGTACGAGTCCTATCTCCATAACCGGTCATAATTAAAATTTCAATACTCACCATTCTTTACTTTTTAGTATAATCAAAATTACAGTTCACATTGATTATGATAGTAAAGCAAAATCAACTTGTTTATTAGTTGTTCGGGAAAAACATCGAAGTAAAAAGGAGCGAAACATTGATATCTAACAAAACATGAAAGGTAGAGAATCAAGTTTGATATTTGTCAATCAACTTATTCATTCATTGCTCGGGGAAAAATCGAACTAAAAACGAGCGAAACCTTGATATTTAGGAAAATTTAAAACTAGAAATTTTTTATTTTTTTTTTTAAATAACACTGCTGTAGTGTTAAGCAACAGATTTGAAAATCGCATTGCTCCTTGTCATCTAGTAAATGTTGGCCAATTTGAACACATATTTTGATTTTTTGTTATTCTTTTGTTACATTTATGACTTTCAGTTAATTTGTTGATTTAAGTGAATAAAGGAGCTTATTTTGAAATTTAAACGTCCTGTATGTACAATTACTAGATCCTTCATATCGATATATCAAATACTGGAGTTGCCATTAAATAAATTTGTATGACGTCATAAAGAATACATTAATGACGTCAGGAGAAATCTGTTTAAGTCCAAATTTACCCAATATTAAATTAAGGTTGATGTGTTAAAAAGGTTTTTTCTTTTCCGCTCTAGATAGATAGAGTAATTTCGGGTATTATGGCCTAGTTGGCCAATATGGCCAGTAGTATTTTCTCAGAAACCAGCCAATAGCGAGCGGTGTACGTATCAGCTATATTGACGCCCCACTTTCCTTGACTACATTAGTTGATCCTTACGTTGAGCCGAGTACGGGTTTTTCCAGTGCGTGCTACTATTAAAAATTACCTCATGTGATATTATTTTTTCGTAAGTTTATCTCATTTACATTTGTTTAACAATGCTAGTGTAAAGTTTTGTAGGTAAACTTTTAATCTGTACTTTGGTTGCATTTTTTAGGCATATTGTTAACTAGATTATAGATTAGACTTTTATATGTTAAAAACTGCCCTGCGACCATTATGGTATTTGGTATGTGACCAATATGGTGTACCAGGCCATATGGACCACAAATAACATTCTACATGATTTTTTTAACCTTTAAGGCAATGACTCCCGGAAATGTGAAAATGGACTCACTAAAAGCTTCGAGATTGTACAAAGCACCTCGAACAACTCTAAGATGGTTGGCAGCCAAAGTAGATCTACCCCCGATGTGGTGATTTGTGCAAAATTAGGTAGAAAACCTATATTACCACAAGAACTAGAGAAACAACTAGCTCAGTTTGTGTTAGCAATGGAAGCTAAGTTGTTCGGTTTAGTACGAAAAGATGTCAGGAGTTTAGCCAATCAGCTGGCAATAAAAAACAATATCATCCGTAGTTTTTCTACAAAAAATGAAAGTGCAGGTAAAGATTGGCTAAAATCTTTTATAGAAAGGTATCCAGAACTTTCTTTTCGCCACCCAACGGGAACTTCATTCATTTGTCAGGGCTAAGGGCTTTAATAAAGAAAATGTGAATCAATTCTTCAACCTTTATGAGAAATTGATAAATGACTACTAGTTCCCTCCAGACAAAATTTTTAATGTGGACGAGACTGGAAAAAGTGTTCCATCACAAATGCCCCAAGTTCTTAGTCAGAAGGGGAGATGGCAAATTGGTGCTTTAACATCTACTGAATGGGGTTCTTTAATAACTTGTGTGATAATTATGAGCTTTGGAAGTCACCCGCTTCTAATGAAAGGTGCGCCTCCTGGTGCCATATATGAATGTCACCCTTCAGGTTGGATTCAAACCAACTTATTTAACAAGTGGTTTCAACATTTTATTGTACAAGTGAAACCCACTAAAGAATCTCTGGTACTGATTGATCTAAATGGACATACAAGTCATACAAGAAATATTGAATTAATAGATCTTGCAAGAAAAAACCATGTCCACATACTATCAGTTCCTCCATATTCTAGCCATAAAATACAGTTTTTGATTTTATTTGTTATGGTAGGCAATATGGATCACTTCAATTGTGGTCATGATGGCCGTAGGCCATATTGTCCGACTATGTTTAAATTTTATGGATTATTTAAGAATTAAAAAAAGTTTATTAGCGTTAGGTTTCGAAGTTAATAACCTTACATTTTTATTTTTTTGATTACTATTGAGTTGAAGGGACTGATTTAACCAATAAAAACTCTTTGATCTGATAAATTTTGAGTTTGATTTCCAAAAAGGCTTATGGTGTACCATATTACCCGAAGTTACTCTAACAATGAAAACTTTAGAGCATGTACTTCCTGGAGATAGCCTGCAGTGGACAAATGTCGTGGTCAGACTAAGGAGAGAAAGAGAGGGCAATAGAGAGGGCAAGAGGCTATTTCACTCGGTTGGGAGCTGTTTCCAATGAAATACGTTCAGCATGTTGTTGTTGTTGGCTGCTTCCACCTGATTAGTGAAATAGACTCTTACTGCCTCTATTTCGCTCTCTTTCTAGCGTTGCTACGATTTAATGCTTGACAGGCTATATCTAGATGGTAAACGATCTAAGATGAAAACAAATCCATAACCTTCAATTAAATATTTTGACACATAACACACAACACACAATTCACACTGACGGTGGTTTAGCGCATATACTTTACTACTTATAATCTTAGAGCATTTACTTTCTAGAGATAGCCTGCAGTCCACAAATGACATGGTAAGACTAAGGAGAGAGAGGGCAATAGAGAGGGCAAAAGGCTATTTCACTCAGTTGGGAGCTCCTTCCAATGAAATACGTTCAGGATGTTGTTCATTGGCTGCTTCCACCCACTAAGTGAAATAGCCCTCTCTTTCTAGCATTGCCACGATTTTATGCTTGACATGCTATATCTAACTGGTAAATGATCTAAGCTTATAATACTCAACTGTACTTATGACACGACTAACTAACGCTCACAAAACATAAATTTATATATAATTTTTACATTGGACAGTCTTCGAGAATGTCGAATTCTGTGGATCTTTTACGAACTGACAGTTAAATTTAGTTAGTATATACAGGGTCACAGGGTCCTCCCTCGACATTATACCATCATTTATCGTCTTTATTACCTCTTAGGGTCTATCCCATGAAGGTCAAAACTTCTGCGATTTCCCCTCAGTTCTTTGTGGACTGTACAAACAGACCTTATCACCTGGTTGAAATCCGGTCGAATTTGTTTTTAAATCATACCGGGTTATCGTCTTGGCACTTGTTGCTAGCATGCGCTTTCTTGCCAATTCATAGGTGGCCAGTAGTATTTCCCATAATTGATCTGTATAATCATGAACTTCCACAGGGAATTCATATGGCGTCCCAAAAGCCAGGTCACATGGAATTCTTGTTTCCTTTCCAAACAAAACCTTAGCTGGTGTTAACCCGGTGCTGTTATGTACAGAAGATCTTTACACCATTCGATCTGATTGTGTGTGTAACGGCATAATTCTCGTTTTGTTAAGACCCATCAAGTCTCAGACCTTCCGGAACACATTTGATTCAAAATTCCTGCCTTGGTCGGAATGATGTTCCATTCGGGCAAAATCAACTTATTTATTCATTGCTCGGGGAAAAATCGAAGTAAAAACGAACAAAACCTCGATCTTAAACAAAAAATGAAAACTTAAAAAAAAAACAATACAGTGTTAAGAAACGTATTTGAAAATCGCAGACCACATTAATGATGTTACGAGAAATCTATTTATGTCCAAATTTGCCTATTATTAAATTAGGCTTGACGTGTAAGAGGATTTTGTCTTGTTCTATCTGGTTAGATATTATTTGGTATGTTTCTCACTTTATTTGCACACTGTATATAATATTAATGCTATTCTTAATAAGATATGAACAAAGGACGAATCTTGGTAACACTATCTAAGAAATAATGAGTTAGAAACAGCTCTTATCTGACACTCCTGATCGATAACAACAAAAGAATTGTGAGGTGTGAAATATACTAACGCCCATATTCACTCTAAAGTAAAATATTTTTACATAACCTTTTATCTGTTTACTGCGGAAGCATGTGTGTTAACCCGAAATGAAATATGACTGTCGTCAATTTCTCGGACTTGGTAAAATGTTAGTCGTGTAATATAGTATTGCCTTCGTCTTGTGTTTCTGTAAAGCTCTAACAATGGACAGGAGCATATTTTTACCTGTCTCGGAAGGTTGGCTTCACACACATGTCACAGTCCCACGCACTTGTCACGTTGTTGGTATTCTATCTCGTATCGAGACTCTCGCCCTGACAGCGTGTGGTCCTTTCATAACACGTATTATCAATATTATTAAGAACGGACGAAGTTTCTGAAATTTATATATGCAAACGTTATCGCTGTTTCTGTCGTGTGGAACTATAAGCAAATCGACTTCAGGCCATATAAATATTTTAATGAACTGAAACGAGCAGCTACTAATTTGATAAGGTAGCAATTATTAAAATTGTTTTGATGTATTATCGAGTTGGCTAAAAACAACAATTTTAAATGTAAAAAAGTACGAGTAGATTTATGAAAACATGATTAAATAATGAAGTGGTTGTGGAATTGACTTTTGTTGGTTATCTGAAATATTAGCTTTGATCTTAGAAACTAGGGATGTATTGAATATTCGCATTAGCAGTAGCGATTATTCGCATCTTTTTTTTAAGACGCTTTTATTAGATTAGAGTGTATGTATGTATGTATCTATGTAACGGAAACTGTCAACGTAATTTTCAGTCTAATTAACTCGAATCTCTGCACAATTGCAAAGGGCCGAAGACAATACAATTCTCTAAGTTGAATTTTCCCGTTTGCTTTCTTTTTGTCACTGTTCTTAGCAAAATGCCAAATTCGACTATTAACGCTGCTATTGCCATCTAGTTGGCAGTAGTAGAACTTGCAGTAATGAAATGGAAATGTTACTCAAACCTGAAGTAAACTTGAATTTATTAAAAATCAAAGTTTTCTATTATAAATATTATAGACATCGTTATGAGACTAAAAAAATAATTATAGTTAAAAAAAATTAAATAATTTGGTCAAGTGCGAGTTGGACTCGCATACTTAGGGTTCCGTACCACCTTCAAGATTCTAATATTCCAGTTTCAGACAAGCAGGGAATGAGTGCATTTTCTTATAGGTATTTACCCTTATATATTTTAAAGGAAGCGTTTTAAATTTATAAAAAATATACTCTTTGATTTTCCACACATAGACTTTTTATTTTATCTGCTTTAGGATTCGCTTGATATTTATCACAATACATATGTATTTAATTTTCTAATTTGGCCCCCAAAAAGTAACATTAGAGTTTTATTTTACTAATAAACTTTCAGAGATGCCTTTATAAACTACTGTCTGAGTTTTGAGGCTCTGTAGATTGGAAGAAAAACGGCAAAATAGGTCAAAATTTAAATTATAAATTATTAAATCAGTTATTCAAATTATTTAAAAATATAAATAAAATATATTTTTCAAATTTTAAATAGTGTAGTTTCTAAAGTGGGAATTAAGTCGATGTTTAATATTTTTGTTAATATCTTTTATACAAATGATTTAAAAATATGATATATTTGTAATTCACATAATGAGCCTTTTATCTGATATATTACATGATGCGCTTGAAAATTGAATCTTTATTTTCCATTTAATTGTATAATTTGTCCCTAAAATTACTATAGGGGTTTTCTAATAATTTATTTTCCGTTTAATTCTATTATTTGGAGACCAAATAATAGAATTAAGGATTTTTTTCATATTTTTTATATTTTTCTATAAACAAAAAAAATGAGGTCTTAAAGTTTGGGGAATAACGGGAAGAATGGGTAATTGTTTTGTAATATTTTTTTAATATATTTTAAAATATTCATTTTAAAAAAATTAAAAAAATATATTTCTATGCGTCATAATGAGCCCTGGGATTTGATATATTACATGACCCGTTAGAAACAATTATTATTTTTTATTTTCCATTTAATTCCATAATTTGCCCCTCAAAATGAATATTAGGGTTTCTTCTTATTTTTCCAATAAAGTTCAGGTGAGGGGCCAGTTTTTTAAAAAATTTCAGCTTATAGTTTCGGAGATAAAGGGGGGGGTGAATGGGTAAAAATATTTATATTTTTGTTAATATCTTTTAATTAATTTATTTTATAAATATGGAAAAGATATATTTGTTTTCTTCATCATGAGCACTTTTATTTGATATATAACATGCTGGATTAGAAACAATTTTAATTTTATATTTTCTATTTAATTCTATAATTTGCCCCCCAAAAAAATATTATGGGTTTTTCCTTATTTTTCCAGTAAAGTTCAGGTGAGGGGTTATACCTCCATTGTTTTTTCAAAATTTTCCAGCTTATGGTTTCGGAGATAAGGGGGGGATGTTTAATTTTTTTTATATTTTTGTTAATATCTTTTAATTAATTTATTTTAAAAATAGGAAATAAATATATTTGTTTTCGTCATAATGAGCCCTTTCATTTGATATATAACATGATGGGTTAGAAACAATTTTAATTTTAATTTTCCATTTAATTCTATAATTTGCACCACCAAAATAAATATTACGGGTTTCTCCTTATTTTTCCAGTAAAGTTCAGGTGAGGGGCTATACCTCCATGTTTTTTCAAAATTTTCCAGCTTATGCTTTCGGAGATAAGGAGGGGGGGGAATGGGTAATTTTTTTTATATTTTTGTTAATATCTTCTAATCAATTTATTTTAAAAATATGAAAAAAATATATTTGTTTTCGTCGTTTCATTTGATATATAACAAGATGGGTTATAAACAATTTTAATTTTATATTTTCTATTTAATTCTGTAATTGGCCCCCCAAAATTAAAAGTTGAGGTTTCTCCTTTTTTTCCAGTAAACTTCAGGTCAGAACCTATAAATTTATTTTTTTCAAAACTTTACGTTTTATAGTTTCGGAGATAAGGGGCGGGGAATGGGTAAATTTTGATATATTTTCGTTAATATCTTTTTAGATAATTTTTTTTAAAATATGAAAAAAATATATTGGTGTTCCTCAGAATGAGACCTTTCATTTGATATATTACATGGTGCGTTTGAATTTTTTTTATTTTTAAATGTTTATTTAATTCTATAATTTGCCCCCCAAAATTAATATTAATGTTTTCTCCTTAATTTTCCTGTAAAGTTCGGAAAACACTCTATATTTCCTATTTTTTTTTAAATTTTAGGCCCAGTAGTTTCGGAGATCAGGCGGGAGAAAATGGCTGTGATGTGACAGAGGCAGAAATCCTGAGTGATATTATAAGGATATCCGTATATTGTATATACGGAACCCTAAAAAATACGCTTTAATAGCAAACCGCACTAAAAAGTAGAAAATAATTTTTATTTATGAACAGTTTATATTATACAGCAGTAGAAAGTCGAACAATCAATCATGATTAATTACCTCAAAATCAAATATAATAAAATTTCAGTTATTAACACAATAATTTGATTCAGAGTAAAAAAAGCCTGGGTAGCTTGAAATATTACATTTTAAAATTATTCTATTAGCAACTATTTATGAGAGGTGAGTTACCTATGCAAATATAGTGGAATGCATCCCACGCTTTTTACTCTGAATGGAATTATTCTGTTAATAACATAAATTTTATTTAATTATTATTTGGCATGCGAATTTTAACCGAATCTGTTTGACAATGATAAGCAAAAATAGTTTGAAAATAAAGCAATTGGTGAAAATTGATACTCATTAGATATCTATATCTATATACTATTATAAAAAAATCTGATTGTTCGTTTTTTTGTTTGTTTGTTTGTTTGTTTGTTTGTTTGTTAGTTACCTCATCACGTAATAACTACTGAACTGTTTTTTCTGATTCTTTTTTCTTGAAAATCTTATAGTTTGACTTAAAATCTGGTATACATCTTATCTCCCTACATTGACAGAAACGGTAGATATAGTCAAAAAACTAATATCATGTTCGGTAATACAAAATTAGTCAATTGTTTCCAGCGCTTGCACCATATATTAGATACTTGAATCAGCTTAGCTTTTATTCATAATTCGGAATATGCCAATGTAACATGTTTGGCGTTAAAAAAACTTCAACTGTTCCATATAAAGGATAGGTAAAACTTACAGCGGAGTAGAATTACGTATTTAAGAATTCCTGAAAAAAAGGTATATTAAGTGGCCTTTAAGTAGCTGCATATAAACAATATGTTTAAAATAAGGGGAAAGTTATACGGGGTGGTTCGAAAAAGATATATTGATTGGACCATAAACACTGTTCCATATAAAGGATAGCTAAAACTTACAGCGGAGTAGAATTACGTATTTAAGAATTCCTGAAAAAAAGGTATATTAAGTGGCCTGTAAGTAGCTGCATATAAACAATATGTTTAAAATAAGGGGGAAGTTATACGGGGTGGTTCGAAAAAGATATATTGAGTGGACCATAAACAGTTGTATATACCAGGTAGTTGAAAAACGGGCGGAGTTGAATTATATTTATGCAGGTTGGATAACAAAATGTTAGTGTAATAAGTAGCTGCATATACAATGTGGGTGAAATAAGGATAAAATAGAATTATATTTATACAGAGTGGATAAAAAAATATGGTTTGTAAGCAGCTAGGATATTTGAATTTTTTTGACCTATTAGTGATGAAATAAGTTGGAAAAAATGTTAGAAGCACTAGTTTATTCTGGTTGGTTGAAATATAAGGTGGATTGAAATTATAGTTTATAGGCTGGTAAAAAATTGTTTTATATCAACAAGTAGTTCACAAGTTTTCAAGTAGCATATTATAGGACGGTTGAAATATGTAACAAAGTATGATTACAGTTATACAGGAAAGTTTAAAAAATAGTATAAAGGAGTGTTATGATCCACAAGCTGTTTCATATACCGGATAGATGAAATATAGGGTCGACTAGAATCCTAAGTATACAGAATGATGAAAAAATGTTATATTCGGTAGCCCATAAGTAGCTGCATATGCAAGGTTAATAATTATACACTGTGGGTAAAAAAGTTGGAAGAATTTTGTTATATAGGATAGAGCATGAGCTGTTGCATATATGGAGTACCTGAAATATAGGGCGAAGTCAAATTATCCTTATATCGAATCGCACACTCGAAGCAGTGAGTTGTCTTCATTATCGCATTGTCTAGTTTTTTGTCAAATTCTTAACCAAGCAATATGTCTGGCCGTGGAAAAGGTGGTAAAGTCAAAGGAAAGGCAAAATCGCGATCCAGCCGTGCCGGTTTACAGTTTCCGGTAGGCCGTATTCATCGTTTATTAAGAAAAGGAAATTATGCCGAACGCGTCGGCGCCGGTGCACCAGTATATTTAGCCGCAGTTATGGAGTATTTGGCTGCTGAAGTTTTGGAGTTGGCCGGTAATGCTGCACGTGATAACAAGAGGACCCGTATCATTCCGAGACATTTACAACTCGCCATCAGAAACGACGAAGAATTGAATAAATTGTTGTCTGGCGTAACAATTGCACAGGGTGGTGTCTTACCCAACATTCAGGCTGTCCTGTTACCAAAGAAAACAATGTGATTCAAACAAGGTTAGAAACAGTTGCAAATGAAGGATGGATTAAATGAAGAGAAATTATATTTCATACTGTGCTTAAAAAAAATACGTGGAAAAAATGTGAAATAGCGTAGCTCATAGTCAGTTGCACAGATATGATATTTGAAATATAGGGAGGAGTAGAGTTGAGTAGTTTAATCTCTAAAAATGTTTTAATAGGGTGCTCATAAGTAGATGCAGTTTTGGTGAGATTTATTGAGAATTGATGGATTTATATTTATACAGGGTGGTACAAAAAATGTCAAACTGGGTGGCCGATAAGTAGTTGCACATGCAAGGTGGTTGAAATAGAGGGTGGAGTTGAACTATAGTTAAATAATGTGGATGAAAAATTGTTTTAAATTTTGTTTAAGATAGAACATGAGCTGTTGCATATATGCAATATCTGAAACATGGGGCGAAGTAAACTTATAGTTATACAGTGTGATTAAAACATGTTAGAAAATGTTGCAGATACGGGGTAGTTGGCATATAAGGTGGAGACAAATTATATTTTCCAGGGTGATTAGAAATATCTCAAAAATGGATATTTAGCGTAATTATACAGGATGGTTCAAAAATTGATAGACCACTAAGTTATAATTGGTGAACAATTGGCAGCAGTATATACAAGATAGTTTAAATATAGATGGAAGTTATAGCTATAGAAGGCAGTTCTGAAAAATATTGAATCAAACTGATATTTTCGGTTCGGGATTGCAGAATTTAGTTATACAGAGTGGTGCAAAATTTTTTAAATTGGATGGCTCATAAGTAGTTGTATATATATATATATATATATATATATATATATATATATATATGTTTTAGGTGGTTTCCGGGAATTCATCCGCGTAGTTGATAACTGATCCCTGTCGGGATCGATGGTAAAATGACGACGTTTCGGCAGAGTCACATCTGCCCTCTTCGGGTCGGTTCGCAAAACTTTCTTTATAACATTAATGAAAAATGCACTAATTGTTCAAAATGCAAGTTTTGCCAGTTTCATAACATGATCTAAGGTTTTATGGCAAAATCAATTTCGAGATCTTCGAGTTTCAGCAAAAACTAGCTCATAGATTTAATAATAAACCATCACAGGCATTTACAAAGACATATAAGCGACGCATACAGAAAATCTTGAGTCTATTAGGCGAATGAACTATTTCAAATATAATAATTTTTTTCCATATTTTAAAAGAACAGGTCACCATGTTTATATTTTTTTCAACCTGGTAAATAATAACAAATGCAAGCCCTGATGAAGCTTCGAATATAATAAAGCGAAACGTTGGCAAGCTTTTTATAACCTCTTTATTTTGACTAGCTGTCGCCCAGTGGTCGAAATTCGACCAATTGTGTCAATATCTCTGGCAGGTTAAATAACCTGGAAATTTTATCGTGATATTCTGTCCTAGGACTTTAGGGGGAACAGCAATTACAGGGAAAGGATCCAGATTAGGAACCTCTGTGTGATAGTTTCCTCGAAAATCCTAGATGTCGGTCTTACATCTCGCTTCTACAAATAAGTAAAGAAATTCAAGTTTTTTTCAAATATAATTCATAGAACATTATTTGTGTTCAAATTCGTAATTCTTAATTTAATATGACAACAACGCAACCGCTAATGGGCTACCATACATATTTATTTTTTCTAACCTGTCTGTATAGCTATAATTGCACTCAATTCTCAAACATTTATTAAAATCCTCATTATAATAATTCCATCTCAATATATATTTCCACCACCCTGTATATGCAACTGCTCATAGACCACGCATAATATTTTTAACATTTTTGAATCACCGGGTAAACCATTCTGTATATGCGACTGCCTATGACTCACCATATTTACTCTTTTTGTTTATGAAATTTTTAAATATCTTCTGTAACTATAATTCTACTCTGACCTATATTTCAATCATCATATATGGAAATCTTCGTGGACTACTCTATAAATCATTTCAGTTTCTAACATTTATTATCATCATCCTGTATATCTATAATTCCTCTCACCCTATATTTCATCTTCCCTATATATACAACTGCTTATGGGTTACAAAATGTTGCATTTCAATTTCCGCCACCCTGTATATGCATCTCTGTATAATACTCTTTGCACCACCCTGTATAACCGTAATTCTACTGCACCTCCTATTCCAAGAGCCCTGTAAATTCAACCGCTAATGGGCTTCTCTATATAATTATATTATTAGTTATAATTGCACTCTACTCTGTAATTTTAAACACCCTATATATACAACTGCTTATGTGCCACCCACGAAAAAAATTATTTTGAACATATCTGAAATCGCCCTGTATAATTCTAATATACAACGATTACTTTACCACTAAACAATAACAACTCTTGCATGCTACTTCCAGTAGTACATGCTCTAAGTATAAACAGCATTGGTCCCTCTATATATAATTACTCAATGTTTTGAGTCTGGCGGTGGCGGAACGCGGCACATTCAGTTGTTTGCCGTTGACATTATGACGTAAATAATGAATTTTTATTATATTTTATTTAATGAAGGAACCATTATTATAAATTAATATTAGCATTCTGCACTGAAGGTCGTCAGTAGCTACGAAACAAAATAAAAATGAAGAAAATCGGTTGAGAGACAGAGGAGAAAATGCTACCTAATCATTTTGTCTTAGCCTATTTATATATAGATTGTCATATTCCGACTAGACTTTTTGGCTTAATTCCTATTCTTATTAATACAGAAGCATAATATTTAGCACACTTTTAAGTGTAAATGTGTTCGCTTCAACTAAGCATGAGCAAGAAAAATAACAAATGATCGCCGCACTTTTACAATTTTTATCACCCAATTCCCAATTCGACATAAAATCTATGGCACTTGAGATTTGATTACTATTACAAAATCTGAAAAGTGCGATATCATTGAGCCCTTTTAATATCCCCAATGATTAAGTCTATATCTGACAAGTAAAAGGCTGCTGAAGTAGGATGAAAAATGGCTGTAATATTTTATCGAGAGATCAGATGGCGCCCTGCATACGAACTCAAGGATAATGAGACGGGTTGAGTTTGATACCCTTCGCTTCACTTTTCGGTTCTATCATGCCACAAGCTCGTTAAGCTGCCTGACATTCGGGGACAACTTTCCAAATTGGAGTTTCAGACTTTGTGGAATATTACTTTATAATAAGGTTCGCCCATATCATTTATTTTCTCTTAAAATACGTTTTGACGGAAAGAAAAGACAACGGAACTCTGTTTTCATACAGAAAATTATTACAGTGGTATTCGCATATAATCTGTCAAGGATAATATTTTGAATGTACAATTTTATCCCACCAGCTTTATGGATATATACTTTTATTCGATTTTAATAGTCCCTTGAAAGTTTATTCTTGTATTTTATTCATTTGAATTTTATAATTTTTAAATAAAAGGTATTATACGTTCTACAAAACTGTGGTCGAGGTGAAGCTCAATTTTGGCCAGCTCGTTCAGTTGATTTAAAAACGTTGATTTATAGTGGAATTCCTGTGTTCAAGACATACAAAACTTAAGGAAACCGCATTACTATTTCTTGTAAAATTATTCAAGATTTTCCTGGGAATTTCAATCGAAGACGAAGTTATCGACATCTAGTCTCCTGTGTAATGGATGAATCTGTCTGTTCTCCAAATGTCAATATCTTTATATAAATAGGCAAAGACACAACGATTAGGTACCATTTGCTCCTCTGTCTCTCAACCGATTGTTGTCATTTTTGTTTTGTTTAGTAGCTACTGACGACCGTCAGTGCAGAATGTTAATCATAATTTATAATATTGGTTCATTCTTTAGATAAAATATAATAAAAATTCATTATTTAGGTCCATACTGTCAACGCCAAACAACTGACAGTGCCGCCGCCGCCAGACAGTCAAAACTCAAAACATTGAGTAATTATATATGGAGGGAGGGATCGTTAGATGCTGTTATATTCTTACTTATTTCTAGAAGTGGCATGCAAGCGTTTTTATTGTTTAGTGGTAAAATAATCAATCTAGTAGATCAGTATTGATTTTTCGGAGGCGTTGCAGTAAGTTTCATATTAAATATTCTGTTTTTAAACATCTAGTTCTCCGATTTCTCCACAACTCTGTTTCTTATAAAAACATAGTTTTACAATTTCATGAAATATGGTCGAATTTCGACCAATGGGTGACACTAGTATAAATGAAATGCTCAAAATTCAGACAATGTAATATGTAGGTATATATCCAGTGTGCTGTTTTCAAATTACAAAACGGTGAAAAATTTGACCAACTTTTCTAAAATACAATATACGTATTTACTTATTGTTATTCATTGAAATGCATTATAATTAAAATCATGTTAATTGCTTTTGGCTAATAGTTTCTATCAACCCCACCTTGACAGAAGTAGTTTGACACTTGCAGAAAACTTTCTCATGAGGTCAGAGGAGTAAAAAATTACCCTTTGACAAGTCGTTAAAAAAAGAAAATCGTCTGAATTTTACATTTTGTGCAGAATTTTAACATACTAATTGACGAGTCAATTAAAGGCAGAATAACTAACCAAAAAAGCAATTATTTTCATATTTTTGCAAGCTATTGAAGACAATATATTGTTTCCACTAGAAACCTTCATCAGTTCCGTTACTCTCATGTAAGCTCGAGTAATTATTAGTGTATTTTGTACATACAAATAAATTAAATATTTTCATGAGATATTCATTTCAGTTGAACATTTTCGAACTTGTTTTGTAATTCTTTTACGAAAACGAATAATTATAAGTTATTATTGCCGAATTATTGTAGCAATTCAATTTTATTAGTGAAATATGCAATCTCTACCATTATCTTTTACTGATATGAAAAATCTCATATACCGGGTGAGTTTTTTTTTATGATCAGTATGGGGATCTCGGAAACTAGCGTAGATAGCGCAATGGTTAAATTGGGAAAGATTTGCAGTTTTACTGGCCCAATTTAATGACACTTTCAGATTTTTGTAAAAAGTCATGGCTTACTAGATATTTTGACAAACGAAATTCTGTCGATTTAGTCAAATCCCTCTAGCTCCTTTGTTTTTGATTTTATAAAAAAAGTGTAAATATCAAAATTGAAGGAATTGTATCCCGAATATGATTGTCATGTCCTCGTTTGCGTGACAGCTCGCGTTTTCCAGATATGACACAAACTTATCTTTTTTTGAATGGAAACCATAGTTGGCTATGACCTCAAAAAATCGGAGAGCTTTTCAACGATATAATAGTCGTTATAGTTATTCATAAAAATAACGGAGTTATGGATGCTTTTCTCTCTTATTTTCACTTTTAACGTAGGTAGCCACGAAAAAGATTGTTTTCACTTTGACGTTTCCTCATTTGAGAGTAATTCCATTAGTAGTGCTGAACTGACAGTCGATATTGACAAGTTCTCGTGATAAAATGTAATATTCTAACGAAGAAAAACTGAATATGGTGGAATGTTATATCATATGCCATAAAAATTCAGTTCGTGCAGCTGAGGAATACTTTCATAGATATTTTAATCGTCAACCTGCTATATGTACATTTAAGAGGCTTTACGATAGTTTACGCAGATATGGATCTTTTACTAAACCACCGAAGGAACGTAATCAAATTAACGAAGCAGCACAAATAAATGTTTTGGCAATGGTAAATCAAAATCCATCTACATCAACTCGTGAGATTGCGGCAGAAGCTGGCACATCTCAACGAACTGTAGTTAAGATACTGAAAGCGCACAAATTTTACCCGTACAAACTTTCGGTTTCTCAAAATTTGCATGCTGGTGACGGAAATCGACGTATTTTGTTCTGTACATAGTTTAGAGACATGTGCCTTGACAATCCTCAGTTTCCATTAAAGGTGTTATGGTCAGATGAAACTAGATTTACTAACTGCGGTATGTTCAATAGACACAATGAGCATATCTGGGCTAAAGAAAACCCTTTCCTTGTAGAACAAAGACGACCCCAGATAAAATTTTTTAATGTTTGGTGTTGTATCATAGGGTCTACTATTCTGGGGCCTTTTATCTATGACGAATCACTTACTGGGGCGCGCTACTTGCATTTCTTGCAATACAATTTCAAAGACATGTTGCATAATTTGAATTTGAAAAATCGTTTAGAAACTGAGTGGTTCCAACATGATGGGGCACCTGCTCATAACTCGTTATTAGTAAGACAACACTTAGATAATATCTATCCAAACTCTTGGATAGGAAGAAATGGCCCACGCGAATGGCCACCCCGGTCTCCTGATTTGGGAGTTGTAGACTTCTATTTATGGGGTGCGCTAAAAAAAAGTATACAAACAAAAGTAAGAGACAGTTGATGACCTAAGGAAGGCGGTATTACAACCAAATGAAGAAATTGATAGGCGGTCTGTCAGGAAAGCGGTAATGTCAATCATAAAAAGATGTAATTTTTGTCTAAATAACAATGGTGGACTTTTCGAACATAAATTGTAACCATTATTATGTACTTTAATTTCTTAAGTTTTTTAATAAGTACCTACTTATTTAGTTTTTTCGTTATATCTGATAAACCTAATAAAAAAATTGTCCAATGTTTTTTGGAATAGTTATTAATAAATCAATCTATTTCATGACTATCTAAGTTAAAAGTGAAAATAAGAGAGAAAAGCATCCAGAAATCGGTTATTTTTATGAATAACTACATCGAGTATTATATCGTTGAAAAGCTCTAAAAATGTCAGATTTTTTGAGATCATAACCAACTATGGTTTACGTTAAAAAAGATAAGTTTGTGTCATATCTCGAAAACAAGAGCTGTCACGCAAACGAGGACATGACAATCATATTCGTGATACAATTTTTTTCAATTTTGATATTTACACTTTTTTTATAAAATCAAAAACAAAAGAGCTAGAGGGATTTGACTAAATCGACAGAATTTCGTTTTTTTTTTAATATCTAGTAAACCATGACTTTTTACAAAATAAAAAGTATCATTAAATTGGGCTAGTAAAACTGCAAATCTTTCCCAATTTAACCATTGCTTTATCTCCGCTAGTTTCCGAGATCCCCAGAGAGATCATCAAAAAAAATTACCCTGTATGTATACTTAAGTGAGGTCTAGACTGGGTCAGGTTCCGGTAAAGAGACCTAAATTCAGTACTGCTAAGTAATATTGATTACGATACTTTTATAAACGAAATATACAATTTTTTGCTTACGAACTTATATAAATAGTTTCGGATCTTCTGTAGTAATGTAAGCTTATATTAAGTAAAATTTTCTAACCTGCATTTTTGCATGAAGCCAGGAAAAATACATCAACCTGCTTGACCTCCAGTATGAATTGGGAAAATATTAATCATATCATACCATGCAAGAATTACTTTTGTGGGATGAAAGGTCGGCATTAATCTAGTCGGCGAGAATTCAAACAAATTAAAACTCCTTGTTGATTATTGGAAACCGTGCACTTTTCTCACAGACCGCCGAGCAATAGGGCCACGGATCTGAATGCTGCTTGCCAGAGGCGTACCCACCTTTTGGGAAAAAAATTGATAATTCTCAAAAAAATATTATTAATTCAGCTGGCAATTGATCTAGTTCTGCTCCAAAAGAACAGAGAAGGGTGAAATTTTCATGCATCTATTTCAAATGAAAATAAAATAATGAATTTCGAAATAAATGGTTTAAGAATCTGCCACAAAATGGGAAGAATGACATATATCCTATCGCAATTAATTGTAACTATCCTGAAATTCTATGTACAGCTACAGTATTACGTATTCATTGGATTTGAGAAGTACAACCCTTGAACTGCAACGATATATACATCTAGAGTTTCTACTTATACTTCAATACTCTCCTTTGCTATCATAAACTGGGAAAAACAAACTCGTTCGTCACTATATTAACTGCAGTTACTGTTATAAAATTAATTAATGCCGCCAAAAAATACGAAAACTTCTAAACAGACAAACAAAAAATAACAGGCTGAAATAAAAATGAATAACAACACTGGGGCTGTCTCGAAACTTCCAGCGAAGTAAAAAAGGACGACTTCAATAAGGTTCTTGAATATTTTCTGACAAAGCAGAAATAATAATTGAATTCTGGTATTTTTTGCACTAGATATTAAAAGGTCGGTTGTATAAGTTGAGGAGTTTAGTTAAGGTGATGAATCGACAGCTGTAGTATTACTCATTGTTGGTTAACAGTAAATTTATTACTCTCTTCGAGGTGTCATTCCTTTGTAGGCAAAAATATATAATATATATTGTTTCTGGTTAGGCAACCTTCATCAGTTGCGCTTCTCACAATTGAATGTCCTTTTGAACACTTCTTTATGTATTTGATACATTTCGTTAAATTTGAAGACGCGAGATCTAGGATTTTCGAGAGAATTAGCACACAGAGGTGTAATTGTTGTTCTCCCTTATGTCCTAGGACAGAATGTCACGATAAATTTTTTCAGGTTACCTCACCTATCAGAGATATTAAATACTCTCTTCGAGGTGTCATTCCTTTGTATTTATTACGCAAGACAATACATATATATATATATATTGTCTGGTCCTTCATCAGTTGCGCTTCCCACAGTAAATTTATTGTGTGAACAATTCTTTATGTATTTGATATTTCGTTAAATTATTGAACCCACAGAATCTATTGCAATACCTATGGACATGACCCAGCAGTTTTAGACGTGGACCAAAAATAGTGGTTGACTATTTGGAAGCCTGTTGACGATCAGCATGTGTTCTCGGTGCAACATCAAGAATAAGTTCTATAAATATAGAGTCATATCGGCCTTTCCAATGACGTATTTAAATGATCAAGCTGGTATTTTAAAACAATACCTACTGTCATGACTTTAGGTCGATAAACAGGGGATCTTAATTACAAAGTATAGTGCAAGGACTTTGTACTGTACTACTGATTCTTACCAGATTAGGATAGTTTTTCTGATAAGGAATTGAAACGTCTTTTGAGTTATCAAACTACAGTTTCTGGAACTATTTACTTATCCTGATAGAATACCTTGTCAAAAAAGCTACTTCTTATCACAAACATAAGTTAAATGTATCAAGGATAATCTCAATTGCACCTTTAAATATTTTAGCAATCAATTATTAAGTTTGGACATTTTTATGCAATTTGGATTTAATGCCTTTTATGGTGGAAGGCACATAAAAGGAATAATCCATAAACTATGTAATTGATAGCCAAATATTCATAGAGTATGGACTGATTCCAAAAGTTAATAGTTTAGTAGTTTTCCAACAATCGTCGTTCAAGGTCTTATGTGATCTGAAAATCCCACCTATGTGAAAAATTACTATATGGCTTGATAGATCGCAACCATTTGGTTTGTTGAAGTATGCAGTACTTATCGTTGTACCTAGAATGGCTTAATTTTTTTACTCAATGTCGCACATGTTGCCGATAATCAGATGTATTCGTGGTTACAGATTGAAGCTGTTAGTATCTATATATAAATAGGCAAAGACAAACGATTAGGCACCATTTTCTCCTCTGTCTCTGAACCGATTTACTTCATTTTTGTTTTGTTTAGTAGCTACTGATGACCTTCAGTGCGGAATGCTAATATTAATTTATAATATTGGTTCATTCATTAAATAAAATATAATAAAAATTCATTATTTACGTCCATAATGTCAATGCCAAACAAATGAATGTGCCGCCAGACTCAAACCATTGAGTAATTATATATAGAGGGACCAATGCTGTTATCTGCTTAGAGCATGTACTTCTGGAAGTGGCATGCAAGTGATGTTATTGTTTAGTGGTAAAGTAATCGTTGTATATTATAATTATATAGGGCGATTCCAGATATGATAGAAATCATTTTTTTCGTGGGTGGCACATAAGCAGTTGAATATATAGGGTGTTTAAAATATAGAGTAGAATGCAATTATTACTAGTAACATAATTATATACGGAAGCCCATTAGCGATTGAATTTACAGGTTCTTGGAATAGAAGGTGCAGTAGAATTACAGTTATACAGGGTAATGCAAAAAATATTATACAGTGATGCATATACAGAGTGGCGGAAATGGAAATTCAACATTTCGTAACCCATAAGCAGTTGTATATATAGGGAAGATGAAATATTGGGTGAGAGGAATTATACATGATAAAAAATGTTAGAAAAAGAAATGATTTATACAGTAGCCCACGAAGAGTTCCATATATCAGGAGCTCCAAATCAAAACGCAGTATTCGACTAAAATTCGGAACAAAACGAATTTTTTGTTTAATCTTATCCAGTTTTTGAGTGAATAATTAATATTTCAAATTTTGGCCTATACATAATCTTTATCATTATAAAAATGTTATTATAACCACAGACATTTTGAAAATATTACCTGAACGTTACATTTTATTGAATACTGCGTTTTAATTTTTCAAACATCATATATGATGATTGAAATATACGTCGCAGTAGAATTATAGTTACAGAAGATAGTTAAAAATTTCATAAACAAAAAGAGTAAATACGGTGGCTTATGGGCAGTGTCATATACAGAATGGTTTACCGGGTGGTTCAAAAATGTTAAAAAATATTATGCGTGGACCATGAGCGGTTGCATATACAGGGTGGTGGAAATATATAATGAGATGGAATTATTATAATGAGGAATCTAATAAATGTTAGAGAATGGAGTGCAATTTTGTTATACAGGAAGGTTAGAAAAAATAAATATGTCCATTACCGGTTGAGCTGTTGTCATATTAAATTAAGAATTACGAATTTGAACACAAATAAAGTCCTATGAATTATATCTAAAATAACTTGAATTTCGTTACTTATTTTTAGAAGCGAGATGTAAGACCGACATCAAGGATTTTCGAGAAAACTATCACACAGAGGTTCCGAATTGGATCGGTTCCGTGTAATCGCTGTTCTTAACCTGGCAGAGATATTGACACAATTGGTCGAACTGGCTGGGAAATTTCCATAAATATTTTTTAGAACTGCTTAAAGTTCAAACATTACCGACAACATGGTGTTATAATATAAATTCTGGCAATCACCACTTTTAATCTTAATTAAAAAAAAGTTTTTTATTTATGTTCCTTGATAAAATGATATGTCGGCATATCTGAAGTGATATATGTGAAACAAAATAATTAAACTGTGATTTTTAGGAGTAAAACTTTCACAAAAATTCCATTTTGATGAAATTTTTAAAAGTACATTTTGTATCTTGAGAATTTAATGAAAAAAACGCCTGTTTAAAAAAACTCAATGGAATTTTTTTTCGCAAGTTCATAACATAATTTTTATGTAGAAATCTCTGCTTGAAGATGGTGTAAAACATTATAGTAATACCATCAAAAAACACCACCAATAATCGGGAACAAATGCTGTAATAGGACTGCATATAACGATACATCTTCCCTCAAGAATATGAGGGAATTATTTTTTTGGTAATAAAAACTTATTTCTAAAGTCACGATGCTTTTCTTGTAGAATTCACTGTTTTGCGTAGAATTAGATCCCCGGCAGTAAGTACCAGCTGTGATAGCCGGCTGTCGTCGCCGGCAGAACAATCACGATCCCAGGACGATAGGACTATACGAGGTATCGTGCGGCGACCAGACAGCAACTGAATTCACTGTTTTGCACAGAATTAGGTCGCTGGTAATATCAGCGACTATCTCAATCACCGGTCAAAGTCACCGCTAGTGAAGTATTGCCCATCACTACTAGATAGAACTTGAAATTAGCTAGTCTGAAATATTTCACCAACCCTTACTTAACTTGAAATTTTAGAGTTAAATCTTATACATGATAATTAGTATTTATATTTTGATTTGGTATTCCGTTGCCGATCTTTCGTCTGATTGACGACAAAAACTAGACATATAAAAAATTTCGGACATAGTACCACTGACGTACTTTAGATGGCGCCCAGATCGTTTCCGATAAAATATAGAAACCAGTAATGTTTTTATTTATTTTCTAGATATATATCTTCTTCAAACACATGACATAGTGCATGCCGGACAAATTAAACAAAGTAGAAGTATTATCATATGAAAACATTGCCAATAGTTTTGAAAACAGATTTTCGATATATCGTTATTTGTGGAAATATGTCATCTCAACAAAATTACTGGCTAGTCTAGATATAAATTGCACAGTTCTAATGTGATATTAAACTTCAACATTTCAACAACTTAATATTTGTAATTTTATTATTTGCAGAGAGTCAATGTAATTAAAATCAGGCTTGTCGGTCAATTGATTTGTCAGAATTCGGGTGAACTTTTTGTACAGATGATTTCACAACCTGATGGGTTGATAATTTTCTATGTTTAATAGCTCCTCTTTTTGAAGAAATACAAGACTTCTGGGTTGTTCCATGTCTCTAGCATTCTACCTTCATGTAGGTATTAGTAGGTAAGTATTTGTTCACCAATGTCTGTATCGCCCCCTCAAGATTGTCTTCGCCCTGGCATTTATAGTTTGTTTGGTTGTTGTTTTTTGGTTGAGAGGTTTAAATCTGCATAGAATAAATCCACGGAGTTGGGTTGTCACTGCTATGTGCTTCTGTTACTGCATTTTTCAATTAAATGAGTCTTGTTCGACCTCTTGGTAGCCCTATCCTCATAACTTTCATACATAGGTTAGGTTAGGCTTTCTTTTGATTCGAGTATTAATTTTGTTTTGAATATTCTAACGTTTTTTCTTATTTTTTCCTTAGAATCTTTGTACAAAAAAGGTTTACTTCTGTGTTTATAAAATTGTTTATTTTTTTATATTGCAGACGGATAAAACCGAAAAATATCCGATAAAGTCCCATATTCTCACTTTTATGTAGGGCTACTGCCATTCAGCTATATATTTCAAATTCCTTGGGTTTGTCTCACTAGCATTTTCTTTATCAACATATTTTTATATCTGTGATGAAACTAAGATACGTGAACTACCCCAAACTGTAGTAAAACATTTAAAGTTTCTTCTGTAAAGCAACAACAAACACGTTGCTTTACTTTCGCATTCGAGAAATTACCTTAATCCCCAAAATAAAATTCTGTTACTCGACTCTGTCCGTAGATGCTGTAGCCGGCTGCGAGAGAGCGGAGTCATGATTAATGATCTTCATGTCAGACCGCTCCTAACCGTGCAGCTTTAGACATGTCTCTCTGAGCCCCTTTCGCAGCCCCCCTGCTCGCCGCCCCTGCATTGTGCACACGATATTTAGATTGGTATAAAAGACGCACAGTGTTTTTGATTATCGCCGTTTCTGGCCTGAAGGATTTCGAATAGACTCGACAACAACGAACGTTTTAGAATCCTGGGTAGATAGCAAATCCGGATATGAATAAGTTCGGGATGCAAAAGGGTCTTTTTAAAATTTAACAACGAATGTTGCGGAAAGATTTCCTTTGAGATCAAAGTTTTTTATCTGGAAACAGGCGCTAAAAATTTCAGCAACTTTTGAGCATTAAATTTAAGCACATATATAGGAATGTGTAAATTTGCTACTTCTGACAGTATAATTTGTAAGTAATTTCGAAAAAATTGTTGAGGAGGTCTTGAATTATTTTGTCTATTCATTGGGTTTTTCTCTCCTCCAAATTTTTTTTCCTGTAACAGATAACTGTGTATGGAGACGTTTCAACTCCGAGTCTGGAGTCGTTGTCAATCGTTTAGTGTTGTTTTCGAGGTTTTTTTTTACAACACTAAACGATTGACAACGACTCCAGACTCGGAGTTGAAACGTCTCTATACACAGTTATCTGTTACAGGAAAAAAAATTTGGAGGAGAGAAAACCCAATGAATAGACAAAATAGTATCATTTGTATACAAAAACTAAAACTGCTTTCTGATGTTAGTTTTTCTCATTTTCTTTTTCTTCGTCTTCGGCCAGGTATTGGGCGAATAGCATGTGAAGGTACCAACCTTTATGCCAACCTATCTCTACTTCTTCTACCCTTACATTTATTGTTGAATGTTTTATCTAGTAGGCTACTGTCCTTTTTTTTTTGTTTTTATTTACAATTGGTTTTTAAGGTCTCCTGAATTTTCTAAAACTTCAACAAACCTTTATCCCACTAAATGTGATCTCTGAAACACCAAAATTCTTTCATGCCATTTTTTGGCGAATGCTCGTCAAATTCTGATAACTTGAAAGTAATGTTATTATTTCTTATGTTCTTTGGATTTTTTTTGGTGCTGCCCTGTATATATGTATATCAAATAGCCCTAAATTTTTTTTGTTACGTCAATTCATATTCTCAAACATTCTAAATTGAAATTATACAATTTAATTCGTATAAAGAACAAGGTCAGTTTTTAGGTTGTTCACTAAGAGCTATTAAAGAAAAACACAAGTATACACTGCTAGAAAATGGTAAAGAATATGAATAAAATAAGCTTTGTCTAGCTGACCCCACAGGCGACATTTGGAAACGTCAGCTGAAAAATTGTTACTAAAAATTTATAATATTCAGTTAACCGGTAATAATGCCAGACAAAGACCGGTAAAAAAGCCCTTAGCAGGCACGAATGTGTGAGAAAAGCTCCTAGAAAAAAACGTCAAAAATGTCAAATTATTAGAAAAAACGTAAAAAAAATGTCGAAAAGGTTTAGTAATCCGAAAAGATGTCAAAAATGCCAAAAATGTGAAAACAGTAAAGTTTACTTTTATGTTTTTTGTGTTATTGTCCAAAAAAACATAAAAGTAATCAAGAATATGCCACAAACAAAGTTCACAAAACAGTAAAGTTTTGTTTTGATCCATCCTCTCCCGGTATCATTTTATTACTAATCATGTGCGTATCAATCTCTCGTCGCTACAAGCTGTACATTTGTGTAAGACTGTGACTAGTACACAATATTTTGAAGTAGACAATCGTTCGGACTGTTTTATTTTATGTCCCATTTTCATATAAACCAAGGGTGCATTCTGCATTAAACCCCTTGCTCGACTATGGCTTGGCTTTCAAATCTCCTAGATTATTTTTATAATTATTAGGTTGATCTTTCTCCTTAAGATGCCTATTTGATATGGAATGACTTCTCCTCTAGATGGTGCAACGTACAGTGATTTTCAGTAACATTAATTTTCCGAACTCTTTGTAACCTACCTCATTAAGTGACTAAGAATCAACCATTGAGCCATGTATTTGAAAATATTGTCATTACGGAACATGGACCAAGGATTCTAGCATGTGAGCTAGTTATTAGGACGCAACTAGACCTAAAAGCGTAAGTAAAGAAAAAATGCGTACTTCGTGGTCGAATAGAGAGAAGATGGGCAATTTGGTCTTCTAGAGACTAGGAGCCTCTCATTGCAAGTAGAGGCTCACCAAGAGCGCACAAGTAAGGACCCTAAAGATGGGGGACTATGCCATCTACTAGTTGGTTTCCTCCAAAGTTGCACTCAGGATAACTGGCTCTCGTTACATACCAGTTTCGTCGGGTAAATCAAATGATTAGAGGCATCGAGGTCGAAACCACTTCACCCCATTCACAAACTTTAAGTGTGTGAGATCTCCGTCTTGCTCTAACGTATGAAGCTGCTGAGAATTTCGAACCAGAGTGCCAAGTAGGCCATTTGTGATAAACAGAACTGACGTTAAAGGATGTGTATTCATGCTAGTGTCAGTCAACAAGGGGTACAATGGTCCATAGCATTTCCTGTGTGTCTAATTCTGGAATAATCAGTCTCAGGCTCAGGAAATCCATTAAGTTGAAAACTGCATTTATGCTATTCTCCTTTCTTTTCAAAACTGGATTTTACCACCACTGTTTGTCACCTTTTAACAAATTTTAGTGACAAACCTTGACTATTGTACATCGAAAAACAAGCTACCAGCATTATTTTATTATATTCTGCAGAAATTTAATTGGGAGGACAGAGGTAAGGTATCAGCTGAGTAGCAGGAAGATATCTCTAGAAACTGTAGAAATCTGGAATAACTTCATTACTTCTTTTTCTATTACACCAATCACGTTATAGGACAATTAATTTTATAATAGATATGCAAATCGTTGGTCAGAAAGTATTTATTATTAGAGCATTACCTCATTGTCCTAGTATCAATTACCACATTGTCCTAGTATCAGTTTACAGTTATTTCCATTACAACATCTGACTATTCAATTTTATTTACCTTCAACATTTGCAAACAGGGAATTTCGTAATACTTCTCCCTCATAAATGTTCATATCAACAAGGAGCCTTCTCGCATATCAGTGACAGCCCTAGGGCTGGATTACCACCCTCTCATCTCATCATCGCAGTCAGTCGAGGGTAGGAATTTCGACGGCGTCACCGCCGTATGTGATGTTGGAAGAGTGAGAGACACTTGTATTAAAGATACAAGAGCTTTTTGGTAGCTCCCCTTCTCGAACAAGTTTCCATCGAGTTTTCATTTCATACAAAATACTATATGCACAAATATCTGGATAAACCATAAGCAATACATTCACATATTGTAATGGTAACTAGATTTCTGGTAATAATTTTTGAATGGTGGATAAATACGTAGATCAATTCAACTTTTTCTGTTGCTTTCACTATTAGAAGTTACACTTATGTGAATAAAAAGCCTATAGATTAAAATGTAGTGTACAAAAAAATTGTCAAAAATGGGTAGACAAAAAGCAGTGAAATATTATAAACTTGTAAGTCTACTATGGCTCTTATCTAAAATTTTTAGTTTGCTTTTAATGAAAAGTGTCTTCCCTTTGGCTTTAACATCGATTTTTCTGATGATTCAAATAATAATTTATAATTGTACTAGGGGTTACCCGCGGTTTTACCCGCTTATGGAATGTAAAATTCTTTGCGAAAAGAAATAGGTTATGAAACATATAGGCTATCCTAAATTTTTCTTAACATTCTGAACCACCCTACACAAAAATCAATCCACCCATCCCAAATATATTTCACCCAAACTGCAAGTACTTATAAGCCTCCCAATAGAATAATTTTATCTATCATTTTTTGAAATCTACTTCACCCGATCGTGCAACCATCCTGTATATGCTGCTCCTGTATATGCTATAAATAGCAGCATATACATGCTGCTATTTATTCCTCACAAAATATAACATTTTTTAGTCGCCCAACTATAACTCTACTCCACCGTATATTTTAGCTATGCAACTGCTTATGGACTACGCCATCTAACGATTATTTCTAATATATTTTGTGCCACCTTGTAGAGTACCATTTCGCCCAATTCCATTATATGCAACTTATTCTAACATTGAGTAAGAGATACTGTATAACTATAATTTTGCTACTCCCCATATTTCAGGTATTCCATATAGTAGGATGCAACTGTTCATGGTCTACTTTATATAACAATAATATTTAACATTTTTTGATCCACCCTGTTAAACTATAATTGTTCACCGCCCTCGATTTTAACCAACATGTATCTACAAATATTTATGTCCCACCGAATATAACATTTCTTGAACCACTTTATAAAACTATAAATCCACCAATCCCCAACACAGTTCACCCAAACTGCAAAATTTTTTCAACTGTAGTTCCATCTATATTTAAACCATCCTGTATATATTCATGCCAATTAGTCAATCAGCTTATTTGTCTATAGGTTATTGATCGTATAACCAGATATTTATTTTACAAAATATTTTAACTAACCTGTATATATGCATCTGCTTAGGGGCCACCAAATATGACATTTTTTAAACAATTAACTGTAACTCTGATAGACTCTATATTTCCACTATCTTATCTAGGCACCTGCTAATGGACTACGCTAAATAACCACATTTTTGATATATTTTAACCACCCTGGAAAGAATAATTTGTTTCCACCTTATATTTCAACCACCCCTTATATGAAATTTTTACTTTATCCCATGTTACAGATATATGCAACAGTTCACGTTATACCTTAGAAAATTTTTTGAACATATTTTTATTCACGCTGTGCAACTATAACTCTACTTTACGCTCCATTTTAACTACCTTGTATGTGCAATTCCTTATCGGCCACCCATATAACATTATTTGTATATATCACTAATAAATAAAATAATTAATACTTAACTTAAAAATTAAATACTTAACTATAACACTAGTCCACCCTATTTTTTAAATATGCTATCTGTTCCTCTTATATTTTGAACCGCAGTATAAAATATAATTTCTCTCCACAGTTCATTTAAACCACCCAACTTTCATTTTTAACGTTTTCTAAAATTGTTTATATAACACTGTGTAACCATAATTTTACTTTTTACCCACCCTGTATAATTATAACTCAACTGCTCCATATAGTTTAATAACCAATTAATTATATGCAAACTACTTATGGGCCACCCAAAATAACATTTTTTACCATCCTGTAAATTTAAAATTCTCGTAAACCCTATTTTTCAACTATCTGGAACAGCTTGTAGGTCATAACATTTCTTTATGATATTTTTTAAACGGACCACCTAATACAACTTTCATTGAATATTTTTTTAAATTCATGTAATTCTACTGCACTCTAAGTTTCACCTATCAGTTGATTTTCTTTTTAATCGAAACGTGTTACTTTGACATATTCCGAATTTTTAATAAAAACTAAGCAAGTATATAATATTTGGTGCATGCGGTGGAACCAATTGAATAATTCTATGTCACCCAACATCGTAGTCCTTTTTTTCGCAATATCTACCGTTTCTGTCAATATAGGGTGATAAAATGTATATCAGATTTTAAGTCAAGCTATAGGCTTTGCAACAAAAAAAGATTCAGCAAAATCGGTGAAGTAGTTCTTACGTGATGCCCGAACAAACAAGCAAACACACAACCACAATTTTATAATAGTATAGATATAAAATATAGAAGATAGAGTATAGATTATTTATAGATCATTTATTAAATAAATTCAATTTTCTTATTAAGTGTGAGCTATGAACTTTGTTTTATTCTCATTTCATCGCTCTTCTTGCCTTTTTCTTCTATTTCGTTTTTATTTTCTTTCTTCTAATTGAGAATTACAAGGTTACTTTGTCCATGCTTGTAGAATATGTCAAAGTTGTCAATCTTATATATCTCTAACTCCAAAGAAGTGCTCGCCCTAACTCCAAAGACGTGATCATTTTTAATGGACTGAAAAGTCTTTTCTTAAAGTTACTTTGGTAGTAGTTCAAAGCCTTATTGTTGATCAGGTCAGGATAAAATTATATGAAATATTAAGACAAATGACAACAGGAAATACATGCCTGATAAATTATTTTTAAATATTTAGTTTATCAGTGTCCAATACACGGAATATCAAAATGTGTTATACATATCTATATTTTTGAATAATAACAAATTCAAGTATTTTTTATTGTAAAATAAAAGTGAGGTAACGGAGTCCCAACGAATCGACAAAACAATCGAAAGAGCCTAAAACAACCCTATATGGTGAAAGTTTATTTATTTTTAACCGACTTCCAAAAAGGAGGAGGTTATCAATTCGTCGGGTATTTTTTTTTTCGCTTTTTTTTCTATGTATGTTACCTGATTTCTTCTCCTGTGGTGCACCGTTTTGAATTAATATGGTTTTGTTTAATAAAGTATATATCCGGATTGGTGAAACTTCAAATTTTCGAAAAGAATTCTATTGATAAAGTGATAAAATTTGTGAATGAACACATGCGTGCTTGGAAATCGACCAAAATCCCTAATATTTTAGTCGATTTTTCGATAATTACTTCTGGATGTGTATAGTTTTTTCACGTTTAATCTATTAAGGAAGATCTTTAGGTACTCTCATATACTTTTCTGCGACGTGCAACTTGCAGTTTTGCTGAAAATCGCTGAAAATTCCAAAATGCTTATCAAAAATTTCACCGAAATGACATAACGGACATTTCCTCATAAATATTTTAATTCCAACGTAATAGTGCGGTAATTTTAGGCACTGAAAGTTTTAATTGCGAATTTGAAAATTTTCTATGTACATCTCAAGCATATAGGTAGTAAAGCATAGTTATTCGGCTCCTTAAATCAATGAGTACCAAGCTCGTTTTGTTTGTATACCAGGCAAATACCTATTTAAATGCAAATTTTTCCATTTTGCGAATACGGTGCTTTTGGTTGCCACATTCTCCCGGCCTAATAGAAAATTCAGTGACAACACATGTCAAACTTTAAACTGCTATTTCATGTGTTTATAGACAGGGTGTTTAGTTATAGCAAACAAAATCACAAAGTAAAGTGGTAGAAGGAGTTGCATTTTTATGAAGATTGAAATATAGGACAGACCAGAATGATAGTGGTCCGTAGGCAACCGTATATACAGGATGGTTGGAATATAAGGTGGACTGGACGTTTGGTGGCATTAAAATGTTGGAAAAAATGTGAAATTAAAATTATATAGGGTGATTAAAAAACTATTATATGATGTGGACATAAGCAAATCATATACAGGATGGTTGAAATATATGCTGGAGTTGCATTATATTCATACAGTGTGATTAAAAAATTATTTCTTTTATAGCCCATAAGAAGTAGCATAAAGTGTGGAGAAATTAATGTTACACAGGGCGATAATATAAATTTTAAAAATTAAATAATTTATGGGGTAGCCCACAAGGAGTTGTATACTATGGTTGAAATATAGGACGGATTTGACTCCGTAAATATGGGATGGATTCTACTCCGTCTTATAGTTTACAGAAGGCAGCTAACAAATTTATGTTTGTCCGTGGGCAGTCGTATGTACAGTATGGTTGGTACATAGGTTGGAGTGAAGTTGTCTATAGTTATACTGGGTTGTAAAAAAAAGTTGAGAAAAGGTTACATGGCGTAATCCATAAGGCATAAATATATTTTGGGTTAATTAAGTCAACGCGTACTAGTACATTTTGTTCTTAAAGATTTACCTGTCAATTTAAACGAGAAAGTATGATTGTGTAATGTTGAGTCTTTCGATGTTACCTGGTTCTGTCTATTAAGGTTATACCTACAAAATAAAAAATAAAGAATGAAAACTACCTGAGTTAAAAATAAACTAAAAAGTTGAAAATAAAACATTTTAAAAAATGTATAACCGACTTCTACCTATAACTAAAAAGCTAAAAATAATTATAAAAAAATACAACTCTAGCAAATAAATAATACATTCAATGTTGTTATGTACCTACCCAGGAAGTAAAGAATGTAAACATTAAAAGGTGCTCATTCTGTACAAATTAATTACCTACCAATCTAGTATATTTTGAAGCCGGTGCCAAGCAAATCTAAAATCCTTCATTGCGTAATTATCTACCACTTCATCAAACTTGATTGTTGCTTGGCACCGACTTCAAAAATATACTAGATTGGTAGGTAATTAATTTGTACAGAATGATCACCTTTTAATGTTTACATTTTTCACTTCCTGGGTAGGTACCTTACAACATTGAATGTGTTATTTATATGCTAGAGTTGTATTTTGTTATAATTATTTTTAGCTTTTTAGTTATAGGTAGAAGTCGGTTATATATTTTTTTAAATGTTTTATTTTAAATATTGAAATGACATTATATTATATCATAGCAATGAATACAAAATGTCAGTATCTATAGGGAGTGATGTAAGAAAATCTGCCAAGTAACTGTACCAAACAAAAAAAATCATCCGTTCACATTTAGAATGCAAACCACTGACACAATTCAAATAAGTTAGTCATGAGCGAATCAGTGTGACAAGCCCCGTAACTTCGAAAAGGTAAAGAGAAATTGTGAACACAACTCTCCGGAAATTAAAAGGCAGGAATTGAGTTGTTGATTTCCGCCTAACTTCATACTAATCGAAACTTATAATGGGATTTTGGAACGTTACTATTTGATATGAACGCCACAGTTCGTTCTTGCTTTGGTGCGTATGCTATTACAATAGTTTACAAAATGAAAGTTTCTAAAGATGAAGTTGTTTGATATCCTGGTGTATATTAGTCCTTTGTTAAGTTTAATTCCAACTATGTTTATTTGTATTGTCAAAACATTTCAAAATGACAATTAGTTTGTTATAGACAAAAGAAAATGTATGAAATATCTGAAGATATTAGAGGTTTGAAAGTTCAAAAAAGTGTTATAATCAACTAGCTGACCCGTGCCGGCTTCACACCGGCTGGAGAAAGGGGAGTATGTGAAATATTTATCTTGAATATTTTTTTCATTTCTTAATTTTAGCGAAATTTATATAGATATTTACAACCGCTTCTAAAAATACATTATTTTGGGATTTAGTATGAAGAGCTGAACATATCTGAGTTGTTTGAGATTTTTGATCATGCTGGTTTCGCGCTTTTCAGTTAATTTTTTTTAATTGGTATAGCCAATATCATTTTTGGTATATTAGGTGTTTTTGACATTTTTCACATTTTTTGTGTTAAGTAAGTAGTTTCTAATTTTTATGTGTTGTTAACATTATTGACTTTTTTGATACCAGTGATATTTTTGACATTTGTGACATTTTGACATTTTTACTCTTTTGACATATTTGACATTTTTGACATATTTGACATTTTTGACATTTTTGGCATTTTTGGCATTTTTAACATTTTTGACATTTTTAACATTTTTGACATATTAGACATTTTTGACATTTTTAACATTTTTGACATTTTTGACATTTGTGACATTTTGACATTTTTGATTTTTTGATATTAGTCATTTTTAACATTTTAGACATTTTTGACGCTTTAGGCTTTTTCGACATTTTTGTTATATTTGATATTTTTGACGTTTTAGGCATTTTTTAGGGTTTTGAAATTTTTGACGTTTTAGGCATTTTTGACGTTTTTGACATTTTTGTCAGTTTTTGACATTTTTGACATTTTTGAAATTTTTGACATTTTTGACATTTGTGACATTTTGACATTTTTGACTTTTTTGATATTAGTCATTTTTAACATTTTAGACATTTTTGACGCTTTAGGCTTTTTTGACATTTTTGTTATATTTGATATTTTTGACGTTTTAGGTATTTTTTAGGGTTTTGACATTTTTGACGTTTTAGGAATTTTTGACATTTTTGACATTTTTGACAGTTTTTGACATTTTTGACATTTTTGAAATTTTTGACATTTTTGACATTTTTTACATTTTTGTCATTTTTGACATTTTTGACATTTTTTACATATTTGGCATTTTTGACATTTTTGACATTTGTGACATTTTGGATTTTTTTGATATTAGTCATTTTTAACATTTTAGACATTTTTGACGCTTTATTTTTTTGACATTTTTGTTATATTTGATATTTTTAACGTTTTAGGCATTTTTTACGGTTTTGACATTTTTGACGTTTTAGGCATTTTTGACGTTTTTGACATTTTTGACATTTTTGGCATTTTTAGCATTTTTGACATTTTTGACATTTTTGACATTTTTGACATTTTTGACATTTTTGGCATTTTTGGCATTTTTGGCATTTTTGACATTTTTGACATTTTTGACATTCTTGATATTTTGATATTTCTGACAGGTCTGAAATTTTTGCCATATATAGCGTATTTTTACCCTTTTCAGGGTTTGCACTGGAAAATAAGTTTTATTTTTATTATCACATTTAGAGGAACACTAATTACATTATCGTAAGTTACAATCATTACCTGGAAAACAAAGGAACGACATTTAAAATTCATTTGTCGATCGCTAAAGAAACTAAATTATTTGTTCTGATAGTGAATTCAATATCAGTCAAGACACGTATTTTAGAAAATACTCATAAAATAAACATAAAGGGATCCCAGATACTCTAGCATTTCTTTACACATATATGACATTTTTGATAGTTTTAACACTTTTAACATCTTCGAAATTTTCAACATATTTGATATTTGAAATTTTTTACATTTTTAACATTTTGATATTTCTGACATTTTTGACGTTTTTCGGCAGTTTTGATATTTTGACATTCTGTTCTCACACTTCTGAGGTTTTTGATATTTTTGGCGTTTTTGACGTATTTGACGTTTTTGATGTCTTTGACATTTTTAACAATTTTGACGTTTTTGACATTTTGACAATTTGACATTTTTGACCATTTTAACGTTTTTGGTGGTTTTCATTCAGGTTTTGTCGTTTTTTGCCGTTTTTGACGGTTTTGACATTTTTAACAATTCTGATATTATTGATATTTTTGACATTTCTGACATTCTTGGCAGTTCTGACTTTATGACATTTATGACAGTTTTTACAGTTTTGACATTTCATATAACGTTCATTACAGATTTTAAACAAATCATTAGCCTTATTGCCTCTACCGCCTCCCACAGTATCAACTCTAAACGCCGAAAGTTTAAAAGGTATAAGATTCAAGTGGTACCTTTGTTTAAACGTAATTAGATTAGTTCTATTCTCTTCGAGGTGTCATTCCTATGTACGCAAGACAATATACATTATATATTATATATAACATATATTGTTTCTGGTCAGGGAACCTGCATCAGTTGCGCTTCCCACAATTGAATGTCCTCTCGAACACTTCTTTATGTAATGTCTAAGTGCTTCTTGGGAAATAACACCAGAGTTTAAAGAAAATTGCTGTATATTCCAAATGTCTCGGGGTCTGATCTACATCAACTCGTGAGATTGCGGCAGAAGCTGGTACAACTCAATGAACTGTAATTAAGGTACTGAAAGCGCACATGTTCCACCCGTACAAAGTTTCAGTTTCTCAAACTTTGCATGCTGGTGACGAACATCGACGTATTTTGTTTTGTACATGGTTTAGAGACATGTGCCTTGACAATCCACAGTTTCCATTAAAGGTATTATGGTCAGATGAAACTAGATTTACTAAATGCGGTATGTTCAATAGACACAATGAACATATCTGGGCTATAGAAAACCCTTTGCATGTAGAACAAAGACGACATTAGATAAAATTTGGTTTTAATGTTTGGTGTGGTATCATAGGGTCTTCTATTCTGGGGCCTTTTATCTATGACGAATCACTTACTGGGGAGCGCTACTTGAATTTCTTGCAATACACTTTCAAGACATGTTGCATAATTTGAATTTAAGAACTCGCTTAGAAATTTAGTGGTTCCAACATCATGGAGCACCTGCTCATAACTCGTTATTAGTAAGACAAGAATTAGAAAATATTTATCCAAACTCTTCCATAGGAAGAAATGGCAAACGCGAATGGCCACCCCGGTCTCCCGATTTGGCAGTTATAGACTTCTATTTATGGGGTGTACTAAAAAACACAGTATACAAAAGAAAGTATGAGACAGTTGGTGACTTAAGGGAGGCGGTGTTTCAAGCAATTGAAGAAATTGATAGGTGGTCTGTGAGGAAAGCGGTAACGTCAAACTTAAAAAGATGCATTTTTTGTCTAAATAACAATGGTGGACTTTTCGAACATAAATTGTAACCATTATTATGTAATTTAATTTTTAGTAAGTATACCTACTTATGTAGTTTTTTCGTTATATCTGATATATATATATATATATATATATATATATATATATATATATATATATACCTACTATAAAAAATCGTTCAATGTTTTTTGGAATAGTTATTAATAAATCAAACTCTTTCATGGCTAACTACGTTAAAAACGAAAATAAGAGAGAAAAGCATCCATAATTTGTTATTTTTATGAACAACTCTACTGAGTATTATATCTTTGAAAAGCTCTAAAAATATCCGATTTTTTGAGGTCATAGCCAACTATGGTTTCCATTCAAAAAAACATACGTTTGTGTCATTTCTCGAAAACGACAGCTGTCACGCAAACGAGGACATGACAGTCATATTCGGGATACAATTCCCTTCAATTTTGATATTTACACATTTTTTATAAAATCAAAAACAAAGGAGCTAGAACGATTTGACTAAATCGAGAGAATTTCTTTTTTTCAAAATATTTTGTAAGCCATGACTTTTTACAAAAATCCGAAAGTGTCATTAAATTGGGCCAGTAAAACTGCAAATCTTTCCCAATTTAACCATTGCTCTATCTCCGCTAGTTTCCGAGATCCCTATAAACTCACCCTGTATAAGTTTTGCAGAAAAATCTGATTTTTCTTGCTTCTTGAATTACTTTTGTGCTGTAATGACATTTTTTAAAGCATTGTCATATGTAAAAAATATTGATTAATTAAGAATAAACATTATATTCCAAATTTCTGTTTCAACCACATTCTCTCGTCTTTCCAATATTCATGCTTTAACATTGCCAACAATACTTTCGTATTGTTACAAATGTTAATAAAGATACATGCTGCATTTCCATTTCCAAGTAACATTAATACTGATAAATTTTCAGGACCAAAATGTGTAAAGGCACTTACAAGCGGCAAGCACGGTCTGCTCCCTAAAAACCTTTTATATAATTCACAACTATACACACGGAACGACCTACTTAGTATTGTAATGATCATTTACTATGTCAGAAGTTTTTAAGCCTTTCTACCACCTTGAGGAACGTTGTCAGTTATTTATGATTTGCAAATGAATAGACTGGGGTTGGCAAGTGATACTTTTAAAACTGCGAACGCCTTTTATGGCTATTGTATTCATAGACCAGACTTTTCGTTCGAGACTTCAATTTTGAAATGTGCAAAATAAGAAAATTTAGGTCAGGCCGGTTAGTAACGGGGTATTTTCTGGTAAATAATGAAGAATCATTTCGAATAACTTCCGCTGTAATATGTATGCAAATGTAAATTGCTCTACAATTACTTTTAACAATTTACAAAGGAGACATTTAATGGTATAGAGAAAAGAGATTTTTGTTTGTGTTTCTAATAATATTATCTTAAAACTATCAATTAACAATTAAATGAATGCACAATGCATCAAAAAAGTAGTTTAATTATTAATGAAATCCAAGTGAGATGGCGCCCCTTGTGAAGAAGTAGCTTAAGCATTATTTGACAGCAGTCAATAGGAAAAGCCCATTTATGTACAGTCGTGTAGCCAATTATAATTATTACTAAAATAATCGACTTTTGCTGACAAAGATATATGCTCTAAAATCCTCCTTTGCTATTCATTTAAGACGTTACTTTTTTACAAAAAAGATGACGACAGCAACTATTAAAGTGGTCAAATTTAATGTGTTTGCGTATTCACAGAAGAATCGAAACGGAAAGTTTTATGTAAATATACTATAATTTAAAGGTTAAAAATCTAATTGATATTTGATTTCTAAACCTCCGAGTTTTTCTTTTAGTCATGGATTTCTTACAAATCTAATAACAATTTATTAATATTTTGGAAAACCATATGCATCCATTATCAAAAGGTAATAAAACGCTTACGAGATGTGATATGCAAATATATTTTTAATTATTTATATTTATGACATGTGCATATTAATAATTAAGTATTACAGTATTAGTAATAAAATAGAACGAAGGAAATTTTTTAAATTTATTTTAACATCTCATCTACAAACTAGCAGTCAGTCAAAAATGTTTAATGTTCTTTTAACGAGATGTAATATATTGTAAATATATTTTTGTATTATATTTATCGAAATTCGATTCGAGGTTTTGGCGTCTACAAATCGGAATAAATCTTATTACCCAGAAAAACGAAATTGTAACAATTATGATAGCTATCTTGAGATATAGGGTTGTGCAAAACAGGGTAATTTGGTTACCTACTTGAGAATGAAACTGCCCTTAAAAATTCTTGCAATACCAATTGATGTGTAGGATCTTATAGGTACTAATTTTATCACAATTTAATATTTTTCTAGCATGACATTTTTACTGTTGAACCTTTTAAGATTTTAAAGTAAAAAGTGCTGGTTAGGCGATTTTTGAATGAGTAAAAATTTGTGTGTTCTCATATTAATTTCAGAAATACAATGAAGTTGCCTTAAGCAGTTACATATGAATATCTATATATAAATAGGCAAAGTCAAAACGGTTCAGTACCATTTTCTCCTCTTTCCCTCAACCGATTTTCGTTATTCTTATTTTGTTTAGTAGCAATTGACGACCTTCAGGGTAGAATGCTTAAATTTCTTTATAATTTTTCATTCATTAAATAATAAAATAAAAAATCATAATTTACGTCTACACTGTCAATGCCAAACAGTGCCAGCAGATTGCTTGGAGAAAAAAACTAAGATGGATTGATTCTAAAAACAAACTAAACTAAAAAAAACGAATTTTGAACGGTTTACAGTTTATTTAATATTTTGGAAATTTTCGTTAAAATATCAAATAACATTCACTATTAGTATGTATTTATAGTAAGAAAATTTAATAATGGTGTTTTATTGTTTTTATCTTCTATATTAGGATTTTCGTTTGCCTCTCGTTCCCATTGAAAACCTCCTGGTTGTTTCTTGGGTAGTCTTTGGTAATCCACATCTTCTGGTGTTTTCAGTATTTTGAAGCCCATTTTGGTTGGAAAATATATCTGCTTAGAAATAATATATATGACCTACAGCAGTACCCATTAGATCCACATAAATAGCATTTTCCAATAATACTAGAAGGCCAGAAGGATCCATGGCAAATCCCTCTTCAAGCAGCTTACAATATCTATATGTAAATATCATGTTTAAAAAAAAGTTGAAACCGAACGTTCTAAAAAAGAGGAATGTAGTCACTAGCCTCCATAGCTGTAGTTGTTTGATAATTAGAATGGGATTGAAGTACAGTTGAAATAGAGATCCTAACTCCAGTTCTTATAATTGAAATCAAGGTTCTTTATAAATTCTTGATTTTTATTGATGTTTTGAACTCTCGAAGTGTATTTATATTTTTAACTTATCAATAATAGCATGATTGCATAAAAATTTTTTATTCTTCTTCTTTTTTAACCGACTTCAAAAAGAAGGAGGTTCTCAATTCGTCTGTATTTATGTTGCTTTTGTTTTTCTTTATGTTTGTTCACCGATTACTAGGAAACGGCTTGAGGGATTTCAACCATTTTACTGGATCCTGTTTGGCGGGATAGCGAAGTGGTCCCATATTTTTTTCATTAAAATCGCTTTTACCGTTTCTTAGAAAATGGGGAAAAACTATTTTTACCTATTCTCATATGCTCTATGCCATGGTGGAGGAGCCGGTCTTATTATATAAAATTTGAAAAATGTTATTCGGAACGTGGGGCAAATTGAAAAGGGATTAGATTAGTGCCGAGATATCTCAAAGTGGTCAGAACTTTTTTCAAATAACATAGCTTCTATCGTTTCTTATAGAATGGGGAAAAACTTTTTACCTATTTTCTTATATTCTATGTCTTAGTGGAATCGCGGGTATTATATTTCAATTTTACTTTATAAATTTATATCCATTGAAAACGAAATCCGACAAGATTTTGAAACGTTTGGTTTTAAAATATACACAAGTTTGAACTCTGATGTGGTATTATTCCCAAGAAAATCTAAAATAAACTAGAAGATGCCACAAATAACATTCAGAAAACAATTAGATGGAGTTACTGGTATTAACTATTCGGAACTTGGGGTAAATTGTAAATAAGATGAATTAATAAAAATCAAAATAAGTGTCAGTTAATATGAATATACAGTGTGTATTCATAAATTAAACGATTTCTTTTTATTCATAATTTTCAGAGAAAAAAGTTATTCTTCACAAACAGATTTTTTACATGGTCTAAAACATAAACAGTAATCATTCCATTTCAATTTTTATTAACTTTACACAAAGTTTGCCTTCAAAGAGGGCTTCTAATTACAAATTAAAGTATCTTCATTTCTGTTAAGATATAAAATTGTTATCAAATACAAATAATCTAATACTATATAACGAACAAGGTTTGTTTATATATATATATATATATATATATATATATATATATATATATATATAATTGAGTTGTGGAAAAAAGCTCTAACGATTTCGATGAAATTTTCTTATTTAGAAGTTTCAATAGATAGAAATCGATTGGTTAGGGTCTCATATTTGGGAAAATTGTTTTCCAGAGAAATTAAATAATTAAAAAAGTTATTGGCAGTTTGCGACAAGATAGCTGATTTTTAATTTAATGGTGTTCAATACAGGGTGAATTAGTAACCTACATAAGAGTGAGATTCGTCTTGTAAAAATTATTTCAATACAGGGTGATTTGAGAGTGAAACTGCTCTTGTAATCATTTCTCCAATACAAAATGTACTTGTATGTTCCGAACAAGTAACTATTTAATGCCTACCTCATATTTTCCTAGCATTATATTTTTACACCTGGAGAATTCAACTTTTCAAAGTAATAAAATTGCCGAGGCGGGCGATTTTTGGATGAGTAAAATCTTATGAATTTGCATATTAATTTCACGCATATAAATATACATATGTGGTGTAAAAATAAAATTATATAGGGTAGTTATTAAAATGTTGGTGATCCATAAGATTTCCTATGCAAGATGGTTAAAATATAACGTCGAATGTAAATATATCGTACAGGATGGTTAGTAAAAAGCAAGAAAAAATAATTATTTAAGGTAGCTCATAGCAGTTGGAAATTTATGATAGCTGACATACAGGGCGGAGTACAAATATTGTTATGAAGGATGGTTAAAAAAATGTTAATAGAATGTTACAGCTGTAGGATAAATAATTAACAATTACAGACATTGCATCACTGAAAATTGTAAAATAAATACATTTTTAAAAAAACAAAAACCGACTTCAAAAGAAAATTAACTAAAAAGCATGAAATAATATTTTGCTACAATTAAATACTTTTTATGAAGTCGGTGCCAAGCGAAAGTGAAAATATTTTGTGAGGTACATTGATGAGTTATACTTCGCAACTTCGCTGTTCAAATTGGCACCGACTTCATAAAAAGTATTTAATTGTAGCAAAATATTATTTCATGCTTTTTAGTTAATTTTCTTTTGAAGTCGGTTTTTGTTTTTTTAAAAATGTATTTATTTACTTTTATTCTTTTATTCAGGAACAGAGCATTATTTGATTCTGCTTATTGAATACATGTAGATTAACCGAAACCGTGAAACAACAAAACTGAAAATAATAATTATCCTTTCAGAAATAAGTTTTAACTTATTTATAATGGTAGAGAACTATTTTGTATAAGTACACAAAAATTGTATTATAGTCAAAAAAGTGTTGGAAATATGCAAATTCATACAGATGTATTACCTTCAAATTTTTATCAATGATTTTGGTCGAATTTCGACCACTGAAAGTATATAAACCAAATCCAGTCTATTTTAGGAATTTTCATTAAATAGGTATTTACTAAACATAATTAGTGACAAAATTTCAATATAGTCTAAAAATATTAGGTAGAATTTTCACGTTTTGAATAAAGCCAGATATAAAGCTTTATATTAGAAATTTTATCTACGGTATTTATAATTCAGGGAAAGCCCTAGTTAGTAACGGCAATTAATTTTGAACGCATCAAGTATTTACGTGAAACAGTGATAGTGGCTATTCAGGGAATTACATTCAATGGAACATGGAAGGTTGATTACTCACCAAAATACTGGTTGATTAAGTAGAAGAAGCGAGTTTTGAGAAGGGTGCAGGCAAGAAGATTGGCAGGCAATCACATCAGTAGCTCTCGGGGAGTTAGTTCGGACACCCGCTGAATTTTGATCTCAGCGGATAACAGTCCGATATTACGAATATTCCTAGAATGAACTAACAAAAGAACTACCCTAATTTCAAAATTATTATTTTATAAAGATAGACTAAAAAATTAACCTATAATTTTATTATCAAAACTGTAGTATTTTTGTGTTTCAGGTTCTTCTGCAAATAATAATCGTTTTTGGATTGAATCAAAATGGAAAATAAATTTATTTAGTAAAATTATAATAAATACTGGGGAGTGAAGGTTATAGGGTATAGGTATAGTTAGTTAAGTTGTTATTTTTTATATGACAATTCATTCTTATTAAAACTTGTATCATGATGGTAGGTGTTTGACCCTTCTAAAATTTTGAAAAATTGAACCTAATTTATTGCTAATAGATTACATGTAAATTAGGGTGATTTATTTCCGCAAAAAAAATTTTTTTGTCGGTGCTCAAGCAAAATTTTAATCTATCCATACAAACAAAAATTCTCACCTAGCTCTTAATTTTAAGTACTAGCAATTTAAATATGAGGTTTTCTCTTTTAAAATGCACCTTAAAAAAGTTTTTTTTCAGATTCCTAATGCTCAGACACTTTTAACATTTTGTGAATGGGTTTTATGGACCTTCGGAAAAACAAGTTAATAAATTTTAAATAATTACGACTCTTATGAAAAGTACTTAACGATTTTAAAGGTGAATAAAACTTTTGTTGTTATTTTATTACTAAATGTATTGTTTTTTTATTTAAAAGAGGTCACAGACGATAATAACTTTAGAAAAAGTTATTATTGTAGAGAAACACGTTAGTAATCAAGAAAAAAGTTGAATGGAAGAGCAACATTGGTTAATATTTATCTATTTCTTACGTTTGAAGGCCTAAAAATGGCTGTAAATTCATTAAATATTGGTAAAAAAACTATTTTTTCAGAGTCAGTTCGTTTTTCTCCCTATTTTTTGCGATTTACTAAAAAAAATTGAAAAATAACAATTTATTCCAAAAACTGCACTTTGATCGCTCCTACTGACGACCCAGTGCAAGTTACGAAAAATATACTAAAGCAATTTCAAAGAGCGTGGAATTTCCCGTAAGGTCCGTAAAACCGATTCACAAAATGTTAAAAGGTGTCTGAGCATTAGGAATTTGAATTTTTTACGTGCATTTTAAAAGAGAAAATTTCATATTTAAATTGCAAGTACTTAAAATTAAAATTAACAGCTCAATCTTGGTGAGAATTTTTGTTTCTATGGGTAGCTTAAAATTTTGCTTGAGCACCGAGAAAAAAAAATTTGCGGAAATGAATCACCCTAATGTAAATACTATTATTTTAAGAAAAAAAATATAAGATTTTTCAATTATAGCTTTTAGAGTTTTATCAAGCGTATCAGATGGTAACTCATTACCTAAGATAGTGCATTCGCCAAAAATGAGACCAAAGAAATTCTGATGTTCTAGAGATGTTTAAGTCATAACGGAAAACCGAAAACCTAGGAAAAACCTTATGAAATGTCCCGATATTGGGTTGTTCTAAAGGACATTAACATTATTCATTTCATTTTTGATTATTGGTAACCAGGAATGGCGGAATTCTATAGAAGTACCTACACAATCCCTTTCATTTAATAAAAGTAAAGTAGACTATTTCAGCTTTCGTTTTGTATTGTGGTCTTCTTTGTGTAATATGGCTTTTGAAATTGTATGTTATGACCAAGGTCCAACGCATGTTCACAATTTTTTGACTTTTCGAATTGTCGTTTCTTTATATAAAACAGGTCAACATTTGAACTAAGTGGGAACACTTCAACCCTTAGAGGGAACTAGGGGTTTTTCGGCTCGCTGATTACGATGAGAGGGTCGGTTGACCTTCATCACGTCAGGGTCAAGGGCATTTGATGGTCAAATTGAGAGAGTTCTACCAAAGAATCTGAAAAAATTATTGGTTATGTTCTTGAGATCTGTGAGTCTGAATCGGTAGTTTGCTTGACTGCGCTTTTTGTCAGAGGTCATTTGAAGGTCAAATCGAGAGAGTTCTACCCAAAAATCTGAATAAATTCATGCTAATGTTTTTGAGGTCTCTGAGTTCGAGCCGTAGTTTTTTTGACCTTGTGATTTTTTCCAGAGGTCATTAGAAGGACATTTGAAAGTTATTTGAAGGACAAACGGAGAGAATTCTTCTAAAAATTTGAAAAAATTCACGCTTATGTTTTTGAATTCTCTGAGTCCAAATCCATAGTTTGTTTTAGCTTATCCAAGTCAGTTAAGGCAATGTTATGATCCCGGCCAGTTGAAGCAAGGCCACTCAACCATCGCCTTGGACAATTTTTGTGAGGATTTTGAATTGTCGCTTTGGACTCTACATTTCCCACCATAACCAGCCGCCGATTCTGGGTTTCCGAAGCCTTGTATCGAATTTTGTTTCTGTGACGACATGAAACCCGCTACCCTAAGTCTATGCTGGATAGTAAAACAACTCCGTTGCCTACCGTCACCGCGTGGAAGTGTCCTGGGTACAACTACACATTTTTCAGATTTTTTTGTAGAATTCTCTCGATTTGACGTTCAAATGACCTTCAAATTACTTTAGGAAAAAAGCACAAGGTCAAACAAACCTCGAATTCGGATTCAGAGACTTAAAAAACCTAGTCAAGCATTTTTTCAGATTTTTCGGTAGAACTCTCTCGACTTGACCTTCAAATGATCTTTAAATATTCTCTGAAAAAAGTGCAACGTCAAACAAACTACGAATTCATACTCAGAGACCTCAAAAACATTAGTATGACTTTTTTGTGATTTTCTGGTAAAACTTTCTCGATTTTACATTCAAGTGACCTTCAAATGACCTCTGGGAAAAAGTGCAGTTAAAAAAACTATGGATTCGGACTCAGAGACCTCAAAAACATAGGCACGATTTCGATTTGACCTTCAAATGACCTTGACCCTGACGTGATGATGGTCAACCGGCCCTCTCATCCTAATCAGCGACCCGAAAAACCCTTAGTATCCTAGATTGCATGCCGTGTTCCGCTTAGATCAAATGTTGACCAGTATAATTGTTGTATTGCTATATTCATTTATAGGTCTACATTTGTTACACTCGCAAGTAATCTCATAAATGTAATTGTTGAGTTTTGTGTTCCGTTATTTGGCTTAGTATTTGAAAAAATTGAGCTCAGTGTATTTTTTGTTTTTAATGTTGCATTAATTTTAAATATGTTTCCCAATCTATTTAGTCTTTCTGAAAAACCTTGTATGTATGTTATGGTTGTTGTAATAATGGGGTAATCAAGGGTAATAGCATAGCTTGAAGTAGCTTGTTGTTGAGTGTTAGTGATTGTTTTGTCATTAATTTTATCCATTTAACTCTTTATTGATGAACTTTTTAGAATAATTGTTATCCGTACATTTCTTATAAATATTTTTTCTTCATTAAGTTTATCCATATGAGAACAGTTGGATTTTGCTGTATCATATAAAGATTTATGATGCCTTTTTACGATTTTTGTATTATTAGAGTTAAAATTGAGATTTCTAATACAGTGGTACAGTTGGTTCTTTGTTAATTAAACGACATCAAGTCGTTTAATAAATTATGTAAGCCTTCAAGAGAGTGTTTCCAAATACTGAATATATCGTCGACATAACGGCACCAAGCTAATGGTCTCTTTTGTAAAAACTATTTGTTCCTCAAATTTTTCCATGAAAATGTTGCTTAAGGCAGAGGACATTCAAGAACCCATGGTCATTCCAAAATCTTTTTGGTAAAAGTCATGGTCTGATAGATTAACTATGAGGGTTTTAATTAAGGGTAGTTCCTGACAGTAATTTTGCCCACGCTACACAATTCTTTTCGAATGAAGAAACAAATTGCAGTTCCGTAGATACTTCAGTAAAACTATAGTTTTTGCTCCCACTGAAGTTATATTCGATATTTAATGTATCGACACTATCAATAACCCTCTGTTTCTACCATATATTTCAATATATAGTTTTAAAGAAATTTCACCTCAGTTTCATCCTTTTTAATAAAATTAAAATTCTTGCTGCTTTATCTGTTTAGTTACAAGTCAGCAATAATATCATCAAATGAATTGGAAATGGAAGTCATGTCGGTTGGCCCTTTCGTTCATCTAATACAACACCTTTCGATTTTTTCCAGTTGACATTTGAGCGAAACTTTTCATAAATAGTCAGATCATAGAAAAGAAACTAGTGAATAGAATACTAGAAGAACAATATTTTTTGACTGTTATAAATTAAAATACATTTAATTATGCCAAAAGTAACTATTGTTATAAAATTATCCACTCCGTCCCTGGTGAAAGCGAAATAAAAATAGTATTCAATGGTAGAACTACCAGAAAATTCGGGGTACATTGTAAAAGGCGATATTAATTTCATCAGTCAGTTAGTTTAGTGCGTTCAGCTTATTTGTTGTTATGATTTCGACGTAAATTATATTAGAATTAGCTGTTGAAAATATTTGATGTTTATGTGCATATAAAAGTTCTAGAAAGTGAATTGACTGTCAGTTTTAAAATTTAATTAATTTGAACCCACCGAATTTATTGCACTATAAAACTTGTGAGTATTACTTGAAAGAGTACATTGAAGAAGAAACTGATGTAAGGGCTACAAATGGTGGTACACAAAACATTTCTGCAGATATGTTACATCGTAGATTAAGGGATGTGGGCTAAATTGATTTAGACAAATTTTGTAAATTCGAAGAAAACAAACATCCTAGAAAAATATGAAAATGTACGGCTTTCGATACTTGTAAGTAATTGGTAGACCAGAAATATCGGAGTTGGCCAATTCTGACAGAGCTCTCTGATACTACTCGAGTGTAAGGTTAATAGTATAAAACAAATTTAAAGGAATTCATAGTAGAAATGCACGAACGGCTGAAATATTGGGAGAGTTAATATTTCTTGAGATCAGTGTTGCGGTGTAATCAAACGAATGTCTAGATAAATATTTGGCTAGCATCATTTATGTAAAAGGGAACAGAAACATAAATACAGTGATGCAAAGTATAGTTTAAAATAATGTGAGGAATAAATATGTGCGTGAAGAAAAAACTTTGTTTACATAACTTCGTATAAGCTCTGATGGTAGTTATTTGAATGTGACTCACTGATTTATTTATTTATTTATTTATTTATTCTCTTTACAAACACCTAATAGGTACTTACATGTGAAGGGTTAAACAGTACACAAGTATTTGACAATGTCACAGACATGCCAATATCATGAAGGGATTGCATCCTGATGCAGCAATAATATGCGCCTAAGCTCACTAAGATTGATGTTAATTAGGTCAATAACTATGTTATTGGACAGCAAATCATTGCAGACACTGGGTAGATAAGTGAAGGGCGAAGGGCTTCCGTTGTTAATGTAGAAGAGATTAGATGAGAGTAGTTTTAAGCTAATTTTGGGGACTCTAAACTTAACGCTATTGATCAAGCCACAATCGAAATATTTTTTGTTATTTAGAATGTTATATATAAAGATAACAGCATGGGTCTTTCTCCTCGTACTCAAAGAACAGAGATGGAAGGTTGCCAACATTGATCTATAAGATACCATCAAGGGATATATGCCATTCTTTTTGATATAGAGATAGCACAGAAAACGTTTTTGAACTTTCAATTTCGTTACTGTGGGTGTAACAATTTGGTGACCAAATGTTGGAGGCATACTCAAGGTGAGGCCTCACCATAGATGTATAAAGTCTTATGGTTGTTTTTACACTCAAATTTTGGCTATTACGTATGACAAATCCAAGAACTTTGTATGCTTTGTTTATCAGGTAGCTGAAATGGGTATTGAATTTGAAGTTATTTTGAAAGACTACCCCAGATCTTTAACCTCTTTACACCTCTTAACCTTACAATTTCTAATGTAATAGTCTTCTATAGATATATTGACTTTTCGGGAGAAGGAAACAACACAACATTTTTGGGTATTAACAGACATTTTGTTTTCTCTAAACCAATTAAGCGCCAAATTCAAGTCGTTTTGAAGTGCAACAACATCATTTATGCCATTAATGGATTTAAATAGTTTGAAATCATCAGCAAACAACAACCCAACGCAGGTCTTCAAAATCAAAAACAAGAGAGGACCCAAGAGGCTACCCTGGGGTACTCCTGAAGTGGCAATATAATGATGGGAGAAGACAGTACCTATCTTTACCATTTGGGTTCGTGCGAGTAAGTATGAAGTTATGAATGACAATACTTCACTTGAAAAACCAAGAACCGACAGTTTTTTTAACAAGTCACTGAAATCCACCTTATCATATGCATTCGCACAATCTGTGTATATGGCATCCAGCTGTTGTTTGTTTAGAATTGTCTCCGATACATATTCAGAGAAGATACAGAGATTTGTAACTGTTGACTTGTTAGGAAGAAAACCATGATGGTATTTTGAAATTTTTGTCAGCTATGTGGGTAAGTATGAAGTTATATATATTTTTTTTTCAAATATTTTAGCTAAGCTGTTTAATAAGCTGATAGGTCGATAGTCATGAATATTTTCCCTCCGCCCCTTTTTGAAGATTGGGGATTGATGTAAAATGACGTTTAAAAAGTAAAATTTATTAAGTAATTTTCTATACAATATCAATCTATCCAATCATAGATAGTCCTTTCGACAGTGTTCAATATTTTAAATACCTTGGGTAAAGTTTAGAATGCAAAAACGGAAAGGTCAGTATTGGTATAAATGGCGGGCGATTATTCACTTCCAGTCTAAATCTCTTTTCGACTGAATGTCTCTGGTCTCTTCGGTATCCATGGCTGCGATTGACTGCTCATACAAAACCTTTCACAAAATGTATTATTTATACCTCTTTTATAAAGACGGGCTTTCAGAAGCTCATGATATTCGATTAATCAGAATGCTAAAACAATAACAAAATTCCAAACTCGCTATACGATTTCTTTGTTCTGTCTGCCTGGGCAAGAATATGGATTTGCTTGCCATTAGGTGCACGGTTCGAGAGCGTTCATTTAAAAAATGTTCTAAATAATTAACATCATATGCCAATCTTGAGCAATAAGTAAAATGAAGTCTGAATATCAATATATATCAAAATTGTGGAACTAAATTAATTATTTAATTGTCAATTCTAGGGTGTCTCAGAGACATTTTGTACTTTAGTTTTAGCTCTTGAATTAAATACAATTTACTAATGACATTAAACTGATACCTACTCGTTCAACTCCAATGAGTCGAAATTCAATATTATTCACTAATATATTGCTAATTTGTTGCACTAAGTAATATTTCTTTTATCAGTTCTTACGAGCAGCATCTGTAGTAATATCTTCTGAAGGGAAAAAGAAATCTGGAGAAATTGATGTCATAGTAATTGTTTAAGTAATTTCTGAACGATTGAGGAATTAAAGATCTTTTTTGATTATTTATGTTTTTTTTTCTCCCCACAATGATTTCTGCAAACTTATATATTGGAGGCAGTTTGTGGAAATTCCACGGAAACACTTGTGACTCTCGCAAGTTTAACTAAGAGAATGCAGCTCTACGGATTTGTCATCTAGGTAAAATGTTGATTGATTGTTTGTTATTTTGTTTGTAGGGGATAAATACTGATCCGATACTAAAAATTCTGTTAATAATATAAAATTGCGCTACTCACGAGCAAACAAGAGCTATATTTTATTTGTTTTTAATTAAATTTAACATCTTGGATATCCGTGTGAAAATTTATCCGGAAATAAATTTAAAATATCAGTTACCTAACGGTTGCAAAAAAAGGCCTTTAAGGAAAAATACGACTTTTAGGAACCTAAAGTAATACAGTAATGAGAACTTCCATTAAGTGAAGTAATTAGGAAATTGTAATATTGAATGGGAGAAATGAAGGTTACTACCTAATTATGGTTTTACAGAGAATTCATATCTCCGTAATAGAAAGTAATACCTACCGGTGTCCTAATCGAATTGAGCGCTCCATGCATATGAAAATCTAAAATGAGAAACATCTCCAAAATTCTTAAACTTAATAAACGTCAATTTCAAAAAATGCCAAAAACGACAAAATCAAAAATGACAAAAATTTCGCAAATGTCAAAAATATTGACAAACCGTGAGACGCAAAATACTGTAGCGTTAGTTTTGTTTGCTGATATAATTCTAATTGTGTTCTCTTTGTTAAGATTAGTGTTACTTCTAATGGGATTTCTAATTCTCTACAACTTTACTGTAGACTGCTTTACGATTCCTTCACTACTTTTCATTATATAAGCAAAAAACAAAACGAATTCGTATTTTTAGGACTTTTTGTTATTTAAATCGTTTACTTTTACGAGTTGATTATTTATAAACTGCTACTGACGTGATAATAATAAGCTGTTGAATTTTCTGTCAGAAAATGAATCCAATTTTGCTCTATAAATTGATATGAGTTCAAAATAGAATTTAAAATTTCAAAATTGTATTACAACTATTCCTGTAAACTACACCAGGCAGAAACTTTCATTATTTTGATCAAATAGGTACTTACTGGCCCTTAATAATTAGAACTTAACATCAACAAAAATATTTATTATGGCTTTATAATAAAAAGAAAACTCCTCTAAACATTTATATTTAAGACGTTCAGCATCGTCCGTATTCGTGTTGCACGAACACAACAAAGAACTCGAGGACAGCATGATTTCCCCATAAACAGTTATTTTTAACCGTGGGTAACTAACATATGCGAAACGGAATGGCGTGTTTTAAGGGGGCACATAATAGGTTTACTGCATGACAGCTCGGCAGTCGGCCATTTTACGGGGTTGGGATTGGATTCCGAAGACTGACCAAAGAATTCGAAGGATGCATGCAGGCTTTAAATCCGGACGACGGGGTTTCAATAAATTTGAAACAGGTTAACTTTTCCGAATGCATGCCACCATGTTGCCTAGAAATATTTTTTTGTCTGTATTATAGAATAACCATTTCTCAGATATTAACCCTTTAAGTGCGAAAACTTTTTTTTTAATTTTTCATGAATTTGATCATGTTTGCGTATCAAGAGTGCATATAACACCGGAAAATTTTTCAAAAAATTCAAAAATGTCAATATTGTAAGAAAAACTTGGAAAAATGGTGGTATATATATCTACCAAGGTTCATTTAAGACAACAACCATTATCAGATCATTTATTTCGCTGACATAAATTTGAGTAGTAATTGTATAAAAACCTAAATACCAAGAAGTAATAAAAATAACACAAAAACTACTGAGAATGGAAAGGCTCAAAACATGTCTTGCATAAGGCAACATCACATTTGTTACAAATTATATTGGAGCGTGTTTGCTTCTTATTTTTACTGCAACCTGCACAACGACGATATGTTCCTTTTATAGGAATTTCTTTGCAGTGCTGGACGTTTGCGATTGCAATATCTGGAAATCATAACATCAGCAAGAATACTTCTGAACTGCAAATGGCTCATATGTTTTTGATTCGGAAATTTCTTGATATCTTCCTTGCAGCATCAAATAAATAGAAGAATATCTTCATCCACCATCTCCGTGACTTCCAAGACACCGAATAAATGGCATGGAACTGATCAGAATGTTCAGCTTCTAATATATTTTCGTCATCAAATATATTTTTTCTTTCAACTCTCTGAGGATGATCCACACCTGACGTAAAAGGTCCATTAGACAACGCCATAATGTTTTCTACATCTGAATCACCTGCATAGTCCGATAAACAATAGTTTTTTTCATCAGACAACTCGTTAGCCAACTCTTCAAATTGGTCTTTGGTAATATCTTCTATCCATTATTCTGCAACAATATTTTGCCTATAACAAGTTGGCCGAAAATCGAAGATCAAATATTTGATGCTAATTTAGAAGTTACTATTGTGATTGATAAGACCCCAAAAAAAATCAAATAAGATTATACTAAAAAATTATGAAAATACATATTTTTTTGTTTCTGGATCGGGATTGTTTTATCATCCACCTATATCATTATTTTTTATTACTCATGAATATCCTCAAATTTCAACTTGTAAAATAAACTAAATATATTGGTATACATAGTAGAAGAACTTACCATTTTTTTTATAACTGCACTAGTTGTAACGCAGAAAAAAGAGAGCGAGAAAAACAAAAAGGCATGTAAACATTCGAAAGTGAGATGTGTTAAGTAACACTGGTAGCTCTTCATACCAGTAAATCCAAGAGAGGGGATTTTCCAATTATTATATTCACGGTTCGGTAGGGCAACTTCGATGCCAGGGCAACTTCAAATTCGCATGGCTGGTACTAAATAGCGGACCTTAAAAACAGATGGTAGCAATAGCTACCACTTAAAGGGTTAATTAATTACTTTTAATATGAAATTAGGAATAGAAGATTACAGCTTTTAAAAGTTTCCAAAATTTCTCTGAAATCACTCTACATAATATACAATATTATGACTTAATTTAGAGTTATTGATGGATACTAAACGTCAAACTCATTCCATACACCTTGTGGTTGTTTTTCTATAAGTAAATTATAGAAATTATTTTTTATTCTCTGGGTTCAACTATTATTTTTATGCTTAAACAGTGACACCATTAAAGTTCGTAACAATGGGAAACTTTTTTATCAACAAACAAGTTTGATTTAGCTTCCAGTAGAACTTAAATAAAAATGAGGCCTACAACTCTCAGCAAGCTAATATTCATAGGATTCAAAGCTGACATTTTTTCCAAAAAATGACAGAATGTTTATTTTTTCCCTACTTTTGATCAAATCCAAGTTATTATATTTACACTAAAATAATTCATCTAACATTCCTATTTTTTTAATACCTTACCCATACGTTTATTTTTTAAGAAATTGTTATGGCCAGCCATAAACCTTGTACAAGTCTCTTGCAAGTTAGGATACTTTCACCAATTTTTCGAATAAATAAATCTCTCAATCGTCATCATTCACCTTATGACGATAGCAGATACACAGCTATTGAAACGTTCTGAGATCAACCACTTCAAGATGATGGAAGTCCAAGGAAACTTCGAGAAACAAAGAAATTCTGATGTTCCAGAGATCTCACTAAAATCATAAGGGAAAACCTAGGAAAAACCTTATGAACTATCGCGATACGGGGCTCTACACAAGGACATTATTAATTTTATCCTTGATTATTTGTAACCAGGAACGGCTGAATTCTGTAGAAGTACTAGCTATGCAATCGCTTTCATTTAATAAAATTAAAGCAGACTCTTTCAGCTTTCGTTTTGTGTTGTGCCCTTCTTTGTGTAATATGGTTGAATTTTGAAATTGTATGTTATGACCAAGGTTCCAGGCATGTTCACATTAGACGAAATGTTGGTATCAACTTGATGGCGCTCCATTATATCAAACAATAGAAGTATAACGATGCCTAAACGAACTTTTCAGATTTAAATATTATAGGGCGCCATTTGGTAATTTATTGGCCACTCCGATCGCCCGATTTAACTTCTGTAGATTTTTTCTTTTGGGTTACCTGAAACAAATCATTTATAAGCAGATACCATTCAGAAACATGCAACATTAGGATAACACCATCTAGGAGTGTGGTGCTAATATAATATTAGCCCCACATCTGTGAAAAAGACTTTGTTTTAACTTTTCAAAATTTTTCAATCCATTGAACGCAAGATAATACATAGTTTCTAGTAGAACTTTCATCAGTTACGCTTCTCGCAGCTGATTGGAATCTCGACAAATTAGTTATGTATTTCATAGTAGGTAGAGTTGGAAAGTTATAAAAGGTAGGAACGTGCGAAGGGCTGTTTAGGGTAAATACAATAACTTTGGGTTGGTCAACTTATACTTAATTTTTTTTTTGTAATGTATAGTGAAAAAATCATCTTTATCCAAGATGAATAAAATTTTAAACATGTATGTAACATCAGATTAGAAACATATTAACTAAATGAATTTTTTGGAAATTCTACCAACAACTTACCATATTCTGCAATTTTTTGGAAGAAATTACAATTTTGAAGCTACAAAAAGTAGATTGCTGAGAGTTGTCTACATTCTGGGCACAAACTGGTAGCTTATCCAGTTTTACATATCCCCTATTAAGAAAAGTTTCCCATATTATGCGCACTTTAATGGTGCCACTGTATATCATAACCCTAATAAATTTGAGTGAATAATAATAATAATAAAGCATAATATATATTTTAAGAATTAAGTTTATGTATCATTTAATATCAAATGGATTTAGTCCTTTACATTTATGTTCTTAGAGAATATTTTCTTATGATTTTCATTAAATAAAGTGCGGTTTCAACTGGCATATGATGTTCTAGCCAATTTGTCTAAAATAAATAGCTAAGCAAGTTTAATATTTATTTATACCACCCGCTATATGTAATAGATTCATTGATCTTTTATTGTTCACCTGTTAATCTATTAACATTAACCGCCTTAACTTTCAGAGTTAGATAGAAAGTTCATTGTTGAATCTCAAATAACAATTTCTTTAATGTCATATTAACCATGAAAACAATTATTTAACTCTATATTTCTATTTCTTGTTTAGATTGTAAAGCAAACTCATTTGGTATGCGTGAAGATACATCTTCACAAAAATTCAACTTAGTTTTTTGGAAAAAAAATTGCTCTTTTTTATATTGTGACAACGAATAACAGAAGTATGAACCCAATTAGCAACAGAGGGTCATTAAAGTTTGTCAAATTTGTATTATTTATAACGTTCGATGTACTAAGCTATGAATTGAATGAAATGAAAATCAGTTCATTTGTCACGACTTACTCGAAATTTGGGATACAATAGCTGTGCCATCCAAGGCAATGGCAGGCGGGGTTCAAACCCGGCCCTCACCCTAAAATTTTAGAATATTGGGTTTCAAGTTATATTTTTAACTAATTAATCATGTTTTTCATAAAGCTAAAGTTCATATTTATACAATTTTATATATTCTGGCAATACTTGAACAAAAATACAAATTTTGCAGTTCTAGTCAGCCCTTCACTAATCAAAAAATGTCACTCTACTCCCATTTTGTGTGCACAAATAAGGGCATTTGTCTATATTTTTCATTTCAATTATTAACGTTTTGTTTACTTTAGTTCATAACATATTGTCAGTTCTTGATTCTTGATAGAAAATCTGGTGAAGGCGCCAATTTTACATTATACAGTGTGGAACAGCCACATGGAATAAAATCGATAACATATAAAGGAGGGTTTGTATGACAAAACTCTTGGACACGAAATGTGCATTTTTTTAACAAAAAAAAATGTCTTATTTTAAATGCAAGCTCCTGTAGATTGTTTATTTTTTGGAATCTTCAGAAAATTCTAGACATAATTCATGTATAATGTCCTACACCAATCTTCAACTGTTCAGGAAATACTAAGTGTTTTTAGATTTATCACAAAATTCAACATTAAAAAAAGAAATTAATTTTATTTCACAAATTCAGTATATTACACTCAATACTTAATTCTCATTTAGCTCTTGATATTGAAATAGTAAGCAGAAACCATTCGTGCATTCCTTTTTACTGATATGGAAACGCACAGACTTAGCATCTTGTTGTTTGCCTGCATGACAGTGGTGATCAGTGGTGTCAGTGCTATTGTCGTTTGAATTTCGTTAACTGTATATTATAATATCAGAAAAATGATTCATTTAACAGAAATGCACAAAATAACCATTGTACAAATAATTAATTATGGAGATAACACAAGGACACCAATGGAGGTTTCTCCCTTATTTCACAAAAATCTTCCAAATTTGCCGCCTGTACCCCAAGGAACAATTGGCAAAATAAAAAAGCAGTTTCACGAGCTTGGTCATGTAAGACAGATAAATGATAATAATAATATATCCTGAAAACCTGGCAAGGGCTCCCACAGAGCTAAACCCTTTTGATATCTAGGATATCTGGGGTTTAGTGAATTTTCCCCTAAAGGCACTCATAGAGTGCCTTAGAGGGAGTGTGACGCCACACATTGTATGGTCAAGTCGGGATATATCCTGATCCAGTAAACCCACAAGTTCCTGCGAATACAATATGGTTTCAGCAAGATGGAGCACCGCCCCATTACGAAATCAATGTCCGGCAGTACCTGAACCAAATTTTTCCACATCGGTGGATCGATAGAATGGCCAGCCATTGGAGTACTTTTTGTGGAGATAAGTCAAAAGTACTGTATACAAAACTCCACCCCTCAACATAGATGACCTAAAAAGACGAATCACGCTTGCAATTAGATCAGAGTATGTCATTTATTTTTTGTGGAGCTTTATAATCTCTGTCAAATTTTTTGGTCCATGGAAAGTGACTGAAACTTACAACACTACTTCAGGGCAATATTCTATAAAATATATAGGGTGAGTTTTTTTTGGTGATCAGTATGGGGATCTCGGAAACTAGCGGAGATACAGCAATGGTTAGATTGGGAAAGATTTGCAGTTTTATTGGTCCAATTTAATGACACATTCGAATTTTTGTAAAAAGTCATGGCTTACTCGATATTTTGAAAAAACGAAATTCTGTAGATTTAGTCAAATCCCTCTAGCTCCTTTATTTTGATTTTATAAAAAAAAGTATAAACATCAAAAATTGAAGGGAATTGTATCCCGAATATGATTTTCATGTCCTCGTTTATGTGACAGCTCTCGTTTTCGAGATATGACACAAACTTATAATGGAAACCATAGTTGGCTATGACCTCAAAAAATCGGACATTTTTAGAGCTTTTCAACGATATAATACTCGAACATAAATTGTAACCATTATTATGTACTTTAATTTCTCAAGTTTTTAGTATGTACCTACTTATTTAGTTTTTTCGTTATATCTGATATACCTAATAAAAAAAACGTTAATTATTTTTTGGAATAGTTATTAATAAATCAATCTATTTCAGGGCTAATTACGTTAAAAGTGAAAATAAGAGAGAAAAGCATCCATAACTCTGTTATATATTTATGAATAACTATATCGAGTATTATATCGTTGGTTTCCATTCAAAAAAAGATAAGTTTGTGTCATATCTCGAAAATGAGAGCTGTCACGCAAACGAGGACATGACAATCATATTTGGGATACAATTCCGTTCAATTTTGATACTTACACTTTTTTATAAAATCAAAAACAAAGGAGCTAGAGGGATTTGACTAAATCGACAGAATTTCGTTTTTTCAAAATATCTAGTAAGCCATGACTTTTTACAAAAATCCGAAAGTGTCATTAAATTGGGCCAGTAAAACTGCAAATCTTTCCCTATTTAACCATTGCTCTATCTCCGCTAGTTTCCGAGATCCCCATACTGATCATAAAAAAAAACTCACCCTGTATATAAAAATCAGCCATACAAATTTCAGTAACTCTTGTTTTCAGTTACCTTGCCTGGTACCCGCCCAGGTGTCACAAAGCAAACTCTACAAGCACGCATATGAAGGCATACTGAAAATAAGTTATTTCTGATCGCTCTGGGATCTTAGAATATTTTGTTAATTTTTACATCTTGAGTAAAACTTATATAAATTTTGATAAATATCTGTAACCTTTCCCATTTATTTTATGGTGTATATGAACATAATTGGGTAAGTTTTTCTAATGTGAGCTCATTATGTACTTCTTTAGTTTACGGAAAATATGCCAAGTAATTTTTATTAAGGTTATTAGTAGGTACCCGCAATATATCAAAGAAAATCAGTTTAATGCAGTTTCCACCAAGTACGCATACACAAACAACCAGATTGCCCAGAAACAATATGTTGTACCTACACTGTATCACTATTAAATCTTCCAAGTGACTTGAAAAAAATGAGAGCAATCATTCGTCCATCACATACTTGACTGCCCGAACAAGTGCAAAAAACGTTATTTCAAGAACATTGAATTGAATTTCCTAGAACACTCAACATAAATAACATTGAGGTAAGAAATAAGCCTCTAATCTTATAATAAACAATTAGCAAAAAACTCTCATTACACGAACGTTGTCTGGTTTCTGGTCTGATAGACATTCCAACTTGTAATGGTGTCGGATCATAATCAGTCTGATATTTTTTGTCCAGGATGACAAAGCAGAAACCAGACCTAATGGAATCACTTTCGATTATAATATCTGAATAATTGTTTTAATAAAGGGCGCCTTGAATTTGAGTCTAGTGATTAATATGATTTTAATTTGCTGAAAAAAATATATTAGTTTATTTACTTAAATGATTCCCGTGGAGTCGGTATCGTTTCAAATGATGACCTTTTAATCGAACTGTGTAGTAGAAGAGATATACTTTTCAATATGCGTTCAATGCCTTGTTATTGACTGGTATTTTTAGATGACCAACTTTCTCACGAGTGTATAAAAAAGTTATTTTTAACCGACTTTCAAAAAGAGGTTTTCATTTGCTCTGCAACTTCTTTTTTTTATGTATTGACCAGCCATAATTCAAAAACGGCTTGGGCAATCTTGATGACTTAAACTGCGTTATATTAAGCAACATTACAGAAAGGTCCCATATAATTGTTTATAACATGAGATTTACGGTTTTCCAGAAAATCTGAAGAAAAGTAACTAAGTGACTAGATTTCAGTGAAGTTCTATCAGTCTTCACTGTTTTCTCTAAAACGGCTCAAGCAATATGAATATTATAAATTGTAATCTTCAAAGATATGTTCCAGCTTGATTCCGTATATTTCTCTATAACGTAAAACATACCATTCTTTTGAAAATCGAAAAAATATATGCAAAAAAACTGTAAACATAACGGTAAATGTCAAATTTTCATCATAAATATCTAGATTAAATGTCAAGATATGCCATAAAAGTATTCGTACAGGGTATTCGTAATGGTTTTCAGTTTAATTAATTTCAAGTAAGTTTGATTTAGAGACTAAGTTAAGGTAGAGGCTTATAGTAGTGGAAATGGCAGAAAATATTGCCCTAAATTCGGTTAGTAAATTCATATCTGAAAACTGCCCTCTCTTCGTGTACCAATAGCTGCACATTTTCTTTTCCTATACATATCTACAAACGATTTGAGAGCACGTCTAGGCAGCACACTTGTGTATGATGAATCTTTTTAAAAACATCTCAAAGAGATATTTGGCAGTTGCACTACACCTTCATACATAGTTGAAGAAACATGTCACACAATCTTATTAGTGAAAACAAATGTCTAAACTACCTATTTTGTATTTTGAACAAGTTTAAATCAAATACCTACACGTTCAAATAAGTGTCTGCAAACTTATAGATATTTGTATCAGATATCAACAAAACGAACTGTGTAGGACACACACTTGTACAATTAAATTGTTTGTACAAACAAGTTTCAACAACTTGAAAGTACGTTTAGGAGCCGCTTTAGTTTATCGAAACGAAAATTTGTTATGCGTGCATATGATATTAGGAGGTACATAAGCAGTTGTATACTTGGATGGTTGAAATTGAATTAGTTATACAGGGTGGTCCTAAAAATATTATCTTGGATGGCACATAAGTAGTTGCGTATGCAATGTGGTTGAAATAAGAGTGAAGCAAAACTATATTTATACAGAGTGGATATTTGCGTTATAGCACAGAGAATAATTACCGGATGGTTGAAATATAAGGTGGAGTAACATTACAGTTATACAGGGCGGTTAAGTTATATAGTGCCGAACATAAGTAGTTGCTTATACAAGGTGTTTGAAGTAAGGGTGGAGTTTAATTATTGTTATTCAGGATGTATTAAAATTTGATTATAAGCAGTTAGAATATTGGAATTATAGGACGGGGATTAACATAATTATAGATTTCGGTTAAAAAATTTTTAGGAGAAGTTGCCTATACCGGGTGGTTGAAATAAATGGTAGATGAAAATTATAGTCAAATTATAGTGGTTCAAAATTGTGAATTTTGTTATATAGGGTAGACCATGAGTCGTTGCATAAACGGAATACTAGACATATGGGACAAAGTTAAATCATAGGTAAACAGGAATAATTTAAACAATAAAAAAATAGTAGGTGGAGAGGATTTATACTTATACAGGGTCGTTTCAAAGATATCAGGACCGTTGCAATATTGTGTTGACTTGAATTAAAGCTGCACAGCGTGGTTCATAAAATGATAGACAAGTAAGTTAAGACTCCACATCGGGAGTCTCTCTGAGCTAGATTTTCCTGAAACTTCTGTATGTTGGAATTAATTTAGCGATAAACTATTAAATTCAGTTATATTTACTTTATACATAAATAATTTTTTGAGAATTCAATTTGAGGGGAGCGCAACTGATAAAGGTTCCAGATTTAAACAATATATTGTTTTGTGTTCAATGGATTGAACAATCTCTAACAGTTAGTATCGTAATTTCTTTGGAGGTTTTAGTAAACCCACGAATATTTTCGTGTGATTTCTATCCTAGGAATCACAGGGAAACGGCGTTACACACATTACGACTCCCTATTTGGAGTCTCTGTGAGCTAGATTTTCCTGAAACTCTTGTATGTCTGAATTCATTTCGCGATAAAATTATTGACATTATTGACATTAATGACATTATTGGCATTGTTGACATTATTGACAATATTGACGTAATTAACATTATTGGCGTTATTGTCATTATTGACGTTATTGAGATTATTGGCGGTGGCATTATTAATGGTTTTAAAGAAATTAATTTTTTTTTAGACATTTTTATCATTTTTGTCATTCTCAATATCTTGCCAATTTTAACATTCTTTGGCATTTATGACGTTTTTGAAGTTTTTTGACATTTTTTATATTTTTTGCATCGATATTTTATACATTATTGACAATATTAATATTTCGAAAAAATTGTTGAGGAGGTCTTGAATTATTTTGTCTATTCATTGGGTTTTCTCTCCTCCAAATTTTTCCTGTAACAGATAAGTATTTAAGAATTGTATATGTAGAACAAAGTGTAGTAAGGCAATTTCGTAAAATTGTCCGGATTACTGGCTGTCTGTACAGAGATTCTTCCTCACAGTTTTTCTGAGAGAAAGAGATGTCTATAAAATGATCAACCAGTATTCCTGTATATAAGTAATGTATTATTCCATAAACAGATAAGTATTACACAATATACAATACTAGTTGATCATTTTATAGACATCTCTTTCTCTCAGAAAAACTGTGAGGAAGAATCTCTGTACAGACAGCCAGTAATCCGGACAATTTTACGAAATTGCCTTACTACACTTTGTTCTACATATACAATTTTTAAATACTTATCTGTTACAGGGAAAAATGTGGAGGAGAGAAAACCCAATGAATAGACAAAATATTAATATTATTGACATTAATGAGATCGTTGACGTTGACATTATTTACATTATTGACATTACTGACATAATTGACATAATAAATTTTTGATCATTTTTAACAGTCTTACAATGTTTAACTTTGATATTTTTTGATATATCTGGTATTGATGTTTTTTTCCCTACCCGATATATAAAACGGAGTACCAAAGTACCCCGACTCCAGAACTTATAAATCGATCTAGTAGTTTCTGCAGACCGACAGAAAGACAGAAGCACCGAATGACAGCCAAAAATTCTAAAAATTGATGTTTAATATTCTACATCAATAACTGTTTACATTAAAATCAGTCCTGGTACAGTTTTGTTACAAGGATTGATCAATATAATAGATGAACATTATTCAATTTAATTCCAGCAGTTTATCGTTAGTGCAAAATTTCAACCTAATATGGCAGGTAGGTATAACTAAGAACAGGACAAAGAGCCATACTTCACAGTTTTGTATCTATTTCAGTTGCTTATACTTTCCACAAAAAGGATTATAATGTAATTTAATCAATTAATATAATCTTGTTTCCCTTATCCTATTTACTTCTATTTACTACTATTTTTTTTCACTTAGTCTTATTATGTTGCGGTAAATTAGAAAGGATAATCTTGTAATACTTTGCAAAGCCGCTTCCAATAGGCCAAATAAAGAGTTGACAAATTTCATCCGAACATCTGACTCCTTGGGGAGGCTTAGCTGAGCTTTAGAACAATTAGTACACAAGTCAACCGTGTCTGCACAATTATCAAGGAGTGACCGTAGTGACCGCTTCTGCAGAAGGGTAAAATTGCAGTGAAAGGGTTGTGAAATTTCTCTCTCTTGGGACGTTACTTCTGGTTGTAAGAGTTTTGTTGATTGCCGACAGATAAGCCAAGTCAAAAATCATAAACTATGCAAATAACTTGTAGTAGAAGCTTTTAAGTTATTGTTGAATTTACCGCAAATAAAACTGCTTTGTGTACAAAAGAGAGTCTAACAGGATTTACATGTATTTGTGAAGATTTATTGACATTTACGATGGCTTATATTTCTTAGTAAAAGTTTAGAAGCGTGTAGTTAGTACTGAAGTACAATATTGTAAATTTTTATAAAATAAATAAAACATTTACGAATAAGTATAAGTTATTGTTATTTGAAATTTGATTCCTCTGTAGATTCTTGGGAAGGAGTGCGTAAACTATATTGGCATATTGTGAAAAACGCTACAAATAAGTAATAATTGATACTAAACGATGGAAGCGAAAGCTTCTAACGAATTATACATTCCGTCTCTTGTTATATCCCTTTCTCATGAATTGAGAATTAAAATAGTTGTCACTATTTTGTTGCGACTCGAATATTAAGCGTAATGTGTAATTTAATTTTTAATTTCAATAAGTGCCAAACAAACTTGTTGAATTATATTATTTCGAATATACTTCACATATTTAATATTCTGGCAATATTTAAACAGATAACATTAATAATAATATATTACGAAATCATTACATGGCATATATGGACTATAAAAAGGCATTTGATTCAGTTCCACATGATTGGCTCATTCAGGTGCTGAAACTCTATAAAGTAAATAATCGAATTGCTAACTTTTAGCAAACCAAAATTTTTCTGAATGAAGCCGACTGTTCGATACAAACCGACTCTATCCCAATCAGATGGGGTATATTCCAGGGAAACGTACAAGCTTTGAAGATAAACCATTTGTTATAGATGGACGACTTAAAGTTGATGGCAGCTACGAAACAACAGCTGCACGATATGCCTCAAATAGTAGAAGGGTTCTCTAGTGACATCCATATGCAATTTGGCCTAGACAACTGCCGAATTATTAATGTAGTTAACGGCAAAATACAGCAGGGGCCCTACGAAATGGGAGATGGCACCTCACTTGAATCCATGGAGGAAGGCTATACTTACAAATACCTTGAAATAAAGCAGGCTCAACGAATTGATCACACCACCATGAAAAAAGAACCTAAGAACAGAGTTTTATAGAAGGGTAAGACGACTGCTGAAGACCAAACTTAACAGTAAAAATTTGTGTCAGGCTATTAACACCTATGCGTGTCCAGTGCTTAGTTACTCTTTCGGTTTAGTAAACTGGTGCAAGTCCGACATTGAACAATTACAACGGAAAGTTCGAGTACTACTAACAAAAGCTCAAAGTCACCATCCAAAAAGGTGTGTCGAACGTACAACATTGCCATGGTGTGAAGCAGGAAGAGGATTGGCAGATATAAGCAAGTTACTTGATCAATAAATTTCTAATTTGCGTAGTCATTTCCAGAAACTCGCATAATTTCCTGATCTACACAGAGTCATATGTCATGTTGATGACTCAACACCTCTGCGACTGACAGAACAAGAAGTTCAAGTATACCACCAGACAACTGATCAGAAGCTGCTCAAATGAAAAGAGAAGCCCCTTCATGGAAGACATATAAATGGCGTCAACCAAGATTATGTCAACAGTACAGCGTCCAACTACTGGTTGATCTCTGGTCATATGTTTCCTGAAACGAAAGAGTTTATATTGGCAATCCAAGATCAAGTAATTCCAACTAAGGACTATCTAAACTACATCGTCAAAGACCCTTCTATCAACAACGACAAATGCAGATATGGTTGCCAAACATCTGAATCTATCCAGCATATCACAGGAGGTTGCCAAGCGTTCGCTGCAACTGAATACAAAGAACGACACGATGCTGTGGCATAAATACTGCACCAGGAACTAGCGCTGAAACTTGAGCTATCAGAGTCGGTAAGAACACCCTACTATATATACAAACAACTACAAACTGTACTGGGACCGCACGATACTGACCGATCGGATATCTAGGATATCTGGGGTTAGTGTATTTTCCCCTAAAGGCACGTTTTGCGTGCCTTAGAGGGAGTGTGCTGCCATACACTATATGGTCAAGTCGGGGACATATTATATTAAAAATCGAATCAGTCTCAACAATAATAAATATTTATTTATATCTATATCACACAAAGTGTTATTCATCATATGGTTTAGTTTAAGACGTAATCTTGAGGTTGTCAGACCTACAAATATAATATAATGGGTTAACAATTATTATAATTTAAAATATTGCAGCCATTTCATATTAATTATCTTAAAGTGATTCATGTTCTGCGTTTTACAGGATGTTGCCAGACCTAATATGCCTTATTTATAGTAATTTTGACATATTTGAAAAATAACCGGTTAATATGTTTGTGTTATGCTTATTTATGAGATCCGGGGTTGTGACTTTAGGAATACTAGAATGGCTTATGGTCGAAATTCGACCAAATGTGTCAAGTTCTAACCAAATTCAACTTGTTTTTCATATGTCATTAATAGGACTGTCAAATAGGCAGTAAGAGGAACTCAAGGATTAATATTTAGTAAAGATGAAATTCCGTGAAATAAAATAATGTAACAAACAAACGTAAATCACAATTCCAATTGAATAGTAATTGCAAATTCATCTGTTTTATTTTACTACTAATATTGATTTCCATTCGTACATTTAATTTATAGTACCTACATGGATAACCGACCTTTACTCGTGAATTCAAGGGTTGATCAAAAATGTTGGTACATATAGGTATACATATAATCCGACATTTGTTCTAATTTTTCTCAATATGAAATGATTCAGTTTAATTTCAATAATCATATTAACATGAGAACACATAACTTATTACCTATCCAAAAATTACACTTTTTACTTTAAAATTTTAGAAAGGTTCAACTATAAAAATGTAATGGTGGAAAAATACCAAATAGTGATAAAATTCGTATTCTACACATAAATTTGTATTGAGAGCATTTTTCAATAGCAGTTTCATTCTCAAGTAGGTCACCAAATCGCCATGCATTGAAGCCTTTGAATGTTAAAATAGCTAACATAATTAAAAATCTATTTGTTTAACACAATTCGTGAGTGTTTTAGTAGCTTTTGATAATGGATGCACATGGTTTTAAATTATTATTAGATTTGTGAGAAATTCATGACTGAAAGACTGTACATACTGAACTCGTGAGGTTCTGAAATCAAAAAAAGGAAAAACGAAATATATTACTTTTTCGCCAACTATACTTGATCAACCGGGAGACATTCAGATGAAACTACATAATATGTCCTGTACACAATCTAAACACTGTAAATGTACAATACTTACAAGAACCTCTAACATAAAATATTTCTGAGTTTTCATTGATCAATATGTAAAATGGATAGAACATATAACTCACATATCCAAAAGAATAAGGACGCTAATTCTATAATCACAGAGATATTCTAAGCATACCTGTTAACCATACTGTACACTTAATTTGCAGAACCCATAATTAGATACTGCATAAATAACTGCCTGGGGCGGAGCCTATAAAACAGAAATTAACCAATTGCAAACGGCTACTCGAACTTTTCAATGATCAAGACAAAACACAAGTGATAGACAATGGGATAAGGTCTAGTACACATTTAAACATAAAAACTGGGTTAATAAAAAAGAATGTAACAAAAAAGTCATTCTTATTCTATTACGCCCTAAGACTTTACAACATGATACCAGCAAATATAAAAGCTAGAAAATCGTATAAACAATAACAAAAAGAAGTAATAAAAGATCCACAAATTATTAAGATAATTACAAGATTAGTCATTTAAAGCAAAAGTTTTTTACTACTAGTGTAAACTAAATTATAACTATTAAAACATACAAAAACACAACTTCAGGTGGATTGATACTATAACATAGGTACAACTATTAAGTTATTTAGGATGGTTTAGGTGATCCAAACGCGGAGTCAATTGAAGATGAAATAGTTTTGAATGCATCTCGAGAGCAGCGATATCTTATTTACCCAATTATCTATTTCTTCAAATTCCTCATTTGTAAAAATTGGAAAATTGGATGTGGAAAACTATATCTGTACCCATGTATGTATACATTTTTGTTCCTTGAATCGAACAAATTGAATTTGACTTTAAGTACTGAAGTGTAAAATAATAATTTATATTTAAAAAAGAACCGACTTCAGCAGACTTGAAATAAAAACAGTATAGAAACCGTAAATCTCTATTTTCATACATATCTTCTTTTTTATTTGCATTAATTATAAGTTACAATTCAATTGAAAATTTTAGCGTATTCATATCTCTTTCTCTCTCTCTTTTCTCCCTCTCTGTTTCTCTCTCTGTATTTTTATTTTTTGTCTATATTTTCCAAATATATTTTAGCTGTTTTATTTGATTTATTATTTGGACCACTTTATATAAATGTAACTAATACACTCTATATTGCATCCACATTCTATATGCTTCTGTGTACTGGTGACTCCTATATAACTTATTGGTCTATCATTTTCTGAATCACCCTGTATAACTTTAATTCAACTCAACACAATATTACAACGATCCTGATATCTTTAAAACCACCCTGTTTAAGTACATATCCTCTCCACACTATTAAATCTTTCTATTTTTCTATTGTTTAAATTATTCCTGTATACCAAAGATTTTACTTCGCCCCATATTTCTAGTATTCCATTTATGCAACTGCGTATGGTCTACCCTATATAACAAAATTCACCTCTTTGAACCACATTTTGTGACTATAAATTTACTCTACCATTTATTTCAATCACCCGGTATATGCTTCTAAATTTTTTTAACTCATGTCGATAGGACGTAGGACGGGGTATACTACGTCCCATACTTCAAATAAACTAACAGCTTATGGAAATTTTTGATACACCCTTAATAACAATAACTTTACCCCCCCCCCCTCTTACTTCAAACACCTTGTCTAAACAGCTACTTCAAAACTAGATAAATTATTTAAACTGTAATTATACTCCACCTTATAATTGAACCATCCCGTATACTCAACGCCTTATGAGAATTTCTATAGACTTTTATAAAACTGTAATTATTATTCGTTATATAACGCAAATATCCACTCTGTATAACTAAAGTTTTGCTCCACTCTTACTTCAACCACCTTGTATACGCAACTACTTATGTGCTATCCAATACAATATTTTTAGAACCACCCTGTATAACTAATTCAATTCCAACTTATATTTCAACCATCCTATATATACAACTGCTTATGTACCACCTAATATTATATGCACGCACGCACCTTCAGCCGTATTCCACACAGAAGAGATTTCCTGAATAACATATTTTGCTGTTAATAAGCTAATGGAATATTTTCTATCAATTTCACGAGACTGTAACTTAACTTCGTCCCTAAAATAAACTGACTTCAAAAGCATCAAAATGAAAATCATTACAAACACCCTGTACGACATACTTCCATGGCATATTTTGACATTTAAACTAGATATTTATGACGAAAATTTGACATTTCAAGCTGGAACACATCATATTCAAATTACGTGAGCATGGGACCATGTGTAATATTCCTTAATAAAATGTAGTTTAAATCATCAAAATTGCCCAAGTCGTTTTTGAAATTCGGTCGTCATACGTAAAAAAAGTTGTAGACGAACTGATAACATCCTCCTTTTTGGAAGTCTGTTAAAAATGTAGCTTAGTAATATATAATGAATATGTAAATATATCTACTATATAACAAATTCAAAGTTATATTAGTGTTTGTCAGTTTTAACTTCAGTACCTAATAAATTACAACACTGTATTTCATAACACATAGAAACAAGCTGAGACAGCTTCATTCTTATGGCAAAATAAAACGAGTTCTGAATTCCAAAACTGACGGCAAATTCTATCGTTTTAATTTTATTTTATACCGTATTAGAAAACATCATCTGTGCACGATATCGGCCATAGCCGCATGAAAAAAAGTCTTTGTCCGAAGCAACCAGCCGCCATTTTAGGCTCCGGCTTCGCCGTTGTAAAAATAGTTCAGTCAAGCATATTCCCCCAGATTGGGATTCGCCCTTCTGTAAAAATGGCCTGCAACGCCAGAAAGACTCAGGGACGGCGAAATCAAGTAAGCGAAAGAGCCGACGACCATTGTGAATGACGATGTTGAGTTGAAATGCACACATTATATAGGAATACACACAACGACCCTATTGGGAAATATCGTTCGAAACCCACCCTGCTCCCGGCTTGACGGCCTGTCGTGCTCTGTTTCCGATGTAATCCCAATTGATTTCTCCATTGTTTAGATGTTTTCGTCGCAGTAGATTTGGGGGTCTTTATGAAATTTTCTTCATAGACAGAGAACTTATGACGACAGACGGCTACACTTTTAATTTATTCAAGTGGAAATTTATTCGATTTGATTCAATGGTAAATGTCATTGATTGAGTTTAAGGTGAATAAAGTATAACTAATTATTATTTGAGGTATTATACTAGACCAATATTTTAAATGGGATCAACACATTGCGTTTCTCAACTCAAAAATAAGAAAATTAGATTTTAAATTTTATCAATTATGTGATATTTTAAATACGAAAGCTACTTCTTACATTATATAATGCCCTGTTATAAACTTAAGATACTGTATTATTGTTTGGGGTAGCTCATATTCGTTGAGAAAATTGTCTGTATGTCAAAATGCAGTTTTGAAAAATTTGTTCAAAAAACCGCATAGATTTTCAACAAATAACTTTATGATACATACAAAGTATTTAATATACGAAATTTGTATATTAATTGTGCTTTAAATTTTTTCATTAAAAGAATCAATCAATCAATCAATCAATGTTAAATAACTTACCTGTTCCCTTTATAGCTAACTGTCTTTATCAAAGATTTTTATTACTTATTATTGCCCTATTTTATATAATAAATTACCAACTAATCTAAAAAAATTACCAGTGAACCATAAAAAATTCAGTATTAAATTGAAAGAATATTTACTTAAAAAATCTACAAGCTTCAATAAAATTTTTAATTAATACCATTCTCTTGTCTAATATATCAAATTTCCTGTCCTAGGCCATTGTCTTTCTCACTAGATTTGTAACATTTATATACCTGTGTCTATTTATTTACTTGTTAAATTACTTATCGTATACATACAATCTTTTATTTATAAATTGTAATTGTATTTAATGACTTGAATAAATTTATGTTTATGTTTTATCTATTTTCCAAGTTTTTAGGTAAATCAATTTGTGTTGCTCTTTTATCAATTCTAACACAAGTTTAACCGTTTATAAATTTAAGTATAATTTATTTCAAAAACGAAAATATTCTGTAGATGTTTATGGAAGATATTAGCAAAGAGAATTAAAATTGATATTTGAGTCACATTTTTGAACTTTATTGGTGGTTTTTTTAATTAAGAAATTGTGTGTATAATACTATAATACTGAGCTGTTTGAAATACTAATTACACGAAATCTTAGGAACTGATTAATCAATCAATAAGTGTTAAAAAATCTTACGATATTCATTTCGCACCAAGATTTAGCAAATAACTTTAATAACTATTGTACTGAAATCAACGAAAACTTGTAAAAAACAATAAATAGTAATCCTAGCATCAAAAGTTTCAGAAAAATGAAGCTGTATATTTGTTTATTTGAAATCCGCTTACTATGAGGAAATTGAAAAAATCATATCAACGTCAGGTCTATTCCGACCCCAATGGCTTTATCATGCATTGAAAACATAAAATGCAAAATGAAAGTTTGAATTATGACATTTAAGTTGACATAAGAAAAACTTGTTGCTTCTAGATAAACAGAAAATTTTAAATATCATGTATTACAGTTACTGCATTCAAGTTGGAAGAACTTGAAAGAGTTGTCTTTATAATTTATAAGGTACGACTTTGATATAAATCGTTCACAGGAAACCAACTCATACTAACAGATAGATACCTAAATTTCAATTCAAATCACCCGAATACAGTAAAGAAAGGTGTTATTAAGTCATTATATGAGCAAAGACTAACTGTTCAAATGATAACAAATTCAACAAGGAAAAAACAATTATAAAAAATGTTCTTGCTGGAAACAATTACCCTACGAAATTTATTAACAAAGAATTAAATTTAATGTCAAAATAGCATTCAAGACTAGAAATACACTGAAATCACTAATTTCGAAAACAAAAACACCCAACAAAACCCAAAATTGAAAAAACTGCATATACAAGATTCTTTGCGAAAGCAATACATTTTATATGGGAGAAACATCAAAACCATTAAACATACGAATTAATGAACACAAGAATTACATAAATAAACGACAATTTGAAAAATCGAAATTTTGTGAACATGCTTGAAAACTAGGCCATAAAATACAATATGACAATTCAGCTATACTTCACAAAGAACAACATAACACAAAACGAAAAATAAAAGAGTCTGCATTAATTCTTTTGGATGAAGACCAGAAAACGAAATCAGAATAGGCCTGGTTTCTTGAATATACAGTTTTTTGTTTCGATTGTGGTGTTATTTCCCAAGAACACTTAAAAATAATCAAGAATATACCACAAACAATATTTAGAAGACTATAAAAGTTTTGTTTAATAATCCCTTAGCACACATAGTACATTATATTTGATATTACATTAAGAACGAAAGTTGTGTAACGCCGAATTTCAACTGTGGAAAAATATATAGATGAAATGACAAACTAACGGCCAATATCACTAATTAATAATAATAAGCATAATTTTCAGTTTTCTATTATCACTTAAAGCATTGGAAGCTATTTTTTTATCCGTCTTACATGCCCAAGCTCGTGAAACTGCTTTTCTATTTTGCTAATTCTTCCTTGGCATACAGGCGGCAAATTTGGAAAATAAGCGAGAAATTTGTGTCCGTGTGTTATCTCCATAACCAATGATTTGTAGAATGGTTATTTTGTGCATTTCTGTTAAATGAACCATTGTTCTAAGATAATTAAGTACAATTAATGAAATTCAAATGACAATAGCACTGACACTGATCACCACTGTCATGCAGACACACAACAAGATGCTAAGGCTATGAGTTTGAAGAAAATAAACATAAAACTTTTTTTTTAAATATAACCGAATTCTACCTATAACTAAAAAGCTAAAAATAATTGTAACAAAATACAACTCTACCAAATAAATAACACATTCAATGTTGTTAGGTACCTACCTAGGAAGAAAAAATGTAAATATTAAAACGTGCTCATTCTGTATCAATTAATTACCTACCAATCTAGTATATTTTGAAGCCGGTGCCAAGCAAATCTAAAATCCTTCATTGCGTACTTATCAAATAATTCATGAAACTTGATTGTTGCTTGGCACCGCCTTCAAAAATATACTAGATTGGTAGGTAATTAATTTGTACAGAATGAGCACCTTTTAATGTTTACATTTTTCACTTTCTGGGTAGGTACCTAATAACATGAAATGTGTTATTTATTTGTTAGAATCGTATTTTGTTAAAATTATTTATAGCTTTTTAGTTATAGGTAGAAGTCGGTTATATTAAAAAAAAAACTTTATTTTTAAATTTTTATTTTTTTGAACTCAGGTAGTGTTCCTTCTTTATTTTTTATTGTGAATGTATAACCTTAATAGACAGAACCAGGAAACATCGAAAGCCTCAACATTACACAATCATAATTTTTCATTTAATTGACAGGTAAATCTTTAAGAACAAAATGTACTAGTACGCGTTGACTTAATTAACCCAAAATATATTTATGCCTTATGGACTACGCCATGTAACATTTTTTCAACTTTTTTTGACAACCCTGTATAACTATAGACAACTCCACTCCAACCTATGTACCAACCATACTCTACATACGACTGCCCACGGACAAACATAAGTTTGTTAGCTGCCTTCTGTAAACTATAGGACGGAGTAGAATCCATCCCATATTTACGGTGTCAAATCCGTCCTATATTTCAGCCATACTATATAACTCCTTGTGGGCTACCCCATAAATTATTTCAGTTTTAACATTTTATATTATCGCCCTGTGCAATATTAATTCCTCTCCACACTTTATGCAACTTCTTATGGGCTATAAAAGAAATAATTTTTTAATCACACGGTATAAATATAATTCAACTCCAGCATATATTTCAACCATGCTGTAAATGATTTGCTTATGTCCACATCATAACACAGTTTTTTAAATCACCTTATATAATTTTAATTTCACATTTTCTCCAACATTTTTATACCACCAAACGTCCAGTCCACCCTATATTCCAACCATCCTGTATATACAGCTGCCTACGGACCACTATCAGTCTAGTCCGTCCTATATTTCAATCTTCATAAATGCAACTCCTTCTATCATTTTGCTTTGTGATTTTGTCTGCTATAACTAAACATCCTGTCTATAAACGCACCAAATAGCAGTTTAAAGTTTGACATGTGTTGTCACTGAATTTTCTATTAGTCCGGCAGAATGTGACAACCAAAAGCACCGTCTTCTCAAAATGGAAAAATTTGCATTTCAATTGGTATTTGCCTAGTATACAAACAAAACGAGATTGGTACTCATTAATATAAGGAGTCGAAAATGCTATGCTTTACTACCTATGTGCTTAAGATGTACATAGAAAATTTTCAAATTCGCAATTAAAACTTCCAGTGCCTAAAATTACCGTACTATTACGTTGGAATTAAAATATTTATGAGGAAATGTCCGTTATGTCATTTCGATGAAATTTTTGATAAGAATTTTGGAATTTTCGGCGATTTTCTGAAAACTGCAAGTTGCATGTCGCAGAAAAGTATATGAAATCACCTAAGGATTTTTCTTAATAGATTAAACGTTAAAAAACTATCCACATCCATAAGGAGTTATCGAAAAATCGACTAAAATATTAGGGATAATGGTCGATTTCCATGCACGCATGTGTTCATAAAATTTTATCACTTTACCAAGAGAATTCTTTTCCAAAATTTGAAGTTTCACCAATCTGAATATATACTCTTAAACAAGACCATGTTCATTCAAAACGGTGCACCACAGGAGAAGAAATCAGGTAACATACATACAAAAAAAAACAGGAAAAAAAACGCGACGAAGTGATAACCTCCTCCTTTTTGGAAGTCGGTTAAAAACTGTTTTTGTTTCAGGAACACAGGAATGGTTTTTGCTAACTATCTACATATATAGAGCTAAATGGGAATTAAGTATTTAGTGTGATCAAATCTTAGATCATGTACCTCCTAGGTATAGCCTGTCAAGCACAAAATCGTTGGAAGGCTAGAAAGAGAGAGCTATAGAGACAATAACAGCCTATTTCACTTAGTGAGTGGAAGCAGCCAATGAACAATATGCTGAACGTATTTGATTGGAAACTGCCAATCGAGTGAAATAGTCTCTTGCCCTCTCCCTCTTTAGTCTTACCACGACATTTGTACATGACAGGCTATATCTAGAACGTACATGATCTAAGGTTGACATAAAATATTTTTTTGTGTTAATTGTTGTAATTAATTTGAAAACACTTAATATTTCCGAAACAGTTAAAAATATGTGTAGGACATTGTACATGAGTTATGTCTAGAGAACCCAAAAAATAAATAATATACAGGGGCTTGCACTTAAAATAAGAAAGTTGGTACTGACCACTGTGACATGACACAGACTAGATAATTTTTTTTGCTGAAAAAATGCGCATTTAAAAATACAAATCGACGAGTTCAAGCGTTTTTCCCTACAAGCCTTCCCTTTTCCGTTATCGAATTTTTTCCATTTGGCTGTTCCACGCTGTATACAAAGTCTACAAATAATTTGTAAAATAAAACATAATGACTCCATAGCTATACCAGCACAAACATGTTTGTCGAAAATACGATTGCAAAACAAAAACAAAAAGATTTATCCATATATTCTATGAAATCGCTCAAACTATCCATTAAATTAAAATGTTATTATCCCCAAAATGTTTATTTTTGCCAATATTCCACCAGAAGCATTCTCAAATCGTTCGCATCTATTCACGTAATTTCAAATGTCTGACGACTATAATAGAAGCATTAGTTTAATCCATCATAATGGTTTTTACAATAATACTCACATATAAGAAATTTCGTAGTCATATATGAATAAAGCGCCATGCAATGGACATAAAAGTACCATTAGTACAATACGAACTGTGTAATTATTTTTCATTTGCATGAAATTTAAATTATGGTTTTGTAATTCAGAATCAATAGAAAACATCTCAATTTAGTAATTTAGATATGAAGGATGATGATGTTCTAATGTCTATTTAAATTATTTACATACTGCGTTTTCAAAACAACATATGAAAAAACGTTAACATTGACCTATGATATTTAAATAATAATGCCAATTATTTAGTGCTGAAGGAATATTATGAAATCGAATTAAAATTATTCTAGAACAAATACAAAATTAAAAAAAACTACTTTAGAATAAAATATGAGAGTAAAATCGTTAAAAGAACATTAAACTTTATTGCTCAAATTTGTACCTTTGGTTTTATTTCCACTACAAAGTAATATGTAAAATTTTTATTGATAAAAATTTAAAAAAATATACTTTCTAAGTATACAAGGTATTTGAAATACCTAAAGGTAAACAACAATATCATTTTAAATTCGACAAGACACCAAAATGTGTGCAATTTACTACATAGGTCACCGAAACTCATACACAGAGGGCGTTTTTCGGTTTTCATGACATTTAGTGATGCTACATTGATTTTATGAAAGCAGGTTTTTTGTGTTAATCAACTGTGTTTCTTAATAGCAAAAATACCGTTCAAACTCAGCCATAGCTTGAAAAGGGTTACCGATTAAAGTGCACATTGAAAACTAGTTGCTGATGATATGCTGATTTTGAAAAATCAGCCAACCACCAAAAAAACATTTGAAAATTGTAGCTCGATCGTAACCTAAGGTGGCAAGAGAGAGCTGACAGCCTAGATATATCAAAATGGATCGTATTCAAAATTGTGCATGAAAATGTTGGTTTGAGAAAGCTCTTTTCCAAGTCGATGCCATGTAGAACAGCAGGCAAGTTGATGGCCTCTGTATTTTGGGAATTTTCTTCGACGTTCTTGCGAGCCATGGCAAAAAAAACACGGCAATGCAGCTCAGTAGAAAAGCAATTCTTTCATTTTTTCAATATTTTTTTCATATCAAATCTGGTTGTATATTGTTGCCAAAATCAACTATGTACTATAACGCTATTAGACGTTATGTAGTAAAGAAATGAATAATTCGTTCACATGGAAAAATATAATCAATTATATCGAAACAGCAGATTACTTACTAATACTTACAAAGAAGAAGCAGTCGAGTTTTTTAAAATTAAATGAAGGTTTCTTATCGATACATTTTTGAAACGGCGCTATACAAGAGATATAGCTACACAAAATGAAGTCAATAACATATTTCAGTTTATCAACACAGTCTATTATTTCGAATTAGTTTCATTATAATTGCACATGAAAAATACTAACACAAAAAAAAATCCAAAATTGACAGGTATTTGTGAGAATTCGTGATAATTAAAATCACCTCGTTTATTCAATAAAAACATTTTATTATTGGCCGATACAAAAAAAAAGTGACACCATAATTTTTTTTCGAATACATGAACAAACCCCTAAGGTTGACAAGTGCCCACTATCCAACCCATAAGCCGAAGGCGATAAAGATAAAATTCAATTATATACGATTTAAATTGTTTCAACAGCACCCTATTCTCCAGATCTGGCGCCAATTGATTTCCACCTGTTCACAGATTATAAAAAGATACTCTAGGGAAAAAGATTTTGCTTCGATGATGATGTTACAATGAATCTCAATTTCAGCTATAACCTTTTGAGAATTTAGATTCAACGCAATTTACGAAGGCTGCCTTTTATATTTCGGGATTGGACAACCCTAGTGTTGCAATCTGACAACTGACAGCTCTATCGTAAAGTTTGACATTTTTGAGGTTATACGTACTCAGAACGTTTTGACATACGAGCGCTATGTGTTGTTTACAGTAACTTAAAGGATTCATCTCGGCCAAAAATGGAATTAAATCGTGAACATTTTCGTGCGATTATTTTTTACAACTTTCGACGTGGATTACGTCAGCAAGAGTGCATGGATGAACTTAATTTAATTTTTGGCAATGAAACTCCATCAAGGACCACTGTTAATCGATGGTATAGTGAATTCAATCGAGGTCGTAGTTCACTCCAAGACGAATTTCCTGAAGGTCGTCCAAAAACAGTTGTTGTTCCGGAAACCATTGATGCTGTGCACGAACTGATATTGCAAAATCGTCATGTGACCTATCGTGAGATTGAGTCAAGCTTACACATTAGTAAGACCACCATACATTCAATATTACATAAACATTAGAATGTGAGAAAAATTTGTTCGCGTTGGTTCCCACACAATTTGTCAATCGTTCAAAAAACGGCTCGTGTCGATTGGTCGAAAGAAAAGCTCAAAAAAAAAACGATCGCGGTGCTTCAAAACACGTTTATGACATAGTGGCAGGTGATGAATCGTGGATTTACGCGTATGAGCCCGAAAGTAAACAGCAGTCGACTGTATGGGTGTTTCAAGATGAGCCGAATCCAACAAAAGTTGTTCGCGCACGAAGCACTTTCAAGCAAATTATCGCCTGTTTTTTCGGAAAAACTGGACATGTCGCAACCGTACCACTAGAACAACGCAGAACAGTCAATTCTGAGTGGTACACAACCATTTGTTTGCCAGTTGTCTTCCAAGAAATGAGGAAAACCAACCGCCGCAGACGGATCACTCTTCACCACGACAATGCGAGCTCTCACACAACTGCATTTTTGACCACTCAGAAAATGGATTTGATGAGTCATCCGCCGTATAGTCCTGACTTGTCACCAAATGACTTCTTTTATTCCCGTACGTAAAAAACAAACTGAGAGGTCAACGTTTTTCGACACCTGAAGAAGCGGTTGCTGCGTTCCGAATGCATGTTTTGGAGATACCTCAATCAGAGTGGAAAAAGTGCTTCGACAATTGATTCAAACGCATGCAAAAGTGTATAGATCTTCATGAGGAATATTTTGTAAAACAATAAAGCGATTTTCGATGATTAATATTTGTTTTTGTTCTCTAATCCCGAAATATAAAGAGCAGCACTCGTATTACAGAGGTAACTAGTGTAAATCTAATGAGTTCTCTTAAAAGGTGTTTTAAGTCTCCTATTTTTAATTAATCTCTTGTATATTATAACAAACTGCTTGCTTTGATTAAGTTTCAAACTTAGTATTTAGAATACCAAAAAATACTTTGTAATTTCATGTTTAATAATAATCGGAATGTGTTAAAGAAGGCTCTATATCATAAAAAACGAAAGTAAAACATTTGTTTTGAACACTAATTTTACGAACTCTTTTTGGGAATTTTGTTGTTCAATATTTGGGCTCTCTAATATGAAGGATATTTAATAAGTTTTTGTAATGTTAATATCCTTGAGGTCCAAAATTGTCACCAATACAATACAGAGTCAACTAATTCACACTGTTATTCTCGGCTCCAAAGAGAAGTTATAGAAATTTAAAAACATCAAAACAATTTTAATAACTAAAAAAAATTGTGGCATTTAAAACAAAATACAACAATAAATCGCATAGTAATCTTAATTTTCGTTCCATAATAACACTGGCTGGGGTCTGACCTATGGACTGGTACAAAGACGAAAAATATGTCAATTAAAACCAGTCTCTTTGGTAGTCAGAGACTACCTCTGACAAATGGCTGTTAATGGTTCTATTCATCCGGTCAACAATTCCATCCAATTGCGGATTTATCTAATGCTGTTGTACGTGTTTTATTGATCTTCAAAAACTTGCAGACGTCTTGGACTTTCAAGTATATGTAGCGTTATTCCCAAAAAAAACTCAGTCATGGATCTAGTATAACCAACGCTTTTAGGGACTTAGATGATTTATACTTAAATCTTGGCCCAACCAAAAAATAGCTTGACGTTCTAATGTAGATGTCGGGAGATAAAGATTGTTCCGAAAAGATTAAGATTTCATCAACATTACATAGCTGGAAGAATCCATAGCATACAGAAAGGAGCAACCTTCGCAGTCGTTAGAATAAAGTTGAACTTCGTCGTCTCAATAAATTTAAATTAGGTAAAGACGGAGGGGAGGGTATGTACAGAATTTCCTTGCTTATCCTATACCAGAAAACGAGTTTAATAGAATTAAAAACAGTACGTAACAGCGAATTCAGATCACAAAAACAAATACACTTACGTTAATTGTATGAGCCTCATTTAAATAAAAAAATACCAAAAATTAATGTAAAAAACTAACATTTTGATCTAAGAAAAGCTGTGCTTAATCTATCACATACAGTATTAAAGATTTCAGAAATTTCTTTTTTACAAGTAAGACTTAACTTTGCAGTTACTCCGAAATATAAGCCAAAATTTGATATTATCAGTTCTATAGAGCAAACTGCTAGTAAAGTAAACTTTAGTGAAGCTCAAGAATATGGTTTAAGAGCAAACACTGAACTTGAAAAAATATACACATCAAAAATAATGTTTCTAAAAATGAACTATTTGAAATTAGAGCGTTAAAAAATGACAGAACTATAAAAATTTTAACAGCAATAAACGCAATGCCACAGACATTTTAAATAAAAATGAAAGATGAAAAAATACCAAACGTTTCAAGGTCGACTCGGACTTCGTTGTCAATGGCTTTAAAATATGTAATGAAAATGTAAATTTACATATTTTAAAGCCATTGACAACAAATTCTGAATCGACTTTGAAACGTTTGGTATTTTCTTTCAATATACAGCTTTTTTAATTCAATTGTGGTGTTATTCCCAAGAAAACTTATAAATAATCAAGAACATGCCACAAATAAGATTAGAAGACAATAATCACACAATAATAGTACACTAAATTAAACAAAGATCTGTATATGTTCCTACAAAATAGTAAAATTTAATTTTAATTTTACTTTACATATTGAAACTGCTTACACATTTTGTCGTTGGTGCCTTTAATTATTTCATTATTTCAAAAATGTTATATTATTTAAAATATTTTAGAATAGAGTACACAAAAAAACCAAGCGTAATTCATTTAAAACGGCAATAGGGGCAACACAAAGTTTTGGTCTTAGGTACTTTTTGTCTATAAATAAATATATTTATTCAAAGACAAACTAAAACACAATTCTAAGTTAAAACGAACAACAGCTTGACAAAAAAAAAGAAACCTAAAAACCTTCAATCATTATGGGTTATTCATCCATTGTGAGCCAGTTCTCTCTTGAATGCCATGTAGTTTCGTCCTATTAAACAAAGTTAATTTAATATTTAAAATGATGGCTGTTCTCGTACGTCTACCGAAGCAGGCGGGTTCGACCCACACGGCCCCAGACATAATTGGTCGGCATCTACGGATATCAAAGGACTGTCAGAAAATATATATTCTCTCATAGCAAGCAACTTTAGATTTTTAGGCTTCAAAAATCCATCATCTGTTATAATAAGCCCCACCGAAAAAAGATGAGGTAAAATATTTTATGAAAACAACAACTTCTCAACGTGAGACCCTTCATTTAAAAAATGAATGCTACCCGCATATTCAACAATTGTTCGCAGAATTATTATTTAATATGATGATGAATAATAAAAAATATATGAAAACATTTACAGATATCGAAATAACTTATCTTACAATAATCGCTATGCAGGAAAATGCTGTTTTTAGTATGATATAATTGTATTATTTCCAAAATAAACGTTTTTGACAAGAAATCTTATATCAGGTTTTTAAGTGATTGTCAAAAGATATATCATTTAATTCTAGAGGGTCAACCAAAACGGTTTATTTTGTGAAATATAACCCTCAAGAATTTGAGAAGTTATATTTGAATCTTTCAATGGATGTTAAATCTATAGATTCACATACGCTGAAACGTATGTACAAATAAATAAATTTACTTAATATTCTTTGTATCTCTCTACATAAAAAACATTAAAAAACTACATTAAAGAAAATATTTGCAAAATAGTAATTTCCTCTATCCAATCATTTTTAAAAAAGAATACTTATTATTTCTTTCAAACTTGATTAGCCTCTCACCAGCATTAAGTAACATATTTATGGAAAAATTTGAACAACAAGTAATTTTACAAAAGAAAATAAACTTTTATGTTGGTGGCGTTACGTTCACGATATATTTATTATTTGGGAACACAGTCTTGAAGAACAAGATAAATAATTAAATGACATAAATAACAAAGAACCAGCTATCAAATTCTTCCTAGATATTGAACAAAATACAAAAATGTCTTTCCTAGACATATTAATAACAAAAACAGTATCTTCATTCGAAACAGAAGTTTATAGAAAACCAACGCATACTAACAAATACCTAAATTTCAATTAAAATCATCTGAATACAGTAAAGAAAGGTTATTAAGTCATTATATGATAGAGCAAATACCAACTGTTCTGATGATAATATATTCAACACAGCAAAAAAATATAAAAAATGTTCTCACTGGAAACAATTACCCCACAAAATGTATTAACAAAGAGTAAACAGACTTGAACTGAGAACAAACCTTCCGAGAATCAACCCAGAAATTCTCTTATTAATACTGCTACTCAGGACAACAACATTACAGTCACAACTATACCATACATACAGGGTTTGTCAGAGATATTGAAAAGAGTGGGTAACATATTTAATGTTAAAACAACATTCCAAACAAGAAATAAACTGAAATAACTAATATCAAAAACAAAACCAACCAACAAAACTCAGAACTCAAAAAACTGCATATACAAGATTCCTTGCGAATGCAATAAATTTTATATTGGAGAAACATCGAGACCATTAAACGTACGAATAAATGAACACAAGAATTACATAAAGAAACGACAATTTGAAAAATCGAAAATTTGTGAACATGCTTGAGACTTAGGCCATAAAATACAATGTAACAATTAAACTATACTTCACAAAGAACAAAATAACACAAAACTAAAAATAAAAGAGTCTCCCTTAATTATTTTGAATGAAGACGATTGTATCGCTTCTACTTCTGTAGAATTCAATCGTTTCTGGTTATCGACAATTAAAGAAGAAATTATTATTGGTCATCTCCTTTTGAACAACCCAGTATTGGGGCAGTTCATAAGGTTTTTCTTAGGTTTTCCCTTATGACGATAATGACATCGCTGAAACAGCAGAGTTCTTTGATCGCATTTTTGTCAAATGCGCTATCTTATAACAAAGTGGTACCTAGGAACGCCACTTATAAATTCTAAAGACATTCTTTCAAATTCTTCCAATTTGAAAGATCTTTAACCATAATACATGATTTTTAGAAGTTTTTGTGCTACATCTATATACAAAAACAACAATTTTTTTTCTGATGTCAACTTAAATGTCATAAATCAAACTTACATTTTGCAATTTACGTTTTCAATACATTCAAGCCATTGACAACGAAGTCAGAATCGACTTTGAAATGTTTGGTTTTCTTTCAATATACAGGTTTTTACTTCGCTTGTGGTGTTATTCGCAAGAAAATATAAAAATAAACAAGATTATGCCTCACCTCAACCATAATATATCTCGGAGTTTTCATCGATCAACATTTAAAATGGATAAAACATATAAATCACAGATCGAAAAGAATAAGGTGTTAATTCACAGATTCTATAATCTCATAGATATTGTAAGCAGAAACCTTTTAACAATACTGTACACTTCATTTGCAGAACCTCTAATTAGATACTGCATAACTGCCTAGGAAATAGCCTAGAAAACAAAATGAACAAATTAGAAACTGCTTAAAATTTACTTAAAAAACCAATGTCTACTCCGACTTTTCAATGAACAAGACAAAACACCAGTGAAACACAAGGTCAATTACAAACGTAAACATAAAAACCGAGCTAATAAAAAAGAATGTAACAAAAAAGTCCTTCTTCTATTATGCCCCGAGCTTTTACAACATGCTACTAGCCAATATAAAAGTTATAAAAACCTATAAACAATATAAAAAAGAAGTAAAGAAATACCTAATAAATCATCTACAAATTATTATACTTACATGACCAGTCAATTAAAACTGTTTGCTACTTAGTGTAAACTAAATTATAACTATTAATACATACAAAACCACAACTTCAAGCGATTTAGCGTTTGGATTGATACCATAACAAAGGTATTAAGTTACTTTGGATGGCTTAGGCGATCCAAACACGGATTCAATTGAAGACGGAAGAGTTTTGAATGTCTCTTTCCCTAAAGCAACGATCTCTTATTTACCCAATTATCTATTTCTATCCATCTATTTCCTCATCTTCCTCAGATACCACATATTACTACTTACATTTGTAAAAATTGTAAAGGTACTTACGGAAAACTATATCTGTACCTAAGCATGTTAATTTGGTAATGTACACTCATAGTTTTGCACTTCAGCATTTGTTTCAACGCGCGTATACTGTAAGCTTTTCTCAGTGAAAGGATTATTTCAGTAGTTTCAAAAAGTGCAGCTACATACAAAACCACAAAGATACAAATCCACCAAGCAAAGAATTTAGTCTTCCAACATAATGGTATTGAATTTATTGTACTGAAACTTCAAATTTACTTCCTTCAGATTTTCTATCCAAAAAAAAAAAAAGAAAATATTTTTATCATTGCTTTTTAAGGAACGCCATTGTGAGCTAATTTGGTACAATGGTCAAAATAAAGAACATTCTGTAAGCTTGTTTAGTAGGTATTCGAATTTAGCTGCAACTTCGGATCACTGTAGAAACAGTTTACAGAAAAAATATTTTGGTTAACTAATTTGGCACAAACAGTTCAAGTCAGCCATTTACAGTTATTAAACTAAAATACAGTGTGTTAAAAGTGAAAATAAGAGAGAAAAGCATCCATAACTCCGTTATTTTTATGAATAACTATATCGAGTATTATATCGTTGAAAAGTTCTAAAAATTTCCGATTTTTTGAGGTCATAGCCAAATATGGTTTTCATTCAAAAAAAGATAAGTTTGTGTCATATCTCGAAAACGAGAGCTGTCACGCAAACGAGGACATCACAATCATATTCGGGATACAATTCCCTTCAATTTTGATATTTACACTTTTTTATAAATTCAAAAACAAAGGAGTTAGAGGGATTTGACCAAATCGACAGAATTTCGTTTTTTCAAAATATCTAGTTAGCCATGACGTTTTACACAAATCCGAATTATTTGTCATTGAGAATATTTCTTTGTTTTTTAAGCATTTTACCACACTTATTTTAATTAATAGTTAATTATTTCCCTTTTAAATGGTGCTAATAAAGGAAACGTAACATATGAAGTGGAACTGGTATGTATAAAAAGCCCAAATACAAAAGTTAGGTACTTATGCGGACTCTAGAGCCCGCAATAGTATTTGGGGCGAGTGTTCTGACGGGTTAAACAAGTTTTGATTTTTCGATACAATTAGTAAATTTCATGTAAGCTCAAAGCTTTCGGTGAACTTTTAGTGATTTTGGAGCATGTAGAAGAAAATTTTTACAAATAACTGAACAGTTAGTTAATACAATGTTTATTAATGTTTAATATTAGGTTCACACTGCTAAAACATATACCTGTATGTATTCTAGACTTAGGGAGCATCTTTCAATTTTGTGAGCCTTTTTTCGGTCATTTTAGACTCTTCCCCCCTTGAGGTGAGTTTTAGTGAGATTTTCCTGGACCCCCTCTTCACGGAGACTCGTGTACTTTATCCATCGAAATAATTGGACACGTGTCAACTGGGATTTCTGGTAGTCCAGGAAGACAATCACTGGAAACGTCTGCTTTTTCTTCGTCTATCCGCATCAAACTTTCATCTACAATGCACAACAGCTGTTTAGCACGACGCTTGAGTAAATGAATTGGTTGAATCCTGACAACAGTTTCTCGTCGAGGAGCTGACCTGTGCTTCTGCAGGTTTACACACGAAGCAAAGTAACTGCCGAATGTCTTACAACATCTATTATTAATAGTTTTATCATTTTCTAAGAGAGATGGACAGTAATAGTCATATGGCGTCTGCGAATAGCATTCATGCATCCCACCGGAAGACATTAACGATGCAGGATCGAAGCAAAAGATTTCAGATCTTGTTCACTAGGCTCTGGCACAATCTGTTCTCCGGCCAATTGAAGAATCGGATAAGGTGGAGATAAGAAACGACCGCGAGATACGTACATAATTTCTTTAAATATCTGTAACATTTTATATTTTTAACCGACTTCCAAAAAAGAGGAGGTTATCAATTCGTCGCGTATTTTTTTTTGCTTTTTTTTGTATGTATGTTACCTGATTTCTTCTCCTGTGGTGCACCGTTCTGAATGAATATGGTCTTGTTTAATAGAGTATATATCCGGATTGGTAAAACTTCAAATTTTGGAAAAGAATTCTATTGGTAAAGTGATAAAATTTGTGAATGAACACATGCTTGCATGGAAATCGACCAATATCCCTAATATTTTAGTCGATTTTTCGGTAACTCCTTACGAATGTGTATAGTTTTTTAACGTTTAATCTTTTAAGGATGATCCTGAAGTGATCTCATATACTTTAGGCGACGTGCAACTTGCAGTTTTGCAGAAAATCGCCGAAAATTCCAAAATTCTTATCAAAAATTTCATCGAAATGACATAACGGACATTTCCTCTTAAATATTTTAATTCCAACGTCATAGTGCGGGAATTTTAGGCACTGGAAGTTTTAATAGCGAATTTGAAAATTTTCTTTGCACATCTCAAGCATATAGGTAGTAAAGCATAGAATTTTCGGTTCCTTAAATCAATGAGTACCAAGCCCGTTTTGTCTGTATACCAGGCAAATACATATTTAAATGCAAATTTTTCCATTTTGCGAAGACGGTGCTTTTGGTTGTCACATTCTCGCGGCCTAATAGAAAATTCAGTGACAACACATGTCAAACTTTAAAGTGCTATTTGGTGCGTTTATAGACAGGGTGTTTAGTTATAGCTATACAAAATCACAAAGTAAAGTGAAGTAATTGCATTTATTTGACGATTGAAATATAGGACGGACTAGAATGATAGTGGTCCATAGGCAGCCGTATATACAGGATGGTTGGAATATAGGGTGGACATGACATTTGGTGGTATAAAAATGTTGGAAAAAATGAGACATTAAAATTATATAGGGTGATTAAAAAACTGTTATGATTATGATGTGGACATAAGCGAATCATATACAGGATGGTTGAAATATATGGTGGAGTTGAAGTATACTATACAGTATGATTAAAAAAATATTTCTTTTATAACCCATAAGAAGTTGCATAAAGTGTTTAGAGGAATTAATGTTACATAGGGCGATAATATAAAATGTTAAAACTGAAATAACTTATGGGCTAACCCACAAAGATTTATATACTATGGTTGAAATATAGGACCGATTTGACTGTGTAAATATGGGATGGATTCTACTCCGTCCTATAGTTTACAGAAGGCAGCTAAAAAAATTATGCTTGTCCGTGGGCAGTCGTATGTACAGGATGGTTGGTATATAGGTTGGAGTGGAATTACCTATAGTTATACAGGGTTGTAAAAAAAAGTTGAAAAAAGGTTAGGTTAGGTTAGGTTAGGTATTTTTTTCCCTTTTTTTGTATGTCCTGAATTCTTCTCCTGTGGTGCACCGTTTTGAATGAATATGGTCTTTTTTAATAGAGTATATATCCGGATTGGTAAAACTTCAAATTTTGGAAAAGAATTCTATTGGTAAATTGATAAAATTTGTGAATGAACTCATGCGTGCATGGAAATCGACCAATATCCCTAATATTTTAGTCGATTTTTCGATAACTCCTTATGGATGTGTATAGTTTTTTAACGTTTAATCTATTAAGGGAAGATCCTTAGGTGATCTCATATACTTTTCTGCGACGTGCAACTTGCAGTTTTGCAGAAAATCGCCGAAAATTCCAAAATTCTTATCAAAAATTTCATCGAAATCATAAATATTTTAATTCGACTCGTGTACTTTATCCATCGAAATAATTGGACACGTGTCAACTGGGATTTCTGGTAGTCCAGGAAGACAATCACTGGAAACGTCTGCTTTTTCTTCGTCTATCCGCATCAAACTTTCGTCTACAATGCACAACAGCTGTTTAGCACGACGCTTGAGTAAATGAATTGGTTGAATCCTGACAACAGTTTCTCGTCGAGGAGCTGACCTGTGCTTCTGCAGGTTTACACACGAAGCAAAGTAACTGCCGAATGTCTTACAACATCTATTATTAATAGTTTTATCATTTTCTAAGAGAGATGGACAGTAATAGTCATATGGCGTCTGCGAATAGCATTCATGCATCCCACCGGAAGACATTAACGATGCAGGATCGAAGCAAAAGATTTCAGATCTTGTTCACTAGGCTCTGGCACAATCTGTTCTCCGGCCAATTGAAGAATCGGATAAGGTGGAGATAAGAAACGACCGCGAGATACGTACATAATTTCTTTAAATATCTGTAACATTTTATATTTTTAACCGACTTCCAAAAAAGAGGAGGTTATCAATTCGTCGCGTATTTTTTTTTTGCTTTTTTTTGTATGTATGTTACCTGATTTCTTCTCCTGTGGTGCACCGTTCTGAATGAATATGGTCTTGTTTAATAGAGTATATATCCGGATTGGTAAAACTTCAAATTTTGGAAAAGAATTCTATTGGTAAAGTGATAAAATTTGTGAATGAACACATGCTTGCATGGAAATCGACCAATATCCCTAATATTTTAGTCGATTTTTCGGTAACTCCTTACGAATGTGTATAGTTTTTTAACGTTTAATCTTTTAAGGATGATCCTGAAGTGATCTCATATACTTTAGGCGACGTGCAACTTGCAGTTTTGCAGAAAATCCCCGAAAATTCCAAAATTCTTATCAAAAATTTCATCGAAATGACATAACGGACATTTCCTCTTAAATATTTTAATTCCAACGTCATAGTGCGTTAATTTTAGGCACTGGAAGTTTTAATAGCGAATTTGAAAATTTTCTATCTACATCTTAAGCATATAGGTAGTAATGTTGAAAAAAGGTTACATGACGTAGTCCATAAGGCATAAATATATTTTGGGCTTATTAAATCAACGCGTACATTTTGTTCGTAAAGATTTACCTGTCATTTTAAATGAGAAAGTATCAATGTGTAATGATGAGGCTTTCGATGTTACCTGGTCTGTCTATTAAGGTTACACATACAAAATAAAAAATAAAGAATGAAAACATTTAAAAAATATATATAACTGACTTCTACCTATAACTAAAAAGCGAAAAATAATTATAACAAAATACAACTCTAGCAAATAAATAACATATTCAATGTTGTTAGGTACCTACCCAGGAAGTAACAAATGTAAACATTAAAAGGTGGTCATTCTGTACAAATTAATTAATTACCTACCAATCTAGTATATTTTTGAAGTCGGTGCCAAGCAACAGTCAAGTTTGATGAATTAGTATACAAGTACGCAATGAATGATTTTAGATTTGCTTGGCACCGGCTTCAAAATATACTAGATTGGTAGGTAATTAATTTGTACACAATGAGCACCTTTTAATGTTTACATTTTTTACTTCCTGGGTAGGTACCTAACAACATTGAATGTGTTATTTATTTGCTAGAGTTGTATTTTGTTATAACTATTTTTCGTTTTTTAGTTATAGGTAGAAGTCGGTTATATTTTTTTAAAAAATGTTCTATTTGACGTGAGATTTTCGACTATCTTCCCTGGGTTTGTTGAGATTTCATTGGACTCCTTCCCCCTATTATGAGCTCACGGAAAAAATGGATGCCCTCTTATGGGTAATTTCTTTCAACATTGAATTAAATTATGGATAATTCCAGTTGCGAGTATTTACACATTAACAATCCTTGCGTACAGTAAATTAAACTGTTGCGTCACGGTGAATCGTCAGTTAAAATTCAGCAAAGAAATCTGCATTTTCTTTTGTTTCGTCTCACAAAGCAATTGCACAAATGTGTACATGTACTATACGCAACAATAACGGTCTTCTTTTTAAAAATATTTCCCATGGGAGTCCACACGGTGCTCAATTATTTATTTATGTACTTACGCTCAATTAAAATTTAATATGAGCCATTCTCTTGTCACGTTTATCGTGACTATATGGAATAATAAGTGTCTCTCTTTGTGTTCCAAGGTAGTGAAATAAACATGAACAAATGTTAAAGTATACACGTTTTATTTCTAATAATAATCATATGTACAATTTCTATTATGCTACTTATATTTCCATAGGATCACACTGGGTTTAATAACCAAAATACATGCACAATATCAATTTTTTTTAATAAAGACAATATCAGTGATGTCTTCTGTTACATATCAAATTTTAACAATACAACTGTAACAGGTTTGAGGCTATTTGTCAAGTAAAACACCCTGAGAGATAGGTATGTGTTCTTAAATATACGTTGGAGCTTTACATTTGATGATTTTAATCAAATATGTGTTTAAATTAGTTTAGTGATGTGGAACATGTATTTCTGGTCAAAATTATATAACAAAATATTTATAAGTATGCAAAGGTAACAATAAAATAACTAGAAAAATGGCACAAAGTGCTGAGAAATAAAGCATTTTCATCGGACAATCTACTTTTTGTTGGTATAAGTTCCAAATTTGAAATTAAAAAAAAGAGTTAGCAAAATTTATATTAGCAATAAAGTACTCGGTTTATAAAGTATATAACACTGGTCAGTATAACAGGCAACCACGATGTGTACCACAAAACCAATACTAAAAAAATTAATTTTCTACTTACACAAATTATTTAACATACATGTTTGTTTAATAATTTCTCTAATAATTATTCGGATGGTAAAATACAGCATCAACTAAAAATTCTGTGACCACTACGATGAATTTGAGGATAAACGCCCGATAATTGAAACCAACTTTTCTGGAATATCCAATAACTGAGAACAACTACAACTTATTAAACTTTCATTCAGTTGGGCAATAGTCAATACTGTCTTTCATACCCTTAAAGAGTAACAGAATGACCGTTATCATAATCCGCTAAAGATCAGCAAAATGTCATTTGGATTGAAAAGTATTTTTCTGAAAAATAAATCTGGTATACAAAATTTATGTTCAGCGATTCTTGGGAATAATGGGGATTTTTCAAATGAATTTGTTAAAAAAAAACGCTACAGCAACTTGATGTAAGAAAAAGAAAATTAGGTAATGTTATGCGATATGATTATGAATGTAGGAAAGGCTGGTAACAGAATAAGAATACCAATGGATACCTAAAATATATGTCTGCGGAAAATCTAATATTATTCAATAATGATAACTAGATATATGATGATTTTTAATAAAAAGTGTTATTTGATTGTAAACAATTAGCTGAAAAATAAAAGCTAAGAAGTTCGGAATCTAAAACTCGGCTCAATTTAGATAAATACGAGGGTGAATCAAATATGAACCGGACTTTTCTGTTTCTCGCCCTGTAGGTAATTCGAGTGGCGTGACGTCTTGATATATGTTAGGTAGGGATGTTAAGAAGAGGGGAGTTCGTCGGTTTGGCGAGGCGTAGTCGATGCGCTGTTAGTAGCATCATGTCAGAGCAAGAGGTGCATACGTCTGTTGCGCAACGTGTTGTTATCAAATTTTTGGCGCGGGAGGGCGTTAGACCGTCTGAAATTTTGCGTCGACTATCTGCACAGTTCGGCAATGAAACACTTTCAAGGACCCAAGTGTACGACTGGCACAAAAAGTTTTCAGATGGCCGAGAGACAGTGGAAAATGAGCCTCATGCACGCCGTCCCACGACAAGCATCAATGAGGCGAATATCTACGCAATTCGTGAGCTGATTGAAGGTGGCCGCCACCTTACAGTATTGGCAATTGCTGAACACGTTGGAATATCATACGGGAGTACTCAATCAACCATTTCAGATGAGTTGGGTTACCGAAAAGTGTGTGCAAGATGGGTTCCTCGCCTTCTAAGGGAAGATCAGAAAGCCGTCTTGCCGTATGTGAAAGGCTGTTAGCAAGATATCGAGCAGAGGGGGATGAGATTTTGAGACATATTGTCACCTGTGATGAGACATGGGTGCATCATTATACCCCGGAGTCCAAAGGTGCAAGCATGGAATGGCGAAAACCTGGAGAGGCAGCACCGCGGAAAGCCAAGACCCGTCTTTCTGCAGGGAAAATTCTTGCAACAGTTTTTTGGGATTCGAAAGGCGTACTGCTGATCGATTTTCTGCACGAACGCCGTACAATTAATGCTGAGTATTACTGCGAACTACTCCAACAAGTGAAACTTGCCTATCGGTAAAAGAGGCGGGATATGTCTATCCGAAGTGTGATTCTGTTGCATGACAACGCTCGGCCACATACAGCTGCATTGACACAAGGTAAATTGAACAAAATGCATTAGGAAACCCTTGAACACCCGCCTTACAGTCCTGATTTGTCGCCATGTGACTACCACATGTTTGGGCCACTTAAAGAAGAACTGGGAGGCCACCACTTTGAGGACAACGAAGGTGTAGAAACGTTTGTGCGCAATTGGTTATCGACACGACCAGTTTCATTCTTTGAGAAAGGTATTAAAAAACTTCCGATTCGGTGGGCAAAATGTATACATAAGAGAGGAGACTATGTAGAAAAATAATTTGTATTGATCGTACCAATAAAATTTTTAAAACAAAAGTCCGGTTCATATTTGATTCACCTTCTTAATTACATAAGGTGGTGGTTTCTCTATAGTCGGTACGAAAATATTTAATTAAAGCAAAATTAAGACACGACAGAAATTTAAGATAATAAGAAAAGTTTAGAAGATTGGTCTCCAAAGAGAAAAAATTAGTAATTAATCTCAATAAATAAATTTTGTTGTTGTTTCAATTTACAATTCCAAATATTCAAGGCAAGTGTACTGAAATATTAAAATTAATAAAACGATTAATAATCAACAACTAACTAAAATTGGAATAATATGATTTAGACACTAAAATGTTGCTACCGCCTGTTTTATTGTAACCAGTATTATATACTTTTAAGGAAATCTGCTAATGTTAGGTATTAACATAAAAATACATTTTTGTCAAGAGAATATCAATTAGACTTTACAAGATGTAGATGTAGGGTGTCCAAATGTGATTATCTGATTTTCGGTTAAAGTCATTGGAAACACTTTCATTACATTAGAGTAATTAATCTCTGCTGAGTTGTATTCTAAAAATTATGGAAACAAATCTTCTGGAGAAAAGAAAGTACCATAACTTATCAGTTATGTTTACTTTTTATTTATATGTTATTACAGGGAAAATACAAAAAATACTAAAATAAAGGATTTGGAGCAACAAAACGATTGCGTCTGAAGATATTAACTTTTATTCATATGCGGATTTAGAGCATAAACTAATTAATTTGCAAGAAGAGTTACTTAAAAAAATGAATTAAGTTTAACCATGTAGCACAAGAATAAAAACTCAATTACTCAAAACACCAGTTTTGAATCTCAGACTGGTTAAACTTAATTTTTAATATCTTTTCTACAAAGTATAACCATAGAATCAAATATCTGATTAGTCATGTCTGGAAACAGTTTCTGTGAATTATACATAAAAAAATACAATTTGAAGAATTAAATAATCAAAGGATTGCACACTTTCTAGTAGTAGTTCAGAGGTACCACGAGATCAACATGACGCTATTCCTGATAATCGGGACCTAGACAATGCTTGACGTATTCAAAACAGGTACTTAATTTTTTGAACTGCAGAGACAATAAACTACTGGTCTGAAAATCCAACACATAAAGCCTTGCTATTTGAGACTTGCCTGTCAGAATTTGTTCCTTTCATCGTATTTGTTCGGCTTTAAGTCAAACTTAAAGAAAAGCTTTCTTTAATTCTTCAGGATGAATCAGAATTAACTAAGCCATCACAAACAGTACCAGATATGCAGACGATACTGAAAAAATAATGAATAGAACAGATTATAATGTGATATTTATAGAGTCTACGAAGGTCATTGATTGGTCTATCACTTCATAAGAATTTCCTTAATTTTTTTTCTGTAAGAGAAATTAGAAGATAGTGGGATTTCGGTAAATGATCAATAAAGACTTAGTATGTGAAAGACAGGTAAGTATATACTATGTAGTGTGGAAGATAAGTAGGTATTTTTTCTTTCAAAATATTTGGAAGGAAGAGTTTATGTAAAAAACAAAAATTGCAGCAGAACAGCCCTCAGTATGATTATCTATTTTGTTTTCGATGTGGTTCAGGCCTAGAGCACAAAAAACTTAAATTTCACCGGAGATACATTTTTTCTATTGAAGGAAGATAAGAAATAAAAATTCTCTGTAGACTAAGACCTTTTTAAACATCCGTCAGCTATAATCTGTTTAAGACACCCTTGGTTTTGAAAGCGGCTTACAAAATGTCACTTTAGTAAAATAAAATTCAAAATATACATAATACGAAAAGTTAGGGGGAATTCTCTTAACAATAGAAGAAAAAATATATAAATATCCAACAAAAAAAAATTTTTATCAATTTTAAGCAACTTTCTTTCTCACCCTACCAAAATTTGCTGAGTGTACGATGAAAATGAATAAGAAATTCACCGAATTTACAGAAAACATGTGAGTTAAAATATTAAAAACTATTCTCTTATTTGGTTCATTGAATAAAGAATGCTTTATATTGTCAGCGTTTCATTTCAAATGCCTGTACAGAATGAAATAGTCAACACGATGGTATTTCTAGAATATTAGTTCGAAATGTATATAGCAGTTGTCTAAAATGTACTGAAATTGAGAACACTAGAATACAATACCTAATAAAAGTAAATGTGTTCTGTAAATTTTCACATTGCTGTTTGTAATCCATTATTATTGTTCGTAAAAAAAACTTTTAAATTTAAAACTAAATGATCTACAGTGTGTCCGATTATGGACTAGCGATAATCTAAATACATGTAAAGCAACTAATTTAATACACAAATACACCATATACTAGGACTCAATAACCACCCCGTCATATAGCAGTCATTTAGTTTTTTTTTTTGATGACCTATTCTCTACGTGTGATCAAAAACGTTGATATCTTTTAAAGTTTTGGTCTTACTGAGATAAAAATAGGCTTATTCGACGGACAATAAAACTGTCTATCAACAACATTTCAAAACAAAGTGTTAACGTTTACTTAACTTTTGAAAAATAGATGAAATGCAAAAAAAGGGTCAAAAAATTATGCAAATCAACAAATTATTGCAAATCAATGCACAAGTAGTTCCGATTACCTTTCTTTTTTTGTCAATAAATCGAAAGTTATTGAGTTCGTCAATATTCAAATAACACATAGCAATTGCTAAAGAAATTTCCAAATCTAAATGACTAGGTGTCAGAAGATTTATAGTATTCAAGAAAATCTGGAAAACTGATATTCCACCTGAAACGATTCACTCAATTTGAATACTTTAAATCGATATATTGCAGTAGAATTCAAAGTTTAATTTTAAGGTAAAGGGGTCACATCAAATTGCTACACATATTTCCAAATCTAGATGTCAATATATGTCAAAAAAAATTACTGATCGAACAGGGTGTTTGGCCCCAACATGTTTTGAGGGATCTGAAATTTGTCCTGTTTTTTTAATACATTATGTTCATTAGTAAAATTTATATTCGAAATACTAGTTTAATAGCCATTTTTAATCCATACAGATATTCTATTGGATTTTCTTTATACTAATTAACAAAACCAACTGCAGCAGCTGTTAATAATGAATGATGTCTTCTCTGAAGAAATGTTTTGTCTGATTTCGACTGGTCGCACTAAGGGTGGATTCACACAATTCACACGATTTGTTAATTTGACGTACATTCAGCTGCTATTTCGTGGAATACCAGAGATAGTCTGTCGGGCATCTTGAGGCCTGCGGCCTACTCTGTGTCCGAGAATCCACGAAGGAAATCTCTCGGCGGCAATCTGACCTTCTAGATTCCTGCAAGCGTAGTACGCTTAATGAGTGGCAACATTGATTATGACGAAGAAAATGAGTGAGGGCTCATCGAAACGTAAAACTGTCTTTTCTAAGACAACTTAACCATAAACATGACAATCCCGAGAACATATTGCTGACATACACTGTGTTTATGGTTTCAGCAAGTAATAAGAATTTTATATCGTTTTAATGTTTACCTACGTGTGTAAGGTCCCGACAAAGGTCTTTTGTGCTTGCGCATAGGCTATGTCCAAACAACAATAACTCCTAAATTAATAAACATACTGTTGTGAACTTAATGTTGTATTGTAGCATAACTCAAAACTTTCGATTTAGCGAAAAAAATTAAAGGTTATCGGGACTACTTTTGCATTGGTTTGCAAAAGTTTGTTGTTTTGCATATTTTTTTAGCCTTTTTTGCATTTTATCTTTATTTCAAAAGTTTAGGAAACGTTAACACTTTGTTTTGAAATGTTGTTGCTAGAAAGTATTATTGTCCGTCGAATAAGCCTATTTTTATCTCAGTAGGACAAAAACTTTAAGAGATATGAACGTTTCTGTTCACACCTAGAGAATAGGTCATCAAAAAAACAAAATGGCTGCCATATGGCGGGGTGGGGTATTGAGCCCTAGTATATACTGAATTTGTGTATTAAAATAGTTGCTTTTCATGTATTTAGATTATCGCTAGTCCTTAACCGGACACACTGTATATAACCGACAACAGTGATGTTGTCAAATATTTCACAGAATAAAGCAATTCGGCTTCAAAAATCTCAAGTTATTGGTAAATCAGCACTAACTAGTAACGAGAAGGAAACAATCTTATTAGTTATTTTTGTGTTTTCTTGGGAATAACACCACAATTGAAATAAAATCCTGTATATTAGACGAAAAAAAAACAAACGTTTCAAAGTCGATTCTGACTTCGTTGTCAATGGCTTTATACGTATTGAAAATGTAAATTGCAAAATGAAAGTTTGATTTATGACATTTAAGTTGGACTTCAATCGTTTTGAAAAGATTCATCTCAAAGCGTTTCAATAGCTTTGTCTCTGCTATCGTCGGTCGCTGGTCCAATCAGCGTTCTCGTACCTGGCGGTTGATTGTCGGTGATGCGTAGCGTTAGTGACCGAAGAAGGCCTCTCCAAATATTTTCAATTTGGATGCTGGGCTCGCTAAGTATATTCTCGTTCGAAATTATATATGCTGTCGCTATAAATTTGCTTTTTACCAGTGCTGTTCCATCTGAATCACCCTGGCCTGGTGCAAGATTAAGTAGCCCGGACTTCGTTAGCTCTACCCTTTGACTAGCTATGTGGTGTTCCTTAACCCTGGTGTCCAACAGTCACTTTGTCTCCCAAGTATAAATATTGCCATATTCACAAGGTAGCTGTATATACAGTTATTTGGAACAGCTTGAGCGTCCGGCCTCGTTCTTGTATCATCATTCACCTGATGACGAAAGCAGCTACAAAGCTATTGAAACGTTGTGAGATCAACCACTTCAAGACGGTGGAAGTCAGGGGAAACATCGACGAATGACTGTCAATGTCTATTATCGGCAAAATATGAAGGAGGCTTTCGTCCTGTGATGGAAGGGATGTACTTGCTATATGTAACTATAACGTATATAAACTTTAACGGGTGAAAGAGAAATATACGTGTGTGGAGAAAACAGTTTTAACTGTTTAAAACTATTACGAAATTTTATTCATTATTTCTGGATTAGGTATTAAATGAAACAGTTTGTTTATGTGGAATACCAATTACTAAATAGGTATAAGTTATTTACCAAAATGGTATGTTTTAAGAAAGAAAAATCTGAAGAAATTTGATCAAAAACCCTGTATAGTACTTCTTAAAATTTCGTTGTATCTATTTATCAGTGACTGTTTCCATAGCTTTTCTTAAAAATTCAACAAACAACAAGTACTGTGGTAAAGGTAATTTAATTTTTATAGTGTTACGAAATTATTTGTAGCTTTGTCTTCCAAATCAACGTATTAAGTCTAGATGTTTGCATTTGGAACAGCCGGTATACTTTAATCCGAAATTTTTAAAGATGCGTATTTATTAAAGAACAAATCCAACATGAACAATTTTTATACAAATCGATGTTTTTTTTGCAATACTTATACATGTCCAATATGTCCACCGTCTGCTGTACAGTAACCATCTATGCGGTAACAGCGTGGCAAAACTGAAAAGAGAGGGCAATAGAGAGAGAAAGAGGCTATTTCACTCAATTAGGAGCATGCCTACACACGAGCAAGATTATCTACTGTTACTGAGTGCACGGCAGCTGTGATACGGTTTCGTAGATCGACCAGAGTTATTGGGACGTAAACAGCTTCCTTAACACAAACCCATACGAGATCATCTCACATGGGGTGAGATCAGGAGATCTCGGTGGCCAGAAGTGTAGAGCCAGGTCTTCATTTCGCCAGCTACCTATTAGCGCTCGAACTCTACCAGCCGCTTCTGAAACCATCATTGCCCGCCGAAACTTTGAAACTTCTCGTTCTATTCGTATGAAGATTGCTCATTTGGATTTGTACTTTAATTATACGAATTTTAAAAATTGGTCGATCATTTATAAGAACCCTGTATATAAAAACAAAATTAGAGGTAGTCACCTACTATATATACTATCTTTCCGATAAAAATATTAGTTTTTGCTTCATACAATTCTTACATTCCGAACTAACATCTTATAAAAATATCACCGTTTTATAACAAGCTGTACAATTGGTTTTCTACAGATTGAGCTGCACTCACTTTTAAAGAGCCGTAAGTCCGTAATCAGATTTAATTACAGGTTGAGGCGGACTGTGCACGGGCCCACATCCAGGTGAGGAGGAGAGCGGCGTTAGCGTGGGCCCCATGGAGCCTATATGCATGCCAGGATCACCGTGCAACATTCCACTGTGATGTAGTGACGACGGCGGCATGGGGTGTGCGTGAGAATGTGTGCCCATCGACGAGGGAATCTGGTGACCCGTCAAAGACATATCCAGCATGTTCTCCCCCAGACCGTCCATTTCTCTGTTGTTGTTTTTCCGTTTATCACTGTTATTAGACGAAGTGCTGTTCTGTGTTTTGCCACGAACTTTACTCCCCGATTTGGGGTTGGCGGCGGTCGTCACCCCGGCGGGATTCGTTTTTCTTCTGACGTTTTTCGTGTTGGGCAATTTGTTATCTTTCTTCCACTTCATTCGACGGTTCTGAAACCAGATTTTAATTTGTCGTTCCGAGAGGACTAATGCGTGTGCGATTTCAATGCGCCTTCGCCGTGTGAGGTATCGATTAGAGTAGAATTCTTTTTCCAATTCGAGGACTTGATGACGTGTATAGGCGGTACGTTGTCGCTTCGGCTCCATGCCGGGGGCGAAACCTCCATTGGCTGAAACAAAAGAAAGAAGTTCTGTATTTTGCTTAAACAAATGAAATGACAAAAACAGTATTGTTTAACAATTTAACGTTAGACGTTTAATCAGATATTGGAAAGAAAACATGTTATTATTCAAATTATACTTTTTTTTTCTGTCGCATATTTTAGAAGTGAAAACTTCTTTTCGCACGTTTAGCGATTTTTGGATGTGTAAAATATTGTCTTCTAAACGATGTTTGTGACATATTCTTGATTACTTGCATGTTTTTTTGGGCAACACCACAATCGAAATAAAACGACATATATTGAAGGGAAACCAAACGTTTCAAAGTCTATTCTGACTTCGTTCTCAATGGCTTTATATTTATTGATGTAAATTGCAAAACGAAAATTATTATGTCATTTAGATTGACATTAGAAATTCGTTGTTTTTAGATATACAGGTAACACAAAAAATTCTAAAGATCATGTATTATAGTTAAACAGCTTTCAAATTAGAAGAATTTGAAAGAGTTGTCTTTAGAATTTATAAGTGGCGTTCCTAGATACGACTTTGAACAACCCAGTATCGGGATAGGTTATAATGTTTTTCCTAGGTTTTCCCTTATGACGTTAATGGGATCACTGAAACAGTAGAATTCTTTGATCGCATTTTTGGCGAATGCGCTATCTTATAACAAAGTCGTAACTAGGAACGCCACTTATAAATTCTAAAGACAACTCTTTCAAATTCTTCGAATTTGAAAGCTGTTTAACTATAATAGATGATCTTTAGAATTTTTTGTGCTACCTGTATATCTAAAAACAACGAATTTCTAATGTCCATTTAAATCTCATAATAATTTTCGTTTTGGAACAGACTTTGAAACGTTTGGTATTCCTTCAATATACGTCGTTTCATTTCGATTGTGGTGTTATTGCCCAAAAAAAACGTAAAAGTAGTTTAAAATATAACATACTAATGTTACCAGTATATACAGTGTGGATCAGCCCAATGGAATAAATTCGATAACGAAGAAAGGAGGGCCTGTTGGGATTTGTATTTTCAAATGCATATTTTTTCAACAAAAAGAAATTATCAAGGGTCATATAATTACCAAACAAACTTAAAGTGCTAAATAATAATAAATATGTAATGAAAAATAAAATCGAAAGGTGGATAAAATATATAGTAGAGTAGGTGATTAATAGACAAATAACAAATTATATAGTTTGGAATGATCATAATATGACATTGAAACAACATAATGTAAAGAACTCCATTTTTATTTTATTTTTATTTTTTATTCTGATAGGCTGTAAGTTTAAGTTTTAAAATTAATGTTAATTTTAAGTGTAATTTTACTGCTTAGATTTAATATAGATTGTACTATACCAGTTCCTAAGTACAGGTACCTGTGTGTCCCTCTTTAGGAATTACATTACTTACATTTGTATTGTATTGTAATTGTTTTGGTAATAAAATAAAAAAATAAAATATGAGAGTGGCCAATACCAGCTCTCTTATTGTAAATTCAAGCCCCTGTATATTATTTATTTTTTGTATTCTGCAGAAAAGTCTAGACATAATTCATGTACTGTCCTATACCTATCTTCAACGGGCTCGGAAATATTATGTGTTTTCACATTTATTACAAAAATTAACATTAAAAAAAGAAAATTATGATTATTTCTTAATAATATCAAAAAAAAAACAGTAATGTCATTGTAGGAAATGTTCAAAATGCTTGCCGCAAAACGTCTTGGTAACATGCTAATCTGGAATAGAAATGTCTTCTAAGGTTACTCAACATCTCAGGCGTGACTGAACTAATCGCAAGCCTGATTTTATTTTAAGTAATCTAAGTTGAGGAGTTTAGTTTTGTATACAGTACTTTTGACATATCCCCACCAAAAGTAGTCCAATGGCGTCATATCAGAAGATCATGCTGGCCATTCTATCGATCCGTGACTCCCAGCCCACCGATTTCGAAAATTTTGGTTCAGGTACTGCCGGACGTTGATTTCGTAATGGGGCGGTGCTGCATTTTGCTGAAACCATATTGTATTGGCAGGAACTTGTGGATTAACTGGATGTTTGTCTAAGTTGGCGCGACATTATTTTGGAGCAGATCTAAATATTTATCTCCATTAAAGTTGCCATGTATGATAAAGAGACCTACGATATGATTTCCAACAATTCCTGACTAAACATTAACCTTTTCAGGATATTGCGTATGTTTCTCTGTCATCCAGTAAGGATTCTTATTAGACCAATAGCGGCAATTTTGACGATTCATATGACCGTGTATGGTAAATGGGCTCTCATCAGAACAAAACATCTTCTAATTGAATCACATTGTTATATAACCTTACCATCATTTGTTCATACAAATACGTTCTCCTATCGAAATAGTTTTCCTTGAGCTCCTGAGCTCGCATCGTTTTACAGGGATGCATTTTACTTTCTTTTAATACTCGAAAAATTGATGTGAGGCTAACGTTGAACAGTGGGGCTGCTTTTCGCCCAGAATTATGTGGGTTTTCTAGAAATTCAAGCATAAAATCCAATTTCGTATTATCACTCAGAGCATTGGCAGCTACTTTTGTTATCTGTCTTACATGACCAAACTCGCGAAACTGCTCTTTTATTGTTCCTTGAGATACAGGCGGCAAATTTGGAAAATTTTCGTGAAATAAGCGAGAAACTTCCATTTGTGTCCATGTGTTATCTCCATAACAAATCATTTGTAGAATGGTTATTTTGTGCATTTCTGTTAAATGAACCATTTTTCTGATATTATTATGTACAGTTAACGAAATTCAAACGACAATAGCACTGATCACTAATGTCATGCAGGCAGACAACAAGATGCTTAGACTATGAGTTTTGTCGAAAATGAACAAAATAGTTTTTTTTAATGAGTAAAAAGGAACGCAGGCATAGTTTTTACTTATCTCAATATCAAGAGCTAAATGGGAATTAAGTATTGAGTGTAATGTAGATAATTTGTGATGTAAAATAATTTACTTTTTTTAATGTTAATGAAGTCTAGAATTTTCTGGAGAATCCAAAAAATATTATTATTCCATTTTGATGTACCATACTGTATATAGTTAACTATTATATATTGTATACCACATTACGCATTTTATTCACCTCAACGCACCAGGTGGCAACGAAAATAGATAATGAGCGAATAATCGGTTATATGAGGGAAGGACTTTTATACATGTTTGCTATTTTTACATCAATAAGATTAAATTAAAAAGTAATTCATTAATGCTCTTTGAAATCCTATTTTTTTCAACTTTTTGAAGGTTGTGTTTTTCAATTTGCTGAGATCTTCAGTACCTATTGATCAATTATTTTATTTCAAATCTTAAAGTACTTTAATTCACTTTATTTATTATACTGAAAAAAATGTGACACCTTTGATAGGTCACCAGGGGCGGTTGTCCCTTAAGTCCACTCGTGCGCTGAACCACCAAATTTAATAAGCTTTTAATAAGGTTAAAAATCAACACAAAATGTTTAATAAATATCATTTCAATACCAACGAATTTATCAAAAGAACAATTTAAGCTCTAATCCAAACTTGTATTAAGACTTATATTCGCTTGAAAGAATATTTCACCGTGCACTTCGGCTAGCGCACGGTGAAATTTATATAGCTTCTATGAGATACGATATAACACCCTTAAAGCGTGAGATAGAAGATAACTAATGCAAATTATATGGAGCAATTGGCTGATTCTGGTACGCCACACGGAGACACCGAGCTGTGCTGATATTGACTGGACCTATCCGAACATTTCAATAATTCAAATTTTTGTTTACGTGATTTAATTAGGGGTTGCTTTGTTTTTGTCCTCGTAGTCTATGGAAGAATATTTAATATACAGAGTGTGTGAGTGTTTACATAACTGTGATAAATACATTTTTTTAAAAACAAAAACCGACTTCAAAAGAAAATTAACTAAAAAGCATGAAATAATATTTTGCTACAATTAAATACTTTTTATGAAGTCGGTGCCAAGCGAAAGTGAAAATATTTTGTTAGGTACATTGATGAGTTGAACTTTGCAACTTGGCGAATACTGTATTCCAGTAACTAGAAGCGAAAGCAGAAGGCTACGAGAATTATGCGAACCGACCTGAAGAGGGCAGATGTTACTCTGCCGAAACGTCGTCATTTTACCATCGATCCTGGCAGGGATCAGTTATCAACTACGCGGATGAATTCCCGGAAACCACCTAAAACATTTAGTGCCCGCGAAAACTTTAAAACAAATATATGTATGTATATATATAAACAAACCTTGTTCGTATTATAGTATTAGATTACTCCTATTTGATAACAATTTTATATCTTGACCGAGATGAAGATACTTTAATTTGTATCCGTTGTGTTACATCTTCAATTTAATCCTTTCAAATTCAGCTTATCCTCAATCTTGGAAGACAGCTAAAATCTGCCCTATATATAAGTCAGGCGACCGTGCTCTTATCAATAACTATAGACCAATTTCTATCTTGAATAATTTTTCCAAAATTTTAGAAAGCATTCTCTACAATCGCCTATACCAGTCTGCGGAAAATTACATATCTACGTATCAACATGGTTTTATGAACTCTCGTTCAACAGTTAGTAATCTGGCAGTCCTTGGGCAACATCTATGTGAAAGTCTAGATAGCGGAGGTCAAACAGATGTTATCTACACCGACTTCTCTAAAGCATTTGATAAAATCAGTCACAAAAGACTCCTTCTTAAAATGTCATGTCTAGGTGTTCCTAAAAATTACCTAAAAATTATTGAACTCTATTTGAATAATAGAACTCAATACGTTTACCTCAACGGGTTTTATTCAGATAAATTTCTAGTCACAAGTGGAGTTCCTCAAGGGTCGAATCTAGGTCCTTTATTGTTTTTAATTTACATCAATGACCTGGCCAGCACGTTAAAATGTAACAGATTATTGTTTGCAGATGATCTCAAAATATATACTACAATCTCAAGCTGGAATGACTGTCTTGCTCTGCAAGAAGAAATCAGTATGTTGGAAGAATGGTGTATAAATAATAAACTTTTTTTAAACATTCCCAAGTGTAAGGTCTTAACATTTAGCCGTAAAACGAATACAATAAAATTTCCGTACAGTATAAGCGATACCATTCTTGAAAGGGTTGACTCCATAAAAGACCTCGGCGTTTACTTTGATTCTAAACTTACATTTCAGCTCCACATTAACCTCACAATAAAATCAGCCTTTAGACAATATGGATTCATCATGCGAAACTGCAAATATTTTAATACTTCAGTTTTAATATCTCTATTTAACTGCTTAGTAAGAACAAAATTAGAATATAGTTCTATAATCTGGAATCCTATATACGAGCGATACATTTTGGATATAAAAAGGGTTAAAAAATTATTTTTGAAATATTTAACATTTAAAAATCGCGGAGTTTATCCCCAAAGAGGATGTGAGTATAATCTCTTACTACTCGAGTTCAATGTGATGTCCTTGAAAAGTCGCAGAGATCAGGCGTCAGTTATGTTTTTGTACAAGTTACTGAATAACATGATTGACTGTCCAGAGCTATTGTCTCAGATTGGAATTGTCATTCCTAGGGTTGTATCTAGGCATACGAGACCGTTTGAGTGCAAACGAGCTCGAACTAGTATCTTATTTAAAGCTCCAATATATCTGATGAGTAATAATGCTAATAGACTCTCAGAGGTGTGTGATTTATTCAACTGCTCAACGTACGAACTGAAAAATAAAGCACACTTGTACTTTTAGAGGACATTTCATTGAATATTTCATCCAGGTCCACAAATTCTTATGTATGTATTTACTTTATAACTAATTGTTTCTTTTTCTTTGGTCAATTTTTTAATTTCTTTTATACATGTCTGTATTCCAATTAATTTTAGTGTTAGTATAATTTTTTATATACTTTTTTCTGTCATCTTTATTTATTTTTTAATTACTCTGTAAATGGTTTTTACTGTTGGGTAGTAAAGGCTTTATTATTATTATTATTAAAGTCCTCTTTGAAGACAAACCTTGTCTACAGTTAATACAAATTGACGTAGAATGATTAGTGTTTATGTTTTGGACCATGTAAAAATTCTGTTTGTGAAGAATAATTTTTTTCTCTTAAAATTATGAATAAAAAGAAATCCTTTGATTTATGAATACACATTGTATATTCATATTAACTGACACTTATTTTAATTAACTCTTCTTATTTACAATTTACCGCAAGTTCCGAATAGTTAATACCCGTAACTCTATCAAATCTTATAATACCGGGGACTGCACCAAGACAGAATATAATAAGAAAATAGGTAAAAAGTTTTTTGCCATTCAATAAGAAACGATACAAGCTAAGTTATTTGAAAAAAATTTCTGACCACTTTGAGATATTACGGAAGTAATCTAACCTTTTTTTCAATTCGTCCCACGTTCCGAATAAAATTTTCAAATTTTATAATAATACCGGCTCCTCCACCAAGGCATGGAGTATATGTGAATAGGTAAAAATAGTTTTTCCCCATTTTCTAAGAAATGGTAAAAGCTATTTTAATGAAAAAAATATGGGACCACTTTTCTATATCCCCACACAGGATCCCGTAAAATGGTCGAAATTCCTCGAGCCGTTTCCGAGTAATCGGTGAACAAACATAAAAAAGTCGGTTAAAAAAAACATAGATACAGACGAATTGAGAACCTCCTTCTTTTTGAAGTCGGTTAAAAATGAGTATCAACTTTAACATTGACTATATTAAAAAACAATAATAAATCATTTCAAAACAAATTAGATATAAAATTGGCTGGTCCACCTAGGCCATATCTTAATTGAAAACAAGATTGCAAAATGCAAAATAAAGTATTTTCACGAAGTTTTAAAAGTGAAATTTATAATAAAAAGAAATGGTTGTGTGGATGTGATCCCATGAATACATTATTTTGTTTTCCTTGTATTATTTATGGCGGGGAATCAATTTCTACGGAAACTGGAGTGAAGGACTAAAACGTTAAATACGATGTCTCAGGAATGGCTAAATGCTCTTTCTGTGCTTAGTATTAAAAAAATATATTCAATAAATGCCAGACTTTAATAAAAAGGTCATTGAACATTTGGCTTTCGAAAAAAATCGACGAATATTTTAATTAATCAAAAATAAATACAGTATTAGCAAAGCTATGGTTTTGTTTTGTTACATCTTTGAATCTCAATATTTGACCAGTAAAGTGCACCACTAGTTTCGTAACCCACCCGCCGCCACTGTTAATGTCACATACGTATAGTAAAAATTTTACCCTAACACCAAACCATTATTTTTACACATAGAAAAGATGTCATTTTCATGAAATAAACCAAAACTGAGTGATTTACTTTTGCTTTGGTTACTCTGATGGAAAGCAAATCAACCAATATACCTAAAGCTTGCAGGTAGGTAAGTGTTCAGTCTCAAATTTCATCCCACTACGAATAGAAGTCTTTCTGCAAATTTGAAATTTCAGCAAATATTGAAGTACGCAATGCAGCATCACTCTACTCAAATTTCTGCTCCAACTATTGCCTCACTCAATTTAATAATCTTAAAAATACTAGCAATAATACACTTGATCTGGTTTTTTTAATATTTTGATGATCTCTGTTGTTGCAGCACTTGAATCAGTTTTTGACTGTGATGAGCATCATTCTGCTCTGGATATAGACCTACCATACAGTAGTTGCCCTAAACTGCAATCTACTGAATATATGTTCGATTTTAAGAATGCCAATTACAATACTATTGGTAAACTGATACTGGAGTCATCATTTTTGAATTTATTAGATTGTGAAGGATCTGATATTGAATCGTATACCCGACAGTTTCATGTTTTTTTAAGTAAAATTATTAATCAATATGTTCCTAAGTTTGCTATAAGACGTGATAAATTTCCCAAATTGATCTCTAAGGATTTCATACGGGCCATTTGTAGGAAGAAAAAATTTCATAAGCTTTTTAAAATTTATAATTCCTCTATTTACTATAATTTATTCAGAACTGAAAGGGCTCTATGTAATAAATTTATCTTACGTGACGAAACTAGTTTTAACATGGTGGTAGAAGAATCACTATCTGATAATTCCAAGAACTTGTTTAACTATGTGAATTCAATGTGTCGTAATAGGGCTCTCCCTGGAGTTATGCATCTGGACGATGAGATAGCTGACTCTGGTCGGGATATTGCCAATTTATTCGGAAAAAATTAGTAGTGTATATAATAATCTTGATTTATCATCGACCTTGGTTAAATTTGATTTTTTTAAAATGTTTTAGCAAATTGGTGTTTTTGGAATCTGACATTAAAAAAAGCCATAACTGATCTTGATGGTAACTCTTCCCCAGGTCATGATTGTATACACCTTCGACTGCTAAAGGACTTTAAAAAGGTTTTTGCTCCTTATTTAACTAGATTATTTAACTGGTTTATTTCTATAGGAACTTTTCCAAATTCCTGGAAAGCTAGTTTTGTCACACCCTTATTTAAAAATGGGGACAGATCTGATGTGAATAACTATAGACCTATTACAAAAAATTGTGTTTTTGGCAAATTAGTATACGATAAAATATCTTTATTTATATTCAAATTTATTACGCCTATGCAACTTGGTTTCTATCCATCCAGGTCCACACAGATGAATCTTTGTACCTACATAGAATATATAAATGATGCAATCAGTAAAAATTGTATTGTGGACTCTATTTATACAGATTTTCAACAAGCATTCGATCGTTAATTTCGGTCTCCTTGTTAGGAAGCTCTCGGCCTATGGTTTTCATGGACCATTACTACATTGGCTTGAATCTTTTTTAACAAATAGAAGTCAAATTGTTAAGATTAAAAATTTCGTATCTGAACCTTTTGATGTCACATCAGGAGTCGCTCAAGGCTCCCATCTTGGTTCCCTTCTATTCATACTTTTTATAAATGATTTAAATCAATAGATCAAAAATTCTCAATTTTTTTTATTTGCTGACGATGCGAAACTATATTAAAGCATTAAGTCAATTCAAGACAGAATCTCCCTACAAAATGATCTGGAGTCGCTTCTAAATTGGTGTTTTTTTAACGGTTTTACATGTAACCCAGTAAAATGCTTTGTCATAACTTTTGGTAAAGACTCTCCTAATATGTTTACGTATAATTGAAATGGAGCTAATCTTGGGAAGGTAGACGTAATTAAGGATCTCGGGGTATATATCGACCCAATTTAAAATTTTAATTCCACTTGGATTATGTCGAATCAAAAGCTACTAAACAAGTCAACTTCATCAAGAGATTTTCAAGTAAATTCACTAGGTTTGAAACTTTCAGAATTTTGTACTACGCGTTTGTATATCCTACTCTATCTTATTGTTCAGTCATTTGCAGACTGCATTGGGATTACCAAATTAAATCACTTGAATGACCTCGTAGAGCGTTTCCTCATTATTTTTCTTTCAAATGTGGTCAGCCTATGCACTTTACAAACAACTATTGTAACATTGCACAAACACTTAAAATTCCTGATCTGAACTCATCATTGACAAGAAGTGATATTGTTTTTGGTTTTAAAATCATTAACAACAACTTGTTGGGTAGGTTAAATTTTCACGTTCCTAAGCGACATCTTCGACACACTTCTTATTTTTATGTGTCTGAATATCACTGGTTATCGCCGATGGAAAGAATATCGGAACTTATAAATAATAACTGTTCGTGGCTTGATTTATATAATTGTAATGTTGCTAATGTTAGTATTAACTCAAAAGTTATATTTAATTATTCTTAATCATTTAAGTGTTGTTTTATTTTCGTTGGTTAATTATTTTTGTAGCGTTTCTTTGTATTCTTATACTTTGTTGTATAATTGTATGTAATGTAAATGGGGTTGTACCCCCTAAATTATAAATAAATAAATAAATAAAAATAAATAAAAACCCAATATACAATATATATATATATATATATATATATATATATATATATATATATATATATATATATATTGAACAAAAACATAATTATTCAAACCGGTTCACAAAACAAAACAATTACGCCAAATTGATAACATCCTCAATTTTCGAAGCTGATTAAAATAGAAAAACCGCAAACCTGAATATACCAGAACATGGAGTAAACCTGGGAGTAATAGGTTACTTTGGACAGATTGAAATAAAGGACAACGTAGAAAATTTGCAAAGGGATCTTTATAAATTCATGAAAATAAAGACAACAAAAAAGGAAGCAATATGGAAAGAATATGAAACTTGGAACTAGGCAAGAATTGAAAGAAATAGACAAACCATTTAGAGTAAATGTGGTAAGACTAACTAAAAAACAATTCAAAATAATCCTAGAATAAACAGAATAAAAACATGGACATCAGCTATTAAATAAAATTATGTTTTTTAAGCTATACACCAGAAGGCAAGATTAACAAAGATACAAAATACTTTTTACTCGGAGAAAGAAGAAGATATTTTTTAGTTTTCTTCCAGATCTTTCCTCAATTTGAATTGTTATTGCTATGTTTGGCTGCCTTATCTCCAATTTTACACAAATAATTTGTTTCTGTTTATAGATATATCGTTGTTTTAATGGTTTTATTTCAATAACATAAGACACATACCTATTTTCTGATTCATTTATTGAGATGAAATGGCAAATATAACCAGAGAATTTAAGCAAAGCTAAATCTGTCGTTAAATAATAATTATCTAAATAGACAGGGTATATATTTAATTGATTACAATTAGAATAACCAGATCTTTGCGAGAAGCAAACGAACGAAAATGTTATTAGGAAAGATAATAGTTTTATGAATACCAACTGACAAGTCTGTTCGGTCGTATTAACACCTTAATCTGAAATCATTGGACCATTAAAATTTTGAAATATCGTTCGGTGCAATGATAAACCTTGCGAGGAATCTGATTCGCCTTTTCAATTGTTACTGACCTTGTGCGAATCTGGTTTGGCTGTGCAATTGTTCGTCGCGGACATCCTAATCAACAAATCAAGTGGAAGATTAAAAATAAGCGAAACGTTTGATGGGGATTTTTTTTAATTTGGTATTGTTGGTAGCTAATCTCAACCACAAAAATTACAAATTGTTTAAATATTTTATCGGAAAGAGATTGTATATTTTATTTTATTGTATATCTAAACAAATTCCTGTACACCTGAGAAAACATGAAAAAATTAACCGACTTTTAAAAAGAACAAGAAAGTGCTGATTAAATATCTAATAATTTAGTAGATTTTTGAAATCTAAACAAATATGAAACGTTTCCAGCAACTTGTTACAGTGACCCGTAATAATATTCTAACAAGTTACAAGACCGGACCCTATATACACACACTAGATGTCACTGTCAGCAAATAGTAATTGGAAAGTCAGAAACCTCTACTGATTTCTAGATTAGTGACATGGAGCAGTCAAGAAATCTAAAGAATGTCAAATAGTTTGGTTCATTTTTAATTTCACATTAAAAATCAGATTGTAATTTGAATTTATAGGTAACTTGAAGTTAAAAGTTATCATCGTTGAATAAATATCATTATTTGGACGACAAAGGTGTAATTTAAAAAAGCAGGTTACGTAACAAATAGGAATCAGAAGTGGGATCAAAAAATGCAAAACCAAGGCGAATAGATCTTAAATAAGGTTAGTGCTAAATTACAAGACCAATTCAAATTATTGCAGGATAAAAAGCAAAAAGAATAAGAAATATTAGCGGAAGAAAAGGCAAAACGAACAAGAACAATTAGTGTAATTACTAAATGATAAAAGATAAAATATCAACAATTCGCCTGGTCATTGAAGGTAGGCATCGCCTAGCCCAGTTTTGTGAGATAGAAATTTATAACTGGGTCCAAGGGATGGTCCTGCCAATACAAACTAAATGTCTTTCTAAGCAAATGGCAACTGACAGTTCGGGAAACATTACTGATTTCTATGTTAATGACATGGAGCAATCCAGAAAACTCAAGAAAATTAAATAGTAGGTATATAAAGAAGTGTTCCGGTGTTCCGAGATAGAAGTGTTATCTCAGCTGGATAGCACGTTTCGGTTGGTAATATTTGTTGTTAAATTTGATACATTTCGTTAAATTTGAAGACGCGAGATGTAAAAACCGACATCTAGGATTTTCGGGGAAACTAGCACATACAGGTTTCGAATCTGGAGCCGTTCCACGTAATTGCTGTTACCCGTAATTCCTAGGTTAGAATGTTACGATGAATTTTCAGGTTAACTTCACCTGTCAGAGATATTGATTGGCACCTCAAAGAGAGTATTTAATATTGCTTGTTGTTACGTGAAGGATAGTTTGTGGCATATTTTTCAATATTTAAGCACTTTGTGGGAAATAACAACACAAGTCACGAAATTTGCTGTATATTTCCAAACGTTTCGGGAAAATTACAATTAAAATGTTTGACAGGTTATAAATCAAATACCATTGTCAACCATTTTAATTTTATATTTTAGAATGATGCCTTTTTCCTAGTTTCTATTCCAGTAACAACGGTGTCTGACTTAAACCCCGAATCGTTTTATATTTCACCTTCAACTGTGTGCCTATAAATCTCTAACCAAAACTCGTCTGTCCACTCCCTGTATGTATCTAAGTTGGGACATACCTAATACCTGTAGCTTCTACATAGGCTACTACTTATTCCTCAAATTCATAACAGGTTACAAATTCGAAAACAGATGTTTAAAAAGGAAGTAAATTGGCACTTAATTCAAAACTGCACCCGATAGTTAGGTAGTTAAGTTGTACCAAACAAGCACATGTGCTTACCTGTTGTATTTACTTGTTAATTATTTATTAAGTCGGTTAATTTCTATAAAATTTTTATATCAGAATTTTTGCTGTCCCCGCTATTAAAATATATTTAATAATTATCCTTGTAAAGGAAAAAATCATAATTATAGAGCTAATATAACCTGAAAAAAGAAGCCAGCAAATTTGTTGATATGATTTGGACGGTTTTTGCATTATATATCGGAACTGTAAATATATTAGTAACTATAAGTTAGAACAATAAAAATTGAATAAAAAATCAATAGAAATCGCAATCTCATGCATATACTACAACTTTGCCCTAATTTTGGAGTTTCACCCATTAAAAATGGTAATTATTTGTAATGAAGTTTCTGAAAACATCGTGCACATATATAGTGGAAAACACAGGATTTTTGTTTTTTGGGTAAGTAAGTTTCCAATTTTTATTAAATGTACAACAACGTTTAATTGTTGCAACTGGAAAATTTAAGTTCTAAAAGCAAATAACAATAAGATAAAAAGGCGCATGTCGTCATATTCATTGCTTGCGACCAAATAGTCAGAATTGCTCTAGCGCCTGGTTAGGTTAGCGAGCCAATTTCAGAACATATTGATCTACGAATATCAACAGTCATGACCTACTGTCACCAAAGGTAAAGCGACAACGCCGACAACTCTTTGACGTTAATGAATTATTTCATATCTACTTTTCTGTATGTTCTCAAGAACCTTAATAGACAATTACAGTTACTACACAACCACTTAAACCAAAAACACCCCAAAATAAAACTCACACTTGAAACCGAAACACTAAATTTCCTAGACCTAACAATTAAAAGGCAAGACACCAAACACACATTCTCCATACTTATATCATAAACCATCACATTCTGACCTTACCATCCACAATAGTTCACACCACCCTATACAACATAAATTTGCTGCATATCACTGTATGTTACACAGACATGTGACATTTCCACTTAACAAAACCCACTTTGATAAGAAACTTGAAAGAATCAAACTCATGGCAATTAACAATGGTTACACCACTTAACTTATCGACAACTTATTAAACAGAAAATTAAAGAAAATTGCTATTAAAGAAGTCTATCCCACTGACCCCAGTCTCATACCTAAATTATACCATACTCTCATATTCAATGGAACCCCCTCACAAAATATCTCCTAATTTTTACAAAACAGGAAGATATATACAGCCTTCACAACAATTTATATAGACATATAAAAAACAACAAAGACAAGACTGACAAAAATTCTAACACGGGTGTCTATGGGTTGAAGTGTGGAAGTTGCACCAATTTTTATATTGGTCAAACTGGAGAGCTTTCAATTCAAGATGGCGTGAACATACTACCTTAAAATACATTCGAAATTTTACATATACAAAACAAAAGTAAAAAAATATATCTTCTTGAATCAATCGACATTAATAAAAAAATAAATTCTCGGAATCTATTAAACGACCAAACTGATACCAATTCATCTGCATTACTTAATCTTAAAATCCATTTTAAATATTATTATATTATATTATTAACATCTACTGTCAACAATGTTGGATAAATGTGTAATTTAATTGACATATACCCAGCCCACTTCCTGAGAATTAAAACCTTTTAATTATCTTATTACCTTACGTGTAGTTTCTTTGTAAGAGATATAAATTTAGCATTCATTGTATTTCCTATTTCTGATGAAGCCAGAATTGGCGAAATATATGACAAATTTAAAGAAATAAAAAGTCAAAATTTAAACAAGTGTTTGTTGTTTTTTTTTAAGTAATCTTAATAGAAAACATTTTTATCTGAATCAGTGAACTTATGCGAGATTAAATTCCAAAAATGTTGTTTTTTTTTTCGGTTTTCTGGAACAGTTTATTTTACACTGGGTGGGTCACGTGAATATGATCCCTACGTTAAGTACCTTTAGTGTGTAGTATATATCATACGAATATTCCCAGAATTTAAAAGGCACATAAGCTTGATCCCTAGGAAACTGATATTGTAGAATAAATAAAGTGGTCTGCAAAATCACCTGATTTGACTCCTTTAGATAAAAAAGTTATATATGTTACACTTTCTGTAGTAGCAGCGAAGTAGTCTGTCTCATCTAGGCCTTCTACCGAAAGTACGTTAAAATTGTTGCTTATAAACTACCTTTTATATCACAATTACCAAAACAAAAAATATAGTTGTTACTTGTCCTCTCAAACTTGAAAGTGTCCACCACTATCGTGATAATCATTTAAAATTATTATTTAATAATTCTTTTGTTGGGGCATCTTTAAAAACTAAAATCTCGATTGGACTGTGTATAGCGATTTCAACGAAAACCATTGAACCATTCAGAACTGAAGATCTTATTTATGCTAGTGATAAAATTCGTGAGGAATCTGGACCACACCAAATATCGTTACTGACCTTGTCAGTATCTAGACTGTCGGTGCAATTGTTGTTTATATCGACAAAATGCACACTCATCGTTACAGGCAAAAAAAATGCTTCCAAAGAAGACGAAACTTGCTTTGTAAGACACTACCTTTGCCGGCTGCCGCCGCCAGCGTGCTCAGACAAAACGAAATTGTTAAAAGTCGTTCCATGGCAACACATTGCTGATCAGTAATTCTTCGAGCGTCAATAAAATTATATCCTTTGTTGATCTTCTAATTAGAAACATATTCAGACAACTTGTGCGTCTGTACCTATTGAAAAACGATTTAAATAAATACTGCCTCTTTATTCGCCATACAACTTGTTGAGTTGGTGCCAAGCTAGTTCACTTTTAAAATTCATTAACGCGGAATGACAAAGCAGAATCGTACAGCTGTACCTATCACACGGTTATTGCTTGTCATACATACCCCCATGTAAGAGCTTACATTTGATATTTTTTGAACGTTATCATGCTCATCGAAAGAATTCTACAATGTTTACATGTAGGCTAATAATCATAATTGGACACTAGCCCGCTTCCGTTTATTTCAATAATGTGTTAATTGACCATTTTAAAGCTTATTCTACGATTTGTGTTATAAAAATATCTAACTTAATCGAAATATGCCCATGATCATTTCAATAACAGCAAGCTGCAGTCAAAACCATTAGGATATGTTACCTGAAGACAGGTAAATGGGAGATTTATACTATATCCCGTTCCAGGGGCTCGCGAAGTGGTCCCGTATTTTTTTAATAACGTATCTTGTACCGTTGTTTAGAACTGAAAACTACTTCTTATTATGCCAAATGACTTAAAACTGTATAACGATTCATTATAAGATTCTGGGGGAGAAGACTATTAAATGAATCTCAGTATAATTAACAGACCTAAAGAATGATGCTACTCAGATCGTTTACAATAAGTCGATCCACCATCAAGTTAAAATCATATACAAAATTTTCTGAATACATAAACATGTTTAGATAACAAGTTATTATATTCAACAAACAAATAAATTATGCTTAAAAGTAAAATACCTTATTTTAGCCAACACAGTAATACCCCGAACTTAGGCGATAGGTGGGACCGAGCACTATCCGTGTAAGTCGAATTCGCGTAAGTCGGGGTACACTTTTGCATATAAACTCATACAAAGTATGCTTAACTGGGTCCGGAGAGTAAATAAAACAATAATTTAGCAAATAAATGTGTAACTAATTGTAAATAATAATCCAAATTATATTATAAAATCTATAAACACAATCCGAAGTTATTTTGATGTAAAAGGTTTCATAAAATCTAATAAAGTTGTCTGAGGAGTCAATGATTTTTTTCTTCTTCCCTAATATCTCCTTGTAGCATGCTAGTAATTTTTTTATTCCTTGTTTTGCGCTCTTTGTTGGAGTCTATGCTTTCCAATATTGCTAACCCTTTTTCAATTGAACTGCGGGCTTCTGTCAAGTTTCCAACTGCCATTTGATCTTCTAATTAAATTGGGCCCGAAGAATCAAAATTCTCAATGTATTCCTCTTATTTTTATGAGCTCAACAATTATAAGCTCCTGATTGCATGAATCAGCAGTTCTTGAACGTCATCACTATCCACTTCTAAATTTATTTGTTTACCAAGTTTGACAACGTTTTTAATCACATTACCAATTTTATTAGGCCCTGGCACTGATCCCGCCTGAGTCTCAGTGGAGGAAAAAAATATATACAGTTTTTTCCAGACGCCATTTACAGTTTTTTGTGAAATTGCATGCCAAGATTCTCCAACGATCCTCATGACATGTAAAACATTGAATTGTTTCCAAAAGTCTTTAACAGAGAGCTCGTCGGTTTGTCTCAAATCTTTATGCAGTGCGCAAACGATCGTCTCGTATACATAATAAGCTTTGAATGTTTTGATAAGTCCCTGGACCATCGGTTGAAGCAAGCTGGTTGTATTTGGTGGCACGTGCACAAGTGGGTCGGAACTAGTTAAAGTAGCAGGAGAATAACCTGGTGCGTTGTCGATAAATAGTATACCTTTAAAAGAGAAAAGACGCGGGATGTAAATTGCGACATCTAGGATTTTTGGAGAAACTGGCACATAGAGGTTCGGAATTGGGAACCGTTCCATGTAATTGCTGTTACCCGCAATTCCTAGATTAGAATGTCAGGATGAAATTTTCAGGTGAACTTCCCTGTCAGAGATATTCTTCGAGGGTCTTTCTTTTGTACGCAAGACAATATATATAACATACGAGGTGTGGCTATTAAGTAAAGGGACTGATATTGTAAAAAAAATATATTTTTATTTTATACATAATTACTTATTATCGCCTTCAATATACACCCCTTCTCTATCCCTACAACGCTCCATGCGAATTTTCCATTGTTGGAAACAGTGCTGGAAGTCATCTTCTGTCAACTCTTTCAGGACTCTTGCCGCTATCTTTTGAACAGCTTCTACGGATTCAAATCTCGTTCCTTTCAATGCACATTTCACCTTAGGGAAAAGATAAAAGTACACATGGTGCTAGGTCTGGTGAGTAAGGTGGATGTTCTAACACTGAGATGCTGAACTTGACTAGGAACCGCTTAACAGATAACGCGGAATGAGCTAGCGCATTGTCTTGGTGCAAAACCCACGATTTGTCCTTCCACATTGTCACGTAAAATTTGCCGTACACATTCTTTATCAATGCCTATAGATTCAGCAACTGCTCGAATACTTAATCGGCGGTCAGACCGAATCAAATTAGACTTTTGCCATTGCCATTGCCATCCGTTTTTGATGTTGAAGGACGACCTGGCCGCGAATCATCTTCAACGTCTTGTCGACCATCTTGAAAACGCTTAAACCATTCAAAAACACGAGTCCGCGGTAAACATTCACTGCCATACACTTCTTTTAATATATTATAGGTTTCGGTAGCGGAATTTAATAACAATTCGTTGCTCTATTATTACGCTAACCATTTTTCCGGCAAAATAAAATAACAAGACTAACGTAAATGAAGGTTATGTCTCAACGATGTTGTTTACAGAAACGAGACTAACTGCATTTTGAAGGGGAAGCCTCAAACCAAACAGCTATTAGTCAATGTTGATTGGCGCATGCGCACTCGTTCCACTGCAGTGTCAGTCCCGTTATTTAATAGCCACACCTCGTATATTGTTTCTGGTTATGGAACTATCATCAGTTGCGCTTCCCACAATTGGATGACCGACATCTAGGGTTTTTGCGTCTTCAAATTTAACGAAATGTCTGAAATATATAAAGAAGTGTTCGAGATGACATTCAATTGTGGAAAGCGCAACTAATGAAGGTTCCCTAACCAGAAACAATATATGTTATATATATTGTCATGCCTATAAAAGAATGACACCTCCAATAAAGTATTTAAAAGGGATTTGTTTAGTGGCAATAACGTTCGACTTCAGGTATGAATTGATTACTAAACTAGTTCTCAGAAAGGGAGGCGGTCACCCAAGCTTTACGATTCGGCTTCCAAATCACGGGTACACTAGCTTTAGATTTGTTTCTCAATGCTCTTGGATTTTCTGAGCGATAAACTAAGTTTAAGTTAAAGTCACCGGCTGCATTCGCGCCAAACATCAACTGTCAATTGATCTTTTGCAGCCTTAAAACCTGGAAAGGTTTTCCCTTCATGCGCTATAAAAGTTGTTTAAGGCATCTTCTTCCAGAAAAGACCCGTCTCATCCACGTTGAATTTCGTTTGGCTGGTATAGCCACATTCTTCTATCATAGCTTTGAATATCTTTAGATAGAGAGATGCAGCCTCTTTATCTGCACTTGCCACCTCTCCACTTTCTGCAATGCTATGCCAATTACAGCGTTACTAGCTTTGAACGTTTCATCCCAGCATCTTCTTTTAATTTCTCAAATATGAGTTTACCTTGAAAGCACACCTTGTTCCGATCAACAGGACAATTTTTCGCACCAACTTGATTATGCCGTTTACGAATGATGCTTGAATTCAAGAACTGAATGTTTTTCACAGCTTCGAAAATTTTTTCTTAACTTTTTGTAATTGTTCTGACTGTCTATTCCGATTTGAACCAAAAGAATCGGTTCTACTTCGTTAGGATGGTATAGTACATATCTCAGGTCATCTCACAACACAGAAAATAAGCACAAAATCGTAACTTTCTTGTACCTACGCGTCGATTCCGCGCTACACGTCTGAGCCTGTCGTAAGCTGCGGCGGGGGGAGTCAAAAACAAACGCCGCTTGACCTTGACTTCGCGGCCTTCACACAAAAGACGCATAGACGTGAAATTTAGAAAATCCTGTAACTCCAAATTCGCGTATGTCGAGGTAGTGTAAGTCGGGGTATTACTGTATCGACAAAGTTAATTAAATTTAAAAACTGCATGCCATTGCATCAGAAAAATTGTAAAATAAATAAGATTAATTAAAAAACAACAAACACTTGTTTAAATTTTCACTTTTCATTTCTTTAAATTTGACATATGTTTCGCCAAGTCTGGCTTCATCAAAAATTGGAAATACAATGAATGCTAAATTTATATTTTATACAAAGGGACTACGGGTAAGGTAATAAAATGATTAAAAGGTTTTAATTCTGGGGGATTTCCGAAGAAGTGGCTGGATATAGGTCAGTTAAATTGTACATTTATGAAATTGTTCGCAATAGATGTTAATAATATAATATAATATTATTTAGAGATGGATTTTAAGATTAAGTAATGGAGATGAATTGGCATCAGTTTGGTCGTTTAATAGATTAGGAGAATTTTTGTTTTTATTAATTTCTTGTGATTCAAGCAGATATAATTTTTTACGTTTGTTTTGTAAATATAAAATTTCAAGTGCGTTCTGATGTACATGATTTTCTTTCAGTAAGTGGTCCGCAAATATGGATTTGTTTGGTTGTTGATTTTCGAAAGCCCTAGTGTGTCCACGCCATCTTGAATTGAAAGATCTTCCAGTGTGACCAATATAAAAATTGGGGCAACTACCACAGTTCAACCAATAGACACCCGAGTTAGAATTTTTGTCAGTCTTGTCTTTGTTGTTTCTTATATGTCTAGATAAATTGTTGTTTGTTGTGAAGGCTGTATATATGTTCCTGTTCTGTAAAATTTGGGAGATTTTTTGTGAGGGGGTTCCATTGAATGTGAGAGAACGGTATAATTTAGGTATGGGATTGGGGTCAGTGGGATAGATTTCTTTATTGGCAATTTTCTTTAATTTTCTGTCTAATAAGTTGTCGATAAGTTAAGTGGTGTAACCATTGTTGACTGCCATGAGTTTGATTCTTTCAAGTTCCGTATCAAAGTCGGTTTTATTAAGGAGTATTGTCAAGAGTCTGTGTAACATACAGTGATATGCAACAAACTGATACAAATTCATCTCCATTACTGAATCTTAAAATCCATCTCTAAATAATATTATATTATATTATTAACATCTATTGCGAACAATTTCATAATGTATAATTTAACTGACCTATATCCAAGCCCACTTCTTCCGAAATTCCCCAGAATTAAAACCTTTTAATCATTTTATTACTTTACCTGTAGTTCCTTTGTATGTAATATAAATTGAGCATTCATTGTATTTCCAATTTCTTATGAACCCAAACTTGGCGAAACATATGTCAAATTTAAAGAAATAAAAAGTGAAAATTTAAAGAAGTGTTCGTTGTTTTTTAAGTAATCTTAAAAATGAATTTTCATCAAGTGAAGAGTGAAACAATCATCAATGTACAATAAATACATGAAAAAACAAAAATCGACTTAAAAAAAACAACCAAAAAGCATGAACTAATTTTTCACTACAATCAAATACTTTTTTCTGAAGTGCCAATTTGAACAGCGAATTTGCGAAGTACAACTTATAAATGTACTTCCCAAAATATTTCATTTTAGCTTGGCCTGGACTTCATGATGCAGAATCCAAATACAGACGACATACGAAAAAATAGAGGATGGAATCTATATCAGTATCAAGGAAAAATGAGAAAAATTATAAAGGAATGAATAATACATTTAGCGATCTAGCTTATGACGAAAGCATCGAGCACAAAGAACAACCATTGAATTGACTATGAGACAGAAAGCTAATAATAAAATAAATATTAAAATACATGTAACATGTATACATTCAAGAAATAAACAAAATTGTGGAGTATAAACAATATAATACTTAAAGAAAACAGGGGTACAGTGAGAAGTAAAGAAAAATACATGAGTAATTATTAGGAATACTCAAAGAAAGTCTTTGCTGGTAAAAAAATAAAGCAGGGGAATCCGATAAACTGAAAACTGATGACAAATGACCTGGAGAAACCTTATGGATAATTGCAATATTGTAGAACAATATGTTTATGAGTGCCGAATAGATTGTAAATGAATTATGTCAAAATATTACAAAATTTATTACACTAACTTTTGTCTTAAATAATGTGATTAATTATACTGTTTTGGTATTTACTTTATATACTGGGCAAATGTCAACGAAAACAGCGGTTCATTGAAGTGGATTCTAAAGATTTTTTAGAAATTGGAAGGCATTTTAACTTAAAAAAACATTTGCTGAGTATGCAAGAGAACTGGTCGCATAATTGAAAATTACAAATAGATTAAACTGATGATTGTTTCGGTCATTCCTTCGTGAAAGTTCATTTTAATTATATTAAAACACTAACCACTGCGGTAATTTTCACAAATTTATTATATTTTATTTGACAATTGTTTCACTCTGATGACTGGCTTCGTCAGAATTAAATATTAAAATAAATGCTAAACATCTGAATATATTATATAGTGTTGTAGGATAATAATGAGTAAATAGGTAGAAAGCACAATATGTTTACTATAAAATAATAGTGAAGGTAAAGCTCAAGATCACCATCCAAAGAGCTCTGTTGAACGTACAACTTTGCCACGGTATGAAGGAGAAAGAAGATTGGCAGATCTAAGCAAACTATTAGATCAACAATTTTTTATTTTACGTAGTCCTTTCCAGAAACTCGAAGAAATTTCTGATCTACACAGAGTAATGTGCCAGGTTGATGACTCAACACCACTGCGACTGACTCAACAACACGTCCAATTACACCACCAGACAACTGATCAGAAACTGCTGAAATGGAAAGAGAAGCCCTTTCTTGGAAGACACATAAAATAATCTCAACTAAGAACTATCTAAAGTACATCGTTGAAGACCCTTCTATTAACAACGACAGATGCAGGTACGGTTGCCAAACATCTGAGTCTATCCAACATATCACGGGAGGTTGCCAAGCGTTCTCTGCAACTGAATACAAAGAACGACACGATGCTGTGGCTAAAATACTGCACCAAGAGCTAGCACTGAAACTTGAACTATCACAGTTGGTAAGATTACCATACTATAAATACAAACCAGGAATCTGTTTTAGAAAATAACAACTACAAGCTGTGCTGGGACCGTACGATACTGACTGATCGGACTATTGCTCACAATAGACCAGATATAGTTTTGGTAGATAAAGTCGCTCGGAAAACAACTTTAATTGACATAGCAATTCCTAACAACAATAATATAAATGTCAAATAACCAAATATAGAGATTTGGAATTTCAAATAAAGACTCAGTTATGTCAACGACAGGACTAGTCCCAAAACATCTATTAAACAATTTAAAATACCTAGGTCTGGACGAAAATCTTTACAAACAAATGCAAAAAGCCGTCCTGTTAGGGTCAGCCCGGAGGGTCAGGAAATTCATGGGAAACTGCCGCCAAGACTCCAACCACGGGCCTGAAAACCTGGCAAGGGCTCCCACAGAGGGGAACCCTCTTGATATCTAGGATATCTGGGGTTTAGTGAATTTTTCCCTAAAGGCACTCTTAGCGTGCCTTAGAGGGAGTGTGATGTCATACATTGTATGGTCAAGTCGGTGAAGGTAAATATTATTAATATAATCTTGAATTTTGTCTTATATAAGTATATTCAGATTAAGTAAGGGAGACATGTTGGTATCAGTTTGGTTATTTAAAAAATGTGATGGATTTTTATTTTTATTGATCTCAAGTGATTCTAAAAGAGTTAATTTTTTACTTTTTTGTTCTAGATGTAAATTTCGAAAGTAGTTTGTGAAATATGATTTTCATTTAATAGATGGTCGGCAAATGTAGATATGTTGTATTTCTGAATTTCATAGACTTTTAAATGTTCAGACCATCTTGTTTTAGTGACCTTCCTGGGTGACCGATGTAAAATTTTGGGCAAGTACCACATGTTAACTTATAGACTCTTCAGTTTTCATACTTACTAATTTTATCTTTATTATATTTTATATGTTTGGTCAAATTATTGTTGGTTTTAAAGGCTTTTTGAATATTTCTGTTTAGTAGAAATTGAGAAATTTTTTCAGATGGAGAACTAATAAATGTAATGGATCGGTAAAATTTTGAATTAGAGTTGGGAGAGGAAGGGTATACTTGTTCTATAGATATAATACATTACATAAATATACTAAAAATAGACTATAACAAGATTCTCATAGACAATTAATCAAAAAATCGAGCATTTTTCGCTTGATTGGTTCTGAAAAGTTCACCACAAACTTGTGATATGAATTCTAGGCAAACCTATTAATGTTAAGGCTATTTCAGATAACCCCCTTACTAAAATGTTAATGAAGTGAACTTTTCAAATGTTATTAAGTAAATGAACAAAAGTTAATTATAGCAGACGATATTTGCAAAATAACGCAACTTGAACTGCGTAAAAGCTATATCGATTTGTAATTTAAATTTCTACTGCGTGGATATCGAGTTTCGACCCACATTTGCGTCTTTATCTTGCTAAGGCGTTTAACTTGCGGCATAAAGGTTGATAACATTTAGTGCTCGTAAAAATTTTGTAAGAATAAGAAGAATTTCTATTCCTAATAATTAAGCACATGACATTTGTTAGTGCTTTAGCTATAACCTAGTTCAATATATGTATGAAAGAAGTAATTAGAAGTAACAAATATAAAGATTTTTATGTTAAATTCTACATTTAATTAGCAAACAATCAGTTTTATCTAGAAACTAAATGGTAATATATTAAATATTTTGAAATATTCTACTAAGTTCCCACAATAATTTAATAAATGCTCTTACATTTTCATCAAATAATCTTACTTCGACTTCGCCTATACATTAGAATTAAATATATCAAAAATAGACTGCATCAATAATTTTGAATATTTTATTAAATTTGGGTGTACTAATTCAAAAATAAGTTTTTCTGTAAAAATAATGGATTGGTACGAAAAAAAGCCCATAAAGTAGTAAAATTCTCTGTGATATTTGAATTTTAGTCTATAAATGACTTTAGTTTTTAGGTTATTCTGTAGGATCTAAAATATTGTGTCCGTCACTATTTCAGATGAGATCTAATCATATTATTAAAGTCATCCTTTTTGATGGCACCACAAAATATGTTAATTCACTAAATTGTAAATTGTAAAATTGTGGGCACATTATTCCTTTACCCGGAAATATATAGAGTGTCTGACGAAAATAACTAAAAAATGTCAATATTAAGATTCTCAAAATTTGGCAACATAAGCACGCCAATAGCTTCTCTGACTAAAATTATTTCAGAACTCTGGCAGTTCCAGTTATACCGGAAGTAGACCACAACTTTCTTATATCAAATAGCACCCTATATGTTGTTGGATATTTGGATGCTACGTTAAATTCTAGAACTGTTTTATTAACCACATGATATCTCTAAATTTAACCATTCTCAAGATATTTGGATGTTTATGTCAAAAATGACAGATGCAGTCCTGCGGGAAATCGACAGTATACTCTAAACAACCATGTGTTTTAAAACGGTTTATTGCTATGACTTATTGCAAGACTCAAGCCACCAAACACCGCAGAAAAAATCTACAGGGATTTCTTTAAAAAAGTGAGTGAATTTCACAATATTGTAATGTTTTCATTTTCACAATCGGGTTCAGTTCAGTTCTTGGATTTATTTACAAACACTCCAACTCACTATAGTGTACTTCCACTACTTTTACACAATTTATATTCACATAACTATTCACAATTTCACTGCAATCGAATACTAAATGAATACTTCCGTCAGCTCTCCATATTTATAAATTACTTCGCGGAACCCTCCATAACGTCAAACAGCTGCCAAAAGATTTCCTTCATAGACTAGATTTTTCCAGAACTCCATCAAAGCAAGCCGCCGAGGCCGTGATGCCCCAGATAGACATTTCAAATTTCCCGAAATATCGGATGAAAGCCGATTTCAGGAATTATCAAAATCAACATTTTCAAATGGAAACTCCCAATTTTTCAGTCGGGATCTTATTCAGCACTAAAAATTAATGAAACTTTATTTATTCGCTATATGTAAATCTCATAACTTTCGATTAAATTACGAAATCCTTTTCCGCTCATTAAAATATGGTGACGACTTGCTTGGGAAAATCAGGTTGCCGTGGCCGCTAGAAAAATAGCTGGCGGCTACAAAATGTCACTCAGTTTTTCAAAATTGCCAACAATGCCAATATGGATATGATTTATGGAGAGAGTAATAAAGTATTCTCACGAACATATGAGACATTTGTTGCTAGATATTCGGCGAAGTAGAGGCCATCATAGAAAATAATTAAACGAATAATAGACAATTTTAAGAACTTCGGATCAGTCAAACCAACAATTAAGAAAAATAAGCCTGTTATTGATGAGGCCAATAGTAAAATTTCAACTTTGGCTCACTTTCAAGCGAATCCGAAACAAGTATTAGGCAAGAAGTACTAAAATTGGGATTTCCTAAAAAACAATTTTTATTGGACAATATCATTTAGTTAGATGACGCAAAATTCACCAACGGCTATTATAGCCAAATATGCCCCCCTCGTAAATCTTTTGGCGTGTTTTTGCGATTTTCAATATAATGAGTATTTTGAGAAATATTCCACGTTTTCGTTGGGACACCCTGTATACTCTGTACTACACAACTATGTAATAAATAGGGCTTCACACTAGACGAGAGTAGGCGAGAGTATCAACTATCTCGTCTCGGCCTCGTCAATTCCTAAAATATTAAGTCTCGTTCAAGACTCGTTCTCGTTTCGTTGCCAGTTGTTTCGTCTGGTTTAAATTTATATAATGGCAATAAATATTGTTCTTATCTTTACTACCGTATTTAGAGGCAATGAAAGTTGTCCCTTAAGTATTGAATTTATAATGGAATCAGTCGTATATAATAAGTTTACTGTTCTGCTCTAAATAAGCGGATCTACCAGATAAAAAATTTCGAGCACAAGAAAACCTTTTAATAGTATATACGTTTATTACCTTCCAGTTTAATATAGGCACATTTACTCAACGGAGAGTAAGGTAACCCAACGATCTGTTAAAAAAATTATTCAAACATAAAATATCAGTATGTGCCAGGATAAATATTTATGATAAGAGATACGGTACTATGAGAAGAAATTTACAATGAAATATTTCACAGAGTTTATATCTTGTAAAAGATATTGTTTTCTATGTAGAGCTTTTCTAAGTTTTCCATTAAAAACTTGATCAAATAAATTTTACGATACCATAAACGAGAATCTCGGGTTGCACTGTATGTGGTCTTGGTATCGCTCATAATACGTCTCGGTCTCGTCTCGCTAAAACGAGACGAGACGAGAAAATCTCGCTCTCGTGTGAAGCTCTAGCAATAAAATATTAAGTGCCTGCCGGATCAACTATTGTTACATTCGCCAAACCATAAGTATATCTATAAGTCAGATTGCCCTTACCCAGCATAGATTTCCTCATAGTTTGTTCATTTCGTCAGGCTGTTCATCAACTGAGCAGTATGTGAGCAGAAAATCTTTACGTCTCATATTAGGTAAATAAGAAATATGAGTATATGAAATAAATGCCATTAAGCTACAAAAAATTGGATGCATTTATATTTAAATAAAACTGTCCAAAACTTTAATGGAACCACCACCATGTTTTCATCAGCGAAACGCAAAATATAAAGTTTTCTCGCTACAGACTCATATATTTAAGGACTTCTACCACTGGCATTACAATTTAATTAAAATGCCAGATCATCATTAATTTTTATTAATAACGGTCAGAATATATTGTAAAAACATTAAACTGTTTAAAACGCTCTAATATTAATGGAAAGTGCAAATTTATTTCCATAATGCCGTATGTACACTGTAGTAGTTTTTAATATTTTCATTTATATTTTAAGGTTCGGTTTGTCGGGTGTCTGCTGTTGCATTTTAATAACAACCACGCCTTTTTGTACTAGAACGCTTTCACAGACTGGCGTGTATTAATAATTCAAAACTCGGGAAAATATTAATTGCTAATTTGCTGGAACATGAACGTATACGGCATTACTACTGTATTGTTTAGAAATGTTTGCCTGTAGGTTAGTATAAAAAAGAATCATATGAAAGTTCATTAAAATCGAAACACCCATGTAGAATCTCAGTTATGAGACCTGCTTAATAAACATGTCAATATATATGACATTTTCATTTTAACACTTTCACTGTTGACCAATTGTGAGTAAAAAGTAACCAAAAAAAAAACATTATCGAATGAAAAAACGAGACCTACACTCCGAAACATTTGGCAATATACACAAAGGACCCTCACAAATCTTACGAGTTTGGGTTTTCGGTCAAATTGGCTGCAATTTTGGAATGTTGTACATACTTGAAGTCATGATCAATAGTTATCACAGGCACAAAGTCTAAAAGTAGAGAGCTTTTGAGATATCAGCATATTAATGAACAAAAATAGACAATTAAGTCTTAGGTTATGACAGGAAATCATGATCTTCAAGGTCATTTTAAGACAAACTGATTTTTAAGCTAAGATTGCGTAATTTTTTATAACATTAGGAAAGAGTCTCTTAACGAAATAATAACTTAGGAATAAAACGATGTGAAATTCGTGATCTATATCTGTATTTGCTCCCTCTGTCGACAGTTGTTCCTCATCAACCTCAAGAGGAGCGAGCTTTTATTCTATTTGAAAGACTCAATCCTCGTAAATGCTGAAAATCTTGAAAATCATTTTGACCATGCAATGACCTTGAAGGTTACTTGCAAGGTCATGGTCAAAGGTTTCATGCCATATCCCATGACTTAATTACCTATAATTTTATATAGTGAGTAGTTCATACTGTGCAAGTTAACATGAATCTTGGATAGTACGAAAATTGTCTATTTTTGTTCATAATGACCCTGATATCTGAAAAAATGTCCATTTTTAGACTTTGTGCCTATAGAACTTTTGATCAGGATGTCATGAGGTGCAACATACCACAATTGCAGTCAATTTGACCGGGAACACAAACCCATATGATTTGTGCGGAGTCCTTTCGTGACTTGTGGTGTTATTTCCCAGAAAAAGCATTAAAACATATACCACAAATATCCTTCCGAAAACAAATGGTAGCTTATTACTGCCTAACACAAATATAGTATAAAAAACTCTAAAAAAACATATTAAAGTACAGTATTTTGATTTGGTACATACTGTTACAACGCATAAGTTGACATTATTAATAGACGAATTTCTCTATATTATTAACCGTAAAAAAACCGAATAAACACACACAATTATCATAAAATGTACAAAAAGAGGGACCCAAATTTCGAGTTTTAACCAGTATTCGACGGCAACTGATATGGATTATAAATGCCAATAAAGCCCTTCGTTCCTCGAAGTTTCCTTCGACTTCCATCGTCTTGAAGTGGTTGATCCCACAACCTGAAGACGATAGCAGATACACAGCTATTGAAACGTTGTGAGATCAATCATTTCAAGTGTTTGCCAAGGATACCAGCTACGACCTCAACGAAAATGAGGAACGAGTTAGGGACATTGTCTAGCATTGCACTTCAATACCTTATAGACTAAAGAATTGTAGGCGTTTGTTCTGCAACATTAATTTCATTTTTGGAAAAACTATCTATAATTAAGACTGTTGGAGTTACATTCAGACCAAGAGAGTAACTTCGAATTCAAGGTACAACATATATACTAGACCTTCAAAACAATAGATAGACAAAAAGATAGGGATGAGGATATTTCTGTTGGCCGATCTTTCAGCTGTACACAACAGCATATGACTGACTGCCTGAGTAGTACTCGAAATGGAGATGCAACTACCATGTGATTTGGCTCTGGTTCACCAGAAGAACCGTCCCATGAGGTTAACGAAGCATGTGGCAATCAGCGTTAGAATGAAGACCAGCTACGACCTCAAGGAAAATTTAGTCGAGTCCAAAAGAAAGTGATAAAGTCTCGCTCTACAACCCCCACGGGAGTAAGGGCAAGTCTCCAAAGATCACACCAGCTTGGGGTGGGTCATTCAAAGAAGTTAAAAGTCTTTATTACAGAGCCATAACATAGTCTATTGAAGAATCAATTCCTTATAATATTGTTTTTTTTTCTTTTCCACTCTTTGAAGAATCTTAGGCCCGAGTGATCGGTGTTTTTCAACATTAATTTCATTTTCTGTTTTTTTATATATATTCTGGAAGGTCATTAATAGCTACTAAACAAAACAGAAATAAAGAAAACCGTCTGAAGGACACAGGAGAAAACGATATAAAATATGAAACAAAAACTGCATCAAGAGCATAAAGTTATCATGTGGACATTTAATACTACAATTTATGAGTTTAAATTATATTAAAAATTTGCATCACTAAAGAAAAATATGGAATAACACATCATCAGTGAAGAGTTTTTTTGTTTACATAAGTGACAAAGTTACACACAATTCTTCTCTTTATTCTTATTCAAGTAGACGTTTTATTATAATTGGATTGCAGAGAATTCATTTTTTAATTAAAGAAATTATATATCTACGTGGTTCAAATATTAAATTATTATTATTAAATACACATTTGGGCATATTTATGGGGATTACAATTAATAGGTGATATTTATATAGTTATTTGGGATGCAGGAGAGTTTTTGATCAATATAAGATTCGAAAACACATTCAACATAGAATTCGATATTAAACATTAAGTATCAGTACAGAAAATTAAAATTTCAAACCACTGTTTTATTTGTTGTGTTGAAGTATATTAAAGAGGGCACTATATTTCAATAAACTGTGTATAGCTCTTGATTTAAAACTTATATTGTTATTTGATCAACGTAAAATTCGACACATAAATTACATTCAATATTAAACATTAAGAGTCTTCTAGTTTTTGATCAACATAACCACAATCGATAAAACGACGTCTTACAAAGTCATTCATATTAGAATTCGATATTAAACATTAAGTATCATTACAGAAAATTGAAGTTTCAAACCACTTTTTTATTTGTTGTGTTGGAGTCTATTAAAGAGGGCAGTATATTTCAATAAACTGTGTATAGCTCCTGATTTAAAACTTATATAGTTGTTTGGGATACATGACAGTTTTTGATCAACATAAGATTCTTACACATTCAAATTAGAATTCGATATTAAACATTAAGTATCATTACAGAGAATTAAAGTTTCAAACCACTGTTTTATTTGTTGTGTTGGAGTCTATTAAGAGGGCAGTATATTTCAATGAACTGTGAATAGCTCCTCATTTACAACTTTATGCTAAGATGAACAGAAAACATTTGAAATCATACAAGAATATTCAGAATGTTCAGCTACACCAATAAAACACTTACAGAATTGGTTAAATACAATTGTTAATAATAGATGTAGGTACGTTAGATAATGTGAGGCTATTGAATAATAATGTGACCTCATTCCAAATATGTAAATTACTATAAAATATTACGACATTATAAATTAATAAGCAAATGTATATAATGTGATGTGCACCTATATGTCTATAACTTGGTAATTTATTCCTGCCAATAAATTCACTGACGAAATTAATTATTGTCATACTCATATAACAATTAACCTTCCCAGTATTAGTGAATTATTTTACATCATGTTTTTATGTTCAGACGTTTTAAATTTTGGAAGAAGTCAAACTGTAATTTATTGTTCCTTGTTCCTATTGTTGAAAATATATTTTATACAAAGTGTTCCAGGTAAAAGTAACAACGTGGGGATTTCCGAAACGGCAAGAGATACAGGGTGGCTTAAATGAGACTAAAGTTGCGCTAGTCCAAGCCCAATCGCGTTCTGTATCGAAATTAAACATATCTACAGGAGTTTTTGAAATGTAGCAATGTAAATATATTTAATAAAATTTGGTAGTTTTTTAGCGACTAGGCCTTCTAGATTTTTGGGAAATAACACCACAATTCACGAAATTACTGTATATTTCCAAACGTTTCGGGGTCTAGGTCAGACCCTGTTGTTAATGGCAAAGAGGTTATGAAAAAAGGCAAAATTCTAAAATAAAAGATTATAGTGTTTGACAATATTTTTTGACTTATGACTTAACTACGAGAAATTTGATTTAAGAATATACAGGGTACCACAAAAACTTCCAAAGATCATTTAATAATAAAGTCCGTTTCAAACTGGAAAAATTTGAAAGGAGTGATCTTCAGAATTATATGTGGCGCTCCTAGGTGCACCAAAAATGTGATCAAAGAATTAAGAATTAAATTCATAAATGAAAACCTAGGGAAAACCTTATGAACTATCCCAATACTGGGTTGTTCACAAGGACATGACCGTTAGCAATTTTTTCATTAATCATCGGCAACCAGGACCGATTTAATTATACGGAGGTGGTAGCGATACAATCGCTCTCATTTAACCAATATCAGCAGACTCTATTAGTTTTATTTTCGTATAGTGTGCTTTATGTAATATAACTGAATTTTGAAATAGTATTTGATTGCCAAGGTCCGAATAATGTTCACAAATTTTGGTTTTTTCAAAATGTCGTTTTTAATGTAATTTTTGTGTTCGTTTATTCGAACATTTAGAGAAGGTTTTTCCAATACAGAAATTATTACATTTACCAAGAATTTCATATATGTTGTTGTTGTTTTTGATATAACTGATTTTAGTGTAGTTTTTGTTTTAAATCATGTTTAAATATCATATATGTTGGCCAGTGTTTTTAGAGACCCTGTATGTATGGTGAATGATACTTGTGTTTTTTGTCAATGTTTAAGCAGGAAACAACATAGTCAAATTTGTTATATCTTATGGCCACCATATTGGACTTATACGTCATTAAATAGCATATTTTTATTTATTTATGTCAACTACAATTACAATTATAATTATTTCAATTACATTTACAATAATGTGTGTTTGATATGTAATTCTGACACATAAGTGCTATTGCACTTGTAGATGTGTGCCATCATTACATATGAAACGAGATTTTCGACAATGTAAAACAGGCATAACCTTGGATGACAGAACATGTAAATTATTAAAAAAAAAAATTTGTTTCACCTAGTAAGGGTGAAAGAAAATGCCGTGTGTTTTGTCATAGCTGTATATCTCTATGTCAAAATTTTATTATTTACTTATTTGGTTTTATATGTTAAGATAAGTTGACTGAGAGTAGGTATACGCGAAAATATCACTTGTAGATCATAGTACATTAAAATTAGAGCACGCTTTGTATATTGGTGAACTCGATAGTATGTTTGTTCTAACTCTGCTACATAGCTCTAGTTCAGTGACTAGGTACATTAAAATTCAGCATACTTAAGATAGCAGAACAGTTGATCTGTCTATGAATAATTTTATACAATAACGCACGCGTCTACTGCAGCGATGTGAAGAGGAAGGAGAAAATATTTTGCACCGAATATTCACCACAGACGAGACTTGGGTTCACTACTATAGTCCGAAGAGTAAACGCGCGTCTATGGAGTGGAGGAGAAAAGACGTAGGAGCGCCAGTTAAAGAGAAGGTTACACTGTCAGCGGGAAAGATGTTGTGTACCGTGTTTTGAGACATGAGAGGAGTAATTGCGGTTGTTTCTCGAACTGAACAACGAACTGTGAACGTGCAGTATTATAGTGACCTCCTAAAAACCTCGGTAAAACCTGCCTACAGATCTAAACAACGCGATATTCCAATCCTTAGTGCGATATTGCTGCAAGACTACGCCAAACCGCATACAGCTCGGCTTACTATGGAAACATTGAACGCATTGGGTTGGGAAACACTAGAACACCCTCCTTATCCCGATTTGTCGACTTTTATTTATTTGGTCCATTAAAAGAGGCAGTTGGCGGACTGCGATTCGAAAGCAATACGGAGGTAGAATCTTTCATGCGCGAATGGTTAAGTGACAAGCCAAGATATGTTTACGAACAAACATCTCAAAGCTTCCGGAGAGGTGGAAAAAGTGTGTAGAGTGTGACGGAGACTCTCTAGACAAACTGTAAAAAATGTCAGCTCTGTAATTTAATAATAATTTTTTTTATAGTAAACTTCCTGTTTATATTTGAAACACCCTCGTAATACACCCAAATATTACAATATTTATGGACAATTTGCAACGTCACTGATTTGACGCGTTACATATTCAAATGTACGGGTAATAAGGATGCTCCGAATTTACAACTGTAATTCGTCTAACAGCCAGCTGAATGTAAGCTATTTGTGCATTGCATATAAATTCATGAGTCAAGGTGAGATATAGCATGAGATAACGCTAGTTTGTACGATGTAGTTTAAGCACAACTAATATTTGCAATGTGTATTTTATTTACATATATTTTAAGTAGAAAAAAAAACAAGTTTACCGAACTTTGAAGACAAAGAGATCAAATTAAGTGCTCAAAATGGCTAGCCATTATACAGGAGTCTAGACGTCGATACATAGATCTTTGTATTCGATTGAAAAGAGAGAATCTTGAATAACTCTACAAGAAACAATAATGCGGTTTCTTTTGTCTTCTATGTCGTGAACAGGAATTCCACTATAAACTAACGTTTTTAAATGCCCTCAAGTTGAAAAGTCTATGGGATTTAAATCAGATGAGCGAGCTGGCCAAAATTGAGGCCCAAATATTGAGCAGCCTGTACAACTATAATTCAATACCACACCACCTTGATACCTTTAAAACTACCCTGTATAGGTATAAATCCTCTCCACCCTACTGACTCTTTCTATTTTTCTATTGTTTAAATCACCCTGTATACATAGAAATTTACCTCGGCCCATATGTCAAGTATTCTACTTATGCAAGTGCTCTATATAAAAAAATCACATTTTTGAACCACACTGTATAACTATAATTTTACTCTACCATTTATTTTAACCAACATATGCAACTGTTTCTAAATATTTTTAAATTTAAACCCATATCAAGTATATTATAAAACAAATATCCTTACTGAATATGGTTATTTAACAATTTTTTTTTATTTTTATCCACTCTGTATAACTACAGTTTTACTCCACTCTTATTTCAACCAACTTGTATATGCAATTTCTTATCTACTACCCCATATCTCACTTATTTTTAATATTTTTTGATATCAGCTGTATAACTCTAATTTTACTACGTTCTGTATTTCAACCGACCACATTGCTTAATGCTCGAATGCACGCACGCGCACATTCACATCCACACTAACAGATACAGATACACACATACAACCATTTACTATATAGAAAATATCACCGTCATAATAATTTTTCGTTTCGATTCACTAATGGAATATCTTGTGTCATTTCACTCGACTGTAAGCCGTAAAAAACTTCGTTCCAATAAGAAACTGACTTCAAATGAATCAAAATGAAACCTGTTATAAACATCCTTTCATAGCATATTTCGACCTTTAAGCTAGATATTTGTGACGAAAATTTGACATTTATCGCTTTTTGCACATATTTTTCCGATTTTCATAAAAACGTTATATTTCACGTTATAGAAAAATATACGGAATCAAGCTGGAATCTATTTTTGTAGAATAAAATTTAAAATATTAAAGTTGCTTGAGCCGTCTAAGAGAAAACAGTGAGATTACTGTTTTTTTCTGATTTAATGGAAAACCATAATACTGTTTCTTTCTGATTTAATGGAAAACCGTAAATCTCATGTTTCAGTAATATTTCTTAATACAATGCCGTTTAAATCATTAAAATTTTCTAAGCCGTTTTTGAGTAATTACTGAGCATACATAAAAATAATTTGGTCAAGTGCGAGTTGGACTCGCATACTTAGGGTTCCGTACCACCTTCAAGATTCGAATATTCCAGTTTCAGACAAGCAGGGAATGAGTGCATTTTCTTATACTTACCCTTATATCTTTTAAAGGAAGCGTTTTAAATTTATAAAAAATATACACTTTGATTTTCCACACATAGACTTTTTATTTTATCTGTTTTAGGATTCGCTTGATTTTTATCACAATACATATGTATTTAATTTTCTAATTTACCCCCCAAAAAGAAACATTGGAGTTTTATTTTACTAATAAACTTTCAGAAATGGCTTTTGTAATCTACTGTCTGAGTTTTGAGGCTCTGTAGATTGGAAGAAAAACGGCAAAATAGGTCAAAGTTTAAATTATAAATTATTAAATCTGTTATTCAAATTATTTAAAAATATAAATAAAATATATTTTTCAAATTTTAAATAGTGTAGTTTCTAAAGTGGGAATTAAGTCAATGTTTAATATTTTTAATATCTTTTATACAAATGATTTAAAAATATGATATATTTGTAATTCACATAATGAGCCTTTTATCTGATATATTACATGATGCGTTTGAAAATTGAATCTTTATTTTCCATTTAATTGTATACTTTGTCCCTAAAATTACTATAGGGGTTTTCTAATAATTTATTTTCCGTTTAATTCTATTATTTGGAGACCAAATAATAGAATTAGGGATTTTTTTCATATTTTTTCTATTTTTCTATAAACAAAAAAATGAGCTCTTAGAGTTTGGGGAATAACGGCGAGAATGGGTAATTTTTTTCAAATATTTTTTAATATATTTTAAAATATTCATTTTAAAAAAATTAAAAAAATATATTTGCACCTATTCGTCATAATGAGCCCTGAGATTTGATATATATCATGACCCGTTAGAAACAATTATAATTTTTTATTTTCCATTTAATTCTATAATTTGCCCCCCAAAAAGAATATTAGGGGTTTCTTCTTATTTTTCCAGTGAAGTTCAGGTGAGGGGCTATACTTCCAGTTTTTCAAAAATTTTCAGCTTATAGTTTCGGAGATAAGGGGGAAATGGGTAAAATTTTTTATATTTTTGTTAATATCTTTTAATTAATTTATTTTATAAATATAGAAAAAATATATTTGTTTTCTTCATCATGAGCCCTTTTATTTGATATATAACATGCTGGGTTAGAAACAATTTTAATTTAATATTTTCCATTTAATTCTATAATTTGCCCCGAAAAAAATATTAGGGGTTTTTCCTTATTTTTCCAGTAGAGTTCAGGTGAGGAGGTATACCTCCATTGTTTTTTCAAAATTTTCCAGCTTATGGTTTCGGTGATAGGGGGGGGATGGGTAAAATTTTTTATATTTTTGTTAATATCTTTTAATTTTTTTTAAAAATTTGAAAAAAAATATTTTTTATCGTCGTAATGAGCCCTCTCATTTGATATATAACATGATGGGTTAGAAACAATTTTAATTTTATATTTTCCATTTAATTCTGTAATTGGCGTCCCAAAATTAAAAGTAGAGGTTTCTACTTATTTTTCCAGTAAACTTCAGGTCAGAACCTATAAATCTATCTTTTTTCAAAACTTTACGTTTTATAGTTTCGGAGATAAAGGGGGGGATGTGTAAATTTTGGTATATTTTTGTTAATATCTTTTTAAATATATATTTTTTAAATATGAAAAAAATATATTTGTGTTCCTCAGAATGAGACCTTTCATTATATATTACATGATGCGTTTGAAATTTTTTTTATTTTTAATTTTTATTTAATTCTATAATTTGCCCCCCGAAATTAATATTAATGGTTTCTCCTTATTTTTCCTGTAAAGTTCAGGCATCACTCTATATTTCCTATTTTTTCAAAATTTTAGGCCCCCCCTTAACTTAAGTAGTTTGGGAGATCAGGGGGGGAACGGTCGATTTTTTTAGTCCCCCCCCAGAAGTACCCCAAAAATCGTGCGATCGTGTCACCAGACTATACATTGATACCAAATTTCAACCTCGTCCGTCCAATAGTTTAGGAGAAAATTGCTGTGATGTGACAGAAGCAGAAATCCTGAGTGATATTATAAGGGTATCCGTATATTGTATATACGGAACCCTAAAAAGATGCCGACGAAATGATAACCTCCTCTATTTTAGAAATCGGTTAAAAACGGTGGCAGAAACTGAAAAAGATTGCAAGTTCGTAACAGATTCATCTATAAATTTTGTCAATTGCCAGGGGCGTACTTAAAATACGTTGCAGGGGCAGTTAGAACACGTGACCCCAGAAAAAGTACCAGCCTGTAGATTTTCATTATCGTTTCTGTGATCTTATTATGACAAGTTCAAACAGGAATGAATGCTCCAAAAATTAAGTAAATATCTCGAACACTGTAGTAATCAGAAGAAAAAAAAAAAGATTTCAACACCTTGTACATCGATCTCGAAGCGAAGCACATCTTGAAATATTTCGCAATTATTCACTTACACCCTGTATATTAAAACCCCTAGATCAAAGGTTTTAAAGTATTCTTCCTTATATGCTATGTTATGCAATCATGCTGCTATTCAGAGATTCATTTATTTAATGTTACTCCATAATATTATCAAACAAAAGATCTTTTTTTTGTAAAGTGGTGTATTTTTTTATATGATTGTATGAATGTTTTTCTAGAAATTGTTTTACTTACGGTGTATTGTAGTTTTATATCAAATACCTGGGTGACCGAGCTTCACTCAAGGTTTTATCATAAACGTACATATATCCAAATAATCGGACATTTGCTATGTAAACTAATTTAAACTCCCCTAACATAATGTTTTATTCTTACATATCTTATTTACATGGTATTCCAACAACCCTGTATATGCGACCGCTTTTGTTAATTCTACAAACACTTTTGTTTCCAAATTATTTCATTTATATTGTAACATTTTTGTAACACTTTGTATATCTATAATTCCGCTTCACCCTATATATGCAACTTTTCAAAGGCTACCTAATATAACATATTTTAAATCACACTGTATAACTATAATTTCACACCACCATATGTTTTAACTACCTTGTTTATGCATTTATTTATGGCCACCTAATGTATTTTTTTTGAACCACCATATATAATTATAATTCCAGTACTTCCTATATTGCAACCACCCCATAAATGTAAATGCTAATAAGCTACCTTATAGGTAAAACATTCTATTAACATTTTTTTAGCGACCTGCATAACAATACTTTTACTCCGCCCTGTATGTCAGCTATCATTAATTTCCAACTAATTATGAGGTACCCTACACAATTATTTTTTCTGGCTATATTTTAACCATCCTGCATAGCAACTCTTATGGACTATCTAACATATTTTGTTAGGCCCTGTATAATTATAATTTTACACCACCATTTCATATTATATGCATCAAAGTAAAATGCGAAATCATGAGATCTTACTCATCCAAAAACTACCTACCATGCCAATTTTTTCACCTTGAAAACTTGAAATGTCTAGCTATAAAAATGTAATGCTAGGAAAATATGAGAGAGGCATAAAATAGTTACATGTTCGGAACTTACAAATACAAAATTATAATTCCAGTATATCGTATATTCCAACCACCCTGTAAATGCAAATGCTAATAAGCCACCCTATAAGTATAACATTCTATTATCATTTTTTTAGCGACCCTGCATAACAATATTTTACTTCACCCTGTATGTCAGCTATCATTAATTTCCAACTGCTTATGGGGTACCATATAAAATTATTTTTTTCTCCCTTTTTTCTAACTATACTATAATTCCATTTGATTCTGTATTTAAACCTTATCCTGCATAGCAACTCTTATGTACCATCTAACATATTTTGAAAGACCCTGTATAATTATAATTTTACACCAATTCATATTATATGCGAAATCATGAGATCTTACTCATCCAAAAATTGCCTACTGTGCTAATTTTTTCACTTTGAAATGTCTAGGTATAAAAATATAAAGCTATGAGGCATAAAATAGTTACATGTTCGAAACATACAAACACAATTTTTATTGAAAGAATGTTTAAAAAAGTTTCACTTTCAAATAGGTCACCAAATCACCCTGTATTAAAAGCATTTTTACAACAGGAGTCACCCCTACGTAGGTTACCAAATTACCCTGTATTGAACGCCTTGAAATTACAAAGCAGCCGCCTTGATTGTCAAACTGTCAATACATTTTTTAACAATTTAATTTCTCTGTAAAACGATTTTTCCCAAAGATGAAACCCTCGCCAATCGATTTCGATCCATCGAAACTTCCAAATGGGAAAGTTTCATCGAAACCGTTAGTTAGAATTATAGTATTAAATATGTTTTCGATATACTGTATGTAAAATAACATAAATAAATAAATAAATAAAAATAAAATTTGGGGCACCCTTTTCTACAAATAAAAAAACAAAAAACCATCCAAATCAGTGAGTTTAAAATATCGAACTACCACAGCAAACGTAACCCAAACATGAAACCCAACACAATCGACGTAAACAACGCTTGATTAATCGCCCAGAAATTCTCCTAATTTTTATCTCTGTCTTTCATTACGTAACATGTCACCCGAATGGAATGTTGTCTGTGGGCACGCGCTCCTTCGTTAAAGTGTCTTTTCCATTTGTATATCACTGAGGTAATAATTTATATTTCATATCTAACACTAGATAAGACGAAACCGATTCTCGTCTGCGAAAGATAAATCATTGCTGTTGTGAGTATCATTGAATTGAATATACGACGTGAAATTGAATAGGTATGGGTAATCGATTCCTTAGTGAGGCTTAGGTTGCCTGTTTTTGTCGATGGCTAAAATAGTAATTGTTGGGAGTGAAGCCAAGATTCACTCACAATATATAAAACACTAAATGCATACTATTTGATAAACTTATGACTTAAAACTGTTAGCTTTTGCTAAATACAGGATGCGATTTGGAAAACTTATAATGGCTATATTTACAACCAGATGCGAAAAGACAAGATAATTTATATTTAAAAAAAAGAACCGACTTCAACGGGCTTAAAATAAAAACCGTTTAGAAACCGTGTCCAATCATTAACTATTTTCTTACAAATTTGTTTTATCCGATTTTAGGTACAATTCTATTGATTATTTTAGCGAATTCTTATCTCTCGCTCTCCCTCTAATTTGTATTTATTTAATATTATCCACATGTTTTTTAATTTTTACTAGCTGTCGGCCAGTGATCGAAATTCGACCAAATGTATCAATATCTATGGCAGGTTACGAAACTTGAAAATTTTAACTTGACATTCTATCCTAGGACTTTAGGGAGAATAGCAATTACACGGAAAGGATCCAAATTCGGAACCTCTGTGTGATAGTTTCCTCGAAAATCCTAAATGTCGGTCTTACATCTCGCTTCTACAAATAAGTAAGGAAATTCAAGTTTTTGTTCAGATATAATTCATAAGACTTTATTTGTGTTCAAATTCGTTATTCTTAATTTAATATGACAACAATTCAACCGCTAATGGGCTACCCTACATATTTATTTTTTCTAACCTCTAACATTTATTAAAATCCTCATTGTAATAATTCCATCTCATTATATATTTCCACCACTGTGTATTTTCAACTGCTCATGGACCACGCATAATATTTTTTAACATTTTTCAACCACCCAGTAAACCATTCTGTATATGCCACTGCCTATGAGCCGGTGGTTCTTGGAATAGAAGGTGCAGTAGAATTACAGTTATACAGGGTGATGCAAAAAATATTATACAGTGATGCATATACAGGGAGGCGGAAATGGAAATGTGCCATTTCGTAACCCATAAGCAGTTGTATATATAGGGAAGATATAGGGTGAAATAAATTACAGATATACAGGATGATGATAAAAAATGTTAGAAAAGGAAATGATTTGTAGAGTAGCCCACGAGGAGTTCCACATATATGCTGATTGAAATATAGGTCTGAGTAGAATTATAGTTACAGAAGAAAGATAAAAATTTCATAAACAAAAAGAGTAAATACGGTGGTTCTCGTCAGATACGCTTCCTTGAATGACAAGTTCTAAAGTGAAATACTGATCTGTATTACATCCAAGTATTTCGGTAATAAATCATTTCTATTTGTATATTTTTGTAAACACCCTGGATAACTACAATTCTTCCTCGCCCTATATTATAACCACCCTATATTTGCAACTATCTATGGACACAAATATAGCACTTTTGTTGTAACATGTTTTAAATCAAGCTACATAATTGTTAAACTATAATTCCACCCTAACCTATACTCCAACTATTCTGTATTTGTAACTACTAAGGGGCTCCACTACATGTATAACATCTTTTAACTTTTTTTAAACCACATTGTATAATATATGTTTTATTCCGCCCTATCTTTCAACTATCATATGTATTCAACTCCTTATGGGCCACGCAATAAAACAACTAGTTTTTAAAATTTTAATATCCTGTATAATTATAATTCTACAAAGCCTTATATTTCAATGAATTTATTTAAGAATTTACGTAAAAGTGCTTATTGGCTGCATACAACATTTTTTTAACCATCTTGTAATGATAACGACAAACTTATATATAGATAGTAATGGCCAGAAATGATAGCGGCACAACTCACCTTCATAAGCGTGTTCCCCCCCCGTCTCTCTATGGCTCCCTTTACCATAGTCAGCACTGAATTTTACAGAATTGGTCAACTATTATTGAAGGAATATTGCCTTTTATTCTGAACACGTTAAGCTCCTAGTAGACACCTACGGTTCTTTCGACAAATTGGATTTTACGCTCAGGATATTTGAATACTTTTTGGAAAATTTTTGAAAGAACCTTTTGGGGAACGATAACATAATTTATCAATACGAATTCAGCTCACTTACAACCGATAATAGATAATGAATTGAAACAATTTTCGTAATAATTTATTGTAAAATCGACAATTGGATTCTATGACCTTCAACATGTAAATTAGCTGAAATGGCTATCCTGGTCATTTGTAAGTGTCAATAATATTTATTAAAATAATGACATCCATTAATTTTATGTCGGTTCTAATTAGTCAAATTTATCAGTACATTTAAAAATTAATAACAAAGTAATTTGTGCCAATAATTAAGTTTCACGCACAAATAGTTGAAACTTAATGAAAGTGTAATTACATTAATTAATTACAATCAAATTGGAACCACACTATGAAAGTATATCTTTCCTGTCACTAATGTATATTTTACTGCTTGATTTTATTTTGTTTTTTAATTTGGGACTTGAAAATACTGTCAATTGTTTCTCTTGTAACTTTTTTTTTAGCATTTTCCGGTATTTATTTTGTTTATTGGTATTATTTTAGATACAAAGCTGGCAAAGTGAAAGTGTATCATCAATTTATGTACATTATAACTAGATATAAACATAATAATTGACAATTACAGATATAACGGACGCTACATTTTTCACACTCTTGATTGCTAATTTAAAAGTATGAATTCACGAAAGTACAGTATGAACTTGCGCTAACGGCAAGTCCCGTTTCGTTAAAATATTTAAGTCAGTTGTATGTATGAAATATATAAATAATTATTCGAGATTTCATTCTGTTGAGAGAAGTGCACCTGATAAGTCTTAATTATCCTATGAGGGTTTGGAGTCTGTGGGCTAGTTTTCTCTAAAACTACAATATCGATGTTTTAAAACATTAAATTCAGTTGTATGTAAGAAACATTTAATTAATTATCCGAGTTTGCAATCAGTTGATGAATGTAGACTAGAAATAATATATTGTCTTGAGTTCTATGGATTATAAAATCTTCTTGTTCCTTTCCTTTATTGCCCTCATTCTTGTTCAGATTATTTAGCCAGGTGTAGTCCATGACAGAAGACTAGACTTGCTCTAGGCAAGGTTTTTTTTGTGTACATAGTATCTCAACTATAAATTCTTTTCTAAACCATTTAATTTTAATTGTCATCTAAACGTTGTTTGTGGCATATTCTTGATTGCTTTTATGTTTTTTTGGGCAATAACACCACAATAGAAATAAAACGACGTATATTGCAGTAATACCAAACATTTCAAAGTCTATTCTGACTTCGTTGTCAATGGCAACGAAGTCAGAATAGGAGCAGCAATAATTCTGACTTCATATACAGGGTGAGGTTTTTTATGATCAATATGGGGATCTCCGAAACTAGCGGAGATAGAGCAATGGTTAAATTGGGAAAGATTTGCAGTTTTACTGGCCCAATTTATTGGCACTTTCGGATTTTTGTAAAAAGTGATGGCTTACTAGATATTTTGTTTTTGATTTCATGAAAAAGTGTAAATATCACAATTGAAGGGAATTGTATCCCGAATATGATTGTCATATCCTCGTTTGCGTAATATGACACAAACTTATATTTTTTTGAATGGAAACCATAGTTGGCTATCGGACATTTTTAGAGCTTTTCAACGATATAATACTCGATATAGTTATTCATAAAAATAACGGAGTTTGGGATGCTTTTCTCTCGTATATTCACTTTTAACATAAGTAGCCATGACAAAGATTGTTTTCAATTTGACGTTTCCTCACTTGAGAGTAATTCCATTAGTAGTGCTGAACTGACAGTCGATATTGACAAGTTTTCGTGATAAAATGGAATATTCTAACGAAGAAAAACTGAATATGGTGGAATGTTATATCATATGGCATAAAAATTCAGTTCGTCCAACTGAGGAATACTTTCTTAGATATTTTAATTATCGTCAACCTGCTCTATGTACATTCAAGAGGCTTTACGATAGTTTACAGAGATATGGATCTTTTACTAAACCTCCAAAGAAACGTAATCAAATTAATGAAGCAGCCCAAATAAATGTTTTGGCAATGGTAAATCAAAATCCATCTACATCAACTCGTGAGATTGCGGCAGAAGCTGGCACATCTCAACGAACCGTAGTTAAAGTAATGAAAGCGCACAAATTCCACCCGTACAAACTTTCAGTTTCTCAAACTTTGCATGCTGGTGACGAACATCGACGTATTTTGTTTTGTACATGGTTTAGGGACATGTGCCTTGACAATCCACAGTTTCCATTAAAGGTGTTATGGTCAGATGAAACTAGATTTACTAAGTGCGGTATGTTCAATAGACACAACGAGCATATCTGCGCTAAAGAAAATCCTTTCCATGTAGAACAAAGACGACCCCAGATAAAATTTGGTTTTAATCTTTGGGGTGGTATCATAGGGTCTACTATTCTGGGGCCTTTTATCTATGACGAATCATTTATTGGTGAGCGCTACTTGCATTTCTTGCAGTACACTTTTCAAGACATGTTGCATAATTTGAAATTGAGAAGTCGTTTAGAAATTGAGTGGTTTCAACATGTTGGATCACCTGCTTATTATAACTCGTTATTAGTAAGACAACACTTAGATGCTATCTATCCAAACTCTTGGATAGGAAGAAATGGCCCACCCGAATGGCCACCCGGTCTCCCGATTTGTCAGTTATAGACTTATATATTTGGGGTGCGCTAAAAAAATAAGTATACAAAAGAAAGTATGAGTCAGTTGGTGACCTAAGGGAGGCGGTATTACAAGCAATTGAAGAAATTGATAGGCGGTCTGTGAGGAAAGAGGTAATGTCAATCTTAAAAAAAAATGCAATTTTTGTCTAAATAACAATGGTGGACTTTTCGAAGATAAATTGTAACCATTATTATGTACTTTAATTTCTTAAGTTTTTAGTAAGTACCTACTTGTTTAGTTTTTTCGTTATATCTGATATATCGTTCAATGTTTTTTGGAATAGTTATTAATAAATCAATCTATTTCATAGCTAACTACGTTAAAAGTGAAAATAAGGGAGAAAAGCATCTATAACTCCGTTATTTTTATGAAAAACTCTATCGAGTATTATATCGTTGAAAATCTCTAAAAATGTCCGATGTTTTGAGGTCATAGCCAACTATAGCTTCCATTCAAAAAAAAAGATAAGTTTGTGTCATATCTCGAAAACGAGAGCTGTCACGCAAACGAGGACATGACAGTCATATTCAGGATACAATTCCCTTCAATTTTGATATTCACACTTTTTTTATAAAATTAAAAACAAAGGAGCTAGAGGGATTTGACTAAATCAACAGAATTTCGTTTTTTCAAAATACTAAGTAAGCCTCGACTTTTTACAAAAATCCGAAAGTGTCATTAATTTGAGCAAGTAAAACTGCAAATCTTTGCCAATTTAACCATTACTCTATCTCCGCTAGTTTCCGAGATCCCCAAATTGATCATCAAAAAAAACTCACAACTCAGCAACAACAGATATTACAAATACTCGTAATTCAAAATTTTTAATTATAATTATGATTTACAGAGCAACTGTTTTATAAGTGTTTTAATAAATAACTGCTGACGTAGATAATAAATTAGTTTAAAAATCAAAAAATGAGAAATAAGCGTATACCTAGCAATTGAGCAATGTCAAAATAGTCTCGAAAACGCACACATAATGTGAAGTGAATAATGTTGCCCTGTCAGCGATTAAAGCCACACATAGTAGGTATTCTATATTTGCAAAGCTTCAAAATGCAACCCCAAAATCCATTCAATATTCACAACAGTTTCCAGCAATCTTTTTATCCTGAAGATCTCCTGTCCCGATGCCAAGTTGTCACACTTTTCACTTCGGTTTTCACAAAATTAATGGGAGACCATTTGTCTTAAGCTACCGCCAAACGGATTATCCCCTTAAATATTGCACAATAAGTTCTCAGAGACATTAAAAGTTCATTTTAATGTCTTCTTCCAACAATAGAGTTCATATTAGGTTCCTGTAAACATTCCATCAGCTCGAGGTCACGGAGGTAGAGTTACAAATCGTGGGTCATTTACGAATAAAAGATTATAAATTGGAGGTACTTAAAGTCGTATGTTCGACAAGAGATTCGGTCAGAATAACTGATTGCCGAAGCATCTCTCTGTGGAAAGGTTTTTGGTGTTAAAATGGATTTTTGAAGATGTTTTGACTTTTGCCTATGAGTGTGATGGATTTCGTCAATTTTTCTTTTTGTCACACACAGCGTGTGGGGTCTCGAACCATTTTTGTTTGAGTGTGTATACAGGGGACTCTCTTAAATTAAATAAATAACATACTCGATGTACGCATGGTTATAATACAATATCTATAAATTAGGTTTTTGAGTACAATATATTTATGGATGTCTGTGTGTTGACACAAGTTCTTTCATAATTGTTAACTATATTGTAGACATTAATAAAAGGTTTTCCAAAAATTGATACACGAATTTGTAAGAAAATATTGAATATTGGTAATATATGTCGAGTTCTCTAGTGCTTCGAACATGTATAATTTATATCATTGAGTGATAAACAAAGAAACTAGTAAAATCATCCAGTTAAATCATATAATGAAAATGGATTTCTAAAATATAAATACAGTGATGGGCAAATGTGTGGAACCAAGCAAATATCTCTGGAATTATTAGAGATATCAAAATGAAATTTGGAAGGTGGATACTGTAGTATATTGCCCATTTGTTTCCAATTTTTTTTACAATTTTGAACTTCTCGTTTTACCAGAAGTAATGTCGATTTTAAAATTTGCAATGAAACACCCTGTATAGTATTTTAGTCTCAGATGAAACATTTTATTGAGAATACAAAAATATCGGGTTTGATATTGTTTACTTCAATACCTATCGAGATATTAACAGAAAAGTAATGAAGGAAAGGAAAAATCTAATATCCATTAAAGAAATACATAATCATAATTATTAACTAAATCTAAGTGATTTTCAAAACATTGAACTTTAACTAAACTTAATGTATTAGATGTTCAAACTGAGCACCGTTTACTTCTTGACAAAAAACAAGTCGGTTTTTAAATTCTCTAGTAACATTAGCTATTACTTTTGGTGTAATTTTCTGGATGTCTTGAGTTATTCTTGCAGCTAATTCTTGCAAATTATTTGGTCTATCAAGATAAACCTTAGACTTTAAGTAACCCCACAGAAAATAGTCTAGTGGATTAAGGTCGGGACTTCGTGCTGGCCATTCATAAGTACCCCCTCTTCCAATCCATCTGTGATGAAATGTCCTATCTAAATTATCTCGAACAATGCGAGCGTAATGGGGTGGTGCTCCATCCTGCTGAAAACGGATATTATTTGGTAATTGTCCATTTACCTCCAATGGCGGAATAACTTGTGTCTCCAAGAGCTGTAAATACCTATCTCCGTTTAAAGTTTCTTGTAGGATGAAGGGTCCCACGATTCTGTTGTTATAAATGCCGGCCCAAATGTTCAATTTTTGGGGATCTTGTGTATGAGCCTCTTGTACCCAATTAGGATTTCTTTGCGACCAGTAGCGGCCGTTATGTCGATTAACCGTACCGTTTAAACAAAATGTAGCATCGTATGAAAACACCACATTTTTTATAAAATTATTATCACGGTTACAAAAGTCGATCATCGTTTTACAAAATTGCAAACATCTGTCGAAATCGTCTTTGGAGAGTTCTTGAACGAGGCGAATTTTGTATGGATGATATTTTTCTCGCCTTAATATCCTTCCCACTGAACGACGGCTAATTCCATGCATATTGGCGAGGTCGGTAGTGGATAAGTGAGGATTTTTTTCCAAAGATATAGCAACATTTTGAGCTACACCTTCATTACTTGCACTTTTTAACCGTCCACTTTTTGTTAAATTCCTAACTGTTCCACTTGTCGTACCTTCGCAAAGTTTTCGTCACTACCGAACGGGATATTTGTGTATTCAGATGAACAATGTTAAAAAGGTCACAAACTTCTTGATGCGTCCTATTCCTCTCCCCATACCTAATCATCATTAATATTTTTATTCTTTCTCTTTCACTTAATTCGGTCATTTTACGATCAAATTAAAACAACATATTTTTAAGTTCAAATAAAAAAAACTAATAACTTATTTTGACAACTACTGTCACTTCTGCAATGAATTTCATTGACTAATAAATTTGATTCAGTTTTAATTTGCGCCTGATTTAAACAAACGCACGTGTATTCGACTATGGAACAAGCAGTGCTGTTGGCTGTGACGGTATAATGCCACCGATTGGCCAATAGAAATACAAATCATTACCGAGCGGTTTGTTTATATAGGGCGTAAATGAAATCTGAACCGAGTATAGCTACCATCGAAATTTTCCTTGCCTTAGTTACTTTTCTGTTAATACCTCAGTAGGTATTGAAGTAAACAATATCAAACCCGATATTTTTGTATTCGCAATAAAATGTTTCATCAGAAACTAAAATACTATACAGGGTGTTTCATTGCAAATTTTAAAATCGACATTACTTTCGGTAAAACAGGAAGTTCAAAATTGTAAAAAAAATGAAACAAATAGGCAATCTACTGTAGTATCCACCTTCCAAATTTACTTGGTTTCACACATTTGCCCATCACTGTATACAGAAAAATACAAAAGTTTTAAAGCCAACCATTGATAAAGGGTCTATTAAAGATTCATAGGGACTTCCGGTAAAATGCCAAGGTGGCATGGTGTGTGTGTGTGTGTGTTAGGTTAAGAAAAAGTTCAAGATTCCTGAGAGTTACCTGATATATTTATCCCCAGATTCTATTATTATACCCTATAAACGCTTAGTAAGTGATACAGACGCTCCTGAAGTGATAATAAATGTTAATTAGTGATAAAATCGGGAGTCCAACTCCACCTCGCACTGTACATAGTTTAATCGAAAACAAAAACTAATTTTGTTATAAAAGAGTTTAATAGTTTCAGTTTACGTTATTTTTGATCATAAGCTGTCATAAGTTTGTACATAAGATGTAGATAGATAAGAGAGAGAGAGAGATAAGAGTTTTTTTTCTTACATTTTTTACACTAGTGACGGGTCATTAAGGTCGAAAGGACCAGGACCATTAGCCTTGAGCTAAAAAGGCCGTAAGGCTGATTGAAGAAGAAGAAGAAGAAGAAGAAAGAAGAAGGACTCGAGAACGTTGGACAAAAAAAGGTTATTTATGACACATTATAGGGAAATTATTATCAATTTAGAGTTGTTTTTAAGCATTACCTTGCCTAAGTAAACATTTAGTTGTTCCCTGAATGATGCTGGCTTCTTTAAATAATGTTTATGCAGTCATTAGGTATAACACATTATCTATTTCGCCTACTGCTGTTTGAAAATACTGTAAATTTCTAAAATTTTTGGGAGTGTAGGTATAACATCATTTTCAAAGGCAATCAAGAAACTATATATAAAACACAATTGAGATGTTATTCCCAATACCTGAATAAACAATAAATATTTAGTAATAATTAGTTATTGATCAAAATTTCCAAAACAATGAAAAATAAAAGTGTAGATACTTAAAACGTATTATAACCGATACTACCAATAAAGAATTGAGACATTTTCCAATAAAATGAATTTGCAATGCGATAAAAAACTCACTTTCAGTTATTTTTTATTCCATGATTAACATCTACACACTCATATTTCGTAAATATAAATAAAACTGAAACTCCATAACCACCGACAGAAAATTGTTTAATTTCATATTAAACTAATACTAAAATGTCGTAGTTAAGGCAACACATCAAAATATTCTTAAAAACAGCGCACATTTCTTAGAAAAATTATCACATTTACAATACAAAAATAGTTTCACAATAGAATGTTTTGACATTGTAAATCTATACAATATTGTTCCTGTCACTAAAACACTTTCTCATAGTAAAAGAACGATTAGAACAAAATTCTTTACTAAATCAACGACCACAATTTTCCATTGATACAATAATGGAACTGCTAACATTTTGTTCAAATGCAATGAATTTTTGTCTATTTCTTGCTTTAAGCAACATTTTTATGGAAATATTTGAAGAATAAACAATTTTTTTGAAAACAGATTAAACCTTTGGTTTGGTGGCGTTATGTGGATTACATACTTACATGCATTACTTAACTACCGAAATAACAAAGAACAAACTATTCAGTTCACATTAGACTTTGAACTGAATAACTAATTATCTGTCTTAGACATTTTAATAACCAAAAAACAATCAACATTTGAAACAGAAGTTTACAGAAACTTACACTAACAGGTATCTCAACTTTAACTCTAATCATCCAAATTCAGTAAAATGAGGTATCATCAAATCACAACAGAGCAAAACCAACTGCTCTAACATCAATAAATTCAATGAAGAAAAACTGCTTAAAAAATGTACTTTCTACCAATCATTACCCAGAAGAATTTATTAATAAAGAGTTAAACAAAATCGAATACCAAACAATCCCTAACAACCAACACCAAACTTCACCAAACAACACTGACTCCCAAGATTACATTAATACATTAACTATAACATAGACACAAGGTCTCTAAGAAAGACTAAAAAGAGTGTGAAACAGATATAATATTAAAACATCATTTAAAGCAAGAAATACACTAATATCAATTATATCCAAAACAAAACTCAAAATACAAAAAATTGCGTTTATAAAATTCCTTGTGAATGTAATAAATTCTATATTGGAGAAACATCCAGACCTCTAAATGTTCGAATAAACGAACACAAAAATTACATAAAAAAATTGTGAACATGCTTGGGACCTTGGTCATAAAATACAGTTTCACAAAGAAGAACACAGTACCAAACAACACCAACCGAAAACTAAAATTTTGTTAAATCAAAATTATTGTATTGTATTTACCTCGGTAGAATTCATTCGTTTCTGGATGATGATTAAGGAGGAAATTGCTAATGGTCATTTCCTTGTGAACAATCCAATATCGGGATAGTTCATAAGGTTTTTCCTAGGTTTTCCCTTATGATTTAATGGGATCAATAATATGATTTTTGGCGAATGCATCTTATAACAAAGTCGCACGCACCTAGGAGCGCCACATAAAATTCTGAAGATCACTCCGTTCAAATGTTATTATTATATGGTCTTTAGAAGTTTCTGTGCTACGCTGTATATTATTAAAAAAAAATCTTAGTTAAGTTTGAATTCAAATAATAGATATTGTCAAACATTTTAATTATACATATTAGAATTGTGCCTTTTTTCATAGTTATTAGCCATTGACAACGGTGTCTGACCTAGATATGTTGCCAAAATGGGCTTAAACATTGAAAAATATGCCACAAATATCCTTCAGAAAACAATTTTCAATGAGATATTAAGTAATCTTTTACTGTGGTGTTAAAAAATTAAAAATTTATAATATTTTAGAACCTAAGCACTTAATTTTTTTAAACATTGCGACTCTCGCAATTAATAAAATTCAAACGATAACCTCTTTTACAGCAAACTGTAATACCAACATTATTATTTGCTATTTTAGAAGTGCAAACAATATTGATCAAAATTTGACAATACCATTTTCTAAAATGCGAAAAAACAATAACGGTATGGAAAACATTAGCCTTTACTAATTTTACTAGCAGACATAATAGCATTGCACTCTATCATTTAAATATTTCCACTTGCTTTATTAGAGTATCCTGCTTTCATAGCGTACTACGATAGAAATTAATGTCATTAGCAACTAACATTAACATTAAAAGTGCAGTTAATTGCCATCAGACAAATGCAATCTAGTCAACGGTGTCTCATAACTGTATTTTATGATATAACTGCTACGGAATAAAATTGCTATATTAAAATCTTTTTTTGCAGTGATATAATGACTGTAACGTGTCTCTATATACCAAATGCAAATGTTTCTCTTATCCAAGAATTATGCAGATAAAATGTTCTTACTTAACATCAGATGTTGTTCCTGACAAGATATAATTCGTCTACAAATGAGGCTTCTTATAGGAACATTTTTGTTGTTCCAACTGCTAGGTAACTTCTAATTAATTTTATTGTACTCATTTATTAAGCTTTCGTCGACGAATATAGGTAGTGAGGTTACTTCATACTTCTTGGGACACTCGTTTCTGTTAGAGAACTTTCCGACACCTCGATTTTTTTAGATAAATACCAATATGTTAGTTATAATCCAAGTTTTTTATGTATTAGTAGGAAATGTACGTTTTTTAACCACGTCGAAACGTTCTACAAAAATGGGTTTTGGAAATGTTGGTGTCAGTCTTGAAAGACAAGTTATTAATCATATGCTGTACCAATAAGTGTGTGTATGCCGGTTTTTTTGACAAGAACTATTTTGTGTCAATCCTCGTGAATGGTGAAATATATTAATAATTTATATTTAAAAAAGAACCGACTTCCGCTGACTTAAAAAAAAACGGTTTAGAAACCGTGTGCACTCAATCACTATTTTCAGAAATATCTTCTTTTTTATCGATTGCGTACTTGTTATTCCTATATAACTTATTGGTCTATCATTTTCTGAATCACCCTGTACAACTATAATTCAACTCAACACAATACTGCAACGGTCCTGATATCTTTAAAACCACCCTGTATAAGTACAAATCCTCTCCATACTATTGACTTTTTCTATTTTTCTATTGTTTAAATTATTCCTGTATACCCATGATTTTTCTTCGCCCCTTATGTCTAGTATTCCATTTGTGCAATTGCTCATGGTCTACCCGATATAAGGAAATTCACCTTTTCGAACCACATTTTATGACTATAAATTTACTCTACCATTTATTTCAATCACCCGGTATATGCAACTGCTTCTTATTTTTTTAACCCATGTCTATAATTATACCCCGTCCTACGTCCTATAATTCAAATATCCTAACTGCTTATGCTTATATAACCAATTTTTGATACACCCTCAATAACAATAATTTTACCCCACACTTACTCCAACACCTTGTCTAAGCAACTGCTTATGTTTCTAACTATATAACCTTTTTAAAACCGCCCTGTATAACAGTAATTATACTCTATCTTATATTTCAACCATCCTGTATGCTCAACTGCTTCTGACAATTTGTAAAACCTATTGTATAACTGTAATTATTCTTCGTTCTATAACGCAAATATCCCCTCTGCATAACTAAAGTTTTGCTCCACTCTTGTTTCAAGCACCTTGTATACGTAACTACTTATGTGCTACCCAATAAAATATTTTTAGAACCACCCTGTATAATTAATTCAATTCTAACTTATATTTCAACCATCCTATGTATACAAATGCTTATGTAGCCCCTTAAACCGTATTCCGCATAGAAGAAATCGCCAGAATAACAAATTTTCGTTTTAATAAGCTAATGGAATATTTTCTGCAATTTCCCGCGACTGCAACTTATCTTCGTCTCTAAAATAAAGTGAGATCAAATGTATCAAAATTAAAATCGTACATACTTTCATAGTATATGTTGACATTTAACTTAGATATTTATGATCAAAATTTGACATTTACAATAATGATTACAGTTTTTTTGCATATATTTTTCCGATTTTCAGAAAATGGTATGTTTTACGGGGAAACGCGAACGCGGGGTAATCTCAAATCCAATGGTTCTAATGTGTTAGAAAGACATAGCCATATTTTATTTGCGGCCGTTTCGAAAATCACGCCACCATTAGTACCACTCAATAACACGAGAGATGCGGACGCACGTGCTTGTCAAGGTACCCATTTTTCAATATTTTGCATGTTATTTATGTAATTTTTTTGTTAAATTCAATTGTTGTTGCTTTATTTCTATCTACAATAGTAATTTAACTTTTACGTACTGGAATACTCACATATTAACCAGCTAAATGACATTGAAACAATCGGTGAAAAGAAATATAACCTAATTTTTTTGTTCCATTTTACTGTTTCCGGTCCAGCGGGTTAAAGCCGAACACTCCATGTCGGGCAATCTCCAACGTTCGCCATTACCAACCTCCTTTTTGATGATTGGCAGTTTATCTTTTTTTTATTATTATTTCAGATGCCTCGAAATTACAAAAGAAAGACCAAACCAAAGTACAGTCTAGAAGATCTCAAAAAGGCTATAGACGATGTTAAAACAAAAAACCTCAGCATAGGGAGAGCAGCAGTAAGTTATAATGTTCCAAATACAACCATTTTTGACCACCTAAAGAAAGCAGTGATAAAACAGCCAAGGTCTGGACGAAAAACTTTATTCACAGACGAACAGGAAACGCAACTTGTCGATTATATCATAAAGTCTAACCATAAAAAAATTCGTTAAGTCGCGTACCAATTTGCAGAGAAAAACAAACTTCCGCACAATTTCGACCGAGTAAAACAGCTAGCCGGAAAAGACTGGTGTTACAATTTTATGAAAAGACATCCAAGCATATCTCTAAGGACACCTGAGGCAACTTCACTGAATTGTATCACTGCGTTCAATGAAACTGACGTTAAAGTTTTTTATGATAATTTGAAAGCTATACAAGACAAACATCATATTGAACCTGATAAAATCTTTAACGTCGATGAGACAGGTATATCAACGGTCCAACGAAATCAGAAAATAGTGTCAGTAAGAGATCAGAAACAAGTTGGTAAGGCAACAAGTGCTGAAAGGGAGTCTACAACAACAGTTGTTGGTGCATTTAGTGCAGCCCGTCAATACATTCCTCCATTTTTTATATTCAAAAGGAAGCGTATGAATCCACAATTACTAAAAGGTAGTAACGTTAATATGGTTGGGAGTGTATCAGATTCTGGATGGATAAACGAAAGCCTATTTGTGCATTGGGTACATCACTTCATATTACAAAAACAGTTGTTGTTCCGGAAACCATTGATGCTGTGCGCGAACTGATATTGCAAGATCGTCATGTGACCTATAGTGAGATTGAGTCAACCTTACACATTAGTGGGACCAGCATACATTCAATATCGCATAAACATTTGAATGTCAAAAAAATGTATTCGCGTTGGATCCCACACAATTTGTCAATCGTTTTAAAAAAGGCTCGTGTCGATTGGTCGAATGAAAAGCTCAAAAAATACGATCGCCGTGCTTCAAAACACGTTTGACATAGTGACAGGTGATGAATCGTGGATTTACGCGTATGAGCCCGAAAGTAAACAGCAGTCGACTGTATGGGTGTTTCAAGGTGAGCCGAATCCAACAAAAGTTGTTCGCGCACGAATCTCTTCCAAGCAAGTGATCGCTTGGGTTTTCGGAAAAACTGGACATGTAGCAACCGTATCACTAGGCGTCAATTCTGAGTGGTACACAACCATTTGTTTGTCAGTTGTCTTCCAAGAAATAAGGAAAACCAACCACCAAAGACGGATCACACTTCACCACGACAATGCGAGCTCTCACACATCGGCTCAAACAACTGCATTTTTGACCACTCAAAACATCGATTTGATGAGTCATCCGCCGTATAGTCCTGACTTGTCACCAAATGACTTCTTTTTATTCCCGTACGTAAAAAACAAACTGAGAGGTCAACGTTTTTCGACACCTAAAGAAACGGTTGCTGCGTTCAGAATGCATGTTTTGGAGATACCTCAATCAGAGTGGAAAAAATGCTTCAACAATTGGTTCAAACGCATGCAAAAGTATATAAATCTTCATAGGGAATATTTTGAGAAACAATAAAGCGATTTTCGATGATTAATATTTGTTTTTGTTCTCTAATCCCGAAATATAAAAGGCAGCCCTCGTACAACCTCTTTCAGTTTGCAATTGTCAGTTTCTGTTCTAACAATTGAAAGATTTTTACAATATTTCCGTTTGTTATCTCTCACAATCAAAAAAACAAATATCTGTCATTAATTGTGATGTTTTACCGAAGGTTGTGTAAAGTAAAATAAACGTGATTCGAAATATAACACGCTTAACTTTTTCTGTCAGAATGGGAGTAAAGTGGTGGTTCTTTCCAAAGAATTGATATTAAATTTGACATAAATGAGTGAAACACATGTTTCGATAAGTTCTTACCCCCAGTCTAAAATCTTGATATAAATCAGTATCTACTAATCATAAAAATATTTAGAATAGGACACATCAATTAAAATTATATTTTTTTATATTCCATATTGTAAGTGTGGTTAACTACGAGGTTTGTAGGACACAAGTCAAGCCAAACTGTATTTATTCTGACGTTATTAAATAGATCAATTAAATGGATGCTCTCTACGAGGTCAGAATCATGTAGCAAAAACAAATGCCAACCTCACTAAATCGCTATTGCCTTGACCGCTAGCCTTAACACAAATTATTAACATTTGCAAAAAGAAGAGTGTTGCCTAAATCAATCGGGCGTAAAAGATTACAAATTAAAGTTCACTTTTGACATATGTCATTCTATATTTAACTATGTTTAACATTGGTCTGTTTAATAAGTTTACAATATAAGCACAGATAAAAATTAATAATCGTAGGTAAAAAAACTAAAAACACGGTTCCATAACAAAATAAAAATATGCTTGTGTCATTGAAAATGCATACCTGTGAACATAGTCGTTGGGAAACTGGTAATTGTTTAATGGTGCTATTAATTTATCAAAATTGTTGCACTAAATAGCATTTAATGCATATTCTAGGATAACACCTACTAATGAAATGTTGGTGGTAACTCCTCTCAAGATAAATTATGGTGAAAACAAAACAATATCCATGTTTGGTCGTAGTATGCATGTTAATACACTTCAAGGGGTTGTGGGAAATTATATGACTCCGGCAAATTTATTTTCAAAACATTTTAAAACACTAAACGCTTTCGACTATTAATAGTCATCATAAGAGCTTCTACAAAAAATCTAGTGCTATACAAAAAAAAAACATCTTAACATTACTAAAACTACTTACAGTTGAAGCTAATGAGTTACAATATAAATATTCAATTTTCAAAAAACGAAGTAGAGTAAGTGCTGGATACACAAATTTTTCTATTCAATTTCAATTTTTTTTTTCGGAAATAATTTCAAAAGTGAGGTTAAACCATGCAGGAAATTGTGAAGATCTGTCCAACATGGCAGATTAAACAATTTTAAGGTAATAGATTTTTATGTAAAGGAATAAAGGGTTTATTTAAATTCGCTTTTGTATTTAGGCAAAGTGGATTAGATTTTATTTCGTTATCTATAGCAATGTCTTCCAGAAATTCAAGTCTCATAAGATTTTTATTTACAACTGGGTATTTAAGAATAGAATTAGACTGTGGACTAAAAGTGTGTTTATTAAATGCTAAGTGGTGCCCAAATGCTGATTTGTTTGGATATTTTATGTGCTCTTTTATGCGGACCTCAAGAGCCCTATATGTTCTACCCACATAAGAAGTTCCACAATCGTTGCAATCCAGTTTATAAATGCCACTTTTATAAAGCTTATCAAAACCATAGATGTCATTGCTAAGAAGCTTCACAATCGTTGCAATTCAGTTTATAAATGCCACTTTTATAAAGCTTATTAACGACATCTTTAGTGTTGATAAGCTCCAAACAAATCAGCATTTGGGCACAACTTAGAATTTAATAAACACACCGTTAGTCCACAGTCTAATTCTATTCTTAAATACCCAGTTGTGAATAAAAATCTTACCAGACTTGAATTTTTGTAAGACCTAGAAATCTTTTACCTTAAAACTGTTTAATCTTCAATGTTTGACAGATCTTCACAATTTATGACATAAAACAATAATTTGGTCACCCCATTTCCGGCATTGTTTAACCTCACTTTTGAATTTATTTCCCAATAAAAATTTAAAATTGAATACAAAAATTTGTTGACATACACTAGTCAACAGCTCTACTTTTTTAAAAATTGAATATTTATATTGTAACTCATTAGCTTCAACTGCATGTAGTTTTAGTTATGTTAAGATGTTTTTTTGTATGTGACTTGATTTTTTGTAGAAGCTCTGATGATGACTATTAATAGTCGAAAGCGCTTGGTGCATTAAAATGTTTTGAAAATAAATTTGCACTAGTCATATAATTTCCCACAACCCCTTGGAATATCCATGTTAGTACGGTTAGCCAACAGCGTCCAGGTTCACATTGATTTATTTCATATGAAGATTTGGGCAACTAATTTAAAACAATGTCCTAAGCTGATCCTTCTACGATATTTCAATTATTTGAGACATATTATAGCGGCTATTGATATCGCTCTGTTAATATCAAGGATGAATAAGCAAAAATGAGTTGATGGAGATAATTTTCTGTTGTCACGATGAGATCAACAATTGACCAACTATAATAACAAATTAGTGAAATAGGTAAAGTAGAAGTGAAACTCGCAAAAAACTAAACACAAATAAAGGAAAACAAAGATTGGGGAAATAATATTCAACATACAAATTTTCTTTCCTAATGGAAATTTGTCAGGAGTTTTTGAAGTGTATTTATTTGGTGTAAAGGATATATGTTCAGATGATTTCCTTTCATAAATAAATTAAAAAAGTAGAAATGTATAGTGAAGAAGAAAGTGCTAATCAGTGTAAACAGATAAAAAGTCATTTCATAACATACCTAGTAAATATAATATTCCTAATTTCAATTTCTATTTCAATTTATTCAAAAAAAGTTACATAGATCCATAGCTACAGACATAGTTTTTCATTTACAATTGTTACAAATGTAAGTAGCGTTGTGTGGTATATGTGGAATTTGAAGAAACAGATAGAGAGAAATAGATAATTTCGTATTTAAAAACTCATTTTACATCTTCAACTGACTCCGCGTTTGGATCGCCTAAACCATATTAAGTACCTTAATACTTGTATTATGGTGTCAACCCTAACGCTGGGTTATGACTTAGTTTAATACTAAAAACTTAATTTTCTTTGGAGGCGATCACAGTGAGTATTTGGGAAAGTTTTTAAACGACTGGTCATATAAGTATGTTAGTAGTTTGTGGGTGAGTAGGTACTTAGGTATTTCTTTACTTTTATTTTATATTGTTTATAGGATTCGATAGTTTTTATATTGACTGGTAGCATGATGTAAAATCTTGGGGCATAATAGAAGAAGGACTTTTTTAATAGCTCGGTTTTTACGTTTAAGTTTGTAATTGATCTTGTTCCATTGTCTGTTTCTTGTGTATAATCTTGATCGTTGAAAATTTGGAGTAGACATTGGCTAACATAGATATTTTGGATTGTTAATATATTTGTCTCCTTATAAAGCCGTTCTGTTGAAAATCTTTGACATTTCTTAAAAATTATTTTCACCAGTAAATTTTGAGCAGTTTGTAGTTGCTAATTTTTGTTGTATAGGCTCCTCCCCACGCATTTATGCAGTATGTTATTATGGGTTCTGCAAATGAAGTGTACAGTATGGTTAATAGGTTTCTGCCTAGAATATCTCTGAGCTTATAGAAACTGTGAATTAACGTCCTTATTCTTTTTGATATGTGAGTTATATGCTCAGTCCATTTTAAATGTTGATCGATGATAACTCCGAGATATTTTATGGATGAGGTTTTAATTAGTAATGTACATTTGAAGTTTTTAGTTTGTGTACAGGATGTATGATGTAGTTTTATCTGAAAGCCTCTCGGTTGATCTAGTATTGTTATCGAGAAAGTAATATATTTCGTTTATTCTACGTTTAAAGTTAACAAATTGCTCTTTAGCCATAAATACAAATATTTTTCTATGTTTTGTTTTGCTATATCCCAGGGTTTTCCGGGACTCATTAGCACAATATCATCTGCATAACATATGAGGTGTCCATTAACATTTTTTATTTTAGAGATGTTATTTGTGTATATTAGAAAAAGGATTGGTCCTAAAACTGTGCCCTGCGGCACCCCAGTGTTTATAGTAGCTTCAGAGCTTATTGTATTTCAAATTTTCACTTTCACTAATGACTAATTATATTGTAATGACTAATTATATTGTATATGATGATGTAGAGTGAAGAGTTTCGTGGAGTTTAACTATTATTATGCACAGATCGTATGATTCAAGATAGATAGTTCGATCTAGCAGGTCTGATATTCATAGTCCTCTTTGTTGTAACGGCTTTGAATTGATTTTTGAATTTCGATTTCGTAATATTGATTGCCTTTTGGTCATTATAGTACTGTGGCAAAGGTAATGTTTAAATTCAATGAGTAAAAGTTCAAGATTTCAGTTTCATTCACTGAGAAAATGGTTCAACATATATATGTGTAACTTAACTATAATTAACAGCAGGGGCATTGTATTTCTTTATATCTTCCATACAAAACAGAAACAGTCCTTGCGTACTATGTAAGATTCATTTAAATTATTGAAATTATATTGAATCTTAAGATATGTGGTTTAAGGTTTATTAATATGTAAGTACTTTCCTATGTTTTGTAGTTATTTGTAATATAATATTCTTGCACCTTAATACTAACTTTGGGTTGGTTACTTGTATTTTCTGCTTAAGACTTGATATTGATAACTGTGAAATGTCAGAATAAATATTTGTTTTAATACTCTCTTAAAGTTTATTGAAATTTTTAAGTTTCCAATCTCAAAATAGTTTTGGAAAAATGCAGGTATTGACTAATGCTTAAAAATACTATATTTAATATTAATTTATTATTTAATTTATGTTATTTTTTTAAAGGGATTTAATATATTTTGATGTTGAAAATTATCACGACACATTTTTTGGTTTGTATCCATGTTTTTTTAGCTAATAGAAAATTTATTTTACATTACATGGCCTCATTTATCCAAAATCCTGGTTTTTCATACAAGATTTTAAAGATGGGTATTTAAAATCTAAAGAAATTCAATGCATCTACTGATTTGTGATGGAAAGTTAGGTACCGAATCTATTCAAGAATAAAATATCTGCATATTCGTATTTTTCATTTAAAATCTCACATGCCTAACCTTAACGGTCAAACCATCGAGAAGTTATAAATAAGAGCGTTGGATGTTGTTAGATTGGTTGACAGTGACAGGCTAAAGCTCTTTCAAACCATCATGTGAGGACAATTTTTGATAGTTCAGCATCAAGCGTTGTTTATTTTTCAGTAATAAAATAGTCAATGTAGTAGATCAGTATTGATTTATTGGACAAGTACCAGTAACTTTCGTATTAATTATTCTGTAAGTTTTTATTGTGAATTTGTTTTATTACCTAATATATTGTTACCTCAGAAATGTGTAAAAAATTGTCAATCAGCAGTTTTCACAGGTTGTTGGTCAGCTCTTTTTTAATATTTATGAAGTCGATTGCCAAGATCAATCCTCCAATTATTATTAAATTTTCATTTTTATTTCAATAGATTTGTTAATCACGAACACTTGGGAGGAGGGACTACTTTTGACAAAAGAACCTCAATAGTCTTCACAAATTGATGAAATAGGTTCGAATTTCGACCTATGGGCGGTCACTAGTACTGACAAATATCTAAAAAATATATAGAGCAAAAGAAAAAAAAAACATAGTTCATTCTCTCAGAATAAATTAAATCTGTCGTAATGAGTAATAACAGTCGCATTAGCTAAAATGACGTTTTTTGATACCTTTGACTTTTGTTTACATTTAAAGGGATTGACTTTACTATGACATTCAATTTACGATTCCGAATAAAGTAAACTATACAAAGTTAATTACACAAATCGTCTAAAATACCGTATAATTGAAATACAGCAGGAATTAGAGTTATTTAGATATAATCGGATGGAGCTCTGATCTGATGAATATAATTATGTAAGCAACTTGTATTTAATAACCAAAATGACAGGAGAAATAACTACGTCTGGGACAAATATTAGAAACATTTTAACCTCTAAGTTGAGCTCTGTAAACACAGTAAATCAAGATACACTGTGTGAAAAATTCTGCGCAACAAGATTGTATAGAATAAAGTAACAGTTAGGAAAACTCAAAACAAAAAAAAAACATAAAAAATTATATATACAGCCTTCAAAGTAGAACTATATAGTGGAAAATTATTAACAAAACAAAAAATTAGACAATAAACAGCACATGTATTGTTAATAGAGACCTTCATCAAAGTACAGAAATGTAAACAATAAAATATGGTCAAGTTGGTGCTAAACAAAGTAAAACCTACAAAAAAAAAACAGCAAAAAAGCACTAAGATATCTAATTTTTTCCTGAAGGAAAGTTGTGGCATGTTTATTTAATTTTTAAGCTCTATTTGGGAATAACATCAGATTACTTGAAACAACCGTATATAGAATAGTGGCTTTTTTCATATTGTTTATATATTATACAATAATTTCAAGTAGTGTGATGTTAGGTATTCCCAACTTTACACGTTTAAACAAAAAATGACATTTTGTAAACATCAATCACGGCAGAATGTCAGTGGCATTAACAAAAATGTTTAGACCAAATAGGTATTATAAAAAATGTTTATTCTCATGTAGGAGAGGACAAAGTACTTATTTAATGCCTAAATGGAGTAAAAAGTGGCTAATAATAGGAAAGATTGAAAGGCTTTAAATCTGAAAGGCTAGTTATTCTTGCACATGTTGATCAGCATTAAATACTTATGGCTGCCTTATCTGTATTTGCAACTCTTGATTATTTGTTCACTATGGATCAGATCTTATACCTTTTACACACAACCGATCAGTTAAAGAAATAAGATATACTGCTCAATAAAGGTAGTTTGTGTTATAGACTTACGGGCTCCTGCAACATGGTGCTTCCTCATCCATGGATAAATTTGTCTATCCGCATTTTCTTCTTCTTCCTCTTCCTCATCGTTATTCGTCGAACTTCCTTGGTCGTCGAGCTCGTCCTGTTCATCTGATACATTGTCCTCTAACCGAAGCCCTAATTCCTGCAACGAATGTCCTGGAGGAGAGCCTCGCGACTCCTGACCGTGTCCCACAGAGGCAGGACTACACACACTAGAGTTCACATCACTAGGCTGCGTACCATTCGGGGAAATGTCTGACAAATTTTGCAAAATGTTCGAAGAACTAGTAACTGGCGGTGTATGACTGTTTTGTAGCGAGGAACAGTTCACTAACGCTTGTTGTGTATCGTGAATCTGGATAGGTGGCCGAATTTGATGAGAATGTATAGGTGGTGCATGATGTAATTGATGATGGTAATAATTACCGTAGCTTCCGTATCCGGAGTTCGTGAGCGACATTCCAGTCGATCCGTAAGGCGCCGCTTGATGGTGATTGTGGTATCCATATTGCAGATGATGCTGCGGTTGGTTTAAATGATGATTCCCAAAAAAATTCTCTGTCGGCGAAGGAATATAACTGTTTTGATTATATTCTTCACTCGGAGGGAATTTCGGATCGACAACCACACCTGCTGATATATGCTGAGCTTGTTGATAGCTCGATGGCAAAGTTCCAGAAACGGGGTTCATCAAAAACGAACTCATAATCATTAATTTTTCCGAAGTTCTATATAGCGAAAGCTGTATAACTTAGGCTGAGTTTTCGGTGGGGACTTAAAACGCACTACGTTATTGCATAGAAGTTCTTTTTTCCGTTCCCCTACTTCATACGTATCTCTCTTTCGCACCGGCCGACGTGCCCGCCCACAGAACCCAATTAACTAACCACGTGATTCATAGAACGCCAATAGCAACTCGTGACGTCATTCACCATGATGGATGACGATTGTGCGGCGCCTGAGTGGGGAATATTAACACGCGGTAAACTTAACACGATTCTCTACTTACAATTTTTCGACGTTATCACGTCCCTTGAAAATATCACGTTTTTCACTTATAGACGATCATTCACAGAACACGACATCAAATTTTCATTAAACGTCGTTAAATTTACCACTCACGTAAGTTCAAAATCAAGTCACTCAACACAGAAAAGCGTTACCTATAGTTTTCCTGCGACCTGACGTTACCAAAAATCCCAAACTATATAGAAAACGTTTATTCAACTCACAAAACACTAAATGACGACATAAAAGACCTCTTCTCTTGAGAGTCGGATTGTGACTGGAGGACGGAATGTTGCTATAAAGGATTGGACTTCGGAGCACTTTACTCCTCCCACTTGAGCCGGTTGCCACTTATCAAGCAGTTTTACCTTTCTCTCGCGCTTCTCGGTCATCCTTCTTTATTATAGAAAGAGACAGAAAGCACTCTTTGTAAGGCCCCTTCATCATGTACGTCCCATGAGATCTCACTACGTTAAAGTAAGAAAAAGATGGTGTGGGGATATTGTTTATCTACACTCTATAGGAAATGAGAAAGGTTTTTATTTTAATATTAGAAAAAAACTCAAAGTGCAATTTGAATTGAAATGAACTATAGACGTAGGGCTGATGATAGTATTTCGTGTTTGGTAATAAATATTATGTTTTCGTATGATCTGGATTTAAATCAATAGTGTGCCCTGTTTATAAGGGCAGCGTTTTTATTATGGCAAACTAGCAATAAAAATACCTATTAAAAGGTCCTGAATACAGCTATTGGTGACCGTATTTTTGTGGCAAAAAAGTGTGTATTTAAATGTTGTTCTTTGTGTCTCTTTGTAGAAATCAAAGCCACATAAAATTTAAAAAACTAGTCTAAAATGTTATTAGACGTCTCTACTTCCAATATTGTCTTTTTTAATGCAGATAGACAGGGTGTTTTGTAGAAGGTTCGCCAAACTTGGAGGGCTGATATGTCCGCTCATGTGCTATATTATACAGTGATGGGCAAATGTGTGGAACCAAGTAAATATCTCTGGAATTATTAGAGATATTAAACTGAAATTTGGAATGTGGATACTGCAGTAGTTTGCCTATATGTTTCCAAATTTTACAATTTTGAACAGAAGTAATGTCGATTTTAAAATTTGCAATGAAACACCCTGTATAGTATTTTAGTTTCTGGTCAAACATTTTATTGCGAACACAAAAATTTCGGGTTTAATATGTTTACTTCAATACCTACCGAGATATTAACAGAAAAGTAACTAAGGAAAGGAAAAATCTAATATCCATTAAAGAAATAAATAATCATATTAATAACTTAATCTAAGTGATTTTCAAAATGTTGAAACTTAACTAAACCTAATGTGATGTTCAAACTGAGCACCGTTTACTTCTTGACAATAAGCAAGTCGGTTTTTAAATTCTCTAGTAACATTAGCTATTACTTCTGGTGTAATTCTCTGGATGTCTAGAGTTATTCTTGCAGCTAATTCTTGCAAATTATTTGGTCTATCAACATAAACCTTAGACTTTAAGTAACCCCACAGAAAATAGTCTAGTGTATTAAGGTCGGGACTTCGTGCAGGTCATTCATAAGTACCACTTCTTCCAATCCATTTGTGGTGTGGTGCTCCATCCTGCTGTTTACCTCCAATGCCGGAATAACTTGTGTCTCCAAGAGCTGTAAATACCTATCTCCGTTTGAAGTTTCTTATAGGAAGAAGGGTCCCACGATTTTGTTGTTATAAATGCCGGACCAAACGTTCAATTTTTGGGGATTTTGTGTACGAGCCTCTTGTACCCAATTAGGATTACTTGGCGAACAGTAGCGGCAGTTATGTCGATTAACCGTACCATTTAAACAAAATGTAGGCTCGTCTGAAAACACCACATTTCTTATAAAATTATTATCACGGTTACAAATATCCATAATCGTTTCACAAAATCACAAACGTCTGTCTAAATCGTCTTCGGAGAGTTCTTGAACGAGGCGAATTTTGTATGGATGATATTTTTCTCGCCTTAATATCCTTCCTACTGAACGACGGCTAATTCCATGCATATTGGCGAGGTCGGTAGTGGATAAGTGAGGATTTTCTTCCAAAGATATAACAACATTTTGATTGGCCAACAGAAATACAAATCCTTACCGAGGGGTTTGTTTACATCGGGCGTAAATGAAATGTGAACCGAGTTTAGCTACCATCGAATTTTTCCTTTCCTTAGTTACTTTTCTGTTAATATCTCGGTAGGTATTGAAGTAAACAATATCAAACCTGATATTTTTGTATTCGCAATAAAATGTTTCATCATGAACTAAAATACTATACAGGGTGTTTCATTGCAAATTTTAAAATCGACATTACTTCCGGTAAAACAGGAAGTTGAAAATTGTAAAAAAATTTGGAAACAAATAGGCAATTGACTGCAGTATCCACCTTCCAAATTTCATTTTGATTTCTCTAATAATTCCAGAGATATTTACTTGGTTCCACACATTTGCCCATCACCCACAACCAATATAATATCTAGGTATCATATGGTTTTTGTTTTTTTTTTATTTATTTTTTTTTTAATTTTGAAATTTTTACATTTATTTATTTATTTTCCACTGCATCTCTACCAACTAAACTTAAATCTAATTTATGATGTTTGTTTATTCGTCTGCATTTGATAATAGACCCAAATAATAATTTCAAAAAATTATATGAGTCTACAAATGGCGAGGTTCCATAAAAAAGTGATTAAGTTAAACAATTTATAACATTACAAAAAAATTAGAAGCACATCGAGAATATCGAACGCTTATAAAAACTTCTCTACTTCAACCCCTTTCCAACAATATATCACACGTATTGGAAGTAATTAGTATCATAATAAAATTTGAGATTGTAACTTACAAGGTTAGAACTACAAAAAATAAAACATACATCAAGTTGCAATATTTTGTTATAAATTTTGTTCAAACCGACTTCTACCGCTACGGATGCAATCGCCACACCTTTTGCTGATTTCTACAGTGGTGGTCTTTGGTCGCATCTCATCCCAATATTTTATTTATTATTTCTCTTAACTGTTCTTTGCTATCTATTTCTCTCTCATAAACGAGTTGCTTGGCCCGTCCACATACAAAAAAATCAAAGGGAGTCAGGTCTGGTGCCTTTGGAGGACATAGTAAAGGGCCACTTCTCTCAAGTCACGCGTTTGGGAATGTAATCTCCAGGAGCTCTTTGACAGTTCGCCTATAACGTGCTGCACAGACACCTTTTTTGAATATCATTCGTCTGTCTTCCAATGAGAATTCATCTAATAAGTTCAGTAAATCCTTTATTAAAAATGTACGAGACGGAAATAGACTCCAGGAAGTAGCTAAGGAAAATAATCGATGTTGTGTTCCAAACAATGTGGGATGATCGAACTTATTAGATGAAATCCCATAGGAAGACAAACCAATAAAATTGCTCAAAAAATTTAAAAAAGATACCTGTCCAGCACTTTTTAGACGAGCAGTTAAAGAGCTCCTCGAAACATAAAACTCTGTATATTTAGAATCACAAGAAAGCATGCTTTCTTAAGTAAAAGTAAGGTAAGGTTCTGTAAAAATTTGTAGACGAACTTTGGAATAAGAAAATAAATAAGCAGATACTTGTAATAAACATTTTCTTGGAAATCAAAACTATCATAGACTCTGCATAGAAGCAGATTGGGGTATGTGCCACCACTATGTACATAAAATCAAGGTACAAAATATACCTTTAATGATAAAACAAATTTAGTCAATGTAATGTTTTAAAATAAGCTTTTAAATAATACTCGTTCTTCTTTTGGAATTGAATTTAATACATGATCAAAGACAGTGAAAATATGATAGTAGTGTGTAATCCAAATCTTGTTTGGATCAATTTTTCAACTCTCTTCTATGATTAGATTCACTAGTGGGACGTCATCAAGCTCTTGTGCGTTTTTTTTTGGACTAAGAGAGATACTTCTAATTCATTTTCAAGACAATATGATGGTACTAGCTTGATTTCCACTTCGAAAGATTATTTTTTTATTATATTATGTAAAAATATACGTTCCATACATTTCAATTTTCTTTAACACCAGTCAATAGATATTCTGAAGTGGCATAAAAAATTTAAATCTACAAGCAAACCACATTAAACATCATCTAAATAAGTTTATAAGTCATAACTGACATAAGTTTAATAGCAAACTCGTAGGTGTAAATTATTTAAGCCTTAAAAACTCCAAAAATATGGGGTATTTTCGTTTTTTACATAAAATGTAAAAAGTGATGATCTTTGCATAATGCTGTTAATAGAAGAATAGTAGAGAATCTGAAAATCTTCATAATGAGTGTTCATAAATTTTTCATAAAGAAAAACTGGAAAAACCATTATAATGTATGTGTTTTTAAACAATTCATAACTTGGTTGTAATAACAGCTGGAACCTTAACCTGCCTCCTAATGATTGCTCATAAAGTTGAGGTTAATAACGCTAAAGATCGACAATGTACGTTAAGTAGATCCTGCAGAATTGTAATTTAAATAATTTGTATAAATATTTTGCAGAACATATCGTATCAACCACGATAGTCGGATAGCGATATGCAAAATATATTTTGAAAGCTCATAAAATGCACTTAACTCCGTATATCTTGGACTTTTGTTATAGTGCCGTAAAATGTATTAATACTCAAAGACGGATTTTGGTTGGTGGGAGCCCATGGGCGCAAAACTGGTGGTCACCTACTTAAGGGATTCAAAATTGATAGAACTTTTTTTTTTAAATTTATATTAATTTTACATAAAACGTGTCAGATGTATATCTATATGTAATAGTGAATAAGTATTAGTCAATAAATACATAACATTTAAAAAAGCAATGAAATACAAAAAATTAAAAATTAAGTTTTAAAATAATATAAAAAGAAGTCAAAAAAAGATGCTTTTCTTGGTTTTATTGTAGCGAATTTTTCAATAATTTCATCTATGTTTAAGCTTTGTACTATATTGCTGTTTGTACTGATAATAGTAAGACTATTCAGACGATCTTGAGTGAATGATGCCCTCAGACGATTTTTAATAAGAAATTTTTTATCTACAGTTGGTGGGGGCTAAAAATTGGTGAGGGTCCTAGGCCAATTGTCCAAAGTGTCCATTGGTAAATCGGGCCCTATAATACTGCTTGTCAAATCATCGACCCTTACTTCTGCTCCGATGTCTTAAAAATGGCGGATATAGTCAGTGAAATACATAATTTAATTAATAACAGTAAACTGTATAAAGGTGTTCAATTAACTTAATAAATCAATGGAAAAATAGACCAATAAGTGCAGGTAATAGTAATGGAAATAAATACCTAATAAACAGTTGAGAAAAAAAAGTATAATACCTAATAAAATTACCATAATTTTCATCTCGTGCCCTCATTTCAAATAAATTCTAGATCCATGTGCTTTGACAGCTATTATCAATGCACCGCTGACTGTCGCATATTCGTACATTTAATGCAACATTTACTATTATTTTGTACCAATGTTTCGGTCTTACAACGAAAATCCATTATATAGACAAATTAAAGAGGAATTTATGAACTTTCAAAATATCTTTATTATATGCCGATCGGGCTAGCCTCGTAAATACGTAAATAATTCCAAATCTTCAAAACTACTTAGTCAATAGTATCCACCCCCACCCCCCCCTCACGTGAGATCCAATATTAACTTAACAGATAATTTACTTACTTACTTAAAATATATAAATTTACAAAAAAAAAACATTTTTGACCAGTTTAATTGATCCAATTAGGATGTATGAATGCTCATTAAGAAGGATTTCTGATTCTCCACAACTTTTCTGTAGACGGCAATAGGACTCCTTCATTACTTTTCATTACGTGAGCAAAAGAAATCTGTATTTTTGCATGTTCTTATTATTTAATAAATAGTTTACTTCATCGACTTTGCTGTTAAAATCTCAACAATTATTGTGATCAATTGCTACTGACGTGTTGGTATAAATGAATTGAATTGTCCCAAACTGATATATCAATGTTTTTGTTAACGCCTTAAAATTTTTAATCGAACAGTCTATCCCCAAAACTCCAGTGACTACACTTAAAGAAATGGTATGAATGGAAAATATACAGATTTTGGATTTTTAAATCAATGAAAAACTGTTATTTGTTTCTTAGATAAGTAAAAATATTGCCAATAGTTAGTATCACATTGTTGAAAGATAGTAAGAACTATACTAAGAAGCCTCAAAAAACATTAGAAAAGATAACTGAAAGTAAAGTTGTGAAAACCTAATTTGCTATATATTTAAAAATATGTTATGATCTTAACCGTAAGACCCAAGCTCTGTTAGTCAACGGGATAAGCCGCACGATCGCACCGACAGGAAACCTGACCGTCAACGGCAGACAAATTCCATGGAAGAACGGAGTCACATACCTTGGAGTCATCATCGACAAGAAGTTGACTTTCACGAGGCTTATCCAAGAGATTCGTAACAAAGTCCGGGCTGCCCATGCTAAACTTTACCCCTTAATAGGAGGAGCGAGCAAGCTGGGATTCTTAAACAAGCTGACTCTCACCAAGACAGTCAACTTGCCAATGCTGTACGTACGCTTCAATAGTATGGGGACACACTGTGCCTATGCCTGGCAGTCGACGCACCGTGGTTCGTTCGTAACACGGTGATTTTCAACGAATTATGACACCAACCAGGGCTTGCAGAAATATAGAGGAGGGCCAGAGAGGGTTACGCCAAACTGAAACAGCACCCAAACCTTCACCTACCACAACTAATCGACTATGACCCCAGATTTATTGACAGATACAAACGGCCTAAGAACCAGCTCTGTCTTAGCAAAGGAGAAGAGGACAAAGAAGCCCAGAGATAGAAGACAGGTAAGTAAAATGAAGTATATAATATTCTATTTTTCAGGAGACAACAAGGGAGGGGAAACCAACCTACCAAGCAAAGAGAAGACAGAAGAACACACACCCAGAAAAACAAAGACGTCAACGTGCACACCCACAGAAGCTTACAATTAGCCACATATCATAGCAATGAATGAGCCACGAAACACAAATAAGACAGTTGCGGTAGTACCGATAAGGTAAAGCAACGGAACCAAACCAAAGCCAAGCTATCCCAACAAGATGACAGCGATTATGCAGAAGAAAAACTGCGTTAGCATGAGGGCCTGAATTAAGTCTCAGGAGGTGGATGGCAAGGAGGCTGGAAGTGTTCATCAGTAAATTTTCTGAAGGGCAAATCTAGTTCCTGAGCTCGCGCATGCGTGTGTGTAACCGCAAGATACTCTCTTAAAGATTTTAAAAACCCCATAGATTGAAAAAAAAATGGAAAATCGCCATGAGGAACGTTTTAATGTTAATATTAAGAGCCCCCTTTTTACAGGATCATTTTTCTGAACAATATTTTCACAAAATTATTTATAAAAATAATGTGATTTTTTGGATACAGTCTATTATATGAGAATATCACGGCTCATGGCGGTAAACATTACTCAAAGTATATATCAATGGCCACACAACAGCTCTATGCGACAAAACTCTTTTTGCAGTTTGAGATCTATTTCGTTTCAATCAGTGTAAGGACCTTCAATATTATGACACCTAACATGATGGATCGGTTGTATTCTTTAACATTTTGTAACGATAATAATTGCATGTTTGGACGATTTTTTCAAATTTCGATATTGCGATAAGAATCCACCGTGTAATGTTATGATTCTCCCGAGACATGCAAGTCATTTCAGTTGCAACTGAAACGTGAGTCCCATCAACAATATTGTCAAGTCATGCAGGTGGTTAAAAATCATAAAGGTTCCTGACACCACCGGTATAATATATAGGTAGATGTAACTGACAAGACGATTGTGAAAGTATTAATAATATATTGTGAGCTGTGCTGGTGTTTGTTATCTATAAGTTTCAATTGAAACGTATATATGCGATAAGAAAAAGTACGTATTGCCATTTTGGAAATTAGGTATTTTATTAGAAACAAAGTGAGTTTTGTAAACGCAGTGACTTTTGTGTCGTACGTTCAAGTTGTCGATAATTTGCTGTTACGAGGACTGCCTTTTATATTTCGGGATTAGAGAAAAAAAAACAAATATTGATAATCAAAAATCGCTTTATTGTTTTTCAAAATATTCCCCATAAAGATCTATATATACACTTTTGCATGCGTTTGAATTGTCGAAGCACTTTTTCCACTCTGATTGAGGTATCTCCAAAACATGCATTCTGAACGCAGCAACCGCTTCTTCAGGTGTCGAAAAACATTGACCTCTCAGTTTGTTTTTTACGTACGAGAATAAAAATAAGTCATTTGGTGACAAGTCAGGACAATACGGCGGATGACTCAAATCGATGTTTTGAGTGGTCAAAAATGCAGTTGTTTGAGCATTGTCGTGGTGAAGAGTGATCCGTCTTCGTTGGTTTGTTTTCCTCATTTCTTGGAAGACAGTTGACAAACAAATGGTTGTGTATCACTCAGAATTGACTGTTCTGCTTTGTTCTAGTGGTACGGTTGGGACATGTCCAGTTTTTCCGAAAAAACAGGCGATCATTTGCTTGGAAGTGCTTCGTGCGCGAACAACTTTTGCTGGATTCGGCTTATCTTGAAACACCCATACAGTCGACTGCTGTTTACTTTCCGACTCATACGCGTAAATCCACGATTAATCACCTGTCACTATGTCATAAACGTGTTTTGAAGCACCGCGATCGTATTTTTTGAGCTTTTCTTTCGACCAATCGACACGAGCCTTTTTTTGAACGATTGACAAATTGTGTGGGATCCAACGCGAACAATTTTTTTGACATTCAAATGTTTATGCAATACTGAATGTATGCTGGTCCCACTAATGGGTAAGGTTGACTCAATCTCACTATAGGTCACATGACGATCTTGCAATATCAGTTCGCGCACAGCATCAATGGTTTCCGGAACAACAACTGTTTTTGGACGACCTTCACGAAATTCGTCTTGGAGTGAACTACGACCTCGATTGAATTCACCATAGCATCGATAAACAGTGGTCCTTGATGGAGTTTCATCGCCAAAAATTAAATTAATTTCATCCATGCACTCTTGCTGACTTAATCCACGTCGAAAGTTGTAAAAAATAATCGCTCGAAAATGTTCACGATTTAATACCATTTTTTGGCCGAGATGAATCCTTTAAGTTACTGTAAATAACACATAGCGTTCGTATGTCAAAACGTTCTGAGTACGTATAACCTCAAAAATGTCAAAATTTACGATAGAGCTGTCAGTTGTCAGATTGCAACACTAGAGTTGTCCAATCCCGAAATATAAAAGGCAGCCCTCGTAAACTGCTCCTTCATAAGTATTATTTATTAAATTCAATTCAATTCAATTCAATAGCTTTATTCACAAACAAACAAAAGATACATTCAAATTAAAAATTATAAAATATATCCATTGCTGTATGATGAGTGCGTCCATTATACATTCTGTCAGAATAGACTTTGAAACATTTGGTTTTCCTGCACTATACGTCGTTTTATTTTTATTGTGGTGTTATTGCCCAAAAAAAAAGATAAAAGTAATTAACAAACATATAAAATATTTACCCATCCCCACCCTCTTATCGAAACTATATGCTGGAAAATTTTGAAAAAACTGGAGGTATAGCTCCTCACCTACTGGAAAAATAAGGAAAAACCCTTAGTATTCATTGTGGGGGGCAAATTATAGAATTAAATGGAAAATAAAAAATTAAAATGGTTTCTAACGGATCAAGTAATATATCAAATCAAAGGGCTCATTATGACGAATACTATTATATTTCTTTATTTTTTATAATAAATATTTTAAAATAAATTAAAAAAATATATTAAAAAAATAACCCATTCCCCCTTTTATTTCCGAAACTATAAGGCGTAAGTTTTTTTGTTTGCAGGAAAAATACGAAGAAATCCCTAATATTAATATTGGAGGACAAATTAAAGAACTAAACGGAAAATAAAAAATATTTTTTAACGCATCATGCAATGCATCAAATGAAAGGGTTTATTATGAGGAATACAAATACATATTTTTCATATTTTAAAAATTTATTGTTTACAAGATATTAACATAAAGATATAAAAAATTCTCATTTCCCGCTTTATTCCGAAACCATAATACCTAAAATTTTGAAAATAATTAGGGGTACTGGTGCTCACTTGAAGTTTTTAAGACAAATTATTAGAAAACCCCATAATAATTTTAGGGACAAATTATACAATTAAGTGGAAAATAAAAAATCAATATTCAAACGTATCATATCAGATAAAAGGCTCATTATGTGAATTAGAAATATTTAATATTTTTAAATCATTTGTTTAAAATATATTAACAAAAATATTAAACATCGAATTAATTCCCACTTTAGAAACTACACTATATAAATTTTGAAATATATAATGTATTTGTATTTTTAAATAATTTGAATAATATATTTAATAATATATACTTTAAAGCTTGACCTATTTTGTCCTATATCTTCCAATCTACAGAGCCTCAAAATTCAGACAGTAGATTATAAAAGGCATTTCTGAAAGTTTATTAGTAAAATAAAACTCTAATGTTAATTTTGGGGGCCAAATTAGAAAATTAAATATATATGTATTCTGATAAAAATCAAGCGAATCCTGAAGCAGATGAAATAAAAAATCTATATGTGGAAAATCAAAGTGTATATTTTTTATAAATTTAAAACGCTTCCTTTAAAACATATAAGGGCAAATATAAGATAATGCACTCATTCCCTGCTTGTCTGAAACTAGAATATTAGAATCTTGAAGGTGGTACGGAACCCTTAGTATGCGAGTCCAACTCGCACTTGACCAAATTATTTATATATTTTATAGATTTTTCTACCTGATTTGTGTTGTAGTTAAATACCTGGACCACGCTGGAACCTACTTTAATAGATACGTTTAAACTATTCAAATCTGACTGGCATTGTAGGGGAATCTGTGAACAAATTTAAAAAAACCTAGGCCAGTATACTATCAACTTCATTATTAATTAAATCATTAAAGATGTGTAACTGATATAAGTACCTACTACTAATTATAAAATTGTATGAAAACTTTTTTCTGCTTTAAAATTGATTTTAATATTATCATTTACAAGCTATGTGAAGTAAATATTACCCTCCGAACAGACACTATTTTCAGTTTGAAAGATCATTTATAATTCTTAAAATCCATTTGGATATGTTATCTATTTCTCATTTATTTCTAAAATACGAATTTTAATAAGACAAGCGTTAGAAGTTGAAGCTGAGCGGTGCATATTTTTAAAATGTCGGATCATTATTAATGATCATTTGGATTGGTTGACATTCTGACTGAATTTTGTTGACGACTGCTCTGGTTTTCATTCAAAAACGATTTTTTTTTTATATTAATTAGTCACATCAGAAGCCTTCAAATATGTTTCAGTGGATAAGATGGTTAATAAAGCCTGTCAGGACATGTGGCATATTTGACAATGTCTTTCACTATGCCATCATTAATATAAGTAGTAAAGAGGAAGCTTCTTGATTTGGTTGAAAAAAATCACAAGTACTCGCAAATAATTAAGCAACAGAAGCGACAGATACTGCAAAACTTTAAAAGAGACTTGGAAACCAAAATTAGTAACTTTATGACGTCAAATAAGTGAAAAATTGTGTGTTTTAGTATTTATTAACCGCCTTCCAAAATCGAGGAGGTAATCAATTCGTCTCTTTTTTTTTGTATGTATGTTACCTGATTTCTTCTCCTGTGGTGCACCGTTTTGAATGAATATGGTCTTGTTTAATAGAGTATATATCAGGATTGGTGAAACTTCAAATTTTGTAAAAGAATTCTATTGGTAAAGTGTTAAATTTTTGAATGAAAACATACGTGCATGGAAATCGACCAATATCCCTAATATTTTAGTCGATTTTTCGATAACTCCTTATGGATGTGTATAGTTTTTTAACGTTTAATCTATTAAGGAAGATCCTTAGGTTTTGCAGAAAATCGCAGAAACTTCCAAAATTCGTATCAAAAATTTCATCGAAATGACATAACGGACATTTCCTCATAAATATTTTAATTCCAACGTAATAGTGCGGGAATTTTAGGCACTGGAAGTTTTAATTGCGAATTTGAAACTTTTCTATGTACATCTTAAGCATATAGGTAGTAAAGCATAGTATTTTCGGCTCCTTAAATCAATAAGTCCCAAGTTCGTTTTGTTTGTATACCAGGCAAATACCTATTTAAATGCAAATTTTTGCGAAGACGGTGCTTTTGGTTGTCACATTCTCCCGGCCTAATAGAAAATTCAGTGACAACACATGTCAAACTTTAAAATGCTATTTCCTGCGTTTATAGACAGGGTGTTTAGTTATAGCAAACAAAATCACAAAGTAAAGTGATAGAAGGAGTTGCATTTATATGAAAATTGTAATATAGGACGGACTAGAATGAGTGAGTGGTCCGTAGGCAGCCGTTTATACAGGATGGTTGGAATATAGGGTGGACTGGACGTTTGGTCGTATAAAAATGTTGGAAAAAATGTAAAATTAAAATTATATAGGGTGATTAAAAAATTGTTATATGATGTGGACATAAGCAAATCATATACAGGATGGCTGAAATATATGCTGGAGTTGAATTATATTTATAGAGTGTGATTAAAAAATTAAACATAAAGTGTGGAGAGGAATTAACGTTACACAGGGCGATAATATAACATGATAAAAATGAAATAATCTATGGGCTATCCCAAAAGGAGTTATATACTATAGGACGGATTTGACTCCGTTAATATGGGATGGATTCTACTCCGTCCTATAGTTTACCGAAGGCAGCTAACAAATTTATGATAGTCCGTGGGCAGTCGTATATACAGGATGGTTGGTATATAGGTTGGAGAGGAATTATCTATAGTTATACAGGATTGTCAAAAAAAGTTGAAAAAAGGTTACATGGCGTAGTCCATAAGGCATAAATTTGTTTTGGGCTTATTAAGTCAATGCGTACTAGTACATTTTGTTCGTAAAGATTTACCTGTCAATTTAAATGAGAAAGTATCAGTGTGTAATGTTGAGGCTTTCGATGTTACCTGGTTCTGTCAATTAAGGTTATACATACAAAATAAAAAATATAGAATGAAAACTACCTGAGTTTCCAAAAAACAAAAAGTTGAAAATAAAACATTTAAAAAAAATATATAACCAACTTCTACCTATAACTAAAAAGTTAAAAATAATTATAACAAAATACAACTCTAGCAAGTAAATAACACATTCAATGTTGTTAGGTACCTACCCAGGAAGTAAAAAATGTAAACATTAAAAGGTGTTCATTCTGTACAAATTAATTACCTACCAATCTAGTACATTTTTGATGTCGGTGCCAAGCAACAATCAAGTTTGATGAATTAGTAGATAAGTACGCAATGAAGGATTTTAGATTTGCTTGGGACCGGCTTCAAAATATACTATATTGGTAGGTAATTAATTTGTACAGAATGAGCTGTTTTTCTGATTATTTTTAAGTTTTCTTGGGAATAACACCACAACTGAATTAAAAATGCTGTATATTGAAAGATAATACCAAACGTTTCAAAGTCGATTCTGACTTCGTCGTCAATGTTTTTTGTTTTTAAATATACATGTAGCACAAAAAATTCTAAAGATCATGTATTAAGTTAAACCGCTTTCAAGTTGGAAGAATTTGAAAGAGTTGTCGTTAGAACTTATAAGTGGTGTTCCTAGGTACGACTTTGTTATAGGAAGGCTGCCTTTTATACTTCGGGATTGAACAACCCTAGTGTTGCAATCTGACAACTGACAGCTCTATCGTAAAGTTTGACATTTTTGAGGTTATACGTACCTACTCAGAACGTTTGACATACGTGCTGTTTACAGCAACTTAAAGGGTTCATATCGGCCAAAAAATGTAATTAAACCGCGAACATTTTCGTGCGATTATTTTTTACAATTTTCGACGTGGATTAAGTCAGCAAGCATGGATGCACTTAATTTAATTTTTTGCGATGAAACTCCATCAAGGACCACTGTTTATAGATGGTATGGTGAATTCAGTCGAGGTCGTAGTTCACTCCAAGACGAATTTCGTGAAGGTCGTCCAAAAACAGTTGTTGTTCCGGAAACTATTGATGCTGTGCGCGAGCTGATATGGCAAGATCGTCATGTGACCTATCGTAAGATTGAGTCAACCTTACACTTTAGTGGGACCAGCATACATTCAATATTGCATAAACATTTGAATGTCAAAAAAAATTGTTCGCGTTGGATCCCACACCATTTGTCAGCCGTTCAAAAAAGCTCGTGTCGATTGGTAAAAAGCAATACTCAAAAAATACAATATGACATAGTAACAGGTGATGAATCGTGGATTTACGCGTATGAGCCCGAAAGTAAACAGCAGTCGACTGTATGGGTGTTTCAAGATGAGCCGAAGCCGACAAAAGTTGTTCGCTCACAAAGCACTTCCAAGCAAATGTTCGGAAAAACTGGACATGTCGCAACCGTACCACTAGAACAGCGCAGAACTGTCAATTCTGAGTGGTACACAACCATTTGTTTGCCAGTTGTCTTCCAAGAAATGAGGAAAACCAACAGCCGAAGACGGATCACTCTCCACCACGACAATGCGAGCTCTCACATATCGGCTCACTCAACTGCATTTTTGACTACTCAAAACATTGATTTGATGAGTCATCCGTCGTATAGTTCTGACTTCTGACCAAATGACTTCTTTTTATTCCCGTACGTAAAAAACAAACTGAGAGGTCAACGTTTTTCGACACCTGAAGAAGCGGTTGCTGCATTCAGAATGCTTGTTTTGGAGATACCTCAATCAGAGTGGAAAAAGTTCTCCGACAATTGGTTCAAACGCATTCAAAAGTGTATAGATCTTCATGGAGAATATTTTGAAAAACAATAAAGCGATTTTCGATGGTTAATATTTGTTTTTGTTCTCTAATCCCGAAATATAAAAGGCAGCCCTCGTAAGATAGCGCATTCGCCAAAAATGCGATCAAAGAATTCTGCTGTTTCAGTGATCCCATTAATGTCATAAGTAAAAACCTTTTGAACTATCCTGATACAGGGTTGTGCAAAAGGAGATGACCATTAATAATGTCTTACTTAATTGTCGGTAACCAGATACGTTTGAATTCTACAGAAGTAGAAGCGATACAATCGTCTTCATTCAATAGAATTAAGGCAGACTCTTTTATTTTTCGTTTCGTTTTATGTTGTTCTTCGTGAAGTAAAGTTGAATTGTAAAATTGTATTTTATGGCCTAGATCACATGTTCACAAATTTTCGATTTTTCAAATTGTCATTTCTTTATGTAATTCTTGTGTTCATTTATTCATATGTTTAATGTTTCTCCAATATAAAATTTATTGTATTTGCAACGCAGCTTGTATAAATAGTTTGAATTCTGAGTTTTGTTTGCTGGTTTTGTTTTCGATATTAGTGATTTCAGTGTATTTCTTGTTTGGAATGTTGTTTTAACATTAAATCTGTTGCCCACTCTTTTCAATCTTCCTGACAGACCCTCTATCTTTCAATATACAACATTTTTAATTCAACTAGCTGTCGCCCAGTGGTCGAAATTCGACCAATTGTGTCAATATCTCTGGCAGGTTAAGTAACATGAAAATTTTATCGTCACATTCTATCCTAGGACTTTAGGGAGAACAGCAATTACACAGAACGGATCCAGATTCGGAACCTCTGTGTGATAGTTTCCTTGAAAATCTTACATGTCGGTCTTATATCTCGCTTGCATAAATAAGTAACGAAATTCAAGTTGTTTTTCAGATATAATTCATAGGACTTCATTTGTGTTCAAATTCGTAATTCTTAATTTAATATGACAACAATTCAACCGGTAATGGGCTATCCTACATATTTATTTTTTCTAACCTTCCTGTATAGCTATAATTGCACTCAATTCTCTATCATTTAATAAAATCCTCATTATAATAATTCCATCTCATTATATATTTCCACCACCCAGTATATGCAACTGCTCATGGACCACGCATAATATTTTTTAACATTTTTGAACCACCCGGCAAACCATTCTGTATATGCCACTTCCTATGAGCCACCGTATTTACTCTTTTTGTTAATGAAATTTTTAACTATCCTCTGTAACTATAATTCTATTGCGACCTATATTTCAATCATCATATATATGGAACTCTTCCTGGGCTACCCTATAAATCATTTCCCTTTCTAACATTTTTTATCATCATCCTGTATATCTGTAATTCCTCTCACCCTATATTTCATCTTCCCTATATATACAACTGCTTACGGGTTACGAAATGTTGCATTTCCATTTCCGCCACCCTGTATATGCATCTCTCTATAATATTTTTTGTACCACCCTGTATAATTGTTATTCTACGGCACCTTCTATTCCAAGAACCCTGTAAATTGATCCGCTAATGGGCTTCCCTATATAATTATTTTATTAGTTATAATTGCACCCTACTCTACATTTTAAACACCCTATATATGCAACTGCTTATGTGCCACCCACGAAAAAAATGATTTCTAACATATCTGGAATCGCCCTGTATAATTATAATATATAACTATTGCTTTACCTACTAAACGATAACAACGCTTGCATGCCACTTCCAGAAGTACATGCTCTAAGTATATAACAGCATTGGTCTGTTGTTTGGCATTGACATTATTGACGTAAATAATGAATTTTTATTATATTTTATTTAATGAATGAACCAATATTATAAATTAAGATTAATATTCTGCACTGAAGGTCGTCAGTAGCTACTAAACAAAACAAAAATGAAGAAAATCGGTTAAGAAACAGAGGAGAAAATGGTACCTAATCGTTTTATCTTTGCCTATTTATATATAGATTATTCCCAAGAAAACTTAAAAATAAACCAGATCATGCCACAAATAACATTTAGAAGACAAATGATTTTCTGTACTGCGTTATGTTACACGCTGTATATATAACACTCAGGTTCATCAAATATATTGAATAAACTACCAGTCTCCTGCAGTCTAGATTATTTTCATTGATTAAAAACTGATAAAGATAAGAAAAAAATGTTCAAAATTAATTACTTCGATCGGTAGCTCTTATTTTATACTATTCTGCGTGAAATTATCCCGAAGTCAAATTTAATATAAAATTGTGCCCCGTTATTTCTGAACAATAGAAACTTGCCCATGGAATATTAACTCTTTTACAAGGCGGTCAGCTGGATTCTTCATAGAGAGACGAAACAAATAAATCATAGTTTCATCTTTGAAAAGTCGACCAAGATTTCAAAGCCGGAACTAATAGGTAATAAATCATAGCGATATACAATATACCCCTTTGACTCTCGAGCGCGTACTCTATGCACAAATGATTACCTCTTGCGAACGTCATAAATTATTCTTCCAATATTGTTTACCTGCAAATTTGCGTGACCGCTTTGGCTTAAGGAAATTTGCAAACACAGTTTCAAACAACTCTAGGTATTCAAATATTATTGATAAGAAAATTTAGTCTATTTCATTATTGGTTAAAGTAGAAAATTCGTTTTTTTTTAGTGTAATAAACTTCAGAGTAGAAATAAAATACTCTCTTGTTCGGGCCATTCTTTTTTTGTATGCAAAACAATATTTTGTAGAAAGTTCGCCAAACATCGAGGGCGGGTAGGTGGACTCATGTGCGATATTATGTAGCCCATATAATATCTAGATTTTGTTTTTTTTTTTAATTTTTTTTTTCATAATTCTCAGATTTTTACATATAACCTTTCTAACTTTTTTATTTTCCCTGTATCTTCACCAAATAAACTTAAGTCTAATCTATGATGTTTGTTAGCTATTCTGCATTTGATATTTGAGACAAATAATTGGTTGAAAAAATGATAAGATTCCACAAGTGGCGAGGTGCCATAAAAAAGTGATTAAGTTAAACAATTTATCACATTACAAGAATATAAGAAGAAGAACTTTTCTACTTCAACCCTGTTGTAATTATTATCATAATAAAATTGAAAATGTAACTTAAAAAAATAAAATAACATGGGACACATTTTTCCGACCGCTACAGTCTAGTCTATAGTCACATCTCATTCCACATTAATTCAAAACCGACATATATTTTTTCTCTTAACTGCTCCTTGATTTCTATTTCTGTTTCATAAAATAATTGCTTGGCCCGTCTCCATACAAAACAATCAATGGGAGTCAGGTCTGGGGACCTTGGAAGCCAGAGTATAGGGCCAGCTATCTGAATCCACGCGTTTTGGAGGAGCTCTCTAACAGTTTTCGCCTATAACGTACTGGATACCGAACTTTTTTTAATTAAATTGGTCTTTCTTCCACCTGGATTTCATCTAATCAGATTGATAAATCGTTCTATAAAATTCAGGTCTTTTACAAGATAGAAATAAAAGAGAAGGATTTTTGTAGCAGTTAAGGGGAAGAATCAATGTTGCGTTCCAAACAATGCGGGATGATCGATCTTTTGGATGAAATCCCATTGCAACTGTCAGAGAGCTCCCGGACAATGTATTCCCAATAGCATGGATTAAGAGAGCCTATACAAGGGCCTCCGATATCCCCAGGCCTGACTCTCTTCGATTTTTTTGTATGGGGACGTTTATAAGAAAGAAATAGAAACCAAAAAGCTGTTAAAGGTAAGAATAAATGTTGCTTTTGAAACAATGCGAGATTAGATTCGACTAAGGACTACTAGTTTGTATTAAAACTATCAGTAATAGTATTTGTCCAGGTACTTTAGCTATCCGGCTTTCAGCTAACATAATTGCAGGTCATCTACTTTTAACCCTCCTAGGAAGAATTTGGCCTAATTTATAGCTATTTGTAGGATAGGAAGATAAAATTTTTATAATTTTAACTTGACAAATTAATGTTATCACTTAACTAAACTTCCCGACAGAAGTAGTAGTTAATTACTATTTATGGGTTAAAATTCCATTGCTTATTTTCTACTGCTCCAGCGATGAGATACATAAAGAGGTCGCGATTGGATCTGTAACTCTGGAAGTCAGTTTGAACAAAATTTTTAACAAATTATTGCAACTTGAGAAAAAAAAATTAAAAAAATACACAAACCGTAAGCTATCTAGGTGTTAGGTGGGCTACATAATATCACACATGAGCCAACCAATCCGCCCTCCATGTTTGGCGAACAAAACACCCTGTATAGTATATAATGTTTCTTCAGTTGCGCTTTCTACAAGATAATGTCCTCTCGAACAATAATTTATGTATTAAATCCATATCCTTAAATATGTAGACGTGAGATGTAAGGATCGACAGCTAAGATTTTCGGAGTAACTAGCACACAGAGGTTTCGAATCTGGACCTGTTCCATGTCATTGCTGTTATCCGGTACTCCCTATGTTAGAATTTCTCTATAAAACGTTCAGGTTAACTTCAAGACCTCGATTCTTGAAACCATGCAAATTCTTTACCACTCAACTGGCAACGTCAGTAGCATGAAAACTACGAGGGTGAATCAAACATGAACCGGACTTTTCTGTTTCTCGCCCTGTAGGTAATTCGAGTGGCGTGACGTCTCGATATATGTTAGGTAGGGATGTTAAGAAGAAGGGAGTTTGTCGGTTTGGCGAGGCGTAGTCAATGCGCTGTTAATAGCATCATGTCAGAGCAAGAGGTGCATATGTCTGTTGCGCAACGTGTTGTTATCAAATTTTTGGCGCGAGACCCAAGTGTACGACTGGCACAAAAAGTTTTCAGATGGCCGAGAAACAGTGGAAAATGAGCCTCATGCACGCCGTCCCACGACAAGCATCAATGAGGCGAATATCTACGCAATTCGTGAGTGGATTGAAGGCGTACTGCTGATCGATTTTCTGTACGAACGCCGTACAATTAATGCTGGGTATTACTGCGAACTACTCCAACAAGTAAAACTTGCCTATCGGCAAAAGAGGCGGGATATGTCTATCCGAAGTGTGATTCTGTTACATGACAACGGCCACATACAGCTGCATTGACTCAAAGAAAATTGAACAAAATGCATTGGGAAACCCTTGAACATCCGCCTTACAGTCCTGTGACTACCACATGTTTGGGCCACTTAAAGAAGAACTGGGACGCCACCACTTTGAGGACAACGAAGGTGTAGAAACGTTTGTGCGCAATTGGTTATCGACACGACCAGTTTCATTCTTTGAGAAAGGTATTAAAAAACTTCCGATTCGGTGGGAAAAATGTATACATAAGAGAGGAGACTATGTAGAAAAATAATATGTATTAAAATTTGTATTGATCGTACCAATAAAATTTTTAAAACAAAAGTTCGGTTCATATTTGATTCACCCTCGTAATACAAATCGATATGGAAGACAGTGTACTACCGAATCAAAATATTTTGCAATAGAACAAACTTCGTATACGATGAGAAGCCCGCGTACGAGGGTTTTCGTGGAATAGCGTGATTTCAAGAATTAGAGCCCAGCTGTCAGAGATATTGAATACTCTCTTCGAGGTGTCAATCTTTTGTTTGCAAGAAATTGTTCTTTCGAGGGACCTACTGCTACTTTTTCTTACAGAAACACCTAAAAACATCATGTCTGTGTCCCCTAGCTGTCGTCATTTGCAAAGCATCTGACACACTGTGACGCATAAATGGCTAACATGCCTTTCCTCTACGGTCTCTCTAATGGTAATTCCTTAGAAGCATCGAAAATATATGCTGCAATGTATCCTCAACGTCTAGCCCAATCATCATACTTTTTTTTGAAGACTAGAAGAAACAGGTAGCTTCAAACCTAGAAGACATGATTGTGATCGCCACCATGATATTAGAACACCAGAATTAGGAGAAGCTGTAGTTAATTTAATTGACGAGCAACCCGATATCAGCACTAGAAAAATTGGTTTACTGCTACATGTTGATCATATAACGGTATTTGCCATCTAAAATATTTCATGTACAACGAGCCCAGGCACTGTTACCTCGTAATTTTCCTAAAGGTCTCGCAATTTCCATATTTTATTCACGGACGAAGCAAGTTTTTCAAAGGCAGTCATTGTTATTAACCACCTCAACCACATATTGTTGGAAGAAAATCTTCATGCTATCGTTAAAGCTCAGGAACGATTTTCTTTAAACTTGTAGATTAGAACTATGGAAGATCAACTAATTGGCTCACATTTCCTTCTACCTAGAATAAATTGAGATACAAACCCTCAATTTCTGAGCGAAGAGTTGCCAGTTCTACTTGATCCGATTCCTTTAGGTGTCAGAGCGGGAATGTGGTTTGTGGGGCTGCTGTCCAGTTTAGTATCAGAACACGTCATTATCTGAACAAAACATCCAGATCGCTGGATAGGTCGAGGTAGACCTCAATTTTGGCCAGCTCGTTCACCTGATTTAAATCCCATAGACTTTTCAACTTGGGGCATTTAAAACGTTGGTTTATAGTGGAAATCCTGTTCAAGACATAGAAGACTTATGAAATTCCATTAAAATTTCTTGTCGAGTAATTCAAGATTCTCGTAAAACTTCTAGACCCCTGTGTGACCATTTTGAACACTTCATTTGCTCTCTTCGTTTTTAAAGTTAGGTAAACTTGCTTATTTAATGATTTTGAAATAAAAATGGCATATTGCATCACAGATTGATTGTTTGTTTTTACGGTACACATGAAATTGATGATGTTTTACAAAAAAACAGTGGCAGAAACGAAAAAAAAAGAGCAAAAAGTAAGAAAGATTTCAAATTCATAAGAGATTTATCTACAGTTATTGTCAATTGCTAGGGACGTCCTGAAAAATGTAGGGGCATAATGAACACGTGAACTCAGAAAAAGTACCACCCTGTAGATTTTGAAGACAGTTTCTGTGATCTTATTAGGAACATTTCATACAGGCATTAATTAACTTGAAATAAATATCTCGAAAACTTTAGTGATCAGAAGAAAAAAACTGTAAAAACACCTTGTATATCTGTAACGAAGCGTTTACGGACATATGTTAGAATTAACTTTTCGGAATCAAATGAGTCGAGGAAGCACATCTTGAAATCTCTCTCACTTATTCATTTACACCCTGTATATGTAATTAAAAACGCGATTTTAATTCCCGAAGTATAATAATTTTCCGAAAATTTGGAGTAAATGCCAACAACCTGAACAAAATTTTCACTTGCATTGTGCTTTCATAAAATCAGACAATGAGTTTTATTTTAATTTTGTTTTTATATAGATATTTTCATATAATATCTTTTCGAGATCTTGCAGTTCATTGAACGCAAGACATATACCTTGCTTCTAGTCAAGCACCTGCATCAGTTTCACTCCCCTCAATTGATTGAAAACTGCAATAATTATTTATGTATTTTGTACATATAACTGAATTAATATTTTATTCCCATATTAATTTTGACATCTGGAAGTTTCCCCAAAAACGAAATGTCGAAATTCATTTCTCTATAAAAATATTTTTTGAATTAATGTTCAAATATTTCTTGTAACCAAACATTTGACTTCATTCAGTTATCAAGTTGGCAGTTATCAAGTTATTTTTAAAATAAAAAGAGTCATTTACTAAAATTCATAGTACAGTAACTTATAATCACCATGAAATTATTCCTTTATTTCTATGAACCTTAGAAAAAAGCGCTTTCCAGGCTAAATCGATAAATCCCTGCTGAGAGCCGGGAACATCGTCGAACAGCAAACTGAAATAACCAAGGAAACTCAAAATCGCCGTCGAACGAAATCGAAGCGGGCATGTAAGTAACAAATGACGAACGGACCTCCGTATGAATGACAGAGTCTACTGGATGCATAAAGCCGCATCAGACTATTGTAGAAAGTAAAAGGACACAATTATTATTCATTTGTAAATGTCAGTTGTGTCCGATATTCAATATGGTGGGAGTCACCGGACCACACGACATGCTTGATAAATGATGTTCGATTCTTAGGATAGAATTCTGTTTTTGAACACTTTTGCGATACGTTGTTGAGCGTTTTAAATTATTTTCGTCGGCTAGGAAATGCTTTTTTCTATTTTTCGTGACTAACATACTGGGATAGTTTCACGGAATTTCAGTTATAAAACCTACGCCCGCCTCAAATTAATTTTATAAATCTGCCTCAATTTAATTTTATATATCTAATGAGAAATTATCGACTTATTTCACTAATTAATAACACTTTGGAAAAATGCCTGAACAAAAGATTATGGTCCTTTTTCAGACAAAAATAAAATAATATTCGCCAATTAATATGGATTTCAAAACGGGATGGGGATAGAGCAACCGTTACCAAAACTAGCGACAAGTATCCTGAAGAATTTTAATGACAACTAGCGATCGACCAGTGGTCGAAATTCGACCAATTGTGTCAGTTCCTAACAAAATTCAACTTGTTTTTTATATCTAATTAATAGGACTTTATTTGTGAGCATATTTTTAATGCATAGGATTATACATACAAAATAAAAAATAAAGAATGAAAACTACCTGAGTTTAAATAAACTAAAAAGTTGAAAATAAAACATTTTTAAAAAACATATAACAGACTTCCACCTATAACTAAAAAGATAAAAATAATTATAACAAAATACAACTCTAGCAAATAAATAACATATTCAGTGTTGTTAGGTACCTACTCAGGAAATAAAAAATGTAAACATTAAAAGGTGCTCATTCTGTTCAAATTAATTACCTACCAATCTAGTATATTTTTGAAGTCGGTGCCAAGCAACAACCAAGTTTGATGAAGTAATAGATAAGTACGGAATGAAGGATTTTAGATTTGCTTGGCACCGATTTCAAAAATATACTAGATTGGTAGTTAATTAATTTGTACAGTGCATCCCATTTTGGTTGAGATTGCCAGGTTACTCGGTTGTTATTGAAGATAGAGTATTGCGGTTTTCACATACCTGTTCTATTTTTTTGTGAAATTCAGGATGGCCATATCAGATTTTGCATAAGTGTTTATTTATAAGATACAGGGCGATTTTGATAATTTATACCTTTTGGACCCCTTCTATATCTACGAAGTTATTAGAAATACTCTTGCGCTAAGAACTACGTCTAATAGAAAATTTTGCATAGAATCCAGTGGAGTACTCTTTTTTTTTCCGAGTATGGTTTTGAAGATACTACACAACATTATATATTTTTAAATGAAACACCCTGTAAAAAATCTCAAATGGAATTATTTGTTTTAGTGTTTTTTAGCATTTCTAATAATACCATGTGTATTGTATTATACATTATTTTAAAGGAAAAAAATAACGAATTCAATGAAATAATAAAATACAGGGTGTTCCATTTCAAAATATATAATGTTGTGTAGTATCTTCAAAACCATACTCGGAAAAAAAATTGAGTACTCCACTGGATTCTATGCAAAATTTTCTATTAAACGTAGTTCTTAGCGCAAGCGTATTTCTAATAACTTCATAGATATAGAAGGGGTCCAAAAAGTATAAATTATCAAAATCGCCCTGTATCTTATAAATGGAAACACTTATGCAAAATCTGATATGGCCATCCTGAGTTTCACAAAAAAGTAGAAAAAGTATGTGAAAACCGCAATACTCTATCTTCAATAACAACCGAGTAACCTGGCAATCTCAACCAAAATGGGATGCACTATACAGAATGAGCACGTTTTATTGTTTACATTTTTTACTTCCGTGGTAGGTACCTAACAACATTGAGTGTGTTATTTATTTGCTAGAGTTCTATTTCTTATAATTATTTGTAGCTTTTTAGTTATAGGTGGAAGTCGGTTATATTTTTTTTAAAACGTTAAAACATATAAAAATACATATCGACATGTCCAAGGGTTTTTCTCAACACGCACTCATTTATTCGTTATCGAATTTGTTATTATCGGGTTATTATCGTAAATGTACTAAAAAATTTAGATCTCACTCTTGTATGGTCAAAATTAAAACACAATACCCAACATTTTCTATAAAAGAGTTTGGAAATTTCAAGTACTGGAATATGAACTAGAAAATAACTAATGTACAAAGTAAATCGACCGATTCATATTTTTCTCGGAATATTTATTTTTAATCTATCTACTTGTACATTTTTTTATCTTTGCTGTAATTTTCAGAATTGCTAATGCAGCTATTTTTCACATTACCTTATATAACTTTAAACATTACTTTATATAATTACTATCTGCATTTCTGCAATAGTCACAATGGGAACACGCATCGTTAGTTGGCACAATTGATAAATGGTTTCTGTGTTTGTTTTGTGAACAATGTTAAATGTTGTCTAAAGGAAAGGAGTGAATAAAAGCCCCCGAAAGAATTCATGCAAACCTACTTCGAAAGAAATGGTGATGAATGTACAATGAGCTCTATTTAGAAGCTACTGGTCGTAAATAGCTCTTGTTAAATAAATCCCTTCAAATCACGAAGACCATTAGCTAGCTAACATCGGTGTGGTGAATGAGAACGGGAACGTTCATTATTTATCTAGACTAAACGGTATGATTCTGAAGTTTAAGAAATTTAACACAGTGGTCAACTGAAAGCTATCCAGATGCGGCGGTAGATATCAGTATAATTAATTTCTTTTAACATATGAACAGGGTTTGAAATGATATATAGAAAACTTCCTTTAGATATGAACTAAATATACTTCAGTAAATACATATATTTGGATATGATATTTTATTTAATAAACAGAACATATTATAAAAATATAATCACCTATTGATACAGAATTTTGGAATTATAACATTGAGAGTGGTAATTTATTTTTTATTTTATCCTATTTACATAGATGTATTTACTTTTATGTTTTTTTGGGCAATAACACCACAATCGAAATAAAACGACGTATATTGAAGGAAAACCAAACGTCTATTCTGACTTCGTTGTGAGCGCCTTTATATTTATTGATGTAAATTGCAAAATGAAAATTTGATTTATGACATTTAAATTGACATAAAATTTGTTGTTTTTAGATATACAGGTAGCACAAAAAATTCTAAAGATAATGTATTATAGTTAAACAGCTTTCAAATTAGAAGAATTTGAAAAAGTTGTCTTTCGAATTTATAAATGGCGTTCCTAGGTACGACTTTGTTATAAGATAAGAGCGCATTCGCCAAAAATGGGATCAAAGAATTCTATTGTTTCAGTGATCCCATTAACATCATAAGGGAAAACCTAGGAAAAACCTTATGAACTCTTCCGATACTAGGTTGTTCAAAAGAAGGTTACCATTAATAATTTTTTCCTTAATTGTCGGTAACCAGATACGATTAAATTCTATAGAAGTAGAAGCGAGACAATGGTCTTCATTCAAAAGAATTAAGACAGGCTCTTTTATTTTTCGTTTCGTGTTATGTTTGTTCTTTGAATTGTCAAATTGAATTTAATGGCCTGGGTCCCAAGCATGTTCACAAATTTTCGATTTTTCAAATTGTCGTTTCTTTATGTAATTCTTGTGTTCATTTATTCGTACGTTAAATGGTCTCGATGTTTCTCCAATATAAAATTTATTGCATTCGCAAGGAGTCTTGTATATGCAGTTTTTTGAGTTCTGGGTTTGGTTGGTTGGTTTTGTTTTCTATATTAGAGATTTCAGTGTATTTCTTATTTGGAATGTTGTTTTAACATTAAAACTGTTGTCCACTCTTTTCAATCTATAGTTGTAACTGTAATGTAGTTGTCCTCAGTAATAGTTGTGTTAATAAGAGAAATTCTGGGTTAATTCGGAAGGTTTGTTTTATGTTCAAGTCAGTTTAACTCTTTGTTGATAAATTTTGTGGAGTAATTGCTTCCAGTGAGAACATTTTTTTATAATTATTTACTCTTTGTTGAATTTATTATCATCAGAACAGATGGTATTTGCTCTATCATATAATGACTTTATGACACCTTTCTTTACTGTTTTCGGATGATTTAAATTGAAATTTAGGTATGTTTGTATGAGTTGGTTTTCTATAAACTTCTGTTTCGAATTACGATTCTGTGTTTGTTATTAATATGTCTAGGTGAGATAGTTTGTTATTTTCTTCAATTTCTATGGTAAATTAGTTGGATCATTGTTATTTATGTCATTTAATAATTTATCTAGTTCTTCAAGATTGTGTTCCCAAGTTACGAAAATATCATCAACGTAACGCCACCAAACTAAAGGTTTATTTCCTTTTGATAAAATTACTTGTTGTTCAAAGTTTTCCATAAATATGTTATTTAATGCTGGTGAGAGACAAGAACCCATGGCCATGCCAAAATCCTATTGGTAAAAATCAGCGTTTAATTGAAAGTATGTAGTTTTGGTACAATATTTTAGTAGTTCCATTATTGTTTCAATTGATAACTGAGTCCGTTGATTTAATGAAGAGTCCCGTTCTTGTAGTTGTTTTACTATTGGAAGTGTTTTGGAAACAGGAACATTGTTATAAAGATTTACTATATCAAAACTTGCTATTGTAAAGGTATTTTTGTATTCTATATAAGACAGTTTTTCCAAGAAATGTGCATTGTTTTTTAGATGAGAAACAGAACTTCCTGTAAGAGGACGAATAATATTTAAAAGAAATTTTGAAAGTTCACTACACGGAGAATTTATAGAACTGAAAATTGGTCTTAAAGGAATATTAGGTTTATGAATTTTTGGTAACCCATAGAAATGTGGTGGTTTTGTATAGTGTGGAGTGAGTGCTTTACGTTCTTGTTCTGTGAATTCATGTTTGAGGTTGTACAGTAAGCGGTATATTTTGTTTTCTGTTGAGCTTGTTGGATCTTTTGTTAGTTTAGTGTATTGTCCTTGGTTTATTATATTTTGAATTTTGTCGTCGTAATCGGTTTTATTTAAAATTACTGTTGCATTGTATTTGTTAAGAGCTGCTTTTCTTTTGGAATGTAATATTTCAATAAGTATATAAGGTGAAGTACACCAGCTATATGTTCTAGTGGTTTAGCACTAAGCATGCAATTTGCTATGGTTAATAAGCACCAAACGAACTCCTGTAAGTATATGCGTAATTTGTACGTACTTTCCTGTCACTTCTGGTTCAAACGAAAATGGACAAACATAAATTTTAAATGATATTTTTAGATTTTCGGGGCAACACTTAGTATAGCAGCGGTATTAGATAAAATTACGCTTACTACCAACTTTTACAGTGATCTTGAAAACTAGATGATTATGGTCCTTATTAAACATTTGTAAAAAGCAAATAGTCAAGTCTTTTTAATTTATCAAATTCTCTTTTAATAAATTAAAATGTATAGCAAATATAAGGACTTCATAATATTTGAAAACGGTTTAGAAATAAATTTACTCATTGCCCTACTTTTTCTCCGAAACCATAAGCCCTAAAAATTTGAAAAAATAGGGATATAGGACAACAGCTGAACTTTACCAGAAAAATAAGGAGAAACCCCTAATATTAATTTTAAGGAGCATCATGTAATATATCAAATCAAAGGATTCTTTATGAAGAATATTAAGTTATTTTTTTCAGTGTTTAAAATTAATATTTTGAAATATATTAATAATAATATTTAAAAAAATTACCCATTCCCCCGTTATTTCCCAAACTATAAAACCAATTTTTTTGTTTACAGGAAAAATACGAAGAAAATCCTAATATTAATTTTGGGAGCAAAATTATAGAATTAAACGGAAAATAAAAAAATAGAGATTTAACGTATGTGCATGATGTATATCAAATGAAAAGGTAATTATGAGGAATACAAATATATTTTTTCATATTTTTAAAATAAATTGTTTAAAGGAGATTAACAAAAATACAAGAAAATTACTCATTCCTCCGTTTTATTTCCGATCTACTAGAAAAAAATTAAGCTTATATAGACTTACTTGAACTTTACAGGAAAAATTAGAAGATGCCCATAATATTAATTTTGGGGGAGAAATTATAGAATTAAACGGAAAATAAAAAATAACCTTTTCAACGCATCATGTAATGCATCAAATTAAAGTGTTCATGAAGAGGAATACCAATACATAATGTTCAAAATTTTTAATGTAATTAATTAATTAACAAAGATATCTAAAAAAATCGCATTTCCCGCCTTATGTCAGAAACCATAATATCTAAACTTTAGAAAATAAATAAGGGTACTGGGACTCACTTGAAATTTACAACAAAAATTAGTAGATAACCCCAATATTGGTTTTGGGGACAAATTATAGAATTAAATAGAATGAAAATACCAAATGCATCATTTAATATATCAAATAAAAAAAATCATTTTGAGAATTATAAAAACATTTTTTTCATTTTTATAAATTAGTTGTTTAAAAGATATTAACAAAAACATTAAACATCGACATATTCCCCGTTTAGAAAGTATCTAAAATTTTGAAAAATATATTTTATTTATCTTTTTAAATAATTTGCCTAAAAGATTTAATAATTTATTATTTAAAACTTGACCTATTTTATCCTTTACCTTCCAAGCTACAGAGCCTAAAATTCAGACAGTAGATTATAAAAGAGTTCTCTGAAACTTTATTAGTAAAATGCATTAAAAACCAAATCAATAAATGGATTCCAAAGCGTACAAAACTGGCTGCAGTCGTTCAGACTATCACTAAATTGGAGCAAAACTAATTATATCGTGTATTCTTTAACATCTGCAAATAGACCTAACTTTCTTGATATAAGGATAAATGATCATACTATACAAGAAACATCCCATACAAAATACCTTGGCATAGTTATAGATAGACACCTTAAGTGTGGCCCTCATGTTGATTATTTGTCCAATAAAATTCGTAAACTGATACATAAATTTTATCTTTTGAGAGAATTCTTAAAAATTGTATATGGGACTTTTATAGAATCTCTTATACGATATGGAATTTTAGTATGGAGTGGCATGTATAACAATTCAATACATAAATTGAAAACAATTCAAAACTGTATTTTAAAACTTATTAATAGGAAAAGCAGAATGTATCACACACATCTACTTTACCTGTAGACATTTTAGATATTAGATCGCTGTATATTCTAATTGTTTGTTCATATATGCATAAAGCAAACAATACATGTAATTATGTTAAACATATATACAATACACGTAGTAGAGCAAATAAAAATATTCAAATGCCTATTAACCATAATAATATTAATCTAAAGTTTGCAACCTTCTTGGGTCCAAAATTTCATAATATGCTGCCTAGAGATATAAAAAAATACTAGAAATAGTAAAGTATTCATGAAAGTATATAGGAAATTCATCTTTACTAACGATAATATATTAAAAGAAATATTTAACATTTAGTTTTAGTTTAGTTTTAGTTTTTATTATTATTCATATTTTTAATATGTTTCAGTCTTCTATTTTTGTCCGTAGGATAGGTTATACCTTTATATTATTATTTTGCTTGTAATGGTGGGGATGATGACACATACAAGTGCAATAGCACTTAGGTGAATTACCGATCAAACACAAATTGTTGTAATGGTAATTGAAACAATTGTAATTGTAATTGTAATTGAAATTGAAATAAATAATAAAAAAATAAAACTCTAATGTTAATTTTGGGGGCTAAATTAGAAAATTAAATACATATTTTATATAAAAATCAAGTAAATGTAGAGCAGATAAATTAAAAATTCTATGTGTGGAAAATAAAAGTGAATATATTTTATAAATTTAAAACGATTCCTTTAAAAGATATTAGGGTAAATATAAGAAAATGCACTCATTCTCTGCTTGTCTGAAATTGGAATTTTAGAAAAAGATATAGTTTGATTCACCTACATTTCTGAACTGTATTGATTTTTGTTCACAAATATTAAATAAATATCTGGTTGAGTATTATCTCAATCACGAAATATATCTGCCTCTTCACTATTCTCGCAACATTCTTCACTTGCCCTCCTCATGCAACTTATAAGGGCAAGAGCGCATTTTCCAAAACAAGCATATACTCTTGACGGATGAACAATATAAAAAGTTCTTCTGAATATGAATACGGGGATTAGCGATTGATCAATGTCAAAGTACTGTTATATGCAAGAATTAGAAACGCATTTCTATGTATATACTTACAAGGTATACGTTCCACCTTGTGCAACTATATACAGCAGGTCACGCTGATGTCGGGAAAATAATTTGCATTGTTATTATCTCAGAGGTAAAATATTCACGCATTGTGTTTGCCAACTAATGTACAACATCTTACAAAGAATGAAGGTATGTAAGCCGTAATTTATACATCATTTATAAATTTGGTGTGAGTTTTACAACCATTGAAGTTTTCACTGTCTATTTAATTCATTATTTTTTCTTAATTTAAAATTCTATAATGACTAATAAATTCTTAACGTATAAGGGTAAAGAATTAAAATGTACCGCAACAGTTGTTAAATATCTAAAGCCAATATCTGATAACATTTTATGATATTCAGTGATAGATTTTTTAATATTATCGAAAATTATTTTCCAAAAAATAATATAGAATGTGTTGGGTATTTGCAGAACGTCCTTGTACATATTTTTTAGATTTTTTGGTGATTATTATTTCTATTAGGTATATTTATACAGGATGAGTTTTTTTGATGATCAGTATGGGGATCTCGCAAACTAGGGGAGATAGAGCAATGATTAAATTGGGAAAGATTTGCAGTTTTACTGGCCCAATTTAATGACACTCGGATTTTTGTAAAAAGTCATGGCATACTAGATATTTTGAAAAAACGAAATTCTGTCGATTTAGTCGAATCCCTCTAGCTCCTTTGGTTTTGATTTGACACAAACTTTTCTTTTTTGAATGGAAACCATAGTTGGCTATGACATAATACTCGATAAAGTTTATTCATAAAAATAACTGAGTTATGGATGCTTTTCTCTCTTATTTTCACTTTTATCGTAGGTTAAGAATAAATGAAAAAGATTGTTTTCACTTTGACGGTTCCTCATTTGACAGTAATCCATTAGTAGTGCTGAACTGACAGTCGATATTGACTAGTTTTCGTGATAAAATGGAATATTCTAACGAAGAAAAATTGTATATGGTGGAATGTTATATCATATGCCACAAAAATTCAGTTCATGCAGTTGAGGAATACTTTCATGGATATTTTAATCGTCGTCAACCTGCTCTATGTACATTTAAGAGGCTTTACGATAGTTTAAGCAGATATGGATCTTTTACTAAACCACCAATGGAACGTAATCAAATTAACGAAGTAGCACAAATAAATGTTTTGGCAATGGTAAATCAAAATCCATTTACATCAACTCGTGAGATTGCGGCAGAAGCTGGCACATCTCAACGAACTGTAGTTAAGCTACTGCAAGCGCACAAGTTCGACACGTACAAACTTGCAGTTTCTCAAACTTTGCATACCGGTGACGAACATCGACGTCTTTTGTTTTGTACATTGTTTAGAGACATGTGCCTTGAAAATCCATAGTTTCCATTAAAGGTGTTATGGTCAGATGAAACTAGATTTACTAACTGCGGTATGTTCAATAGACACAATGAGCATATCTGGGCTAAAGAAAACCCTTTCCATGTAAAAGACGATCCCAGATAAAATTTGGTTTTAATGTTTGGTGTGGTATCATAGGGTCTACTATTCTGGGGCCTTTTATCTATGACGATTCACTTACTGGGGAGCGCTACTTGCATTTCTTGCAATGCACTTTTCAGCACATGTTGCATAATTTGAATTTGAGAACTCGTTTAGAAATTGAGTGGTTCCAGATTGATGGAGCACCTGCTCATAACTCTTTATTAGTAAGACAACACTTAGATAATATCTATCCAAACTCTTGGATAGGAAGAAATGGCCTACGCGAATGGCCACCCCGGTCTCCCAATTTCGCAGTTACAGACTTCTATGTATGGGGTATGCTAAAAAACAAAGTATACAAAAGAAAGTATGAGACAATTGGTTACCTAAGGGAGGCGGTATTACAAGCAATTGAAGAAATTGATAGGCGGTCTGTGAGGATTAGCACACAGAGGTTCCGAATCTGGAGCCGTTCCGTGTAATTGCTGTTCTCCCTCCTAGGACAGAATGTCACGATAAAATATTCAGGATACTTCACCTGTACTCTCTTCGAAATTCACCTGTCAGAGATATTGAGTACTCTCTTCGAAAATCCTAGATGTCGATCTTACATGTCGCGTCTTCATATTTAACGAAATATATCAAATACATAAAGAAATGTTCGAGAGGACATTCAATTGTGGGAAGCGCAACTGATGAAGGTTCTCTGACCAGAAACAATATATATTATATATATTGTCTTATTCGTACAACGGAATGAGACCTCGAAGAGAGTGTTCAATGTCTCTGACAGATGAAGTAACCTGAAAATTTTATCGTGACATTCTGTCCTAGGAGTTAAGGGAGAACAGCAATTACACGGAACGGTTCCAGATTCGGAACCTCTGTATGCTAATTCTCCTGAAAATCCTAGATGTCGATCTTATATCTCGCGTCTTCACTACCAATCATATTTCAAAGAAAAATATTGTCCTCATGGGCCGAAATATAAACCATTGAAAAACAGAATGAATTTTGTCTTATCTACAAGCTGAGAACTAGATTTTTCAGAGTACAAAGATTTGTATGGATTTAGAAGTCTGGACGATGTTGTGAACAGACTCAGTCAAGAAAAAAAAATCCAAAAAGGAATATGAAAAAATTTCGGTAATAGGTGAAGCACAAACTTATAAGGTAGTCATGGAGTCACCATATTTTCACAGACTTTTTTGACAAGAATTTTTAAAGACTTTGAGTGTAATTTGCATCTAAAAAACATAGGTGTTCACGAACGTTAAAAATGGTGGGAAATTTGAATATTTGATTTGATTATTTTCTTATTCTTTTGTTACATTTATACCTTTTAGTTGATTTTTTTTATTTAAGTGAACAAAAGAAAGAAAAACTGACTTAAATAATCGAATTTCTATCTTCACATTACATTTTATTACACTTCCGTTGACAAAGATGTTAGAGGAGACCTTGAAACGTTTGAATTTTTAAATATACAGTTCTTAATTTCAAGTAAGATGTTATTTCTCTAAAGTCTATATAAATAAGTAAAAGCGACCTGAGAGCCAAATAATGGAACTCAACGTGTCGTAACTCACACATCTCGTTCTGGCAAACGCAATGCTATTCCGCCCTAATCCAAGAACTGAAAAATAAGTTGGAAATGAACTCGTTTCAAAACTTTCGTAATTTTCTTATCAATCATAATCAAGTCGGTGAAGCGAGTTTCTTGGGGAACCATCGACAGGCAGTTTGTGGGGAGTTTTATTTCCAGGAAGTAAACTTCCGTTTTGATAATGGAACATCTCATTTAGTTTTCATTCTGATTGCTTGTCCATCTTCATTCAGGCGACTTGAGATTAATCGCTTTTCAATCACCAAGGAAACCAGACAAAAAAACGTAAGAATTTGCTCTAGTTACATATTATTGAGCTCAATATAAATAAGCCGTTACTCATAGTTTACCCACATTCAAATTAAAAAAAAAATGAAATATCATAATATAGGAACATCTTCTGCCAACCTTGTAGGTTACACTATGGCACTTAAAGCGTGAATATATGGTTAAGAACAATATATCAATATATTTATGATTTCGAAAAGATTGTTGAGGAGGTCTTGAATTATTTTGTCTATTCATGGGTTTTCTCTCCTCCAAATTTTTTCCTGTAACAGATAAGTATTTAAAAAAGTATATATAGAACAAAGTGTAGTAAGGCAATATCGTAAAATTGCCCGGACTACTGGTTGTCTGTACAGAGATTCTTCCTCACAGTTTTTCTGAGAGAAAGAGATGTCTATAAAATGATCAACCAGTATTCCTGTATATAAGTAATGTATTGTATATTGTGTAATACTTATCTGTATATGGAGACGTTTCAACTCCGAGTCTGGAGTCGTTGTCAATCGTTTAGTGTTGTTTTCGAGGTTTTTTTCTAAAAAATTTTCGCTTTGATTTTGAATTTATTGTTTGTCAAAAAAATTTGACACTGACAATTTTTTGACAAACAATAAATTCAAAATCAAAGCGAAAATTTTTTAGAAAAAAACCTCGAAAACAACACTAAACGATTGACAACGACTCCAGACTCGGAGTTGAAACGTCTCCATATACAGATAAGTATTACACAATATACAATACATTACTTATATACAGGAATACTGGTTGATCATTTTATAGACATCTCTTTCTCTCAGAAAAACTGTGAGGAAGAATCTCTGTACAGACAACCAGTAGTCCGGGCAATTTTACGATATTGCCTTACTACACTTTGTTCTACATATACTTTTTTAAATACTTATCTGTTACAGGAAAAAATTTGGAGGAGAGAAAACCCATGAATAGACAAAATAATATTTATGATTTAAAGAAAATTAATACTAATATTAAAATACAAAAGTGGCACATATCTATATATAAATAGGCAAAGATAAAACGGATCGGTACCATTTTCTCCTCTGTCCCTAATCCGATTTTTTTTTGTTTTTGTTTTATTTAGTAGCTGTCAACGAGCTTCAGTGCAGAATGCTTAATATTTCTTATAATATTGCTTTATACATAACATAAAATAAAATAAAATATTCATAATTTACGTCCACACTATCAACGCCAAACTATGCTGCCAGATTGCTTGGAGAGAAAATCTAAAATGGATTGACTCGAAAATTAAAAAACTTCAAAATTTTGATCAGTTCCTAAAGTTATTCCACATTATCACGATATTCCGATCTGGCGCATAAAAAATATATTATTAGATTATGACCATTTATTATTTTTATGTTTCTTTGGGGAATAACACCACAATAGAAATAAAACTACGTATATTGCAGGAATACCAAACGTTTCAAAGTCTATTCTGACTTCGTTGTCAATGGCTTTATATTTTTTTTTTTATTTTTTTTTTTGCAATCTACATCAATAAATATAAAGCCATTGACAACGAAGTCAGAATAGACTTTGAAACGTTTGGTATTCTTGCAATATACGTAGTTTTATTTCTATTGTGGTGTTATTCCCCAAAGAAACATAAAAATAATCTAGAATATGACCATTTATTTGGTACTCGCAAATTTGAATATTTCATTTCTTTCTAAATATGGTTTGTGAACTAAAATTAGAATTGTATTTTGTGTGGCCAATGTTCACTCTGTTTCTGATAATATTTTATTATATTATTTAAATAATTCACTACCTATTTTGTACACAAAAGTGTATAATAGTAGAAAAAAATGTAGGAAAACAGCAATTATACGGAACGGCTCCAGATTCGGAACCTCTGTGTGCTAATTCTCTCGAAAATTCTAGATGTCGGTCTTACATCTCACGTCTTCAAATTTAACGAAATGTATCAAGTGCATAAAGAAGTGTTCGAGAGGACATTCAATTGTGGGAAGCGCAACTGATGAAGGTTCCCTAACAAGAAACATTATATATTATACATATTGTCTTGCATACAAAGGAATGACACCTCGAAGAGAGTATTGAAACAAACTGTTTATAGATTACATAGAGAACATTCCTTCTTGAAGGTCAATTCAAAGTTAATTTCTTGCTATGCGTTTCCCTACATTTTTATTTTATTACTAACTAATTGCTTTAAAACCAAATTAGTTAATTGTCTAACGATGTTATAATTAAGCCTTTTAATTAAACCATAAACGATAATATCAAACACCGAGGTAACATGACTTCAAGCAAATCATTTTTACACTGTACGATATCCCGTACTACTTAAAACAAAAAGATACAGGTGTTATAATCCGCGTTCCTCTTTTTTCATATTCCGCAATCCATCCAATTAAAGTAATAATAAAGCATGAAATCCATTCAGTGACTACAGACTTGCATCAATCATTATAATTACTTTTGTAGCTCCTCTTACATTACGAAGTTCCTAATGATCCTAGAAATCACTGTGCCCATGACAATATGAATTTGTTGGAAATTTAATGGATCTAACCCAACATCATCAGCGGTTCGAAGTGAGAGCCAACATATTAGTGAAATGACTTGGGCGTGATGACAACTGAATTGTCACAAGAGCGATAAATTCATCATTTCAATCGGATGTGAAGGAGTAGGTACACTCGATGACGTCACGACTTCAGTAGTCGCCAATATAGAATTGCTCTGGATGTGTGCGTATACAGGGTGGTGTTGTTATATTCGACAGGAACGCTGAAGCTCATAAAGCTCTGATTAATTGATGAGATTGATATCGATACACAGGTGCTTAGCTCTCGAGATAAAGGATGTTAAACATTTAAATTTAAACGTAAAAATTTGCCTTAATTCAGAAACGCCACTTTGTAATCTATTTCAACTCCGGAGGTATAATTTTTCAATCGACTTCCAAAAAGGAGGAAGTTATCTTATTTAGGGTTCCGTATATACAATATCACTCCGGATTTCTGCCTCTGTCACACAACAGGAATTTTTTCCTATACTAATGGACCGAAAAGGTTGAATTTTTGTATGAATGTATAGTTTGTTGACTCGACCAGGAGTACATATCGTTAAAGAAGAAATTTTGATTTTAGGGGTACTTCTGGGGGATAAACTAAAAAAATTGACGGTTCTCCTTCTGATCTCCGAAACTACTGAGTTTAAAATTTTGAAAAAAATAGGAAATATAGAACGTTTGAAATGAAAATTTTGCAAATCTACATCAAAGATATAAAGCCATTGACAACGAAGTCAGAATAGACTTTGAAACGTATGGTATTCCTGCAATATACGTCGTTTTATTTCTATTGTGGTGTTATTGCCCAAATAACATAAAGGTAATCAAGAATATGCCACAATCAACGTTTAGAAGACAAAGTAATATTTTTTTAGTTATTTGTGGTTGAAAATGATAGTATTTTCTAAAATAATCATACTTTCAAACTTCGGATCATTCAAAAACCTTATGTTTTATCAAAAGAAGTAGGAAGTAAGAAATAATCTTAGAAAATCAAAAAAAAATAGTTTAATGAGTGTTCTAAATGTAGTTTAGTTGACTAAACATTTTGCAGAGTTTAAATTTCTTTTAATTTCTGAGCAATAATAGGTATATAAATAATTCTGTAATCGCTCTGTATGGTGTCCAATTTGAAACAATGTATATATATATATATATATATATATATATATATATATATAAACAAAAATAAAAAAAAATCAAAGCTATTCTTAATGATGTGCCTGAGGTAGAGCTTCATCTGTCGAATACAGCAACACCCTGTAGATATGATCTGGATGTGTTCAGGTTTTATTTGCGTCTAGATATTTGTAAAATGTGAATAGAAACGTCAAAATGTGTTCCTCTAAAATTCGTAGGGTGCCAGAGGAATTTTAACGTTACTTGAAAGAAAAAGAAGGGTGCGGATGCTGAATGCAGTTATACAAACTTTTATCCTTTCGAAGATCATTTCTCATTCTGTGTTTACGCTACGTTACAGTTGGATTTATTTTTAGAGCTGAAAGACTTATTTAGGGGCGTAAGCGTTGAATCGCACAAAGGAAACGGAATTTTGTAAAGCAAACTGATGATAAGGAATTATTTTGCACATGCATGATAAAAGTAACTGCTTGTGTGGAAATGCATCTCCGAAAGATGTGAACATATGCAGAATTTTTGCGTACGTTTTACAAAGATTTTGATTAATGAAAATTGTAAACGTGAGTACTGTCGCAGATCTACACTTGATCAGACGGTTTCCCGACGCGTGAACAATTTTAAATGTATCCATTTTGGTGAAAACGCCAGGAAAAATAACTTTAAACTGTATTTCTGCCTTATATCTTCGAAACGAATTCGAATTTCGAGGATGCCTATAACTGTAAACTTTAACTAGACAATGTAGGTCATTACGTAAATACAGGGCATAAAGTGACCCAATAGTTCAATAGTTTTGAAGTCGAAAATGTATATATAATGGGTGTTCCAATTTCAGGTTAATTTTTAAATTTGCCGCCCTTATTTTTCATATGTTTCATATGTTATTTGACAGATGACAAGTAGGAACATTCCGGTTATTAAAAATTGAGAGATATACGATTAGGCAACGCGTATTTATTATTTAAAAATAGTTTAAATTTGAAAGTGAAAGTTGTGCAGAAGTTGGAAGAAAATTTCGTATAGAATATGTTACCATTAGAAGAAGTGTTTAAAAATTTGTGGAAACTGGTTCAGTAAAAGATGAAAAAAGCAAAACATATCATCGTAGTGGACATTCAGAAGAAAATATTCCAGCTGTTACTGCTAGTGTTGTTGAACAACCACAAACATCAATTCGTCATCGTGCACAGCAATTGAACATTCCAAAAACCACTATTTATTCAGAATTTTGCACAGAGATCTTCATTTAAGAGACTTACAAGATTCAGATAACGCAAGAAATAAAGCTAACAGACTTTGATGTACGGCATCAATTAGTTAATTGGGCCATAAACAGAATCTTGAAAATGTGCAGTTTTTCAACAAAATCATCTTCAGCGATGAAGCACATTTTGAATTGGGTAGATTTGTCAACAAGCAAAATTGTCGAATCTGAGGTGAAGCAAATCCACGAGAAATAATGAAAAGAGCGATGCATCCACAAAAAGTAACTGTTTGGTGTGGTTTTTGGGCTGGTGGAGTGATTCGTCCATACTTTTTTGGAGATGGCAATGGAAATGCTGATACTGTGAAAGGTGATCGATGTCGAACGATGCTTGCTGACTTTTTGTGGAATTAATTGGAGCATATTTATGTGCAGAAGATGTGGTTTCAACGGGACTGTGCAATTGTCATTCAGCAGCAGAAACAATTAATCTTTTGAAACGGAAATTTGGTAATCAGATAATTACTCGAAGAGGAAACTTAAATGGCCCCTAGAACATGCGATCTAACACTCCTTGATTTTTTTCTATGGGCCTATTTGAAAGGAAAATTCTGTGCCAACGATCCACGAACAATTGGGAAGCAGCCAGTTCACTAGGGTTTTAAAAAGAAATACTCTTCAATCCCTTGAAAAGCTTTCAGAATATGTTTATTCCTTCGTCAGTTTAACTAAAAATTACATATAAAATGACAGTAAGAATTGTTAAAAATTTTTTGAATATAAAGTTACGAAATGCGAGGTTCTTATTCACACTAACATTACTAGAGGAAAAAAAGGCCATACTAATATAAAACTCGTCTTGTTCGTTAAATTGCACTATTGATGTTTTAATAAAATTCTTATTAGATATTTCATGGTTGACTGACATTAATTTGTTTTGAAGTTATTTGAAAGGGATATGATTCGAGAAAAATCTAACTGAAAGCATCGTAATAATAATTTTAATTTGATTTCAACCAATGTAAGACCTTACATAAATTTTCTAAAAAGGGAGAATTAAGTTATTATAAAAATATTGGTCATGAGAGATCATTTGATATATTTGGTGTGACCTTTTTTGAAATTTTAACTTCAATATCTAACAAGTTACAATAGATAACATTAAGATTTTGTAAATCCGTTCTTTTATTTATGTTGTTGACTTGATTATTAATGCAAATCATCTCTAGGAAGTTCCGTGTGAAAAGATTTTTTTTTCTTGTTCTAATACTTTTGCATTTTTGAAATCGGCAGTGTGATTGTTGTTGATGCAATGTATTGCAAGAGCACAGCTTTCTTTGCCAAGCCTGATATCACTCTTATGTGAAATTATTCTGTTGTTGAGGCTTCTAGATATTTGCCCAACATAGGTAGCTTGGCAGTCTTTGCAATTAATAGAGTACACTACATTTGATTTATTTTCATTCGGTGTTTTGTCCTTTATTTTAGTAAATATGTTAGCAACAGTTTTAACTGATTTATAAGACACTAGCATATTGTTGTTGGTGTTAATAATTTTTGCAATACTCTAGTAACTAGAAGCGAAAGCAGAAGGCTACGAGAATTATGCGAACCGACTTGAAGAGGGCAGATGTGACTCTGCCGAAACGTCGTCATTTTGCCATCGATCCCGGCAGGGATCAGTTATCAACTACGTGGTTGAATTCCCGGAAACCATCTAATACATTTAGTGCCCGCGAAAACTTAAAAACAAATATATATATATATATATATATATATATATATATATATATATATGTTAGATTGTAGTCCTTCACGGATGGAACAATGTGAGTTTCTGTATTGTACAGGTGTACATCCGTTTCTTGGTTTGTGCTCTGAAAAGAATATTTTACCTGACGTTTCGCCAAAATCTCATTGTGCATTTTCAAAACTGAAAATCATCATGACGAGCACGACCGAAATTTTAACTTTTGACCTATAGCAACAGAATTAATAGTCCCTAGTTCCGGGTATAAATGCACATGAGAAAAATTCTTTCCTCCGGCCTTTATAGAGGGAGTAAATGTTAAACTTTCTTCTCTGTTATTAGGGACAAAAGTACGTACGTTCGACCGGCTATGAAGAAAAAAATATTTATTAGCTTGCTTGCAAGATTGTAAGAGGACAGTTATTGTTTGATAGATTCTTAGGCGCGACCTTCCGTTGTATTTAGCTATATTCAGAATGTTATTTTCAAAGCTAGACAGAGTGACCCAAAAAAGTACCATTATGTTTTAAAGTTTGCCAAAGTTTAGATACATCTGCAATTTTGTTTTATAACTGATTTAAAAAAGTGAAGTCAGCACTCGGACACTATCAGTTGTCTTTTAAACAAGTCATATTTATTTTAAATCATTCTACAAATAAAAATTTTATACGACGAAAATAATTTTTTGTTTTTCTTGGACAACCTTATTCAATACTATTATATCGAGATTTTTCAATCAATTGCTTCTAGTCCAGAATCTTTCTCAGTTGCGCTCTCCTCAACTGATTGATTCCCCAAAACATTGTATCATAAATTCTTTGTTCTATAAATTACAAGGAAACTGCGTTATATGCAGTATGATTCCCGATTTCGAGTCTCAGAGAGCTAGTGTTCCCTGAAACTCCTGGATCCCGAAATTCATTTTGCCGTAAAACCCTGTATCATGTTATGAAACTGACATAACTTGCTTAATATTATTAGCAATTAAATTATTGCATAATTATATCAACCTATACGGATTCCAGAAGAAATGTAAATACGTAGTTAACACACAACTACTGTATTTTTCATTAAAGAAATTTATGTCATCATACAATTTTTATTTCATATTGCTAGTACCAGTCAATAACTACCTGTACTTAACTTTTGAGTTGACAAGTAAGTTATGCAGTGTACAATGTAGCTAATGTGCTACATCATAATAGATATGAAATAATTAATTCCAAAATTGCTTTGTTAATTTGAAACTATTTTGGTTTTTCATTGCCAAACACATTCGAAAAAAATTCGCATATATAACCGCAAACGCGACTGCGAATGCCAATGGGTATATTTGTTACAGCCCTAGCATGGAGTTTAAAATTATACTAGACAGGTAGGTAAATAATTTGTACAAAATGAGCATCTTATTGTCAGTTTACAGTTGTATATAGTGCTATAATTTGTTAATTATTTTCATCTTTTGAGTTTTATTTTAGTTGAAGTCTGATAATGTGTTTTGAAAAATGTTTTATAAATCTCAGTAATTGATGTAACAGCTGGTGAAAATAAATCTCTTCTGACAGTGATGCCTTTAGGACGAATTGTTGAAAAGCTAAAATTACGAAGGTTAACTTTGTACTAGTAACCCGCTTTGATTAAAATGTTTTGTCTTGGAATCACCCCTGTTCTTTAAAGTTTAATTAGATCTATCTCAAAGGGTGGATTTATTGATTGCCAAATGCTGTCAGAGTTAATCAGGGCGGTAATTAGACATTCTTATCAGTGCAATCGCAGAGTAACAAATAATATCCAAGCACTTTCATTAAAAAAAATACTTATAAGATATTAACAACAATATACCCTAAAGAATTAAATATATTTAGAAATATATACAAAGTCAACAAATAGTCCTAGGATCTATATGTTTGGAATACTTATCATCTGAGTGTTTAATTAAAAAAGGATTTGGTTGAGATATACAGAGTGTTTCTAAAGTAGGGTTCGGCTGTGTATAGAACTCACTAAAATAAGCCAAACATTCCTTATTAACATATGACCAAATCGCACCCGAAGGAGGTTATATGCCCTTACGATTGAAACAAACCTATTTTTTCTTGCTATTAACAAAACGGTTGAATTTAAATAGAAAAAAATGCATAGGTCTTACATAACTTTTTACTTTGTTTTTCGACATCCAAATCACAAGTGTCCTATTTAGGTTGGTGAAGGGGGTTTTGGGCCCTTAAAGAGGACAGCGAATTTCAAAGTAAATTAACTCGGAAACCATTGGAATCGATTTGGACAAAGATATCGAAAAACAAAGTAGCACATGTTATTTAACGTAAAGAGTTGTGTAAGACCCATACTTTTTTTTTCTATTCTTTTCCGACCGTTTTGTTAATAAGAGGAAAAAAAACAGTTTTGTTTGAGCCCTTTATAGGGCATATAACTTCCAAAGAATGCGTTTTAGGGCACATGTTAATACCTTATTTCAATGAGTTCTATACTCAACTGCTTATAGGACGTGAAATATATTTTTTTTTTTAGATTTTTTAAATCCATGTAATTGTACTCCGATCTAAATTTCCTATATAGAGAACACCCTGCAAAATTACCTTTGTTATATGAGTTGATTTTTGTTAAATCGAAACATGTTACATTTGCACATTCCAATTGAGTAATTGAATTACAAAACATGGTAGAAGTTTTTTCGCTATATCTACCTTTTCTGTGAATTTAGAGAGATAAAATATCTATCAGATTTTAAGTCAAACAATAGGCTTCGCAACAAAAAAAGATTCAGCAAAATCAGTTAAGTAGTTCTTAGTGATGCCCGAACAAACAAACAAACAAACAAACTTACAATTTTATAATAGCATAGATATATACTTTTGTAATTTTGTGTACTTCTGTTAACATTCTTAATAAATTAATTTAAAACCTGGAAACAAATATATTGGTATTCCTCATTATTCCTCATATTAATTTTCAAGCAATGAGTTTCTTTTGTACCAGGTAAAAATTATAGGATGGCCTATGACTAAAATAATTAATTATTTTTTACAGTATAATTAAAACAGCTAATTTTGATCTATGAAATGTTAGAAGTTTGGTGTTCGGCTTCATGACACTTATATTATACACAAAAAATATATATTAGGTCTCGATATCAAAATTCATTTTGAAAATGTCTTTCGAATTTAGACAAATGGTCAGTTTTTACAACCATATTTCTATGTCACACGGAAATTAGCAGCGATCATTACCATAAGCATTCAGATCTTTCAGAACAGCATTCGAGGTACCCACCCCGTGATACCCTTGTCCAATAGAAGCAATTTATGCAATTTTAACGCTTGATTGGATTTCTTTCAGATGGCTTGACATAAAAAATGTTAAATTATTTGTCATTTGACTTGTTGTTATGGTTGGGTATAAAATTACATCCCATATGTTTTATAAAAGATTTTTTTGTGCCTTTTTATATTTAAAAAAGCACAAATATAACTGGGATATTCCTATTTCGATACATTGTCCTTTATTTATGATAAAAAATGCAGATGCATTAGTTGACAGTGCCCCCAGATGGTCAAAACAGAGTAATTATATATGGAGGTAGCGAGTGTTAGATGCTGTTAGATTCTTAGAGCATGTACTTCTGGAGGTATTATGCAATACACAAATTTCGTACCAAAAGTAAAAAGAGAGGGCAATAGAGAGAGCATGAGGCTATCTCACTCGATTGGGAGATGCAGTTAAGTTGTCATAGGATTGCTGGTCATCTCTTTTCTTTAATATTCATGAACTCGATTGAAACCGCAACTGACAAAAACTTTTAGAATGCAAAGAACAACCTTCGAATTATTATATCGAACATTTTACCAGGAGCGGTTCGAGCCAAAAATTTGGGGGGGGAAGGTCACTTATCTACTTTTCTCCTCATCTTTGTTCCTTATAAAAATATACTTTTTACAATTTCATGAAGTAGGGCCGAACTTCGACCACAGGGCAACCACTAGTAATCTAAAAATAGCACTAAATAGGCATCTACTCATATAGTTTAAAGAAGAGTCTATAACTAAACTATAAAAATATGGTAGATATCTTATTAAATTTTAACTTTATTAACTTAATTGGTTGTTAATTATACGTAGTAGAATATTTCGATTTTTTTGTTTATCAGAGTAACATGGAATCTTACATATTTCGAGTAACTAAAGTAAAAAAATATTAGATTTAGATATTTTGACGTGACAATTTTCGATTGAAAAGTAGTGTGTTTTTTCGATATCAAATCAAAATAAGGTGAAAAAATAAATATTTTACGAGGGTGAATCAAATATGAACCGGACTTTTCTGTTTCTCGCCCTGTAGGTAATTCGAGTGGCGTGACGTCTCGATATATGTTAGGTAGGGATGTTAAGAAGAGGGGAGTTCGTCGGTTTGGCGAGGCGTAGTCGTTGCGCTGTTAGTAGCATCATGTCAGAGCAAGAGGTGCATACGTCTGTTGCGCAACGTGTTGTTATCAAATTTGGGAGAGCGTTAGACCGTCTGAAATTTTGTGTCAACTATCTGCACAGTTCGGTAATGAAACACTTTAAAGGATCCAAGTGTACGACTGGCACAAAAAGTTTTCAGATGGCCGAGAGACAGTGGAAAATGAGCCTCATGCACGCCGTCCCACGACAAGCATCAATGAGGCGAATATCTACGCAATTCGTGAGCTGATTGAAGGCGTACTGCTGATCGGTTTTCTGCACGAACGCCGTCCAATTAATGCTGAGTATTACTGCGAACTACTCCAACAAGTGAAACTTGCCTATCGGCAAAAGAGGCGGGATATGTCTATCCGAAGTGTGATTCTGTTGCATGACAACGCTCGGCCACATATAGCTGCATTGACTCAAGGAAAATTGAACAAAATGGATTGGGAAACCCTTGAACACGCGCCTTACAGTCCTGATTTGTTGCCATGTGACTACCACATGTTTGGGTCACTTAAAGAAGAACTGGGAAGCCACCACTTTGAGGACAACGAAGGTGTAGAAACGGTTGTGCGCAATTGGTTATCGACACGACCAGTTTCATTCTTTGAGAAAGGTATTAAAAAACTTCCGATTCGGTGGGAAAAATGTATACATAAGAGATGAGACTATGTAGAACAATAATATGTATTAAAATTTGTATTGATCGTACCAATAAAATTTTTAAAACGAAAGTCCGGTTCATTTTGATTCACCCTCGTAATTCAAAGTAATTAAGTATTTGGCAGATAAAAAGGCAACCTTTCACTAAATTTCGTGAAAAATTTTGCTTTGTAAAAGATAAAAATAAAAAATCAAAAACTTTGTTTCTTGAATTTTTCACACAAATTTTGAGGTTATGTGGAAAAGTATGACCACAATAGTTGCAGATCTTTTTATTGCCTACAACTTTGCCATTAAACTTTTTTTTTCCATAGGACTTGATAGGACTTGTAGTTTTTCCGGATAAACCGTTTTTTACCCTTAAAAACTCACCCCCATTCACTTCCCAACCTCAGGAACCCTGTAAATTATTTTTTTTTTTAATTTTTGCTGTATTCTCGTCCTTTTTCAACGGTCCTCATCAGACTATTATTGTTTTCCAACTTTTTACCATTTTTTGATTGTTGTTTTGATTTTTTTCAGAGAATATATTTAAAATATGCGTAGGTATACCCTAGTAAAGTGTCCTTGACAATAGACATTTGCGCCTTCCGTATCTTATTTTTGGAACTCTGGTTGTGTCAAAGCCATAATTTATGTTTGCGCTGTTATAGATAAACCATTAGTTATTCCATAAAATGGAAAGAAAAACATCAAATCGAAAGTGCGATATAGTTGATGATGAAAATTCATCAAAGAAAATCCAAAATTACAATTCTACCGCTTTCCTAGCTTTCCAAATGAATCAGAGGGGAAGAAAAAATGGATTACAGCAGTTCGTCGTCAATGACAATTAAATTAAATTTCCACGTTTTTAGTCATTACTAAATACATAAAATTCATCACAATTGTTGCTTTGTTAACAAATTTAAAATTCAATAACTCTTGTAGGCAGAAAAGTTAATCATGTAAATACTTTTAATACAAACACCAAATGGACAGTTTAAAAACAGCTCTGAGACAAAAGGGATTTACAGACCAAAATATTCAAAGAGACCCAAAATCAAAACCGAGACAAACAGACGGGGAGCATGAGACACCAATTACCAAGGCTTATTTACCGTATGTCAAGGGTACCACGGACAGTATTGCAAGAATTCTATGGAGACACAATATCGATACTATTTTCAATACAGACAGGAAAATAAGCAAGGTGTTGAGGACTCCGAAGATGAGGATCCCTTTAGAACAACAGGGAGTGTATGAGATTCCATGTACAGGCTGTCATAAAACCTATGTGGGACAAACTAACAGAAGAATTCAAGCTAGACGTGATGAATACCACAACGCCATAAGAAAGCAAGAAGAAACAACAACCATTGTGGAATACGCCACCACGATATCACACCGAATAGATTTTGAGAACACCAGAGTACTGGCAAATATAGAACACCCGAAATCAAGACTCGTAAGAGAGGCAATTGAAATAGCGAAGAGGCCTCGCAGTCTAAACGCATCAGTAACTAGAAGCGTAAGCAGAAGGCTAAGAGAATAATGCGAACCGACCTGAACAGGGCAGATGTGGCTCTGCCGAAACGCCGTCATTTTACCATCAATCCCGGCAGGGATCAGTTATTCACTACGCGGAAACCACCTAACACACACACACACACACACACACACACACACATATATATATATATTCACTCAACTCCTGACTGGACATGGATGCTTTCGAGCATACCTGCACAGGTTCAGGAGGGCAAACTCCCCAAACTGCCCACACTGTACGGACGTGATAGAGGACGCGGAACACGTGTTCTTCTCCTGCCCCCGGTTTCAGGATCAACGTGCCGAAGTGGAGAGGATTCTGGAGACTAATATCGTTCCAGAACAATTAGTAGAAGCCATGTTGAAGGGCCCGCAAGCCTGGAACTTGGTATCAGATTACGCGGAGACTATCCTCAAAGACCTCCGCAATACCTTCGAGGAGTAGGCTTTAGAGGCTTTCAATGTAAGAGCAGTTAACATCTGCAATGAACCACCCTTGCGAAGTAGTATTGACAAAGAGTGCCGCAGGGGACCATGGTTGTAGGAGAAAGAGGTTAGGGTTTTAGCGGGTATACGTTATACTGGCTTCAATGCAACGATTTAATCTTGCTTTGAAGTCATTGCATCGGGAGTCCCGCACGACGGCCAGCACGTGCTAGCTAAGTACGCAATGTATTTCCCCCCGCTTCGGATAAAAAAAAAAAAAAAAAAAAAAAAAAAAAAAAAAAAATATATATATATATATATATATATATATATATATATATATATATATATATATATATATATATATATATATATATATATATATATATATATATTGCAGGAAATATAGTTGGATTGTAACTTTTGTTATGTGCATTGCTTACTTATTATCCACAACAATATCACCACTGCAAATAATTGAATTTGTTTCTCGTTGAGATGGATTGACCCACTATTGTTATTAATAGAACAGTAATTATTATTAATTATATGCATTCAATAATAACTAAAAACGTGAAAATCAAATTTATTTACCCATGATGTCGAACTGCTACAATCCATTTTTTCTTCAACTCTAATTAATATTGAACTCCAGGAAAGTGGTATAATTGTAAATTTGGGTATTTTCTTGGCATGTTTTCACAATCAAGCACTTTCGGCTTGATGTCTTTCTTTCCATTTCTGGAATAACTAATCGTTATTGTAATACATGGGAAACGTAAATTACCACTTTGACACCACCAGAGCTCCAAAAATTAAACATCAGATGGCGCAAAGGTCTCGTGACAAAGATACTTTACCAGCGTATAGGTCTGAGTGACAGACTTCATATACTAACAAAATTTCTGCACGTCTTCGAGCTATAAAACAGTGTAACAAAATAGAATTTGAAAGCTAAAACATAAATTGATTAGTTCAATTTATTTCAGTAAAGTGGAAAACATTGACTAATTATAACAAATAATTATTAATTTTTGTGGGATCATTTTAAAATAAGAACAGCTAATTTACGTTCGTTTTGATAAATTCAACCCTTATTCAATTTTGCAGTGCGAATTTCAATCTTGTGTGCTCGGCACGATATCAGTACGGATTAATATCATAATGGATATTCACAAGGGAGCAACTCAACACCAATCTTCAATTTATGAAGATTACCCCCAATCTAGGAGCGGCTGTTACACATGCAATATAAGTGCGCCTCGTTCGAAATGAAGTATCAATTACCCCGTCTGCAGAATTTAATCCGAAAAATATGCCGTGCTTGCAGAGCAAAAACAGCTTTTATGAAATTTTCCTGCAAGTCATTACCTGGAGGAATAAGATTATGGGAATAGCTCGCCGGTATATTAGGAAATCTGCTGCTCTAGTAGAAAATGGGAGTCTAAAAATTCGATCGCGTGAGAATAAATCTCGTGTCTATGAATTTTTCCTCTCGGATGACTATAATAACAGAATTTATTACTTTCTAGGTGGTAAAAACTGACAAAAGGAAAACACTAATAATATCACCGGCACACAAAAAAATAAAAACTCTCTGTACACCGGGCGCCACCCATCTACAGGCATGTTTTTCGACCCGCTGAATACGAATTTCAAGTCCGTTTAGGCCGTCTAGCCTTCAGTTTCGGGTAAATTGCAAAAAACCCAAAAAATAGCGAAAATTCTATGTTTTGACAAGAAAAAAATTTGAGGCTCTAAGAAAAGCATGATTATGTATTTTGATCTGTCAAACACTAATTTTAATTGTGCTCCAATCATAAGCTGTTTTAAATCGAAAAAAGTTGGAAAAATCCTTAAAAATTGCAAAAATCGCGAAAAATTGGGATTATCTTGGTATAAAAAATTTGTGGACGCGGATTGACGAAAATTTTGAGGTTCTTTAATCTTTTTGATCTGATTCTGTAATAAATTTGGCCCATAATGCCCTCAAACATTCATAAAACTACAGAAAATTGATAAAATAGCAGAAAATTGCTACTGAAAAAATAGAAAAAATTCTTTTAAACACAATTAAATAAACTTCTTGTATTTTTTATCCTTAAAAATTGCAATTTTTAAGGATTAATTCCAACTTTTTCGATTTAAAACAGCTTATGATTGGAGAACAATTAAAATTAGTGTTTGACAGATCAAACTATATAATAATCAGCTTTTCTTAGAGCCTCAAATTTTTTTTCTTGTCAAAACATCCAATTTTCGCTATTTTTGGGGATTTTGCAATTTACTCGAAACTGAAGGCTGGACGGCCTAAACGGACTTAAAATTCGTATTCAGCGGGTCGAAAAACATGCCTGTAGATGGGTGGCGCCCGGTGTACAGACATTTTTTTTGTGTGTGCCGGTGATAATTAATATACTCACTGACAAAGAAATCGCGTAGAGGATGTTTAAATTTAATATTGTTTTGGTAAAACATTGATAGAGAAAATGATTAAAATTTGAATAAATAATTTATATTTAAAAAAGAACCGACTTCAGGCTGACTTAAAATAAAAACAGTTCAGACACTCTGGGCAATCAATCACGATTTTCAGACATATCTTTTTTTTCATCTGATTTAATTAAGGTACAATTCAATTGAAAATTTTAGTGTGTTCTTATTTCTATCTCTCTTTTTCTCCCTCTCTAATTTTTATTCTTTGTCTATATTTTCCAAATATATTTTAACTTTTTTATTTGTTTAATTATTTGGACCGCTTTCTATAAATGTAAGTAATTCACTCTATATTGCTCTATATGCTTCTGTGTACTGGCCACTCCTATAAAACTTATTGGTCTTTCATTTTCTGAATCAGCCTGTACAACTATAATTCAACTCAACTCAATATTACAATGGTCCTGATATTTTTAAAAACCCCTATGTAAGTACCAGGAGGTTGGTTGCCGGTGATGCGTAGCGGCAGAGGCCGAAGAAGAGCTCTCCAAATACTTTTAATTTGGACGCTGGGCTCCTTATGAATTGCTCTGGCCTGGTCCCAGTTGATATTATAGTGTTCGGTCCATGTGTGATTAGCTAGCCCAGATTTCGTTACCTTTGAGTAGCTGTGCGGTGCTCCTTAATCCTGATGTCCAGCGGTCGCTTTGTCACTTCAATGTAAAGATTGCCACGTTCACACGGTATGCTGTATATGCAGTTCTTTGTTATTGCTTGTGCGTCGGGCCTCGTTCTTGTTATCATACTTCTCAAGGTATTGCTGCTTTTGATGATCATTCTGATTCCATAGCTGTGTGCAATTCTTCTTTCACCGACAAGCCTTTAGTATACGGTAATATTAGAGTTGCTACGGCGATGTTCTCTTCCTGCCTAGGTGGTTTGCCCAGCTGCCAAAACGCCTTGGTAATGATCGTTTCCGGATATCCATTTGCCAAAAGATCTTCCCTAAGTTTCACTTGTTCTTCTTTGAGGGCTTCTGGGGTGCTGCAGATATTTTTGGCTCTATGGATTAGTGTTTTGATGATGCCAGTTTTCATTGCTGTTGGGTGGTTGAAATTGTAGTGAAGGTATAATCCTGTATGCGTAGCCTTCCTGAAGACTGTTGTTTGGATTCCGGTCCTAGTTCTTTGACACTTTGCATTAAGGAATGGTAGGCACCCACTCTCTTCCATCTCCATGGTGAATCTAGTGGATGGTTGAGATTGGTTGAGGTGCCCCAAGAATGCCTCTAGTTCTGCATCTCCATGTTGCCAAATAATAAAGGTGTCATCGACATACCTCAACCATAGCTTAAGCTGCTTCTCGTAATTCCTCACTGCATGATCTTCGAACCATTTCATGTAGATGTTGGCGATGGTTGGTGATAACGGAGAACCCATAGGCAATCCATCTTCTTGCATGAAGAACCGGTTCTTCTTCTGAAAGTAGCAGTTCTTGAGGCAACATTCAAGCAAGTCCATGATTGAGTCTATTGGCAGCTCCGTCCTCTAAATCAGGGTTTCGTCTTCAGTAAGTTTCATTCTCACTATGTTGAGAGATTCATCTAGTGGTACATTCGTGAGAAGGTTTTCAATGTTGAAACTTACTAAGCGATGTTCTGGCCCAAGTTCCATGGATCCGATGATTTCGACAAAGTGCTTTGAGTTCTTGACGTGCGATGATGTTTTGCCCTCCAAAGGTTGGATGATTGGTAGAAGGAATTTCGATAGTGCTGCCGTTGGTGAGTTGCGCGAACTTGTAATCGGTCTGAGTGGTACTCCAGCCTTGTGTATCTTGGGTAGTCCATAAAGATGTGGTGATTTGCTGTGACGTGGCGTCAATTTTCTTCTTGTCTCGGGTAGAATGTATTAAGCATGATCTCTGAGAGTGTTGTAAGTTTTCCGCTCAATTTTGGATGTTGGATCAGCTACTTCAAGACTATGGAAGTCTGTATACTGAACTGCTTCTGACAATTTTTAAAGCCTTTTGTATAACTTATTATTATCCGTTCTAAAACGCAACTATCCATTCTGTATAACTTTAGTTTTGCTCCACTCTTATTACAACCACCTTGTATATGCAACTACTTATGTGCTACCTAATACAATATTTTTAGAACCACCCTGTATAACTAATTCAATTCCAACTTATATTTCAACCATCCTGTGTATATAACTGCTTGTGTACCACCTTCGACCGTATTCCACAGAGAAGAGATCGCCGGAATAACAAATTTTCATTTTAATAAGCTAATGGAATATTTTCTGGAATTTCACGCTACTGTAACTTAACTTTGTCTTTAAAATAAACTTACTTCAAACGCATCAAAATGAAAATCATTACAAACACCCTCTACGACGTACTTTCATGGCATATCTTGACATTTAAACTAGATATTTATGAGGCAAACTTGACATTTACCTTGATGTTTACAGTTTTTGTGCATATATTTCTAAGATTTTCAGAAAAATGGTATGTTTTACATTATAAAAAGATGTACGGGATCAAGCTGGAACATATTTTGGTATAATACAATTCATAATATTCAAATTGCGTGAGCAGTTTTAGAGAAATCATTGAAGATTTATTGAAAATCGCTGAAATCTAGTCCCGTACCTATTTACTGTTTTCTGATTTTCTAGAAAACCGTAAATCTTATGTTATAGACAATTATAAGGGACTTTTCTGTAATGTTCCTTAATACAATCAAAATTGCCCCAGCCGTTTTTGAATAATCGCTCGTCATACATAAAAAAAGTTGTAGACGAATTGATAACCTCTTTTTTGGAAGTCGATTCATTAATATTGGGCGCTCCAACTGGATTTTGCCCATTTGCCGTTTGACTATGTGAACAGAATTTGCGTAAACTTTATTCAATGGTGAAGACCTTAGAAATCATGACCCAGTTATCCTGTAGATTGCATTATATAACCCGTCACACACAATGTAATACTGAATCGTAAAATTTCGCTTTTCATCCGAAGAAATTATAGAGTGAATCGACATAACTCAGATAACGGTGTGACACAATGAACTATTCTTATCCTAAAATCTCTGCATAGTTCCTTTAATTGCCAGTCATAGTTGGCCGTGAACGAAATCAACAGTGATTATTTTGCTGGTCATTGTGCTACGGTATAATCTTTATGAGAATGTATTTATGTTTACTTTAATTAAAACTATGCAAGATAAAATACGAGATATTGATATGGCGTTTAACTTAAATGCATTTATGTACAGGGTGTTTCTAAAATGGGGTTCCAAACTTTTACTGTGTATAGAACTCATTAAAATAAGCCAAAAAGTCCTGATTAACATGTGGCCTAACATCCACCTTTAGGAAGCTATATGCCCTGAAAAGGGCGCAAACAAACCTTTTTTTTCGGTTATTGACAAAACAGTCAAATATAATATATACGCTAAAAACATGTGCCTTACATTTTTTTCTATTAATATTCGACCGTTTAGTCAATAACAGAAAAAAAAACAGTTTTGCTTTTAAAGGCATATAAGGTCCTAAGTATGTGTTTTAGGGCACATCTTAATAGGGACTTTTTGTATTGTTTCTATACACAGCAGAAGTTTAGAAGCCTATATTGGAAACAGCCTGTATACACGGTGTGTCACGACGATGAGCCAAGAATTTTTGAAGGTGTTCTATCTAATAAAATCAGTATCGACCTTGCGCGCTCTTTGGATATGCAAGAAGTAGATAACAACTGTTTCAATACAACAACTTATATATTTTTATATTTTATATTTTACATATTATTAAATAGCAGATTCTCAAAGCTTTTATATGAAATTATAATGGTTTTAGAAATATATATTTTCGAGATTCTGATTTACTTCACTTGCTTCCAAATTTGATTTTTTTAGATAAACAATTCCCATAGTCTATCTAATAAAAAATGCCAAGTCATGAATCTGTGCCTGTGTCTGTCATGTTTTAAATTTTGGTTTGCGTTCTTAATAGATTTAAACTAAATTATAGATGGCTCGCTAGGCTACAGAAAAGACAAATAACTGTTCTATCTTTTTTTTTATCTTTCTTTTTTTTAGCTATTTAAATTTACTTATATTTGGCGTGGTTTTAGAAACGATGGTACTGCCCGTTTAAACAATTCTGCAAATCAAGCCAAATATTTGCAGACTTGAGAATTTTTTTAGTTCTTATCTTCAGATTATGGCATTGGCTTATACTTATACCGACCTGACCATACAATGTATGGCATCACACTCACTCTAACGCACACATGATCTGACTTTAGGGGACAATTCACTAAACCCCAGATATACTACATATCAAAAGGGTTTAGCTCTGTGAGAGCCCTTGCCAGGTTATCAGGCCCGTGGTTGGCGTCGTAGCTGCAGTTCCCCATGAATTTTCTAACTGTCCGGGCTGTTTCTAATGGGACGGCTTTTTGCATCAGTTGGTAAAGATTTTCGTCCAGACCGAGGTATTTCAAATTGTTTCATAGATGTTTTGGGTCTACTCCTGTTGTTGAAGTAACAATTGGTACCGTTCGAGTGTTGTTCATATCCCACTGTTTCTGTATTTGAAATTCTAAATCCCTATATTTGGCTATTTTTGCAGCCTGCTTAATATTTATATTATTGTTTTTAGGGACTGCTATGTCAATTAAGGTTGTTCTTCTAAAGACTTTATCTACCAAAACTATATCTGGTCTATTGTGAGCAACAGTCCGATCGGTCAATATCGTCCGGTCCCAGTATAGCTTGTAGTTGTTATTTTCTAAAATATATTCTGGTTTGTATATATAGTAGGGTGTTTTTACCGACTGTGATAGCTCAAGTTTAAACGCTAGTTCCTGGTGCAGTATTTTTGCCACAGTATCGTGTCGTTCTTTCTATTGAGTTGCAGCGAACGCTTGGCAACCTCCTGTGATATGCTGGATAGATTCAGATGTTTGGCAACCATATCTGTATTGGTTGTTGTTGGTAGAAGGGTCTTTAACGATGTACTTTAGATAGTTCATAGTTGGAATTACTTGATCTTGGATTGCCAATATAAAGCCTTCCGTTTCAGGAAACATATAACCAGAGATCAACTAGTACGACGCTGAACTGTCGACATAATCTTGGTTGAAGTCATTTACATGTCTTCCATAAAGCGGCTTCTCTTTACATGTGAGCAGTTTCTGATCAGTTGTCTGGTGGTATACTTGAACTTGTTGTTCTGTCAGTCGCAGGGGTGTTGAGTCATCAACCTGACATATGACTCTGTGTAGATTAGAAAATTCTGGGAGTTTTTGGAAATGATTACGCAAATTAGAAATTTGTTGATCAGGTAACTTGCCGATATCTGCCAATCCTCTTCCTCCTTCATACCGTGGATGGTGATTTTGAGTTTTTGTTAGTAGAACTCGAAATTTCCGTTTAATTTATCCCGACTTGACCATACAATGTATGGCATCACACTCCCTCTAAGGCACTCTATGAGTGCCTTTAGGGGAAAATTCACTAAACCCCAGATATCCTAGAAATCAAAAGGGTTTAGCTTTGTGGGAGCTCTTGCCAGGTTTTCAGGCCCGTGGTTGGAGTCGTGACGGCAGTTTCCCATGAATTTCCTGACCGTCCGGGCTGTCCCTAACAAGACGGCTTTTTGCATTTGTTTGTAAAGATGTTCGTCCAGACCGAGGTATTTTAAATTGTTTAATAGATGTTTTGGGACTAGTCCTGTTGTTGACATAACAATTGGTACAGTTCGTGTGTTGTTCATGTTCCACTGAGTCTTTATTTGAAATTTCAAATCTCTATATTTGGTTATTTTCTCAGCATGCTTCTTGATATTTATATTATTGTTGTTGGGAATTGCTATGTCAATTAAAGTTGTTTTCCGAGAGACTTTATCTACCAAAACTATATCTGATCTATAATGAGCAACAGACCGATCGGTCAGTATCGTGCGGTCCCAGTACAGCTTGTAGTTGTTATTTTCTAAAACAGATTCTGGTTAATATTTATAGTATGGTAATCTTACCGACTGTGATAATTCATGTTTCAGTGCTAGTTCCTGGTGAAGTATTTTTGCCACAGCATCGTGTCGTTCTTTGTATTCAGTTGCAGCGAACGCTTGACAACCTCCTGTGATATGCTGGATAGATTCAGATGTTTGGCAACCGTACCTGCATCTATCGTTGTTAATGGAAGGGTCTTTAACGATGTACTTTAGGTAGTTCTTAGTTGGAATTACTTGATCTTGGATTGCCAATATAAAGCCTTCCGTTTCTGGGAACATATGACCAGAGATCAACCAGTAGTTCGACGCTGCACTGTCGACATAATCTTGGTTGATGTCATTTATATGTCTTCCATGAAGGGGCTTTCCATTTCAGCAGTTTCTGATCTGTGGTCTGGTGGTGTAATTGGACATGTTGTTGTGTCAGTCGCAGTGGTGTTGAGTCATCAACCTGGCACATGACTCTATGTAGATCAGAAAATTCTGCGAGTTTCTGCAAATGACTACGCAAAATAGAAATTTGTTGATCTAATAGTTTACTTAGATCTGTCAATTCTCTTCCTCCTTCATACCGTGGCAAAGTTGTACGTTCGACATAGCTCTTTGGATGGTGATTTTGAGCTTTTGTTAGTAAAACTCGAACTTTTCGTTGTAATTGTTCAATGTCAGTCTTGCACCAATTAACTATACCGAAAGAGTAACTGAGCACTGAACACGCATAGGTGTTAATAGCCGGAAACAGATTTTTACTGTTTAGTTTGGTTTTCAACAGTCGTCTAACCCTTCTATAAAACTCTGCTGTTAGGTCCTTTTTGATAGTCATGTGATCAATAGGTTGAGCCTGCTTTATGCCAAGGTATTTATAAGTATGACCTTCCCCCATAGATTCAATTGAGGTGCCATCTCCCATTTCGAAGTGTCCCTGCTGTATTTTGCCTTTAACTATATTAATAATTCGGCATTTGTCTAGGCCAAATTTCATATGGATGTCACTAGAGAACCCTTCTACTATTTTAAGCATATCATGCAGCTGTTGTTTTGTAGCTGCCACCAACTTTAACAAATGTTTATCTTTAATGCTTGTACGTTGTTGTGTTTGAGACTGAACCCAAAATTAGTTGAGTTCAGTTTGTTTGAGAGAGGGTTCATGGCAAGGCAGAACCTCAATAAGCCAATCATGTGGAACTGAATCAAACGCCTTTTTGTAGTCCACATATGCCATGTAGAGATTTCGTCGTTTGGCGTGGGCTTGATTGCAGACAACGGAATCAATTATCAGTTGTTCTTTGCTACCCATCGAATTTTTCGCGCATCCCTTTTGTTATTGAGTAATTATGTTGTTCAGTTCACAATGTTTGAAAATGCGATGATTAATGCACGATGTTATGAGTTTGTATAAGGTTGGAAGGCAAGTGATTGGTCGGTACTTTGCTGGGTCCTGTGCACATAGGTTGTCCTTTGGTAAGAGGTATGTAGCACTATGCGTAAGGAAACTAGGCATCTTGTGTGGGTGGGATATTACGTCATTTATAAGGGCTGTTAATTTTTTTTTATTATTATTATTATTATTATTTAGTTTAGTTTACGAATTAATTTTACAATTCTTTAGTTTTATAGTTTGCTGTTCTCTTACAAATTATATTTACTAGATACTATATATTATATTATTAAATAATATATTTAAGGCTATCTGTACATCCTTATTTTATAATAGAAAATAGTTACAATTGTTTATGTAGTCATATAGATAGATATATTACTAGTTAAGTCACTTTTATGTTTTTAAGCAACTTCAAAAAAAGGAGGAGGTCATCAATTCGGCGTGTATTTTTTTGTATGTATGTTACCTGATTTCTTCTCCTGTGGTGAACCGGTTTGATTGAATATGGTCTTGTTTAATAGAGTATATATCCGGATTGGTGAAACCTCAAGTTTTGGATAAGAATTTTATTGGTAAAGTGATGAAATTTGTAAATGAACACATGCGTGCATGGAAATCGTCAAATATCCCTAACATATTGGTCGATTTTTCCAAAACCGCTTATCAATGAGTATAGTTTTTTTAAAGTGTAATGTATTATAGAAGAAGATCACTAGGTGGTCTCTCTTACTTTTCTGTGACTTGCAACATGCAATTTTGCAGAAAATCGCCACAAAATCCAATGTTCTTATCAAAAATTCCATCGAAGTGACGTAACTGACATTTCCTCAAAAATATTTTTATTCCAAAGGAATAATACGAGAATTGCAGGCACTGGAAGTTTAAGTAAAAATTTGAAAATTATCTATGTACATCCCAAGTATATAGGTAGTATAGTATAGTATTAGTAGCAAGCTTATTTTGTTTGTATACCTGACAAATACGGATTTATATGAAAAATTTTCAATTTTGCCCAGACGGTACTTTTGGTGTCACCTACTCCCGGCCTAACAGAAAATCCAACGACTATATATGTCAAACTCCAAACTGCTATGTAACTGATGTAATTATACACAGTTACAGCAAACAAAACCGCAAAGTAAAGTGATAAAAGCAATAACAATAACACAGATGTATCGTTAATTTTTCTGTTCATTGGGGTTTCTCTCCTCCAAATTTTTTCCTGTAACAGATAAGTATTTAAAAATTGTATATGTAGAACAAAGTGTATTAAGGCAATTTCGTAAAATTGCCCGGATTACTGGCTGTCTGTACAGAGATTCTTCCTCACAGTTTTTCTGAGAGAAAGAGATGTCTATAAAATGATCAACCAGTATTCCTGTATATAAGTAATGTATTGTATATTGTGTAATACTTATCTGTGTATGGAGACGTTTCAACTTCGAGTCTGGAGTCGTTGTCAATCGTTTAGTGTTGTTTTGGAGGTTTTTTCTAAAAAAATTTGTTTGTCCAAAACAAAAAATTCAAGATCAATGTGAATTGGAATTATTTGAAGGCCTTTTTTTAACGCATTGTAAAAAGTTCCTTCAAAAAAAGTCGGTAACTAAATTAGAAATTATGCTTACACAGTGTATATTAGCTGGCGTACTATGTAACTATTTCAATCCCAAAATATTAGGGTGATTAAAAATGTAGCATTTAATTCAAAAATATTGTGAAAGCATTCCGGTAGACATCAAATGAGCAAAATTTCGTTACGAAAAGTGTCAAAGAGACCTCGAGCCGAGCCAATGCGAAGTGAACGAGCTATTTTAGCGGCAAAAGCTCGAGGGCAAAATGTAATCTTGAAGGGTAGATACAGAAACACTCTTTTCGAACGTTCGTTTCTTATATACAATATTTTTTCCCTGGGAAAAGTTTGTTGTTTGAAGCTGTGCGCCGCTCGGCGATCATTAATCATGGCTAAGTTTAGGAGAGAGTGAGTGACGTCTCAGAACAGTCCGCGGACCCCTCTCAACTCAAAGAACTCCGGGGTGCTTTCAGAAAATTGCAACATCTCGAGTAGGAAAAGGAGGTGATCTGGCGATGAACTCTCCGAATGAAAGGGATTCTTCCATTTGATGACGCAGCAATACATTTCGCTCAAGACAATAAGATATTTGTTTTAAGTTAATTAAATTGTTTGCTGTCGACCTTTCTGTCGTCTCCCAATTGGAAATTAATTGGCCGGCAAGGAATCTCTAGAATTCATTAAAAGTAAAAAAGCAATTTCTAGGGGAACGTGTTACTCGGGAGACTGTCAATGAAATTATTCATACTCGACTGACTAGCATAATAGTATGATCATTAAAGGATATTGATTTACTATACCTAACAAATTGTGTATCTATACATAGTAAGAGTATTAATAAATAAATTATGACATACTAACTCCCTTGTTACATTATAAATACAGGGTGAGTTTTTTTTGATGATCAGTATGGGGATCTCGGAAACTAGCGGAGATAGAGCAATGGTTAAATCGGGAAAGATTTGCAGTTTTACTGGCCCAATTTAAAGACACTTTCGGATTTTTGTATTTAGAATTTTCTAAAATAAATTCCGTAAGCCCAGGAGATTGCTTAATCCCACTTCTGAACCATTTTGTTTTATTTAGAAAAGTAAGGAGCTTAAGATACTACTCCAGCTTGGGTCTGAAATTAGTGGTCTTCAAACGCAAACGTTCTTGTAAAAATATGTGGTTTATTTAGAATTTTCAAAAATTAATTCTGTAGGTCCTGGTGGTTCCTCAATCCCACTTCTGAAGCCTTTTGTTTTATTCAGAGAGGTAAGAGTTTAAGATACTACTCCAGCTTGGGTCTGAAAATAGTGGTATTCACACGCAAACCTTCTTGTAAAAAGATGTGGTTTATTTAGAATTTTCTAAAATTAATTCCGTAGGCCCTGATGCTTCCTTAATCCCACTTCTGAAGCCTTTTGTTTTATTCAGAGAGGTAAGAATTTAAGATTTCACTCCAGCTTGGGTCTGAAAACAGTTGTCTTCAAATGCAAACCTTCTTGTAAAAATATGTGGTTTATTTAGAATTTTCTAAAATTAATTCCGTAGGTCCTGGTGCTTCCTTAATCCCACTTCTGAAGCCTTTTGTTTTATTCAGGCAGGTAAGAATTTAAGATACTACTCCAGCTTGGGTCTGAAAATAGTGGTCTTCAAACGCAAACGTTCTTGTAAAAATATGTGGTTTATTTAGAATTTTCTAAAGTTAATTCCATAGGTCCTGGTATTTCCTAAATCCCACTTCTGAAGCCTTTTGTTTTATTCAGAGAGGTAAGAGTTTAAGATACTACTCCAGCTTGGGTCTGAAAATAGTGGTCTTCACACGCAAACGTTCTTGTAAAAATATATGGCTTATTTAGAATTTTCTAAAATTAATTCCAAAGGCCCTGGTGCTTGCTTAATCCCACTTCTGAATCATTTTGTTTTACTTAGAAAAGTAAGATTTTAAGATACTACTCCAGCTTGGGTCTAAAAATACTGGTCTTCACACAAAAACGTTCTTGTAAAACTATGTTGTTTATTTAGAATTTCCTAAAAGTATTTCCGTAGGCCTTGGTGCTTCTTTTTATCCACTTCTGAAGCCTTTTGTTTTATTCGGAGAGGTAAGAGTTTACGATACTACTCCAGCTTTGATCTGAAAATAGTGGTCTTTACACGCAAACCTTCTTGTAAATGTATGTGGTTTATTTAGAATTTTCTAAAATTAATTTCGCAGATCCTGGTGCTTCCTTAATGCCACTTCTGAAACCTTTTGTTTTACTTAGAAAAGTAAGAGTTTAAGATACTACGCTGTCAGACAATTTTTTACACAACACCTTCGGGAAGGTTGTGATAACAATATATTAATCATATAATTAAATTCACTAAGCAATAACAACGCTTGCATGCCACTTCTAGAAGTACATGCTCTAAGAATATAACGATTGCCTTCTCCATATATAATTCAATGACTGGCGGCTGCGGCACTGTCACTTGTTTGGCGTTGACATTATGAACGTAAATAATGATTTTTTATTATATTTTATTTAAAAAATAAATCAGTAGTATAAATTAATTTTAGCATTCTGCACTGAAGATCGTCAGTAGCTACTAAACAATACAAAAATGAAGAAAATCGGTTGAGAGACAGAGGAGAAAATGGTACCTAATCGTTTTGTCTTTGCCTATTTATATACAGATAGTTGTAGATATTTAGAAACAATTTTACAAAGAGGTCAGATTAGAACCTTAAAACTTTTAGATTCTTTAAATGTACAGTTTTTTTTTCACAAAATTGACCTAACGAAACTAGTTGGGCGTAAAAATACATTAGGGATACCAATTTGTAGTAGTAGATTGATTGAAACGAAATGAGACACTTTATTCGATTTTATAATAAAAACAAATATAAAGAAAAGGTGGGTATTCCCAAATTTTCAATAAAGTTCCTGAAAACTGAAGAAATGTAAATAATAAAAAAAATTAGAATTTACTTAATTTCTTAACTCTAATTTATTTTTTGTTAATGCTTAAGCCGGATTTGCTTTTGTATTATTAATCACTAATAGAGTTAACCTTCCCCTCTCCGTGGAGAGGTTAACAACATAAGAAATGTAGAAAAAAAAGTGAATATAATTCGGCTAATTTTATGCCTTTAGCTATTAAAATGCAAATCCGTTCTTACATCGTAATTTCTTATTAATCTCTATTGCACTTGGAAACACCATCATTAATTATAAAGGTAACTGACATCGCACATCCTTTTCTCTACAGATTAGTTAAAAAAAATTCTACACAAAACTTGTAGAATATAATTTTTACCTTAAGGGTATAAAGGCACACCTCATACAAAACCTACTAAGATACAGTTGGGATTCGGATATAAGGCAGACTCTGAGATTTTCATGTCACTTTTGAATCTTTAGGCCCAACTATCATTAATCTTCTAGTCCCCTAAGAATACTTACCGCTGCATGCTTATCTCGAAAACCCTTACCACGGTAGATCCAACAAGCTAGGTCTTTAATGTACTTAATTAATAAAAAAGATATATTGGACCTCACGTCTGCAACTCTCTATTTGACACGATTACCGCCAACTGTAATTATTTATCAGCCCAACTAACATGAGATATATAATCTAGATAACTATTTAAATTATTATTACCATTTCTATCATTTATTATTAACAGTAAAACGTATTGAAAGATATAATGAGTACGCCGATATTAAACATAAAAAATATTTGAATTTATCTTCGAAACTATAGAAAATTATAAGTTTGTCTGTTTGTTTGTTTGTTCGGGCATCACGTAAGAACTACTTAACTGATTTTGCTGAATCTTTTTTTGTTGTGAAGCCTATAGTTTGACTTAAAATCTGGTAGACATTTTATCTCTCTAAATTGACAGAAACGTTAGATATAGCGAAAAAACTTCTACCATGTTGGGTATTTCAATTACTTAATTGGTTCCACCGCACACACAAAATATTAGATACTGACATCAGCTTAGCTTTTATTCAAAATTCCGGATGTGCAAATGTAACATGTTTAGATTTAACAAAAATCAACATATATCAAGCGTAATTTTACAGGGTGTTCTGTATATAGGAAACCTAGAGCGGATTAGAATTATATGGATTTAAAAAATCTAAAAAAAGTTATATTTGGTGTCCTATAAGCAGCTGGATATATACGATGTGGTGGAAATAAGGGGGAGTGGAATTAGTTATACGGGGTGGTCCAAAAATGTTATATTGAGTGGGCCATAAACAGTTCCATATCCCAAGTGGTTGAAAAAGGGTAGAATATTTATACAGTGAATAAAAAAACTTAAAAAACGTCTTAGGTAAGCCGTTAGGATCTTTGAATTATGTTCGTAAGATACTGAAGTTATATAAAGGGGTTAACGAAATGTTAAAAGCAGTTGCTTGTACAGAGTGTTTGAAATATAAGATGCAGTAGAATTATAGTTTATGTTGTGGTTAAAAACTTGTAAATGAAGGGTGGTTTAAATTAATATAGAGAGCAATTATACTTTAATATATCTGGAAAAAATATAAGGAAAAAATGTGAAATAGCGTAGTTCATAATGAGTTGCAAAGATAGGATAGTTGAAACATAGGGTGAAGAAGTGTTATGATAATTATTTAGAAAATGTTATATTGGTTGACCAATAAGCAGTAGCGTATACAGAGTAGTTGTAATACATACAAGGTGATTTAAAAATATGTTGAACGCAATTGTTATTTTCGGTGCCCCATAAGCAATTGCGGTTTTGGTGAAATATATTTGGCATTGATGGATTTATAGTTATACAGGGTGGTAGAAAAAATGTTATACTGGGTGGCCGATAAGCAGTTGCAAATACAAGGTGATTGAAATAGCGGGTGAAGTAGATTTATAGCCAATCAGGTTGGATATATTTTTTGTAGGATAGAACATGAGCTGTTGCATATCTGCAATATCTGAAACATGGATCGAAGTAAAATTATAGTTCATACAGGGTGATTAAAAGTATTTAAACATTTTATATTTTGCCCCTAAGCAGATGGACATACCGGGTGGTTGAAATATTTTGTAGAGTAAAATTATGGTTATCAAAAATACGTTGTAATGTTTGACAAATTGGCAGCGATGTATACAGGACGGTTTTAATGTAAATGGAAGTATAGTTAGTTATACAAAGCGAGTAAAATATTTTTGAATAAAATTGTTATATAGGGTGGTCAATAAGCAGTTGCAGATTGGGTGAGAGTTTAAATAAAAGTTTGGTGTTAGGGTGCAAAACTGTGTTGTTATATTTATGATTCACGAAGGGTTCCATGTCATTTCCATTATGATGAATCGAAAAAATTATATACGTTAGACCATAAACAGTTGCATTCTACTAAATGGTATATCTGAAATATGGGGAGAAGCAACATTATAGTTTTAAGGTGTTTAAAACAATGTTAGAAAAAGCTCATATAAAGGTTGATTAACATATAGAGTAAAGAGAAATTTTACTTTAAAAGGTAGTTAAAAAAATATCAGAAATAATTGTTATACAAGGTACACCATAAGCAATTGCATAGCTGAAATATAGGGTAGAGAAAAGTTATAGTTAGGTGTTCAAAAAATTATAAAACAGCAGTATATACAGGATGGTTGCAATATATGATGAAGTAGAGTTACAGTTATTCAAGGTGATTCAAAAAATGTCGAATAAAATAGTTATATAGGTGGTTTTATGGTTAAGTAGGATGGTTCAAACAAGAAAATTTTGTATATAGGATAACCCATAAGCGTTTATTGCCCAACAGTTTCCCATTTACAGAGCAATTTTACAATGAAATAATTCTACAATAAAATAGTAATTTAGAGTAAATAAATCTTAATTTAAAATACGAATAGAAAAATATTAACAATATAGGAAAGTTTAATTAAAATAAAAATATAAAAAACATACATACTAAAATAGATAATATATAATTATGATGACAGTAGTGTCGTAATAATAAACAGACCTAATAATAATAAGTATAAACAAGATAAAAAACAATAATATTTTCTGGTTACAGTAATTTAATAAGAGTAAAATAATGATGATAATAATTTAATAAGAGTAAGATAATGATGATAATAACATACTAAGAAATATCTGCTTGACTCAAAATGTAAAATTAGTGAAAGAACTTTTTTCTTAATATGAGATATTAATTAAATGTAATACGACAAGTCTTTCTCAAATCATGTACGTTGCATGTAAAAATGTCACAAATTTGGATATCTTGTTTGCATTTCTGCACATTAAATTCAAAGGTGATTTTAATAATATATTGGTTTTAGGTGTTTTACATAAAAATGTATCACTTCGTCTCGAATTCAATCTAGGGACTAAAATATTAATTTGAGATAGTAGTTGTGGACAATCCACATTACCTTTCAACAACTTATGTAAAAATGTAACTGATTAGATTAGAAATTAGAAATTAGAATTAGAAATGTAACGATTAGCCAACGAGACAAAGCCAAACCTATGAAGCAAGTTCAGATAGTTGCTTCCTCTTGGTGGATAGTGTCCAGTTACTTTAAAGTTTAGGAATTTTAAGAACTTTTTCTGCACTTTCTCAATACCATCTGCATATTGTGTGTATATTGGGTTCCAAATGATGCCTCCGTACTCCAATTTTGACCTTACTAGGCTAATGTATAAGGCAGATAGTGCCGAAGGGTTGTCAAAATTTCTACAGTTTCTATATATAAAACCATAAGTGCGATAAGCAGAATTAACGGTGATATTAATATGATCATTAAACTTAAGTTGATTGTCAAAATGGACTCCTAGATCTTTGATTGTATTCGTGCGCTCTAGTACAATATAGTTAATTGAATATGGATGTTTCACCGGTGTATTCTTACGACAATACGTTACTATCTTACATTTAGATATATTCAAATACAGTTGATTCTTCAGAAACCAGTCTTGCAACATATCAATCTGCTTTTGTAATTTAATGCAGTCCTCTGGGGAAGAGATCGACATATATATATATATCATCCGCAAACAGTAATTTGTTACATTCTAAAACATTGCATAAATCGTTTATGAATAATAAAAATAATAGTGGTCCTAAGTTTGATCCTTGGGGACTACGTCCACCTGTCCTCTATTATCTAATTTTTCACAAAGATATTGACTAAATATAGCTAAGTTGCTAACTGTTGATCTAGAATTCATAAATCCATGCTGTTGAGTAGATAATATATTCTTAACTGATTGGTATATCCGACGATAAAGCACGGTCTCGAAAACTTTGGCAAAATTGTTCAGTATACATATAGGTCTATAATTAGTGACATCTTTCTGATCTTGAGCCTTGTAAATAGGACAAACTTTAGCTACTTTCCAGGTATCCGGAAATACGGATGTCTTTAGGATCAAGTTGAAAATAATTTGTAACGGACGTAGTAAGACCCGCAAACAATCTTTTATTAGAAAGGATGGTATTTTATCGGCACCAGAAGTGAACTTGTCTTTTAATTTTTTTCCTGCAATTAGAATTTCTGTTTCAGTAATAAATTCGCAGCTAATAACTGACAAAGTATTAAAATGAATATTTTAATTTATATCTACAGGATCGTTCTGAATTTTGGGAGGGGAGAATACACTTTCAAAATATGCCCGGAATGCATTTAAAATGCATTTAATATGTTTCATAAGTCTTTTCTTTTTGCGAAGGCTTGAACATTCCGTACGCGGGAGAAACCGCGGGTAACGGCTTTTTTTGGCAATGTTTCAAACAGTTTGTAATAGTAAAAACCAACATCAGATGAACAATAATTTAATTAGCAACAACGAAAAAAATGTAACATTTTACATCATAGGGTACAGAATGCTTTTAACGGACTTCAAATAGAAGGAGGTTCTCAATTCGTCTGTATCTAAGCTTTTTCTTTCAATAACATATATCGCACCGTTTCTTAGAATATCAGGACAAACTTTTTTACCGACTTTCTTATACAGTAAGTAATCTTTGGTGGAGTTGCTGGTATTGACAATTCTATTCGGCATATAGGGTATAATAAATTAAAAAGAAATTGCAATATTTCCGGGGGAAGCATTGCTTTTACAGTTTTTTAGAAAATCGAGAAAAAAAATACTCTCATATACAGTAAGCTTTGGTGGAGGATCAAAATAAATGTCAGTTAATCAACTCCAAAGGGAAGATTTTCTATTACTCTGTATATATACAGTGTGTATTTTTATTAATAATTATAAGAGAAAAAGTTATTCTTCCTAAACAGATTTGTATGGTCTAAAACGTACACTGTTATCATTCCAAGTCACTTTTTTTAACTGTAGACGAAGATTGCCATCAAATAGGAACTTTGATTAAAAGGAAAGTATCTTTATTTTTGTTAATATCTAAAATTGTTATGGAAAAAAAGTGTTTAGAATTATAAACTGCATCTACTTACTGCCATTGCACTAAAAATTGTGTAAAAAATATTTATGTAACTTTTCCAACTAGGTTTCAAAAAATATATCAATTTTGTTTAAAAACAAACAACGTTTATTAGGTTTCTATATGCAATGTGTCTTCATAAACTGGATTCAAACGGAAAACGTTGGTATGAATATTATTTAGAATTACATGTCACTTTTTCTACAGTATACGGGTTTGTCAGTAAATATGAATTTTGCTTTAAATTAAAATACATTTATTTTTATTTAATAATGTACATTACTAAAAATTGTATAGTAAGTGTTGATGTCACTTTTCCAAATTGTATACAAGGTTTGTTTAAGAATAAAAATTTTTGTTTTAGTTAAGTAAATAAAGTAATAAATCAAATTGTTATCAAGTTTATTAGGATTGAAAACTGCGTCCTATTATGCTATATCACTTAAAACTGTTTAACGATTTATGTTAAGATTTCGCGGAGAGGAGACTATTAAATGAATATCAGTGGGTATAATTAACAGACCTAAAGAATGATGATCGTCTATTTGGAAAACAAGTTATTATATTCAACACTATAGGGGGTTGGTCAAACGATGTTTAAAAGAAATATACCTTATTTTAGGCAAAATCCAATATCGAAATCGTTAATTATATTTAAAAACAGTACCCAATTAAGCTATTGCATCATTAAAAATTGTTAAATAAAAACAACATAGCTAAAAAGTATGAAATAATTTTTTGCTATAACAATTAAATATTTTTTCTTATAAATGTACTTCGCAAAATAGTTTCACTTTAGCTTGGCACGTTATAAAAAGTATATAATTGTTATTTTTATGTTTCTTTGGGAATAACACCACAATAGAAATAAAACTACGTATATTGCAGGAATACCAAACGTTTTTAAGTCTATTCTGACTTCGTTGTCAATGGTTTTATATTTATTGATGTAAATTGCAAAATTGCAAAATTGTCAAAATTTTTTTTACATTAATAATAATGTTTTCAGTGATGAAACCAAATTGACAATGAAGTCAGAATAGATTTTGAAACGTTTGGTATTCCTGCAATATACGTATTTTAGAAAATTTCTATTGTGGTGTATTCCCTGTATAATAAACATAAAAATAATCAAGAACATGCACAATAACACACTTGAAATATTTTAATTGTTGTACAAAAAAATATTTCATGCTTTTTAGTTATTTTTTTTGAAGTCGGTTTTATCTTTTTTAAAAATGTATTTTTATTGTTTAATTTCTCTAGATAAGAAACAAAATCTTAATTTTTTTACTTAATAATTATAATGTGTTCAGTGAAGAATAACTACACTTGATTAAATAAGGACTAACTAAGAGTGGGGTATAGGGGATTCACAGACAAAAGTCATTTAGATTCTGAGACTTTATAAAGCAATTACTGTACTGTTAATTTTTTATAATTCTACCTGACACACAAGAATCTTTCTGAATGAAGCCTACTGTTCCATACCCACTTACAAATCAGAAGGAATATTTTCTAAAAAAACTTTCTTACTGTGCTATGGTTTTGCCTTAGCTTTGGACCAACTCTCACGAACCGAACTAGACTAACTTTGGATTGAGGTTCAAACACAACAACAGTAGTGCCATAGTATAAACCATAAGCTCTATATAGACTGAAAATTAACGGTAGCTTCAAAATAACTAAAAAGACACAAATTGTAATTTTCATTTTTTCATTTATAATTTGTTTAAAAAAGTGAAGTTTCAAAGTGTGTTTGTGAGAAAAAGACGAAACAATTGTAATCGCCGCAAGGTAAGTGACATTTGTTTTGTTTTGTCATTCTTGAAAAAGTGCCTAATAAGTGAGGGCGAAACGTCGGAAAACTTTGTTTATATGCCGGTTTAGGTATATAAATAAATTAATTCGAAAAAATTACAGGGTACGAATCCGGAAAAAACATATTCAGCCGCGAAAACCTACGTTCTCAATTCTAGGAGGTCTCTAGTTTTGTGAAAGAAATAAAAACAACAAATATTTCATGATAACAATCATAGTCTAAAATAAAAAATATTGTTTTGAAAATTTTCGAAATGCTGTTTCAGATACTTTAGTTACTTGAGTAACATATTTGTTACAATTAAAGATGTAAAGAAAAAAGTTTTTTTAGTTTAAATTAATAGTAATATCCGAAAACAAATCATTAACTTGTACATTTATAGCAAATATGTTTCAAACAAAAAACACCAAAAAAGAGCCCTTAGGAAGGCCACACTATAGAATAAATAAAAAATTGTGTATATATCAATTTCAACTAAAGACGTAAACATAGCACACTCTAGGTCGGTTTGCGTTTGAGAAATTATGATTAATTATAACAGTACATAGGTTCTGCAAGTGGTTCGACAAAATCATTAATATCTTTGTTCAGGCAATAAATAATAATGGTCAAACATATTTTATGCAAATGCATTATTTTAATAAGTTGCAACAACTGATACGTTGTATTCGCTACAGGTAAACTAAGGCGAAAGAATACTGAAATAACTTCCAATAATTACATTATGATTAATGATCTTCGGTTCATTAGTATCACAAATTACATATGTATGTTATCGGTAACATACATCTAGTATTACCACAAAAAAATCTACATTGCCGATGATAGAAAATATAATAAATAATATCTAATTTTTAATTTCTTTCGTACTGTCCGACTTACCACTTGTTGAAATTTATGTATTATGCGAATGCGTTAATTAATTTACATGTTATGTAATATGTACGTTCTAATTTCGAAAACGTACCTTGAAAGTTTTTATTGTTTAAATTTGAGAATAGTAGCAAACATTCACAATACTTTTGAAGTTATACAGGCCAAAACTATATTTAGCGTCAAAAATTGAAGACATTTTCCATAACAATCAAATTTCCACAGCCGTGTATATCTAATATTCCAAAATGGAGTATATGTAGTGTTCCTAACCTTAATCAGTTATCATTTTCTCAACTTAATATCTCTTCCTATATCCCAAATACACCAGCAGTGCCACCATATTCTCGATTATGCCTCGAAGGAGGTTGAAAACTGTGTTATTGTCGAATAATGTGGCAAAATTTAAGAGAAAACCCCGTGGCTATCATGGGAAAAAATCATTTTGCATTTTCCAAAAAAATATTTTGGACCGATTTTGAATTTCTGCCCTGCTGACCAAATGAAGGGCATCGTGCATACAACCATTAAAAACTTAACAATAAGGCCCCAACGTTCTCGCTTCTGGCAAGAAGAAGAATAAAAGTTGATATCAGGAGCTCACAAAAAAATTGGAAAAATGTTTGCAATGCCGAAGCGATATTAAGGAATCGTTTAAGTTTACACGATATTTTCTTTTCGTTAACCAGATGCCAAAACTTAGCAATCCACATGGCAAAGATGTTGTTTTAAATGCACCTTTAAAAAGAAAGTCGGGAACTCGCCCCAGGTACTCACTGATCTGCGATCCTGTTACAAAGGTATCGACTAGAAAAGGAAACAGACAGATGTGGGGTGCTAAGAATGATCAGTTTGGAGCAAGCCTCCACAGAAAAACGACAATGGCAACAGGAGCCGTGAACATACGAACTGTATTAGACAATATATTCATTTTTTAAAAAACAAAAACCGACTTCAAAAGAAAATTGCGAAGGTGCGAAGTATGACTCATCAATGTACTTCCTAAAATACTTTCACTTTATCTTGGCACCAACTTCATAAAACGTATTTAATTGTAGCAATCTATTATTTCATGCTTTTTAGTCAATTTTCTTTTGAAGCCGGTATTTGTTTTTTTTAATGTATTTATTTTACAATTTTTAGTGACACAAAGGCTTAATTGGATCCTGTTTTCAAATATATTTAACTTCTTCCATATCGCCTAACATAAGGTATTTTACTGTCATGTATTAGCTTGACCAACCTCGTTTACTGTTGAACAGAATACTTGTTTTGTAGATATGTATATGTATTAAGAAAATTTTTTATTGGATAAAAGTCCTCTTTGATGACAAACCTTGTCTACAGTTAATAAAAAATTGACATGAAATGATTAGAGTTTTCGTTTTAGACCATGTAAAAAAGCTGTTTGTGTAGAATAACGTTTTTCACTTTTTTCTCGCATATCGAATCGCACACTCGAAGCAGTGAGTTGTCTTGATTATCGCATTGTCTAGTTTTTTTGTCTAATTCTTAACCAAGCAATATGTCTGGCCGTGGAAAAGGTTGGTAAAGTTAAAGGAAAGGCAAAATCGCGATCCAGCCGTGCCGGTTTACAGTTTCCGGTAGGCCGTATTCATCGTTTATTAAGGAAAGGAAATTATGCCGAACGCGTCGGCGCCGGTGCACCAGTACATTTAGCAGCAGTTATGGAGTATTTGGCTGCTGAAGTTTTGGAGTTGGCCGGTAATGCTGCACGTGATAACAAGAAGACCCGTATTATTCCGAGACATTTACAACTCGCCATCAGAAACGACGAAGAATTGAATAAATTGTTGTTTGGCGTAACAATTGCACAGGGTGGTGTCTTACCCAACATTCAGGCTGTGCTGTTACCAAAGAAAACCAAAAAGAAACCTTAAATGTATTAATATTAATAAAAACAAATCGTTTGATTTGTGAATACACACTGTATATACATATTAACTCACTTATTTTGATTAATTAGCCCTATGGATCAGCTAGTGCAACTTATCTAAAATTTATTTAAAAACCCAATTGACTCTAAGGTTGACAACGGATTACGTCGTTTTATATAAAATATAGGCGGTACAAAAAATACATGTGACCAAGATGATAAAATAATAAGTAAAACAATTCCTACATTATTTAGTTCAGCATTCGTTGAGAGCTTTATTCAAAATCAAAAACTGATACCACAGTTTACTGAAGTCATTTTTTCAATTGGAGTTGCAACTTTTAGTCGGCTAAAATACATATTTCTATGAATACAAAAATGTATGTGTACAATAGCGTACTTTGCTTTTGATTTGTAAACACAAATGTTTATTACACTAGACAATATCTAACACATTAGAATGTAACGAAGTGGCTACCCCAATGACACGGTATCATCTGAAACCTTGTATTTTGTAAATGAAGATTACCAGATAATGTAAATGGAGATTCCTAACTAAATTTTCTGCATTCAGTACAATTTTAGATGAGTTGCTGCACAATGGTGCGCCAACACAAATCAGTAAAAGTGTATGAGATGTAATTAATGTCAACATCTCATGACTGGCCGAAGTAACAAAGAGCTGAGCCAGCACATAGTCCAGACAGCAACCTTGTAGATTTTTCCTTTATGACTCTGGGAATGAGTATATTATTGTAGGAAATTGTATTTAAAAGAATTTATTAATAAATACATTTAAAAAAAAACAATAACCGACTTTAAATGAAAATTGATTAAAAAGCATGAAATAATAGTTTGCTAAAATTAAATAATTTTTTTTGAAGTCGGTGCCAAGCGAAAGTGAAAATATTTTGGGAAGTACATTGATGAATTATACTTCGCACCTTCGCTGTTCAAATTGGCACCGACTTCATAAAAAGTATTTAATTTTTATAGTCAATTTTCTTTTGAAGTCGGTTTTTGTTTTTTAAAAATGTATTTTACAATTTTTAGTGATTTTGCATCACTTGCTTAATTGGATGCAGTTTTCAAATATAATTAACTTCTTCCATATCGCCTAACATAAGGTATTTTACTGTCATGTATTATTAGCTTGACCAACCTCGTTTCTGTTCAACAGAATAAGTTTGTAACGTTTTGTAGATATGTATGTGTATTAAGAAAATTTTTATACGGTAAAGTCCTCTTTGATGACAAACCTTGCCTACAGTTAATAAAAAATTGCTTGTGAAGAATAACTTTTTTCTCTTAAAATTATTAATAAAAAAAAATCGTTTGATTTATGAATACACACTGTATATACATATTAACTCATTTATTTTGATTAATTCATCTTATTTACAATTTACCCCAAGTTCCCAACAGTTAATACCAATAACTCCATCAAAGCTTATAATACCGGCGACTTTACCAAGGCATAGAATATATGAAATTAGGTAAAAAGTTTTTCCCCAATCTCTAAGAAACGATACAACCTATGTTATTTGAAAAAAATTCTGACCACTTTCGAGATATCACGGAATTAATCCAATCTCTTTTCAATTTGTCCCACGTTCCGAATAAAATTTTTCCAATAACAGTGACGCCTCCACCAGGAGATAGAATATATGAGAATAGGTGAAAATAGTTTTTCCCCATTTTCTAAGAAACAGTATAAGCTATGTTAATGAAAAAAATATCGGACCACTTCGCTATCTACCCAAACAAGATCCAGTAAAATGGTCGAAATTCCTCGAGCCGTTTCCGAGTAATCGGTGAACAAACATAAAAAAAGCAAAAACCTTTTTGAAGTCGATTAAAAGCAATAAAATAACACTAAAAGTTGATTACATAATAAATTTCAAAGGAACTAACAACGAAAGTCAATAAGCCGTAGGGTTTATAGCTACATATATCAGAAAATTTCAGTACCAATAGAAATAATATTTCCATTATCACTGAGATGTCAGCCCAATAAGGTGTAATGGACCAACATAACTCCATACAGAGAAAAGAATGGAATCATTTTATAATGACATTTCAACCACTAATCGCTTCGAGCTTTATATGTAGAGATACCTCACTATACTTACTATATCCTGGGTGCCAAGGCAAAGCAGTGTATTCAAGCCGAAATTTCACAAAGACGTTGTGAAGTAAAATCAGAGCGCTTGGGTCTGAGAAGCCCTCAGAGTTTCGAATTATAAAACCAAGACGTTTATGAGCCGCTTGTACAGTATTTTCAAAATGCAAATTCAAATTTAATTTGCTATCAGAACTAACACCAAGATCTCAAATATTGTTCGGTCTTGACAAAGTAACACACTCTATCTTGTAAGCAAACAAAAGAGGAGTTTGCCGTCTCGGAAAAGTCATGGTGTGACACTTTGATGCATTTAATGGTAAAAAACGATAGTTTTTACGCCAGGCATTTACATTGTCAAGGCTTGTTTCTAGCCTAAAACAGTCATTTACCTTTTCTATACAGTATAGATTTGTTTATCATCACCATATAGAAGATGTTGAACATCAACACCAACCATGTCATTTATAAACAAGACAAATAATAAATGCCCTAATACGGAAGCCTTGCGGAACCCCCGATGTGTACAAAATTTCATGTGACTCGAAATCACGGCCCTCAACGTATTGCCTTCTGTTCGTAAAATATAATTCTAACAATATAATAAGTGAGTGTACCCAGAAGAATGGAAGAAAGCGTAGATAGTGATGATCCCAAAACCAAGAAAAAGCAAGAAACTACCAGGGAACTACAGACAGATTAGCCTACTAAGCTATACCAGCAAGATAATGGACAGGATCATTCTGGGAAAGCTCAAGGAACAAGAGGAGAAGCTAAACATCATCCCAGGCGAGCAGAGCGGATTCGGGGAGGGACATTCCACAGAGGACCAGGTAATGAGGATGGTAGAAGATGCAATGACCAACATCGAGAACAAGAAGACAACGTGCATCATATTCTTCGACGTAGAGCGTGCGTTCGATAAGATATGGCAAAGCGGACTACTAGCAAAAATGGACGGACCGGGATTCAGCAGGATGATCATCAGGATAATACAGGACTACCTAACCGGACGGACATTCAGCATCAGGATCAACGACACCACATCAAAGGAGGATACGAGGAGGAACGCCCCAGGGATCAACACTATCTCCGACGCTGTACAGCATCTATACCAGCGACATACCAAGAGGACCAAGGCACACACGGACATACATCTATGCAGACGACACAGCAAAGGCGGCAACATTATGGAAGGCGGACCAACCGGTGAACTACCTGCAACAAGAAGTCGAGGACATGGAGTAATGGGCGAAGAAATGGAAAATCAAGATCATCGCGGGAAAAACGCAGGCAATAGCCATAGGAAGGAGGAAGAAGCAGGACAAACCAACTAGAAGATTCACGGTAGGAGGAAACCACATCGCATGGAGCCAAGACGTCAAGTACCTGGGGATACATATAGACAGAAAACTCACGTGGAAGAAGCATATAGGAGAGACAGTGAAGAGAGCCAAATCAAGGGTCAGCCAACTCAACCCAATGATAGAAAGAAGAAGCAGACTACAACTGAGGACGAAGAGGAGCATCTACGAAGCATCAGTGAAGCCCATCATCACATATGGAGCCAGCAACTGGGGACAAGCTGCGGCAACGCACATCAAGAAACTAGAGGCAGTACAGCACAACGCACTAAGGAGGCTGACGGACGCCCCATGAGGAACAACCAACTAAGAAGAGACCTAGAGATAACAACAATCAAGGGAGAAATAACGAAGAGAACGAAGAAATTCATAGCCAGGATGGAACAGCATAGGAACCCACTGATGAGAGAGGCAACCAACTACGTCTAACATGAGAGATACAGGATGAAAAGACCGCGACAAGCCCTACTCACTACAAGAGGAAGAAATAGTGAAGAGAAGAAAGAGAAGAAGAAAAATAGGATAAGAATATTAGGGAATAAAATATGATATATTAAGTAATGAAATATCTTAGGGAATTAAATAGCTTAAGGAATTAACATTGTATCAAATAGGAAAAAGAAAGTAGGGAAATAAAATAGAATTAGAGGATAAGAGTAAGACAATTTATTGCAATTTTAACTCTTTAAATAAAGATATGTTAAAGGTAAAATAAGTGAGTGAGATATACCAAAATCTTTTAGTTTGGCAGCTAGAATGCCGTGATTAAGTCTATCGAAGACATCTGAAAAATCCGAATAGGCAACGTCAAAGTGTTTATTCATAACTAGTTGTTCAGAAATGTACTGAGTTAAATAAAAAAGGTTAGCAGTCGTGGATCTCTGTTTAACAAAATCATGCTGATGTACTGTAATCTGACCTTGTACATGCGAGTAAAGCAGATTATGAAAAAACTTTTCAGAAACTTTGGCAAAATTACAAATCATAGTGATAGGTCTATAATTTTTAATATTGCTTTTGTCTCCTTTTTTCAGCACTGGACAAATCCTCGACAGTTCTCAAACAGTAGGAAATTCGTCCGGATCTTAAAACAAGATTAAATATCTTGGTCAAAGGAGTAGCAACTTAACAAGAACCGCTGCACACGCGTGAATTATAAACGCTGGAATCTGATCAGGACCTTTTGTGTGCTTATAGGCTTCCGTTGCTTTTAGGGCAGCTAAAAATTTGGAGGTTGTAAATTCAGTCATAGTTAAGTAGCTATAGTTCAATTGATCTTCCGAGCCATAGTTATTATTTGAAGGGTTCGGGTACGCAGTGCTGAAAAAGTTAGCAAAACCATCAACGAGTTGTCGTGTGTTGAAACAATCATCATTATTATATTTCATATTTGACGGAATGATATTGATATAATAATACTCTAAAATGTTTATACTGTAATTATGCAAAAACTACTAATGAGACATTTTAATTTTTATCCATTTTCATAACTAAAAAATGGTCTGATCGAAATTTAAGAAATAATTCAAAATTTTTTAGATTTCTACGAATGGGTAATCCTAGCTACTGTTCAACTCTGAAAGTCCTGTCCTATATCTATGCAACCTAAAATTTACTTATTGATTTTATTATTTTTACTATTTAAGAAAATCGTAGTGCTTCAAGAAATTATGTGGCAATAAGCCTTTGATTTTTTGTCGTAAAGATTTCAATTTTGTTTGGACTATAAATTTAAGGTATCAGAATTCTGCAGCGCCGTTAACTGCTGAAAATGGACTTCATATAACAAGAGAAGTAAAAAAAATGAAAATATAATATACCCGACTTGACCATACAGTGTATGGCAGCACACTCCATCTAAGGAAAGCATAACGTGCCTTTGAGAAAATTTACTAACCCCAGATATCCTAGATATCAAAAGGGTTTAGCTCTATGGGAGCCCTTGCCAGGTTATCAGGCCCGTGGTTGGAGTCGTGGCAGCTTCCCATGAATTGTCTGACCGCCCGAGCTGGTTCTAACAGAACGGCTTTCTGCATTAATTGGTAAATATGTTCGTCCAGACCGAGGTATTTTAAATTATTTAGTAGCAGTTTTGGGACTACTCCTGTTGTTGATATAACAACTGGTACACTTCGTGTGTTGTTCATATCCCACTGTGTTTTTATTTGATTCTAAATCCCTGTATTTACCTATTTTTTCAGCCCGCTTAACATCTATATTATTGTTGTTAGGGTTTGCTATGTCAATTAGGGTTGTTTTCCTAGACATTTTGTCTCCTAAAACTATATCTGGTCTATTGTGAGCAACAGTCCGATCAGTCAGTATCGTGCGGTCTCGGTACAGCTTGTAGTTGTTATTTTCTAAAACACATTGTGCTTTGTATATATAGTAGGGTGTTCTTTCCGACTGTGATAGCTCAAGTTTCAGCGCTAGTTCCTGGTGCAGTATTTTTGCCACAGTATCGTGTCGTTCTTTTTATTCAGTTGCAGCGAACGCTTGGCAACGTCCAGTAATATGCTGGATAGATTCAGATGTTTGGCTATCATATCTGCATCTATCGTTGTTGATAGAAGGGTCTTTGACGATGTACTTTAGATATCTCTTAGTTGGAATTACTAGATCTTGGATTGCCAATATAAAGTCCTCCGTTTCAGGAAACATATGACCAGAGATCAACCTGTAGTTCGACGCTGAACTGTCGACATAATCTTGGTTGACGTTACTTATATGTCTTTCATCTGATCAGTTGTCTGGTGGTATACTTGAACTTGTTGTTCTGTCAGTAGCAGAGGTATTGAGTCATCAACTTGACATATGACTCTGTGTAGATCAGAAAATTCTGCAAGTTTCTGGAAATGATTACGCAAATTTGAAATTTGTAGGTCAAATAACTTTCTTATATCTGCCAATCCTCTTCCTCCTTCACACCGGGGTAATGTTGTACGTTCGATACAGCTCTTTGGATGGTGATTTTGAGCTATTGTTAGAAGTACTCGAACTTTTCGTTGTAATTGTTCAATGTCAGTCTTGCCCCAATTAACTATACCGAAAGAGTAACTGAGCACCGAACACGCGTAGATGTTAATAGCCCGAAACAAATTTTTACTGTTTAGTTTGGTCTTTAGCAGTCGGCTTACCCTTCTATAAAACTCTGTTATTAAGTCCTTTTTCATGGAGGTGTGATCAATTCGTTGAGCCTGCTTTATTCCAAGGTATTTGTAAGTATGGCCTTCCTCCATGGATTCAATTGAGGTGCCATCTCCCATTTCGTAGGGCCCCTGCGGTATTTTGGCTTTAACTATATTAATAATTCGGCATTTATCTAGGCCAAATTGCATATGCATGTCACTAGAGAACCCTTCTAGTATTTTAAGCATATCATGCAGCTGTTGTTTCGTAGCTGCCATCAACTTTAAGGCGTCCATGTATAACAAATGGAATAAATATTATTATAATATTGTTTAATATCTACCATAATATTATAGGCTGTATTTTTTTACTGATGAGCTTCAATAAGAAGCGGAGAATTATATGTCTACCTTCAGATACGTTTTACTTTATAGTAATGAAATTTTCAGCCGCCACATTGAAAAATATTAACAGTAACACTTCTGAGAAATCTGCGGCACTATTAAAACCGACAAAGATAGATTTTTAACCTCCTAATCGTACTTAGTTAGAGGAACTTGTCACATGGTTATGTCATAACACGTAAGGATATGACTAAGCATTCTTTCACTTAAGACCTATCATCATTCTTGAAACTCATGTCCGCCGAACTGGTAATAGTGCATCTTACAAATAGAAATATTAAGGTCAGAACTGCCTATAATAATCCTTCAAATTATTTACAATAATTTTTTTAGTTGTTTTTTCTACGAACGACATGTTGTAACACTTATAAAATGTTCGTTTCAATTTCAGGCAGCATGAACTCCATGCGGGTGACTTATAGAAGAGAACTCATGTGTAGACAGAACCCGCATTGTTAAAAATACGAGTACATTCACAAGTCAGTTCTTATTTTCAAAAACATCAACACTTCAAGCTAACCCAGCTGTGTAAACCGAGCATTACTGGGCAAATTTGTAGATTACTTTGCATGTAATTACAAATGTTATTGTACTTAATATGTGTAGCTGAAAAGATAAAAGTCATATTTATAGGGGATCTCATTATTCATTGCATTGTTTTAATGGACAACTGCTACGAAATAATCAATAACTTAAGTGTATATGCTACTAAAGTTGTGATATTCTGAGAACAAAAGCTTGTCGGTTAATAACAGTATCTTGAAAACTAATGTTCGGTGCAGGAACCAGGTAAGTCAATGACATGATTTTATTATTTTGTCTATTCATTGGGTTTTCTCTCCTCCAATTTTTTTCCTGTAACAGATAAGTATTTAAAAATTTTATATGTAGAACAAAGTGTAGTAAGGCAATTTCGTAAAATTGCCCGGATTACTGGCTGCTTGTACAGAGATTCTTCCTCACAGTTTTTCTGAGAGAAAGAGATGTCTATAAAATGATCAACCAGTATTCCTGTATATAAGTAATGTATTGTATATTGTGTAATACTTATCTGTGTATGGAGACGTTTCAACTCCAAGTCTGGAGTCGTTGTCAATCGTTTAGTGTTGTTTTCGAGTTTTTTTTTTCTAAAAAATTTTCGCTTTGCTTTTGAATTTGTTGATTGTCAACAAATTTGACACTGACAATTTGTCGTTTGGCGATCACTTGACTCTGAGGTTACCGTTTTTTTGTTCTGTTAGCAGTAAATTCTTCCAGTCCAAATGAAGGTCGGCTGAAGGTGCTCCGATTTCAGTGTTGTTTATCATCATACAGCTGGCTTCTTTAAGTTTTCTCTTTTTTAAATTTTCTTCTTTCAACAAAATCTTTGTTTTATCCCAGTCTATCCTATGGCTGCCGGTGCTTGTTAATACAGGCTTGGCCAAATTTGATTTGTCCACATGTCTTCTGGAAATGTTATATTGATGTTCTTTTTTCCTTACTTCTAAAGGTCTTGAAGTTTCACCGGTATAAGAATGGCCACAGTCACACAAAACACTGTACACACAATTTTTAGAACTCTGGGTTGCGTTAAACGGTTTGGTATGTGTGAGGATAGAGCGCAAGGTATTATTTGTTTTAAAAACAGTTTTAACGCTGTATTTATTTCCTAACCACTTAATTTTTTCCGATACACCTGGGATATATGGAATTATGTTCATAATTTGGTTGTCTGTTTGTGTTTGGTTGGTATTAACCAGCACAAATAACCATCACACTTAATTCGTGTAAACAATAAATAGAAGTACAAATAACGGATAAACTGATACAGTGGCTCCACATATGAAAAAGAGTTCAGAAGGTAGGCCAAATAAAAAGCGGGAAATGCCCCAATGATCAACTCACCTGCCGACCTTCATACCTGCCTGAAAGTGATTAAGATCACAATTGAATAGCTCCCCGAAGTAACATTATTTCTGTTTTATAAAATACCAAGCATTTCCACCAGTTTGGAGAGAAGAGACCAAGAATCTATTATTTGTCAGGAAAAATGTTGGACAATCTAATTAGGGTTGATAAATCTATCCAACTTCATTTTCTCATCAAAAGTATAGAAAAAGTCTAAGAACATCTCTCTGCAAAATGGGTCTTTATGGTATCTTTTGAATACCAAAACACAGTCTCTAAATATATCTTTAGTACTCGTATGTCCGTTAGAAGCGCTTCATATCATCAACTCAATGAAAACTTCTTTTGCCAAATGATAATTAAGATCACACAAGTCTAACAAGTATCTTCAGATTTAGAAATTCAAACTGTCTAAAGAATATAGTAGCTCATCAAATGTCGGACTGCTTCATATATCTACTAAGTAATGGAGACAAAGTGTAGTATGCGCGTTGAGATTGTGTGTGACAAATTGATACAACACGGGAAATGGTCCTCATGATATTCCTGAAGTGACTTCTACATTATTTCGCAACTGGATTATATTAGAGTGTATAGTCTTGGAAGAATAGTCATAAGGGAAATATTGTAATTAAAGATGCTTTTTACATTCTTAGTAATTGTCGCCTGTTTTTCATAGTGGTCTTCTATCATAAACAACGTGTCGTCATAGACGTAGACCCTCCGAAAAGTTTGGATATACAGGGTGAGTTTTTTTATGATCCGTAGAGGATCTCGGAAACTAACAGAGATAGAGCAATGGTTAAATTGGGAAAGATTTGCAGTTTTACTGGCCGAATTTAATGACACTTTGGGATTTTTGTATAAAGTCATGGCTTACTAGATATTTTCAAAAAACGAAATTCTGTCGAATTAGTCAAATCCCTCTAGCTCCTTTGGTTTTGATTTGATAAAGAAAGTGTAAATTTCAAAATTGAAGAGAATTGTATCCCGAATATGATTATCATGTCCTCGTTTACGTGACAGCTCTCGTTTTCGAGATATGACATAAACTTATCTTTATTTGAATGGAGACCATAGTTGGCTATGACCTCAAAAAATCAGACATTTTTAGAGCTTTTCAACGATATAATACTCGATAAAGTTATTCATAAAAATAACGGAGTTATGGATGCTTTTCTTTCTTATTTTCACTTTTAGGTAGCCATGAAATAGATTGTTTTCACTTTGACGTTTCTTCATTTGAGAGTAATTCCATTAGTAGTGCTGAACTGACAGTCGATATTGACAAGTTTTCGTGATAAAATAAAAAAAAAACTTAATATGGTGGAAAGTTATATCATATGCCATAAAAATTCAGTTCGTGCAGCTGAGGAATACTTTCATAGATAATTTAATCGTCGTCAACCTGGTCTATGTACATTTAAGAGGCTTTACGATAGTTTACGGAGATATGGATCTTTTACCAAACCACCAAAGGAACGCAATCAACTTAACGAAGCAGCACAAATAAATGTTTTGGCAATGGTAAATCAAAATCCATCTACATCAATTCGTGAGATTGCGGCAGAAGCTGGCACATCTCAACGAACTGTAATTAAGGTACTGAAAGCGCACAAGTTCCAGCTGTACAAACTTTCAGTTTCTCAAACTTTGCATGCTGGTGACGAACATCGACGTATTTTGTTTTCTACATGGTTTAGAGACATGTGCCTTGACAATCCATAGTTTCCATTAAAGGTATCGACAGCTGAAACTAGATTTACTAACTGCGGTATGTTCAATAGACACAATGAGCATATCTAGGCTAAAGAAAACCCTTTCCATGTAGAACAAAGACGACCCCAGATAAAATTTGGTTTTAATGTTTGGTGTGGTATCATAGGGTCTGGGGCCTTTTATCTATGAGGAATCACTTACTGGGGAGCGCTACTTGCACTTTTTGCATACACTTTTTAAGACATGTTGCATAATTTGAATTTGAGAACTCGTTTAAAAATTGAGTTGTTCCAACATGATGGAGCACCTGCTCATAACTCGTTATTAGTAAGAAAAAACTTAGATAATATCTATCCAAACTCTTGGATAGGAAGAAATGGCCCACGCGAATGGCCACCCCGGCCTCCCAATTTGGCAGTTATAGACTTCTATTTATAGGGTGCGCTAAAAAACAAAGTACACAAAAGAAAGTATGAGACAGTTGTTGACCTAAGGGAGGCGGTATTACAAGCAATTGAAGAAATTGATAGTGGTTCTGTGAGGAAAGCGGTAATGCCAATCTTAAAAAGATGCAATTTTTGTCTAAATAACGTGGTGGAGTTTTCGAACATAAATTGTAACCATTATTACGTACTTTAATTTCTTAAGTTTTTAGTAAGTACCTACTTATTTAGTTTTTTCGTTATATCTGATGTACCTAATATAAAAATCGTTCAATGTTTTTTGGAGTAATTATTAATAAATCAATCTATTTCATGGCTAACTACGTTAAAAGTGGAGAAATAAGAGAGAAAAGCATCCATAACTCCGTTATTTTTATGAATAACTATATCGAGTATTATATCGATGAAAAGCTCTAAAATGTCCGATTTTTGAGCTCATAGCCAACTATGGTTTTCATTAAAAAAAAGATAATTTGTGTCATATCTCCAAAACGAGAGCAGTAATTCAAACAAGGACACGACACTCATATTCGGGATACAATTCCTTTTAATTTTGATATTTACACTTTTTTTATAAAATCAAAAACAAAGAAGCTAGAGGGATTTGACTAAATCGACAGAATTTCGTTTTTTTTTTAAATATCTAGTAAGTCATGGCTTTTCACAAAAATTCGAAAGTGTCATTAAATTGTGCCAGTAAAACTGCAAATCTTTCCCAATTTAACCATTGCTATATCTCCGCTAGTTTTCGAGATCCCCATACTGATCATCACAAAGTTGTGGTCTAATTTCACAAAATGTGGTTAAACGGTGAAAAAATATGCTACAAATATCCTTCAGAAAACAATTTGCAATTCTAGATTGTAAATATGTAGTCTGTGAATAAAACTATTATATTGCAGTTATTTCTAAGTTGTTACTTCTGACAGTATGGTCTGTATTTGCCCGTTTTTACAAACTTCATTTTATACAATTGAACTTAAGTTACAAAAATCTTTAAATTATTTACAGATATCGACATGCAAATGTCAATCTATCTAAGGTGCATGGGAAGCTTCAAAGAAAATTCTTGAAAACTATAATCAATTTGAAGAGTTCCCGAAAAATTCTTGCACTTTAATGAATACTCTTTTATTTTGTGTTACTGTTACAAATGTCTTTTATTTAAAATTTAACATAATTTTTAACGTAATTTTGAACTGTTCAGACTTCTAAACTCTTAATAAGGGTGACAGGATGAGAATGTGAAGTCTACAAAAGGTTAGTTTAAGAGCACCATTTTTATATTATATTTCAGACCTCTGGAACTGCCCTCCTCCCCCCCCAGGTTATCGCCACGTCGCCCTTATTCGAATACGTCGATGGAGGTATTGTAACTCATATATATATATATATAGCAATGATCTTAGTGATACATCTAAAATTTATATATCTACACAAAAAGTGATTCACAGCTAACACAGATATACGTTTGACACTATTATACTTAACCATTTGAGTCAAGACCTACAATTTCCTGTCGGGCTGCTTTGAAATTAACTTAAAAAAGTTGCAAGAGAAATTGCCGAAGGTCTTATAAGTTAGTTTGTTAGATATAATGAGAACATTTTTTGTGTCCTACTCCAGTCTCTGTTAACGAAGAAGATAGTAATTACAAAAACCTGGAAAATGAATTAACATACAGACGATACCGGAAACTTTTGAATTAATGTTTCTTTATTTGTGGCTTGTTGTTTCTTGAATGTTTAATAATTCAATATGCTTTCTAAAAAAGTAAAGTTGAGTTAAAATTCAAGACGATAATATTAGCTCTTATTCTGGCCCAGTTTGTTTTGTAATCGTTCAACAGTGATTACTCTTGTTCTCCACTTATAAAACTATTTATTTTAAGACAAATTATATAAGTTAGGCTAATTTTAGGTCAATGCATATACATATGTTTATCCTATTGTTTTTATATTTATGGCGGACTTACAAGATATATTTCGGAGTTCATGTAATATAGGTAAAAGGGCACAGGTTTCAATCGATAAAGGTTCCTCATGAGTCTTGTTCTATAAAACTACTTTCAATAGTGATGGACTTTGATTTTGTTTGTTAGTATTTTCAGGTGGTATATCGTTGTCAATTGCCTTATAATTGAGATAATATCAAATCGTTAAACTGACTGAAATATATGTATGTAAGGGAAAACGAGATAGGTTAACATTTAATAGAGATACCATTTAGTGATTCATGGCTTTTCATTTAATGGTGATTTTCAAAATTAATACCAGACAATAATTTTCTATATTATCTAATTTAGGGTAGCGATAAGGACTTTTTATGAATCCAACAAGCACACACTTATTTAAGGCACACAATTCTACTATAGATTATGATTAAGATTTAGCAGTCTTAACCCTGACTGATCCTACGTACGTCCTTCTCTAAATCACGACAGCAGATTCAACCCTATCGAATAAGACTTGGCAAAATATATGTGGATTTTGTGTTTTTTACACCTTCAAGTATAAGATACCCATAAACCGCCAATCAATGCCACTATCGATAAATTATCTTGAACGTAAAACGCTAAAATAACACGTCGTGTGTCCGTAGCACTGATTTAAAGATTTGTTGACCATATAAAGTTAAACACGTTTCCCACTGCTCAACAACTAGTTGAAATGGACTTGTAAATGCTACGACAACTCCAGATAACCAAGCATGAGGTTTCAAGAAATTAATACTATTTCAAGAAATCTTAACAGTCAAATTACACATATCCTAATGTCCTCCAGTTTAAATAAGAAAACAGTCTCTAAACGAGATTTAATTGCTCCATATGTAGAAAGTTTGTGTGCCTGGAGCATATTCATAACAACTACAAATGTAGGGAATGTAGTGTACTTATAATCAGTTTTTCGGATATAATTATCGTGTGCTTATAACATCTAGTGTGGATTTTAGAAAAAGGTATCACTTATCTATTTTTATTACAAGAATTAATATAAGACTGTATTTCTGTGTTACAAACTGGTCAATAAAATTATTTTGTTGACGTGAGTTACCCAAATTATGGAATATTAAATATAAAACCCCATTTATAAATATCAAACCAATAAGTAAGACATTAAAACTTACAGTTTTTGGAAATTTAAATAATACCAACGACCAACAAGTAAAGATGTAAAGACAGACAGACATACCAAGAAAAATATCAAAATTATTGATTGGAATATCTGTGTAAGTATTATATAAAAACTTTACTAAGAGCACACTCAGTCGAATAGAAAAATAAGATATATTATTATTAATAATTTATCATTCAAGAACCAATTGTTTCGGCCTACAATAACACTTAATAATACCAAGAAGGCCATTTTAATGCGCAACACGCAAAATTTATTCATAAATGAAAACAATCCTATATCAATTAATTATCACATCACTACTAGTGATAGAAGGAAACATCAAGACGCCCTGGATGATAATTCGAAATTTTGGATTATATTCAAGGCTTGACTGCACACACAAGAAGTCTAGAAGTTTGAATAAAACATACTAACAAACTCGTTCCTATATTTTATAAAGACATGTAGTGTAGAAATAACAAGGAAAATGTTCAAGTGATTAATTTGGTTAAAAAAGAGGTGTAAAAAGGCCAATGAGTGGCATAAATCTTACATGGGGTTATGATTCTTGGAAACTAGTTTTGATAAGAACTAAGTCCCAACTAAACAATTCCCCTCACTGTTTTATATTTTGGAGCATATTATTCACAATTGAAGATTCATCGTTTTTGATTCAAGTTGTACCTAAAATGCTCGGTTGGAGATACGTCATCCAAAAACCAGAAAAAAAAACAGAGTGGTTCAAATAAATAAAGATTCGTCTTTTAACAAACCTTAAGAATATCAACTAAAGATACAATTTTTCTATGTAGAATACGTGCCTTTCTGTTAAATTTTGATTTTTTTATTTCTTCGACATACGTAGTATATTCGTTGCAAAATTGGTATTGTGAATGGGAAACTCTTAATAAATCTGGATTCTCGCAGGCCCAACTACAAAAGTTTATCATAACTTTTATCATAAATCATGCTTCATCTGAACTTGAACAATTTCTATCGTGCCTTAATTTTAATAAAGACTAACTGCAATTTTTTTTATGAACTAAATGAGATGATGCTAGTATAAATATAAATTTAAACATAAATTTATTTAACTCGTTAAATACAATTAAATTTATAAATAAAAATTTGTATGTATACAATAAGTATTATGAACAGTAAATAAAAAGATACAGATAAATATTACAAATCTAGTGAGAAAAACAATTGCCTAAGAAGAAACTTCTTGTATGCAATTATACCTTCTCAAAACAGAAAAGCTGGCAATGGTACAATTTTGACGAGTGGGATAGCAGGGTAGGAGATTTGTTATATTAGAATTTTACTGAAACTTGTACGGTTTTTAAGTAAATACTCTTTAATACTTTTTTTGGTTCATTGATAATTTTTTATATTATTTGGTAATTTATTATATAAAATAGGACCATAATAAGTAATAAATCTTTGACAAAGACAGTTAGCCATAAAAGGAATAGGTAAGTTATTTAACATTGATGATCTGGTAACATAATAAGACACACTTTCAACAGGATTTAGTTTTCTTATAACGAAAAACTAGAAAGCACAATTAATATATAAATTTCGTATATTAAGTACTTTGTATGTATCATAAAGTTGATTTGTTGAAAATCTATGCGGTTTTTTGAACAAAGCGGTATATTCTGACATACAGACAAATTTCTCAACGTTAGAATTATATGAGCTTTACCCCAAACAATAACGCTGTACCTTAAGTGAAATTCCAACAGGGCAAATTATATAATGTAACAAGTAGCTTTTTATTTAAAATGTCAGGTAATTGATAAAATTTAAAATATAATTTTCTTATTTTGAGTTGCGAAACGCAATGTGTTGATTTTAAATGTTGGTGACTGACCTATATTGCAACAACTGGAAACGTGAATTTTAATTTGATTTATATTCGGTTGGTCAGCTACGGTTGCAGAGAAAGAAAATTAGTTTTTGAGAAATTTAGGCTTAATAAATTTTGACTAAGCCATCGAAAATATCGAAATATCGATAGAATAACTCTTGTACTTGTAATTGGTCCATTTTGAACAATATTCAATTCAATTGCTTCTTCAACTTTACACCAGTATGTTCAGCATTCAGAATCAAACTTGATTCAATTGGTTTGCCATTAAGAACTAGGTATATTGTTAAATTTTGTCTCATGCAGAATGTTTCTTGAAGAAATTTTTAATGCTGAAGTTTACTGCTTCTTGTGGTTATTGCTTCGTGTTCAATGTTGAAATAAGACAATTCATGTGAAAAGTAAATTATATGTCACTTTTATACCACAACTGAGAATCCTCAATAGTACGAGTATATTTACTTACTACAAGCAAAAATAGGACCAAAATTAATTATTTTCAATAGATCACCACCTGAGAATTTTAACTTATGCTGAAGCCTACTTGTTTCTTTCCTTTTATGCCAAAAATAAAACCACGGCAATATTGAAACATCTGCAGTGGCAAATGAGTCGGTGGGTAATTTATTATTTAACAGTTTATGTTGAAAATATCCAGTGTAAAACTTTTATATTTCATTTTTGGATTATAAACCTCCAGACTAGGGTTGGCTGATGTTGATGTTTAGAAATATCCTGTGTTCAGTGTGGATCGCTGGTAAAGGGACATGGGCTTGGCCATTCTAGTATTTAATTTTGGCAAACTATTATTTCATGCTTTTTAGTCAATTTTCATTTGAAGACGGTTTTTGTTTTTTTAAAAATGTATTTATTAATAAATTCTTTTAAATAAAATTTCCTACAATAACATACTCATTCCGAGAGCCATAAATGGAAAAATAGGGTTGCTGTCTAGACTATGTGCTGGCCAAGCGTCTTTGTTACTTCGGTCAGTCATAAGATATTGACATTAATTATATCTCATACAGTTTTTACTGATTTGTGGTGGCGCACCATTGTGCAGCATCTCATCTAAAATGGCACTGAATGCAGATAATTTAGGTAGCAATCTCCATTTACGTTATCTGGTAATCTGCATTGATTAAATACAAGGTTTCTTATTATACCGTGTCATTGGTGTAGCCACTTCGTTACATACGAATTTGTTAGTTATTGTCTAGTGTAATAAACATTTGTGTTCACAAACCAAAAGCAAGATACGCTATTGTACCCCGTGTTACACACACATTTTCGTATTCATAGAAATATGTATTTTAGCAGAATAAAAATTGCAGTCCCAATTGAAAAAATGATACATATTATATAAAACGGCGTAATCCGTTATCAAGCGCGGAGTCAAATGGGCTTTTAAATAAATTTAAATAAATTTTAGATATGTTGCGTTATGTTTGGATATTTAAAAAAAGTTAGGAGATCAAACTAGTACGCATTTTTTCCATTTAGAAATTATTAAGCAAAAGTTTATAGAAATTGATAACGGGGTCTGATTAGACCTCGAAACGTTTGGACTTTTGAAATATACAGATTTTCAAGTTCTCTTTAATCATCTTTTTTGAGTGATATCTTTAATCAGTTTCATCCATATATTTAGATCAGTGTAAACTATTGTATTAACACAGTTTTTTTATGTAAAATTAAATATTAAACATAAGAAGATATTCGCTTCTTTAAAAAAGAAAATAATGATAAGGGTTTTCAAAATTGATTTAACCTTATTATACTACATTAACTGGTAATAATAATAAATGTTAATTGGGTTTTGACATTTGAAGAAATTTTAATGAATAATAAAATATATAATAAAAAAATCCCGAGGTTTTTCTTTGCTGAGAATCTCAAATCTCATTAATTGACAAAAAACAACGTGCCCTAAGTATGATTGGTATTATTGATACTAACGCATCCAATTCTAGCTGAAAACATTAATAAACAACATGTCCACAATCAATAAGCTGCCTATGTACAAATGAAGCAAATAAACATTGTCCCCTGACAGTGAATATATGGTGTATACACGGTGTTTTCAAGGAGTGTCTACAAGATGGAGTCGAAGTCATTTTAGTTTTATTATTTAAAATTGGACGTAAGTGAATTGGGATATATTAAAACATTTTCATATAAGTTCGCAGTTAATCTGTGTCAATAATACTATAATACAGCAATGTTTGTATATATATATATATATATATATATATATATATATATATATATATATAATTGAGTTCTGGAAAACCGCTCTAACGATTTCGATGAAAATTTCCCATTTGGAAGTTTCAATGGATAGAAATCGATTTGCGAGAGTCTCATCTTTGGGAAAAAAAGTTTTAGTGAGAAATTAAATTATTAAAAAAATTGGTGACAGTTTGGGACAATCAAGGCGGCTACTTAATAAATTCTAGACGTTCAACACAGGGTGATTTGGTAACCTACGTAAGAGTGACTCCTGTTTTAAAAATTCTTTTCATACAGGGTGATTTGGTGACCTATTTGGGAGTGAAACTTTTTTTAAACATTCTTTCAATAAAAATTAGTATGTTCCGAACATGTAACTATTTTATGCCTCCGTCATATTATCCAAGCATTACTGGTATATTTTTATAACTAGACATTTCAAGTTTACAAGGTGAAAAAATTAGCACGGAAGGCAATTTTTGGATTAGTAAGATCATCATCATCATCATAATTTCGCATGTTAATTTGATGCATATAATAGAATAGGTGGTGTAAAATTATAATTATACAGGATCTTTGAAAATATGTTAGATGCTCCATAAGAGTTGCTATGCAGGATATGGTTAAAATATAGCGTCAAATGGAATTATAGTATAGTTAGAAAACAAGTGAGAAATAATAATTTTATAGGGTAGTCCATAAGCAGTTGAAAATTAATGATAGCTGACATACAGGGCGAAGTAGAAGTATTGTTATGCAGGGTCGCTAAAAAATGTTAACAGAATGTTATACCTATAGGATACCTTATTAGCATTTGCATTTGGTTGGTGGCAATATAGGATGTACTGGAATTATAATATTGTATTTGTACGTTCCGAACATGTAACTATTTTATGTCTCCGTCATATTTTCCTAGTATTACATTTTTATAGCGAGACATTTCAAGTTTTCAAGGGAAAAAATTGGCATGGTAGGCAATTTTTGGATGAGTAAGTCTCATGATTTCGCATGTTAGTTTGATGCATATAATGTGAATTGGTGGTGTAAAATTATAATTATACAGGCTCTAAGAAAATATGTTAGATAGTCCATAAGAGTTGCTATGCAGGATGGTTAAAATATAGCGTCAAATAAAATTATAGTATAGCTAGAAAAAAGCGACAAAAAATAATTGTGTAGGGTAGCCCATAAGCAGTTCGAAATTAATAACTGACATACAGGGCGGAGTAAAAGTATTGTTATGCAGGTCGCTAAAAATGCCAATAGAATGTTTTACCTATAGGGTAGCATATTAGCATTTGCATTTACAGGGTAGTTGCAATATAGGATGTACTGGAATTATAATTACACATGGTGGTTAAAAAAAATTACAATAGGTGGCCATAAACAAATGCATATAGAGGGTAGTTAAAACATATGGTGGTGTGAAATTATAGTTATACAGTGTGATTTAAAATATGTTATATTAGGTAGCCTGTAAAAAGTTGCATATATAGGGTGGAGCGGAATTATAGTTATACAAAATGTTTACAAAAAGGTTACAATAAAAATGAAAGAATTTGGAAACAAAATTGTTTGTAGAATGGCCAAAAGCCGTAGCATATACAGAGTTGTTGGAATGTGTAATCGAGTGGAATTGTAGCGTGATTAAAAAAATGTTAGATAAAATTGTTTGGATGGGTATTTCATAAGAAGTTGCATATATAAGGTACTATTTATAATAAGCTAGAATTTTCATGGAACAATTGTAATCTATGTTCCCTATTTTTGTTTAATACCAATGAAAAGGTTTGACCCTTGGCACATGAAAGAAAAATATTATAATAATTATTAAAAACCTAGTTATATATTGTTTGACATTATATTGAAAATATAATATATTAAATCTGTACATTCTAACAAACATATTGCATATTTTTTGCTATTCTTAACATAAGATGTCAAAATAACACTGTAAAAATTGTATAGCGTTTTTTTTTTGTTTCCAACGGTGAATTTTCTCATTAAATAGTCCAATTTGTTTCGCTTCCTTCATCATGTTGCTAGCTAATCCCATCGTAGAATTTCTGCAAGTCACGTTGCTTTGTATGCACCACACAAACCTCTCTAGAACCGAATTTGTCGCCTAATATCAAACAAATTCGGATCTACAGGGTAGATGTAGAGCATTAACATGGAGCCATATCTTCGTTTACGGTAGTTCCTGAAATTGTAATAACAGATTTAAAAACATAAATAATTATTAGCAATACATTTGTGTGATGAAATGAGAATATATGATCTTTGATAAGCAAATATATTTTACTGTATAATTGTTTATAAATCTTGCGTATTGTGTTATCTGTTTTAGATGAGACTTTGGTGTTATACAGGGTTAGTTTTTTTTATGATCAGTATGGGAATCTCGGAAACTAGCGGAGATAGAGCAATGGTTAAATTGGGAAAGATTTGCAGTTTTACTGGCCCAATTTAATGACACTTTCGGATTTTTGTAAAAAGTCATGGCTTACTAGATATTTTGAAAAAACGAAATTCTGTAGATTTAGTCAAATCTCTTTGTTTTTGATTTTATAAAAAAGTGTAAATATCAAAATTGGGAATATATTTCATGGGCAACTACGTTAAAAGTGAAAATAAGAGAGAAAAGCATCCATAACTCCGTTATTTTTATGAATAACTATATCGAGTATTATATCGTTGAAAAGCTCTAAATATATATTTTTTGAGGTCATAGCAAACTATGGGTTCCATTTAAAAAAAGATAAGTTTGTGTCATATCTCGAAAACGAGAGCTGTCATGCAAACGGGGACATGACAATCATATTCGAGTTACAATTCCCTTCAAATTTTTTTTCTGCACATATATGTAAGTATAAGTAATATTTTATTCGATAGGTCAGTGTGCACAATGTGGAAGATTTTGTGGTTGAACTCTGAAGATGGGATACATATAACCACGAAACTAGTAAGTTTTGTCAACAACATGAAAATTTTTTCAGAATAAAAAAAATTTTTAAAGATTTTTGAGTTTTTGGACCTATTCCCTCCAGACCAATTGTAAATGTACTCATACCTACCAATACTTTACAAAGTAACCATTATTAATTTGAATAGCAATCTACAGTATCGAGACAAAATTGAATTATCCCACTTAAGTTAGGATACCAATAATTGAGGTTCCTATAAGGTACTAGCTTGTAAATAATTATTAGTTAATATATATTACCCAACTGACAATTCAAAAATTTGTGAAAATGCTTGGGTATTAGAACAATAAAAAACAATTTGATAATTCAACAATATTCAACAGAGAACAACTAAACAAAACAAAAACCGAACATGAAAGGAGTCTGCACTAATTCTATTTCATGAAGCAATCGATAGTAGTTTCTTCTACTTGAAAACAGCTTTGCTATTATATATCTTTGGAATTTTATGTACTACCCTGTAACTATAAAAACAATAGATTTACAAAAATCTCGAAAAATAAAAGAAATGCAGTTATAAGAAGATTTTTTCGATATTAAAACTCTAGCAATTAAACTTGATCTGTCAACAATAATGTTACAATTCTTCTTACGTCGTCTTATTCAACTGAATATAGCGTAAGAACCTCGACACTGGGAATAATTCAGAGGATAGGGAAAACTGTTTGACATGTACTTTAACTATTTGTTCACGTCCCCATCATAACATGATATTAATTGACTAAATTGTGCCATTTTTTAAATTTTTTATTATAGTTTCAAAGAATAGATAAACTCTCAGCCTTGATTCATTTGATACCTCTCTCTATTGATTTGTTAAACTCTAACAATTTTCTGTAGCCTTTAACATCAATGACAAACTTAAACAACATTATCTACATGCAATTTCCTTTTACCATTTTAAAATATCCTCACAGAATTTCAGTAATAAATTCTTCTTCTCTTCCTGCAGCATGCTTCGTTAATGACAAATTCCAGTTAATTGGTCACATCTCTGCAGAAAGGATCAACTTACTTAATTCCAGACGCAACCAGACAGCAGAATTAAAACGAGCATTCCCAATTCGGAGACCTATTCCGGCAATTTAGCAAGTCTAGTGTACTAAAACTCGCGTTTAGCCCTCTATTTGACTTAATTAAATGATCTAATCCAATTAGTGTTGGTTGCTGCCTTGTCACGCTACAGAAGTCACGCATGGAATTACAATATACAATATACATGTAAGAGTTTATTTTCTACAAACTTTAATTAGGATGCACGAAGTTATATGAATTTTTTTTTATAAATATGAACGTATGCCGGCGAATAAATGTCACCGTTTTTCAAATAAATGAACAGATGGTGTGAAGAATTAGGAATAATAATTAGCTTTGACCTTGTTTCTTTAATACAAATAAATTGAATATGTAGAGTGTGCTCGCTTTTAATGATGTTTTCACTTAGCCCATTTGTAAATTTATGTCCAATAATTATATTAGTTTAATCATTGTTTAAAATAGTCTTTCAATTGTCTTCTAAACGTTGTTTGTGTCATATTCTTGATTACTGTTATGTTTTTTTGGGCAATAACACCACAATCGAAATAAAACGACGTATATTGAAGGAAAACCAAACGTTTCAAAGTCTATTTTGGCTTCGTTGTCAGTGGATTTATATTTATTAATGTAAATTGCAAAATGAAAATTATTATGACATTTGAATTGACATTAGAAAATTCGTTGTTTTTAGATATACAGATAGCACAAAAAAATGTAAACATCATGTATTATAGTTAAACAGCTTTCAAATTAGAGGAATTTGAAAGAGTTGTCTTTAGAATTTACAGAGTCTGTCAGAGAGATTGAAAAGAGTGGGCAACAGATTTAATGTTAAAACAACATTCCAAACAAGAAATACACTGAAATCTGTGGTATCGAAAACAAAACCAACCAACAAAAACCAGAACTCAAAAAACTGCATATACAAGATTCCTTGCGAATGCAATAAATTTTATATTGGAGAAACATCGAGACCATCAAACGTATGAATAAATGAACACATTAAGAAATGACAATTTAAAAAATCGAAAATTTGTGAACATGCTTGAGACTTAGACCATAAAATACAATTTGACAATTCAACTATACTTCACAAAGAACAACATAACACAAAACGAAAAATAGAAAAGTCTGCCTTAATTCTTTTGAATGAAGGCGATTGTATCGCTTTTACTTCTGTAGAATTTAATCGCATCTGGTTACCGACAATTAAGGAAGAAATTACTAATGGTAACCTCCTTTTGAACAACCCAGTATCGGGATAGTTCATAAGGTTTTTCCTTATGACGTTAATGGGATCACTGAAACAATAGAATTCTTTGATCGCATTTTTGGCGAATGCGCTATCTTATAACAAAGTCCTACGTAGGAACGCCACAAATTCTAACGACAACTCTTTCAAATTCTTCTTATTTGAAAGCTGTTTAACTATAATACATGATCTTTAGAATTTTTTGTGTTTAAATGTTATAATAATTTTTGTTTTGCAATTTACATCAATAAATATAAATCCATTGACAACGAAGTCAGAATAGACTTTCCTTCAATATACGTCGTTTTATTTCGATTGTGATGTTATTGCCCAAAAAAACATAAAAGTAGTCTTTCAATAATAGTTTATAGTAACTGATATTTACTGTAGTTTTTTATTATATCCTCAGGGACAAAAACCATATGAAATATCCCCAATAGAGGTTTGTTTAAATGAGGAGATGATTATTACTAATATATTTAGTAACAATTGGCAGCCTGGCACGACTGAATTCTTCTTCTTATATTGGAGAAAAAGTACTAACTTGTAGATAGATTCGAATGAAACGTTTATTACTTAATAAAAAAGCACTCCGGGAGTGCCGGCAGAAGTGAAAACTTCAATATTAACGACAAAAGTACTATCATTTATGAGGTAGAATACAATAATATTATCTTATTTCATTTATTTTTAGTCAAAATGAAACCTACACCGCAAATGATTGTGGTGTCATGAAAATGTAGGTTAATGCTATAAAGTATAAACATATTACAAATATTACATCTATTATGTGTAAAACAGACTCGATCGAAACGTATTTATTACTATTATTATTATTCACGTTTTATAGTGCTCAGCTTATAGCTGCTTGACGGCAGTTACGGGCTATAAGAGTTTTTCATCTAGTATATTTTTCAGTAGTAAGTACTCACTCATTTGCTTTGACTAGATGCACTTTGTTCAATTTCCATAATTTAAACAATTCACATATACGAATACACAACAGTCAAGCCGACAGCTGTCACCATCCTTAGATACGCGTGGCACGCTGTACATACACACACGGACATTCGCGCAAGCGCCCTGTGCCGCCTAAACGGAGCAACACACTCAGGCATGGTAGAAAGAGTGGGAGATACTAGTTATCTTACGCTTTTTCGATCAGCATCACGTGACCCTGACGCGAGTTTGGAAATTTTTACCCATACAAAAAAAAGTGCTCAGCGCCGCTAAAGAAGTTTTCACTTCAAAAATTACACTAACGACATTTGAAAATTTTTAACAATGTTTGGGAGTCGTTCATAAAATGGAATTTGACAATTCAACATAATACAAAAAAAATGAAAATGAAAATAGTGCATTTATTCTATTTAGTGAAAATGTGCGTCCATAGAAACGCCACATATATATGCTGAAGGCAAGTGTTTCTAGTACTTTCTACTTGAAAACGGCTTTTCTATTAATTTTATGTGCTACCATATAAATTTAAAAGCAATTTTATTATTTTTTAACAAACTTCAGAAAAGGTAGAGAGTTTGTCTATAGACACATATCTTCCTTGTTTATGTGTGCCCAGTTATTAACCGAAATTAGGTCAACTAATTTGGATAGTTTAAACTGGATTCTCTTAAGTATATATAGCTCGAAACCCGGAAGGAGATGTTTAAATTTAGTATTGTGTTGGTAAAATATTCAAATTTGAATCACTTACTCCTTATGTATTACCAAAACAATATTAAATTTAAATGAGCATATTTTATAATATCAAACAATCATAGCTAAGAATCAATACCTGTCATATAGCTTGAAGAGACTGAACTAGCATTGAAACAAATGAAAAACGAAAAACGACAAAGCAGACAACATACTACCAGGAATGCTAACAGAGGGTAAAGCATTAACAAAACACGAATAAAGGAAATTTTCTTAACGACAATATACAACAATGTAGACTCAATTAAGCTCAAAAATTATATATTAATCCGCTTTCTACTCCAGACGTATTACCATTGAGATTCATTGGAAACTACTCAGAACGGAAACTAGAGATTACCAAGAGAAAGAATTTTTCACCATCGAGAATTCACACATTAGTATCCTAGTAGGAAAACATGGTATACAGCATTCAACTATAGACCTAATTACCACAATGGATCAAAATTACAGTGATTTAATCAACCCCACACACAAAATTTGTGTTATATTTTACATAAAATTGTAATAAAACTTTACCATTATAGTGGGTGGTCCACACGATACAGGTTTACTTCAGTATAGAAATCTTTACAGATTTTCAAGTCTAAGTGAAAATGTTTGAATAATGATGTTCCCAGGGAATGTGTGTATAAAAGTATGTAGACTTATATAAATACTTAATTTTCATGAAGACTTTCTAAGGAAGTTTTCTGAACAATTACTCTGTACAAATAAAATTCTATAGAAGTCTGTGCCAAATCTGTACCGTGTAGTTCCATCCTTTTCCCTATAATAACATGAAATTTAATATAAAAATCTTTATTCTTTATTGTGAGAGTATACCTAAGGGAAAAAAAAGATAAATACTTACATTCTTTACTACTGATGAATTATTTTTCCTTTGAACTCTTGTAGGATAACTGTCTATTTTTGTTTCTGCTTACATCATGTTTCACCCTTGGCAGAGTTTACCTAAAATTACGCAAGAAACATATTATCGAATGAATCAACTGTTTATGCAGAAATACGAAAATTAAATAAAAAATATCCAGGAATTGTCAAGACTTCCGGCTAAAATGGCGAGGTGACCGGAGGTTTGTGTGCGTTGTAGATTAGGAAATTTGAAAAATTTGAAATAGATAGTTTAATTACCCGCGTCCAACATTGCATTTCGTTTTCGATATTTCCCTTAAAGACGCTTATAAAGTGAAAAACGCTCTTAAGTGTTTAGAATAGTGAAAAGCCGGGAGTCTAGGTTGCCTCGCCTTGTAAATAAAGTTTTGTACATATCTACATAATCATAATCGGGAACTAGGATTGGATTAGAATTCAGTGTTAATTGAAATTCAAGGATTGTTTTATTTCCAATATTTTTTGTTAATTTCTTGTGCACGAGTTCGTAGAGAATTAAAATTTTTTATCAACATTTTAAAAACAGTTGTTTATGGTCAATAAGATCGAAAGATCAAAAGCACTACCGGCTGTAAGGCCAACCTTGGAAGAACAATTGCCAAAAATTTACAATCTGCAATATTAAGTAGGTACAAGGGCAATTTCTGAATATTTTTGTTTTAGCAAATTAGAATTTTTTGTTCAACATAGTCCTATTTTTCCTCTAATAGTCTAGTGTTTTTTTGTTTTATTTCGTTAATGAATGGGTGTCTTTAAAGCCCTCAAAATAACTGCTTGTTTCAATGAGCGCGTCATTCGACCCAAATCTCTTACTGGCGTAGGAGTTTCTTCAGGTTTGGAAATAGAAAAATCAGAGAGTGTTAAATCTGGAGAATATGTTGGTAGAATAGGCAGTTTGCGTATATATAGTAAAGACACAAATATAACACACAATTAATATACAACACCAGCATAAAATTTTGCTTTTCGAAAGACTTCACGTACGGCAGGCGTTTATTTTAAATTTTACTGAAATTTATCTTCATATCTAAGGTTGACACAAAGAAAGAGAAACAGATACAGGGAGTTAACGAGAGATGGGAAATATATTTCATAAGAAGCTTTCACTGCCATTGTTCTGTCTCAAATAACTGCTGCTTTTTTATTTATTTAAAGTTTCCATTTTGCAGTTGAATTTTTTGAATTTTCTAAATTGACTATGTTGTTTTTAATTTTCGTTATAATCGATTATATTTAACAATTCTCATATACTTGCAAAATATTGACTAGCGATGACTTTGTTTTGGTGTTAGTTTTATAATCATATTTGCAATTTATTCTGACCTAAAATATTGCAGTTATTTCCTTAAGTCTATATCTGCTGGATACTCTGGAAACAATTTTATTATAAAGTAACATGCTACTTCTCACTTCATAGAAAAAAAGGTAAATATGGAACCAGTTTAGGATATTCCTTAACAAAATACTGTTTAAGCTATTCAAACTGGATAAGCCGTTTTCTAGTAAACGTTGAACATACATAGAGATCAAACGTACAGGATAATTACGAACTTTGTCTTTTTTATTGTCGGGTCAAAAGTGAAGCTGAAGCTATAAATACTATAAAATAAGCTAATTCCCTCACTATTAGAATGTGTTTAAGTACCCTGTTTTTTGTTATGGAAGAAAGACTCCCCTCCGCAAATGTAACCCAAAAGCTGATTTAAAGTTTTACTAAATAACACTAAATGCCGATGAGTCGTCAGCTTGTTTATAACAAAATTTCTATAAGAAATAAAACTATTGGCAATAATCTTTGGAAGAACATGTAGACTTGTAGACGTAAGTATATACATAACACAAATTCTGTTACGAATTCAATGGGCTGATTTCGAGGCAAAATTTAGGCAATCATGTCTTAGATTTATTTATTCAAGTTCAAATAACTTACATACAACAATAAAATATTCAATATCAAACGTTTTACAAAACCAAGCTATAATTTGTTTTTATCAAATCTAATAAATGCATGCAAGTAATTAACATAATAAAGTAATTAAAATGTCGTTACCTCTAGATGGATAGTTGTAAAGTTTACACTCCAAAGAACCTTCTGTGATCCAGCAAACATTTCAGATGTAAAACTAATCCTTGTTTTACTTTTCAGAATATCTTATTTCTTCTGTTGCTCATCGTTTGTAAAGACTTGGACACTTTCAGACTGGCAAACTGAAATAAATACTCTATTAAACACATTCATGAAGGTGTTCAAATATTATTCTAATTTTTTAGCCTACTAAAACGAGCGCTGGTAATGAGGACAATTAGTTGAAATTTTAATGAGAATTTAATTGTTGAGGTCATCACATATCGCGGTTTGTACCAACATGTGTCATAGAAAACATTGTACATTGCCTTTGTTAGAATGATTTTCCTTTTGTAGTTTCTAACAAATGAATTTGATTGAAAACGTATTTGTTGCAGAACTATAAGTCTCGTTCAAGTCTCGGCCTCGTCTCGGTACGAGTTGTCTTATCTCCTCTCGCTTAATTTTATATAAAGATAATAAATATTATGTAAACTAAATAAAAATAATAATATATAATTTGTTAAAGCTATATTTATTATCTACGCCATTATAGAAAATATTTTAACAAGTATATAAACGTTTTTATTTTAGACTCTTAATTTTATAATTTGAATTACTCCATGACCAAGATTTTTAACATAATAACACTTGCATCACATTATCTTTCAATGATGGACGTGTTTTTGTCATGATCATACCTGCTGTAAAATATAATCTTTCAACAGGTACGGATGTATTAAATAATGTATACATCTTTACTACAAGAAATAAAAGGAAAAAAAAGTCCAAATGTACAAATAGAGACAACATTTTCATAACATCGGTATTTCGAGGCAATAAAAGTTGTCCGTTAAGTATTGAATTTACAATGGGTCGTATACAGGGTGAGTTTTTTTGATAATCAGTATGGGGATCTCGGAAACTAGCGGAGATAGAGCAATCGTTAAATTGGGAAAGATTTGCACTTTTACTGACCTAATTTAATGACACTTTCGGATTTTTGCAAAAAGTCATGGCTTACTAGATATTTTGAAAAAACGAAATTCTGTCGATTTAGTCAAATCCCTCTAGCTCCTTTGTTTTTGAGTTTATAAAAAAAGTGTAAATATTAAAATTGAAGGGAATTCTATCCCGAATACGATTGTCTTCGTTAGCGTGACAGCTCTCGTTTTTGAGATATGATCAAGCTTTTCAACGATATAATACTGGATATAGTTATTCATAAAAATAACGGAGTTATAGATGCTTTTCTCTCTTATTTTCACTTTTAACGTAGTTAGCGATGAAATAGATTGATTTATTAATAACTATTCTAAAAAACATTGAACGATGTTTTTATTAGGTATATCAGATATAACGAAAAAACTAAATAAGTAGGTACTTACTAAAAACTTAAGAAATTGAATTACATAATGATGGTTACAATTTATGTTCGAAAAGTTCACCATTGTTATTTAGACAAAACTTGAATCTTTTTAAGATTGACATTACCGCTTTCCTCACAGACCGCATATCAATTTCTTCAATTGCTTGTAATACCGCCTCCCTTAGGTCACCAACTGTATCATACATTCTTTTGTAGACTTTGTTTTTTAGCGCACCCCATAAATAGAAGTCTATAGCTGCCAAATCGGGAAACTGGAGTGGCCATTCGCGTGGGCCATTTCTTCCTATCTAAGAGTTTGGATAGATATTATCTAAGTGTTGTCTTACTAATAACGAGTTATTAGCAGGCGCTCCATCATGTTGGAACCACTCAACTGCAAATTATGCAACATGTCTGGAAAAGTGTATTGCAAGAAATGCAAGTAGCGCTCCCCAGTAATTGATTCGTCATAGTAGCCCCAGAATAGTAGACCCAATGGTACCACACCAAACATTAAAATCAAATTTTATCTGGGGTCGTCTTTGTTCTACATGGAAAGGGTTTTCTTTACCCCAGAAATGCTCATTGTGTCTATTGAACATACCGCAGTTAGTAAATCTAGTTTCATCTGACCATAACACCTTTAATGGAAACTGTGGATTGTCAAGACACATGTCTTGAAACCATGTACAAAACAAAATACGTCGATTTTCGTCACTAGCACACAAAGTTCGAGAAACTGTAAGTTTGTAGGGGTGGAACTTGTGCGCTTTCAGTACCTTAACTACAGTTCGTTGACATGTGCCAGCTTATGCCGCAATCTCACTAGTTGATGTAGATGGATTTTGATTTACTATTGCCAAAACATTTATTTGTGCTGCTTCAATAACTTGATTTCGTTCCTTTGGTGGTTTAGTAAATGATCCATATCTTCGTAAACTATCGTAAAGCCTCTTAAATGTACATAGAGCAGGTTGACGGCGATTAAAATATCTATGAAAGTATTCCTCAGCTGCTCGAACAGAATTTTTATGGCATATGATATAACATTCCTCCATATTCAGTTTTTTTTTCGTTAGAATATTCCATTTTATCACGAAAACTTGTCAATATCGACTGTCAGTTCAGCACTACTAATGGAATTACTCTCAAATGAGGAAACGTCAAAGTGAAAACAATCTTTTTCATGGCTACCTACCTTAAAAGTAAAAATAAGAAAGAAAAGTATCCATAACTTCGTTATTTTTATGAATAACTATATCGATTATTATATCGTTGAAAAGCTCTAAAAATGTCCGATTGTTTGAGGTCATAGCCAACTATGGTTTCCAATCAAAAAAAATAAGTTTGTGTCATATCTCGAAAACGAGAGCTGTCACGCTAACGAGGACATGACAATCGTATTCGGGATACAATTCCCTTCAATTCTGATATTGACACTTTTTTATAAAATCAAAAACAAAGGAGCTAGAGGGATTTGACAGAATCGTCAGAATTTGTTTTTTTTTTCAAAATATCTAGTAAGCCAAGACTTTTTACAAAAATCCGAAAGTGTCATTAAATAGGGCCAGTAAAACTGGAAATCTTTCCCAATTTAACCATTGCTCTATATCCGTTAGTTTCCGAGATCCCCATACTGATCATCAAAAAAAAACCCTGTATATATATATATATATATATATATATATATATATATATATAAAGAAGTTTATTATATATCTGCTGTAAATAAGAGGTAATAAATCGATCTTTAAAAAAATCATTCTTAAAGTATAAAAATCCGCTAGGATAAATATTTATGATAAGACATACGTCACTATAAGAAGCGTTAACAAGTTAAAGCAAAAATGTATAAAACCATACTTGGTTATTGAGCCTTTTTTAAATTTACAATAAAGTATTTCACAGATGGTCACGTAAAATATATTGCTTTCTATGGAGACCTTTTCTAATTTATCGAAAAAAACTTCAAAAAATTTAACGAGACTGTATGTAGTCTCGGTATCGCCCATAGTATTTTCCAAAACCTCTCGTCTCGGAAGAGAGAGCCGAGACGCTCTCGTGTGAAGCTCTAGGGTTATTTTAAAATTTATGACTATTGTCTTTCCGTTGTATTAATAATTTTGCTAGTAGAGGAACAAAACAGATTTAATAATAAAATGAAGACATTTCATGGTTCAACTTCAGCCGCATAATGCCGCAGTGTTGTCATGGCGACCACAGTTTTAAGTTAAGAATCTAATATATGATATAAAGAATAAAGTTAACTTTCCTTTCAATAAACTCAACTTTTCTACCACCTACTTCAGATCTGTTTGTTTCTAAAGCTTTTTAAGTTCTTCTTTTGGAAACCACTTTCGCATATCACACATAAGTCCAGATTCCTTATGCAGAAAATTGTAAGAAGAAATCGCGAGGAATCGTAAGATGTTTAAAAAGCGAGCACTTTATTCAATTATATAAGTTGAATCGCATCCTGTAAATGCATTTCAACAGTTTGGAAAAATGCTCACAAAAACCAACCTACGACATTGGACCCATTAGAGTATGGTTGGATTGAGCAAGACGAGAAATTTGGGTTCACATGGTTCGAAGGAGATCAACTTTCAACTTCTGTGAGTGACTTAATTACCCAAGTCTCTGGTAAGTTCATAGTTATCAATTTTTCATTAATTATTTTCTGATCAATTAACAAAATACTTTTATTTCATAATTTACGTTTTATATTTACAGATTCCGATTCAATGGAGGATGAAGACGACACACACCATGAAAAACATGATTCCGATGATGACGAGTGAAGATTCAAAAATTGATGAAAAAGAAATTTATTTTATATTACATATATGATACATTCATTTTGTAATACTATATTGGTTTTAACTCGTTTCTTGATGTTGTCTTAAATAAATAAAGAGAAGAAAATGAAATAAATATTTGCATGATTATTTGCTAACTGTGTTATACCTAGATATTTGAAATTCTTTCAAAATATATTTATTTTTTATCATCAATACCTTATATGTTTTAGTATATTGTTTACAAGAGAATATTATAGCGCAGAGTGAGTACAATAGTACTTTTTAGGGGGCAAATAAAGGATAGCTATAGACAGTGTCTGCATACATCTGACCGGATAGTGGATACGATTTTGCTGTCAGCTGAACTGTGTATTCAATAAATAATCCTGCTGTTATTAAAATGGGTTTATAAGACCCTAATAAATAAAATATATCAATAGCAGATCTGGTCAAAAACTTTTAAAATTTCATTTTTTTAGTACTTTCAAAATTTTCTGCTACAATGTTAAACGCGCGATAATGGTCTGCCATTGTTGTTTTTCGATAATAATAATAATATATTGTAAAATAGCAAAACGGCAGACCTGGTCAAATACGTTTAAAATTGAACAAAAATGGATGAGTGAGTTCCCATGTCATGTACAATAAGTATAGTGGCCTTACTGTACAAAATCCTAGGTCTGGTCAAATAGAGCAGAGCAGAGTATACAAGACATTCAAATACTCTATCAGATTAGTTCAGAAAACATTCAAATTATTATTTTCAATATTTTGGAGATAACATAAATCATTCCTGTAATATTATAACCTTCTAAATTTCCAAAAAAAGTTGCAAGCATTTTTTTTTAATGAAAAAAAATCGTCGTGTTAAACGCGGACAAATTTCCTCTGACACCAGATCCGATAGACATATAGCCTGCACACAAAAAAGTTGATTACTATCGTCGGAATCCTGTATATCACATCGACACCACTTCATCCGTTCAGGAAATTCGCAACATTGACAGGCGATGTGGCATTGTTACCTCAGTTACGCTTCCCCTAACCCTAACTAAAGTCTCTATCATCGGATTGGTCACTTTTCTCTCTCGCTCTCGCCCGCGTTCAATTTCCATAACGTCAATACTACATGTTGTCACGCTCTATTTTGCGTGCTTCATCCCCTTGCGTTTATAACCACAAGAGTTGAAACACCCTCTCGACAATTTTTGTCGTATTTAGTCTGCTTTCTACCTCGGGTTGTTTATTCTACAGCATATTGTCAATTAATATAAGATTTCTTTGGAAATGCTTTCTTTTAACAGTTTTCACTTTATTTCTACCAGAATGCAAGCCACTATGAATAATAATAATAATAAATCTGATCACATGACTATGAAAAAGGACCTAACAGCAGAGTTTTATATAAGGGTAAGACGACTGTTGAAAACTAAATTAAACAGTAAAAATCTGTTCCAGGCTATTAACACCTATGCGTGTTCAGTGCTCAGTTACTTTTTCGGTATAGTTAATCGGTGCAAGACTGACATTGGACAATTACAACGAAAAGTTCGAGTTTTACTAACAAGAGCTCAAAATCGCCACCCAAAGAGCTCTATCGAACGTACAACTTTGCCATGGTATGAAGAAGGAAGAGGATTGACAGATCTAAGCAAACTATTATATCAACAAATCTCCATTTTGCGTACTAATTTCCAGAAACTCGCAGAAATTTCAAGTCAACACAGAGTCATGTGCCTGGTTGATGACTCAACGCCACTGCGGCTGACACAACAACATGTCTAATTACACCACCAGACCACAGATCAGAAACTGCTGAAATGGAAAGAGAAGCCCCTTCATGGAAGACATATAAATGACGTCAACCAAGATTATGTCGACAGTGCAGCGTCGAACTACTGGTTGATCTCTGGTCATATGTTTCCCTGAAACGGAAGGCTTTATATTGGCAATCCAAGATCCAGTAATTCCAGCTAAGAACTACGTAAAGTACATCGTTAAAGATCCTTCTATTAACAACGACAGATGCAGGTACGGTTGCCAAACATCTGAATCTATCCAGCATATCACAGAAGGTTGTCAAGCCTTCGCTGCAACTGAATACAAAGAAAGACACGATGCTATGGCAAAAATACTTCACCAGGAATTAGCACTGAAACTTGAATTATCACAGTCGGTAAGATTACCATACTATAAATACAAACCAGAATCTGTTTTAGAAAATAACAACTACAAGCTGTACTGGGACCGCACGATACTGACCGATCGGACAGTTGCTCACAATAGACCAGATATAGTTTTGGTAGATAAAGTCTCTCGGAAAACAACTTTAATTGACATAGCAATTCCTAATAACAATAATATAAATATCAAGCAGGCTGAGAAAATAACCAAATTTAGAGATTTGGAATTTCAAATAAAGACTCAGTGGAACATGAACAACACACGAACTGTACCAATTGTTATGTCAACGACAGGACTAGTCCCAAAACATCTATTAAACAATTTAAAATACCTCGGTCTGGACGAACATCTTTACAAACAAATGCAAAAAGCCGTCCTGTTAGGAACGGCCCGGACGGTCAGGAAATTCATGGGAAACTTCCGCCACGAGTCCAACCACGGGCCTGAAAACCTGGCAAGGGCTCCCACAGAGCTAAACCCTTTTGATATTTAGGATATCTGGGGTTTAGTGAATTTTCCCCTAAAGGCACTCATAGCGTGCCTTAGAGGGAGTGTGATACCATACATTGTATGGTCAAGTCGGAATCGGAATAATATTAAACGTATTAAATAAATAATACAAGTTTGATCAGGCTCTTGCATTTGAACATAAAACATGTTTAAATATTGTGGTCGAAATATAACTAATTTTTTCTTTGATCTTAATGAACAGCTGCTCGACATCCTTGAACAACCCCCTGTTACATTTTATATTGTATAGCAGAACGAGTGTTGTGCTGTCGGTGTTCAACGATCCTAGATATGTTGCAATATCTATGAGATATTCCCAAAGAAATAACTGACTCAACAAGTTGTAACATACGCAAATAGCTCTTACCAATAATAGTAGTCGTCTACACACCAGGACAAGCTGATCCGACGTAAATATAATTGTCGTTCGTCAGTACCATGCGGATTTTTCAGAGATCGCTGTTTCGCATATTTATAAATCCAGTTAAATCAGAATCAGTTTCGGTTCACCAAATATTATAGAGATATTTGTGATCTTGAGGTTTTTTCTTGACTTTTCGCTACAACAATGACATTCGGGAAATATTTAATGTTGGCAAAGGTTCACTTGAATATGAATTTCTAAACTGTCTGATATTTTCAGAAGTAAAAGCATACCATACTTTTGTCACTAGAAATTTACAACTAACGAACTCTGTTGAGATTCTGTGCAGTATTTGGAACAAAACTTGCCCAAATGTACCGAAATTTGTAATCCAGAATGATCTAATTTTATAGGATGTTTCAAAAATAATTAAGATACATTGTAGTACTGTTCTTGGTAGCTCGACCTTCATAGTATGATGATAAACACCACCCCTTCAATAGACCTTCATTTGAGCTGGTGAGATCTATTGCTAGAAGAGCACAAAAATGGTACCCTCAGTATTAAGTGATCGGCAAATGACATATTGTCACGGTCAAAATTTTTTGACAAACAACAAAATCCACTTCAAAGCGAAAATTTTTTGAAAAAAACCTCGAAATACTTATCAAAACGATTGACTACGATTCCAGAGTCGGAGCTGAAATCTTTCCAAACAGATAAGTATAACACAATATACAATACACTATTTATATACAGGAATACTGATTGATCATTTTAAGACATCTCTTTCTCTCAGAATAACTGTGAGAAAGAATTTCTGTACGGACAGCCAGTAATCCGGGCAATTTTACGAAATTGCCTTACTAGACTTTGTTCTCCAAATACGATTTTAAACACTTTTCTGTTGCAGGAAAAAATTTTGAGGAGAGAAAACCCCAATGAACATAGAAAATACTTCATAGTATATTTTCAAGAAATATTCACAATTAAAGATAGAATATATTAAACAAGCGGCTACGGTGATAAACAAGAAGTTATTTCACGCAATTTGACATATCAACATACACTTAAGTATTAACGTTGGTGACAGTTTGTGCAGATATGTGCAACAATTCGTACCTTTCTTCAAAGGAAATCGTAGATGGCCTTTTATATATTCACTGAGTTCTACGGAACGGAACATAATTAATTTGTAATATGAATTTTTTTTTAATGTATTTGTAGTGATGTTAAGGTACGGTTACACATGACCAGGTCCGTACGGACGGCCATCGATGATGATTTGGTAGCCGGTTTCAAAGGGTTCGACTTGATACTAGCGATTAATGGTTTCGGTTCTTTTGCTGACGGAAATTTGTAGAAACTGCCAAGCCGAAATATTAATAGCGCAGTAAGAAAATGACAATAAAATCTGCTAGCACCTAAAGAAAGTAAACATACCATTACTTAAATGCTGTATATTAACGGGTAGTTTAAATCCTAATAACTATGAAGTTTGGTGGCCGTCCGTACGGTGTAACAGGAGCATTAGAGTGGTCTTTCTCATCGACTCAAGAGTAAATCAGTTCAAAGACGCGAGTTGTTGCAAGGGATTGATTGTTTTGCATGTAGGAAATTCCAGTCATCTCCAGGCCGAAAATTATATTGAAAAAAAGTAAAACAATTATTCTTGACGACAGAGAGTTTTTAAAATGACTTCAAAGGCTGTGTTCTAGAATGCCGTCAAATATGCTATATTTAAAGATAGAATAAACCTTAACGATGAAGCGGACGGTGCAGAATAGCTGGTCGTGGAAACGCACTATTAGAATATCTGACTAAGAGTTTTTTTAAGTGCTTTTTGAAGCAAAAATATAATCTAAACCGGAAGGATTATTCAGTTCAATTTTGTGTTTTGAAATGAATGGTTCTGTGAATGAAGAAAATGTTTTGAACGAGGAAAATGTCTACAGAAATTTCTTCCCACATTTTTGTTATATCCGTGAAGAACTCCGTCACAAATATTTTGGTGTTTGGTGGAGTTCAAGAATAATAGAAGAATTCCTATGCTTCCATTGATGCTGTGGATGAAACGGAAGAGGAAAACGATAGGGGGAGAATGTACCTACCATGTTGGCACTTGTTATTTGCAAGGCAAAGGCTGAAAGTTATTCCCAAAAAGAAATGCGCAAGATCTGAGTCACCTTTTTGTATTCCCCACAATGCAGACCACCACTACAGACTGCTCATTGAGATTGGTAAAATATTTGGTTTTTAAAAGTAAATGAAAGGATTTAGTAGGTGATTTGGGTTTGTTTTTGATTCTCGTTTCAACGACTGGAATTTCGATTCTAAGAAAAAAATATTTCGACGTTTCAGAAGAAAAATGCTACGTTTTCTGCCTTTTACGGTAGTATATGTCTGTATCTTCTTGTACCGGTATTGACAGTTTAATGCAGGGACTCAGTATCTGGTCAATATTGAATTCTTGCATTAGAATATGACCAAAAAATGAGAGCATAATTTAAAATGATAAAAACGTCAAAATTTTCGAAAAAGTGAATAATATTAAAATGTTTTAACTCTCAAAATGCCCAAAATGAAAATTACCAAAACATCAAATAAATGCTAATATATTACAACTAAAATGTCGAACATTAATGGCACAGTTACAATATTTAAAAATGTCAGACAGTACAGAACTGATGAAAATATAAAAAAATCTAAAATGTCGAAAGATTTGTAATGTCGAGAAGTCTGAATATCAAAAAGGTAAAAAAAAATAAAAATGCCAAAAAGGTAAAATGTATTGTTATATAAATCTCGCTCAGGAAACATAATACTAAAAAAAATTTAATTGGAAAATAAAAAAATTTCATTTTTCTACTAGTATTAAATAATATTATTCTCCATGTAGTTTGTTTGATATTTTCTTATTGAGTTAAGATTTTGTATAAGTTACAACCATTTTCTATAGGATAGTGTTATAATTTTGTGTTCAGTTACAGCTGTAAAGTAAACCCAATTCATTGCTAGCAGAATGAATCTATTGAGCTTTATTTTGCTTCAGTTGTAATTTCTATTAGCCATAAAAGGACCATCAACGACAAATTTCGTTCATCATTTCAAATAACATTTGAATTGCTGCAATCTCAAGTTTATGACTATTTTATGACTGGTTTATGATGCCACAGTACGTTTACATACTGTGAAAATGTCATCTCTCCAGGAGTTTATTCATCAACATTTTCGAAACATGGTTTTTGTTATTACCTGCCGAGAAAAAAAATTCAGAAATAGGCAAATAGGTTTTCTACACTGCGAAAAACTTTTATCCTCTTTTTAATGGTGTGAATATAATTATCTACAACCTGGCTAATGAAATTAAGACAGTTATTGATATTCAAATGTATGGATTCAATAACGTTTTCCTTATAAAAATGCGCATTAATAAACTTTTAATTTTATTATTCATTCGTAGTTATTTTTCCTTAGAAACCAAAGGTTAGATATTAAAATGTGTAATTTGTATGGAGTCACATACACAGTATGCCTAGTAGATCAATATTCGGCCACAAAACAAGAAAAATAATTGTTCTATTATAGTTCGAAGGAACGTTAATAAGTAAACACTACTGGCGATTTGTAGAATTATATTTATTTCAGACTCCTAACTGCCACATAAGTCCTTCCCTCACTTTACCAATACATTAATTTGGGTTCAGTAAATTAACGGTTTCTACAATTTACTAATAAATAATTAATTACCCAGTATCGAACTGGGAACGTTATTTTACTGTTACTTTTAATTATTAAGGTATTCAGTCATAGCAATAAATATATTATTGATATTAATTACAGGTCGATATTTTGCTTGAAAACATTTTGTAAGTTGTTACGTTCACTTACAGCTAGTTTGCAACTAATGTCATAAAGAAGTTCAGAAACAGAGGCGATGAATTTGTACATTAAGAAGGTAAATAAATATTCTTTCTCTTCATTGGGATTTTATCTCATCACTTATGTTTTTATCAGCAACATTTGTAAGAGAGAAAATTTGGTACAGCAATTTTGTAAGAATGCCCAGATAACTGATTGTCCTCTACAGAAAGTCTGAGCGATAGAATAGTCTACAGTTCGATCAAAAAGCTGTCCCGTATCTTATTTAAAGAGGTACAAGTCGCAAGTCTGAAGTTAGTGCCAATCAATATATAAACATATTTCTTTGGATTTGTATTTTCACAGTGATAATTTAACTGAATTTCCGATTTCTGGAATTTTACTTGACTAGCAATAATCTTTTCCCTATACGGCCCAACTCTACAGAAGGGACTCAGATTCAGCATCGTGAAACAACATGAAGTTGTGTCCTTACTATTTCCTTTTCTTAATTTTTTACTTTCATCAAAATCTCAATATTCTCCTATTACTGTCTCGAAGTCTTATCTCTATATGTATGGCCACAAATATAAAACATAATTCACAGAATGTTGTCTGGTTTCAGGTATACAGAACTAAACCAATTTCCTAGGATAGATATATTGAACCTTATGTTTGTGAGCATAAGCAGTGGCTCCTCTATAAGCAAGAAAAAAAAGACGCAAATAAATCAAACTTAGTCAACTACATATTAACCAGCTCTGGCAGCCATATAGCAGAATGGACGCAAAGGCGAATATTTAGAAAGCTTAGGAGTACTGACATTGGAGCAATGTCACCAAAGCAGGGTTGTGCAATTATTGATAAATGAGTGTTCTCTTATGTTTAAGGGCTTTTATGGAGCAATTTTAAATTAAATAGGACGGAGTGTGTTAGTAATGTTACAGATTTGGTTCAAGTAGATGGACAACCGTTGCCGTGAATCCAGCAACCTTGAGCAAGTCCATGACAGGAAATAATTCATTTGAGGACTGCGCCATTATAACAGCTTGGCTTGGCAGTTCTAGAACAAAGAATCTTTCTCTGCCAACAACATTGTTCTGCCACACTGCATTTGCCTGCAGGAAATAAAACAACTATGAGTAGAATCAGTGTTTTAAATTTTCTGAGCAAGGACATGCGAATAATACCTGGGTGGTTAGGTTTGTTATGAGGTTCCACAAAATAAAGTAGCAGGTTATCAATTCTTTTTAACGATAGATGAAGGTTAATTCTACACATTATTATAACACGACAACCCACAGCCCCATACACAAAGTTTTTGGAAGAACACTACTTCCACAGCCATTTCGCTCCCCAGATTTAACACCAATGAACATGTCACAGGAATAAATGGCATTAATTTGCGTAATTTACATTGGTTACCTTCGCCACCGTATTTAAGAATCTTAGGAAGACATTTCTTAGCCTAGACTAAGTTATTTTAATACTAGTTTCCGAAAACATAAGACACCGAGCTGGACCAACCCATTCAATTAATACTTCTTGAATCCTTTTTTAACTTTTTGAATTGCACAAGATGTCGATCTCTAATAATAAAATTGACATGCGCCACATTACCCAGAACCAAACGGAAAGAGTGAGATTTGAATGCCTTGTTTGAAAAATATTTGTATTCGCTTTTCAACGTTGTTATGTTTGCTAAAATCATATAAGTAGTTTATTTAATTATGAGCGTTTTAATTGATTCCATTGAACAAAAGTTATCAACGATTTCGCTCAGAATGCATATTTAGATATGTTTTGAAGAAAAACCTATGTCGTATACTCCCAACAAAAAAATAGACAAATTGTAGATGGTGCTTCTGATATGAATTAATTCTTGGAAAATGGTTCGTAGAGTAGAACGAAAAACTGAAGCAATTTTTATTTATGCAGAATTCCGGCGTAATCTTTGTTTAATAATAGTTACCCTAATTATGCAGAAAATCCTTAAGGAATTAGTGGAATAATTTCAAAGACTGTAGTATTGTAGAGTGAGGGAGTAGGAAGAATCAATTTCAGAAGAAAAACAAGTGGACATTATTGGATCTGTTGTTAATAAGCAGTAGCTATCAACCGTCACATTGCCTTGGATTGCGAAGTGTCAAAAACCACGGTGAAAAAACAATTGAAAAATATTTTGTGAATAATTTAGAAAACCTTATGTAACAGAACTTAACAGCAAAAAGATTTCATAAAAAAAACATTATAAGTTATTTTCTCAGATATACAAAGTATAACAAAAAATGCCTCTCTATTGGTGAAAATATTCCAGCAACTATAAGTCAAGATAGCGGGCAAGAAACAAGAGAGAAACCATCATAATATGGCAAGTATGGCAGATAGCAAACTAAATAAAATAAAGTATAATTGTTTATCATAAAAATACAATATTTTACGAGAACTGTCAAATAAACGTATAAAACCCAGCAACGAATCCACTTCATTGTCAACAACGGTTGGAAAATGAACAGAACTGAAATAGAGATACACGAAAGATCACCAAACTCGATAGGGTAAATCACATCCGAGATATACGATTATAGTTGTGGCAAATGATAAAAAGGGCCCAAAACGTATACCAACGAGGGTATTGTTTACAGATTATCTATTGACTTGTGCAGCTATATCTTTCCTAGATCCAATTAATCGATATTATATTGAACAACCGACAGTTTATGCTTTACCCCATCATGAAATCTCGTTATATCCTAAAGGGTGTCACACTGGTAACAGATTTTTTATTCAACAGAACGCATAGCAAGTTGATTACGATGAAGAGTTAATTTTATTTTACAATTTGATGTCAGGTTTCGGAAATTAAGTCATCCATGGGACAAATTCCCAGCTGGAATTCAACATAAATTAATAACAGACTGAGCCTTCATAGTACGTGGGCTGCCTTTTATATTTCGGGATTAGAAAACAAAAACAAATATTACTCATCGAAAATCGCTTTATTATTTTTGAAAATATTCCCCATGAAGATGTATACACTTTTGCATGCGTTTGAACCAATTGTCGAAGCACTTTTTCCACTCTGATTGAGATATCTCCAAAACATGCATTCTGAACGCAGCAGCCGCTTCGTCAGGTGTCGAAAAACTTTGACCTCTCAGTTTGTTTTTTACGTACGGGAATAAAAAGAACTCATTTGGTGACAAGTCAGGACTATACTATGGATGATTCATCAAATCGATGTTTTGAGTGGTCAAAAATGGTTGTTTGAGCCGATGTGTGAGAGCTTGCAATGCCGTGGTGAAGAGTGATTCGTCTTCGGCGGTTGGTTTTCCTCATTTCTTGGAAGACAACTGGCAAACAAATGGTTATGTACCACTCAGAATTGACTGATCTACGTTATTCTAGTGGTACGGTTGCGACATATCCAGTTTTTCCGAAAAAACAGGCGATCATTTGCTTGGAAGTGCTTCGTGCGCGAACAACTTTTGTTGGATTCGGCTCATCTTGAAACACCCATACAGTCGACTGCTGTTTACTTTCGGGCTCATACGCGTAAATCCACGATTCATCACCTGTCACTATGTCAGGAACGTGTTTTGAAGCACCGCGATCGAATTTTTTGAGCTTTTCTTTCGACCAATCGACATGAGCCTTTTTTTGAACGATTAACAAATTTTGTGGGATCCAGCGCGAACAATTTTTTTTTGACATTCAAATGTTTATGCAATATTGAATGTATGCTGATCCCACTAATGTTTAAGGTTGACTCAATCTCACGATAGATCACATCACGATCTTGCAATATCAGTTCGCGCACAGCATCAATGGTTTCCGGAACAACAACTGTTTCTGGACGACCTTCACGAAATTCGTCTTGGAGTGAACTACGACCTCGATTGAATTCACCATATCATCGATAAACAGTGGTCCTTGATGGAGTTTCATCGCCAAAAATTAAATTAAGTTCATCCATACACTCTTGCTGACTTAATCCACTTCGAAAGTTGTAAAAAATAACCGCACGAACATGTTCACGATTTAATTCCATTTTTTGGCCGAGATGAATCCTTTAAGTTACTGTAAACAACACATAGCGATCGTATGTCAAAACGTTCTGAGTACGTATAACCTCAAAAGTGTCAAAGTTTACGATAGAGCTGTCAGTTATCAGATCGCAACACTAGGGTTGTCCAATCCCGAAATATAAAAGGCAGTCCTTGTAAACTATACATTCATAAACTCATCTGTGCATGCTTCTAATGTGGTTATCTATTTCCACCTGAGGAATCTGCTCCCATTTTACAATTACGATAACGGTTTCTTTCGGAATATCTGTTGAGCCAAATCTTCTATTATATCCTTAAAGTCAAATTTTTGAAAGATATCACTTTCTATGTACATACAAATTACTCAGTCGTTCTTGTAACATTATTGTTCGCAATTCATTGTTTATTTTCTTAAGCTATTTTCGCAGCTCTCTACTACAATTGGTAACCATTAGGCAAAGGAATATTCTTGTAGCAAATTCTATGTTTCGAAAAGTTTCTTCCAATTTATCTGATTTTATTAGGTTATTTGATGTTGAGATATTTAAATCCGCTGATTGCTTTGCTAGGTTATTTAATGTTTGGATTAAATGAAAACATTCTGTTTTAAGCTTATCTGCATTAATGTCTTGTATTTTTTAACAAATAATTATGAAATGCATAAAAATGTTTGATTGTAGGAAAAAATTAACCATATTTTGTTTTCATTGATGGAACCATACAATTCTCTACTCATATGACAAAATGAGGTACGTTTCTCACAATACGTAATTTTATAGCTATGAGCTTCATGTCATCAAGAAAACAGTAGAAAATACATGAACAAAATATGATACAAATTGCTGACAGCACTGACAGGCCCTGACACATTTTCAAAAATTAAGATTAAGTTTTGCCCTAAGGAATACTGTCATTTTTTAAATATTTTCACATAAAAATCAAATCAGGGAGTCAAAAAAAATCGCCATTAGCTTTCATCTAAATATTATGGAATCCAAAGATTGAAACAAATCGATATTATCGAACAGCAATGCAAATTCAGTTCTGAGGCACCGATTATTTCATTTGACATATCTACAGATAGCCGGCGTAAGTAAATTATCCTAAAATTGGAACTACATTTTCTATCAGCAATAAAAAATTATCTCAATTATCAAGCCTAAAAAAATACTTTTCTTTCAAGATATTGAAGCCAACTAATATTCACTTTTGTTTGAACTTGGAATAAGCTCAACCAACCGGCAAAAAAAAAGATTATTTATTGCAAATCAGTCACCAATCAAATGTCTTTCTATTAACACATATTCGTAATTAAATTTAGAGTTACGATAAAGTTATATCACTAGTGGCATGAAATTGTGCTCAAACCCAAAATTATTCTCAAAACTTCCAGCACACGTCTTGAAGAAATATCTTCAAGCTTCCTCAAAAAATTGCTATATCATATTCCTTGAACTTCCAAATTAGTTTCAACGCTATTCCTCTTTAAATGCAGCACGATTACAAACTTAGTACGTTTAACCGGTGCCTTTATCTAAAATGATTCGTACTTTTTAACAAATAATTATGAAATTCCTTGAACTTCCAAACTAGTTTCAAAGCTATTGCTCTTTAAAGTCAACACGATAACATACTCAGTACGTTTAACCGGTGAGTTTACTCCAAAAAATCATTCGTATTTTTTAACAAATAATTATGAAATTCCTTGAACTTCCAAATTAGTTTCAAGGCTATTCCTCTTTAAAGTCAGCACTATTACATACTCAGTACGTTTAACCGGTGCCTTTAACTAAAAACATACATATTTTTTAACAAATAATTATGAAATGCATAAAAATGTTTGATTGTATGACAAAATATAGTTAAAATTATTATCATTGATGGAACCATAAATTTCTATGACAAAATATGACAAAAAGAGATAATTTTTCATAATGTGTAATTCATAGTATCAGCTTTATGTCATCAAGAAAACAAATTACATGAATAGAATGTTATCCAACTAGTTGACAACATTGACAGGCTTTCAAAAATTAAGATTAAGTTCTGCCCTAGGGAATACTTTAAATTGTTTTACATTTAAAATTAAAAACAAATCAAGGAGTCAAAAAAAAATCGCCATTAGCGTTCTTCTAAATATATATATTATGAAATCCATAGATTGAACCGAATCGATATTATCGAACAGCAATGCAAATTCAGTTCTTAGGCACCGATTATATCATTTGAAATATCTACAGATAGGTGGCGTTGCTAAATCATCTTAAAAGTGGAAGTACAATTTCTATCAACAATAAAAAATTATGCGATACAAAAATATCTCAATTATCTACCCGAAAAAAAAAAATTCTTTCGAAATATTGAAGCAAACTAATTAGGAATTTTTTCCTCATATATTCACTTATGTTGGAACTTGGAATAAGCTCAAGCAACCGGCAACATCAAACAATAGAACATTTAATTATCAAAACAAGTGAATATATAACAGCTGAAAAAAACAAACGAAAAGAGTAAAGTGTCATACCTTGCGTGTTAGCGGTGAAGAGTAATTCGAGCACAGGAAACTTGATGTAGCACTTTTTAACAATCGCGCATATTGTTGACAGAGGACGACGGCAAGCCTTGTGACAGCAAGCGGAGTTTGAGACGACGACTCGGGATATAGATGATAGGTGGGGATTGAACCCCTGATGCTCTATCGATCGTCGTCCTCTCTCACGCCCTGTTTTCCCGCGCACTACTGGATGTTGCGCGTTCCCGATCTACTTCCACCGTTTAAAGAACGTTATGTCCCAGTCCTTGGAGTTCTGTAATCTGAAAGCTCCTCGGAGATTCCTTTATTTCCCCTTCCCGGTCGATGCGTCGCCTTTGCTTCCTCATTTTCGTCGAGATGAAAGACGCCTGCCTCGATCCGCCTCGCCTTGCCTGCTAAAATTTTATGATCTTAAGAGTGCTTGCCGCTGCTTCTGTTATTAAATAGAAGCCAAACTTTTGCAATTAAAGAGATGCACAGCGGAATTATGCAAAAAGCATTTAATTCCTTAAAATTATATATTTTGCCATCTATTATAATATCAATATTTAATTTTTTAATTCATAAAGAAAATTTTAGGCACTTTTCGTATACTGCATAAAGAATAACAATGAGTTGTTAGAACAGTCCTGTTTTGAAAAAACAAATCCAACAAAAAATTCTATTTAAGCATCTGGGTCATTCCATGTCAAATCGACAAATGGTTGGCCGCGGCTCTCACCGATTCGGATGAATTTTGGTGGCGAGTTTTGTCTCATCATAAAACGAAGTTCTGCCAAACGAAAAAATTTAAAAAAATTTTTCCTAAAAGATATTCAAAATTAAAAAATTCACTGTTTTTCCGATTTTATGAGTTTAGTTATTTAATATTTCAGAACCTACTGAATATTAAAAAAACTCTGGAACATTTTTAGAACACACTTAGAGGTATGAGAAAAAAAAGTTGTTGAAAATTTTTTGAAAATAATCAAAATTGAAAAAATTTTAATTTTTCAAAATCGTGGAAAGTAACTATTGCGGGAAGATTCTGGCCTCAAAATTTTTTATATTATACCTTTAACATATCTAAAGAAATTCTGAAATTTTCAGAGGGGTGTTCTTTTTTGTTTCAAAGATATGAATTTTTAAATTTTGGCAAAATAGTTTTTTTTCTATTTCAACTTTTTTGTTGAATATCATTATTGTACCACATGATTACCGAAATTTGAGGCCTAAAATATTTTTCTTATGTTAAAGGGATGTAAAACCATAAATATCTCAAAATATATTATAGATTTAACTTTAAATCAAAACTTAAATAATGTTAAAAGTCTTACACTCTGCCATCGATGTTCCCATCAGTGAAATCACTATTATCGATAGAGCCCATGCCAGAATTCACTAGAGGGGCCCTATTTCTTATGATTATTATTACTAGTACCTGGGTGACCGAGCTTCACTGGTAAATTCAAAGTTCCATCATAAATTTGCATAGATCAAAATAATCGGACATTTGCTATGTAAACTTATTTTGAACTACCTAATATAATATGTTTTTCTTACATTTTTTAAATTACATTGTGTAATCCTACAATTCTGCTCTCTCCTGTATTTCAACCACACTATATATGCAACTGCTTATGGATAACCCATTCAAACATTTTTTAATCACCCTGTATAATTAAAAATCCACTTATTTCCATATTCCAACCATCCTGTATATGCGACCGCTTTTAGGCCACTCTACAAGCAAGCTACCCTATAATACATTTATGTTCAAACATTTTCTTAACCACTTCGTATAATTAAATTTCCGATTCACCCTATATGTGAAACTTTTTATAAGCTACCAAATATAATATTTTTGTGCCAACATATTTTATTTCACACTGTATGACTATAATATTACACAACCATATGTTTTTAACTAGTAGTTAAAATAATTCCGATTCACCCTATATGAGATAACATATTTTATATAACATAGGAAAATATTTTAGGGCTCAAATTTCGGTAATGATGTGGTAGAATAATGATATTCAACAAAAACAGTTGAAAAAATAGAAAAAAACTATTTTGCCAAAATTCAAAAATTCATATCATTGAAACAAAAAAGAACACCCCGCTGTAAATTTCAGAATTTCTTTAGATATGTTAGCGGTATATATAAAAATTTTTGAGACCAGAATTTTCCCGAGATGGTGTCCACGATTTTGAAAAATTCAAGTTTTTTTAATTTTGATAATTTTCAAATTTTTTTTTCAATTTTTTTTTCTCATACCTGTAAGTTTCTTTTAAAAATGTCCCAGAGATTTTTTTTAAATATTCAGTAGTTTCTGAAATATTAAATAACTAAACTCATAAAATCGGAAAAACAGTGAAATTTTTAATTTTGAATATCTTTTAGGGAAATTTTTTTAAATTTTTTCTGTAATAAGTAAAACGCAGGCTAATAAGAATAAAAGTTTCAGCAGAAAAAAACTAAACAAGGCGGTTGAGAGAACAAACAACAACAATCTATGTGTATAAGCAAATCACAGAATAGGGAGGAATGGAGTAGAGATGAGAGACGCTAAATTAGCCACAAATTACAAACGGGATGTGTCAAGTTGATAAAAGAGAATCTGTAAGGTAGAGAAATAATAAAATATTTTAATTCTACCAGCTGATAAAGGTAACGCTACCTTGATGAAGCACAAGGAAGAATACAATCAAAAGATGACTGACATCCCACCAGACACTTGCTACAAACCAACAACGCGGAACCCAACAACATATTTAGAAAAAGTTACAAAACCAAAATACAGAAATCACCTATAGATAACGATATGAAGAAACAGTTGATAACACACGAGAAGTCATCCAGGCGCCCAAGACTCTATTGACTTCCAAAAATACACAAAGAAGAAGTTCCCTTCAGGCCCATTGTAAGCGCTGTAAACTCAGCAACACAAAAACTGGAAACATAGCCACGTTTAGGCAGCTAAAAGTGGAGGAAACGGATTCCAATCTGAGAAACTCTGAAGATTTCATTAGCCTAGATGTTAAATCACCATAAGCATTCCAGTCAATGACGCTATAAAGAAGACATCCAAGACAGAAAATTTCCCAACCCACATCGTAGACCTGCCTAAACAACAGATATTTTACACATAATGGACAAATATACAAACAAACATGCACCTTATGTCCCATGGGCTCATTGCTGTCATCAGAAATATGGCCAATCTCTTTATGATTTATTTAGAAGAAGCTCTTCAAAATGCTAATCTCAAACCAACGTTATGGTTAAGATACGTAGAGGATATTTTCACAATATGGCCACATAAAAGAAATTTTTTTGACAAATATCAACACCTTCCATACCCAGATGTTCTCGTTAACAAAACCCCAAATAGGCAGCTTCAAGTTGTAGTTTACAGAAAACAAACACACACCAATAGATACCTGAACGGCACATTCAAGCAGTCGCTAACACCCATATTTCCAGAGCAGAAATTGAAATTATAGGTATTAAGAAAAATAGATACATTAATCATACAATAAAGCAAGTAATAAACCGAAGCACATGACAAAAAGACAACAAAGATATAGAGAAGAATAAATATGCAGCTATCCTTCCTTATATTACAGAAACTATTGATAGAACAGGACGAGTACTGAGAAAACCCAACATAAAGTCAATTGTCAAGCCTCACACGAACATGGGGAAAATTGTCGGTAACCCAAAAGATAAAATCGAGTTAGAGAATCCCGAGGTCTATAGTATATCTTGTGGAGACTGTCAAAAGTCATACGTGGGAAGTACTAACAGACGCATTTCCGTAAGAGCAGATGAGCATAAACTAAGCATCAAGAATAAGCAGACGACATCGGCCTTATTTCAAGACCAACTCAATACAGGACATTCAATATACCTTAAAACGTGCAAGGATATCGCTAACGTAGAAAATCACCGAAATGGGATAATACGGGAAGCTATCGAAATTCAGAAAATCGGGTAACTAAATAAAGGAGGCGACGTCTGAACTTGCCAAAAACGTGGAAGGCACTTCTACAAAAATGGCATCATAAAACTCCCACTAATAAATCTAACTGGGAATAGTAATCTTTAGATAGTTGACTGCACATCGCAAAAAACAACATACGACTCCAAATTATTGTCAAAAGTTGTGAAGATCCAAATTTCGGTAAAACAGTAGAATCAAGACACTCTAAAAGAACCTCAGTAATTTTTAAACAATGATCTTCGCTCTGTTCCTATATGTGGGCAAATATATACAAAATCTATTCAACTTTATTTTAAATTAATTCAAAGATGTGTTTAAACTTACCAGACAGGCCAATAGATAAACGGAGATGTACCGTGTTTTAGGGGACAGTAAAATCTGGAAACAATTTCAGAAAATTAAGGAGATTTAAAATTATTAGTTCATATAATACGAAATTTTTAGAGACATAATTTCTCAATAGCTATGTGATTTCTTTATTACAGAGATGTGCATTCGCAAAAATTAAATGTTTTATAATTATACAACCAATTTCAATGTGATCAACGATTTAATGATTTTTCTGTCGAAACTCGTTACTAAAGATAAAACACATATATCAATGTGTTGAATTATATATCGTAGCATTTGTGCAATTTTGTAAATGGGAAATGTCGAACTGTATTGTTTTTTAGTTGCTGATGAAAAGTAATGGGCCGAGAGGGAGGTATATATATTTGTCCGTACACTGGTTATACCAAAAAACTATAGAGAATTTTCTCCAGAGACCAAAATATAAATATTCCGAATTTTGGCTCAAAGAACTTTTAAAGGAACATGCAAAAAGAATTAGGATAAAAATGTTCTAACTTAATATTAAGGCACAGTGGGCAACATAATGAGCCATATTCAAAGAAAACACATTTGGATATAACTTATTTGAGCTATTATATTTGAGAAATAGATAATATAATGTATAGATCTACACCGTTAAAATTTTTTGAAAAATTACCATTGTTTTACTCAACATAAGATGGCTAAATTACTAATCGGGGTTTACGAGTTTAAATTATAATATAATTTGAGTAATTTTCTCAGACATATGAGAAAATTTACTAAAATGAGGAGTAAGTTTACAACTGTTGAGTATAAATTTCACTTGTTTAGTGATTTTATAGAACTGTTTATTAGTTTGTATAAACAAACTTCCGATATTTAACAAAAATCCTAGTAATTTGATTTACTATATTTTATGGTAAAATTACAAAAATATTTGTAGATTGAATTACTGTGAATACATTTGAAATGTGAAAATCTTTTTATTATTTTTACCAATTTAACGGTAAAATTACACAATGCATTGTAAGTTTAGTAAAAATATTATTTCTCTTAAGCCATTTGTAATTTTACCAATCAAGTTGTCAAATTTCTTTACCAAGCTTTTTAAATTCACAAACATTTGCGTTTACTCTTTTTTTTTGTAAAATTACAAAAAATATATTGCAATTTAAATTACAAGAAAAGCATCAGAAATTTAAAAATATTTTTACTAGTTTTGCAATTCTTTCTGTAAAACTACACAATGCATCGTTCGTTGTCGCAGCTTTTCGGAAAAGTACGTTTACACCGGCTAAATGCTTTTGTTTCCTTGTTACATATCCCTATATGGATATTTCGTATTGCTTAGAACGTCATTGGGTGTAGGTGTGTGCTATGCAAGTAAAAGTGAACGTTGTTTCAGTAATTTCACTTCTTGTTTTATTATTTTAAATGTTTAATAAAAATAAAGGTGTAATAAATATTTACAAAAATATAATATATATAAGAAATTAGACTCAAGTGTAAATACAATAGTTTGTAAGTCAGTGCGTGTTAGTCGTTGATACATTTTGATAGCTGGTGGAGAGAATTACTTGAAAACGAGTGTAATTGTTAAATAGCTTCAACGCTACAATTGCGACATTATAACGGGGACAAAAAATTGATAAATGTTTGGTAAGTAATTTACAACCAATGGTTTTTTTATTCATGTCTTTCTACATGTCTCATATGAAAATTTGTCGTTTTATTGACTTCTCGTCTGATATAACTATACTTATTTATCGATAAATCCATTTTTATGATTTTACATGATTGATAGTTTATTTATTATTTAATTTTGATTGCAGATTATTTCTACATATTTGTCCTCCAAACGGCACAAAGAAAGGCGGTAAGAGGAAGGCAACCGAATATTCATCTTAAAGACACTAAACTGACAAAAGACACTGACTCCTACCTCGCTGATGATTATTAATAGAATATAATCATCTTTTTACTTTTATATTACAATGCTACTACGTCCGAAATTATTTCAGTCTATTTGATGTCATTTATCATTATATTTTATTTTATGACATTACCACTTATAGCTATATCATCCGAAATATTTTTTGCATTTTGGAGCGAATTGTCTATCTTACTTTCAGAAGCACAACTATTCATTTATACTAGAACTAATATTACTACTATTCAATTTTATTAAATAAAAGTTTTTCGAAGCTAGAAATCTAATATTATTTATTTATATCTTAGTTTGAAATTTATCAATCAGTTTTAACAGCAAAATTATTTGAAACAATTACATTACAGGATATCTGGATGTAAGCATAATAATTAATTACGTTTAAGAAACGTCAATTCGATTGTGATGGAGCGGTATTCGTTGCAGATATTCGGGCGAAGAAATTGCTACATCAGCTCAATTTCAATTGAGAACAACTATCTGATCAACAAATTTTTATACTGCGAAACTACTTTCAGGAATATCCTGAGTAAAATAATAACCAATATTTTGTCATCTTTTTAATTACAAATCAAATTTTCTATTGCCGTTAAGTAATTTTCTAATTTTCTCAAACTGTACTTTGTTATTTTCTCAAAACTGAGTTCAGCTAAGCTGTACAGTTACTACACTACTAGTGAATTTACAAAGCATTTGCATAATAAATTAATTAATAAAATTACGAAACTGTATAATAAAATTACTAATCAAATTCTTCATTACTGTTTAGTATATTTCGAAAAATATTTTGTAATTTTCTCAAACTGAGTTTAAATGAATTGAGTACTATATATACAACACTGCATAGTAAATTTACTAAGTATCCTTGTGTGAAATCATTAAATAAAGTTAAAAACCTGTAGAGTAAAGTAAGTTATCAATGTTCTATTAACGCTTAGTAAATTTTATAAAAAGTTTTGTAAATTTCTCAAACTGACTTGAGTCGTACTGTTTAGTAAATCTACTAAATTGTTTTGCGTAAAAACTTCCTACACATTTTTGGTATTATATTACCAAAGAAATTTTTAACAGCGTAGATAGGTTCTGAAGAGAAATAATTGAAAAACAAAGAATTCAAATCGCCGAAGAAACAATTACATAACATAACGTACCTTTAATTTAAATAATGTCTCAAAAACCAAAAACAATTCCGAAAGTACAAACAATATACCTGGATTAAACCGAGAAAAATTAAGTGTAGTGCAAATAAGCGTAATGTTCAGACGATTTTTAAAAACAATTATACACACGATATAATGTAACTCTAAGAAGTCTGCAATTTTTGACCAATATCATATAATGAGTTTAATAAAGAGACAGTGTTGGTGAAGTACAAGAAGAAGAACTGCCTGCAAAGAAAACACCGTCACAACACAGCAGACAGAATATATTTAGAATTACTGGGGTTGGCGGATCAAACAAAATGTCTTCCAGATGCGTTAAATAGTATAAATTTGCTGAAGACATTTTCGATCTTATTGAAACAGACCCTGTTGACATGGACGTCTTCGAAACGTTTAGAAAAAATAAGAGTTCTGGTTTCTATATCTGTACTATATTCAGATAGTTGTTTTCTGAAGGATACTTGTGGCATATTTTTCAATGTCTAAGTGTTTATTTGGAAGTAACTCCACACTTTAAAGGAAATTGCTGTATAGTCCAAACGTTTCGGGGTCTAGATCAGACCCCGTTGTCAATGGCTAAGAAACTACGAATTAAAAAGGTACAATTCCAAGATGTAAATTTAAATATTTGACAATGTTTATTATTAGATTTTAGACGTAACTAAGAGAATTTTATTTGTAATATACAGGGTAACACAGAAATTTCTAAAGATCATATAATCATAAAGTTCCTTTCAAATTGGAAGAATTTGAAAGGGAGATCTTCAGAACTTTATGTGGCGCTCCTAGGTGCGACTTTCTTATAAGATAGTGCATTCGCCAAAAATGCGACCAAAGAACTTTGTTGATTCAGTGATTCCATTAAAATCATAAGGGAAAACCTAGGAAAAACCTTATGAACTATCCCGATATTGGGTTGTTCACAAGGACATGACCATTAGCAATTTCTTCCTTAATCATCGGCAACCAGGAACGACTGAATTCTACGGAGGTAGTAGCGATACAATCGTTTTCATTTAACAAAATTAAAGCAGACTCTTTTAGTTTTCTTTTGGTGTTGTGTTCTTCTTTGTGTAATATAACTGAATTTTGAAACTGTATTTTATGACCAAGGTCCCAAGCATGTTCACAAATTTTGGATTTTTCAAATTGACGTTTTTTATGTAATTTTTGTGTTCGTTTATTCGAATATTCAGAGGTCTAGAGGTTTCTCCAATATAGAATTTATTACATTCACACGGGATTTTATAAATGCAATTTTTTGTATTTTGAGTTGTGTTATTTGGTTTGGTTTTTGATATAATTGATTTTAGTGTATTTCTGGTTTTAAATGATGTTTTGATATTATATCTGTTTCCCACTCTTTTTAGTCTTTCTGATAGACCCTGTACGTATGGTATACTTATTGTATTAATGTGATTATCTTGGAAGTTAGTGTTGCTTGGTGAAGTTTGATGTTGGTTGTTAGGGATTGTTAGGTATTCCATTTTGTTTAACTCGTTATTAATAAATTTATTTGGGTAATGATTGCCAGAAAGTATATTTTTTATAAACGTTTTTTCTTCATTGAATTTATTGATATTAGAACAGTTGGTTTTTTCTCTGTCATATAGAGATTTAATGATACCTCTTTTTACTGAACTTAGATGATTAGAGTTAAAGTTGAGGGACCTGTTATTATGAGTTGGTTTTCTGTAAACTTCTGTTTCAAATGTCAATTATGTTTTGGTTATTAAAATGTCTAAGAATGGTAATTTGTTATTCTGTTCAAGCTCTAGTGTAAACTGAATAGTTTGTTCTGTGTTGTTTATGTCGTTAAGTAATGCATGTAAATCCTTAAGATTATGTTCCCAAATAACGAATATGTCATCAACATAACGCCACCAAACCAAAGGTTTAATCTGTTTTGAGAAAATTTTTTGTTCTTCAAATTTTTCAATAAAAATGTTGCTTAAAGCGGGAGACAAAGAGGAACCCATTGCCATGCCAAAATCTTGTTGGTAGAAGTCATCATCAAGTTGAAAATATGTTGTCTTTGTACAAAATGTTAGTAGTTCCATTATTGTATTAATGGACAATTGAGTACGTTGATTTAGTAAATAATCTTGTTCTAATTGTTATTTTACTATGGGAAGTGTTTTGGTGACCGGAACATTATTGTATAGATTCACAATGTCAAAACTTACTAGTGTGAAAGTATTTTTATATTGTACATGTGATAATTTTTCTAAGAAATGTGCGCTGTTTTTAAGATGAGAATTAGACTTACCAGTAATTGGTGAAATAATTGTTAAAAAGAATTTTGAGAGCTCACTGCATGGAGAATTTATGGAGCTGACAATTGGTCTTAATGGAATGTTGGGTTTATGAATTTTCGGTAACCCGTATAAATGGGGCGGTTTATAATAGTGTGGAGTAAGATGTTTACGTTGTTGTTCTGTAAATTCATGTTTGTGATTGTAAAGTAAGCGGTATATTTTGTTTTCTATAGAAGTTGTTGGATCTTTGTTTAATTTTGTATATTGTCCTTGGGTTATTATGCAATTTCCTTTAAAGTGTGGTGTTATTTCCCAATAAACACTTAGACATTATATTCAGATAGTTCTAGCAGACATGCAGTCAAAACAGGACTATGGGTGAGGTTTGTTATTATACCAAGACTATTTAACAAAAATTGTCATTAAAAAGAAAGGGCAAAAGTGGTTGCTCTTCCGACAAATATATTTTATACTTTTAATGCTCCAAGTAATTTTCACTAGGAAAGTGACAGAGAGTTTGTTAAAGCAGTCGTCAACGAGGTGTCATCAGACTAACCTGAAAGTCAAGGGAAACCTAAGCCAACTATCGGTAGAGCGAGCTAAGCACGACGTTGAACTTATAAGCAAGAGAGCTTAACTGGACAAAAAGCCTTGGGTTTTTGGAATCGATGAGCAATAGTGACCTCTGTTCTGGTATAAATAAGGCACCCTATTGGGCAGTGTTTGAAACTGAATCTAAAGTAGTGCTCAGAACACGAACATACCATCGAAGTTATTAGAAAGTTATGAACCAGGTGACCTTCAGCAAGTTATTAGCCAACTTAAGCATAAAATGGCAAACTTTTGAGTTCGGAGGTTGAAAAAGGCAACTTAATTTTTTCGATCAAGTTAATAAGGTTATTATATCTACCATATTTTGTACAATGTCATAATTTTTTATTTTAATGAAATACTAAGAAATGCCTGCCAAAAAAAAGTTGGTTAACCTATAACCTTCAACTAAATAAAAGTTGTTTAATAAAAATTAGAATTAGCGGATCATACTCATTAATTCTAATTTTGTAGGCTTAATATATAATTGAGAATTAGATGAATCTAGATTTGACTAAGCTACATTAGAATTATCTAGGGGGTATTACTTAAAATGAGCCTTCACGCTATTATAAATATTCGTTGTAGTAGTTCCAACCCTATATTGTACACTTGTGAAAAGATAGCCTCCAGTTTAAAAAACACTGATAAAAACTCTATTTAGATACCGTCTTCAGCTCGCCCTGAATTTAGCATACATCTCATCTATTGTTGGAAAATGCTGTTCTTTGAATGCTGTTTTAAATTTCAGAGATAGGAAAAAGCTACAGGAACCTCGTAACTGACTTTGTAAAGATATTGTGGTTGCATGATAATTAGCTAGAATATGCCGGCATATTGACACTGGCCGATACTTGGCTATTTATCTGAAATAGTGGTAGCCCAGTTTTCGAAATTTGACAATATTTCATGAACTGTAAATGTATGTTTTTATAAGAAACATAGTTGTGGAGAAATCTAAGAAGTGGATGTAATGACTCATATTCACAAATCTATTGAAATAAAAAGAAAATAAAAATGTTATCACAAATATCGGTACTCGAAATATTGTTGACAAATGAATGACCCCCCCCCAAATTTTTGGCTGGTACCGCTCCTGGCAAAATATTCGATATAATAATTGGAAGATTGTTCTTTGCAACCTAAAAGTTATCGTGATTTGCGGTTTTAATAAAGTTCAGGAATATTAAAGAAAAGAGAGGACCAACAGCACTAGAACTTAAATTTTAATACATTCTCTATTGTCCGCTGTCTGACAATTTTTTACACAACACCTTCGGGAAGGTTGTGATAATAATATATTAATCAAATAATTAAATTCACATTAAAAGCAGAATATTTAATATGAAAGTTACGGCAACGCCTCCGAAAAATCAATACTGATCTACTACATTGACTATTTTACCACTAAACAATAACAACGCTTGCGTGCCACTTCCAGAAGTACATGCTGTAAGTACATAACAGCATCTAAAGATCGGTCGGTCTCTCTACATATAATTACTCAATGTTTTGAGTTTTGACGGTCTGGCGGTCGCGGCACTATCAGTTGTTTGACGTTGACAGTATGGACGTAAATAATGAATTTCATTATATTTTATTTAATGAATGAACCATTATTATAAATTAATATTAGCAATCTGCATTGAAGGTCGTCAATAGCTACTAAACAAAACAAAAATGAAGAAAATCGGTTGAGAGACAGAGGAGAAAATGGTACCTAATCGTTTTGTCTTTGCCTATTTATATATAGATTTCCTAAAATCAAGAGTACTTATTTAAGTCTGGCGGTATGAAACCAAAATTCTTTAGTTATTGATAGCAAACATATGAAAAATTCTGTAAAAAGCGTCTTTTCTGTTTTTGACTCCTTAAGAAAGTTCAGTTTTGAACACTGCTCTTCTTTTAGTATCTTAGCTTTACTAGGACATATTTCATCGTGTATGATTCGTCTTGGTGGTCAGAAATGTAAGTTGATGTTGGATACTAACTACTCGAAATAATACTCTGACTATAACATATTTAAAATACTAATTTCGTAATAATCGGCAGTCCAGTCTCTGGTCTTCTATAACGGAGAGCACTGTTGAGAACCTTAATTTCGCTTTCCCTCGAAGTTGCCATCCATTATGAACTAATGGAAATATTTTTTTTGTGCCGAGATAGGCTATATTTTTTCTTTATTACTGTGTCAAGAAGATCTATTACCATATGAAACTTGCAAATTCGAGATATGGTCAGTCCGTGGTAAGTGGTATTCTTAACATTATGGTGTACCTACATCCATATCTCAAATGCTTCAAAAACAGCTCCTTAGAGAAGTATGCAAAATACTTGATACTTTACAAAGCCATATCTCCAGCAAGTGTTAAGCCCACAACATGTGTTCATTTTGAGAAAATTTGCTCTAGCCTTGCTCTTGCTAACGGTGTTCCATATAAGGCTACATTCTATAGGTAGCTTTTAATACGATTTATCACCATTACGCTTGGTTTTCAGCTTATTTGTCTCGAGTTTCAATAGCGTAAAAAATAGCAAATTCTGCAGCAACTCTATAGTTATTTTACTGCAGATATGAAAATAATATTAAAATAGATTATTCACAAGAATGGAATGACTAACAGCTATTAAGTAATAATTAGCACTCATTAATAATTTTTATTAATTGTCCAGTTGTAATCGTATGTATATAATATCAATAAATTAAAGTGAAATAATTCACGAAGAAATTCATTTAAAGTTTGCTCATTTCAATAACTTAACATCAAAACTCATATTCGTCGGAGTTTCGGGGAATTTCCATTTTCCCAAATAGAATTGATTTCGGAAGTTTCTGTAGCTCGTTTTCAACTTTTATTGGGAAACTCTAAACAGCATGTGACCTTGTCTACTATCATCACATTATTGGATTAGAAATGAAATTCATGGACAATTGAAGTGGAAGACAGTTTCTTAAAATTAAAAAAAAAAAACAAAACCGAACTCCAAAGAAAACACAAACGTAACTAAAAAGCAAGAAACAATATTTATCTAAAATAATTAAATAATTATTTCAAGCCAGTTCAAACTAGTTCCTAAAAAAGTATATCTACCGAAATTTTAATATTAACTGTTATTTTTTGTTCTTTGCTTATTAAAAGTTTATATTATATATCTTTTTAGTGATGGACAGACCTACTGAAGATGCTTTGCGAATGACAAAAAGCCGGCGAGTTGACATGGAAGACGACAAAACATAAGGTTTAGGTGAAAATATACTTATCGACAAAGATATCAAGGAGTTTAATGTTTGGAAGTGAAACCTTCTTATCGGGGGATCACATTTAGGCATGAAAATAAATGAGCAAGGAAATGAATTGGATAACTGGAGATTTCATTTGTTTCGACACTGACATCACACACTACCCATACCGACCCGACCCGACACGACCGACCCGACACTACACACTGGCTCGATCTTGAAGTGCCAATCCAATTCAGTACTCCGTCTAAGGAACAGGGATCAGGTAATATATTAAGAGTCTCTTATTTCATAGAAAATCAATAATATATAGAAAATATACTAATATACAATACCCGCAAAAATTTGCTGTTCGTTCTAATAAAAAGTGAAATTCTTTCTTTGCGATACATTAAATTAGAGACTTGACATACGACAGAAGTCATAAAGAAGAGGATTAACTTTCCAATAAATTTATTAAGTGGAAAAGCTTAACATGTAAAACATCTAAAAGTTGTATTCATCAATTAATATGCTTCTATTTGTTTTACCTTTCGTCACTAGGTGGGGCTACTGTCACTTGAACAAGAAATAAGAATGACTTTGACTTGGTTAAAACACAGATCATGCAGATTAAATTCTTTAATATCGCACTGTAGACCATATACTTCCTATAAGTATACTTCTGGAGGTAAAGTACCATTTTTTCTACAATTTTTTGGCGTTGATGTACAATAAACCACAATTCTGTTTCATAGTTAGCATCTTGAGGTTTGTCGTTTTAGATATCATTTTACATTTGTCATTTGAAATCAGAGAAAATATAAACAGAATATGGAGGACAAATTTATATTAGAATAAAACTGAAAAAGTGTCCAGCGGACGCTTTCAAATAAGAAGTTCAAGAATTGGCCAGAATGGCGCAAGTGTAATGACAGAGTATGATAGGAAGTTAGCAATTGTCAACAGATTGAAATGCACAAATCCTACATTTAGAAGTGAAGTGGCTGAAAATGTGAGAAATATGTAATTATCCATAAAAATCGTAAATATAACGTAGAAAATCTGTTATGTGAATTTCTCTTTGTAAATGGCTGTCCCCGTTTTTTGTAATCTCTGCAAGTGATATGAGTTTATAGTGTGTTAATTGTGATATAAATTAATGAGTGTGTGCACCAGTTTTAACTTTTTATAAAACTCATTAATTTTATAGTTGTTATTTTGTTATAAAACTTTTTGGAATAGTTAAACAATGGAAAAAAAGTATATTTATAACATTTTTATACTTGTTAACAAATAGGTGTTGGTGAATTGAGGTAAATAAAAATTATTTATTTTTACATTCTTGTTTTCGAATTACATATTTATTTTGATAAGTGTCGCATTACAAATTTGGTGTTTATACTTCCTTGTTCACCTCTCTCTAGATAAAAGGTAATTAACAACTCTTTTCATCACTGAACAATCTGTTATAATTATATTATCTCTTCTGTTATCATTATGGAACAAATTTCAATTGCATTTTAGTCTAAAATAGTTTCTTTTTCAAAGATTCTAACATTTTCACACACACTGAGTTTCCATATATTTTTTCTTGTCTAGTTGGATAAAAAGCTCCATTATTTACTATTAAATGACTATTTTTTGCATCTTTCTGCTGTGGTTGTATTTTAAATATTTCCAAAGGTATGTCTGGTGAATGCCCCTGAGAAAAAATCTTTAGAAGTTTGTTGAAGTTCTCGAGTTGAAGGACAATGCCATAATCAGCTTAGTAATTATCTAATAATGGGTTCTTCAGAGTTTAATTTATGTAGGATATTTATCTTGAATCCTCAAAAAATGTCCAAAATAATTTTTTTTTAATTTTTATTTATGTACAAGGTATTTTATTGCTTAACACTTTATTAATGTAAAATATAAATCTGTGATGTGAACTGTGATGGTTAAATTTGCATTTTTTGGATTAACCTAATTTTATTCACGTAGGTTTGTCCGTAGAAAACTGATTTCTACGAACAAACTACCCGATCGTACCAGTGGCTCCCCCAAATTGAAACCATTTTATGGACACTTTTTCTTACACCGAGTGTGTCCTCCTTTTAGTCAACCAGAGTGTGTCCTCCTTTTACTCAAGCCTCCATAAAACAGAATAACAATCATTAAGAACTATTTTCAACAATGTCGAAAAGTGGTTCCACATTCAAAAGGAATGATATAACATAACCAACCTAATCTATTTGTATGAACAAGGGCCAAAGTTATACAATGTGCAATGTTCTGAGTATACTAAAAACCGAGTAACACGACATGAAAGTTACATCCAACTTACCGAACAGTTAAAAGACGTAATAACATTTACATAATGGTGGATAATGTAAAGAAAAAGATTGCAAATTTAAGAACCCAGTTCTTCCATAAATTTAATAAAATAAAGAAAATTACAAGTGGTATTGGGACAGATTCTGCCTACGTACCTACATGGTGGTGTTACAAAATTTGCGTGTTTTTAGCTACTAGTAATCCTATCTGTGAAGTGCAAAATTTTGAATATATTGAGGATCACAAGATCACAAGAACAAGATGTAACTAAAAGCAATTTTGAAGTAACTATTGTTGAACTTAATAGTGTGGAGATTAACATTAACGATAGCAGACCAGGTTCTTTCTGGACAGTCCTCTACACCCTCACGAAAAAGATTATTTTTATCAAAACAATATTAATTTTAAACATTTCATTCTGTGTATTGCAATTTATTTGTCAGTAAGTATATTAGCAGTAATAGTTGACCCGAACATTTAAAATCAGTTCTGCTAGTTCAACCTAAACGGAACTCAGTATCCCACTTCCTAACCATTGACATTAATCAAGCCAAGCGTTGGAAACACCCTGTATACTGGTCACTGTGTATCAATTGTGAGAAAATGTAAAATTGTGTTTTTGAAACCAATATATCAACCTTAATATAATAAGGTTGACGATCCTGTTTAATTGGATTACCAGTTCACTAAAAACAGTTTTCATCAACTTTATATCTAATGAAGTAGTGCTTCGTTAATTACCACAAATCATTAACATAAAAAGGAAACTAAAACGGGAAAAACGCATTATAAATACGTTTAACTGAAACGAGGAGATTTCCAAAACTAATTAGCACTATCTGTGCGGCTGTTGATACTGCTAGTTAAAACTTATAGCCAGCGCCATTGCATGTGATATTTCATTCTTGTTTAGAACTCATTCCAACTTTTAATTACAATTGCTAAACATCCTTACTACAATGTAACTTCTGATTTCCCAGTGGCAAAAACTTTCAAAATCGATTATTGTCTCCACTACATATACAATATATATTAAATATTAACAACATACAAGGTAATAATTCCTATTTGTTTATTATATTTTTGTCCGAGTGCCAGATGTGCTTGTTTCGTTTGAAATTATATATAAAAATTTTGAATCATTATTTAATATGTTTTAAGTTTATATTACATGACCAAACATTGTACAGTATTTATCGGTTTAAAATTGCTTTTTCCATTACTTGAAACTATGACCGACACTCAAAATAATTAACTTTTAGTGTAGCATGTTTAGTAGACTGGAGCGAAACACCGTTTTTATTTCAAATCACATTTAAATAGTATTAATTAATCCACAAGGGTGATTGATATCTTTTATTGTTACAAGTCACTCTTTTTGGGAACGTTTTTATTTTTCGATATTTTAAGCACAATTTTTATATTGCAAAGTGAATATGCAGGTTTTAAGAGTTTTAATAATGCACAATATTTATAACGCATATATGTTTACAGGTTGTTAAGCTTCACACAGCCCACCGATTTGTTTTTGTCCTTAATAGATAGCTTACCATTTTCGAGATATATCAAGTTCTTTTATACAAGTCAAATTAAAATCTCCTCAATCTCCTTGCTTTAACGTAAGCTTTCCGAATGCTGACGATCTCCTATACACCACATACTTAGTTGAAAGAGTATTTTCGCAATTTATTCAGGTTTATTTAAATGTTATGTTCCAGCAAAAAGACTGGAGTTTTGATTGTAAAACAAGGTTGGTTATGTCGAAAAGGGCATGAAAAATTTTGAAAATGGAAAGTGGTGAGGTTTAAAGACGAAAAATAAAATAATTTTGTGCTATGTGTAATACTTATCTATGTATGGATAAGTATTACACAATATACAATACATTACTTATATACAGGAATATTGGTTGATCATTTTGTCGACATCTCTTTCTCTCAGAATAACTGTGAGGAAGAATCTCTTTACAGACAGCCAGTAATCCGGGCAATTTTACGAAATTGCCATACTACACTTTGTTCTACACATACAATTTTTAAATACTTATATGTTGCAGGAAGAAAAAAATAATAAAAAAAAATTGGAGGAGAGAAAACCCAATGAACAATCAAAATAATTCAAGACCTCCTCAACAATCTTTGCGAAATTACTTAAGTTATCATGTATTCAAAAAGCAGCATTAGAATTCGTAAGTTATTATGTAGGCTTCTGCTTTCAATACACTATAACAACTGTTAACGAATGTGAAACATTTTGATTCGATAAAAAAGGATTTGTGGGCAAATTCTCGTCTCGATCTTTTGATAGGCTACGATCCCCATTAGCTGATATTATGAAATTCCTCGCAGTTCAACCTTGCACAGATCCCAAAACCAGTTTGGTGGTTATTTTCTGCTTAACTTGCCGTTTGAATTAATTCCAACATTGTTTACGGTCAGTTGAAACTAACACTGATTTCCGAAAATTAGAGACAAAGCATATAAAAACATTTGTTATAGGAATTATTGCATTATACCGTTTAAAAAGTTATCTTCAAATATTTAATGGAACCTTAAGATGTTAACAGCATGTCTCAGTAATTATTTTTTTATATTTTTATCTTTTGATCTGAAATATATTTGCAAACCTCATTAAAATAAGAATTATATTGAAGTATTATTTGAAAAAGTTAATCATGAAAACTGTGACGTAAAACCTGATAAGAATACTATAAAAAATATTTTGAATAAACATTTTAATGTACACAAAAATTTTGTTGATATTCAGCAAAGTGGCATTAAATAAGAAATAAAATAAAATGATCAGTGATCGCTAACCGCACGAACAGAAATACTACTATTATAGTCCGGTCAATTTACACATTCGAAATTAGAAAAATTTACAAGAAGCTGTAACTTGGTAAAATTGCTCAAAATACGATTATAAAAGAAATCTCGAAAGTCCTCATTGATCCGGTATGTGGGAAAAAATTAGCTCGAGGTCAAACGTGGGGTTTTCGCGATTTTTAGCAAAACATCGTCACAATGGATACGTTTTCACGTCACCTACGAGTAGTGGTTTCCCCGGTAGACATATTCCACGGGTCTGTTGTGATTTTTATTCTTTGGGAACTATTTTTTTAAACAGGATTAGTAAAAACTAAAGCGGTGTAATTACGAAAAAAAAGTCGCTAAATTTATTCATGTGAATCATAATTTTCGAATATTTCTGCTTGCTCTTCGTTTTCTTGTCCTTCTTCTTGATCTTCTTCTTCTCGTTCTTCTTCTTCATCTGCACTTTGGGTTTAAGTAAATTGCTCAAATAGCGATTCCTCGTTGGTATCAAAGGAGTCCTCTACAGTTGGTGACTCAATATTAGCGCACGAGCAGAATGAATTAAGGAAGGAATTGCTAATGGTCATGTCCAATCCAATATCGGGATAGTTCATAAGGTTTTTCCTAGGTTTTCCCACGTTTTCCCTTATAATTTTTGGCGAATGCACTATCTCATAACAAAGTCGCACCTAGGAGCGCCACATAAAATTCTGAAGACCTCCCTTTCAAATTCATCCAATTTGAAAGGAACTTTATGATTATATGATCTTTAGAAATTTCTGTGCTACCCTGTATATTACAAATAAAATTCTCTTAGTTGCGTCAAAAATCAAATAATACAGATTGTCAAATATTTTAATTTACATCTTAGACTTGTGCCTTTTTAATCCGTAGTTTCTTAACCATTGACAACGGGGTCTGATCTAGACCCCGAAATGTTTGGAATATACAGCAATTTTCTTTAAACTGTGGTGTTATTTCCCAAGAAGCACTTAGACATTAAATTAACGATGTTTTGTGATATATAATCATTATTCCTGTCAATTTTTTAAAGTAACTATGGAGTAAATATGATAACTCATAGTCACCACAATAATAAGAATTTAAAAACTAATGAATGGTCTACTTGCTATTTTTCAACTGAGCTTTGTGTCCATACCTGAATTAAACATAGAGAAGATATCCAATTCCAGAAATGCGAAGGCAGATGCTCTAAGCTCCGAGCGATAACATCTTCTTCTTATCGCATGGAATCGGGAAGTTTACAAACTGCCACAGATTCGTTCTTCGGATTTTTCCCCTACCGCTCGTTGAAGAGAATTATTCGAGATGTAGAAACTTCTGTTTCGTTATTTATGCGGAATCCAAGCTAGAATCTGGAAAAGAGAGATTTCTTTAGAATATTTGATAAGGAAATAAATACAAGATATACTACGAAATGTGTTTTTAACGACTATGTTATACATAAACAAAAAATTTTGTATACATTGTACATGAATATTTACTTATCGGTAAAAGTATTCCCATTTTTAGCAGCTGTTTACGCAGTTGTTCCCTTTAGACGCTTAAAAACAACAAAAATATAAGTGATTATTTCTAGGGTTCTTAAGTTAAAATAAGAAATGACAAGAATTTGGGGATATTACCAATTTCGAAAAAACTCATTGTGAACTGAATGTGGATAGTTTTGTTATTAATAGACTACAAGAGGTAGTTCAATGATGAGACTCTAAGAAATGGACGGGATACAATATTTAAAAAAAGCGATGATCTAATTAATAGCTGCTAGAGGACCGATATTCTCTGGAACATCAGTTAATCGACGATTTTTTGGTATGGAGTTCAGAGCTTACCCTCTTTGGTGCTGCCTTGGGTACAACATAGGGCTTGCTGCTTGAAATGGTTCAGAAGTAAACCGAAATTGATTGCCTAATGAAATTTCATTGGTTTCACTGAAGGTGCATAAGCGTCACTATTCCGAGGTGAGGGACAAAATACAGATTAGGCTAGGTAGCAAAAAGTGATGGAATATGGCACATTATGTACAAGACGCAGGTGACACAATGCTTTCCATACAAGAATCTGGCACATAGACTCTGCAATGGCTACCATGAACACATAAAGACATCGAACACATATGAGATAAGGTAAGTCGGAACTTTAATATGTTGTAAGGTACCCCAGCTACTTTGGATAACCTTTGCATGCCATAGAGGGTATTTGGATGAGTATTCCTCTTTATGATCTAAACCATCAAATTCTATCAATGCACCATATAATAATGAGTACATAAAATAAATAACTAGGAGAAAGCTAATCAATTTTGTGTTAAAAGTATGGAGGAAATTTGTTCAAAAGGTAATCGATAACTACAAGGGGTAAACTTAATTTCTATTAAAAATTGGAGTAAATTAGTTGTTTCATAACACACAGAGATAATCGTATAAATATATTGACTCGAACATTTCTGATACCCAAGAAGACCGAGTTTGTATCAAGTAATGAATTAAATACAAATTTGAAGTATGCGACAACATATATAAGAGAACAGAACATACAAAAGCAAAAAACAAAACTTCGAAGGATTTAAAATGTTTTTTAAATTGGAAATGGTATCATTTGACAAAATACATTTAAATATGTTCCTTCTTCGTGATCAGTTTGCTGGAATGTTTCGTGCATATTATCTTAAAAACTAACAGCATTGACAAAGTTGGCAAAAGGTTAATTAAGATGCCCCAATGAGTGCAGCTTATAAGAAGCTTCACACTGAAAACAGTATCACAGTCTACAGAGACCATTAGAATAAGCTCTACAGACGATTTCAACGAATTAAGGAATACAACGATGAAGGAGGAGTGACAAATAAAAAATGGCAAAGCCACTGAATCTGGAGGTATTGATATCGAACTTATAAAATCAGGCCCCACAATCTGCACTGCATTGCTCACTGTTGTTTTTAATAAAGAGTCTCCAGGATTCAAATCTTCATTCAGAATGAAAAAAAAAACGTAATTTCATCAAAATTTTAAAATATCGATATAAGGCACAGTTATAACTCTAAGGACTTTGGTGTTTCGAGCAACGTGACTATAATATATGGGAGAGTAATAAAGCTAAGAACACAATGGGAGTTTCTCAAATTTGAAGAGCATAATGGATTTAAAGGCCGCAGATCCTGCATAGTCGAGGAGCATCCTTCCCCACCCCCAACTTATTAAGATATATATCGAAGAAGCTTTGACAAAATGCAAATGAAGATGATGTAGAGTAGGTCTACCAATCGATGATTTTAAGCTCTATAAACTTTTTTTATGTCAGGAGTGCTTAAGAAAGGATTATAAGAGTATGGGTTGGTACTTAATGTAAAAAAGACTGAATACATATCTGACAATCTAGAGACCGGTATGGGCATGAAAATAAAACACTATAATAAATTCAAATAAGTTGGAGTATTATTTCCTCAAATTCCAAAATAAACGAGAACATTAAATTAAACGCCAGGTCCAAAAGTATGAAATAAGTAGGTATATTCTCAGGAATAATTTTAAAATTTAATTAGATGATATCCAGGAATTTAGCTTTTTTTGACTTTTGCTCAAGTAGTACAAAAGAACTTTTTACCTGTTGACACAATGCACCCAAAAACAACCGATATGGCGGACATCTTGTAAGTTGATGAGCTGATGAGAATGCTAATCGACAAATCAGTTGACCACAATTTTCAAGTAAACTCAGCATTTGTCGATTTTCAAATAGCTTTCGACACAAACACAAAAAGCTTTGAATTTATTTTTATTGCATTTTTGTCTATTGTTACATCAATTGTCTTCACACTAGGATCAGACTAGAGAGTAAGAGAAAAACATTTCATAAGAAGCTTTTAGTTCCATTGGTACCAATGAGTGCAACATGATTTTAAAATGCGGCCCTTATTTGGTCACAAAATGAACTAAAAGTTAAAAAGGAGTTTAGCACTTTTGTTCGTTCTTGTTTTTCAGAATAATTGCACATTGAGTTCAATTTTTGATTGTGTCTGGTATAGATCTAATGAAAATTTTACGGTTTCTAATTAATTTAAGCCAATCGAAGTCGGTTCTTTTTTAATATACATTATTTAAACACTGTTTAATCAGTCTAGGAAAATCTTTCACCTGGTAAACTGTTTTAGTTTGATACATTAATTGACACAAAATAGTCAAAAATAGTTAATACTAACTAGTGGTCGCCCAGTGGTCGAAATTCGACCCAATTTCATGAAATAGGGTCGAATTTTCTCTGTTTCTTAACAGAGTTGTGGAGAAATCACAGAAGTAGATGTAATGACCAAAATTGACTCATATTGACAAATCTATTGAAATAAAAAAATAAATAAAAATGTAATCAAATATCGGTATTCGAAATATTTTTTACAAATACCCCTCCAAATTTTTGACTGGAACCGCTCCTGGCAAAATATTCGTTATAATAATTGGAAGATTGTTCTTTGCAACCTAAAAAAATTCGTTATTTGCGGATTCAATCAAGTTCGGGAATATTAAAGAAGTGAGAGGACCATCAACCCTAGGAGAGCTTAAATACTTAATACATTCACTATTGTCCGCTGTCTGACAATTTTTTACCCAATACCTTTGAGAAGGTTGTCATAATAATATATTATTCAAATAATTAAATTCACATTAAAATCAGACTATTTAATGTGAAAATTATTGCAACGTTTACGAAAAATCAATACTAAGCCACTGCATTCACTATTTTACTACTAAACAATAAAAACTCTGGCATGCCACTTCCAGAAGTACATGTTCTAAGTCTATAACAGCATCGGTCCCTTTATATATAATTACTCAATGTTTTGAGTTTTGACGGTCTGGTGGCAGCGGCACATTCAGTTGTTTGGCGTTGACAGTATGGACGTAAATAATGAATTTTTATTATATTTTATTTAATGAATGAACCAATATTACTAATTAATATTAGTATTCTGCACTGAAGGTCGACAGTAGCTACTAAACTAAACAAAAATTAAGAAAATCGGTTGAGAGAAAGAGGAGCAAATGATACCTAATCCTTTTGTCTTTGCCTATTTATATATAGATTTTCTGAAGAAATAACGAATAATTTCATATCAGAGATATAAAAAAGTTAACATTTTAAAGAGGAAAGTTAGTCACGTGACCGAAACCCTGACTTCGAAACCGTAACATAGAATGCAATTACGGATCTGAGCGTATGGTCTTCTATGAAATTTGTTCTGTGTGTGATTCTGTGGTCATGTCCAGGGGATGGTAACTCCGATAGGCAATGTTGGTCCAGCTGTCGGTAAACTGTAAACGTAGCCCCTTCAGAACTCCTTCAAGTACTATTTTTGACAGTTATTCGAATATATCCAGGTGACACAATGTGATCTTCTTTATCAGCCCTTAGTACATGTAAATAATGTGATTTTTGTTTTTTGTCATTGTCTTTGTCTGCAAAAATTGAAGCCATTAATTATTTTTTCTCTAATTCGTGGTAGAATTTTGTATCGAATCCCATTCTTGCACTATTCATACATCGTTTTAAGGTACTGTATATAGCCAGAAGCTACAAACTAAATAGTATTTAAAGCATAATTTAATAATCAGTTTTTTTAGGCATTATTTTACAACCAAAAAAAGTCTCAGAAAATATGGCTTCAAAGATGAAACATCGAAAAACTTTACATGCCAGGTATGTTTATCTCTTTCTGATACTGTTACTTGTATTTATTTCATTTATTGTTTAATTTCAGGTTATGAGAGAAGATCAGGAGACAATTTTGTATACTCTGTAGGAAAACAACAAACCACTGATTATTACCCCCATATGATGACAGGTAAACCAATGAAAACAACCAAGCTATTGTGAAAGAGATACATGCTATTTTTTAAGAAGCTGCTGATAATTAGAAAAATAATATAAATATCCCAAATCAAGGCAGTTCCAACCCTGAAGTGTCTGAGCTGGATTATAGATGTATGGCAGTAGTGTCAACTGACGATGATCATTTGTATTGTCTTAAGATGAAACCTGCAGCTGAGTCACAAAACCAAGTACACATGGGTAAGCAAATTTTAGTGCTTGTTCAATAATTCATAATATCTTGTATTTTTATCTTTTGTAAATAAATAAATTTAATTTCAATATTGAGTTTCATTTATTCTGATGGTACATTCTAAATGTTATTTATTTTTATGTGGCATATTCTTGATTATTTTGATGTATTCTTGGGAAATAACACCACAATCGAAACAAAAATCTGTATATTCAAGGAAAATTTGGTTTTTCCTTGAATATACAGATTTTTGTTTCGACTGTGGTATTATTATCCAAGAACACATGAAAATAAGTCGATGGTACAGCCCCCAGTTGGTGAGATTTGGGACCAGAAACTGCAGATTCCTTCTTTTTAGTTCGTGATGGTCTGTCAAATTCAACAAACGTCAAATTTAGTACTTGAAGGACTTCTGAAGATGCTTATTATGCATATCTAACCTCTCATAGGACAAATGTGAACACAACAATGGGTTATCTTTATTGTATGATCTGTGGTCATATCTGAATTCGGTTCCCTTGCTTCACGTGAATCAATTTATTTATCATTTTTTGTATTAGGTAGCTGTATATAACTCAAACATTTTAATGTAAGCAGAAGGTATGATATGTTTACTTACTTCAAACATATTGAAAACTAGAACATTATTGATAATTTCAGATGGTTTTCAGAACAAAAAACGAGGCGAATGCCCAATTAAGTACTGCGAGTTTTCAATTAAAGAGTTAGTTAGTTAATCTAAATTACAAACTAACTGATAAAACATATAAATTATGAAATCCAACGGTAAAAAGTGAGGAATCAAAGCCGGATGTCAGTAAACAAATGAGAAGCTTCCAAGAGAGATCTCGAAGTATTCAAAACGTATATAATTTGCTGAATAATGTTTGTTATCATCCGACTGCATATCGGTATTGGCATTGGAAATTACTATGATTACGCGTAATGTTATAGTAACCTAATTTATTCAAATCAGATAATAAACATAATAATAGCGAAAGGCGTGAATGAATCTGTAAGTAGTAGGACAATGACTTTTCAAGATTAAATTGATTTCAACGGTGCTCACTATTTACATTAAGACACAACGTACAAATGGTGCGAGACTTGGAGTTGTGTAGCCGAAACGCAATGTCATTAATCTTTGAGACTGCTGAGGTAGGTCAGGGATCAGTGTTGCGCTGTATCATGACATGCACATGTTTCTTTTATCAGGCACGATGTACATTTTACGTAGGTCAAGGTGTTTCTGTAATTCGTTCTAAGGAATGTGTTTGACAGCAGAAAATTATCAGGCGAAACGCAGTGAATTCGAAATTATCTACCAATGTTTTCGTTTATATTTGCGGTTTATTATTAACTTCTCTAGGCAAAGTTACTACGTTTTGCCTATATTGATTCAATTAATACTGTTAAAGTACTAAAATGAATCAATTGTTTCACAACAATCTAGGATTATTTTACTGGTATGAGTTATTAGAGCCTGACCGCAACTTAAAAAAGAAGTCAAAAGAGGCAGGCACAAGTTCAAATCTGAAGTCAAGCTGTGGAAACCGCTCTCAACTTATTTCTAGTATGAATATGCAAAACTATGCTTCCTTAATAATTTTTCCAAATTTCGGTTTTTGAGGAGTCTCGTATGTAAAAATTGTATATAAATAGGTGTTCTGAGAGCGTTAGAGTTAGTTAGTCTTATACGAGGGCTGCCTTTTATATTTCGGGATTAGAGTACAAAAAATTAATCATCGAAAATCGCTTTATTGTTTTTCAAAATTTTGCCCATGAAGATCTATACACTTTTGCATGCGTTTGAACCAATTGTCGAAGCACTTTTTCCACTCTGATTGAAGTATCTCCAAAACATGCATTCTGAACGTAGCAACCGCTTTTTCAGGTGTCGAAAAACGTTGACCTCTCAGTTTGTTTTTTACGTACGGGAACAAAAAGAAGTCATTTGGTGACAAGTCAGGACTATGCGGCGGATGACTCATCAAATCGATGTTTTGAGTGGTCAAAAATGCAGTTGTTTGAGCCGATGTGTGAGAGCTCGCATTGTCGTGGTGAAGAGTGATCTGTCTTCGGCGGTTGGTTTTCCTCATTTCTTGAAAGACAACTGGCAAACAAATGGTTGTGTACCACTCAGAATTGACTGTTCTGCGTTGTTCTGGTGGTACGGTTGCGACATGTATAGTTTTTCCGAAAAAACAGGCGATCATTTGCTTGGAAGTGCTTCGTGCGCGAACTACTTTTGTTGGATTCGGCTCATCTTGAAACACCCATACAGTCGACTGCTGTTTACTTTCGGGCTCATACACGTAAATCCACGATTCACCACCTGTCACTATGTCATAAACGTGTTTTGAAGCACCACGATCGTATTTTTTGAGCTTTTCTTTCGACCAATCGACATGAGCCTTTTTTTGAACGATTGACAAATTGTGTGGGATCCAACGCGAAGAAATTTTTTTGACATTCAAATGTTTATGCAATATTGAATGTATGCTGGTCCCACTAATGTGTAAGGTTGACTCAATCTCACGATAGGTCACATGACGATCTTGCAATATCAGTTCGCGCACAGCATCAATGGTTTCCGGAACAACAACTGTTTTTGGACGACCTTCACGAAATTCGTCTTGGAGTGAACTACTACCTCGATTGCATTCACCATACCACCATCGATAAACAGTGGTCCTTGATGGAGTTTCATCGCCAAAAATTAAATTAAGTTCATCCATGCACTCTTGCTGACTTAATCCACATCGAAAGTTGTAAAAAATAATCGCACGAAAATGTTCACGATTTAATTCCATTTTTTTGCCAAGATGAATCCTTTAAGTTACTGTAAACAACACATAGCGCTCGTATGTCAAAACGTTCTGAGTACCTATAACCTCAAAAATGTCAAACTTTACGATAGAGCTGTCAGTTGTAAGATTGCAACACTATGGTTGTCCAATCCCGAAATATAAAAGGCAGCCCTCGTATTAAGTTCAGTAGTAAAGTATATGCTCTAAGTGGAAATTGTGTTTTGTTTGTATATTTTAAGAATTTTGTATTGAAGTTTGAAGGCTAAGGTTTTGTTTTCACCGTTAATAAAATAGTATTAATTGAACAACAGGTGTCTAATTGAACCCACGGGATCCGTAATAATATTTTATTATTTTAACAGTTACAATTTAACTGAGATTACAAAGCCCATGATATGAATACACATAGTGAGATTTAAGATAAATAGTTAAATCTGACGTCATATCAATAATTCTAATGTTCACGGCAATTGTCGTTGTAGTGAATTTGATGCCAATTTGACATTTCAGAATATTGTTGGCCGTTAGTTTGAGTTACCTTTTCAATTCAATGTGAAAATTATCAATGTAAAATTTGAAAAATTTCAACTTCAATACACTTACACAGAATTGTCAGCAAATAAAGGTATTATTTAACATTAATTAACAGCAGGTGCATTGTATTTTCTTATATTTTTGATATAATATAGAAATAGTCATCACTAATTTTGTGTGTTTAATTTAAATTAATGAAATTATACTGAATCTCAAGATATATTGCAGTTTAAGGTGTACTAATATGTAAGCACTTATGGAATATAATTATTTATACTTCATCCTTAATTTCAAAAGCATGCTACAGAAAAGTTCAGCAATGCTGAAGAGAAAATAGTCGAGAGTGAATCTCGGATGGAAGAGCTAAGACAGAAAATGGTTAAAGAGATGAAACAGACGACAGTTAAAAATGAAACGCGGATAGAAGAGCTAACACAGATAGTAGAGGGTGAGATCAGCAAAGTAAAATTGAAAAGTGCAAGTTATGACAAATCAAGAAATCAAGAGCTGATGGGGGGCAATTGCCCCCTTCGAAAGCAACAAGATCACTGAGTTAAACTCAATTCAAACGTTATACTACATTCACAGTTTAAAATAAATCCATTTTTGTAAGTTTAAAGTAAAAGATCCAGTACTGTAAATATGTACTAATAACTACTACTAAACACTACATAAGCCCCCCCTACTTAGGTAAATGTCGTACCAGATCGCCCCGCCCCGGTGACGTACTTGATCACCCCCTCTGAAGCTCGATTCTAGATCAGGAAATCATATAATGCCTGATATTTTGGATTTTGTAAAGCTTAAATTATTGTATTGGGATTGTGTAAAATCTATAAGTTTATGTCGTATGGCTCGGAGTCAAAAATTGAAGGACCGACCACTCAAACCTAGTTGACATTGTACAGATAGAACAAGAGGCAGTGCCAAAATAAACGTTTTAAGTCTACAGAAACAAAATATTAATAAATACATCATTCTGACGAAGAAATACATAAACAGTGAATAAATGCCAGAATCAAAAATAGATAATATCTAGGCCAACTTTTGCACGCCATTTGAAAATGGTCACGATGTGAATTTTAAAATTGTGAACTGGGGCAGACCAAACAACAGCAAGCCCACAAGCAGCACTGAACCTGATAGATAAAATCGAACTATAAAAATAAATTGCTATAAGGCAGGACACAAAAAAGGATAACATGTAACTAAACGAACATAATACTGGCATGTGGGTAAGAGAAATGCCGAACGGAAAATAACACCACAAAGAAATATTCCAATTTATTCAATGATAAAAAAATGTATGCGCCATAATTGCCCTGGCCTGGTCCCAGTTGATGTTATGGTGTTCGGTCTATTCGTGATTAACTAGCCCAGACTTCGTTAGCTCCCCTAGGCTGTGTTTCTTAATCATGGTTTCCAGTGGTCTTTTTGTCTCTACAATAAGATTGCCACATTCACAATGTATGCTGTATATACAGTTATTTGGTATTGCAGGAATGTCCGGACTCGTTCTTGAAATCACTTCAAGGTGTGCTGATCTTCAAAAATCAATTTGATTTCAATTTTGTGTGCAATTCGTCTAGGTTTCTCCGACAAGTCTCTAGTATAGGGTAATAATAGAGTTTCTATCGTAGTTTCGTCGTCTTTCCTAGGTGGTTTGTCCTGTTCTTCAAAAGCCTTGTTAATGATAGTTTCCGGATATTCATTCGTCAAAAGGTCTTCTCTAAGTTTCACTTATTCTTCTTTGAGGACTTTTGATGTGCTGCAGATATTTCTGACTCTATGGATTGGTCTATTGATGATGCCAGTTTTCGTTGCTGATGGGTGTTTGAAATTGTAGTTTAGGTATAATCCTCTATATGTAGCCTTGTAGGCTGTTGTTTGTATTTTTAATACTAATCCACTAGAAACGTAGTAAAGTGATTATTAACCGATAAGTCTAAAGTATTCACTAAAATCATATAACACAGAATGTACAGTACATTCCACACAACAATAAGAGCAATCCGGACTCCGCAGTGGGTTCAGTACAATTGGTCACATATTTTGATAGCACTTCTTCTTCTTTAGGAATTCCTCCAACTGGCTATGGGTTGTGATCCTTGATACAATTTTCAAGTGTTTGTGTTTGAACTAAATAAATTTTGAAACAAAACTTTAACTTGTGTTGAAATAAAACATTTTTTTTTTAATCTTACAATAAATTAAGTTTTAGGTTTTCTACTCTTATAATGAATTAACTTTTTTCACGTCACTACAAAATACAATTTTTAAAGGCAAGGTAACCTTGGACTCCCAGCTATCACTAGATTTAAGACAAAATATCATATTCTGGAGCGTCTATTCACTTTCTTTTTGGGTTAATATATATAACACCCGAACAAAGATTAACTAGATTTATATGGATTCCTAAACCTAACCCCTAAACTATCACACACACACAAGCAGTCACCTTGCGATCTTAACCGGAAGTCCTTGATGGCACTTCCTGAATAGAAACGAAGGATAACTAATGGGTTATTTAAAGTCATTTCAGCAACTATTTCTAAGAAATTTAACGTATTAAGTTTCATTTAAATGTAATACACATACAACAATAGTTAAGTTAATGACTTAAAAGTTTCAGCGTTTGCATTAACAAAAACCAATATTTTTAAATACGTTTCCCGGCGCCGTTTATTTTTAAAACATTTTACGTATCGTACTGCATTAATGATAAAGCAAACTCATAAACATTACACCAAACATTCACAATCACAGTGTCAATCACTTCTTGTCTATTAAATACTCGTAAAAGCTATCGTTATAGGCAATGAATTGTAGGCGTCATAACATCCGGAAATTTTCGATGACATAAATCTTTCGGCGGAATTTAATGTTCGGTGATTAATACTCTATCACAGCGTTATTTGTGTTTACCGGTAAATTCTGGGGCAATTATATTGATATTTGGAAGTTCGTCGAATCCTGGGTTGGTTTAATTAATATTTAGTCGATTATTTTAATTACCGGTTTCTTCAATCTTGTGAAACACTACATCTTTCAGTTTGTAGCATAAAAAAATGTGCTACGAGAATTGTTGAAGTGCACTGGGTTCCTGATAAGAATTCCTTCTAAATTTGTGAAATACACGACATTTTGGCTCTTGCTTTGGAACTATTATCGAGAAACAAGAACTTCCTTCTGATTCTGCTGTTTCCGGATTTGGACCACGTCATTTTTTCGAATTAATTTATTTATATACCGAAACCGGGATATAAACAAAGTTTTCCGACGTTTCGCCCACACTTATAAGGGGCCTTTTCAAGGACGAGACAAAAAACAAAACAAATGTTACTTACCTTGCGGCGATTCCATTCATTTCATCTTTTTCTCACGAACACTTCAAAAATTCACTTTTTGCTCAACTTGATGCACAAATTCTAAATGAGTAATAGGTACGAAGAAATAATAATTGCCCCCCGAAATTTTCAGGTAAAAGAAGTGATTTATTTTCTGGAAATGTTGCTGCAAGATTGTCAGATGGACGAAAGTTCCAAACCCTTGTCTCGGTTGAAATTCTTGGGATTTTTGGCGATTTCAACGGCCTCACGGAATTTTCTGGTGAAATAGTATGGAGATTTGGCCACGACAGAGGAGCTGTCGAAAATGATTTGGTGACCCGTTTCTTGTTGATGTTCAGCTACAGAGAGTTTGAAAGCGGGCCCGTTTTCAAACAACGTTTGTACTCCACCAGACGAGTGTTTATAGATCGACCTGTTTCACCGATGTATACTGCCCCACATGAGCATGGAATGGAATAAACACCTTTAGATGAAAGAGGATTTTGTTTATCCTTTGGAGGGGGTAACATTTGTTAGATTTTGGATAGTGGTTTGTAGACTGTTTTCACCTCGTGCTTATGGAGAAGCTTCCCAATCCTGTCCGTGACCTTGCTGATATATGGCAAATATGCTACTGATTTATTAGGTGACAATTCTTTCTTAGGAAGGGTATGTTGGTGACTAGAAATGGAATTGCGAATCTCTCGTTTGCTGTAGCCCTTGTTCAGTATGCTACCCTCAACCCAAGCTAATTCCCTTCTCAAACTTTTGGGTTCGGAAATGGATATAGCTCGATGCACCAGGGAGTTCACGAACGAAGGTTTCTGAGATGGGTGATAATGGGATCTGTCGTGCAGATATCTGTCGGTATGTATTGGTTTTCTGTATACAGAGTGGCACAGGCGACCATTTGGCAACCGTGAAACCAACACGTCTAGGAAGGGCAGGGATCCATTGGACTCAATTTCCATAGTGAATTTGATGTTTGAATGTTGGGTATTAATGTGGTTAAAGAACAATTGGAGAGCCTCTTGTCCATGTGGCCAGATGATAAAAGTGTTATCAACATATCTCAACCAAATTTGGGGTTTGTGGCTTGAAGACTCCAAAGGCTTCAAAGGCTTCCATAAAGATATTTGCCACTACCGGTAATAGCGGCGAACCCATGGGAGTATCAGAGGTTTGCATGTAATACTTATTTTGAAAAAAAAATACGTCGACGTAAATAAATCACTAACTCTAATCACAAAAAAAATTCCAGGAACATATACGAAATTTTATCAAAATCATAAAATAATCCCATTAATTGCCTTCTTTTACCTGAAAATTTCGAGGGGCCAATTATTATTTTTTCGTAACTATCACTCATTTAGAATTTGTGCATCATTGTTACAAGTTGAATAAAAAGTGAAGTTTTGAAGTGTTAGTGAGAAAAAGATGAAATGAATGGAGTAGCCCCAAGGTAAGTAACATTTGTTTTTTGTCTCATCCTTGAAAAAGCCCCTTATAAGTGTGGGCGAGACATCGGAAAACTTTGTTTATATCCCGGTTTAGGTATATAAATAAATTAATTATGCTATGCTATGCTATGCAGCTATGACTCTGGCCGCGAAAACCTCCGTTCTCAAAAACCTCCTTCTTTTTAAAGTCGGTTCAAAAAGGAACAAAATTAAACTAAAATAGTTTAGTCCGAACTCAGGACATCAATTTGCATATTCCTAAGTCTTACTAGAATAGTAATAACAGAGATATTTCAGAGTTTAGACCAAACCCGGTGTCTCAATGCTTAATCTCCAAGATTCACTAGAATACTTTTAAAGGAATTTCAGGGTCTAGATCTAACACGGGATCTCAATATGGCTACTGCCCAATGTCCCAGTACATAACTAAACTGTTCACTTGTCATATAACATGTTAATAGATTAAATAAAAAAAAAGGACAAAAATACGAATGTCGGATGAAAAATAATGCATACCTACTTGGTCAAAACAAAAAAAATATGGTGATGCGCGCGACAGCCCATTCGATAGCCATAACCTTTCCCTCCATACGTTTTAAGTTTCGTAACTGTCGGTTTAACGGTTGTACGGTCATTCATGTTACAATGGCAAGCCAAAAACCTGCTATGTGCACGCGCTTGAAACAACATGCTGTGATTGAATTTTTGACGGCGGAAAACATTACAGGCTGTTTATGGAGCTGAGATGGTTGACAAAAGTACTGTGAATAAGTAGGCCATAAGAAGCAGTAATTTCTGCCAGCGATGATGAGCATTGTTCTCACATCGACAGTCTCACTCAGAGTGATCACAGAGTCACCCAACAATATTAGGAATATCAAAAGAAAGAGTAGGCTTCATTATTCAAAAGTTAGGCTATCGAGAACTTTGTTCATGCTGAGTATTGCCTATGCTTACGGAATATCATCCTCTACTGTAAATGGCACAGGCACTTTGTTTCAAAGCAAAACGAAATTGATTTGTCGTAGATTGTAGATTATCTACAATTGTAAAACAAACACTCAGGAACAAGTAAGAAGTTGGACATACTATAGCAAATTTTCACACTGGTTGCCTGCGACATCCAAAGATTTAAGAATTCTTTCTAAAAATCCGACCTGTATGGCACACTTTTTGTGAGAAAACAGATAGAAATGCATTCCTAACACTTTTTCTTTCGTTGTTAGCGGTCCTTCATAGAAAATATTTTTTATTTGACCCCAACGAAAATACCTAATGACGTGATATCGGCATATCGGCAGAAAGAGAAGGCTACAGATGAAGTTCATTGTTCGCTATCGAACGATCTGCAAAATTATTGTCTAAAAAGGCATTCATATGTACAATATACTGAGTTACAGCTTCATCGTATTGATAACACAGCTGATTTCAAGTGAAATCTAATGGATGTTTCTAAAATTTAGAAATATTTATGACCTAATAAGTATACACGTAAAATATGTTTTTATATAACCCTTCGATCTCCAATAATCTAACCATTCAAATTTTCATGCCAATACAATACACTACAAGCACAATGTCATTTTTATTGCAACCAAAACATTGAAAATCCAGTAACCCTGAAGCTGTCTTTCATTAAGTACGTGTTGACTAGTTTCAATCCAGTAATGTGAGTTACGTTGGTTGAACTTTTTTCATAAATTTTCCCTCGCCCATCCAAATCATTTGCTGCCAATTGCTGAGTACTTCTTATAATTTTTGTTGAGTAGGTTCAAGTTTTATTCAGGCAAATTCTGGCAATTGTTTCAAAAAAAATAATATTTTTTGTGAACGACTGCATCTGTCAAAATTATAAAAAAAACTTAAATAACTTTCACCAGAAGCTCTTCAGATATATGATGTTTCCAATACATTTATATTGAAATTGATCGCAGATAATAAAATGCTTTAAAAAATTTGCGGTACAACCGGAAGTCGTAGACATATTTTAACTGAAACCAGCTCTTCGAATAAATCCTTATACCAATTTTCAGCTTGATTAATACCTATAGTAGTTTCCCATATACATATCGACACAGCTCATGGTGGCATGCCCTGTATATTCAAACAAAAAAGAACTATTCCCAATTTTAATTTTTAACAGACTTCCTAAAAGCAGGAGGTTATCAATTCGTCGCGTTTTTTTTGTAAGTATGTTACCTGATTTCTTCTCCTGTGGTGAACCGTTTTGAATGAATATGGTCTTGTTTAATAGAGTGAATATCGGGATTGGTGAAACTTCAAAGTAAAAAACAAAAATCTATTGGAAAAGTGATAAAATTTGTGAATGAATACATGCGTGCATGGAAATCGACCAATATTCCTAATATTTTAGTCGATTTTTCGATACCTTCTTATGGATGTGTATAGTTTTTTAACGTTTAATCTATTAAGTAAGATCCCTAGGTGATCTCATATACTTTTCTGTGACGTGCAACTTTCAGTTTTGCAGAAAATCGATTAAAATTCCAAAATTCTTATCAAACATTTCATCGAAATGACATAACAGACATTTCCTCATAAATATTTTAATTCCAACGTAATAGTGTGAGGATTTTAGGCACTGAAAGTTTTAATTGCGAATTTGAAGGTACCTAACAGCACTGAATGTGTTATTTTTTTCGCTAGAGTTGCATTTTTTTATAATTAATTTTTGCTTTTTAGTTATAGGTGGAAGTCGGTTATATTTTTTTAAAAATCTTTCATCATATCGACATATTTTATGTAGTATTCGAAACTCACCACATGATATTGGAAATTAACTTGCTCTAATATTCTACATAAAAAACGAATAAACACAATTCTGTTGTTGTATAGAAATAAAAAACTTTTGAAGAAACTAACACATAACTAGTTTCATACATAAGGCGGAAATGAATTCCTTCTGAACATTTTAACGGCTCCTGAATGCCTTTTCAACGGTCCGCTGTTCATTCGGCGTGTGATATCACAATACTGCTATCAGATTAGCCCGTAATTCCGGCGTATGTCTCGAATATATTATGAGAATTAATTACTTTAACAGCTGTTTCTTCTATTGTCGCAGTAGGTATCTTGATTCTTGATATAGGGAAAACAATTTTAATTTGACGATTAGAGTACAGAAAGGTAGGCATTATTCGGGGTCACCACAAACTATTTTAAGTCTCAGTTTCATGATCCAAAGGATTGTTTCTACCAATAATAAATAACTATGAACGAAAGTATCTATCTATGACAAGTTCAGTTTTAATGCAGCAGTTTCCAACCTAATATCCACTATAGCCGATTTGCAGCCATCTACGGTTTATAACTTTGGTTCTACGCTTGGTTGACTTTGACATTTCTCTTTTCAACACTGAAATGGAACCAAAAGTCATTCGCTAGAAAGTAATTTGGTTTAACCAGAAATCGTCAAAATCATATACCTAACCTAAAATGTCATTGTCTAAGTACTTCTTGGGAAATAACACCACAGTTAAGAAAATTGCCGTGTATTCCAAATGTTTCGGGGTCTAGATCATATGCGACTTTGTTATAAGATAGTACATTCGCCAAAAATGCGACCAAAGAATTTTGTTGATTCAGTGATCCCATTAAAACCATAAGATAAAATCTAGGAAAAACCTTATGAACTATCCCGATATTGGGTTGTTCACAAGGACATGACCATTAGCAATTTCTTCCTTAATCATCAGCAAACAGGAAGAACTGAATTGTACGGAGGTAGTAGCGATACAATCGTTTTCATTTAACAAATATAAGCAACTCTTTTAGTTTTCTTTTGATGTTGTGTTCTTCTTTGTGTAATATAACTGAATTTTGAAACTGTATTTTTTGACCAAGGTCCCAAGCATGTTCAGACATTTTGGATTTTTCAAATTATCGTTATTTATGAAATTTTTGTGTTCGTTTATTCGAACATGTAGAGGTCTAGAGGTTTCTCCAATATAGAATTTATTACAGTCACAAGGGATTTTATAAATGCATTTTTTGTATTTTCAGATGTGTTATTTGGTTTGGTTATTGGTATAATTGATGATGTTTTGATATTATATCTGTTTCCCACTTCTGATAGACCCTGTATGCATGGTATAGTTATTGTATTAATGTGATTATCTTGGGAGTCAGTGTTGCTTGGTGAAGTTTGATGTTGGTTGTTAGGGATTGTTTGGTATTCGATTTTGTTTAACTCGTTATTAATAAATTTATTTGGGTAATGATTGGCAGAAAGTACAGTTTTTATAAACGTTTTTTCTTCATTGAATTTATGGACGTTAGAACAGTTGGTTTTTGTACTGTCATATAGAGATTTGATGATACCTGTTTTTACTGAATTTGGATGATTAGAGTTAAACTATCTCAACTTTAACTTGTAATACCGCCTCCCTTAGGTCACCAACTGTCTCACACGTTCTTTTGTATACTTTGTTTTTTAGCGCACCCCATGAATAGAAGTCTATAACTACCAAATCGGGAGACCGGGGTGGCCATTCTCGTGGGCTATTTCTTCCTATCCAAGAGTTTGGATAGATATTATCTAAGTGTTGTCTTACTAATAACGAATTATGAGCAGGTGCCATCATGTTGGAACCACTCAATTTCTAAACGAGTTCTCAAATTCAAATTATGCAAGATGTCTTGAAAAGTGTATTACAAGAAATGCAAGTAGCGCTTCCCAGTAAGTAATTTGTCATAGATAAAAGGCCACAGAATAGTAGACTCTATGAAACCACATCAAACATTAAAACAAAACGTTATCTGGGGTCGTCTTTGTTCTACATGGAAAGGGTTTTCTTTAGCCCAGATATGCTCATTGTGTCTATTGAACATACCGCAGTTAGTAAATCTAGTTTCATCTGACCATAACACCTTTAATGGAAACTGTGGATTGTCAAGGCACATGTCTCTAAACCATGTACAAAACAATATACGTTTATGTTCATCACCAGCATGCAAATTTTGAGAAACTGAAAGTTTGTAGGGGTCGAACTTGTGCGCTTTCAGTACCTTAACTGCAGTTCGTTCAGATGTGCCAGCTTCTGCCGCAATCTCACGAGTTGAGATAGATGGATTTTGATTTACCATTGCCAAAACATTTATTTGTGCTGCTTCGTTAATTTGATTTGGTGGTTTAGTAAAAGATCCATATTTGCATAAAGCTTCTTAAATATACATAGAGCAGTTTGACGACTATTAAAATATCTATGAAAGTAATCCTCAGCTGCACGAACCGAATTTTTATGGCATATGATATAACATTCACCATATTCAGTTTTTCTTCGTTAGAATATTGCAGTTTATCACGAAAACTTGTCAATATCGACTGTCAGTTCAGCACTACTAATGGAATTACTCTCAAACGAGGAAAGGTCAAAGTGAAAACTATCTTTTTCATGGCTACCTACGTTTAAAGTGAAAATAAGAGAGAAAAGCATCCTTAACTCCGATATTTTTATGAATAACTATATCGAGTATTATATCGTTGAAAATATCTAAAAATATCCGTCTTTTGAGGTCATAGCCAACTATGGTTTCCATTCATATTTACACTTTTTTTATTAAATCAAAAACAAAGGAGCTAGAGGGATTTAACTAAATCGACAGAATTCTTTTTCTCAAAATATCTAGTAAGCCATGACTTTTTACAAAAATCCGAAAGTGTCATTAAATTATGCCAGTAAAACTGCAAATCTTTCCCAATTTAACCATTGCTCTATCTCCGCTAGTTTCCGAGATCCCCATACTGATCATCAAAAAAAAAACACACTGTATAAAAATGGCACCAAGGAATATGTAACTAGAATGACATTCCACTTACTCTAATGTACTCGTATTTAAAGCAAATCATTTTGATATTATTCTTTTACTTACTTCCTTATTACTTATTAAAATTTAATTCAAAAACCCCTTGTATGAGTGGATTTACCAGACTTACATAAATAGAGAATAGAATGTAGCTATAGCTTTTTGCTGCAAGAGAAATACAACCACGACTATTCTTTAGAGAATTTGGCTCCGATTCAAAGAGTTCTATATATTTTTGTTTTTATCTACAATGCACTCAATAACGTTGATATATTTATAACGCTTATTCCCTTTTTCAGATACTTCGGGTTTTAATAAATTCATTCATCCTGTATGCCAAATATTTCATATAAATTTATCTATATACAGTAATTTCAAATTATATAAATCATTCCATTCGCATTAAAATTAATAGCAATAAACTTCGTTGTTGATAAATCTCTGCTCTTAATTCTGAATTATGGTTAACAAATTTAAACTAACAAATGTCTGCTTCGTTTTGTGACCCGTGAAATTTAAATTAATTCCGCCGTCAAACCTTTTTGTTACTTTTAATCAATATCCAGGCTCTTGCTAGAAATTCCATTCAATTAACTCCGAGTTTGCATGCCATTGATTTATTCACGGGCTAAAGAAATAGAGATCGCAATGCAGGCCTATTGATTTGGGTCCCAAGTTTGCATAATTAATCCTTCAAGATTTACCTATTTTATAACGACGTTTATACGTATAGACGAGACCCACAATGAATATTCATTTTTTTACAATTAAGACATTACTAATGATCGATTAGTTGTTAGCTATTGTTAGACACATTGAAAACCGACGAATGACTAAAAATGCAAGACTTCAGTCATTCACATCAACCATATTTTTGACGTACGTTAGTTTTTCGCGATTTCCATCTTCCATGGGTAGCGCAATTGACGATAGGTCACTGATAGAAACGATATATAGTCTTGTGTTCAAAAGCGTGAAGTCTCGAATGGCTAGAAACTGATAATATTCTGATATAGGCCAGAGTTATGTTTCATTTCCTACATTCAGAAGAGCAAGGACGAGTTCTTCCAATTCTGAATGGTTTCTTAGTTTAGAAAGGGTTTTCAATGCTATACAGTTGGATATCTAAGTACTTCTTGGGAAATAACACCACAATTTAAAGAAAATTGTTGTCTGTTCCAAACGTTTCGGGGTCTAGGTCAGACCCCGATGTCAATGGTTAAGAAACTATGGATAAAAAGGGCACAATTCTAAGATGTAAATAAAAATAATACACATAGTCAAATATTTTCATTTAAATCTTAGAATTGTGCCTTTTTATCCATAGTTTCTTAACCACTGATAACGGGGTCTGACCTAGGCCCCGAAAACTTTGGAATATACAGCAATTTTCTTAAATTGTGGTGTTATTTTATAAAAAGTACTTAGACATTGAAAAATATGCCACAAATATCGTTCAAAAAACAACTATTCAGTTGGGTCTGATTTGAGCAAACAAAAACAAGTAACTATTTGTTTTTTAATTTTATTTCTCATAATGAGTAAACAGTTTCAACTTTTTATATTCAACTCATTGTAAAATGTATTATTTCCTTTTAGAACACAGTCACTACACACACATACAGTACAAACAATTATAAAGGGTGGTTAATTTTTAAATTTTTAATAAAATAAACAAATTATTTGAGAATGATCAAATATTTTATTTCAAATGATAATACAATTGTTTCGGTTTAATAATGGATAACAATATCGTGTAAGTGATCACTTGCTGCTGTACGACAAGCTTCTAATCTTTGGCCAAGATATTCGATAACTTTCTGGCATAACTGCGGTTCAATTACTTGAAAATAGAACCTTTCCTTAAATTATTACTATATTAGGTAGACATATTTTACCAGTAGGTATGCAGTAATACTTGTTTCGTTTCAGAAATGTCAATGAGCATACGTCACTAAAAGAAATCTAATTTCAATTTGCGAAATTTGTAAAACTAAATATGGCCCATTATATATAGTACACCAATCACCGTCCTCTGAAAACCAGGTTTCCAATTATTCATCAAAGCGGAGAAAAAGAGTTTTGACTACTGATTTGAGAAACTCAAATAGCGAAGAGTTATTCAGATCTACTGGTGTAATCAAATGCGACATCCCAACTCAGAATCATCCACAACTTGAAATGGAGGACTGTGAATTGCCAATGGTGCAGAAGGAGCTGGTGTAGTTAAAAGGACACCCAGAACTCATCTCTCTGAAGTTAAATTAGGGTCCTTTGGATGGATGTCCTTCATTATAACAATGTTTAAATACTAGTCAAAACATTCTTTCTAGGCTCAGCCCAAATAAGTAGTGCAATATTTTAGAATGGTAGATTCCTCACAAACTTAACAATAATGCTAGAATTGTTAGCATTTTTTCAACATGGTATGAGCTACACCATTTAACCGAGTATCGAGTTGAGAGCTCTGATTGGTGGGCTAAAATGTTCTTCGTTTAAATTCGTCGAGGCTCGACAAGTCTCAAATCAGTGTCGGGTCGGGCTGTTTGATGAGTCGTGAAAGCACTAAGCAGCCATCAAAACTGTCGATGGCCCTGCAGGAGGAATGATATATTTAGAGAAAGGTATATATGAGGTACTAGATCGAATTTTGTAAGAAATTGTTAAGAGAGCTTAAAAACAAGAAAAATATATGTGTCGAAAATATTGTATACAAGAATAACAACCCTGATGAAACAAATCCTGTTATAATTGTGCATTCGTTTGATTATCTTTCCATAACTTTAATACAAGCTGAGGGTGATACCAGAAGGAAACATCGTTGTATGAAGAGAAAAAAAAATAGTTAAGATTTTTGTTGTTTTTGAACAATTCCTTAGTGTTAAATATGTCACTCTGTCATAACTTTTCATCACTACATTACTCATTAAAGTTTTTACAGATCCAACATCTTCGTTATTTAGGATGTATATTAGTCTCAATTTCTCTCTAGACCACAGACGTAATAATGCCTTCCATAATGCCACCAAAATTATAATCGTATGTAAGATATTCCCAAAGAAACATGGCATAAATTACACCCACAAGACCAGAATAAAACTGACCTCATTGTCTAGGAATTTGGCAACAAGATTGATAACAACTTGTTGGAAGAGAATTTCTTCCGGTAAATTATTTTTTTAATGGAATTCAACTAGAGTTATATTTTGCATTAATTTATTTTAAAAGGTCATAATAATTAGAGTATAGATGATTTTTGAAAGCGAAATTTGATTTACAAACTTTCACGTAACTTGTAATGTCACAAAAAAATGTACACAATTTAGTAGTAGGTATGTTTATAAAACACTGATTTCTCTACAAGCGAGCAGTTTTGATGGGAAAAAACAAACAACTTTGAATTTGAATACAATTTAATAATTAAGTATAGAATTGTATTGTATGAAATATTAAAAATATGCCAAAATTAGAATTCCAGAAATGTTCCTAATCAGAAAAAGTGGACGACAACTGTTAAATTTAGTTCTACTAATGAATTAAATGTGCATCTTTGAAGTGTAAATATAGGGCGAAGTAAAATTACAGCTATACAAGTGCGTTCAAAAATCTTACAAATAAAAGTGATATTGAGTGGTACATAAGCATATATAGGATGGTTGAAAATACAAAGTGGAATAGAATTAAAATTATACAGGGTGGTTCAAAAAATGATGTATTTGGTGGCACATAGGTAGTTGGGTATACAAGGCGGTTGGAATAAGAATGAAGTAAAACCGTAGTTGTACAGAGTGAATCAAAAAAATTAAAAAATGTATTAAATAAGGATATGCAGTAAGGATATTTGAGTTATACGCCGGAGGGTTGATGTTAGAAGCAATAGCATATATAGGATGGTTGAAATATAAGGTGGAGTGGAATTATAGTTATACAGGGTAACTGAAAATGTTATATAGTGTGGAACTTGAGTAGTTGCTTACACTTGACATATGGGGCGAAGTAAAATTATAAGTATACAGGGAGATTTAAACAATAGGAAAATAGAAACAGTCGATAGTGTGGATAGCAATAATACTTATACAAGGCGTTGCAAATCGGGTGGGATTGAATTATAGTTGTACACTATGGTTCAGAAAATGATAGACAAATAATGTATATTGGGTGACCAATAAATACTTGGTGGTTGCACTTATAGAAAGTAATAAAACAAATAAAAAAGTTAAAAAATATGTGAATAATATAGAAACAAATTCAAATTAGAGTGGGAGAGAAAAACAGAGAGAAAGGAAAAAACAGAGAAGAATACGCTAAAATAATCAATAGAATTGTACCTTAAATCAGGTAAAAAAAGAATATGTGGGAAAATAGTTATTGATTGCACACGATTTCTAATAAATTTAACCCAAGCAAAGTCGGTTCTTTATTTAATATAAATTTTTTAAACACTGTTTAATCAGTATAGGAAAATCTTTCACCCGGTAAACTGTTTTAGCTTCATACAATAATTGACATAAAATAGTCAAAAATAGTTAACACTAATTTCAACTCATTATCTGGACCAGCAATCATGACTAGTGATCATACTACTCCAAACATATTACTGCCCATTTTTTTAAATATGGAAAAATAGCCACTAGAAAAAAGATCAGAATATTTGAGCTTTCAAACGGCAAAAGAAACAATTATGCTACAGGTAAAAAAGTACCCTAAAATTTTTTATGCAACTGTTAAAAACTTTTTTCATTACAATTTTTTATACCCAACCAACCCAATAACCATCCCATTGAAATTGTGTCCACAAAATAGAAATGACGTATAAAAAAGTGACAACAGCTATTTCATCGATCAATAAAATGTAAATGAAGGTAATAAAAATTAAACAGCTAAATACTGTTAATTCGCCACACCCCACTTCATAAAAAGGAAATTCGCATTTAATATTAGATATGCATAAGGATTGCAAATTTGCCTTATTGATTTTGTCAAAATCACAGCACATGCGTTTTGATATTTTAGCGCGGGTAAAGAAATATTTTGGTCACTATGGCGACAATCAATTCTTGACAAATTTCTACAAAAAAAATATTGAAACGTTTGTACAGTATTAATATGTAAATAACACCTGTTACTTCTTTGGTAATTGTAACGATACAATTAGTTATATTTTTTTTATTAGCAGATTTCTTTCCAAAACGTTGATTGTGGTTTTGCAAACAAACAAGAGTTCAAAAAACGCGTAAGTTGTCATCACTAACGGATGGTTTTGGTTAACCGTTTTAATGAATTATAATGTTTAATTCTGGGAGTGGCGATTAAAGTTGTTCACTTTGAACGAACGAAATGAGTTATTTTGCGTTATTCTTCCACCGCGAATTCAACAAACTCATAAAGCACAACTAATACTCACCGTATTTTGAAAAATGCTGTTTACGTGTTTCATTTCGATAACATTCGATTAAAAATGCGTTTTCAGTTCCAACAACATTAACTGAAAATGTTTTCAATTTAAAGAGAGCAAACACGACACCACCACATTTCACTGTGTTCCAATACCAACTGTCGTTTGGTAGTTCCCTGCTCGGAGAGAGCTGTACACACAAGCTGGGCCAGAAACCATTAACATAAATTATTATTATAGGAGACAGTTAATATTGGGTCATAAACCTTACCGGGTTTTGAGACTCGGGGACAGAAAAGGTCTTTGAAAATGTATTGGGTATACAAAATTTCTGCAAGACAGTTTCAAAGAATTTATTGAAAAATATACCTGAACCACTTTTGTTGAGTTCGTCGAGCTTTTTTAAGTTTAAGCATTTCTTCCTACGTTTACTTCTAACTCTATATAAGTTGTTGTTAATAAGTGATATTTATCAATATTCATTAAATACTAATTTAAATTTTAAATGGCATTCAAATTATCAAGGTTGATGGCAAAATATACTAAAATCGTACTTTATTTACAAAACGGACACATTAAAAATGTTCTATTATATGGCTATTTTTAATATTTCGTTAATTGTAGATGTTCATAAATTTATAAATACATTAAAAATAACAAAAACTGTGTTCAATGAAACTAACTTAACTAAAAAGCATGAAATAATTTTTTACTGCAAAAATTTAATACTTTTATTTTATTTTCATTTTCATTTCAGCTTGTAACGGACGGAAAAAGTATTGATTTTTTGCAGGAAAAAATATTTTATACTTTTTAGTTACATTTTTGAACCAGGTTTTCGTTTTTTTGCAATATTTCGTTATGTAATGGCTTATTTAAATGCAGTTTTGAGTATAATATTAATTTGAAGCTGCTAGACAATGTTACTTGTTCCTTCAAGTTTCCTTGGACTTACATCGTGTTCAAATTTAATTAACTTTATATAGAGGTATTTTACTCCCAAGCAACATTTATTATTTTGACCAACCTCGTTTACTGTAGGATAGAATAGAGTAACTTATTTTCTAAATATGTATTTGTATTAAAAAGTTTTGCATATGATTCCAAATTAGCTGGATGCAATATATTGTAGACGATTTGAGTATCATCTTTTTTTAGGTCTGTTAATTATATGGACATTCATTTAATAGTCTCCTTTCTGCAGAATCTTGTAATACATCATTATAGAGTTTTAAGTTGATTATATCATAATTGGACACAGTTTTCAATTCTAAAAAATTTTGTTTGATAACTATTTCAGTTATTATTAAAAATAAAGGTATTTCACTTTTAAACAAAATTTATATTCTTTGTCAAACCTAGCATACGATTTGAAATAATGATATGAATAATTAGTGATTTGGCATACTTAAATGCATTTTGTAGTTCTAATTACTTCTGTTTGATAAGAATTCATATTTGCTGAGAAACCTCGTATACAGTTAAAAAAATGGCATGTTATGCTTACAGTATACGTTTTAGACCATGCAAATCTATTTATGAAGAATAACTTTTTCTGTTACTATTTATTCATACAAAAAAATTCGTTTGATTTATGAAGACACACTTTATATGCAGACCGATTGAGACTGTTCACCTTGAAGTTGATTAACTGACATTTATGTTTTGATTAATCTAATTTCTTTCTAATTTATTTTACCCCAAGTTCTGAACAGAAACATTTCCATATTTTTGTAATACGAGCACCTCCACCAAAACTTACTATATGTATAAGAAAGCCGGTAAAAAAGTCTTATTAACACACTCTATATACAGGATGATTGATTGAAGTTGATTATCTGATCAAAGCTATATAAGAAAGGTGGTAAAAATGTTTTTGGCGATTTTCTAAAAAGCGAGACAAGATATATCTTTGAAAGAAAACATGGGATCACTTAGGGATCCCCCCGAACAAAATTCAGTGCAAACGGTCGAAATTGAGACGCTTTCCAGAAATCACTGGACTACCAAAGAAAAACACTTATAGACGAATTGTAGTCGGTTAAAAATTATTAAATTTGTAAAGAATTCGATATAAGCATGAAGATTTATTGTAATGTTCCTAAAAACTGAACGTGTTAAAGATTTGTTGTAAACAATATATGCAATGGTACACTATCAAAAAAATTAGTATATTTGAATTGTACTAATATTAACAATAGTAACTAAAGGAAAATGTTTATTTCAGCTGTTGAGGAGGCTAAGATTCTAATGTGAATTAACATTATAAATTGAGTTTTATAACACTGTTGGACTTGAATATGTTATAGTTCAACAAAAATGTAAATTATTAAGATTAACATATAATAAGTTTTGATGCCAATATGTTTTATTGTTCATATTTTGAAACAAAAACTTCATATCGATCACCTCACGTATACAGTCAAGAACGGGCAAAATAGCTAGTTAAATAGTGATTTTCGCAAAATAGTCTCAACATCGACACTAATAAATGACATGAATAGTTAACTTGGAGAGTAGATGTTAAAGAGAAGAATAGGTAAGGAATTATTCTCTTCGAGGTGTCATTCCTTTGTACGCAAGACAATATATATTATATATAAATATAATATATATTGTTTCTGGTCGGGAACATTCATCAGTTACGCTTCTCACAATTGAATGTCCTCTCGAACACTTCTTTATGCATTTTATGCATTTCGTTAAATTTGAAGACGCGAGATGTAAGACCGACATCTAGGATTTTCAAGAGAATCAGTACACAGAGGTTCCGAATCTGGAGCCGTTCCGTGTAATTGCTGTTCTCCCTTAACTCTTAAAATTTTCAAGTTACTTCACCTGTCAGAGATATTGAATACTCTTACCTTTGTACAAAGGAATGACACCTCGAAGAGAGTATTCAATATCTCTGACAGGTGAAGTAACCTGAAAATTTTATCGTGACATTCTGTCCTGGGAGTTAAGGGAGAACAGCAATTACACGGAACGGCTCCAGATTCGGAACCTCTGTGTACTGATTCTCTTGAAAACCCTAGATGTCGGTCTTACATCTCGCGTCTTCAAAGGTAAGGAATTAGTTGGAGCATGAGCGGAATAGATAAGGAAGAATCTTCTCGTGCATAAAATGTGCACATGAAGTTGGGCAAATAAACAAATATAATAGCAAACTAATATGCAATGACAACAAATCACTTTTAAAAAAATAAATTATAAATAACATCTAAATTTTAAGTAGAAATTGAATTACAATTAATGACAATTTTTAATTCTTAACAGAATGGTGATAATAATTCGTTTTTCTCATACATATGTGAAGACGAAAGAAACACATAGAAGGCTAGAGGAAGGAAAAGCATTTCCTTAAAAAATGCAAGGAAAAATGGGCATCAAAATGGACGGAACCACAGCTAGCAGTTAAACTGAAACCAAATAATGCATATGCACAATATAATCATTTTCCATAAAAATTAATAAAAACGTATGCTCACTCGTCTTTTAGAAACATATATAAGATTATAACATAATAAGATACTACGTGATTAATTAAATTTTACAATTTCTGGTACAATGAATGAAAGTATTTATTCTTTCATATATTAAATTTAAATCAATCTATACATATACAGGGTGTTACTAAATTCGACCGTCAATTTTTTAACACAGAAGGTGCTTTTTTATAGATTGATTTTGAGCTAGGGACATGGATTCTTGAAGAGCATAGTTATAGGTTGGTGTTAAATCATTACATTTCAACTTCATAATGTGTATAATTCAAAATATCTTTTTTTTCCTGCATTTTGGTGTAAACAATTTTTAAAAAAAGTGAACCAGTGGCGCGCTATTAGGGGTTAGGACTTCCTTTTATCCATGATTGGACTGAATATGTATTTTTCAATTCCCTGATCATTTTTAATATATAACGTAATTACCTTTCAATGCAGCTAAAATGATTAATTTTAAAAATACTTGCTTCTAAATAAATATCTACAAGTATTTAAAATATACAGTTTTAAACAGAGGCGTACCAAAATTGGGGCGATGGGGGCGATCAAAGTTAGTGAGTTTAAAACGAAAAAGGAGGAACCTTAAATCCAAGATCATGGAGGAAAGTTAATTATATAAATGCAAATAGAGTATTTTTAATGCAATTGCACAAAGATTACGATGTATTCAAAAACGTAGAATAGCCCCCTGAAGCACTAAATCGCCTCCCCCTTGCAGCCCTTGGGTCCTTCCTTGGTTTCAAAATAGTAATTAAATTAAACCCATTAGTACAAAATAGATTTTTGTTTGAACGAATTGTAGAAAGTTGGTTTTGAAAGAACAAATGTTACATGCCTAAAAATCTCTCAATGGTGAAGTATTAAAATCTAGAAAGTTTACAGTAAATTTGGGTTTACAAATTGGTATATGATATGTCACAAACATGGAAATCTCATAGGAAAAGGTATTTAATTCTAGAACCAGTCACGTTTAGGATGTAAAGACTCCTCACTCTATTCGCGAACGAGGATATTAACTAAAATTTTCAGAGGGATGGTTGAAGATTGCTTTCTTAATACCAAACGAATTAAATTTTATACAATTTAGGGAGTAACTATTAAGTGAATAGTAGGATAATATATCCTTAACTATGAGGATTAGGTATGCACCTCATATGACTTCTGTACGATGAGGCATTTGTTAAGATCTTTTAGAGAAAAATGGTAGGGTCTAGGATCATTTTGCTCTCCAAGGCCACTTAATATAAATCATATCGACTTTTTTTGACTAGGTCTATATGAAGTCTTTATTCTTGCAAACCATCTTCAAAAGTGAAGAAGATCGATTAGCTAGAATTTAAGCTGTAGCAGAACACATCAAATCAAGTCTGAAGTTTGACAATACTATTTAGAATGTGCTTGCAAATAGTTGGAAAAACTTCTAAAATCTACTTTGTTATCGTTGGAAAGTTTTGAATAAGTTAAACATAGATGATATTATTGTTGCCATACAACTGTTAGAACCCAATTTTGATTTGATAGTTTGTGCCCCGTTCAGTTTATTTAAGTTGCAGGAATTAGTCTCGGAAATTAGTCATATCATGATAACAGCAATTCGTATTTCTCACTGTCAGAAAAATTACGTTATAAATAACGTAAATAATTGCTGACTTTGCTTTAGAATCATACATCTGCAAATGTAGTGGGATTTTAGGACAAATAAACATTTATTAGACTGGTGTAAAACATAGGTAGGTAAAAGTTGCCATTTTTTTAAGTTCGTTTATGTCAATTATTACATTGTAGGGAGAATTTCAGCCACCAAATGTGAAAAAATGTATTTAAGGGTGTTTTTGAAAACCCTGTATTATAAAACCACCTAAATTATGACATACCAATATCCTCACATATTCGCAAATGAAAAAACAAGCAATGTGAAGTAACACTGTATCTTAAAAAACAGCCACACTTTATGCATCTGCTACGGATCTACATGAGAACATACAGGAAGAGAGAGATATATTTATCTAATAACGGCCATTATAAAAAAGGCGGCGTTGAATTTGATTCCCTGTCAGCGAAAGTCCTGGACCGGGATCACTATGCTGACAGCTGCATGAAAGGTCCAGTGACGTCATCAACAAAACATATTGAAAGCTGTTCTTGAATCGGCAAGGCACAAGTTCGTGATATATGGGAAGCAATTGTGAACCCAAAGTGTTAGGGCTTTAAGTTCTATTTTAGCAAGGCGCTTGTTTTCTTCTAATATTTTGCTGTAGCCGACCGTCAACAAAAGGCACATCACAATGGGCCATTTTAATGTAGGACATCGACGGTTACGCTGGATAAAATGTTTTAAAATTGAGCAATATTGCAACTTTTACCTGAGATAAGGTATATAATTCTTAACGGCATCATTTTAGGTTGGAAAATTTGAGATTACAAATTATAGGGACTTTTTCATTATAATGAAGCTCACCAAAACATTAGGGGCTACTAATATTATTGTATTTTCATATTTAAATTATTTTTTTGGAATCAATTGATTCTAGGTTCTGTAGGTATTTTTACCAGCTTTTATTTATGTTACTTTGTTTATTAGTCTTAGTTTGTCATCCCGTTTAGAACTTGTTTGTATAGTTGTATAGTAGGTACCTACTTTTTATTTATTTATTTATCAGAATGTTTACAATACTTATACATTGGGTATAATATAATAAACCCTGCAGAGGTAAACTCAGTTACCTGTTCGCAGGTCTAATAATCTTAACACTAACCTTAATGATAATTTCCTATAAAATCTTAGTACTAATATCCTACAAATTTAGTGTTGTTGAAATAATTATGTGATACTAATATATATACTTTAAAGAATTAGAAATTATACCGATTTCTCCCAATATAATTTATTTGCTGCTATCCTGCTATTTGAAATTTTAAATATTAGCCAAGATCCATGGTTTTATTTTCTTTTTGACAGTGTTAAGGTTTTTTAGAGTTTTCAAATCATTTGGTAGGCTGTTGAAAACACTAATAGCTTTAACATAACTATTTTTACTGCTTATAGTTTTATTTCTTTTTGGAATCATAATACTTCTATTTCTTGTAGAACTGTTGGATTTTATAAATTTATTTTTAAACGTGTCATAATAGAATTTAAGAGACTCAAAGGCAAAGATTTGTTTCAGGTTTAGTGTTTTTTTTTTCGATAAAAGTTTTTTTTATATATAATTTTCAGGAGTTTATTTTGTAAACGCTGTAATAAAATTTGTTTAGTTGAATAAATCCCTCCCCAAGCTATGTTACCATAGCAGATAATACTATGAAAAAGTGCATAGTATATCATTATCAGCGAGTCTCTCAACATAATTTTGGCCATTTTCCGAAATATAAAGACTAAGTATTTTGTTTTATTTATTAAATATTCAACATGCGTGTCCCATCTCATTCTATAGTCAAAACACATTCCTAAGTATTTACAACTTTCTACCCTTCTTATTTTTTTGGTATTTATCTTAATATTTATATGGCGGGGAACACTATTGCAGTAGTTTCCGAATGCCATGGAATCCGTTTTATCAACATTTAGAGACAATTTGTTTAAGGCAAGCCATTTATTTATCAAATTAAGGTAGTAATTCATTTGCGTTTCAACTGCATTCCATGTTTTTCCTGTTGATATCACAGCCGTATAATTAGCAAAAGATAATATAATTCCCTCCTTATTTGAGTTATAATATTTGCAACAATTGATGTGGATGTTTAAATTTAATAAATAGGGATGCTATAGTAAAGATCAAACCATTAAAATTTGGCAAAGTTCGGTGAATGTTTTTTCATGTGAACATTTTTTGTAATATTGCAGTCGTTTTTGTATTTTTTAAGATGTACCAAAAAAACAAACTGTTTGATGGGATTGAAAATTAGTAATGTTAAAATATTAGATTACATATACGCCTAATGTATCGCTAGCTAAGTGAATTTGAAAGAGGTCAAATTATTGGTTTACGTAGATGGGTTTTTCATTTCGAGAAATCCCAAACCGCAAGAACAGAAATCCAACCACAACTCGAAAAATGGCTGATGGGTGGTTAAGAGAACAAGTTGCCTTGTAAGTGTCTAAATGGTTTAATTGTTGAAAAGGTTCCTCTGTATCTTCTCCCCACTATTCTTATGGAAAATTGTAGACCAATAGTCTCCATGAACTCAAACTATGAATGTCTTTTGTTTTCGAGATAAAGTCCCCCAAAGTTGAATTTTTTATCCAATATGAGATATATCGAGAATGTGGCTTTCACCTAATTTTTGAAACCTTGCCATTTAATAGTTCTAAAATTGTGGATCAAAATTTTCCATGGGTTCAAACTCTGAAATGCTTTTGTTTACGAGATACAGCTCCCAAAAGATGTTTTTTACACTTTATGAGGTACAGCAGGAATGTGTATTTCAGCTAAATTTTTTGATATTTGATAATTCTGTACTTGTGGATCAAAAGTCTCCATCTCTTATATCATATAGAGCCCCGTTCCCCCTCCCAAAGCTGTATTTTTTAATTAACTTTGGCGAGCTGTATCTCGAAAACAAAACACTTTTAGAGGTAGAGCCCATTAAGACTTTTGATCCAAAAGTTTAGAACTATTAAACAGCAAAGTTTCAAAAAAAAATGCCAAAATCCACTTTTTTTGCTATACCACATAAGTGGTAAAGAAATCAACTTAGGGGAATGTACCTCGAAAACAAAAGACGTTCAGAGTTTGATGAACAGGCAAAATAATTCAAGACTTTCTTAACAATCTTTTCGGAATTAAAAAAATTAACCGAAAACAGTTTTCCATAAGAATAGTGCGGGGCCTTTAGACAAATCTATGTAGCTCATCAATTACTAATTGCTCTGTTTTACTCTATATATGTGAAATTTAAGTCACATCTTATGCGCGTCATGCTGCAAGGTACTGAATTCTCGACCACATTCGTTGTTTGGAATGTTAAATAACTAATAAATCAATAAATAATACAACACATATTTCAAATTTGAATTTAAAATTGACTAATTCATAAATATAAACCAAAATGGGAAGCAGTGCTTGCATTATAAGAATGTCATTTTCTGTAAGATGACTGGCAACCAACATTGCAGCTGAAAAGAAGAAATCAGTTCGTTTAGAGACGGTATTGAAGTGTTTTTGTAACATCTGAAAGCGTTTGTTATAATTTCTATGCAACTTTTTTACTGAAGCACATCTGGAACAAATATTAGAAGTACATTCTTTGATGAAAATCTTTTGTACAGGTAGCGATAATGACAATTTTTTCTCCAATGAAGGATGAAGCAATAAATTTCTAATAATATTTTCGCAGATCACAGTCTATTTAAAAAAACTTCAATCATTCAATATTAAGCCTATATTAACTCTTAAGAATATATAAAATTTAAGCGTTTGTGATATCGACCACATGTTCTCTGTGTTTCTTTACAAACTAATTATTTATAGTAACCACATATTTGAACCACATTTGAAATTCTAAGTTTTACTCTAAGCCTTAACAATTTGAACCAGGCTACCATCAAAGATATTCTCGCTTTACTGTGTCGAATCACTAGATGTGAGTAATTCTTGTTTGAATAATCTCAAACAATTATAATAGACTCTTTGAACCAAAATGTTAGGATATGCCGGTACAATATTTGTATTCATACCTCAACTCTGGATCTGTCAACATGTTGGAGAAAAATATCAACTTCTTCCAGGCTTTTGTTGCATTTCTCCATAAGTTTTGGTGATGAAAATATCTAACCGTTTATAATCGAATCAATGATGCAAAATCCTATGTTGGGTCTGCACCATTTTTGTGGTCAAACATCAACGTTCTGTCTGTCACAGAGTTGATCAAAGAAGTCAACTTCAACCATATTTTTGTTGTATTTCTCTATAAATCTTATTAGGTGAAAACGTTCATAAGGGAATCATTGATGCAAAATTCTTAACATTTGTTCAGTACCATTTTTGTGTTCAAACCTCAAAACTGTGTCTGTCAACGATATCAACTTCTCTCATCCTTTTGTTGTTATTCTTTATAAGTTTTGTATTGAGCATTTCTAAACGTTCGTATTCGACTCAATGATGCAAAATCCTACGATAAGTCAGCACAATTTTTGTGTTCAAACTTCAAAGCTGTATCTGTCACAGATTTGAGCAAAGATATCAAGTTCTCCCGTTCTTTTGTTATATTTCGCTATAAGATCTGTCTGTTGAAAATTTCAAAGCGTTCATAATCGCATCAAGGATGCAAATTCCTACGATAAGTCAGCACAATTTTTGTGTTCAAACTTCAGAGCTGTATCTGTCACAGGTTTGAGCTAAGATATCAATTTCTACCGTTCTTTAGTTGTATTTCTCTATAAGATTTATTTGTTGAAAATTTCCAAGCGTTTATAATCGAATCAGTGATGCAAACTCCTACGATAAGTCAGCACAATTTTTGTGTTCAAACTTCATAAGTGTGTCTGTCACAGGATTAAGCAAAGATATCAACTTCTCCCGTTCTTTTGTTGTATTTCTCTATAAGATTTATCCTTTGAAAATTTCCAGCCGTTCATAATCGAATCAGTGATGCAAACTCCTAAAATAAGTCAGCACAATTTTTGTGTTCAAACTTAAAAGCTGTGTCTGTCACAGGGTTGAGCAAAGATATGAACTTCACCCGTTCTTTTGTTGTATTTCTCTATAAGATTTACCTTTTGAAACTTTCCAAGCGTTCATAATCGAATCATTGATGCAAAATCCTATGATGGGTCAGCACAATTTTTGTGTTCAAATATCAAGGCTGTGTTTTTCACTGGGTTGAACAAAGATATCAACTTCATCCATTCTTTTGTTGTATTTCTCTATAAGTATAGCTTTGAAAATTTACAAGCGTTCATTATCGAATCATTGATGCAAAATATTATCATAGGTCAGCAACATTTTTGTGTTCAAACCTCAGAGCTGTGTCTGTCACATGTTTGAACAGATATATTAACTTCTTCCATTCTTTTGTTGTATTTCTCTATAAGTTTTGTGTGTACAAAAGCGTTCATAATCGAATCATTAATGCAAAATCCTACGATGGGTCAGCACAATTTTTGTGTTCAAATCGCAAAGCTGTGTCTGTCCCAGGGTTGAGCAAAGTTATCAACTGCTCCCATGCTTTTGTTGTATTTCTCAGATTTATCTATTGAAAATCTCCAAGCCTTCATAATCGAATCATTCATGCAAAATTCTACGATAGGTCAGCACTAAATCTGTGTTCAAACGTCAAAGCTGTGTCTGTCACAGATTTCTCTATAAGTTTTATATGGTGAAAACTCCAAGCGTTTATAATGGAATAAATCATGTAAAAGCTTACTATGGGTCAGTACCAATTTTGTATTAAAACCTCAAGTCTGTATCTGCCTCGGGGTTGAACAAAGATATATTTGTCCCATTCGGGTGTTGTACTTCTATAGGATTTCTTGTAATGAGCTGCACTAAAATGAAACCGTAATAACTAGATCACCCGAGTAACTCATACTGTGTGTAATATGCCATTTGTTGGACTTATTTAACCCGCGATTATGAGAAAAATTTGTCTAAGTGACTTAACTTTTATTGTGTTAAATGTTTGTAATATCATGTAGGTAATTGTATTTTAACTTTTTACAATATTATTTCTTATTTTTATGTTCTTGTGTGTAGTAATTAATTATATAGGTACAAACAAGGGAAAATAAAAATTTTGAAAATACCCAGAAAAGGTCGAAACCTAAAATATATTTTTTTATTATAACAAACTAAAGTATTATTGCTTCTCAATGGTTCCAGAAACTTATGAAAGATCACTAAATATTCAGATATAGTATATATACTTTTTAAAAACTGAAATATGGAAGCAAAGTTAGAGGACAAGTCAACATTTCCGTCAATTTAGGAACTTCTGTTAAAAATCTTTACAACTTATTGTCTATCAAGTTTACGAGTAAAAGTGTTAATACTTAAAAATAATTTTCAAATATTACAATGCAAGTTTGTAAATATTCATTTAACGTAGCAAACATCAAACAAAAATCACTAATTTTAAAACATTCTTGAATTTTGTTTTCTGTAATATTTCTAAGTGAAATTTCCCAAATAGTTATTAAACAGGCTTACAGTAGCGACATCGTCCATTAAATTTCCGTTAAGCTTGGCTTCCAGTATAGTGTTCTGTTAGTCAACGTCGTGAGATTGAAGCAGGTGACTGTTTAACATTCCGCATTGGTGAAAGTCAATGTAACAGAAGGTACATCAGGTTTAGCATTCGTTCGAAAGGTGGCGCACAATAAAAAGTTTATATCTTATGGTTTTTATTTATTATGTAAGTTGTACGAATAGAATCATGCAATTTATTTAATAAATCAAGACAAGCAGCGTATAAATCAGTAAACTCCTAAAATGATGAATAGAATATTAAGAAAGTAGCAAAGACTTTAGAAATTTGATTGCACTGGTCGATTTTAATAATTATTTTATTTAAAATTTAGACTTAATTAATTGTTAATTAATACTTTGCGCTGGTGTTAATTGTATAATACAGTTTCTAAGTACTTATTTAAACTTCTCTTGCAATAATTGACAAAACCACGACGTTTCTTCAGAGTCATCTCTGCACTCTTCAGGCATTTTCTTTGTACCTATTGCTTACCCTTCTCGTTAAATTACAATTAAAGCAATCGGACCGATGCTAAATAATCTTGTCTCTATGGTGCCTAAATAGCGTCCTAAGCTACTACATTACGTGATGTCAAAAGAGATTTGAATATTTTTAACACTAAACACTTAGTTGTTTCCTGTGGCATGGTTTGTCAATGTTTAAGGACTTTTTTTGGAAATAACACCACAATTCACGGAATTACTGTAAATTTCCAAACGTTTTGGGTTCTAGGTCAAAGTCGTTGTCAAGGTCAAAGAAACTATGAAGAAAGCCTTTTTTTCATAATATCTTAGCTGATTGCCGGTACCATTTTATCGTGAGCCAAAATTGGATAGTGAACATCCAAAAGTGTTGCAACTAAATCACAACAAACAACCTTTTTATAAAAGCACCTCAGAACCAGAAAGCATCATAAGGTTGGTTGGTTGGTTTGTGGCCTTCGCCAATAAGCATTTAGCCTCGAGTTAGAAGAGGTGCATAATTAAATGCGTCTGGGATAACCCATCCTCCTCTATAGTAGCAATTTCAATAAAAAACTAAATAAAAAATAATTCTTCCGGGACAGCCACTCCTGGACTTCCAGGTTAACTAAAATCTTCCTTTTTTCTTTCCCTTCTTCCTCTTAACTAGTGTCTATATATTACTAATTCACTTATACACTATTTTCACTTCATGAGCGTCTCTCACTTCTAAAAGCGTCTATTCTATACAGCTCTACTCATGCACGGAACCTTTTGAGGATTTATAATAAAACACTTAACGAACAATCACTAATTTCATATACTATTTCATGTTAAACTTTAATTCTAACTTCTTCAATCTAATTTTTAAACTTAACTAGCTATTTACATCATAAATAACTACTGTATATGTGGAGCGTCTCTGCTAGGGGAATTACTGTGGCATCCAATATGTTCGTTCCCGCAGGCAGAAGATTTCAGCGTACATAAGCGGAGTCAAATAAACACAAACGGCCAAATAATTTGGCCTTTTTATTCTTACAGTCCTATAGATCAAAAAATGCCGATATGTCAACAATGTTAACCAAAACCATACCTGAATCAAAAGATGAGCACATGCATGCTCAGGTCCAATATAAGTTGATTTTCTTCCTACATGCTATTTTATATCTTCTGCGCTTACTTTGAAGGGCAAAAATATCTCGATGAATATAGTCTCCAATGTGGGGAGACTTGTTTTTCTTTAGAAATCCAGTTTAGAACGTATTTATGTTTAGACATTTTAGCAAAATTTAATACAAAGCTATACGTGTCTACAACAAACTGCCCGCATAATTGAAGTACTAAGTATACAAAGTGAAAGAGTATCTTCAACCCTATATACACCAGGTATTCTTTACAGTTTCTAAGTAGAGGCAGATTAGATGATGCTTTGCTTCTTCACAATAAATGATGGTGTCTACTGGATCGAAACAAGATATTGTTTCACAATGCACTCTAACATTCCAAGGAAGCTCCCAAAATTTGTTTCTAACTGCCCTTGAATAACTTATTCAGTACAACCTGGAATTCTGGTTGAGAATTTCGCTTCAACATTTATGGAAGTCGTCCATGTCTTGACCGGCCTTCTAAATACATATTAATCATTTAGGAATCGACGTACGTCTTAACTCGAGATACATAAACCCAAGTTGACTAATTAGGTTAATATCCAGTATAAAATCATACTCAGTGTTCGCTACAAGAACCCTATGATCTATCTGTAGCACTATAATGACATGGCCTCACCGGTGACTGTTCTTAGTTGTTGTTGTTAATTGACCAGATTTTCGATAAGTTTAGAACTCTGGTCCCGGCAATGAACAAGCCGATGGGATTGCTCGAGAATTGATGGCGCCGTTAATGAATAAACCACAGCTACCTTGGTTAAATCCCCGGATGAATATTGTCCTCTGGCCTGGTAGAACCACATATGCTGACTGGCTGACTGTTCTTGGTAGTGGTATATTTGCTTTGGCGAACACTGGGTAGTAACCTGATCATCTCACTCTGCAGTTACGTTGAAGATGCCCTGTAAACCATGACATGTGACTATAGTTCCTTGCTTGAATCTTAAATTGCGTTGAACCTCGACATCTCTAATGCCATTTATAAAATTTTGTCTCACCAATTGGTCTTTAACATATTCTGGTAGGTCTGGATAACGTAAATGTGTTAAATGGCTAATATCAGCTTTAAATTCTTCTAAATTTTTGGAAATTGTTCTGTTTCACCTCTAGGTTACACTTGGTGTACTTGATTCAATGATTGATTGTCATATCTCTTACCTAATACTGAAATACTGGACCTCTTAGAGAAAATATTAAAAATGTAGGCTTCACATGGCTATCCCAGACGTTCATTTATTTACTGAATCAAATTCTTGTTTGTACATATGCCAATATGAACTATCATAAAAAAGTATGTTCATAAAGGAACCCTTGGTACTTGCGGTATTCTGATTCCTTCTTCTTTGTAAGTCTTGTCGAATGTCCTTTGGATAGTGCTAAGTTTACATTGTATTTTGCTTTGAATTGAATCATATTTGACCTTATTTTCAACAATGCCCATTGAACATTTCAAAAGTTTTTAAACGCTCTAGGTATTATATCAGATTTTACATTGGAGTAACATCTAGAATTGTAAATGCAGGAATAAACCGACACAAAAATCTGTCAAAGCAATAGCTTTCAATATTAAACTTATCCCCACAAAAAGTACTCCAACGCCGTCAAATCAGGAGATCGTGCTGGCCATTCTATCCATCCGCGCTTCCCAATCCACCGATTTGGAAAAATTTGGTTCAGATACTGCCGGAGATTGATTTTGTAATGGGTCGGTGCGCCATCTTGTATTGGCAGGAACTTCTGAGTTTACTGGATCAAGATATAAATTTGTCAAAGGTGGCACGACATTTTTTTGGAGCAGTTCTAAATATTTATCTCCATTAAACTTGTCATTAATGAAAAAGGGACCTACGATATGATTTCCAACATTAACTGTTTCAGGATATTGCGTATGTTTCTCTGTCATCCAGTGAGGATTCTCATTAGACCAATAGTGGCAATTTTGAGGATTAACATGAAATGTGCTCTCATCAAAAAGAACACATATTCTAATTGGATCACATTGTTATCTAACCTTGCCATCATTTGTTCACAGAAATACGTTTTCTTATCGAAATCGTCTTATATGAACTCCTGAGTTGGCATTATTTTATAGAGATGCATTTAATTAATTTCTTTTAATATTAGAAAAATTGATGTGTGGCTAACGTTGAACAGTTGGTCTGGTTTTCGATTAGAATTATGTATGTTTTCTTGAAACTCAAGCATAATATCGAATTTCGTATTATCACTTAGAGCATTCTATTTGCCTTACATAACAAAGCTCACGAAACTGCTTTTCTATTTTGCAAATTGTTCCTTGGGATACAGGCGGCAAATATGGAAAATTTTCGTGAAATAAGTGAGAAACTTCCATTTGTGCCCGTGTATGTGTTATCTCCATAACCAATCATTTACAGAATGGTTATTTTGTGCATTTCTTTTAAATGGACCATTTTTTGATCACCACTGTCATGCAGAACAAGATGAGTTTTGACGAAAATAAACAAAACTGTTTTTATTTAAATCAGTAAAAAGCAAAGCAGGAATAGAAATTACTTATCACCTCAATATCAAGAGCTAAATGGGAATTAAGTATTGAGAGTAATATAGGAAATTTGTGAAGTAAAATATTTTTCTTTTTTTAATGTTAATTTTTGTAATAAATCTGAAAACACTTAATATTTCCCAAATAGTTGAAGGTGTAGGACATTGTTTACGAATTATGTATAGAATTTTCTGGAGAATCCAAAAAATAAATAATATACAGGGGCTTGCATTTAAAATAAGAAAGTCAGTTTTGGCCACTGTCACATGACGCACACTATATAATTTTTTATTCGTTATCTAATTTATTCAGTTCTACACTGTATAATGCTTCTCATATCCACCTTACAAGTTTGGCTATGTGTATTATAAACATCCTGTTTGATAAACCAGTTTCTCTTAAAATGCCCCTGATCTTACTATTTATCTTGATATAGCTACTATATCGAGAAAATTTACAAAACTCCAGGCAGATAAGTAAAATGTCCCAGAAAGGTAATATAACGCATTTAAAACCTAATTTTATTTGTAAATTCACGACGATATGTGGTGTTCTTTCAAAGCATACGTTCACTATAGTCACCAGATAAGCTGTCAAGATATTTTACCACGAACATATTCGCGTTTTCGTTTTCTGTTTCAATCAATCTGATTGATCTTAAGTTCTGTTAAGACTTTTGTTCTAGATACTTTTGTGGAATCTTAACCTTTTATATGTGCTTACTGTTTATATGCAAAGGAAGTTTATGCTAATTCTTCCGTGCTATATAAACGTCTCGAACGGATACGAGCGAAGATTGACATAGAAAACTTTATTTTGATGTCTGACCACCGGGACTTTGATGCGTTTCAGTATGAAAACCGAGAGATTTACATTTGTAATATGCTATATGTGGAATTGTGAATACAATTTATGCCCTTTTGTGTGTAGAGTTTCATTTTTAATCTCGTGAGCGGACAATATAAGAACTTAGGTATTGTTGGAAGCGCCTGTCACATCTAAATATTCATTCAGCCTTTTGCGACGAGGTAAGAGGCAACTGAGAGATTTGCTATTCAGAAAATGAACTATTTCTTGCAATATCTTCCAACTCTAAGATGAGATATACAATCATGTTACTTTGGTAACTATATATTTTCTTCTATTATTTTATAAGAAAATTAGCTGTTACCCGAGGCTTCAACCATATTTGACGTGTTAAATTACGATATTCTTGAAATGGAATATCGCCTTATTCGACCTGTTAAGTATAAGTGTAAAGTATCGTTACTTTTGAGTACTCGTAACTATTCGTTACTTTTCAGTTAAGTACTTGTTACTAAATATTCGTTACTCGAGTATTCGTTCGGTATATGCTCCGGGCACAGACGTTTGATTATACTGTGCTTCGGGTAAAACGGTATAAATATTGAAGCTCTCGATTTCGGGATTTTGTATCAGATGTAACTGCGTCTGATAAGATCATATGAGTAAATGTAGTTATTTCTATAGTGGTAAATGCTGTAGGTATTTTATTTATTTATTTATTCTCTTTACAAAGACCAAATAGGTACTTACATGTGAAGAGTTAAACAGCATACAAGTATTTGACAATGTCACAGCAGTAATATGCGTCTAAGCTCACCAAATTTGATGTTAAATAGGTCAGGAACTATATTATTGGACAACATATCATTGCAGACACTGAGTATATAAGTGAAAGGCGAACGGCTTCCGTTGTTAATGTAGAAGAGATTAGATGAGAGTAGCCTTAAGCTAGTTTTGGGGACCCTAAACTTAACGCTATTGATCAAGCCACGAAATATTTTCTGTTATTTAGAATGTTATATATATAGATAACAGCATGGGCCTTTCTCCTCGTGCTCAAAGAACAGAGATAGAAGGTTGCCAACATTGACCTATAAGAAACCATCAAGGGATATATGCCATTCTTTTTGATATGGAGATAGCACAGAAAACGTTTTTGAACTTTTTCAATTTAATTACTGTGGGTGTAACAATTTGGTGACAAAATGTTGGAGGCATACTCAAGGTGAGGCCTCACCATAGATGTATAAAGTCTTATGGTTGTTTTTACACTCAAATTTTGGCTATTACGTATGACAAATCCAATGCTTTGTTTATGTGGTAGCTAAAATGGGTATTGAATTTGAAGTTATCTTAAAAGACTCCCCCAGATCTTTAACCTCCTTACACCTCTTAACCTTACAATTTCCAATGTAATAGTCTTCATTAGATACATTGACTTTTCGGGAGAAGGAAACAACACAGCATATTTGGGTATTAACAAACATTTTGTTTTCTCTAAACCAATTAAGCGCCAAATTCAAGTCGTTTTGAAGTGCAACAACATCATTTATGCCATTAATGGATTTAAATAATTTGAAATCATCAGCAAACAACAACCCAACGAAGGTTATCGGGTAAGTCATTGATAAAAATCAAAAACAAGAGAGGATTCAAAATGCTTACCTGGGGTACTCCTGAGGTGGCAATATAATGATGGGAGAAGACAGTACTTATCTTTACCCTTTGGGTTCGTGCGAGTAAGTCTGAAGTTATGAATTACAATACTTCACTTGAGAAACCAAGAACCGACAGTTTTTTTATCAAGACACTGAAATCCACCTTATCATATGCATTTGCACAATCTGTGTATATGATATCCAACTGTTGTTTGTTTAGAATTGCCTCCGACACATATTCAGAGAAGATACAGAGATTTGTAACTGTTGACTTGTTAGGAAAAAACCATGTTGGTATTTTGAAATTTTGTCAGCTATGTGGGCATGTATGCAGTTATATATAATTTTTTCAAATATTTTAGCTACGCTGTTTAATAAGCTGATAGGTCGATAGTCATGAATATTTTCCCTCCGCCTTTTTGAAGATTGGGGTTACAATTGCTTCTTTAAACTTATCAGGAAACCATCGTTGCTTTAGAGCTACATTAAAGATATATTTTAGAGGAGTAACTAACAGATCGGCACACCCCTTATAGAATATGGTGGTATATCATCAAGGCCTGTTGTTATTTGGGCTTCAAACTTTTTATGCTGGAACGAATGTCATTATCAGTTATTTTCGGAAAACTAAAACCCCCTCTACAATAAAGACATTGCTGGTCGATCGTACTTGGTTCAAACACAGAACGAAAATATTGTGCAAAGGCATCTTTAATGCTTTGTTCATCGGTCAAGTTAACGTTACTCGAAGTCATCCTCCGAGGCTAACCACCATCATGTGATTTGCCTCGAATGAATGACCAGAAGGTACTGGGATCTCTATTGATATTATTGTCAATGGTCTTTTTATAATTTTCAAAATCTGTTCTGGTCTGTTTTTTAATATCACACCTCAATAACCTGTACTCATTGACATTTGATAAGCTTACCTTACCTTTCATTTTAAGAGCATGTAGGTAGTTTTTCTTTCTGATCATTTGTACTAAATTGATTGTGAATCAGGGAGGATACTTTCTAAACTTCGACGCTTTTCTCACCATATATTTAGGAATAGATGCGTCCAAACATCTGTACAAGTTGAGTAAAAACTATTTACACTTTTATAACATCTTCACATGCCAGCATGTCTGACCAGTCACAATCGCTGAAAAGATTGAAAAATTTTTAATATATTTCCACCACCCTTTACATATAACTGTTAATGGACTGCCCAATATATAAATGTTTGCTAACCACCCTATGTAACTATTATTCTGCTGTGGACTATATTTTAACTACCCTGCATATACAACTTCTCATAGACCACGCATCATATTTTTTTTAACATTTTTTGACCTGCCCGGTAAAACTATAATTCTATTCCAACCATTCTATATATGCGACTGCCTATGAGCCACCATATTTACTCTTTTTGTTTCTAATTTTTTTAACTATCTTCTATAACTATATTTCAATCACATATATTTGCAAGTCATGGTGGACTACCCAATATACCATTTTCTTTTTTAACATTTATATGCAACTGTTTGTGGGCTAGGAAATGCTGCATTTTTATTCAAATATTTTTTAAAACACACTGTAAAAATACAATCCTACTCCGGCATATATTAACACCACCCTGTATATGCATCACTGTATAATATTTTTTGCACACCCTGTATAATTGTGCTTCTACTGTGCCCTTTATTCTATAAACCCTGTAAATTGAATCTCAAATGGGCTATTTTAACTCTTTTAGTCTCTAAATTTTTTTAGCTACCTTCTGTAACTATAATCTTAGTGCGCCCTATATTTCAACCATTAAATATATGCTATATGTAATTCCTTTTTCGTATATTCTTTATAATCATCTTGTATAACCATAATTCCTCTCACCGTCCTATAAATGCAACTGCTTATGGGCTACGAAATGTTAAATTTTTCTCTAACATTTTTTAAACCACACTGCTTCTCCAGCACATATTTCCACCATACTTGTATGGTATATATGTATCCCTATAAAATATTTTTTGCACCACCCTGTTTAACTATAATTCTTCTGCGCCCTTTACTCCAAGTACCCTGTAAATGCAACCCTATATAGTTCTTTTTTCTAACCCTGTATATCTATATTTGTATTCCCCCAATATTATAAACAGGCTGTATATGCAACTGTTGGTTTATAACATATCTGGAATCACCCTGTATGATTGTATTCGACAGTGCCTTATATTTCAGTCTATTTATACAGGATGGCCTACCGGGACCCACTTTAGGACCCTGTATATCGTTAACTATAAACATTTTACAAAGGCATGTATGTTTGTGTTAATCGGTATATTTTCACCGCCTTAAACTGCAGTTATCGTATTGTCCATTAGTTATGGGTCACCCTGTTAACAATGTGGTTTGAAATAAGGAGGAGTTCAATTAGTTATACTGGGTGGTTCAAATCAGTTATATTGGATGAGCTATAAATAGTTGCCTATATACCAGGTGTTTGAAAAACGGGCTTATTGAAATTATTTTTATACAGGGTGGATAATAATATATAATATGGTTTGACTCCTAAGTACCTAGTTGCTTAAGGTAGTATAGAATTATAGATAAACAGGGTAGACCAAAAAAAGTGTTTTGTAAGCCGTTAGGATATATAAATTATGTTCTGAAGTTATTAAAGTTATGAAGTGGGATGAAAAAATCTTAGAAGCACTTTTTTATACAGATTGGTTGAAATATAAGATGAAGTGGAATCAATATTTGTAGGATTGTTAAAAAAATATTTTATATACACAATTAGTTGACTATATAGGATGGTTGAAATATACAGGTGGGTTTAGTAAATCTTATATTCAAATGTTATGATCTACAAGCTTCACAAGCTGTTCCATATACATGATGGTTGCAATATAGGCTGTACTGGAATTATAAATATAAAGGGTGGTACAAAAATGTTATACTGAGTGGCCCAAAAGTAGTTGCATATACAAGGTTGTTGAAATATATGGTGGAGTATAAAATGGATTTTTTTATATAGAACATGAGTGGTTGCATATGTGTAGTACCTGAAATATGGTGCGAAGTAAAGTTATAATTACACAGAGTGATTCAAACAAGTTATACAAGGAGGTTAAACAGTTTTTGAATAAAATTGATATATATGTAGAGTGGTTTGAAAAAGTTAGAAAAACATTGTATAGAATAGCTCATCTGTTTCATAAGCTAATAATGGTACAATCCATACGCGGGTAAAACCGCGGGTAACGGCGAATAGTTCATAATAATGACCGCGGAATCCTGCCACTGTTTATATATAATAAGTATTTATAATTTTACTATTTCTAAAGTTATTATAAGTTTCGATTTTTCTCCTAACTTCTGATAAACACCTATTTAAAAACTATTTATATAATAAATAAATAAAAAATACTGTACCCAGTTGAAAATCTATATAAATAAAACCAGTTATTTCAGTAATATTTTTATTCGAGTGGACAATTACAACAGTAACTATTAATAAGATGAACAATTTAAATTGTTTGTTCCACACACACTTATGAGAAATGCATAAATAAACTGAACAAAATAATAAACAATATTGATCTAACGATATACACTATAGTACAATTTTACAATCATCCCCAGTACGGTTTCGAATTATCAAAGAAAACAAACGATTCGGTGATAATTTTAAAAACATCATTAACTGCTTGTTCGGTAGTTGTGGGGTTATATTTTTAAAAAATATTTTATTATTGTTCGAACGTAAACGATACTGATTCATCAGGATACATATTTTATACCTACCTAAGAGGTAATCTATACAATTGAGTCATATATGTTTGATTTTTATTTACATCTATTCTAATGTTGAATAGCTCAGTACGATACTTATTAAATAAATTATTGTTAAATTTACAAAAGACCAAGATTCTATTCTGAGTATTTACACTATCATCCTAATAAATATTTATAATCACACTTGTTTTTTTTTATTTGTGAAACTAATTGATATTCAAGTGAGCTTAAGTGTTTTTCACTTCACAAAAATAGGAAACAGAAAACAACAAAAATAAAAACGATGCTCTTCAAAAAGAAACATTCTTCACAACAACATATTGCACATCCTAATTTTTAAATTCAACATTATTTCCACAAAGTGAGCTTTCAGGAAAATTTAACGAAACGAACGAAATTTGAAAAGTTCTTATACATTATGTTGGATAATATATTCTCAATTTGTACTTGGCCGTCATAACACGAATAAAGTATTTATCTGAATAATAGGATTGAAAGGAAAACCATTATATGTTTACGTTTTTAAGAACATACTTATAATAATAATAACAGGTTACGAAGTTGCAGTGATAGCCAGAGGCAGCACAACACTTAATCTTAATGTGGGTAAGATACATTTCACGAGGTCCTCTGATGGTGCAAGAAGGGACCATAAAATCAAAAATCATTTGAAATTAAGACGTGAGGCCCCTTGCCCCGCTAGGCCCTTTGCCTCGTAATGCCCTTTGTCTCGTAATGCCCTTTGCTCCGTGAGGCGGTGGGCGGTGCTACGCCCTTTGCCCCGCGAGACCCGTTGCCCCGCGAGGCCCTTTGCTCCGCGAGGCCCTTTGCCCCGAGAGGCCCTTTGCCCCACGAGGCCTTCTGCCCCACGAGGCCCTGGGCAGTGCGAGGCCCTTTGCCGCGCGAACCCCTTTGCGTTACGCCGCCTCTGGTGACAGCTTCAGCCAAAAAACCTCAGGAGGGCACTAAACTGCCATCAGAGTATATCAATGAAACAAAAACCAAATTTCGCCAGGGGGCACCAAAAAAATAAATCATTTATTTGCATCATATACGTGTGTAGGTGTATGTGGGTATATTTAAACTTGATGGTCTTGGAGCGGGAGCACGTGTAACTAGTGCCTCCACCTGGAGCCACCAATGCGAGGTTGTGGCAGTTTCATAGAATATTCAGAGTGGGTATTAGGGTTATAGGTCCTCATACAAATCTGAAATTTAACTTAAGACAGCTTCTGGTCGTTTTCCTGCATGATATTGTTTTGTAATTTGACTAATTAATATTTTAATGCAAAAAGTGGTCACACATTATTTCTTGATTAATATTATACTATATTATAGTTGCTATTCTTCTAGCTTATCATTAATATATGCTCTGTTTCTGGTGATGGAATACGAATGTCTAAAGTCAGCTCCTACTTTTCTTAATAATAAATCGTTTTTTTAAGTAGAGTTTAGTTAATAGATTCTACTACTTCTTTTGTTTATTTTCAGCATTCTTTTATTTTTGACTATGGATTTTGAACACTTTAGGTATTAGTTTGAAAATTAATACCAATCAACCATTTTTTAACGATGTTGATATTTGTAGACATATTAAGGATTTACCCTACACAATCTTGGGTTGCACCACACATTTGTGGTGTGGTTTATAGACAACCAGTTAGATAACTATTCCCTTAGTTCACTGATGCTTAACAGTAAGCTTCAAGTTGCATATGTCAGTGTCATGCAATTTGCTAACTTTTTAAGTATTGTGTTCTGTTTTAATTAAATGCAGATACTAAACAAGACTATGCTGGCATGAGATAAAATTAAGATAAATAACGGTTAAAACCAATAAAATTCTGCTTTAAAATCAAAACCAATTAATGTTCGGCTTGGGACTAAGAAGTTCACCTATTAATGATCAACAATGAGAAAAGGAGGGAGCTTGAACTTATTGGACACATTAAGAAAAACAGACCTTGCACTCTAGTCTTGGAAAGATGAATTTCTAAAGTTAAAAGGAGGCAAAATCTGGGCTCGATCCAAATCGGGTTGCGAGATACTGAATATGGATGAAGCTAGTCATACCATGACCTTCCAAAAACCTACCATCTGAAAAATTCGGCATTCAAAGAAGCATCGAGAATAATCAACATTTGGTTATTAAGTATTTTAATAAAATTTCTTAACACTTAACCTTACAAAGACAGAAATATTAATTTCATAGCTCTAACATAGCGCTAAATATGTTAAACTAGCACAACAAAATCAAGTTCATTATTTGGGTCATAAGGTGGTCGATAATCGTTGGAGGTGCTTTTTTTATACTGTAGAACATGAGGTCTTTCTCTTTTGCTCCCTCGCAGATTGTATGCATCGCTTTAACAATTTGTTGTTAGAATTACAGCACAAAAGTTACTTAATATAATCAAGAACCAACTAATTCGGGTATTTTACCTTTTACTTGTAATATATTTCTTTATTGGATTTTTGCTAGACCCAAACAAACCTACACTGATAAGAAAGAATATCTTACAGTGGTACCAAACAGGGAGCTTTAAGTCATTTGATGCTAGAAAAGGCAATGTACAAACATCGTCAGTTTCAGAATTGCTTGTCATTCCACTTCTGTTTGTCAGTAAAAACAAACATTACAATAGAATAACTTAAGAAGTAAGTAGCTCAAAAGAAGAAACGAATTTTTACGAGAATACGAACCATGCTTAACTAATTAAGAAGAAACTGACCAAAAGGCAAAAAGTGGATTACAGTGGAGAAGAAGAAGACGAGAGTTTGTATTTAATATTTAAGGTGAAAAAATTGCCACATGTGGAGTGTTAGAGCTAAAGTCAAAAAAATCTGTAGGTACATTATGTAAATAGTTTTACTATTAGTAAATCATATAATCTGTTTTGCTAACATAGAAGTTACCAGGGGAATAATGAAATCCAGTTATATGTTTGTAGAGTAAGAACTAGCTTTCAGAATAATCTCTGTATACCTCAGAATGGTTCATATAGATTCTGCTAAATAATTTCTTAAAATCGATTAGGAATAGATTATTTCTTAACAGAAATCTGGTAATGAGCACGCGATGTCGAAATAAAAGCAAACTACATTTTTTGTAACACCATTTCTAAAGTTTGTAATCTTACAAATGATATTAACATAATCACATTTGTGCGTTTGCAAACCTGTTCATTAATAGGTCGCTTAACGCAAGATTTTATATCGAGGGATTTTTCCATGGTGCTGTAATAGGTACAATAATACAGTGAAAACTATTAGACCGATTATAATACATCATTACAAGAAATCGGCTGTACTGAAAACTTTAGTCTTAAGAATATTAAAGAAGAATGGGCATAAATATAATAAATCTGCAGGAATTACCACTTTGGGAGCCGGAACCAGACCATATGACCAACATGCGAAATACTCCAAAATAATGTCATTATTCATTTCCTTAATAATTTTCTGTTTCAGTTCAATGAAGTCACTATATTCAGGCAATGTAAAAATTGCCATACCTTAAGTCTGATAACGCTAACGAATCAAAAGATAATAACACTAGTCTGCTTTTGGATTAGAGACGTGCAAAGCTGAAAAAAATGTCCCAGAGAGGGGCATATCATAAAAAACGTGTCCTAAAGAGAGAGAGAGAGAGTCAAATCAGAACATTTTTTGACCTAGGAGATGAGCAAGTCAGAAAATTTCTCGCAGCTTTGTAGACTCAAGGCAAGTTTTTACGGTCCAGGGGCAAAGGGGGGCAGTTCGATACGCCCATGGATAAATGTTGTATATTTTCTCATACAAATTGTGTTTAAATTGATATGTTAAATAAGTCCACTAATAGAGAGCTCAAAACTTAAGCTTAATGTAATTTTAAAATTACCAGCAATGAAATGAATAAATAGATTTTGGTAGGTACTGAAGCTGCTGTAATGGAAAAATTTGTTTAAGAAGAAACTTCAATTAGAATATCTAGTAGTGTAGACTTTCGGAGTTTCTTTTGTATTGTTCTAATAAACTTTAGTCATGCATTGAACAAGAAATATACATTCCTAACTATGTCCAGAATACGTTCGAGGTAAGCATTTGTACTCTAAATAAAGAAATAATGACTCACGAATTTAAGCAAACAATCCATAATATACACTAACGGATTTTAATCAGTTTACAGTTTCACTGAAAATTACGACTAGATTAAATGAGATTTTTTAAAGTAAGGTATATTGACATACATTAAATATGTAAATGTGTTTTGCATTTTGGGACCCAAAATGAAAATTTCTGATGTACTATTCATCTAATAGGCATTAGTTACGAATCATTGTCATATCGTCACAAGTTGGTTGAAGTCAAGTTTACATAACAACTTACTCTTAATGAAATAATTTTGCTATAATACTGACACAGATTTTGTATAAATTCATGTAAAAAAGTCTTTGACTGTAGTGATGAATATCGCAGTGAACATTGTTGATATACGTTTAATTCGACCATATAAAATCATATACAATCATTATATTGATTCGAAATTATAATCTGGGTTTATGCTGTTTTTCTATGGCTTCATTGTAAAAAAACTGCTTAGCCCCAAAAATCCAAATCTTTCAAAGTCCTGATGGTATTAAAATTTCAAACAGAAAACTAGATCGTTTTGATAATTTTAAGGGATAATTTGACATAACATGACAAGTAAATTTGTCAAAATGATCCACATTTCAATTGAAATTTTATAGTTTATTCAGATTTTAATGCAAATGACAACGAAGTCAGATTAAGGCTTTAAACCCACTGGAATGTACGGGGATATACAACATGTTTTCCTCACGTAGTGATGTTAATTCTGAATTCAAGGAAAAAAAACCTAGAAGATGACACAATTGAGCTGCAGATAACAATCTGGTTCCCATGTTCTAGTAAAAATGACTTCCAAAAGTTATGTATCGAAAACTTCTTTGCCCTTTCGATTTGAATATCATTTGAATATAACTATAATATTAATACATTTTATTAGCAATCACGGAATTGAAGCTTCTACTTTAATTCTTCTTCTAGAATAAAATAGTTTATTTCCTTTACTTTGTCAATCAAAAAAAATAGATGGCGTATTAGTTATTTCAAACGCATCTTATTTTTTCTCGAATAACAGTGACTGAAGTATGTATAAATTTTTAATAACAACAAAATACATAAGGACAATAACGACAAAAAATTAGTGAGAAGTAACATCTATATTAGGAAAAAACTTTTACATTTGTCACTCTAAAAATGGAAAGTGCCTTTCGGGATAGGTTATTCTAGTTACAGGTGAAATGACATTAATGTTCCATTTAGGGTTTAATAATATTTTAACAAATGTAGTTATCAATGATATATACAGTGTGTCCGGTTATGGACTAGTGATAATTTAAATACATGTAAAGCAACTATTTTAATACACAAATACAACATATACTAGTGCTAAATACCCCATGCCTCCATATGGCAGCCATTTTGTTTTTTTATGACCTATTCTCTACGTGTGAACAAAAACGTTCATATCTCTTAAGTTTTTGGTCTTAGTGAGATAAAAATAAGCTTATAATACTGTCTATCAACAACATTTTAAAACAAAGTGCTAACGTTTTCTTAACTTTTGAAAAAAAGATGAAATGCAAAAAAAAGGGTAAACAAAGTATGCAATTCAACAAATTATTGCAAATCAATGCAAAAGCAGTCCCAATAACCTTTCATTTTTTTTTCACTAAATCGAAAGTTTTTGAGTTAAGCGACAATACAACATTAAATTCACAACTGTATGTTTATTACTTTAGGAGTTATTGTTGTTTGAACATAGCGTATGCGCAAGCACAAAAGACAGTTACCTTTATTATACCGTCAACATATGTGGTTGCAGCTAGATGGTGCACCCGCGCACTGTTCTCGAACAGTAAGAGAATATTTGAACAATAACTATGCACCCTGGATCGGTCGCGGTGGTGTAGTAGCCCTAGCCAGCTCGCTCGCCCGATTTGACCGGCTTGGACTATTTTTTGTGGGGTGATATGAAGCAAAAGGTGTATGCTAGAGTTCCAAACACCAGAGAAGACCTCGCTAAAATTATGGCAGTCGCCGAAGAAATAAGATCAGACCTAAAACTAATTAAGCACTCAACTGCCCAGATAGCACACAGAGCATTAACTTGTCTACAAGCTGGAGGTGGGCACTTTGAACAACTGCGGTAGGATAAAATTTAATTTGTAAAAAAGATTGTAAAAGTATCAAATAAAAATTTATAAGGATTTTATGTGGTTTTAATGTTTACCTGTTTAAAGTCCCGACAACGGTCTTTTGTGCTTGATCATACGCTATGTTCAAACAACAATAACTGCTAAAGTAATAAACATACAGTTGTGAATTTAATGTTGTATTGTAGCTTAACTCAAAAACTTTCGATTTAGTAAAAAAAATGAAAGATTATCGGGACTGCTTTTGCATTGATTTGCAATAATTTGTTGATTTGCATAATTTTTTGACCCTAATTTTTTGCGTTTCATATTTTTTTCAAAAGTTAAGAAAACGTTAACACTTTGTTTGGAAATGTTGTTGATAGACAGAATTATTGTCCGTCGAATAAGCCAATTTTTATCTCAGTAAGACCAAAACTTTAAGAGATATGAACGTTTTTGTTCACACGTAGAGAATGGGTTATCAAAAAAAAAACTAAATGGCTGCCATATGGCGGGGTGGGCTATTGAGCCCTAGTATATAGTGTATTTGTGTATTAAAATAGTTGCTTTACATGTATTTAAATTTTCGCTAGTCCATAACCGTACACACTGTATAATTCCAAACGGACGACATTACTGCCATTTTGTTTTAGAAAAGAACTGTTAATCTGGCCGGAAGAAATAGTGACGGATTGATGATTGTCGTTGGGCGACATAATTGCGTTAGAGGGGGGGGCTTAACTACGTTAAGGATAGGTTTTAGCAAAATAAACACTAAAACAGCATAAAAATCAGATGGACCTGGGGGGAGCTGTAGCACTTAGCACTCGTCAATGAGAAGTAACACATAATTTATTTTTTACGTTTATATAATATATTATTCGTGCTATAACGGCATAAATTACATAATACATACAATTAATGAGAAAGTCACATTTAAAACATTTTGTGATCTAACATTACTGTTCAAAATTTTGTGTAATTATGAACTCTCACAGTCACTAAAGGTAACCAACTCGTCGAAACGTTCATTGGCACAATTTGTAGAAAGAAAATGCTCACGGTACTTCGCTATGTCTCAGTCTTCAACTGTCAAGCTGTGACACAGAAAACAAATGAAACAGACTCAGTAATGTTGCACATATTTATATGAAAAACTCTAATCAGGAAAATACTGGCTCATATAAACAAGAACCTGGTCCGATTTTCATAACGGTTCCTGTGGAGCTTGACCAACTGATTCATAGCGTTACCGTGAACCGAAGACTGCCCAAAGATCCGATTCTGGCCTAAGAAGGCCCGCAGTCTCCGTTGTAGGTGGCCCAGGGCTAGCTGTAAGGACTTCCGCAAGCGTAGAGACCGCGCTGCATTGTTCCCATACCTCCCATCCCCATGGCCTGGTGGAATGCGTATCCTTCGTCCTGTAGGGACGCCAAGTGGAAATCTGTAACACGAAAACAATGTAACTAATTCGACCAAGGCTTTTGCTGGAGATGGAGAGGTTTGTAACAGTTTGAAAATTGGTTTAAATTTAGATTTTGAGTACTTATACTCAACAAGATGTCAGAAATACCTTTTATCGAAAATAATTTGGTCAAGAGTCGAATTCCTTTACTAAGGTTTCCCGTGCAACTTCGAAAATAGTCTAGGTAAATTATAATATCTATATCTATTCACTGACAAACAAATCGCCAACATGCAATTTTTTTTTGTAAAACATAGATGCTATACTAAGGAGTAAATGGTTAAAATTTGGTAAAGTTTGGTGAATATTTTAGTTATTTTTTAATTTGATATGATTTCAAGCGGCATGTACATCGAACAGTAGGCGTTATGACATGGGGTGCTATTGGGCAAGGAAGTGGGTCATCTTTAGTCTTTGTTCGTGGCTACATGATAGCACAATTTTATCTTCAGGAAGTAGTGGAGACATACAAACTCCCTTAACTTAATCGGCTCATGGAGCCCATATTTCAACAAGACATGATCTGCCTCATGTTGCGCGACTTAGTTTAAACTTGTTTGAGGAGACCCATGTGAATCATGTTGCCGTGGCTGCTTAGACTCACTATGGAGGTTTTAGGACATGAAATACAAGTAGCTTGCACTAGTATTCTTCAAAAAGAACTAGACCACCTTGTTGAATCAACGAATAGACGTGTTGGGCACTGTATAGATAACAAAGTTGAACAAACACATTATTAACAAACTTAATAATAAAATTTAAACTCCTTGGTATTTTACTTTAAAGCTTAATCATTTACTCCCTACTGTAGCATCTATGTTTTACCAAAACAAAATTCGATTTCTTTGTCAGTCAGTATATTACGGTTGCGCTTGATAAAAATTAATGTTTAAAATTGTAAGTAATAGAATTATTGGGACTTTTTATTTCCATAGTCTCAAGACATCCAGGGCCGCACATATAGCATTATTACAGACTATTAATGTTTTATTTTCCATTTAAGTTTACAAATTGTTCCTTCCTGAAATTAGTATTAGAAAATGTACTTTAGTTTTCTTGTGAGTTCTGAAAAAGGCACTATATGCTTTTTCGAAATTCAAGAGTCAGTTCGATAACATAGGAGGGGCTGCATCGAATTTTGTATATTTTTGTTTGTGAATTTAATTTAAAAAATATGAAAAAAATATATTTGTATTTCTGATAATGATCCTTTTCATTTGATTTGATGTCTATTTTTCAGTAAATTCTATAAATTCGCTGTCATTATTTTTCCTGTAAAGCTTAAGTGAGATCTTATTTTTTTATTTTAGGTCTTATAGTCTTAGGGATAAGGTGTCGAGGGGGGAATATATCAAAAATTGAAGAACTGAAAATGATTACATTTTTTTTCCTTTAATTTTATATATATTTTTTGAAGATCAAGTGAGGCCTTATGTTTCTTTTTTTTAATTTTAAGTTTCGGTGATAAAGGGGGGGAATGGTTCCATTTTAGTATATTTGGGTACAAGATTTGAATCTTTGCTATTTTATTAAGCCAATGGATTTTAAGGATATGAAGGCTCGATAAAATTCTACAAGTATTCATTTACCAGAAAAGACGTAATTAACTTTATATTTTGCTGGATTTGATTAATTAGGATATAAGAAGTTGCATGTAGTTGAATAATGGGGCAATGTCATATTTTGGAACCGATATTCCAGATTATCTTAATGTAATATACGTTCCCCTTGGATTTGAATCGCAGACCCTGTTGGTTAGCCACTTCGATCACCTGATATAAACATTCTCGATTTTTTTCTGGACGCATCTTGAAGACTAGGCATATCTGGACCTACGTTGGTGTGAACTACATTTTATTATTTTCGGATAACAAATCCCCAGCCAGCAGCTTGTGCATTTTTTTTTCAAAACTCCGTTTAAAACTACTTTCGCACAAAAAGTCGGATTGGGATATGTGTTGTGTGTCAGTCGGTTTTAGAAGATCATTAAGTAGAATATAATAAAAATGTAAGACATACCTACAGGGCCTTTCAGAAAGACTGAAAAGAGTGGGAAAATAGATTTAAAATTAAAACAACATTCAAAACAAGACATACACTGAAATCATTTATATCAAATACTAAACCAGTGTAACAAATTTTATATTGGAGAAATCTCTAGACCTATAAATGTTCGAATAAATGAACACTAAAATTATATAAAGAAACGACAATTTGAGAATCATGCATGTAACCTTAGTCATAATATACAATTAAAAATTCAACCATATTACACAAAGAATAACACAATACAAAACGAAAGCTGAATGAGCCTGCTTTAATTTTATTAAATGAAAGCGATTGTATGGCTAGTATTTCTATAGAATTCCGCCGTTCCTTTTGAACAACCCTGTATCGGGATAGTTCATATGATTTTTCCTAGGTTTTCACTTATGACTTTAAAGAGATTTCTTGGAACATCACAATTTCTTTAATTTAATTTTTCGCGAATCTTATAATAAAGTCGTATGAGCGCCAGATGAAATTGTGAAGGTTACTCCTATTTGAAAGAAGCTTTGATATTTCACATGATCTTTAGAATTTTTAGTGCTACCCTGGATATATCAAATTTGCAGTAAATTTTCTTAGTTGTATCAGTTTTAAACGTCAAAAATTTAATATCAAATTGTGATTTACTAAATTTATCATTACAAACCCTTTAATTTATAATTTTCTTGTTATTTTGTGTTTAGTTATTACTATTGAAAACGGGGTCAGATTTAGACCTCGAAACGTTTGGACTATTTGAAATATACAGACTTCCAAGAAATTCTGGTGTTATTCTCAAAAAAAATCAGAAAAAATACAAACCAGAGATGCCACAATTATCCTTCAGAAAATAACAATATAAAATTTGTTTTTAAATTGAATTCAAATTCACTGCACTTTCTGACACAAGTAAACATAATTTTGTTTTCTGATTATGTTTAAACCAATTTTCAAATATATTTTAAGTGAAAAAAGCGATAGCCGTATACAAAATTAACAAAAATAACACGTAATCAAGCAAAAGTCTAAGTGAAAATTGCTATTTACAAACGTGTATTCAATACAAATATTATTTCCCTGTAAATTACCGAATTTGTTATTGGAAACATGCAACAAAGCGATTAACCAAAAACAATTATAAATAAACCAAAACAAAAATCAAAAACAAAATACCTAATAGTAAGAAACGAATCACAATGAATAGAACATATCCTAAGTGGCAAGATGAGCAAACTGACTGGGATGCAGGTCAAACTGATAAGGATGTCCATATGGGGACATGTGATAAGGAACGATATTCATACTGGCCATCTTATGTTCCTTTTTCCACTTCATCCGCCTATTTTGAAACCAAATTTTGATTTGACGTTCCGTGAGGCAAAGTGCGTGTGCAATTTCGATTCGTCTTCGCCTTGTCAGGTACCGATTGAAATGAAATTCCTTCTCGAGTTCCAGCGTTTGATATCGAGTGTATGACGTCCTCTGTCGCTTCGTCTCCCCATTGGCGTTCACTGTACCTGCAACATAAAAACGGTATTTTTAATTAATACTATATGAAACAAATTCAAAAAAATCATAAGCGATATGGAATACAAATTGTGGTTATAAACCATTCGAAAGGTTCTTAGAATAAAAAACAATTGAATGTAGCATTGAGAATTCAACCAGATATGACTGAAACGAAATTCTGTTACCCAAGACTTTAGAGGAGTCATAGAAACTACTGCAGTGCATTTCTCCCAGGTGCTCATTATGCAAAGAAGAGTATTAGTAGGCCGCTTTATCTTTTCAACTTTACGTAAAACAGCTTTGGCTACTACAGCCAATCGACTATGACCCCAGATTTATTGACACAAAGGCCTAAGAACCAGCTCTGCCTTAGTGAAGGTGAAGAGGACGAAGAAGCCCAGAGGTAGAAGACACGTAAGGGTGTAAAATGAAGTATGTAATGTTCTATTTTTCAGGTGACAGCAAAGGGGGCCTGGGTGGGAAACCAACCATACCAAGCAAAGAGAAGACAGAACACACACCCACAAAGATAAACGATGACAACGTGTACGTCCAGAGAATGCTACAATTCTCTCTACATCATAGCAAAGAATGAGCCACGAATAAAGTAAAGCAACGGAACTAAAATAAAGCCAAGCTATCCCAACAAGATGACAGCGATTATGCAGAAGGAAAAACTGCGTTAGCGTGAGCACCCGAGTTAACTCTCAGAGGATGGATGGCAAGGGAGCTGGAAGTGTCCTCAGTAATTTTCTGAAGAGCAAATTCAGATCCTAGGATCGGGCAAAGGGTGTGTGCAAAGCAGCTTATGCGAAACGTCAAACGCTGGTCTCTACTTCTGGTAATCGCGATGTTGTGGCACACGACCCGTATTAGCCACTGTTACTGCCTTTTCTAACTCCAGAGCGCTGCTACAGGAGTCTGGTTTAGTACACACCATTGGAAGAATAAAATCAAATCTGTAAACTCGATATATAGATAATGTGATCGATATATTAATGAATAAGTAACAAATCACATTCTTTGATCGCATATATGGATGGGAGTTGGATTTGTCTTTGAATCTAGACCAATACATCCGTCAGATCCGGGAACCCTCAAGTCCGAGACACAAACCCGTCGTGCTCTATCTCCCATTCTACAAAATTACATAAAGCCTTGCGCATAACTTCGTTATTGATGAGCAAACTCTGGCCTCTAAGTGTGACGGTATGATTTCTGCAACAGTCGTCAGAATAGCACACGTCATGAATTAATTCGCCAAAATAGTACAAGTGACGCCATCTATTGATATTACGGCCACATATCAATAGCCCGGAGCACTTAGGACAAACCAAAGTTTTTGCTAAGTTTTATATGAATTGGTCTGAAAACAATTTGTACTTCGTATGCTGGAGTATTGTAAGATTAATCAAGCTTGATCTAGAGTTACTATATACAAGGTGTTTCTTCTGCTGTGTATTGATCTCATTAAAATAAGTAAAAAATTCCCTATTAACATGTGCCATTAGGCAGTTAAATGCCCGTAAAGGATTTTTTTTATACTAACTTTTGGAGATTTTTCAATCCATTGAACGCAAGATAATATATTGTTTCTAGTCGAGAACCTTCATCAGTTGCGCTTGCCTTAACTGAGTGAACATTAAATGCTTTTTTTCTGTTACTGACAAAACGTAACAGAGATTATTTCTTACAAATATTTAAAAAAAATAACGCCAATCTACGGAATGTTAATCTGGTACAGAAATGTCTTCTAACGTTACCCAACATCTCAAGCGTGACTGATCTAATGGCAAGCGTGATTCGTCTTTTTAGGTCATCTAATTTTTGTATACAGTACTATTGACATATCCTCACAAAAAGTAGCCCAATGGCGTCAAATCAGGAGATCGTGCTGGCCATTCTATCGATCTGCGCCTCCCAATCCACAGATTTGGATAAATTTGGTTCAGGTACTGCTGGGCATTGATTTCGTAATAGGGCGCTGCTCCATCTTGCTGAAACCATATTGTATTGGCAGGGACTTGTGGGTTTAAAGGATCAGGATAGAAGTTTGTCAAAGTTGGCACGACATTATTTTGGAGCAGTTCTAAATATTTATCTCCATTCAAGTTGCCATCAATGAAAACGGGACCTACGATGTGATTTCTAAGAATTCCTGCTCAAACATTAACTTTTTCCGGATACTGCGTATATTTCTCTGTTATCCAGTGTGGATTCTCATTAGACCAATAGCACCAATTTTCAATTAACATTAGAAAACAAAAACATCTTCTAACTGAATCACACTGTTATCTCACCTTACCGTCAATTGTTCAAAGAAATACGTTCTCCCATCGAAATAGTCTTCGATGAGCTCATGAGTCGGCATCAATTTATAGGGATGCATTTCACTTTCATTTAATACACGAAAAATTGATGTGTAGCTGTCTACAAGACCAAACTCCCGAAACTGTTTTTATATTTTGCTAATTGGTCCTTGGGGTACAGGCGGCAAATTTGCAAATGAGCGAGAACCTTCGATATGTGTTCGTGGTTATTTCCATAACAAATCATTTGTAGAATGGTTAGTTTGTGTATTTATGTTAAATGAATCATTTTTCTGATATTATTATGAAAGTTAATGAAATTCAAACGACAATAGCACTGACACTGATCACCACTGTCATGGAGGCAGACAACAAGATGCTAAGGCTATGAGTTTTGACGAAAATAAACAAAACTGCTTTTTTTTTTCAAATCCGTAAAAAGGAACGCAGGCATCGTTTTTGCTTCCTATCTCAATGTCAAGTGCTAAATGAGAATTAAGTATTAAGTGTAATGTAGAGAATTCGTGAAATAAAATAATTTTCTTTTTTTAATGTTAATTTTTGTAATAAATCTGAAAACACTTAATATTTCCCGACATTATACATGAATAATGTCTAGAATTTTCTGAAGAATCCAAAAAGTAAATAATATACAGAAGCTTTAATTGGCCACTGTCAGATGACACACCTTATATGGACATTTCAAGGACAATTCACAATCATTTCTTCATGGTTAAAACACTGTAGCTGGCTAATAAGATCGCGAGATCGAAGCCAATCCCCGTCCCGAGAGGGACAACCTTGGGAGAAGAAGAAGAAGAAAAACTTGTTTTGTAGATATGTATATGTATTAAGAAAATTTTTTATACGGTAAAGTCCTCTTTGATGACAAACCTTGTCTAAGTTAATAAAAAATAACTTTTTTCTCTTAAAATTATTAATAATAAAAGAAATTGTTTGATTTATTAATACAGGGGATTGAATTGTTCCGACACAGTCCAGTAACTCCATCAAATCTTATAATACCGACACACCAAGACATAGAATTAAGAAAATAGGTAAAAAGCTTTTCCCCATTTTAAGAAACGATACAAGCTATGTTTTTGAAAAAAGTTTCAATTTTGAATATCACAGAACTTCAATTCTTTTCAATTTGTCCCACGTTGCGAATAATAATACCGGTGCCTCCAAATCGAAACGGTGTGAAAAAATATTAGACCACTTCGCTGCCCTCCCAGGATCGTTTCGAAATTCTCTAAAGCCGTTTCCGTAGAATAAAAAAGCATAAAAAACAAAAAAAATATAGGTACAGACGAAATTTTATAAAAAATAGAAATGGACGTGTCTAAGTGTTTTTCCAACACGCCCTCCTTTATTCGTTATCGAATTTATTCATTTGGCTTTTCCACATTGTATACATAACGCTGGTGTAAATTTATTTTAATGATGCTGATTAGTGAAGCTGTAAATGAACAAGTACAGGAGTTATTCCAGCCTGGCACTAGAAGTGGAATTCATGCGTATGAAATGTTTTGTACATAGTAGTTAACTTGTGAAAAAATATTCCGTTTTACCACGTCTAAAAAGAAATTAATGGATTGCTGTCACTAAAATATGTAAATATTACTGAAATCTTCACTTTACTAGGGTATAGGGTAAACATATTGCTGTCGATTTTTGTCTGAAATTTCACCATTAATCAGTTGCTACAAATAATGTACATACGATAGTTGGTTAATAAAATTTGCTATGGAGCGATTCATCACATAATTCCTCCTAATTTTATTATCGGACTGCAACGGTTGCTTCAGATTGAATTGTAAATATAGCATAGCCTTAGCCTTTTTTGAATACCAAGATTTACAGCGAACACAAATGTTAGCGCGTTTCAAAAGTGACAGCATGCCAAAAATACAGTTTTATACGCATATGCTTGATAGAATAAAACATATGTGACAAGTTTTTTTTCTACCTAAAAACGGTGTGTGCCAGATATATCAATTCATTTTAACAAATTAATCACATTAATAGTTGTAAGGCGCAATTATGAAATATCGTATTTGACAATTCTCATTCATAATAGTTTATTTATCTCGGTTTCGGTGAATTATTTCGTTGTACAAAAAGATACAATACAAATATTTATAACAGATATTTTTTGTGTTACACATGTTTTGTTTCTAACTTTAATCACCTTCTCATTAATTATAATGATTAAAAATATATGTACATGGTTAACTCTTATGGGGACAATAAATAATAAAACTAGTAAAATTATGTTGACCTAGAAACGAAGATAATGTCATGGTATTCAATCAATATCAATCAAAATTCGGTAGTGCAGAAAAGTAAAAAGATAGATAAGAATTTAAGACGGGATTTCTGAAATCATCAGGCACTCTGTACACTACCAACTACTTCTTTGGTGGAGTAAAAGTGCTTGGAAATATACTCACTGCAAGGCCGTAGCCAGGAAATTTTCTCTGGTGGGTTGGACAATTTTTTTGGCTGATTAGTACTGCAAAATCTGTATTTGTGTCATCCATATATTTCTAGGATATATAACGCCCAGATGTTTAAATTTAATTGTAAAACATAGATGCTACAGTAAGCAGTGAAGTTTGGTGAATCTTTTTTCGTATGAACTTTTTATTATCAATTAATATAATAATAATCTGAAGAATGTGTCAGTTGGACTCCTTTCTGTCACATCCGACTCTGCATTGTTTCTGATTAGCCTCTAGTCGATAGAAGATTTCCGGGGAGTTTGATGGTCTTGATAAAGGTATTTCCCGTTTATCTGGCTGGAGGGTCGGAGAGCCAGTTGCTTGAGACCGATGAGCTGGCACATTGGATAAGTCCGTTGCCCGACCATGAGGTGTCAAGACAGGCAGCCAGAGATGCCTTAATATTACCTGTGGTTCTTAAGGGATTGAAAGATTTAAGACGGTTCAACTGATGTTCGTTTATGGTCCTGATGGATTCAAGTAAGTATCTAATATTGTAAGTCTTTTGCAGAAAATGTTGGGAATTTTTAGAAGAAAATGAAATGTTCCAAGACCATCGGTCCGCTTAGGGGCATGTACGAAAGGATTAGCGGTAGATGAGGGAAGGTGAAGGATAGTTTTCACTGTCCACCGGATTAGGCTGTCTGCCTCGTTAATAGAGAGTATTTCACAACATAAGAACCTATAGAAAGTATTACCTACGTCCACAGATGTAAATCTCTGGTTAAATACCAGCAGTTTTTTAACAACATTTGGCTTAAAGTAATGTAACTGTACTATCAAAATTAAACTCGCCGTATCTACGTTATTGAGTGAAAGTATATCTGACAGATTTAGTTAGTGAACGAAACAAATACAAAATTCAACATAGAATTAGTAGAGAAACTGATCAATAACATCCCAAAATTTTGTCTTTACTAGACTCACTTATCTCAATACCTGATAACTGTTGTTGTACCTGAAAAAACTTGTTTTGCTCAGATCGGCATACAGGAAGGCCTGTTTAAAAACTAAAGAAATCCTAGCAATTGGGCTAAGCTGCTTTGTTGCAGTTTAATTCAGGTACAAATACAAAACTGGTACAAACAACAAAAAACACAATAATCAATTCAAGATTACAAGTTAAATAGTGAAAACTTCCCAAATATGACTGCATTGAAAAAAAGGCATATGCACGTTATTTCTAGTTAAAAAATGTCAGACCTAAACTATATGAAATTCCAGTGGTATTGGTCAAACTACAGCAGTGACCAACTGGCTGATATTTCTTGAATAGCTAATCCATTTAAACCATTAATTTTTCAAATATCCAAACTTCTCACTGCACCTCAAAATTGAAGCACACTTTCGGACATACTTGGTTGCAGTGAAGTACAAAAAATACCGTTGAAGATTCGGTTTCAGTGGAACATCTAGATACTTGCTTAGAATCAACTATTCTGAACCCAAGCAATTTTGGAAACATGATTCATTTACAGTTTCTTTGCGAACAGAACGGTTTGACTGTTGGCTAAAACACCACTTTGAGCATTTGTAATTCTAGTCAGCAGTTTACTGAATTCCTCGTAGTTTCTTATAACAAATTGTACATGTCACAGAATAATAATTCCTACAGTTTTGCTACTTTTTTGCTCAGATAGAACGCATGGTTTATACTATAATAACAACAACATTTATTTGAGAGTGCGGAAGACTGCCGAAAAACTGAATCGAAGCCCGAGCGCTGTGCAGGAGCTTTAAAACGATCAATCAAAGTATTGGGAATTAATTTTTCTTGAGCAAACACACTGAAACCATCTCAACCTCACCGAAAAACTTCCAACCAACCAATTAAATCCCAGCAGGTGGACTTGGTGCACTGAGGTCTCCATAGTAGCGACCTCCAGTTTCCCCTTACTAAACTTAGATATTGTGAATAGTAAGCCAGTGTATGACTGATAGGAGAATGTGTAGATTATAAAACCTAGACATTTGGCAAAATCAATTATGGAGGATTTCGTCTGAGTTAATATGAACAGAGTATCAAGTAGGCTAATGTGTTAAAATGGAGCTTACTCATGAAGCTGATATCTCACATATTTTATACCCTTGATTTCCTAAATGTTCATTTGAAGTTTGACACTGGATTTTATATATTTTATTCTCATCTACATAGTTGGTACCTGGAGTATAATACGTACTTTTGTTGTCTAGCTATAATAATTGTGGTCTTTGATATTTCCGATGGCTTTTCACTTCATTGGTTATACTAGAGTTTCGTGATCAAATTGTAATGAGTTCTGTTCTGATATCTAATTAATTAAATTTCAGCTTCTGCGATGGAAACTAGGTCCTATGTGGACCATTTTTCCTTCATCTTTAGTTTTCCCAAACTTGAGCTCCTACAGTTTCACACTGGAAAATCCAACAAATCATTTGGAAAAAGCGGATAGGTCAAAGAAAGTATCAATAAATATAATACATTCTATAGTATATTGAGATAAATCGCTATGGTTAAAACCAGTTTCTCTTTTATTTAAATTAAAATATTCTCTTTTAAATTAGTAAATTAACAGATTTTAATATTATCAGTTGTTATTGGCTACTTGGTATACTGGGATTACTGCCAGGCGTTTTTAAAGTTTTACCAGAATAATTTTTTCAGGTGAATCATTGCAGCAAATAAGAGCAAAATCTACACAGACGACAATTAAAGGAACTTGAACACAGTAAAAGGAATCAATTGCTTAATACAAAGTTCACATATGTAGAACATCGACCATAAATAATTCAACACCTACGCCAGCGACAACGGAGGCATGCAGATTAAGTCTTGGTTGGGATAACTCATCGTCGACAAAGGAGATCCGAAACGTTGCTTGAGTTGATCAACGGATGCCCCCTAGCCGTTCCTGCGGCGATCTGACTACGTCGTGGCGGATAATTTATTGAAATAACTTTTATTTATACATTCATTCGAGTCGCATAAGAAATCTATTGTGAGCAGGTGACGAAATGAAAACTGGGTTAAAATAGTGAAAAGTTTGCCTTTCCCATTCAATAGCTATCGCATTTTCCATACTCTGCTACCAAAAAATTTAAATTTGTGCAAGTGAAACTTATGTCATTAATGTTATTGTAGGAAACCGAGTGAGGAAAAAAATTAATCAAATGACTGGAAAATGAACATAAACATGAAGATTTATTTTTCTTATACCTTCACATTTATATTTGCTTCATGGATTATGGTCTAACGGAAACGAGCTTCATACAATTTGAAATTGGTTCTGCATCTATTGAGCTACGTCCCTGCTAATAATATAAATATGAATGTAAGTTTCATTGTTATGCCTTCACGGCAAAACTACTCAACTCATTATAATGAAACTTTGTACACATATTCTTAGAGGTATTAGAAAGGACATAGGATACTTTTTATTTAAAAAAATTACGGATGACAATTTGAAAATCTAGGAACTTCAGCGACAATAATATGAGAAAACCTTAGGTGCTGTATTGCCGACAGTCTTATTAATATCTTATTGACTATAGACGTGATCAATCAACTTACCTAATCTTTGTATTTTATTACATTTTTACGTTAACAAATGTTCGTTGTTTTACTGAGAAGAATATTATTAAAATTGTATGACTAGTTTTCGAGATATAGAGTGTTAAACTTCGGAAATGTCACCTTCATCGGATCAGGTTTCTCATAATAGATGTGTTTTATTTCCCTTTATTGCAGAAAACGTGGTTTGCGCATTGTTTGACAAAAATATCGCACAAAAATTACAATTCATTATTCTATATTACAGGGTGTTTCCTATATTCGTAACATGTTTTTTTAGAAAACTCATTTCTATTATTACGTTGAATACTTAAGAAGATCTAATTGCTCAGTTAATATAATGTTGAAGAAATTAATTTTTGGACGTGTACATTATACAGTGTGAGTTGTAAAATTGCTAAAGTGAGCATCTATTATTTTTTCCATTAATAAGTAGAATTTTTATATTAAATTATACAAATTTACGACTCATCACACTAAATTCTACAAGTTTGCAAAAATTGTAAAAATTAACGTATTGTAGTTTATACAATATACAATACAATATTATATTTACGACTTTCACTGTATAATAAATAAACACGTCCAAGAACTTATTTCTTATTAATTGTGCGATAACATTTTATATATTCATCGTTGTAATAAAAAAATTAGTTACATATAGTGGAAACACACTGTAATAAAATATAATTAATGGGAACTGTTTTATCCCATATTTTTGTCAAATAATGTGAAAATTACCTTTCCTGCAAGATACGGAAATAATACACGTCTGCTATGAGAAATCTGATAAGAAAAAGGAGACATTTCTGATGTTTAACACCCTATATCTCGAAAACTATTCATACAATTTTAATAATATTCTGCTCAGTAAAACACTGAACATTTGTTAACGTAAAAATGTAATAAAATACAAAGTTGACGAAGAGAATTTAAAACTACGAGGAAGTATAGAAAAATACATTTTTTCAATATGTATAGTTCTTGCAATCAGTTTAACATCCCGTTGAGTATAAAGAGACAGATAATATATCTGTTTAATGTCTTATTAAAATTGCAGCACGAATGGTTCATACAGGGTTTCTCATTAATAGGAAAAATAATATATGCCTTCTTTAGCTATATTTATGGCTCACACTTTATATTATATGAAGCACACCAAAGAATTTATTACTTTAACGAGATATTAATTGTGCAATAACATCTTCTTGTTTTCTACGTTGTAATAAAAAAAGATTTTTTCCAAAATCACGTGTAATTCCTGGAATCCACCAAAACGTATGGCAATTGTTTTTTGAAATATTTATGTCCAATAATCTACAAATCACAATTTCTCCAAGAACCGGAAATAAAGCACGTCTATCATTGGAAATCTCATATCAAAAATGCGGCATGCCTATGGACACTTTTTGTTCTGACATTTATATCAGATATTTCATAAAATGTTTTATAAAAGATTTGATCAAAAGTTTTTGACAATGTAATACTAAGGGGTACCTTGTGAATAAAATATGAAGAAAAATTCAGTTTCATTATTTTCAACAAAAAAACTTTACGATCAACCATTAAATTCCCAAACAAATATTTGAAAATGTGGACGCCTTTTGCACAAAAACTTTTTGTTTATAATTTTGTTAGGTATAACAATTTCTTCTCATATAAGCCTTAAACAGTAGCAAATTATTGAAATGCAATTAGAACAAAATTTGGTCCTCAAGTGGTTAAACAAGTGCATTAGCAAGCCAAATCTAAAAATTACGGCAATTGTTTTTGAACCACCTACAATTTAAGAGTATTTTCGTTATGGCGTGCAAACACAATTATAGCTGGAATAACGTAGTGCGGTGCAATCTTAAAAGCGACATCAAAATGATCTACAAACATTTCGCAATCCACCGACACGGCCAAATGACACGGGGAACAGTAATTCATTTGGAAGCATAGGTGTTTTGTAGTTCGTCCTCCACGAAATCATGCGACTGTCGTTAAATAAATCAAAAAATTGGAACGTGCCCAAGTATTATGAACTCCTACAAGTTATGTTTGTTTCAACAGATTTTTCTTATTCATAATTGAGAATTTATCATCTTTTATTGCTGATCATATTTTGTTGCATTATGTTCTTAAAAATTTGGTGAAACTCTCAATGGTCTCACTTGGCGTTTTACCAACATATGGCAATTTTTATACATATATTGTCATTAATTGACAGACCAAACAGATGTAGATAAAATAAGAGTTTGGAGAATTTTTGGTTTTAAAAGTGTTTTAAGTCAACCACAATTTTTTTTATTGAAGGGAAATCAAATATCAAACACATTATCGGTATCGTTCAAATGTCTATTAATGTCTAAATCCAAATGGGTTAAATATGTTTTGTTTTAAATAAAATTCTGAAAAATTTTTCTTCCTCCTTATTCCCTTGTTATTGTTGACAAACGTATCTTTCATTCTTCAAAATTGTAGTTATATTGCCAATGTTTTGTTTTGGCTGTTTTGAATATTTATAAAATATGCTTGTTCCCCAAAAATATTAATAGCGCAATAAAGAATATTAAAAAAATCTGCAAATGCCGAAAGAAAGAAAGAATACCAAATAGTCACTGAAGATGTAATACTTAATAACCGTTAAAGGCTGCATGTTAAAATGCCATTCAGTGGTAGATTGAACCTTAATAAGTTTCACAGTTAAAATAATCAAAGATATACTGTTTTTAGAAAATATATTATTACAGATTAGTAGTCTGAAATTTCTGTATTGGAAAGAAGATTTTTGACTTGAATTTAACACAATGATACACATTGTCAGACATGTGAAGGTTTTTGTCCTTTATGTACACCAAATGTAATGAGAGCGAGAGAGAGAGAGACCAATCCTTTGTAATGATTTGTTCAATGTAAGTTAGAAAAACAGATTAGTTATGAAATTTTATCACAAGATTTATAGAGAAATAAGAAGTCAGAATAACATACGGTATAAGTAAGAGTACCCAAAAACTCCACTATTCCAACCAATACCATAACTATTAATAGTTCTTACAAAAGATGTTTAGTTCACTTTATTATTATTTTCATAGTAATAGGTAGATAAAAACCTCTCCAGTATTAGGTACTAATATAAGTTAAGACTTCTAATTTGAAGATATGTATTACAATTTCAAATACAACTACAACTATAAAGCTAATTATTTACCACGCCTAATTGCGATTTTTAGCATTATCTTATATCTATTTTCAATGTACAAAAATCTGGAAGTCGCTGTAACTTTGCTACTAAGAAAAGATCGATATATAAAAGTGAACAGGAATCTCTTTTAACCGGTATTCGTGTATCATTTCCGAAGGTTGCTAATTCGACTGTCCTACAACTAAAGCGAGGCAGCAAAAGATGGCACTGCTATTGATGCTGACAATTACTAGTATTTACGACAAAGTTAATTCAAACATTAATATCTAATTAACATTAACAAAGACTAGAACATCTAAAAATGAACTGACAGTTTCATTAAAAAAAAAGCAAACACCACAATAGAACGACATAATGAACATTTTTAGTAGAGACGGAAACAATTGAGAATGCATCAATTAAAACATTTTCTGATAACAGGAACCCTAGCCTCACAATACTAGCAAACTATCAGAAAGAAACTAGCAAAGATAAGAGCAGAAAGAAACAATATGCCGCAAATATCCTTCAGTAAACAGAGATAAGAGCTCTTGAAAATATTACATAATAATTTATAATTAAAAAAAGGCCGACTTCAACTGACTTAAAATGAAACTCGTTTATAAATAGTGTGCATTTAATCACTATTTTGAGACATATCTTCTTTTTTAACTGAATTAAGGTACAATTCTATTGAATATTTTAGCGTATTCTTAACTCCACACTGTATATGCTTCTGTATATTGATCACCCCTATATAACGTTTCTGCCAATCAATTTCAGAACCACCCTATACAACTATAATTCAACTCCACACAATATTGCAACGGTTCCGATCTCTTTAACATGACCCTGTATAAGTGTAAATCTTCTCCACACTATTGACTATTTCCATTTCTCTATTGCCTAAATTATTCCTGTATAACTATGTGAACCACATTTTAAGACTATAATTTTACTCTACATTTTATTTCAACCACCCGGTATATGCAACTGCCTCTAACATTTTTTGAACCCAAATCTATAATTATATTATACCCCGTCCTGTAATTAAAACATCCTGTGCTTATGCTTATATAACAAATTTTTGATACACCCTGAATAAAAATAATAATTTCACACCACCCTTACTTCAAATACCTTGTATAAGCAACTACTTATGTGCTACCCAATACAAAATTTTTTGCACCACCCTGTATAACTCATTGAATTCCACCTTATATTTCAACCAGACTATGTATGCAATTGCTTATGTACCATCTAATATCACATGCACGCACACACACACCTACAGCCGTATACCATATAGAAGAGATCGCCAGCATTACAAATTTTCGTTTCCATAAACTAATGGAATATTTTCTGCCATTTCACACGTATATAAGTCCCACAACTTAACATCGTCTCTAAAAGAACGTGTCTTCAAATGAATCAAAATCTTATTAAAATCAGTGTTTTTTCTTCTGGTTGATAAAAAGCAGTCTGTTTTTTAGATTATTTGCTTGGCAATTGTAGAGTCGTTTTTTCATCCGTTCGTAAAATTCCATTTCAGTCACCAACGTTTGTTCTAAGAACTTCTTAACTGATTTTGGAGGTTTCATTTATTTTCAGGATTGCTGAAAATCTGAAATACATTTTTTGTTTATTATTTTACATACATGTGAAGATGGTGAATGAGAACCAGGGTTTTATAGTCCGACAACTTACATCGTCTCTTAAAGAACCTTACTTAAAATGAATTAAAATGATAACTATTACAACACCCTGTACGATATACTTCTATGGCATATCTTGACATTTAAACTAGATATTTATGATGAAAATTTGACATTTACATTGATGTTTACAGTTTTTTTGCACATATTTGTCTTATTCTCAGAAAAATGGTATGTTTTACGTTAAACCAGGGCTGCCTTTTAGATTTCGGGATTGGACAACCCTAGTGTTGCAATCTGACAACTGACAGCTCTATCGTAAAGTTTGACATTTTTGAGGTTATACGTACTCAGAACGTTTTGACATACGGGCGCTGTGTTAGGATTCATCTAGACCATAAAATGGAATTATATTGTGAACATTTTCGTGGGATTATTTTTTACACCTTTCGACGTGGATTAAGTCAGCAAGAGTGCATGGTTGAACTTAATTTAATTTTTGGCGATGAAACTTCATCAAGGACCATCGTTTATCGATGGTATGGTGAATTCAATCGAGGTCCTAGTTCACTCCAAGACCAATTTCGTGAAGGTCGTCCAAAAACAGTTGTTGTTCCGGAAACCAGTGATGCTGTGCGCGAACTGATATTGCAAGATCGTCATGTGACCTATCGTGAAATTGAGTCAACCTTACACATTAGTGGGACCAGCATACATTCAATATTGCATAAACATTTTAATGTCAAAACAATTTGTTCGCGTTGGATCCCACACAATTGGCAATCGTTCAAAAAAAAGCTCGTGTCGATTGGTCGAAAGAAAAGATCAAAAAGTACGATGAATCGTGGATTTACGCTTATGAGCCCGAAAGTAAACAGCAGTCGACTGAATGGGTGTTTCAAGATGAGCCAAATCCAACAAAAGTTGATCGCGCACGAAGCACTTCCAAGCAAATGATTGCCTGTTTTTTCGGAAAAACTGGACATGTCGCAACCGTATCATTAGAACAACGCAGAACAGTCAATTCTGAGTGGTACACAACCATTTGTTTCCTTTGCCAGTTGTCTTCCAAGAAATGAGGAAAACCAATCACCGAAGACGGATCACTCTTCACCACGACAATGCGAGCTCTCACACATCGGCTCAAACAACTGCATTTTTGACCATTCAAAACATCGATTTGATGAGTCATCCGCCGTATAGTCCTGACTTCTCACCAAACGACTTCTTTTTATTCCCGTATGTAAAACACAAACTGAGAGGTCAACGTTTTTCGACACCTGAAGAAGCGGTTGCTGCGTTCAGAATGCATGTTTTGGAGATACCTCAATCAGATTGGAAAAAGTGCTTCAACAATTGGTTCAAACTCATGCAAAAGTGTATAGATCTTCATGGGGAATATTTTGAAAAACAATAAAGCGATTTTCGATGATTAATATTTGTTTATGTTCTCTAATCCCGAAATATGAAAGGCAGCCCTCGTAGGAAAATAAACGGATTCAAGCTGGAACATATCTTTGTAGAATACAATTTATAATATTCAAATTGCTTCATCCGTTTTAGAGAAAACAGTGAAGATTCTTGAAATTCACTGAAATGTAGTCCCATATTTACTTTTTTCGGATTTCTGTAAAACCGTAAATCTCATGTTTCTTAATATACCAAGCCCAAGCCAAGTTTTTGAGTAACTGCTGGTCATACATAAAGAAACCTTCTACTTTTTGGAATTGGGTTAAAACTGTATAGGTAACCAAACATCCCATACCAGAATTCTGAAAAAATGGCAAACCACATATCGATAACACAATGTGTGAATAACAAAAAACAAATTGAGCAAATAAAATAAATATTATGTGGAAATAATTCTTTAAAAATAGTTGATAAATTCTGTATATTTAATTATGCAATAATTCTCTGATAGTATTCGACATGAATTATTAAAATTACGTTTGAAATCATGCTCATAATTTTTCAAAAAAATGTGCAATGATTCTGAATTGCTTGTCAATGGCAATAACATTTTCAAAAGAAATTTTGAAAGTCATGGAAAATTATACAAAAGATAATGTTTTCTTATAATTTTGTAATGTACCTGCATTTACACAATTTGCAATTGAAGATTATGGGGCAAGAACAGGATAAGTACATAAATCTGTAAAAGTGAGTTAGCTGCTTATTCAGGTTTAAAAAGTTTATTTGCCTGGTGCAACTTTGGGACATGTACAGGCTATATATTCTGAATTCCGATAGCAAACCACTTATCCCCTGGTATGGTCTGGTGCAATAAAGGTATAAGATTTGTGTAACTTATCCCGTCCTTGCACCAAATGCTTTATACTTGGGTAAACTCTTCCTATTATGCCCCACTACTGCACCAGCCATTTTGTTGACATCAGGTGGCAGGCATGTACTTGTCACCTCAAATTAAGTCGTTGAACAGTGGAAATAAAAAACTAGTGTGGCTTGTTGTACGTCCAGTTTTAACAAGGATTCTAGCTTCGAAGAGGAACCATTTCAAAGTTTTCAGGGAGTGACTTTGTGCCTTCAGATAAGGAATATTCATTTAGTGCACCTGAAAATAATTTGAATGAAGAGCAGGAGTCGGTTAACAACAAAAGTGTACGAAAGAAAACACCAAAACCAGAGAACAAAATAGAATACCAAACAATCCCTAACAAGCAACATCAAACTTCACCAAGCAACACTGACTCCCAAGATAATCACATTAATACAATAACTATACCATACATACAGGGTCTATCAGAAAGACTAAAATGAGTGGGATACAGATATAATATCAAAACATCATTTAAAACAAGAAATACACTAAAATCAATTATATCAAAAACCAAACCAAATAACACAACTTATAATACAAAAAATTGCATTTATAAAATCCCGTGTGAATGTAATAAATTCTATATTGGAGAAACCTCTAGACCTCTGAATGTTCGAATAAACGAACACAAAAATTACATAAAAAAACGACAATATGAAAAATCCAAATTCAGTTATATTACACAAAGAAGAACACAACACCAAAAGAAAACTAAAAGACTCTGCTTTAATTTTGTTAAATGAAAACGATTGTATCGCTACTACCTCCGTAGAATTCAGTCGTTCCTGGTTGCCGATGATTAAGGAAGAAATTGCTAATGGTTATGTCCTTGTGAACAACCCAATATCGGGATAGTTCATAAGGTTTTTCCTAGGTTTTCCCTTATGACTTTAATGGGATCACTGAATCAACAAAGTTCTTTCGTCGCATTTTTGGCGAATGCACTATCTTATAAGAAAGTCGCACCTAGGAGCGCTACATAAAGTTCTGAAGATCTCCCTTTCAAATTCTTCCAATTTGAAAGGAACTTTATGATATGATCTTTAGAAATTTCTGTGCTACCCTGTATATTACAAATAAAATTCTCTTAGTTATGTCAAAAATCAAATAATAAACATTGTCAAATATTTAAATTTACATCTTGGAATTGTACCTTTTTAATCCGTAGTTTCTTACCCATTGACAACGGGGTCTGATTTAGACCCCGAAACGTTTGGAATATACAGCAATTTCCTTTAAAGTGTGGTGTTATTTCCCAATAAACATGTAGACATGAATCTTATAAATCTGTGTCAACGGGAAAACTGGGGCCAGAAGGAAGACAAGGCGATGAATGCAAGTGTAACAAAAACTGTATTGAAAAACTTTCGGAAATAGAGAAGCAAGAGATAGTATCAGCTTTTATTAATCTTTCGAGTTAAGAGAAACATGACTCATATTTGTCAAATTTGGTACAAGTTTCGCTTTTTGTTTTTAGTTCACATTTAAAAATAAAGTTTTTTGCTGAAAATGGTTTGAATGTAACTTATCCCGTTCTTACAACTGTTGTAAAATTTAATATAAAAAGTTTAAACCAATTCCACTATTGCACCACATATTTTAAATCCTTAATAGAGTTGTTAATTGTATAATGTTGTTAAAATCATATATATATATATATATATATATATATATATATATATATATAAGTTGTACTAGTTGGGGCTTTCTTAGTGACCAACATAAATATCAAATTTAAAATTGAAACTAATTTTACTTCTGAAATATTTACATATTGCTCTTATCCCGTTCTTGCATCAGAGTCTTTAACTGTGGTTTTAATATTTCAGATATAACACTTGTGAATTTTCTCAAATTAACCATCAAAATTTTCAAAAACCCAAAAATTCAAGCATGTAGGTAAGTAAATCATTAAGTACTATGTCAAACCTACAGTAAAATAGTCTAATAGATGTAATTGTTCAGTCATTTGCAGGTACATTCTAAAAGATTTGCATTGAAAGTGAATGGGTACACAAAGTTCTGCCTAGGTGATTACCGAATACTATTTATCACAATAGTCAATGGGCAATAAATTAAAGGTATCACGTCGAATGTCAGTTACAAATATTTGCAAGGGTTTAACCTTGTTTCACGCATGCAAATGCTCCTTCAAAAGAATTGATTTACAGCAAAGAATTTATGCCAAGGTTCTTTTTTAAATTTTTCCCGCATTTTAAAGTCAGATCTTGCTCAAACTTAACTGAAATTTCTGTTTCATATGGAAATTACCTCAAGGACTGTGTAAATTTATGTAGAATTCACTTGTCCATCCTGTGTTACATCTAAAAATAAAATTGTTTAGATCCATTGAAGATTAATCCATAGTAATCGATAGTTTCTTCTAGAAATTCCTTAGAAATTGATGAATTACTTAGAAATTACATTACACTGACATTATTTTCACTGGAAACATTGAATTGAGAAGTGTGAAATAAATTTAATCTATATGTGGTTATGTATTTGCTTGATAGCAGTAATTAAAACTATAAATTAAGAATGTTTAACCAAGTTATTTCTATATAAAAAAACTGGCAAACACTAGTTGAAAAATAATATAGAGATTAAGAACATCTTAATCCTATAAAACGGTCATCCGATTTTTAAAATCATGTGGAATTAATCTTATAGCTATTCCCCGACTTGACCATAAAATGTATGGCAGCACACTCCCTCTAAGGTACGTATAGCGTACCTTTAGGGAAAAATTCACAATGCTTCAAATATACTACATATCAAAAGGGTTTAGCTCTGTGGGAGCCCTTGCCAGGTTACCAGGCCCATGGTTGGGGACGTGGCTGCAGTGTCCCATGCATTTTTGGACCGTCCGAGCTGTTCGTAACAGCCTAACGGCTTTTTGCATCAGTTGGTAAAGATGTTCGTCCAGACCAAGGTATTTCAATTGGTACCGTTCGAGTGTTGTTCATGTCCCATTGTCTCTGTATTTGAAATTCTAAATCCCTATATTTGGCTATTTGTTTAGCCTGCTTAATATTTATATTATTGTTGTTAGGGATTGCTATGCTATGTCAATTAAGGTTGTTTTTCTAGAGATTTTATCTACCAAAACTATATCTGGTCTATTGTGAGCAACAGTTCGATCGGTCAATATCGTCCAGTCCCAGTTCAGTTTGTAGTTGCTATTTTCTAAAATAGAATCTGGTTTGTATATATAGTAGGGTGTTCTTACCGACTGTGATAGCTCAAGTTTCAGCGCTTGTTCCTGGTGCAGTATTTTTGCCACAGCATCGTGTCGTTCTTGGTATTCAGTTGCAGTGAACGCTTTGCAACCTCCTGTGATATGCTGGATAGATTCAGATGCTAATATTTTATGTTTCTCTCCATATTGCTACTTTTTCCATGTCAGTTCTGCTGAAAGTTATGTAGAGTATTTTGTGCTAAAATGCACCATCGTTTCTACTTCTATATCATTGTGCGAAAGCTGTCTTCCCAGCATTTTCTTACACGAACCAAACAATTGCAGACCAGACCTCCAAAAGTCCTTATCGACTAATTAGTTGTCGTAACCATTTATATTTAGACTTGGCTATGGCAATGCCAGAGAGTGATGATGAAAATTGAACAAAATCAGTCCATTGACTTTCGAAATAAGAGGTTTCAAAAATTTAACTGTTGGCAACAGACTTTTGGTAATATTGAATGTTGCGTCACATTTTCAACAATGCTTGTTCCTTGCATTCTCTCGAACGTATAGAGTAACCTTAGATTTTAGAGAAGTAGTCGATAGGGTTGGGCTATGAAACAGTTAAGTAGCACAAGTGTTAAATTCTGTTGTATTGTTTGGTGAAAAGGTGTGGAACTCCAATCAGTTGAAACAGACAACTAAGTTTACCGGGTGAGATCCGTGTCAATGTGTCATATCCTGCTTTGGAACCACTCTCAAGGAAAAATGAACTTAGATATGTACCGAGTCTAGATTGACCTCAAAGTCTCAGTCTCGTAAACACCAAGTCTTAATAGAATACTGAATAAAGAGGGTATCAGAGCCTAGATATCTGATATTTATTACATAAAATAAGGTAAATTTGAATTACCCTAAACTGCCAAGTTGACAGACATATAAAGCAACTTTGACACTCTATTTTGAGACCGAATAAGCAAAGCAAGGTTGATAAGTAGATAAGATGGATAATATATTAACTTTTGTCAACAAAATTGGATTCGTTTTACAAAAATTCGGCCAACTTGAGCATTTTTGTAACACAGATAAGAGTGGAGCGGAATATTATATCCCTGTGGTTTAGATTATGTTGTAACTGTACATACCAAATGCTTTTGTAAACTAATTGGTTCATACAAATGTTGTTTAAGAGACATAATTGTTGTTTAGCTTGTACAGATTTGACGAAAACTTAAGTTGTGATCACAAACTTGGTTATTGAATCAGAGTTGAAGAAACAAAGGTTTTACATCATAAATTGGCGATTCGCTATATTTTTACTACCTCCTAACAAATCTCTGTATCACAACAAAGATCTAGCTGATCCAGTGCAATAATTTAGGTGACAATTGTTTAGATTGAAATTTAAAGATATTGGTTTACTTGCCAGGTTACATTTTTATTGCAAATCGGAATTTAAATTGTCGATTTATAATATGTTCAATTATTATATAGTAATTTTTTTACATCTTTTATTTTGTTAAATATTCAACTAAAACGTATACTGATTAATAATACACATTTAAAAAATATATTAACTGTCTTCAAAGTAGAACTAAAGAGTAAAAATAATGAACAAAACTAGTTTACAATAAATAGCACAGTCATTATTGTTAAGTGTCTACAGAAAACGTAAAAAATGTAAACAATAAAAGGTGCTCATTCTGCACAAATTAATTACTTACTTATCTAGTATTTTTTGCAGTCGGTGCCTAGAAAACTGAAACTCTTGTATTGCTTACATATCTACCTACTAATTCATCAAATTTGATTTGTTGCTTTGAACCGACTTGAAAAATATACTAGATAGTAATATATTTTTTTATTGTTTATATTCTTTAGTTAGTTAGTGTGGATATTTAACAACAATGAGTGTACTATTTGTTATATTGTGTTACTAGCTTAACTGCCTCGGTTTTGCAAGTGCTGGCAAACTTATTCGACCTATTTATCCTGACAATTTTTTAAAATTTGATAATTTTCACATCCCCTACATTTTTAGGTTTTTTGTGAAAACCACTTTAGCATTTTTAGTCATGAGTGAAAATTATATGGCAACTGCTTCTACAAATACATTAATTTCGAATTTAATATGAAAAGCTATATTTGACGTGTTTAAGATTTTTGACATTTGATATAGTGGTTTTTCGTTTTAATTTCAGTTTTTTTCGCGTTTCATTGCTATTTTTGACGTTTTTGGTGTTTTTGACATTTTTGACATTTTCGAGGATTTTGACATTTTTTAACATTTCTGATATATGTGACATGTCTGATATTGTGATATTTTTGTCATTTTTGATAAATTATAAAATCATCACGATCAAAACATCTTTCAAACACCAAAAACCACATCAAACTCGGCCCATTCGTTTAGGAGCTATCCATCTACCATGCCACAGACAGACACACAGATCCACAGGATACATACCTTAAACTTATAACACCATCGGGGTTTAAAAAATGGTCGCCGGTTTGATAAGTTCCTTTTTGGAAGGCGGTTAAAAATTCATCTTGAAATAATCATACAACCGAGTTACCATTATGTCATCATTATTTTTATATTATGTACTTAACGCCGAAAACTACAAATGGTATAACCCCTGTAAATTTGTATTTTCTCTGATTTCTTCCTAACGTTTCAAGGTTTAAATCAGACCACGTTTTCAATGGTATTAACACAAATGAACAAGAAATTAAAAAAATAAAAGAATTCTTATGACCAACACTCGTAAAACCACAGATGACACAATCATCTTTCCGAAAACAACCCTGTAAATTTATTACGACAGTCTTCAAAAAACCTAAGATACTTTCACGCAAATTTCGCTAAAAGGCTGTATAATAATTTTTTATACCAAATCATTTTTAGATCAGATAAGCAAAATAAGCTACATGTTATTTTAATATTTCTAGAACGAATCAGCTGGTGGCCATCAAGAAATCTATTTGCGTGTAAAATATACATTTGTCAAATTTAATTTGTACAACATAAATGAATTACAAAATAACCTTCAGCTATTCTGTTTGACAAACTTTTGTGCGTAAGGACCTGATTTATTGTGAAAGCAACAAAAGAAGCCTTTCATTTCTTACATCCTGCATTTAAATTTCATGTAGATATTCTAACGTTTCGGTAAGGTGAATGTGAGTCATTTAAATTTATTTTCTATGTTTTATGCACGCAATATTTCTCATATCTGTGAAACTGTCTCTCAAATGTTCTCACTGTTTCGTTTATTTTTAGATTACGCTACGCAAGAAAATGGAACTTCAGGTGTTTCGTTTCCTTTGATACTAGAGAACTTTTTAATGATTGCAGTAGAAACTATGAGCCAATGAGGAATTTCACAATACAAGATAATCGTTTAAGTTTATCAAAATATAGAATTAGACTGTTAACTATGTCAACAGTGAAGAAATTTTTAATGTTATTACCCATATTTTTAATTTTTTTGAGAATAACACAACAATTGAATTAAAAAAGCTGTATATTGAAAGAAAATACCCAACGTTTCAAAGTAGATTCTGACTTCGTTGTCAATGGCTTTAAAATATATAATGAAAATTTAAATTGCAAAATCGAAAACAAAACCAACCAACAAAACTCAGAACTCACAAACGGCATATAAAAGATTCCTTGCGAATGCAATAAATTTTATATTGGAGAAACATCGAGACCATTAAACATACGAATAAATGAACACAAGAATTACATAAAGAAACGACAATTTGAAAAATCGAAAGTTTGTGAACATGTATGGGACCTAGGCCATAAAATACAATTTGACAATACAACTATACTTCACAAAGAACAACATAACACAAAACGAAAAATAAAACAGTCTGCCTTAATTAGTTTGAATGAAGACGACGATTGTATCGCCTCTACTTCTGTAGAATTCAATCGTATCTGGTTACCGACAATTATGGAAGAAATTATTAATGGTCATCTCCTTTTGAACAACCCAGTGTCGAGATAGTTCATAAGGTTTTTCCTAGGTTTTCTCTTATGACGATAATGGGATCACTGAAACAGCAAAATTCTATGATCGCATTTTTGGCGAATGCGCTATCTTATAACAAAGTCGTACCTAGGAACGCCACTTATAAATTCTAAAGTCAAACTTGAAAGCTGTTTAACTTAATACATGACCCTTAGAATTTTTTGTGCTACCTGTATATTTAAAAACAACAAAAATCGTATGTCAACTTAAATGTCATAAATCAAACTTTCAATTTTGCAATTTTCATTAAATATTTTAAAGCCATTGACAACGAAGTCAGAATCGACTTTGAAACGTTTGATATTTTCTTTCAATATACAGCTTTTTTAATTCAATTGTGGTGTTATTCCCAAGAAAACTTAAAAATAATTAAGAATATGCCACAAATAACATTTAGAAGACAGTTATTACCTTTGTCAAGAATATCTTCAAATATTAAATATTTAAAAAAATAGAAATTAATTCTTTGGAATTCTTTCGGAATATCACCACATAAACTTGAAAGTCTGTATACAGAGGGGTCCAAAAAATGTACCCACTCTTTAACAGTCCATAACTTGCAAACTAATTGACGGAGTTGCCTCATTTTTGGTGAAAGTGTAGCTTAAAGTCCATCTTAAAGATATCATTGTAGGTGTTCGAAATGGTAACCATTAACATCCACACACAAACGATGCCGCCGAACTGCAGCACGAACTACTGACTGCAAAGTGTTGGATATTTGCACATGAATGTAGGTTGGATTCTCGAAGTTCATCCAATGTACGTTGATAAACGACGTCCTTTAGTGTTCCCTACAGGTAAAAATTCAGAGGAGGTAAATCTGGGGACGTGGTGGATACTCTACAGAACCTCTACGGCCTGTCCATCTTCCTGGTAAATTTTCGACGAGATAAGCCCTAACACGATTTTGGTAGTGGGTTGGGGCACCATCTTGTTGAAAGTAAAATCTTCAGTCTTCATACAAATCTCGTATGGCAGGTAAAGTGCTTGTCTGAAACTTCTGAAGGTAAACCTCACCGGTAATTCTGCCGTCAAAGAACAAAGACGCAATCAAGCCCCGGTAAGACAACCCACCCCATATATTTAATCCTGGCAAACCGCGACTTTGTCTACGTGGACGTTCGGATTTTTGGCGACCAGTAGATGCAATTGTGGCGATTTACTGTACCATTGAGTGTGAACTGTGCCTCATAAGACCACACAATCATCTGACAAAACAAAACAACGCTATCCGACGCTTGTATTCCGATTGCCGGAACTACAAACTATTACACTACCAAAAATGAGACTACGTCAATTTTTAAACAGTGGATACATTATTTGACCCCTCTGTGTAAATCGCACCCCGTTTTCAATGGTATTAACACAAATGAACAAGAAATTAAAAAAATTAAAAAACTATTAATAGTAACTATGTGTCTTCAGAAGTTATAGGGCAATAAGTAATCCCACAAGATATAACATACAAACTTCCTTAAAATTTGGAAATAGATAGTTAGGTTTAGTCTTACTATAGAATTGTTACGAATATTCGAGAACACTCCCTCAATTTTTTTGGTTCGTATAAATCTATGATAATGTGACAGGCATTCATCGGCTATTTCATGGAATCAATGATACCAGCATGCAGTATTCATCGGATATTTGCTTCAGTTCGAAAGATAGTTTGTAGTGCGCCTCGAGGACTGCGGCGCACTGTTAAAGTCCTCGAATGTTCGGGAATTCATGAATGAAATCTCTCGGCGGCTTCTCGATCCCTATATTAAATAATAGGTGTTCAAAATAAATTGTATGTAGTTGTGTGAATATAAAATTAATGGAAAAAATTATAGTTAAGTTAAATTAAGTGTTTAAATTTTCAATGTAAAGAATAATTGTGCAATTATTGGACCTGTTTAAAAATTATTTATGATTTCAGTGATAGTCAATTAAAGTGAGATGAACTAGTGTTGAAGAAAAATATTATCTTAAAATTTGTGGTGCCAACTACGATTGATAACAGAGAGGCAAAAATTCATTTCTGCAAAATGAAGACTGCAAACAATTCTTTTTTCAACTAAGTTGATTCTAAATAAAACACTGTATAAATATAATTCAACCCCAGCATATATTTCAACCATCCTGTATATGATTTGCTTATGTCCACATCATATAACAGTTTAATCACTCTATATAATTTTAATTTCACATTTTTTTCCAACATTTTTATACCACCAAACGTCCAGTGCACCCAGTATTCCAACCATCCTGTATATACGGCTGCCTACGGACCACTATCATTCTAGTCCGTCCTATATTTTCTGATTTTGTTTGCTATAACTAAACACCCTGTCTATAAACGCACCAAATAGCAGTTTAAAGTTTGACATGTGTTGTCACTGAATTTTCTATTAGGCTGGGAGAATGTGAGAACCAAAAGCACCGTCTTCGCAAAATGGAAAAATCTGCATTTAAATAGGTATTTGCCTGCGATACAAACAAAACGAGGTTGGTACTCATTGATTTAAGGAGCCGAAAATACTATGCTTTACTACCTATATGCTTGAGATGTACATAGAAAATTTTCAAATTCGCAATTAAAACTTCCAGTGCCTAAAATTACGGCACTATTACGTTGGAATTAAAATATTTATGAGGAAATGTTCGTTATGTCATTTCGATGAAATTTTTGATAACAATTTTGGAATATTCGGCGATTTTCTACAAAAATGCAAGTTGCACGTCACAGAAAATTATATGAGATCACCTAAGGATCTTTCTTAATAGATTAAACGTTAAAAAACTATACACATCCATAAGGAGTTATCGAAAAATTGACTAAAATATTAGGGATATTGGTCGATTTTAATGCACGCATGTGTTCATTCACAAATTTTAACACTTTACCAATAAAATTCTTTTCCAAACTTTGAAGTTCACCAATCCGGATATATACTGTATTAAACAAGACCATATTCATTCAAAAGGGTGCACCACAGGAAAAGAAATCAGGTAACATACATACAAAAAAAGCGAAAAAATACGCGACGAATTGATAACCTCCTCCTTTTTGGAAATCGGTTAAAAAATTCTTTGAATAATCATTTTCATCTTCTCATTCTTCATACTTATTAATAACTTTGACCCCGATATACACACGCAAATTATTTGTGCATGACTGTTTATTATTTTAGTTTTGTTATAGTCCAACTTTTTATTGTGTAGAATTTCCATAATAATATAATACACAGATATGAATATCTGTACGTCAACTAGCTATATTCAGAATTGCTATTTTAAACAACAACAAACGGCAAAAAAAATTATAATAAATAAATTCACAAATTATCAAGAAAAACACAGAGTTATGAATATCCAAGATCGAAAACATTTGAATAACTATACTCAAATTCGCATTACTGGCACAAACTAACATAAACAGAGAGGAAGTTAGGACCCAATACCTGTAATCAAAACGAAAGATATTCTACACCCATAACATCAAATCACTCGCCAATTTAGTAATATTATAAATGCCTATACCGTATACTACAATATTCATTGGTTATGATTTAAATTGTTGTTATTTATTTACATATATTTAGCTTAAAGCACATAGTACTTTACTTTGATCTTATTCCTTATAATTTCTAAATTAGTCTACATCTTAATATTACTTATCTAGGTTGAACACATGCATTACAATAATTTTCAGGTCTATATTTGTTGATTATTTTATCCAGTCTCAAGTCTTATACTACATAATTTAGTGTTTCTAAAAGTACTACTATAGAATTTGACAACGTCTTTTGAAGTACATAATGACAAATAACAATGGATGCCGACAGTGTAGCGTATTAAGTAGTTTCCCCTCAAAAATTAAAAAAGAAATGTAATACATTAATTTTTTTGTCATCTGGTAATACACCATGACATCTATAATTTATATTTATAAAAGAGCCGAATTCAACTGGCTAAAATGAATAACTATTTTCTGACATTGTTTTTTATTTAAGGTACACTTTTATTGCTTATTTTAGCGTATTTAGCTCTCCTTTTCTCTATTTTTTTTTCTATATTATCCACATATTTTTTAGTTTTTTTATTTGGATTACTATCGTCTATAATTCACACTTTGTGGCAACCATCCTGTATATATTTCTGTGTATTGGTCACCCAATATGAATTATTTGTCTATCATTTTCTGAATCACCCTGTACAACTATAATTCAACCCTACACGATGTTGCACCTACCCTGTATAAGTATTAATCCTCTCCAGCCTATTGACTGTTTCTATTTTTCTATTGTTTAAATCACCCTGTATCCCTACAATTTTACTTAGCCGCATCTGTTAAGTATAAGGAAATACTTATGTTTCACACTATATAACAGTTTTTTAACCATCCTGTATAACTATAATTCCATTCCACCTTATATTTCAATCATCGTGTATATGGAACTGCTTCTAACATTTTTTGGACCCGCCTTATAATTTGAATATCTTTACGGCATATGCTAATTTAACCATTTTTTTAAGTTTCTTGATCTACTCTGTGTAACTATCGTTCTACTTCACTCTTATTTCAATCACCTTGTATAAATACGTAAGTACGCATGTGCCACCCAATACATCATTCATTGAACCTATACAAATGTAATTTCAATTTTTAAACTTACGAATAGTTGAATATCTTGTTTTGATACTGATATTGTTGCAAATGCTGAAAGAAACAGCAATAGACAGCTTAAAAACGCATGTCAAATATAAACATTCTAAAAAAGTAACATAGTCTGTACCATTATTATCAACTCCAATAACCTAGATAAAAAATTTGAAATACTTAGACCAAATTAATTGCAATAACTGCTCAAAATTACCTCTCATTACATTAAATAGTGTTGTGTCCGACTTTTAAATGACCTCACTACATTTCAAACCATTGGAATATGTTTTGGAAAACAAATCCTATTTTATATAACCTCACTTCGAGTTTCAGGAATTTTATACACCCTCCTTATCTATCGTTCTGGAATAAAAAAATAGAGATAATGAATTTCTGTTTTATGATGTGCTCTAGCTCTATTATTTAGGTACAACATTTACTGGTGTATACTAATAGAGACATTTTCAAGAGTTTTAAGCAACTGAATATCAAAAAAAACTCCTCAGAAAAATATGAGCAAATTACTAATAATACTACTCCAAATAAATATTTAAGGACCATCTTGTTTGAGAAGTAGTAACATGTGGCAGTGCCACTTGTAGTTTTCTTTATTTATTTTTTGTTTTGTTTACTAGCTACTGACGGGCTTTAGTGCAGAATGCTAATATTAATTGATAATATTGGTTCATTCATTAAATAAAACCTAATAAAAATTCATTATGTACGTCTATACTGTCAACACCAAACAACTGACAGTGCCGCCGTCGCCAGACGGTCAAAATTCAAAACACTGAGTAATTATATATGGAGCGGTCGTTAGATATATTCTTAGAGCATGGAAGTGGCATGCAAGATATTCTTTAGTGGTAAAATAGTTAATGTAGTATATCAGTATTGATTTTTCGGATGCGTTGCAGTAACCTTCTTATTAAATATTCTGTTTTTAATGTAAATTTAATTATTTGATTAATATATTATTATCACAACCTTATCGAAAGTGTTGTGTAAAAAATTGTCAGACAGCGGACAATAGAGAATGTGTTAAAAATTTTAGTTCTCCTAGGGTTGTTGGTCCTCTCTTTTCTTTAATATTCATTGAAATTCACTGAAGTGAAGTTCCTTTAGTTACCAATTTTTTTAATTTTCTGGAAAACCGTAAATCTCAGAGAATTATATGGTACCTTTCTGTAATATTTCTTAATACAACACCGTTTAAATCATCAAATCTGCCCAAGCCGTTTTTGAATAATCACTGAGCCAACATAAAAAGAGTGCCGACAAATTAGTAAACTCCTCCTTTTTGGAAGTCGGTTAAAAATCGATTTGCTTGTAGTATTTACTATCTCCTAAAATCTAATTATCCTTAAAACTTTTTTTATTAAAACAAAAACACTGTGGTAAATTTTTCTTAAGCATTAAAATGGACAAATGTTTCGTTCAGTAAACCGAATTTGGTAAAAAAACTGACTGTGAGCATTTACTGAATCTGGTTAGAAAGTGAGAAAGTATTGGTATATAACAGATATTGACTTCCTTACTGGTAACTGGTTGAGCTTTTGTGTGGAAGATGACTGTTAAGCAACCTTAATACCCTAATTGTCTTGTAAATGTTATTTGTAGCATATTCTTGACTATTTTAATGTTTGCTTGGAAATAACACCACAATTGAGTTAAAAAGTAGAATATTGAAAGAAAAAACCAAACGTTTCAAAGTCGATTCTGACTTGGTTGTCAATGGCTTAATATGTATTGAAAATGTAAATTGTAATTTACTATGTACTTATGCATTTAAATGTAATATACATTTTTTTGTAAAACTAATACTTTTCAAGTTATTCGCGATTGAAAGTAACAACTTTTAGACGAAAAAATCGACGTTTCTAATCGATTTTTTGCGAATAACTTGAAAATTATGCATTTCATCAAAAAAATTGTAGAGAACAAATTTGTAGCTTTTATTTTTTTTTTAAGTTTCTACAACTAATAGGAACCGAAATACGGCCTATCAATGTTTAGCTGTTTTCTTCAAATTCAAAATTTGACAGATTCAAAGTCAACGGGGAAAATGATGCATTTTTCGAAGAAAACTCATCGGATCTTTTTTAAAGAGTATAAATAGACCTGTCTTTAAAAATAAGACGCTATTATAAAAATTGAGTGAGTTATGATGAAAATAAGGTCAGTACCACATTTTTTTTTACGAAAAAATCGATGAAAACAACCCCATAACTACCCCCATAATTAAAATTGATCTTCACCCTTATGCAATTCTCTTTGTACATGTATTGTTAATACTAATAATAACTTAATAATAATTTTACCCATTTAAAACGCTTAGTTTTAGAAAAATTAGAGCTTAAAGCTCCTTCTTTTTTTAAATATCTCCGAAAATATTGAATATATGAAAAAAATAAAAATTTACTAAATTGTAGCTTTTTTAATGCCTAAAGTATTCCTTTACTTACATTTTTTGTACAGTGAATATTTGGAGAGGTATAGCCGTTTAAAACATCGATTTACGAACGAGCACCATCTGTTTTGAGCCCTTTAAACTCACCCCATTTAAAAACCAAGGGTTCGAAAGATATTTAATTTACAGATTCTTGTTGCTCTTGAAAAATCCTACAAAATCGTTTTTGAGGAAATACTCTATCGTTAAAAAAGAAAGAAATACGTTAAAAAAAAACAATTAATATTTTTGCCGAAAATTTCCATTAGTATAGTACAGTACACTTCGGAGCATAATAATCTACAAAACCGGTATATTTGTTTAAAGATAGGTCTATTTATGCTCTCTAAAAAGGTCTTCGAAAAATGCATCATTTTCCTGATATTTGACTTTGAATTTGTCAAATTTTGCATTTGAAAAAAACAGCTAAACATTGATAGGGCGTATTTCGGTTCCTATTAGCTGTAGAAACATTTTATTTGTTTTTTTAAAGTTACAAATTTGATCTATACAATTTTTTTGATAAAATGCATAATTTTCGAGTTATTCGCGAAAAATCGATTAAAACGTCGATTTTTTCCTCTAAAAGTTGTTACTTTCAATCGCGAATAACTTATTAAAATTAAAAATATTAGTTTTACAAAAAAATGTATAGTACATTTTTTGCTTAGAATCACTTTTTTAATCGATTCCTATGGTTAAAACGTAATAAAAAGTTTCCACCCCTGAGATAACCTTCTGTTAAAATTTTAACTGAATGCATGCAGGACCAAAGAATTGCGAGATTTTACCTTTTTTCGAGATTAATTTCTTGGACTATTAATACCCTGTCTGAATTGATCTATCATTAGACAAAAATTATCTAAATGCAATATCTTTTTATCGAAAACGTAATTGTAAATATATGGGATCGATTCCAACAATTTTTTTATACGTAGACCACCCTGTAAATATTTGTGGTTCTATTTTATTTCTTACATAATCATATTTGAATATAAAATACTTATGATTATAGTATTATTTTTTACCCTGACCCGTTTGAAAAGTTTTATTTATTTTAAAGTGAAAGAACATCTAAAAACCGAGGTAGAAGGATAACATGCCAATCACGATATATGATATATGATATGTGAGGTCTCGGATCTGGATGAGTCGCGACAGCGTCTGGACTTATCCTGGAATGGGAAACATGGGGGATATGTCAGATGGTGTTAGTTTACGGGGAATGTTAGAAGTGACAGTCAAAACGTGAATGTGTCTGTGTAACCCAAGGGAGGGACAATGCCACTTTTATAAGAATTATTTCGAGATCGACTCGAAGATAATGACATCCATTTTGAAATATTAGAACGTGAATGAAGCATGTTGAGAAGGGTTTGCGCGACCAGACGGTTGTGTTTTTATTTCCTTTTTTTGAATAATGAGTCGTTCACTCGAGGGAATTTGTGCGCTACATTAAAGTAAACGATATAACTCCGCTGCTGAATATATATATATATATACAGTGATGGACAAATGTGTGCAACCAAGTAAATATCTCTGGAATTATTAGAGATATCAAAATGAAATTTGGAAGGATGGATACTGCAGTAGATTGTTTCCAATTTTTTTTACAATTTTCAACTTCCTGTTTTACCGGAAATAATGTCGATTTTAAAATTTGCAATGAAACACCCTGTATAGTAATTTAGTTTATGATGAAACATTTTATTGTTAATACAAAAATATCGGGTTTGATATTGTTTACTTCAATACCTACCGAGTATTAACAGAAAAGTAATTAAGGAAAGGAAAAATTCGGTGGTAGCTAAACTCGATTCAGATTTCATTTACGCCCGATATAAACAAACCGCTCGGTAAGAATTTGTATTTCTATTGGCCAATCGGTGGCATTATACCGTCACAGCCAACATCAGTGCTTGTTCCATGTCGAATACACGTGCGTTTGTTTAAATCAGGTGCAAATTAAATCTGAATCAAGTTTAATAGTCCATGAAATTCATTGCAGAGTGACAGTAGTTGTCAAAATAAGTTATTAGTTTTTTTATTTGAACGTAAAAAGATTGTATTGTTTTAATTTGATCGTAAAATGGCCGAATTAAGTGAAAGAGAAAGAATAGAAATATTAATGATGATTGGGTATGGGGAGAGGAAAAGGACGCATCAAGAAGTTTGTGACCTTTTTAACATTGTTCATCCGAATATACAAATATCCCGTTTAGTAGTGACGAAAACTTTGCGAAGGTACGACACAAGTGGAACAGTTAGCAATTTACCAAAAAGTGGAAGGTTAAAAAATGCAAGTAATGAAGGTGTAGCTCAAAATGTTGCTATATCTTTGGAGGAAAATCCTCACTTATCCACTACCGACCTCGCCAATATGCATGGAGTTAGCCGTCGTTTAGTAGGAATGACATTAAGGCGAGAAAAATATCATCCATACAAAATTCGCCTCGTTCAAGAATTATTCGAAGACGATTTCGACATACGTTTGCAATTTTGTGAAACTATGATGGATATTTGTAACCGTGATAATAATTTTATAAGAAATGTGGTGTTTTCAAACGAGGCTACATTTTGTATAAATGGTACGGCTAATCGACCTAACTGCCGCTGCTGGTCGCAAAGTAAACCTGATTGGGAACAAGAGGCTCATACACAACATCCCCAAAAATTGGGCCGGCATTTATAACAACAGAATCGCGGGACCCTTGTTCTTACAAGAAACTTTAAACGGAGATAGTTATTTACAGCTCTTGGCGACACAACTTATTCCGGCATTGGAGGTAAATGGATAATTACCAAATAATATCTGTTTTCAGCAGGATGGAGCACCACCCCATTACGCTCGCATTGTTCGAGATCATTTCATCACAGATGGATTGAAAGAAGGGATACTTATGATTGGCCTGTACGAAGTCCCGACCTTAGTCCACTAGACTATTTTCTGTGGGGTTACTTAAAGTCTAAGTTTTATGTTGATAGATTTACAAGAATTAGCTGCAAGAATAACTCAAGACATTCAGAGAATTACACCAGAAGTAATAGCTAATGTTACTAGAGAATTTAAAAATCGACTTGCTTATTGTCAAGAAGTAAACGGTGCTCAGTTTGAACATCTAATACATTAAGTTTAGTTAAGTTTCAATGTTTTTAAAATCACTTGGATTTAGTTAATAATTATGTATTTGCTTAATGGATATTAGATTTTTCCTTTCCTTAATTACTTTCCTGTTAGTATCTCGGTAGGTATTGAAGTAAACAATATCAAACCCGATATTTTTGTATTCGCAATAAAATGTTTCATCAGAAACAAAAATATTATACAGGGTGTTTTATTGCAAAAGTTCTAAATATGCATTTATAGTTTGCTTTAGCTATGTAAAAATTAGGTACAGACACTCAAAAACCTATTAACAAGTACCGACCAGGCAGACATTAAATTTAACAGTTAGATTTTCATTAATTTAAAATCTTTTATAGCTTTTTGCCAACATTCCTAACATTTCTAGAGGTAAATCAACTTTAAGGGAGAATAAAAATACTCATTGATTTTATCCAATGCTTATAAAATAATTCGCCAAATTCCATAAAATTATAGCAAAACAAAAAAGATTTAATACTACGAAAATTATAATTAAACTCTAAATATCTTTGAAAGTTGTCATGATTAAAATGATTTACGATCTCTATGAATTGAAATTCTTCACACGCCTGTATATCGTACGTTATCAACACTTTTTGTTTTGCATTGATAGATAAATATATGATGGTTTCATCGTCGATATGGAGATGTTTGTTATCGCGCTTGTCTTTCACTTGTCACACATCTTGACATTAACCAAGATGACCTTTCAAGAGAACAATATGGCATTGAGGTCATATCGATGAATTTTTCAACAGTTCAATTTTTACCAATCATTAGTAAATAATTTCTTGGTATAAAAATAATTCGGTGTTGAACTGAATATACATTTTGTGAAGATAAGTTAACCAAAATCATTTAAATTTATGTGCATACATGTATGTTTAACCACCCGTCGATAAGTAACACCTTTAAATAATTGAATTTGAATTCAGTAGAAATTAGAAGATTTTATACAGTGTGTCCGGTTATGAACTAGCGATAATTTAAATACATGTAAAGCAACTATTTTAATACACAACTACACTATATACTACTACTTTTTTTGATGAACGTGTGAACAAAAACGTTCATATCTCTTAAAGTTTTGGTCTTACTGAGAGGTTAACGTTTTCTTAACTTTTGAAAAAAAGATAAAATGCAAAAAAAAGTAAAAAAATTATGCAAATCAACAAACTATTGCAAATCAATGCAAAAGTAGTTCCGATAACATTTAATTTTTTTTTTCACTAAATCAAAAGTTTTTGAGTTAAGCTACAATACAACATTAAATTCAAAACTGTATGTTTATTAATTTAGGAGTTATTGTTTGAACATAGCGTATGCACAAGCACAAAAGACTTTTGTCGGGACTTTAAACAGGTAGGTAAACATTAAAACCACATTAAAGTCTTATTACTTGCTGAAACCATAAACGAAGTGTATGTCAGCAATATGTTGCCTTGAATACTGACGATTTGCCATATTCATATCACAAGATAACCACTAATACAGAACATAAACAGCACGGACGGTAAGTAAAAGTAGGGATCACAAGGCAGGGCAAGGTACAACTAACGTAATTAGTCTTTATCCTGTAAGTTCTTTGCAGGTAGAGTCAATATGTTCCATTTCGCTTACTCCTGCTAGTCGCGAATAGCATTGCTAGCCTTTTCTCGGAAAGCACGCAGCGAATGTCAGATGTCACTTAATAAAGGTCTTTTCTGCTTGCGCATACGCTATGTTCAAACAACAATAACTCCTAAAGTAATAAACATACAGTTATGAAATTAATGTTGTATTGTAGCTTAACTCAAAAACTTTTGATTTAGTGAAAAAAAAATGACAGGTAATCGGGACTACTTTTGCATTGATTTGGAATAATTTGTTGATTTACATAATTTTTTGACCCTTTTTTGCATTTCATCTTTTTTTCAAAAGTTAAGAAAACGTTAACACTTTGTTTTGAAATGTTGTTGATAGAGAGTTTTATGGTCCGTTGAATAAGCCTATTTTTATCTCAGTAAGACCAAAACTTTAAGAGATATGAACGTTTTGTTCACACGTTCATCAAAAAAACAAAATGGCTGCCATATGGCGGGGTGGGGTATTGAACCCTAATATATGGTGTAATTGTGTATTAAAATAGTTGCTTTACATGTATTTAGATTATCGCTAGTTCATAACCGGACACACTGTATAAACTGTTGCACCATTTTCTTATTTTTATATGTCAGCTAAATGGTGATACGAATGCCAAAATAATTAGTTCAAACGATGTTAATATATAATAGGGGTTTCCCTCTAAAACTATAATATAATTCAAATTAAACAAATAAATATTGAATTAAAAACGTGTTAAGTTTTACCGTTGGTGTGAAAATATAGATAGTTAATTATACAATAATATAAATCATTTCGCTTCAACTTACACAATATGCATGAAAGCTAAATTAAATCCTACGAATATTTGTTGTGTAAATTACTGTATCATAGAGTTTCAATATACAGTGTGGAACAGTCAAATGTGTTCGGAAAAACGCTTGGACACATCGATTTGTATTCTATATACGCATTTTTTCAATAACCACTTATACGCATGGATAATGGTAAGGATACAATTCTTATAGTATTACTTTCCACATTTTACTGTGTTGAAGGGCTGTTTCGGTGTTGACTAAAATCTTTTAATCAAGTTTCATGTACATGGTCATCATGATGTCACAGATTGAAATCTGACTGATTGTGGATGATCATCATCATTATTGAATATAAAATAGTAGGTATCTAAATAAAATCGATTTTTTTTCTTAAATAAAAACAAAACGTTGTTTTATTTCATTCACGAATTCATAGTTACATGTCTTACTATAAACGCTCTGACTGAGCAACAAATTAAAAAAAAGTAAAGTGATTAAAAAAAATAAAGATCATGTCTTGCTACTTTCAACAAAGAAAATTGAAAAATGCAAATTTGCATAATTATTTTATACTTACAACTATCCAAGATCAATGTTTCGACAACTTACCTGTAAAAAAAAACAAAAATTAAAATAAATTTACAGAAAATCATAGTTTAATCATAATTTAGGTTACCAACAGAGTCGTATCAAATGTTTTTACTTAATAAAATACAAAGTTTTCACTCTAAAACTCAGACCTTATAGATTAGCCGTTTAGTGTGTAGGTTATCGTGTAACTTCTGATCGAATCCACTGATTGAGGTCACATTCCCACAATATAATTGCTCTATCGAGAAGATGGTTCATAGCTTTGCTGATATTGAATAAGTGGAGCTCTAGTTAAGATAATAACAAATTCAATCCGCGCAGTTGATAACTGATCTTTGCCGGGATCGATGGTAAAATGACGAAGTTTCTGCACATCTGCCCTCTTCAGGTCGGTTCGGATAATTCTTGTAGCATTCTGCTTTCTCTTCTAGTTACTCGAATACTAAGATTCTAAGATTTACAGGACCGCGCTCCCTTTTATATAGTGGCGGCTCGGCGCCTGTCGGTTGGCACTGTGAACGGCTGCGTGTGATTGGCTCTTGGCGCTCACGCTTGCTGATTGTTTATATCCGGTTGAGTTGTTACAGGACGGGTCCGCGCCGGTAGGGTGTTTAATAGAATTTTCCAACAATTCGATAAGTTCTGGATTGCATTGCGTGCGTTTAGACTGTGAGGCCTCTTCGCTATTTCAATTGCCTCTCTTACGAGTCTTGATTTCGGGTGTTTTATATTTGCCAGTACTCTGGTGTTCTCAAAGTCTATTCGGTGTGACGTCGTGGTAGCGTCTTCCGCAATGGATGTTGTTTTTTCCTGCTTTCTTATAGCGTTCTGGTGTTCACCACGTCTAGCTTGAATTGTTCTGTTAGTTTGCCCCACATAGGTTTTATGACAGTCTGCACATGGAATCTCGTACACTCACTGTTGTTCTAAAGGAAACTTCGTTTTCGGAGTTCTCAACACCGTGCTTATTTTTCTGTCTGTATTGAAAATATTATCGATATTGTGTCTCCGTAGAATTCTTGCAATACTGGCCGTGGCACCCTTGACATAGGGTAATAAGCCTTGGTTATTGGTGTCTCATACTCCTCGTCTGTTTGTCTCGGTTTTGACTTTAGGGCTCTTTGAATATTTCGGTCTGTAAATCCGTTTTGTCTCATAGCTGTTTTTAAACAGTCCATTTCCTGTTTGATGTTGTCCTGGTCAGCTAGTCTTTGTGATCTGGTTACTATAGTCTTGACGACGGCTTGTCGGTGTGCTGAGTGGTGATGAGAATTAGTATGATAGGCGCCGAGCCGCAACTATATAACAGCGCAAGTGCTCCTGAAAATGTTAGTATTCGAGTAACCAGAAGCGAAAGCAGAAGGCTACGAGACTTATGCGAACCGACCTGAAGAGGGCAGATGTGATTCTGCCGAAACGTCGTCATTTTACCATCGATCCCGGCAGGGATCCGTTATCAACTACGCGGATGAATTCCCGGAAACCACCTAACACATTTAGTGTTCGCGAAAACTAAAAAACAAATATATATATATATATATATATATATATATATATATATATATATATATATATTGCCTTGCGTACAAAATATTGACACTGTGAGAGGGACATTTACGATAATAATACGAAAAAAAAACATATTAATAAAAATTTGTCATCTAATACATTTACTCGTATTTCAGATCTCTTGCGAACTATATGAATTAAATATTTTGTCAATAAAAGGAAATACAAAATTTGATACAAACGTAAAGAAAGCAAACATACTGCTTATCATAACTCCGTTGGCACTTTCTAATTACATCAAAAACACTTAATTATGCAAGAAACAATATTAATAATGATAACATATTTCACAGAAGATTCTCATTGATCAGTCAGCTTGACATTTTTATAGTCAACATTGATAAAACTTCAGTGACGAGAGAATAATAAAAATAATTATATTCTCATTATAATTTATTTTTTACATAATTTTATTTGTTTCTTCACGCTTGAGTTCGTACTTGGGTTGATATCGCTATATAGCCTTTTGATCACATTTATTAATAGTCTTATGATATCGTAAATAATTTCTAATATTAAAAATGTCGTAATTAGGTTCATTGAATTTATGAATTATACGCATTTATTTAATAAATGGCGATTAAAACCTACCGCATTAGTGTAAATAAATAATTAATATCGTTGAAATAGCCTAACAGTCTGTTATGATTTATTGGAATTTGGTTAGCTGAATCTTATTATCCTCGTGTCATTTACTTTTACTTTTGGAATATATTGCGATTTCCCGTAATAGTTTTTCTGCATACCATATAATATTTTGTACATATAGCTTTTTCATTTTTTTACACTTCCACAATTCCTCATAATAAATAACAAATAATCAACGTACATAGCACAAGATATGCTATTAAAGATAAGTGTTACTAATATGATTGTTAATATTATGTTCAAGATTCATAATATAAGTAGGTATATAAAATTTACAAATTTAGACTTTTGTAAGTTTTTGTAATTATAGAAGAATTGTCATTTCCTTTTCGTTTAGCATAATGTTAAAAGGTGATGGTGATATTTTATCAAGTATAATATTAATGCGAAAATTGTCTGATTTATTTGGAGCTGGTACATTTGGCGAATTCACCGGGCAAGAACAGAGGCACAGGAGGTTGAATTTTCCTGCTTGTAATACTGGGTGGTTTATTGTAGTGTGCCAGTCTGGAAGCTTCAGCAGCAATACATTCGAAAATGTCATTGACGAAACTATTCATGATACTCATAGCCTTTGTGGAAATACCGGTATCGGTACTTGTTTCAATACTTTGTAAATGTAACTGGCATAGCTTTCCCTTCTCCTGCGCTTGTTCTTTTTGTCAGGCTTTGAAATGTTTTTTGAGCTTTTCCGGCTTTCTTTGCAGCTCTACCGCTTGTATTAGGTGGCATGTCGAATTGCTAACGATGTTTACGATACGAGACTCGAAACGAAAGTTATATTGCAAGTAGCGCTCCGCAGTAAGTGATTCGTCATAGATAAAAGGCCCCAGAATAGTAGACCCTATAATACCAAACTAAACATTAAAAGCAAATTTTATCTGGGGTCGTCTGTGTTCTACATAGAAAGAGTTTTCTTTGGCCCAGATATGCTCATTGTGTCTATTGAACATATCGCAGTTAGCAAATTTAGTTTCATCTGACCATATTACCTTTAATGGAAGCTGTGGATTATCAAGTCACATGTCTCTAAAGTTTGAGAAACTGAAATTTTGTACGGGTGGAACTTGTGCGCTTTTAGTACCTTAACTACAGTTCGTTGAGATGTGCCAGGTTCTGCCGCAATCTCACGAGTTGATGTAGATGGATTTTGATTTTCCATTGCCAAAACATTTATTTGAGCTGCTTAGTTAATTTGATTACGTTCCTTTGGTGGTTTAGTAAAAAATCCATTTTTGCGCAAACTATCGTAAAGCCTCTTAAATGTACAGGGAGCAGGTTATCGACGATTAAAATATCTATTCCTCAGCTGCACAAACTGAATTTTTATGGCATATGATATGACATTCCACCATATTCAGTTTTTCTTCGTTATAATTTTCCATTTTATCACGAAAACTTGTCAATATCGACTGTCAGTTCAGCACTACTAATGGAATTACTCTCAAATGAGGAAACGTCAAAGTGAAAACAATATTATTCATGGCTACCTACGTTAAAAGAGAGAAAAGCATCCATAACTCGGTTATTTTTATGAGTAATTATATGGAGTATTATATCGTTGTAAAGCTCTAAAAACGTCCGATTTTTTGAGGTCATAGCCAATTATGGTTTCCATTGAAAAAAAAATAAATGTGTGTCATACGTCGAAAACGAGAACTGTCACGCAAACGAGGTCATGAGAATCATATTCGGAATACAATTCCCTTTAATTTTGATGTTTACACTTTTTTTATAAAATCAAAAAAAAGGAGCTAGAGGGATTTGACTAAATCGACAGAAATTCGTTTTTTCAAAATATCTAGTAAGCCATGACTTTTTACAAGAATCCGAAAGTATCATCAAATTAGGCCAGTAATACTGCAAATCTTTCCCAATTTAACCATAGCTCTATCTCCGCTAGTTTCCCCCCATACTGATCATCAAAAAAAAAACTCACCCTGTATATAGCCTTATTAACCGCCAAATCATATTAACTATCAACTTGTGATGATCACAAATGGAAATATACCCACCAATAATATTATATGTTTTATGACAATCTTTGATATTTGAAACCAATAATCAACAAGCTAATTATACAACTATGATATCATCTTATTAAAACAAATTTCCCACGATTTTATGGGCTAAAAAAACCTTTACATAACATGGCCCAATCTAAGTGCCAATCTACCGATAGAACTGCTTATATTGGAAACATTTTCCTCCCATAGGAATATAATTTTTATTCTCGATAACTTTGGCTTGTAATACGTTAAATAAATTTAGTAATATTTTAAGTGTTACATTTGTCATCGGCGACAAATAATAAATCAGACGATAACTATCTGTGTCGCATCGCCTAATAAAGTATAAATATGCATAAATTTCTTAAAAGTGAACGCTACTAGAAGAAGCAATAATTTATTCACATACCTGTTGTTTGGTTATAAAAAAATCGAGACTTTTAATCCGAAACGTATAAGAATCTAGTGCCATAAATCTTGTTGTGACCTCGTAAATAACAAACAGTTGTAGTTAAATATTTCAGATTATAAATAACTGGATGTATATGATATGGCAGCTGCGGAGTATTCGGGGATTTACTAGGACGAAATAAGGTACAGATTATTATATATATGTTTCAAACCAAACGCATTTATTTCCACATTGGGTGCATCAAGTGTAGAAAAGAAATTGTTAAAAACTTTAAAATTAAACTAACTGTTTTGGGCGTAATAAATTGTAATTAATTACATAGACGCTATCTGTTCGAGACTTTACAAACCCATGAACACAAGACAATATATTGTTTCTGGTTGAGCACCTTCATCAGTTGCGCTTCTCCTAACTGAACTTAATATAAATACATGATTAAATGTTAGAGGTTTCAAGATTATAAAGTAAAAATAATAGTCCTCCCGGATGTATTTTGTAAAAATTAATGTTTTATATACGCACGAAAATGTTTTTATTATAGTTTGTTATAGTGTCAAATTTCTCAACCTGCACTTTTATTTATATGGAATTTCTTATATGCTCATACTGAACAAAAATATTAGTTAATGCTCCTCTAAACTGGTTAGTATTAAAAATCTATTATTTGACTAAGAGAAATTAATTTGATAATATATACGGTAGCACAGAAACTTCTAGAGATCATATAATAGTAAATTTGAAAGTGGTGATATTCAGAATTTCATGGGGGCACTCCTAGGTGCGACTTTGTTATAAGATACAATCATTTTCATTGAACAAAATTGAAGCAGACTCTTTTAGTTTTCGTTTCATGTTCTTTTCCTTTAACTGAAATTCATTTTTTGTGTTCATTTATTCGAACATTTAGAGATCTAGAGGTTTCTCCAATATAGAATTTATTACATTCACAAGGGATTTTATAAATGCAATTTTTTGTATTTCGAGTGTTTTATTGTTTTGTTTTTATTACAATTGGTTTTACTGTTCTTCTTGTTTTAAATTATATTTAATATTATATCGTCTCGCACTATTTTTAGTCTTTCTGAGAGACCCTGGATGTATGGTATAGTTATTGTATTAATGTGATTATCTTAGGAGTCAGTGTTGCTTGGTGAAATTTGGTATTGGTTGTCAGCGATCGTTTGGTATTAGATTTTGTTTAACTCTTTATTAATAATTTTTTCAGGGTAATTATTGGCCGAAGGTACATTTGTTATAAACGTTTTTGCTTCATTGAATTTATTGATGTTTAAACAGTTGGTTTTTGCTCTGTCATATAGAGTTTGGATGATACCTGTTTTTACTGAATTTGGATGAAGTAGAGATACCTGTCAAAAATTAATAGCATAACAAATTTGCTGATCTAAACATGACCATAGTTGTAAAAAATAGGATACCTAGTTAGGACAGTCAGAAAAACTTTAGGAAATAGTAATACATATCTCGATATAAATATCTTAATAACATTAATATGGAATTCAGTAAAATATTTGATGAAATGTATAAGAGTTTCCACAATTGTATAAAAAATTGAGTATGATAAAAGGTGTTGACCCGGGATTAAATCCCAGTCAAGTCAATGTTGTTACAACTAAATGAAAATTGTGGTACAATTCCGAGTTATTTCTGATGTAAATGGCAAAAAGCGAGGAAATCGACATTTCTCGTTACCAACCTGCTCTGAGGCAGGGTGGTAAGGTATGTATGTATATCCCCTGTAAAACTCTAAAAAATATCCTTCATATTCTCAATCCTTGGAGACAACTCTTTATACAAAAAGTCTTGAAAGTCTTCATTTCTTCTCTCAAAACCTTAAGTGTCTCCGATCATATCTTCAGTTTTTCGGTTCATTAATACATGTCTTCAGGCGCTTAATTAGTCAAAGGCCAATTCCTCAACCTCTAGCCTTGTATCCCAGTAAAAACTGCTAAATAATATTTTCTTCTTCTCAGCCCATCGAGTCAGTTCTTCAATTCTTCCTAATTACTTTTTATTCTTGTTCATTTCAGTTAATCAAAAAGACCATTTGCTAACCAATCTCCACTTCTCTTCAGTACAGTATTTTAGTCCTTCTCACAGATCTTAAGCTCTTCTTTGTTTCTTCTCGAAACCTTAAGTTCCTCTTCTCTACAGCTCTTCAATCTTTCAGTTCTTCAGGAATGCTAGGCCACGAAAAATTGGTTGAATATAGCTGGACAAATAGGCAAAATAGATGGTCAATATTTTAAATGACTATTACTGGTTAAAGCAGCTTGGAATGAGAGTTCTAAATAACATTTTAATATATCACTATTCATTGTTAATTAGTTACTTTGGAACAGTGTAATTACAATGAAAGAATGGTATTGCATTTTACAACTAACATAAATTTGATATATATATATATATATATATATATATATATATATATATATATATATGCCCCCCGGTGGCCTAGTGGGAAAGTCCGTCAGCTCATACAATTGTACTAAATTGGAGCTTGATATAGCGGACCGGACCCGGGTTCAAATCCCAGCCAAGTCAAGGTTTTTTTCATTAATAAAAAAATTGTGACACAATTCCGGGGGGGACAGTCGTCTCTGACGTAAATGGCAAAAATCAGGGATATAGACATTTGCCCCTTACCAACCCGCACTAAGGCAGCGTGGTAAGGTATGCCTCATATCCCCTGTAAAAATTCTAAGAATATTCTTCGTCTTCTCAATCCTTCGAGACCATTCTTCCTACAAAAAGACCTTAAGCTCTTTATCAGTTTCCTCAAGACCTTAAGTGTCTCCGATTAGCTCTTCAGCTTTCGCTTCATTAATACATTCCGTTACGAGTCTAGTTATACAAAAGGCCAATTCCTCAACCTCTAGCCTTGAGTTTCCGATAAAAACTGCCAAAATTATGTTCGTCTTCTCAATCCTTCGAGCCAGTTCTTCAATTCTTCAGTCCTACACTTCTTCTTCTTCTTCTTCATTTCACTGAGCAAAATCGACCATTTGCCCACCTATCTTCAATTCTCTTCAATACAGTCCTTCAGTCCTTCTCACAGATCTTAAGCTCTTCTTCTTCGTCTCTTCTCAAGACCTTAAGTTCTCCATTTCCACAGCTCTTCAATTCTTTCAATTCTTCAGGGAGGCTACACCATGAAAAATTGATTGAATATAGCTGCATATGATGATGATGATGATATAAATATATATATATATATATATATATATATATATATATATATATATATATATATATATATATATATATATATATATATACTCCTTCTTTGGAGCCATTATCAAGAGACAAAAGTGAAAAAGAGTTTCAGAATCTTGATCGAACTCGGGGCCTCAATCTACCTACTCCCCAAGACGTACTAGGTAACAGAACTAAACGTGAATCTGTTCTGCTTCTTTTATTTATAGTTATCGGTGGGTTAGAAGGGGAGTTTTAGTGGACGTGTCTGCTTTATTTAATCCCCAGATATCCTGGTAATTTTAGGACATTGTCTTACTACACTTTGCTACCCAACAAATTTCAAATACTTCTCTGAAATAAGGAAAAAATGAGAAGAGAAACCTCTAAACTGTACAGCCAAAAAGTAGTGCAATATTTTAATATTATTTAGAATTAATATTCCAACCTTTGGCTACTAACAGCAATTCAAAATATTGGTAGGCTATTGGTCGACGTTTGTTTCTAATAAAACAAAATCTCCCACAGTCAATTTATTAACGACCGCATCAATCAACGATTACGATCATAAATGCTGCAGCCTGACTGAACTCAACCAGTTTCAGTGTGGTACGCCATTGCCTGTGACAACTTAACCTATCCACTCCGAAAGAGTGGCCTATAAAAAGCTTTTCCTAATACACGTCGTTTGCGGGGAGCTTGTTTGTGTGTCAGCCTGTAAACGTTCATTTCTACAAGCCGTTCGCTAAACATATAAAAATTAATCAATTTCTAATTGTGAGGCGGCGGTCCATAAATTTCGAATAAGGTAACCTGACACTTCGAGAATTATTATTGTGGAACCATTTCCAGAAATATTCGTGGTATTCCTGGTAGCATGTTAATATGACCAAAATAAATACAAAATTGCATAAGTTAAATTTATTGAGCTTAGATAAGGACGTAAAAATTTTAATAGCTTCCTAGCTGTATAAATTCATCTAGTTTTTTTATTTGTGCTCTTTAAATATTCAGATGCTGTTCGCTGGCAAATGATGAGTGATTTAGAGTAGGAGGGTATGCCAGTTTAAAAGTTCTTATGGCTAAAACCGGTAATAAATTATGTTGAAATCGGAATGGCGTCATATTTCTGTCAATTCAGTTATCGATATAATTTTCAGTAAAGTTTCCTCTAATGTTAGAAAGAGAAATTAAAACTGAATTCAGAAAATACGAAACGCACATATCTTAGAAATTATTCAATTCAAAGAACAAACAATTTGTTTGCAACGTCGCATATAGATGTTATTAGATGTTTTTGGGCATTGAAATCGAATATCCAGTTTGCTTTTTTAACAAATAAGGTTATGCCTCAACAAGTTGTTTTATATTTTTTTCAAAAACTCCTAAGCCTACTTATACGAAGTTCTATTTCTAATCTAAACAAACGGTGCACATTTTTGGAAAAACTGTCTTATATAGAATACAAAAATACCTTGACAATAGCAAATTTTGATATAGTTAATCTTTACAATTGTGCTCCTGTTTTCAAAACACTTCCTATAGTAAAACAATTAGGTACTAAAACGGGACTTTTACGAACAAGATTTTGGCATGACCATGGGTTCTTGTCTCTCACCGGCATTAAGTAACATATTTATGGAAAACTTTGAACAACAAGTAATTTTATCAAAAGAAAATAAACCTTTATTTTGATGGCTTTACGTTGACGACATTTGGGACTTGGGAACACAATCTTGAAGAACTAGTTACATTATTAAATGACATAAATAACAAAGAACCAACTATCAAATTTACCCTAGAAGTTGAACAAAATAACAAACTACCTTTCCTAGACATATTATTAACAAAAACAGAATCTTCATTCAAACCAACTCATACTAACAGATACCTACACTTGAGTTCATATCATCCGAATACAGTAAAGAAAGGTATTGTTAAGTCAATATATGATAGAGCAAAGACCAACTGTTCTAATGATAACAAATTCAACAAACAAAAAACAATTACAAAAAATGTTCTTACTGGTACCAATTCCCCTACAAAATTTATCAACAAAGAATTAAACAGACTTGAACAAAAACATATCATCGGAATCAACCCGAAACTTTTCTTGGTAATACTACTACTCAGGACAACCACATTGTAGTTGCAACTATTCCATATATACAAGGTCTCTCAGAAAGATTGAAAAGAGTGGGCAACAGATTTATTGTCAAAACAGCATTCAAAGCAAGAAATACACTGTAATCATTAATATCGAAAACAAAACCAACAAACAAAATTCAGAACTCAAAAAACTGCATATACAAGATTCCTTGCGAACGCAATAAATTTTATAATAGAGAAACATCAATACCATTAAACGTTCGAATTAATGAACACAAGAATCACATACAGAAACGACAATGTGAAAAATCGAAATTTTGTGAACATGCTTATAACCTAGGCCATAAAATACAAATTGACAATTCAGCTTTACATCACAAACAACAACATAACACAAATTTAACAACCCTTATAAAAGAAACGATTGCTTATCATTCTTCAGAGTTATTTTTGTTTCAGGGTCTACATCTTTCAGGAGTTTTCGAATATCTGGACCAACAGAGATATACTTATTACTCCCCTTGCTTTGCTAGCACTTTCACATATTGCTTCACAAGTCTAAGTTTCATATGAAATTTTGTTAAGGGCAGTTTGGCTGAACCGACCAATTATTCTTTCGGTATATTTTTTATTTCCGGAATCAATGATTTTCTCAAAGGCCCACCCATTCTTATCCAGCACAAATTTTTGCTGTAGCTATACCTACAAGTCACATAAAAAAGTGGAAATATTGGGTAACCTCGTTCTTGTCCTTTCAAACCATTTATGTTGTTGATAGTCGATCTTTTCTAGAATTGGTCCTAAATTTTCGTAACCACAGGATGGTTACATTACAATAATTGGCAGTAATTATGTTGCCATTTATTTCATTTTTCAGTCCATTGAATGCAAGACAATATATTGTGTCTGTCGATAACCTTCATAGGTTGCGCTACCCTCAACTGACTGAAATCTCGAATAATTATTTATGTATTTAGCACATATAACCGAATTTAATTTTTATTGACATCTAGGAGTTTCTTAATTTCTTTGATAGGTTTCATCGGCCTAATACCACCCCCAAAATATCTGTGTTAGTCATATTAATAGATCAAAAAAAGTGATTTTGCACAAAAGAACTAAGTGATATGATTACTACTTAAATGATAGGCCATAGATACATAAAACAACTGAGTGATAACTTTTATTTATACAATAAATGTTTGTTATTTGTCAGTAAAAATATTGAGTTGATTTCACCAACTGTAGAGAATTAACAAATCCAAAGAGTGTCACTTTTAAAACCCCGATGGAAAGGTCGAAAAACGCTTATAAATAATGTGTTCTTAAATCCATGGTAATTTACAATATTAATCGAAAATTTCAAAATTATAGCATATTATATAGATGCAAGTGTATATTTACTTTGACCTGTATGACTAGATGTTTAGGTTTAAGTTTAAATCTCATTCTATGTTTCAAATACATAAAAAAAGGTAAACGCAATATATCTTAAATAATTTCAATTTTTTGACAATTAACAAAATCAACATGAAAGCGAATACATATAAGTATAACACAATATACAATTTACTACTTATATACAGGGATACTGAATGATCAGTTTGTAGACATCTCTTTTTCTCAGAATAACTGTGACGAAAAATGTCTGTACAGACAGTCAGTAATCCGGGCAATTTTACGAAATTGCCTTACTACACTTTGTTCTACATATACAATATTCAAATACTTATCTGTTGCAGGATAAAATTTGAGGAGAGGAATCCCCATGAACAGAAAACATCCAATGAACAAGCAAAATAATAGCGATATTTCCTCTTGGGTTCAAGATTCTACCGTCTCAGTAGTAGCATAACAACAAAAGCTATTGAGACTTAAAAATATGAAGTGGGATGACAAATATACTTATTTTCACAAATAAAAAAATGGTTTGTTTCACAATTAAATAATGTTTATTCAACATAGTTGTTTATTTACTATTAAAAAAAGTAAAAATAGATTATAAATTCTTCGGTATTCTTCGAGGTGCTTGAAATTGAACAAAAAAAAGGCGGCAGTTATTTGAGACTGAACAATAGAAGCGAACGCTTCTTACTAATTATACTTCACGTTTCTTGTTATCTCCTGTCTTTATTTCTATTTCCTTGTTATCATTAGTAATGGTTATAAATTTCAGAACAATTGAAATAATTGTCACTATTTTGTTATGATTCAAATATTAATCTTAATGTGTAATTTAATTCTTAATTTAAATTTCTATAAGTGGCAAATAAACTTTGTTGAATGATTAACTTGCAAGTTGATGCTTATATCCGACGAATTGTAAATGCGGAAAAAAATTAATAAAAGGTGTAAGAAATTAATAACGATATTTCTGACTTCAGACCTATGTCAAAGAGAAAACTGCAGTTTTTATTAGAAAAGCAAATTTTGTGCCGGTTTTCTCTATTAATTGGATGTTATATTAGTTTGTTTGAAATGTATTTTACCTGGTCTCTGTTTCTTACAGAGGGTACTAAATTATATTTCAAGATCAAGGTAGTGTGTGGTGTCGGTGTCGGTTTCGAAACAAATGAAATTTCAAGTTATCCAATTCATTTCCCTGCTCATCTATTTTCATATGTATGAATGTAAAAATATTCAAAATAGCATCGCTGACACAGTATTTGGGGAAAATGCTCCATAGTGAAGCAGATGACGTGACTACTACCCTTTTATGTTTATAATGGGTTAGTGTTGCAGCGCATTTATAGTGTTCATTATGTAATTTTTGCATCCCGATTAATAGAATATACCTCAGAGAAAGTATCAATACATATTCGCTCACCTAAGGCTGTTATAGAGGATTTCAGTGAAAGAAGTAATCAATGAAATAACACTGAGAAAGAGTATTTATCTTAGTTAAAGTTTAAAAAAATCGTTGCCGTATTTGCAGCTTGGGAGTCCATATATACATAGATTTGAGAATTTTTGTTTAGAAATTTGTCGAACGATCAATTCTTCAATGGAAAGTCATCGTTTCTGAGATGAGATTTGGTAAGTATTGTTGCTAGAGCTAATTTTCAAGTTACTCCAAATAAACAAGAAATTAAAGAAATAAATTTGAAAAACTGTTATAACCTAGATCAGTGAGTAATGATTGATGTTAGTTATTTGTTGTACATTCTCAAGCAATTGTATAATACAAATTTGCAGCTGACATGAAAATTGTATAAATAGAGGAAGTATATGAATTTCACAGCTTGTTTATAAACAGCTGGTTTTCCGTTTAATATGTCGCCTAATCAAAATGAATTTATTAACATCATACTGGTCAAAGTTATTTTACAAATTTATCTGTAAATATAAGGTACATATTAAAATAATTATTCCAATAAAATTACCGGTGTACGCACCTATCAGGTATAAGGGCTTTCCAGAAGTTATCGCATTATTCCTCACTTTTACTAAAAGGGGATCGTTTCAATTTATCAAGAATTACCTCAAAATGAAAGTCACTTATGTCGCACACACTCTTAATTTAATGGCAATCGCGTGATCTGTGCTCACGTAGGCTGAAGGGTTAATGACTTTATTTTAAAAGTAATCGTTTTTGAAATAACTTCCCTGCGTTAAGCCTAAACTGGTCGGTGGTTGCATGTTTGGCATTGCATATTTGTGATTTGGCCATATTATTTATTGTTAGTTACAATTTTAAAATAACCTGTAATTTTAACATGTTGTTACGTGCTTCTTGCTAAAACAGTTGGAAGTTAAAAATAGTGCACTACTGAGTTTTTTAGTGTTAATTACTGTAATTAACAAGTTCAACTCAGCTACCTTGATTATACGTACCAAATAATGAAGTAGAGCAGAAAAGATTTGCATAAAAGTGATGTTATTAAATAAATCATTCATAAATAATTCATTATGAAAAGTTGGTCTTGAATTTGTTAAATAATAATGATGAAGTTCAACTAATTGCACTGTCAAACGGTGTTCAGTTTTCAAGAATTGGAATTTATAACTATTTTTTGACATATTCAAAAATATAATGGTATGTCAATACCACATTATTCAAAACCTAAATCCCATTGAAATTATCTGAGTATTTAGAAAACCGAGCTAGCGTAATATAGATTATAACATTTGTACTGAATTATAATGGCAACATTGCACGGTTGGCAGGTAAGTTAAAAAAACAATCATTACAACACCTTGAATTTATTTATTCAAGTTTACCATTTACTACAGTCGCAGTCCCTGTAAATCATCTGATTAGTCATTTCGGTGTTGTGAAAAGGTTGCAGTAGCCATTTCTACTTCAAGATATTCAACAACATATTGTAATGCTTTTATTTACCCTTAGGCTTCTTCGATTTATTTAAAAACATAATCGAATTCACTGTAATTTAGTTCCACTACTTTAACTTGAAGACCTAATGTTTACTATACGGTAGTCCTAAACTGAATGAATCCTTTTATCAGCTCTCCGTATTTATATATTTCTTCTTAGAAGTCTCTAGATGGATTTTCGAGCATTCGATGAAATTCGATGAATTTTGGATTCTTCAGAATATTTTTGAAAACATAAAACTAGTGACGTTTTAAATGTGACTTGACATCTAGACAATTGTCTACGATTGACGAACTGAAAACTATCCTACCCTAGGGACTTTTGAGTTGCCAACTGCTTACAATGAGATTGATCATCCGAGTTGTAATTTTTTTTGAAATATCAAGTATTGTTTATTTGTTTTTAATTATTATTATAAAATCTAGGGGTAGCCTCCAATTCACAAATACCGCGAAAAGGGGAACAAGACAGAGTAAGAGAGAAATCAAGAAGCTATTTCTCTCAATTGGGAGTTAGTTCCAATGAAATACGTTCAGCATGTAGTTCATTGCCTACTTCCACCCACCAAGTGAGAGAACAGAACGCTCCCTTTTATGCCCTCTCACTCTAGTTTTGCCACGAATTGATGCATTGGAGGCCATCTCCAGAAGTATATACTCTAAGAGTATAGTGGGCCCTATGTCAACCCCATTCATTTTCATTCAGCTAGATTCCTTAAGTAATTTCGAAAAGCAGGAGGAGGTCTTAAATTACGTTGCCTGTTCATTAGAGTTTTCTTTCCTCAGATTTTTTCCTGCAACAGGTAGTAAGTATTTGAAAATTTTATATGGAGTACAGAGTGTAGTAACGAAATTTCGTAAAATTGCCTGGATCACTGGCTGTCTGTACAGAAATTCTTCCTCACAGTTATTCTGAGAGAAAAAGATGTCTTCAAAATTATGAACTACTACTCCTGTATATAAAGAGTGTTTTGTATATTGTGTTAGACCTATCTGTGTTTGGAGACCTTTCAACTCCGAATCTGGAGTCGTTGTCAATCGTTTTGTATTGTAGATGAAGGTTTGTTTTTCTAACAAAATCAATTTCATGCTGATTTTCTTGTTTGTTAAAAATCTGAGTGACAAAACCAAAATCAAAACGAATTTTTTTATAAAATAACCTCGAAATACAATAAAAAGTTATTGACATCGGCTCCTTCTAGTATCAAGTTAGTTAATAAGATTCCATGCTGCAGGAGCTCTGAGGTTTTTATAAGCAAAGGGATTGTATACCAAAGTATCAGTGTTTATAAAAAAAATATCGTACCCCACTAAATACTGACTCGGCCATATGTTTATTATGATTACATTCGTGGGGAAATAAAACCCAACGGCGTTAATTTTTATTAAATAACAAGCACAATTTTTCTCTATATTTACTTTAGTCAGCAACATGACAATAGTAGCTGGCAAGATCTCCAGATTTGTCTGCATGCGACTTTATGGGGATTTCTGAAGAGTAGGGTAGACTGGCTACAGTTGTAATAGGCTACGGTTGTAACGGATGGAATATTACCGAAACTATGCAGGGTTTTTGTATCAGTTATGTTATCTCCTCACTGTGACAGCCTTCTTACCGAAAAGTGGGGTGGGGTAGGTTGTAACGACTTTCATGGGGATGGTCGTAACAGTAATTATATAATATCAGATGTCTAGGCAACGCATAAGGGAAACTTCGAGAGCCGAAAGAGACATAATGTTGCACAAGAAAGCTTACGATAAAGTCAGTTTATTGCCTTCATCAAGACGAGTCAGAGAAGTACGAAGTAGGTAGTATTTCTATCTCTTGAGATAATAGCGAAAGAAGGTTGCAACAAATGAATTTGTCCATGAACAGGTACAAAATGATAGAAAGCTGCTTCGCCATTGGAAATCACCGAGTTCCAAGTAATAAAATCGCCACCCAGACCAATATTTTCAGAAGCTAGAGCCAGATATATCCTCGTGATACTGTTTTGCATCAGCAACCAGAACCTCTTCCGCCTACAGGCAAGCAGACTTAGAAAAATAAAAAAAAATGCGATCTACATAGACACATTTAGAAAAGAGTATGTAAAGCGACACACAAAACTAAAAAAACCGTACACAAAAACTACTTCAAATATCTTCTGAAATAGAAACAAAGGGAAAGGGATAGAAAAGAAAAAGAAGACATCACCCAAATCATCTGAAGAAGAATATTATTAATGTCTTCTTTACCTAAAGACTTAATATTCAGCAAGCCAATCTGGCGAGAGTTGTAATCATCTCACACACTCATTAAAATGGAATATTCCTGCGAAACTGTTATATTTGAGCTACTGGTTTTTATATTATTTGAAAGACAAATGACTATGCTTTCATTCCAAATACTTTCTTCGCTACTAATAGTCGTCATAGCAATGCTGACGGTACCCTGCCTCTGCATTTATAAATTCATATGAGCTAGTGGCCGCCCAGTGGTCGAAAGTCGACCCTATTTCATGAAATTGTAAAAAGTAGATTTTTATAAGAAACAGAGTTGTGGAGAAATCGGAGAAGTAGATGTAATGACCAAAATCGTTGACTCATATTGAGAAATTGCAATAAAAAAAATAAAAATTTAATCAAATATCGGTAGGTATTCGAAATATTTTTGACAAATGAATGACCCCCAAAATTTTTGCTGGAACCGTTCCTGGCAAAAAATTCGATATAATAATTGAAATAGTGTCCTATGCAATCCAAAAGTTTTTGTCATTTGCGGTTTCAATCAAGTTCAGGAATTTTAAAGGAAAGAGAGGACAAACAACCCTAGGAGAATTTTATACATTCTCGATTGTCCGTTGTCTGGCAATTTTTTACACAACACATTCGGGAAGGTTGTGATAATAATATATTAATCAAATAATTAAATTCACATTGAAACACACAATATAATAATAATGGGATAATGTCAAACGAGGTGGTCCTTGGGGTACAGGCGACCTCGGAATATTAGATCTGCTTCACGAGGATTTATGTAATTCACCGAAAATTACTGAAATGATAGTAAGAGGTAGTGATAACGTAATCTACACCCACCATTGCGGTCCTACAGAAGTCTTCTACCATGAATCCGCAATATTTAATATGAAAGTTACCGCAACGCGACCGAAAATCAATACTCATCGACTACATTTACTATTTTAGCACTAAACACTAACAACACTTGTATGGCACTTCCAGAAGTACATGCTCTAAAAATATTACATCATCTAACGATCGCTCCCTCCATATATAATTACTCAATGTTTTGAGTTTTGATCGTCTGGCGGCAGCACTGTCAGTTGTTTGGCGTTGACAGTATGGACGTAAATAATTAATTTTTATTATATTTTATTTAAAGAATGCACCAATATTATAAATTAATATTAACATTCTGCACTGAAGGTTGTCAGTAGCTACTTAACAAAACTAAAATGGAGAAAATCGGTTGAGACACAGAAGAAAAAATGGTACCTAATCGTTTTGTCTTTGCCTATTTATATATAGATATGTATTTTCAATATGTGTTTATTTATGTTAACGGTCAAAGTTTGAATTATTTTATGAATTGTTATGAATATAATTTCGATTATACGTAATTCATACAACCCATCCCGAAAGAATCTTCACATCATATTTAAATATAATAAAAGTTTTCTACTTACGACTCACAAATAAAATCTTTTTAATGCCATATTAAGCTGTTTTTTTTTCACAATCTGTATTTGTCAACAGTTATTTCCTTATTATATAGCAATAAAACTAGTGAAATTTGTCCTGGTATCATTAGTGAATATTAATAGTTCCTATAAATTAAACAGTTAAATGATTCCAGTGATATTTAAAAATAGAATAAATTATCCATAAATATTGCTAGTTTTGAATTGAACATTCTGTAATGGGTGCTTATTTGTTCATAATTTGTATTCACTTTACACATCGAGTATATGTTGCCCTAGGCTAGAATAGTTTTGTAATAATAACGCGATTCAATCTTCTTAATACCTACTTAACTCAGATTATGATATAATCGACTACTCAAATTCACATACTTTACTATATACTATATTATGGCATTAGCCAGCCATGAAGTTATATTGCTCATAAATAATAAACAATTAATTGTGAAGTAGTGTGAAAAGTATAACATATGATGATTAATATTAATGACTTGTCTAATTAATATAAATTTTTTCCTGTAATCATGTACACGCCTTCTGTGTTGTCAAGTGGATAGTAAAGTTAACCTTGTATGCTAATGACGTGCACTAGTTGACGTAATTAAAATAATACCTGTTTATAAATTATTAAAAATTCTATTGGATATTCGAATTTAATGAAGTTTAGTAGCGAATAGGATTAATCCGTTTTTTATATTTGCATTTTTGTGTTCAAAAACAAACAGAAAGTTATTTAATCAATTGCCCCACCCACAGAAAATAAATTTGTTATTTGTGTCAAACATATTAAGGACATAATAATCAAATTACTGGCAAATTTGTACTCGTATTTTCCAATTTTTGTTATCTCGAAAGAGACAAGGCTAGGAAGTCTGTATTCCACAAGGTACCAATTTGGGACCTATTTTATTTCATGTCTCTGTCAATGACCCACTTAGTAATATTCCCAGATGACTTACTGAACTGTGACATTGGTATGATTTTATTGTTTTCAAGTTTCTCAATTCTTGAGGAATGAAAAATTAGTTGATAACTATCCACTGTTAAATTCTTATAATAAACATATAACTAAACTAAGTATTTGATTAACATATTTGCTAAATTGAAGAACGTTTAGCAAATTAAAACTTGTTATGAACTTGCTGACAGTATTAAATAAAATCTGCCAAAAAAAAATAGCTAGAACAACGATGTCTAATTTTCAAAAATTTGTAGAAAACTGTCAATAAAAACCAAATTATTTCCTACCAATTGTGCAGAATTCTTCTACAGTCATGATTACTTTAATATGCTTCTCACGAAGCTGTAAAATATACCACTAGTGCAGAATCAGGGAAAATTAATATGGTAGCTTTTATAAGTATCCTTTCCATAACATTATTTACGGTTTAGTTACATGTAGTTTTTAATTTAGTTATCTGGATGTTTTCAACTCATTCTCTGAGACTGGACCAGTGCAAAGTTAAAAACAAATGAGAGATAAAGTAAAGAACGTACTTAACACAGAGACTCAAAATCGTCTTTGTGAGCTAGATTATCTTGAAACTCCAGAATGTCGGAATTCATTTTTCGCGATAAAATATTAAATTCAGTTACATGTACTAGATACATAAATAATTATTCGTGAATTCAATCAGTTGAGGGGAGCGCAACTGATGAAGGTTCTTAACTAGAAATAATATATTGTCTTGCGTTCAATAAATTGAAAAATCTCAAAAAGTTAGTAACGTATTTTCTTTGGCAGGTTTTAGTAAACCTCGAATTTTTTCGTCTGTGATTTCTATCGTAGGAATCATGGGAATCACAGGGAAACGGTGTTACACACAGTACGACTCCCGATTTGGAATCTCTGTGAGCTAGATTTTCCTGAAACTCCTAGATGTTGGAATTCATTTCGCGATAAAATAAAGAATTTCATGTCTTCACTGTTTCAAAAATTATTTTTACATATGAATATGGTAAGTAGAAAAGAAAATAAAGCAGGCACGTGATCTTTCCGAGAAATTTTTTTATATACTTGAAATTAACAGTTTGAGCAAAAATAATAAACATTATCTTGATTCACCAGAAAAAGAAAAGCATTTTGTGACAAAAAGTAATGCAATAATTCTAAAACCAATAATAACATTTTCCTTAATGCCATCTCCGGCTGAATTATATTTTTCCTTCACTCTGGAAGACTTGTGTTTAAACCTTTTCTTTTTTTGTCGAGGAGAAGTACAAATTCCGGAGTGGAATGCCCTTGATTTAATCGCGATATCTTCTATCTGAGATTCATAGTAAACCATTCATACACCTCCAACTGTCCTACGAGCACCATGAACCATATGTTGTAGATACACTTTAGATGTCCTGGCCCCGTGTATACACCCTATACTATTTTCTCTGTTCACACTGGACGTCCTGTAGCTCTCGTTTTTCTCTAGGTTTTTCTTCACCACCCATCACCCTAATCTGCAGATCTTTCTTTACTCTCAGTCATACATCCAATCAAGCGCTCAATCTCTCTTTTCGCATGTGCCTTCTCTATTTTCCATCTTTCAGATATCAAAAATGTGTGGTCGGGTGTGGTGAAGGTATTTATGCCCCGTAAGCAGAGTGATCAAACTCTTGAAGAATACTAAATCGATAATTTTCTACTCTTTCTTAAAGGGTGCTTGAGATCATATATACGCAATCTAGGCTAATATGATAGTTGATCTTCTGCACAGATCTAGATATTCCCAACCGTACTTTGTAGGATTTAATTTAGAAGATATGAAAGAAACAAACAACTGAACAAGTTTGTCAAGAAACTTTCGAATATATAAATCAGCTACTAGGTAAACGAATTACTACCTATAAACTATGTTGAACATACAAAAACAGATTGTATTCTTATACTGTTTGATGACGACTGTCATACTTACTAGTTACCAGTTGCCACCACCACCTACTTGTTAATTACGTAGCAATCATAGGCATTTTAACTGGTGTTTAATTTCATCAATACCAGCCTATCGGAATAACTACCACATAAACTTGAAAGTCTGTATATCTTAAAAGTCCAAACGTTCCAAGGTCTAAATCAGACTTCGTTTTCAATGGTATGGATACAAATTAAACAACAAATTAAAAAAATTAAAAATTAAGAGCATTCGCATTGACAAATATAGAAATCACAATTTGACATTGATTTGTATTCATACCATTGAAAACGAGGTCTAATTTAGACCTTGAAACGTTTGGACTTTTGAAATATACAGACTTTCAAGTTTATGAGTTTATGTGGTAGTTATTCCCAAAGATCTCAGAAAAAATAAAAACCAGGAATGCCACAATTATCATTCAAAAAACAAATACCCTATCGGGTTTCGTGGTGATCAAAAGCTTTTCTCATAGTTTTCCATATCCTATTTCTACTCCTGGTCTCTTGTGTATGTCTCATTTTATCCATTTATCGATCATTCTAGAGACGTGATCAGTCCAAAGCCATTTTTGATTACATCCAGTATTTGTGTGTCAATTGAGTCAGAAATTTATCTCTAAAAATGATTCCCAACTTCCCTTTTGAATCTTCTTGATATTAGTTTTACTGACTGTCAGCGTCTTTCTGTCATATCTTTGTACGACACTTATGTTAAATACTGTTCTGTAGCATATTTGAATACTGGATTAAAGAAAGTACTTTTGTCTAGAGAACCATAATTAGGGCTACTCTTTTTGATTTGAAGTCAAACTATTAAGTTTTAATTTAAGTGCCCTTTGTTAGTGATAGTGCAAATACAATTTTGTATGTTTATTAGGGTTTGATTATAGACGACTAACGCCGAGTCAGAGCAGTTCTTTGGCATTCGGTAAATTTAAAACAGCAAACAAAGAATGCAAGGAGAACAAAGTTCCTGATGATGCTTTGCAAAAGTGTGTTTTGTTCGTGTGCGGACAACAGGACGTGGTGATAACTATGTTGTTGAGGGAGGAAGCTTTTGGCGAATCAAGTGTTATTAAACATTTGTGGGACATATGCACAGAAGAGCTTGGTAAGCTTGAGAAACAATTGATTTACTGTATGGAATCCCAATCGGGCGTGGCATCAAACGAAACCGAACCGTACAGCTTTCTTTGCCTGGATTCACAATGGGATACTGTCAAACGAGGTGGTCCTTGGGGTACAGGCGACCTCGGAATATTAGATCTGCTTCACGAGGATTTATGTAATTCTCCGAAAATTATTGAAATGATAGTAAGAGGTAGTGATAACGTAATCTACACCCACCATTGCGGTCCTACAGAAGTCTTCTACCATGAATCCGCAAATCCAGTAGGTGGGGTCCCACCACCAGCTGATCCGATGGGTTTGGTTCAACTTAAAGCTAGAAGAAGGTTAGAAAGAGATCACGGTGTCGTATTGCTGTAAATATTTTAGGCCTATATTAAAAATGGAGTTATAAACAGTATTTGAGAATGTATTTATTAGATTCAATTACTTAGTGCTTGATTTATGATGACACTTGGTAGTGTGCTTTATGATGATTGAAATACCTATTGATAAATAATGGTGTCAAAAGGTTTCACCGAAAAAAGGACAAGTTTCAATTCATTCTATTACAATCTGTGATAATATTGCCAAAACTATTATTGGTCCTGACATTCCAAAACTATGCAAACCCTCAGTTAGAATGTTAATTTGTAGAGAATTTTCCATTCTGAAAAATTAGCCAATTTACTAGTTTGTGCCAAATATTGTTCTTCTCAGATTTTTTCCTGCAACAGATATGTTTGAAAACGCGAGATGTAAGACCGACATCTAGGATTTTCAAGAGAATCAGTACACAGAAGTTCCGAATCTGGAACCATTCCGTGTAATTACTGTTCTCCCTTAACTCCTAGGACAGAATGTCACGATACAATTTTTCAGGTTACTTCAGCTGTCAGAGATATTGAATACTCTCTTCGAGGTGTCATTCCTTGAAAATCCTAGATGTCGGTCTTACATCTCGCGTTTTCAAATTTAACGAAATGTATCAAATGCATAAAGAAGTGTTCGAGAGGACATTCAATTGTGGGAAGCGCAACTGATGCAGGTTCCCGACCAGAAACAATATATATTATATTTATATATAATATATATTGTCTTGCGTACAAAGGAATGACACCTCGAAGAGAGTATTTAACAGATATGTATTTGAAAATTGCAGAACAAAGTGTAACAAGGCAATTTCAAAAAATTGACCGAATTACTGGTTGGCCAAACATTCTCTCTCACAGTTATTCTAAGAGAAAGAGTAGACATCTCTTTCTCTTAGAATAACTGTGAGAGAGAATGTTTGGCCAACCAGTAATTCGGTCAATTTTTTTGAAAATCAAGAAAATCAACATCAAAGCGATTTTTTTAAATAAAAACTCGAACTACAATATAAATAGATTGACACCGACTGCAGACAATATACAAAACACTATTTAAAAACAGGAATACTGGTTGTACACTTTTTGCTCCATATACAACATTCAAACCCTTAGCTGTTGCAGGAAAAAAACTGAGGAGAGAAAACCCTAATGAACAGGCAAAATTACTGAAGACTTGCACAAGCTGTTCGAACTTACTACAAATACGATTTAAACTCGATAAAGCAAAAAAGGTTGAATAACAAGTTTTTGGACCAGAAAAACTTACCACGCATGGAAAATTAACATATATTGTGAAGAACTATTGCAAGATTTCAAAGTTTTCTACAATTTTAATTATTGCGGTGAATTTTCTGTAACTGTTAATCCAAATACATGAGTTGCCAGTTAAACACAAAAGACTATTTTCACGTATAACGTATGTGTTAGATCGAGGACTAATTTAAAAAGGGACATACACCTCGTTAAGCGCGTACTTTTGGCTAATTGCTTAACAATCAACACTTAAAAAAATTTCCACATTTTCTATTAACGAGCAGCAGAAACAATGTAATTAAAGTTCAACGACAGTTGACATTACTCACTCTAAAAACGACGAAACTATATAAAAATGAATTTTTGCATTTGATGGAATATGAATAACGTCAAATCGGCGGCGAAAGAACATTTTCGTCCCGATTGCTTGTTATGACATCAATCCGCTTAGGAGAATGCACACCGTCTTCCGGTGTCGTACAAACATCAACCAGCCGAAAATTAATTACTCTTCGTTTCAGCCAACAATAACGAAATCGTGAAAGGATTTTGATTAACGACATTCAAATACTAAAAATTATCAAGCTTTTAACAATTCACCCTCTGAACGTCACGTGGTGATCGTTTCGTAAGCTAGGGGTTGGGGAGGACGAAGCATCCAAAAGGAAATAGACAGACAGATATAAATGGATAGAAAAATTATCAGAGCATTTTTGATTCGAACCTGAACATTATACACAAACGTCGTATTAGCTCGTGCTGAACTTTTAAATAAAATTCCTTCCTTCGATTATTGTTAGTCGCCCCAACGATGGTGGTGAATTTTTTATGGAACGGTTCAATGAATTAAACATTGTTTACTTTGCATTCAACGGGGATCATTGATTCGATTTTACTCGATTCGATTATAATTACAGTTTTATGGATGAAAAATAGATGGAGGGTATACAAAGAACAGAACCATTGCCTTTTAATAAAATCAAACAAAATCACTTGTGAGGTGAGCACTAAATAATATATAAAATTAAATAAACATCTACTTAGACTTATAAAAATCGGTTGATACGCAGATCAACTAAACCTCGTTTAAATCATGAACCTCAGTCAAGTAATTTTCTGTTGTATAAATGAGTCTATATGGTGGTTCAGTTAAACCGCGTTTTGATTATGTTTGTAGTGTGGATTGTTTTTTCTGTTTTATGTTAGCGGCCGATGAGGTATTATAGGTAATGGTCTGTCTTTTTCTGTCATTCTTGGGGTTAATCCATTCACAGTGATTTATGAAAAAGGAAATCAGTAATAGAAATGAGTGTATCAGAAAGTAAATAATTTGGTCAAGTGTGAGTTGGACTCGCATACTAAGGGTTCCGTACTACCTTCAAGATTAGCTTGATTTTTATAAGAATACATATGTATTTAGTTTTCTAATTTGGCCCCCAAAAATTAACATTAGAATTTTATTTTACTAATAAACTTTCAGGGAAGATTTTTATAATCTACTGTCTGAATTTTGAGGCTCTATAGATTGGAAGATAAAAGGCAAAATAGGTCAAATTTTAAATTATAAATTACACATTAGTGGGACCAGCATACATTCAATATTGCATAAACATTTGAATGTAAAAAAATTTGTTCGCGTTGGATCCCACACAATTTGTCAGTCGTTCAAAAAAAGGCTCGTGTCGTTTGGTCGAAAGAAAAGCTCAAAAAATACGATCACGGTGCTTCAAAACACGTTTATGACATAGTGACAGGTGATGAATCGTGTTTCAAGATGAGCCGAATCCAACAAAAGTGGTTCGCGCACGAAGCACTTCCAAGCAAATGATCGCCTGTTTTTGCGGAAAAACTGGACATGTCGCAACCGTACCACTAGAACAACGCAGAACAGTCAATTCTGAGTGGTGCACAACCATTTGTTTGCCAGTTGTCTTCCAAGAAATGACGAAAACCAACCGCTGAAGACGGAACACTCTTCACCACGACAATGCGAGCTCTCACACATCGGCTCAAACACTGCATTTTTGACCACTCAAAACATCGATTTGATGAGTCATCCGCCGTATAGTCCTGACTTGTCACCAAATGACTTCTTTTTATTCCCGTACGTAAAAAACTTCGACAATTGGTTGAAACGCATGCAAAAGTGTATAGATCCTCATGGGGAATATTTTGAAAAACAATAAAGCGATTTTCGATGATTAATATTTGTTTTTGTTCTCTAATACCGAAATATAAAAGGCAGCCCTCGTGTAACATCTTAATCCAGACAATTTGTAAAAATTCAGTTTCGTCTCAAATATCACAATTATTTAACCGTTCACAAAAATTATGCTGGAATGTAAGACTACATCAACCAGACCCAAAAAATATCCAGCGAGTTTAAAACCTCATTAAAATTGGCCACTTTAACTTATAATAAGCTATCAACAATTCGAGTTAAGTAGCGTTGTATCTGTCAAATTTCAAAACAGAACTGGGTTCAAATCGTTGATCAGCCAAAATGCAACGTTCATTTTAAACTACCGATTGACTGTCGTTCAATGTTTATGCATAACACAAAATTTACTTTTGATCTGCAGTTCGCTACTGAACAGGCGTTCAAACTGTTTATGCAACCGGGCCTTAGTGTAAAATAGTGCAACAACTGATTCCTACAAGTTTTGTTACAGAGTAACAAATGGTGTAGCAAATCTGGTAAAAAAAACAAAATCATTAAATATCTAAAGAATTGTAATAGGCATCATTCCAGCCGCCAATAAAATACAATAAACATATCAACGTAGTATTGGTCCTTGATTTTGTCCGTATCTTTGGAATAATGCTCACTATGAGCAACTACCAAACCGTATCTGGCATTAATGTTTTCTATATTTTCTTTAACTTAGTTTGTTCGTATGTCTCTGTTTCCGGTTTGAAATTTGCAATAAATTTTCCAAGTATTTCCTGGTTAATGGAACTTCACAAGCTATGTAAAAATATCTTACCAGCTAGCAGCTTTATTTATAGTGTCGTCATCTTGGCTACTAATACTATTGTCAACTATAATATTGTGTTCAGTTAGCAGTTGTCCTACACCTATCTTCAACTGTTTCGGAAATCTTAAGTGTTTTCAGATTTATTACAAAAATTAACATTAAAAATTCGCTACCATTACACTAAAAACCTAATAACTAATACTGATTTTTTCTAAATAATAATAAAAAACATTAATGCCAATGTAGTAAATGTTTAAAATGTTCGCCACGAACGTCTTGACAACATGCTAATCTGGTATATAAATATGTCTTCTAAGTTCTAATTAATCAACATCTCAGACGTCACTGGTCTAATCGCAAGAGTGTCAAATCAAGAGATCATGCTGATCCCAATCCACCGATTTGGAAACATTTGGTTCAGGTACTGCCGGACATTGATTTCGTAAATGGGCGGTGCTCCATCTTGCTGAAACCACATTGTATTGGCAGGAACCTGTGGGTTTACTGGACCAGGATGTAAGTTTGTCAAAGTTGGCAAGACATTATTTTGGAGCAGTTCTAAATATTTATCTCCATTCAAGTTGCCATTAATGAAAAAGGGACCTACGATATGATTTCCAACAATTCCTGCCCAAACATTAACTTTTTCAAGATGTTTCTGTGTCATCCAGTGAGGATTCTCCTTAGACCAATAGCGGCAATGTTGACGATTAATATGACCGTGAAGTGTAAATGTGCTCTCATCAGGCAACAACAACACAATGCAAATTTGTGATGTCTACCCTTGATGGGTTTGTTTGGCAAGGTTTTTAGATTTCCTACATACGGTGAATAATGCTAATCAAGATCAAGTTAGTGGACATGTCGAGAAAATGAACGCTGAGGATTTTCGTGGGCACATAGCCACATATTTCTTTATAGTTTTCCCATTGTAATCCAGAACTTTCTCTCTCTCTCCTCTCTCTCTCTCTCTCTTTTTAGGTATTCGTGGAAACAAAATGAATAGAGGAAACATCAAACTCAAATAAAACAAGGAAAAAGACGCCTTGAAATCCTCAAAAGAACTATCAAGAATAAAATAGAAAAGGGAAACACAAGAAAAACAAACAATAAAAAATATGAAGACGGGATTGGCAGGAATCACAGGAACATCATCACCAACATTTTGTTCCCAATAGAAAATGTAAGCCGGCAGATGACAATCAAACAAAACAGCAACACAAGCAAAGATACGCCTTGCAAATCTTCGAAATAATTATCAAGAATGAAATAGAAAAGGGAGAGAAAAAAAAAACAAAATATGAATAGATATTCCATTACTAAGAAATTGCACAAGAAAAAATTACAAAGCATTCCGTTTTCAATAACATAGACTCACATATTATTGTTCTGTGTTACACATGGAAACTGTTGAAGAGCGGCAATGGGAAAATTAATGATCTTGTTGAATAATTTTATTAATTACTCATATTTCTCCAGTATCAGGTCGTGTATAATGGCGATGGTCTGCACTATAAAAGACCACAGACATATAGCAGCTTGCTATACGTTTTAGTTTTAAGTATTTTATAAATGCATCCCGAACACATCCACAAGGCTCATATTTTATACTCGTTTGTCGAGATGTTTAGCGGTTCTTTGTAGAAAATTAATTTGGTTCTTTACTGGGACGCCGACCAAGCAAACAAAATAATAAAAAATATTTTTCAACACACTGTTCATTCAAAAGAAGTTAACTGGCGGGAGACTAATTATAATGGCCTGCACTTTCAGCTGATATCGGAGGATGTTCGTTCGTCATCATTTGTACGATTATCACGAATACATTTGACTTTTATTACAATTCTAATCTTTGACAAAGTTTTTGCGAATTAGGTGCTAGCTGCTACATTTTTCAATATCGGAGGAACTGTAAAAAGAAATATACAAAAATATATACAGAGTAGGGATATTCACACACCATCGATGCATCGAATCCATTCGATCTTTATCATACCATACATCGGATTGATTCGATGTTTTGACAAAGATCTTTTCCATACGATGCATCGATGTTTTTTATAAAAGACATCGAATCAATGACATAAACTAACTGTCTGACTAATAATGAAATAAAACATTAAAAATATATTACAATATTAGTTCATTTATTCAATATCAAATTATTAATTTTTAAATAATTTTAATTAACGCTGGGTGACATCTGTGAGCAGCTATTGGACCTAAGGTACTAAAAGTATGATTATTCTCGTCAGCCATTTTAGGTCCAGCTGCCACAGCTTCTCTTTGTTCACAATTTATTAGGCCTTAGTTTCAAATCAATGAAAATATGTAGTGAATTTCTCTGGTTAATTTCCTTAATAATTTGTTCCAACGAAACAGGTTCCACGGCAGATGAACCATGGCTAGTTTTGAGTTGCTGAATGTCATTCTGCAAGTGCAAAATGAGAGCTTTCAATCCTTTTAACTCGTTACCGAAATCTCTACACTTGGCACATGACCACTCTAAACCTTTATCAGTGTTATTATTAATGTGCTTAAAGTATTTATTGCAGCAAGCACATTGTGTAGTAGCTGGCATAATTTGTTCTCTTTATTTGTACCTCAAATTTCTTTGCTCAATAATAAGACAATTGGTACTATAAAACCAATCTAAAATGCTACGCCAATGCCAAAAGTATAAAAAAGGCGAAAATATCTTGTGCCAATATAGAGGTTAGATGATGACACTAAATTGAAGAAAGCGAAACTAACTAAATAAGTAATCGTTGATAGAGGATATAACTCACGTGGATTCTCTAGTGCCTTAATAAACTTCTGCACACCACTTATAATTTAAATGTGGCCAAAAAACACTGATTTTGCAACTCCAAACAAGGAGTAAATATAAACACTACCGAGTATTCGTACCATAGGCGTCGATGTTTTGACAAACATCTTTTCCATTTGATGCATCGATGTTTTTTATAAAAAACATCGAATAAATGAAAAAAAATAACTGTTAGACTAATAATGAAATAGAACACTAAAAATATATTATAATATTAGTTCATTTATTCAAGATCGAATTATTAATTTTTAAATAATTTTAATTAACGCTGGGTGACATCTGTGAACAGCTATTGGACCTAAGGTACTAAAAGTATGATTATTCTCGTCAGCCATTTTAGGTCCAGCTGTCACTGCTTCTCTTTGTTCACAATTTATTAGGCCTTAGTTTCAAATCAATGAAAATATGCAGTGAATGCAGCAGTAAACGTATGTTAAGGGTACCTCAAAAAAATTGTATTAAAACTTTTTTTTTGAATAGTGTTTTGATAATGAATTTTACATGTTAAAAATCACGGATTGTTTTTCTACAGAGGAATTAAAAAAAACACAATTATTATGTGTAAAAAATCAAACGGATTAAAAAATATATCTATATCCCACGGATAACCTTAAAAGTATTAAATGGGTTCAACATATAATAATTTAAAGAAAATTTAAATTTAATAATCAATGGCCTAACAGAAGCCTTTTGTGTTCTCATCAACTTCATTCCAAGCCTCTTTAGAAGCTTACTTAATATTTTTCAGGTTTCAATGTTTATCTACAAATTATTAATTCATACTTAAAGGGAAGATAAAATGCAATCATTGTTAAGAGGTTCAAGGCAAAAGACGAACCAAAAATGGCTGAGAAGAATACCTATGTTTTTAGTAACCCATTGAGCCCCGATTCTTGTTACCCTTCGACGGCTCTACTCTTCCAAAGATGACGAAAGTCGTATGAAAATTGACATAATTTAATGAAAATTAACGAGTAAATTAAACTTTAATAGTGATGTTTTTTGGTAGTTGTTGTTTTAGTAAAATAATTCTATTTGTATTTTTTAGTTCACTTGTGAAGCTATATAATATATCGCGCTCATGTAATTGAACTTCCAACCAATACTTAAAAAACTAAATACATTATTGCAGCTATTATAGCAATACACTTCTGATACCCTGACTCTATGTTCACCTCACAAATGCGGAACTTAACGCATTTAAGTAATTGGAAATGGCGAATATCAAACTATTACACAAAGTATTCGATGTTAAAAAACATCTATGTTTTTTAGTGATGAATCGAAAAACATCGATGCAGGGTTCCGATGTTTTACATCGAATGAAAACATTGATGTTTTTTCTCGATGGACACCCCTAAATACAGAGTGGAACTGCGAAATGGAATAAAATCGATAACAAATAAAGGAGGGCTTGTAAGAAAAAACACTAGGACACGTCAATTTGTGTTTTCAACTCTTTCGGAAATAATAAGTGCTTTTAGATTTACTACAAAAATTAACATTAAAAAAATAGTTTATTTCACAAATTCGCTATGTTACACACAATACTTAAATCCTATTTAGCTCTTGATATTGACACAGTAAGCAAAAACCATTCCTGCGTTCCTTTTTACAGATGTGAAAAAAAAAATCAGTTTTGTTTATTTTCGTCAGTACTCATAGCCTTAGCATCTTTTTGCTGTGTGCATGACAGTGATGATAAGGGTTAGTGCTATTGTCGTTTGAATTTTGTTAACTGTACGTAATAATATCAAAAAAATGGTTCATTTAACAGAAATGCATATAATAACCATTCTACAAATGATTGGATATTATGCTTGCATTTCAGGAAAACCCACATAATTCTGGTCGATAAGCAGCCTCACTGTTCAACGTTACCACACATCAATTTTTGAATATTAAAGGAAAGCAAAATGCATCCCTATAAATTGATGCCGACTCAGGAGCTCATGGAACACCATTTCGATAGGAGAACGTATTTCTATAAACAAATCATGGTAATGTTAGATAATGTGATTCAATTAGAAGATGTTTTGTTTTCTTATGAGAGCACATTTACACTTCACGGTCATGTTAATCGTCAAAATTGCCGCTATTGGTCGAATGAGAATCCTCACTGGATGACAGAGAAACATACGCAATAACCTGAAAAAGTTCATGTTTGAGCAGGAATTGTTGGAAATCATCGTAAGATAAATATTGGTTGGTTGAATATATGTCAACCATCATTTCCTACGGAGTAGGATGATAGTTACAGAAAAAAAATTATGGTAGCCCATAGACAGCTGTATGTATAGGACGGTTGGAATATAGGATGAAGTGGACGTATGCTGGTGGAAAAATGTTTGAAAAAAAATTATAAAGTGTGGTTCATGAGAATGTGATAGTGAAATATAGGACAGAGAAGAATTGTTATACAGGGTGGTTAAAAATTTTACAATAATATGTTTATTAGGTAGCAAACAAAGTAATTGAGATATATTGTGAAGTGAAATTATTACAAAATTGTTTTAATAAATGCGAATTGAAATTAAACTGATTCATTTCATCTTCGAAACAATTAATTTACAGAGCAAATGTCTGCTACTAAAATTGCCGTTCTTACTATTAATTAACAGAGTTTTAAAGTTATATTTAACACATTAAAGCTTAAAGTATGCAGATATATTCACACACTATTCAGAGGTTAAGTTGTATTAACAGTACGTGTGATAGTGTAGGTATTTTAATCATTTCATTCATATAATATCGTCAAAGCAAATAATAACAATTTTTATAATACGTTTGGACGAGATACCGTCTGTCGGATAAGTTAGTTAAACATATTTTGGCTTATTAAGTCAACGCGTACCAGTTTATTTCGTCAACTTTTACTTGTCAATTCAAATGAAAATGTATCTATCTGTAATGTTGGGTTTTTCGATATTACTTGGCCCTGGTCTAGTAAGGTTATGCATACAAAATAAAAAATAAAGGATAAGGAATAAAAACTATCCGAGTTCAAAAAATAAAAAGTTGAAAATAAAATGTTTTTTTAAAAAATATATATACGACTTCCAAGTATTACTAAAAAGTTTAAAATAATTATAACGAAATACAACAACGACAATAAATAACACATTCAAGTTGTTAGATACCTACTAGACTGCGTCAAAAAAAAGTTTTCTTTTCGATTAAACATATGTAAAAAGTTTCTTCAGTATAAAAAAATTCTCCTAAATTTTGAGCTCAATATCTCAAAAATTGAGCTGGCGCATAGGGGGGTCCCCTTTCCCGTTTAAAATATATAGGAAATTTTTTTTTTTTTGTTTTAAAATATCTACATGCATAAAATTGTTAAAAATTTTTGCTTCTCACTATCTTTTAGGAAATTTAATTCTCTACAAATTTCTTTCCGGGTTTTTGTTCTAAACTCAACCGCAACGAAGTTACAGGGCGCTGAATAAAAGGCATAAAATCAATTAATGATTTAAGAATCGAAAACAATTTATTATATTAATTTATCAATAAATTAACTCAAAATACTTAATTATTTAACAAAATCTGTCAATTTAACATTATATTAATTTTAGTTCATTTAATTAATTTAAGTTATTATATTTACAATTTTTTGATTTATTGTTGACTAGTTTGATTCATGTAATTTTGTTTATTGCACGTAGTATACAATTTGCGATGATTCTGTACAACTTTCCATAAAAACTGTTTTTGTTCTTCATCTTTAGTACTAAACTGATTCATTCTTCAACTAAAGCAACTGACCTGATAAAGTCACTTATATTTTTAGTACACAAAATATCTAAATTTTTTTGATAAACGTCAATAAGTTTTTTGTCAGTTCAACTTTCCTTTGTTTGTATTGCTTCAACCATTTTTGATTTTACTTCAAGTGGTACAGAATCATCAAAAAATGCTAGTGACGCGATTTCTTCTGATAAATACCACAAATTAAGTATTTTGAGTTAATTTATTGATAAATTAATATAATAAATTGTTTTCGATTCTTAAATCATTAATTGATTTTTTGCCTTTTATTCAGCGCCCTGTAACTTCGTTGCGGTTGAGTTAGAACAACAACCCGGAAAACAATTTATAGAAAATTAAATTTCCTATAAGATAGTGAGATGCCAAAATTTTTAACAATTTTATGCATGTAGATATCTATTTTAAAACCAAAAAAAAATTCCTATGTATTTTAAACAGAAAAGGGGACCCCCTTATGCGCCAGCTCAAGTTTTGAGATATTGAGCTCAAAATTTAGGAGAATTTTTTTTATACTGACGAAAGTTTTTACATATGTTTAATCGAAAAAAAAACTTTTTTGACGCAGTCTAATACCTACACTACACAAAGTAAAAAAAAATTAAACAATAAAAGGTCCTTATTGTGTACAAACTAATTACCTACCTATCTAGTATATTTTTGAAGTCGGTGTCAAGCAGCAATTAAGTTTGATGAACTTATGGATAAGTAAGCAATGCAGGATTTTAGATTTGCTTGGCACACACAATTATGACAGAAAATGTAATAAACCTTCGATTTCAGTTTCCAGTAACAATTAAACATGAGAATTATACAATTCAAATGCAACTCTGCAAAAAAAAAACGGCAATAAAATCTGTGGTAACGGCAATACCCAACATAAGTAAATACTTAAAACATTTATTATATTAAATAAACGTCAATGAAGTTCCTCCTGTACTATCACGTGATTTTATTTTTAACTGCTACATATTTACAAAATTCGTAACCAAATCACCAACAGAAGTGTTTTTCCACAATAGACTTGTCGTTGACTTTCTTTCAATGAAGACAAAAAACCGAAGACCACTAATTGCAAGAATGTAGGCGCCGTTTACATCTTCACTCAAGTTAAACATAGAGACTGTGAACAAGCGCTAAATATATACTGAAGTCATTAGATAATTACTTCTTTCATTAGTTAATCTGTGGCATTGTCTGTTAGAAATAAAGATAAAAAATACAAAAAAAAATTATAGTTTTTGGCAACGAAGTTATTATGTTTTGGGATTGCTTCAGTAAGCAAAGAAGGCAAATACGAGAACTTTAAAATTGTGATGATGAGTTTAGAGTGTTAATAATGTTATTAGAACCTAATTACCTAATTATAGCACTTTGAAGCCGTGTCGGCTTTGCATCGGAAGTATCCTAATTTGTGTCAAGCAATATTTTAAACATATATATTTCATTGGTTGTAAGATGGCTGTACCCCCTACGGAGTCGGTTTATTTATATCCGAGTTATGTGCCTATTATGAAAAATGGAGTACAATATAATTTTGTTTTACATAAAATCAAGAGAATCTTTTGGGATAATTTGTATGAAATGTTGTTTTCTGGAAGGTATGTTTAATAAAGTGTTTTAAAGTGCAGCAAGATAGAAGTTGTAGAACATTTCTATAAACAAATATGTAAAACAATCTTCTTTTCTGTTCAATTTTTCTAGTATAACTCTTTTGCTATAGCATATATCAAATCTACAATTTTCAAATATAACCATTTTCTTAATGTAGTCGTTTTCAAGAAAATATGAAATTTAGTAAATTATTTTTTATGGTATGATTGGAAAGTAAAGCGAGACTTGGGAAACAAGAATGTATATTTCATAATATCCATGCGTTTCAATCTATATATATATATATATATATATATATATATATATATATATATATATATATAACTTTATATGTGTTATGCCTTTGTTCATATCATTTGTGCCAACAGTAGCACATATTTCGTTAAAACTTGTAGAACCACTGAAAAAAAAATTAGATCTAGAAGACAAAAAAATTAGAAGCTATCAAAAATGTGTCGTTGGGATGGATTATTTCAGTAAAGCGACAAGGAGATGTAGACGCGAGCATATAAGAAACGAAGAAATAAGAAGGCACAAAAAATAGTAATGAGGTTAGTAGAAGACAGAAAAATATGGTACGGACACATAAGAGGAATGGACAAACAACGACTCTTTAAATTAATCATAGAATGGATTTATCTGGACCAAGAAAAGGGTAGACTACCAACAATACAGGGAATTAACAAAGCAATGACCCGCTCTAAACTAGTTCTAAAACTTTTTTTGACATTTATATTTGAATTTTTATATTAAACACTAAATGTTTCAACTCGTAAACTGACAAGTTATTTCATGATTCATTTTTATGTCTCTTGGAAACATAATATTGTCAATATATTTCAAAATATTATACAAAATATGTCGATTTCTACAGAATAAGACGGATAACATCTCCTGAACTTATGAAATTCTTATCTAGGCTGTTCGCTTGACTAAACTCTGTTATAGTTCGCCCTACATTGAAGCGATATCAAAAATCCTTAATTGAACACAAATAAAGTCGCTCAAAAATGTCTATCGACCGACGACTCAGACCTACCGGGCAGACAACACACAATATATCATCAATCACTCTTGCCTTGAAAGCAGTTGAAACAAAGCTGTATGAAAACAGCGGGAAATACAAACGGGTAAGAATTCTAATACGCCAGTGAGTTTAAAGAAATTACATTGCATAACGGCTTTTCTTTCGCCTTCAGCGAAGCCATAGTCGGTATAATATATTTCCGATAAAATGCGAATACTGAAATATTTGAATTCCAAAATATATATTTCATTTCCAGAAGAAAGTTGAGATTAAAATAAACATCTACAGAATGAAGGGATTCTAAGGCAATGTTTTCAACAGAGCTAGAATAGGTGATTTTTCGAATAAAAATTTGTTTTAACAAGGTCCATTAATACTTTCTTCGAGGTATCACTCCTTTGTACGCAAGACAATATATATTATATATTATAAATGACATATATTGTCTCTGGTCAGGAAACCTTCATCTGTTGCGCTTTTCACAATTGAATGTCCTCTCGAACACTTCTTTATGTATTTGATACATTTTGTTAAATTTGAAGACGCGAGATTTAACACCGACATCTAGGATTTTCGAGAGAATTAGCACAATGAGGCTCCGAATCTGGAGCTGTTCCGTGTAATTGCTGTTCTCCATTAACTTCACCTGTCAGAGATATTGAATACTCTCTTCACGGTGTCATTCCTTTGTACGTTTTTCGATATGTTTTACAATTATAATGAATTACCGTCAGATATCGATTTGTTTAATGGGAACATTTGAATGATTAAGAGGCAAATGCTCCAGGGCCTTGATTCTTAATCATTTCAATGTAATAAGGAGAAATTTAATTTTTCTTGTAATGTCCTCTCTCGTATTTTTAGCAGTGTATATTGTAAGTTGTTGTACATAATGTTTGATTTTTATGTTTTTCTGTATGTAACTTTATAATTTTCCATGTACACTAACTTAAATGCCCATCCTTGATTTGGCCTATGGCTGTTGGAAGGTGTACTAGTAAATAGATAAAACAAATAAAATGAGCTTCTTGTAACCAATTAGGATTTATTTGCGAACAGTAGCGGCAGTTATGTCGATTAACCGTACCATTTAAACAAAATGTAGTCTCGTTTATTTTAAAATTATTATCATGGTTACAAATATCCATCATCGTTTCACAAAATTGCAAACGTCTGTCGAAATCGTCTTCGGAGAGTTCTTGAACGAGGCGAATTTTGTATGGATGAAATTTTTCTCGCCTTAATATCCATCCTACTGAACGACGGGTAATCATATTGGCGAGGTCGGTAGTGGATAAGTGAGGATTTTCTTCCAAGATATAGCAACATTTTGAGCTACACCTTCATTACTTGCACTTTTTAACCGTCCACTTTTTGGTAAATTGCTAACTGTTCCCTTGTGTCGTACCTTCGCAAAATTTTCATCACTACTGAACGGGATATTTGTGTATTCGGATGAACAATGTTAAAAAGGCCACAAAGTTCTTGATGCGTCTTTTTCCTCTCCCCATACCCAATCATAATTAATATTTCTATTCTTTCTCTTTCACTTAATTCGGCCATTTTCGTCAAATTAAAACAATACAATCTTTTTACGTTCAAATAAAAAAAACTAATAACTTATTTTGACAACTACTGTCACTTCCGCAATGAATTTCCTGGACTACTAAATTAGATTCAGATTTAATTTGCGCCTGATTTAAACAAACGCACGTGTATTCGGCTATGGAACAAGCAGTGCTGTTGACTGTGACGGTATAATGCCACCGATTGGCCAATAGAAATACAAATCCTTACTGAGCGGTTTGTTTATATCGGGCGTAAATGAAATCTGAACCGAGTTTAACTACCATCGAATTTTTCCTTTCCATAGTTACTTTTCTGTTTATATCTGGGTAGGTATTGAAATAAACAATATCAAACCCGATATTTTTGTATTCGCAATAAAATGTTTCATCAGAAACTAAAATACTATACAGGGTGTTGCATTGCAAATTTTAAAATCGACATTACTTCCGGTAAAACAGGAAGTTCAAAATTGTAAAAAAATTTGGAAGCAAATAGGCAATCTACTGCAGTATCCACATTCCAAATTTCATTTTGATATCTCTAACAATTCCAGAGATATTTACTTGGTTCCACACATTTGCCCATCACTGTATATTGTCTTGCGTACAAAGGAATGACACCTCGAAGAGAGTATTCAATATCTCTGACAGGTGAAGTAATCTGAAAATTTTATCGTGACACTCTGTCCTAGGAGTTAAGGGAGAATAGCAATTACACGGAACGGCTCCAGATTCGGAGCCTCTGTGTGCTAATTCTCTCGAAAATCATAGATGTCGTTCTTACATCTCGCGTCTTCAAAGGTCCATTAAGCGAGTGAAAACAATCATAGCGGAATTCAAAACATCCAATGTTATATTTTTGAAGTAACTGTTGAGAGCATTAAAATTTTTGATTTTAAACCTGCCCCGGTTAACACCTACCCAGAAAGTTTAATGTTGTATCCAGTAAGATATTTTATAACTCAAAAAGAAAAGTAGTAAGGGGGCGTCCATAAATTACGTGAGATAATTAAGCGAGGAGGAAATCGAGTCAAATGTTATATAATGTTACGTTGGAGAGAGAGGGGGGGGTCTCTCAATTTTTGTTCTGATTGAACATGTTGGTTCCAATAGTCTCTCGTGAGACCGCGCATGAATCTCCATGGACTGAATTAGAGTAGATATTCTTTTTTTAATCACATTAGTTACGATTTAAGTATTCTATTCTTAAATCTTTATTAAACTTATAATTAAACTCTCAGCAATATTGATTTAATCAATATTATATAGTTAAGACAGGTGAAGCAATTTTGGATAATATATATGTTAACTTCAGCAAGTCCAATCTAGACAACATCCCCGTTGCTCTAGAGGGTATCTCTGATCATTCCGGAATACTGTTCGATACACCACTCAAACTCTCATATAATCATAGCTCTAGAATTACTTTCAGACCAATCATTGATGAAGGTCTTTCTTCACTGTATAATCAACTACAACTATATAACTGGAAATCAATCACAGAAGATACCGAAAGTGTGGAGGATCAGTTCTGTAGTTTTTTTAAAGTCGTAACTAACTCTTTGGATAAGAGCCACAAAAGGCGAAAATGGTTCGGAAAGTCAAACAAGGCCCTAAAATTAAATGATTTGATAAAGCCCTAAAAAGGCGAAACATGTGTTGAGTGTTTAAATCAATAAATCTTTGAAACATTTAAAAGCTTAAGATTTTCTTATCCTGGTGATATGCAATGTTTAATAAACAACCTACTGCATCTTCAGTCGAAATATATTGAGTTAGTTTTATTTGACAAAAATCAGAATATACCTAAATAAATCTTTGTGTTTATTTTTAAACATGTCAAAGCCACAGAAAGCACATCTCAGGTTATGAACTGCTTGTTGGTCTTGACATTATAAAAAAAAACAACAACGCTTTAAACTATTATCATGAACAAAGTGTGAATATTTCGAAGTGTAACGCTGCTGGTGTTAACTTTAATATAATAATGATTTTCCAGTTCATGAAAAACACTTTAATATGCACTTAAGAGTATTTCATTGCCTTTATTGAAATTCTTCTTCACCGAACCGAGTATTTTTTAAATTTTACAAGGAAAAAATTGTATACAGTTACTTATGCTTTTCCCATAATTTACAGTGAAATAACATAACAAGTATCAACCTCATCACGCTTGGTTTAAACTTAAGCTCCCGCGGCCAATGTTACGCATTCTCCATGATTATGAATCGAAGTCTGGTGTAAAATTATTTTCAACTTTTTCCACTTACATCTTTTATCTTACCTACCACGTTCAAGATCATGCGAAAATAATGCGATACCTGTTTACTCGTCCAAATAGCATGACAAAGGAGTGCTTGAAAACCGTGTATAATGAGTCTCAATTTTGTTAGTTTTTGTTCCTTACCGGTGAATTTACTTCCATTTATGATGGTGATGTTTTTCTTTCTATGCTTGTTAAGAAAATATTTTTCAATCACATCTCTAATTCGATCCGTCGAATTAGAGGTTTGGCCCAATTAAATTTGATAGGGTCATTTTCATTGGTCAGTTACATAATTCATTCAATCGTATTGTACAAAAGAAATGAAGCATTGTGCTCTTTGCTGTAGAAGTGAGAGTTTTTAATAGACATATAATACCAGGCTTTAACAAAAATAGTATAAACTGTATTGTAACATAAACTTAACAACATAAACTCTCAACCTCAAATGATAGGTACAATATTTATTTCTGCCCTATGCTCCCTAAAGGAAGCCGCTGGAAATTGTTTTTTATTTAATTTAAGAATAATTTAACGTAAAAGATCCTAGTTAAGGACCTATATTAGTTTGGAAAAATAAAACCTTTATTGATTGAGCTATAAACAAATAAGGTAAAATTATTTGTAAAAATAAAGCGTAATATTTATCAGTAAAATATGTTGCATTTTGATAATTTTACTTCGGCAGCCTAAGGCGTGTCTCACGTAACGCGATAAACGCGTTGCGGGCGGTGCGTTGCCGCAATCTCACAGCCGCAAAGAATCAAACTTATAAAAAGGATTCATGTTGTCCTCAGTGGAGAATAAATTCGTGGGGTTATTGCAATTTTGTGTTGTCTCATCACTCATTTGGGTTGTTTTCGCCCACAGTTTATTGTTGTCACAGTGAGGCACCGCACCGAATGCATTGAACAAATCGCGTCAGATAAACAACAAAATAATTTCAAAGCAAATTGTTTTATAGAAAACCTCGAAATACAATACTAAACGGTTGACAACGACTCCAGAGTCGGAGTTGAAACGTCTCCAAACACAGATAAGTATAACATAATATAGAATACATTATTTATATACAGGAATACTGGTTGATTATTTTATAGACATGTTTTTCTCTTAGAATAACTGCGAGGAAGAATTTCTGGACAGTCAGTAATCGGACAATTTTACAAAATTGCCTTACTACACTTTGTTGTCCATATACAATTTTCAAAAAATTTGTTGCAGGAAAAAAACTTGAGAAAAGAAAACCCAATGAGCCGGCAGTATAATAGAAACACTAAACACTTCTTAAACGACGAAACAATATATCTACGAATACTGGAAAATACCTGATACCTAGCACCTAACATGATAACCACTTCATTAATAAACAAGCATAATAGCAAACTCATATGCAATAACCTATAAAATAAATGACCTCAGTCGAAAAAAAAGTCATTTGTGTAACGTAGAAAAGATTTTGCACATTGAAAAAGTAACGAAGTTTTTTAAATATTTTGGAAAGAGTATTATTTGAAAAAATCAATAATACCTGTTCTTCAAACTATAATGTAACTAATTCTAACATTGTGCTAAACACACTGTATAACTATAATTTTCCTCCGCCCTATATATCAGATATTACGTATAGTAGGATCCAACTGTTTATGGTCTACCCTACATAATATTTTTTTAACATCTTTTGATCCACCCTGTCAAACTATAATTCTACTCCGCCCTCGATTTCAACCATTTTGTAGATACGACTATTTATAGGCCACCCAATACAACATGTTTTGTATCACTCTATAGAATTATAATTGCACCAGTCACCGACATATTTCACCCAAATTGCAACTTCTTATTATTCACCCTATATGTATAACAATTTTATTCCACATTTTTTTGAACCGCTTTGTATGAGTATAACTCAACTCCCATCTTTAGTTAAACCATCACGTTTCTACTCATCCCAAGTTTTTGAATCATCCTGTGTAACCACAGCTTTACTCTACCAAATATTTCAACCACCATGCATTTGTTTTGGTGTCACCAAATATAATATGTTTTTAACAATTAACTGTAACTCTGTTCCACTAGATATTTAACTACCTTATCTATGCAACTGCTTATGGGCTACGCTATATAAGCATTTTTCTGGTATTTTTTTAACCAACCTGGAAAGTATAATATGTCTCCACCTTATATATCGACGATCCTTTATAAGCGACTTTTTCAGACATTGTTTTAATCACACTGTATATCTATAATTGTACTTCACCCCATGTTTCATATATTGCGTATATGCAACAACTCATGTTCAATCTTACAAAATTTTACGAACATTTTTTTATCCGCACTGTTTAACTATAAATAATTCTACTTCACCATCCATTTCAACTATATGCAATTATTTATCGGTCACCCAGGATATTTTTTTGTACCACACTGTATAAGTTTAAATGTTTATCTGTTCTACAACCACCCTGTATATGCTAATATTAAATTATAGTTAAAAATAATATGTGTCATTGTCGTGACAGTATGTACTTTTATAGTTATACCCGATAGTTAAAAAATGTTATATGGCTATAAATGTATAAATAATTTTGAATTATAATAAACAGTTGTGTATACAAAGTGTTTAAAACATTGATGGAGTGGAATTATAATTACACAGGGTGGTTAGAAAAAAAATTATATAGGGTGGCTTTACGTAGTTGTATATATGATAGTAAAATTATAGGAAGGAGTAGAATAATTGTTAAACAGAGTGGTTAGGTTACACCAGGGCCGGATCCGTGATTGTCTTTTTTGGGGGAGGGGGAGGTGGACTTGATCTCGTCTTGGGGGGGCTGATGACACTAAAGGTTGATTTTAGCACAATAACCACCAAAAATGCATACCACTCAGATGATTTTGGGGGGGTTTCAGCCCCTTAGCCCACCCGCTGGATCCGCTAGTGGGTTACACCTATAGGGAAGTCCATTAACAGTTGCATTTATAGGGTGCCTGGAATATTGGGTAGAGTAAAATTATAGTTATACAGAGTGATTAAGAAATGTTGTAGTTTCTGGAAATAAGCGGATTCATATACAAGACGGTTGAGATATAAGCTGGAGTAGAATTATAGTTACACAGTGTGATTTTAAAAATGCTCAGTCCATAATATAAGGAATTATTGCTCTACAGGATGATAATAAATAAGTTAGAGAGAGGATACAGTAGTTAATCCCGTCTCTACAGAAACACATATACAAACACAGATAGAAAATTTTGTAATTATCATTTCTTGATACCATATAACTTAGTTGTTTTCCCATATCATAGACCTAGACATTTGAGATACATTTGAAAGTTTGTTACACAAAAAGCAGCTCAATTAAGTCAAATTTTTGTAAAATTGTCAATGACATCAGTAGTTTGCTGAATTATTTGAAATTTATTTATTAAACTAATTTCATAATAAGAGTTGACAAATGCCAGTGTTAATGACATTTATCTAAACTTGTACGACTACTGACGATACTTTTTAATATAAAATTTTTTTAAGGTTTACCAAATGTTTCTTCTGTATTGTAGCCATTTGTTATGTAACTCCAAAGGAGCGTATTACCTTCATTAACTGCATAGTTGATAGGTATAAACTCATTAATTTAATATCAAATGTTACGATAAAATAAAATTATGGAGTATTCAGTGCAAAACATCAAACTTCACAGACGTGACTATCTGAACGTAATTTCCACGCTACCTAAAACAAACTTTATTTCTATCAAAGCGATTCTCCAAAGAAAATCCACACGAGAAGTCGCTCGTTACATTTGAAAGCGAAACACGCGGAGGAGGGATCAACACATACCATATTTATAATATTTTTTAACGGCCCAATTTATAAAGTACAGTGTGTTTGAGTATGTTCTAATGATTTATTTGGGATACGAGTAAGAAAAATGTGCGCGAGTTTACGTTAATCAAATAGTTTACATGCATAAATCAATCAGTAATCACCGAACCGATTTATATAATTTTGTTTTCTGCTTTATCGCAACTACAAAAAAATAATTTGTTTAAATCGAAATGTTCACTGAATTTCAAACACTCTGATGGATATATGGTTCAAATTGTGTCTTGTGTCTGACACGAGAAATTTAGGTCTAATTAATCACTGTGTACTAATATTATCATAACGAAGCATCAGTGCATTGTGGAAAAACCTATAAATATTTTACTAGGATTTAATAAACAAACATTGTGGTCAGCCGAAAGAACACTTATTGTACAGTTATTAAAGTAATATATGGAATTTAAAATTATATTCAAATTTGCTTTAGAACATCCGTATTTTTTTGGCAATATTTACACAGAAAAGGATATCACATCGTTAAATTGCTGAAGTAGTGCAAGGAATAATAATATAAGATATAAGAGACTTTGTATTTTCCGGTTTAAACTCATTAAAGGTAGTTTCTTCCAAACTCTTGTAGATCAGATTGCATCGTTTCAATTTGAAACTTTGACCCGCATATGTGTTGAGTTCAACGATTTTTGTCAGTATTCTTGGTTATTTCAATACATCTATTTTGCAGCGTTGTTTTTTTTTTCTATTAATGACATAGTACAATTTATTTTTTGTTTGTCTTTTTAACTCTAATACTTACCTTTCCCCAGGTTGTCCCTAAGATATCCAAGTTTATCTACTTGCTTTTGAAAAGCTGCAGAGCCATTGTTGTATAACAGACGTCTAAATAAAAAGTTTTGTACCCTAACACCAACGCTTTTATTTACTTTCAACATCATCTTCATGGAGAGACCAAACCAAAGTTTGATGAAGATAACAGCTTGGTCCAACTTGTCACATTGTAGCTGTCTATGCCATAAATCTCCCTAAAACATTACTGCATCTCACTCCACTGTATATTTTATCCCGTTGATTAGTTGAGTCAGTCCTCACATTTCTACATAGATGTCTCAACCTTGTTGGTGCTCAGAGAACTTTATTTAAGATTTATTTAAATCCCACTATAGTTATGTAAAAACACGTGTCCTTTCTTGTATTCCTGGATTATCAAAACTTCATTTTCTATAACCTCCGATTTTCTTGTTTGCACAGTACCAATGTATAATATTAATAGTTGAGGACTCGTTATTTGGCTTTGAAAATATCTTAACATTCATGCCCTATATCTATTTGTGGATGTGTCTTAGTGATATTTGTGGTTGTGTAGGTTAAGATTACTTAAAAACAAACAAAGACTTGTTTAAATTTTCATTTTTTATTTCTTTCAATTTGACATATGTTTCGCCAAGTCTGGCTTCATAACCTTATTTTCTTTGGAGATGCAAAATACTTATCCATCCTTAATACACACTAAACCTAATATATGTTTTTGGTCCTTAACGCATTATGATTTAATTTTTTATAAACAAAATTCACAATAAGTATCGGAATTAAATATGACCTTTTATAAAAATTACCTAAATTGCTTCTAAAAATTTGATACACCAACAGATGTATAAAACAAATCATAATAGTCAGTGTGTTGAACCTCATAGATGTCGGTGACATCTACCGTCTATTGAGTAATTTAAGTATATGAAGGCATACTATGCTATAATATATACCATACTCTTGACAGAGGGTTCGAGTGTTTTATATAAAAACACATAAGTAAATATATATACAGATATATATCCACTGATTTAGAACTATATATATATATATATATATATTTGCTTATGTGTTTTTATATAAAACACTCGAACCATCTGTCAAGAGTATGGTATATGTTATAGCATAGTATGCCTTCATATACTTAAATTACTCAATAGACGATAGATGTCACCGACATCTATTAGGTTCAATACACTGACTGTTGTCTTACTGATGTGTATAACATCCAAGTTTTTCACTTTAGAACTTCTCATTCAAGGAAGCGTATCTGACGAGAACTCCTGGTTCGACACTGCTGTCATACGTTGAATGATATAGTTCTAAATATGTGGATATATATATATATCTGTATATATATATTTGCTTCTCGAACCATCTGCCAAGAGTATGGTATATGTTATAGCATAGTATGCCTTCATATACTTAAATTACTCAATAGACGGTAGATGTCACTGACATCTATTAGGTTCAATACACTGATTGTTGTCTTACTGATGTGTATAACATCCAAGTTTTTCACTTTAGAACTTCTCATTCAAGGAAGCGTATCTGACGAGAACTCCTGGTTCGAAACGGCTGTCATACCTTGAATGATATAGTTCTAAATATGTGGATATATATCTGTATACATATCATAATAAATGTTTATTACAAAACTATACACAAAACAAGATCCGGTATACATGAAAAAAACATGTTTGGGAGCTAAACGTGGATATTTGGAAGTAAAAATATCAATGAAACAAGAATTGAGAGTTGCATATTCGCAAATTATAAGAAAGTCTATGATTAAACGAAGTCATATTCAAAACACAGATCTAAAAATTAATTTCGACCTTGTAGATGTTCTTAATGATTGTTTCAAATATTTTTTGTTCTAACAAAGGTAGTCGAAGCATTAAAAACAAATCTTAACCTTCTTAATAGGAATAATAATAGATGATTTGGTGTCAAGAATAATACTAAAATACTGAAAATAGTATTTTATTGATATATAAAGCAACTGACGAAATAAAAAGTTTTTATCTCCTTTAAAATTATATAACCATTAAGTAACTAATTAGGTAACAGTTATGATTATTACACTTTTTATTTCTTTATCGTTGTTTAACACATTAGTACCACAGTTACTCAACAATAATACTCGTTCAAATAGTCAATGTATTGTTGCCAGTCTAAGATTCTTGTATAAATTTTGCAATTTTGTAAATCTTCACACTAGTATCGGTTACCGTAACAAAAAATAAAATTTGGACATTCAGTTATACTGTTCTGACTATTTAATTATGCTTTTTCCAAGACGGTTCTGTTGTCTTCCAGAAAGAAGAATTAAGAAAAAGAAATATAAACAATACAAACAACTAGTCTTCTTGTGTATAAACAAGAATTTTTTGTATTGATCAACTTTTGTGACAGTTTGGCGGGCTTAATAAGAATTTTTTACTGATATTTCGACTTTTCTTTCTAATGTTATTTTTTTCCAAAGATAATTCAGTTTTCTCGTGTGAATGGATGGACAAATTTACAAAAGCGATATTGCCAAGACTTTTTCATTGTTAACCAGTTTATCTCTAATAGTTTTTGACTAATATGGCCAAATATGCGCAAACAACTTGACAACAAATATTTTTTACTATTTGAATCCTTTTCTTGGTAGATTCAGTTAGACGCGGATAGTAGGTACACTGTATAATAGTAAAGAAGATTGGCAAAACAAGTGTTTCACACATTTTTTCCTAATTCAGAACTTTAAAATTGACTGGTTCATACAGAGTAGATTAAAATAACAAATAATTTTTAAAATAATTGGCTAATATGCGTGGCAAATCAAGTCACCATCAAATGAGATACCTAAAATTTTTGCTTCATCTACAATAGAAATTGATTCCTTTCCCATTTTTATCATAATGTTTTCTTTTACTATATTTATTGTACTTATTTGACGTGAATAACAACCTTTTTTAATTTTTGTGGGTTAATCTTAAGATTGTGGTTATCAAAGTACCCTTGTATTGCTAACAGACCAGAGTTAATTAATTTATACGCCTTTATCTTGTCAGTAGAATCAAAACTGAGATTTATCTGTATATCCTCAGCATAAGACTAGGTAGTACCCACAGTTTGTTTATACAAGCCCGCCATGTATATAAGAAAAGGTAAGGGGCCTAAAGTGGGACCTTGAGGTACTCCTGATTTTACTATTTGTGATTTCGATGTACCTTGTTGTGTCCGAACTTTTTGGTATCTGTCTTGCACGTAAGACCTAAAAAGTATTCAATTTCTAAGCAACGCTTAAAAATATGCGTCAAACGCAAAATTATAACCAGCAGGTTAATATCATAAAAATGTCAAATTAAAATCGAGATTTTTTAACAATATAGATTGCTATGACTAAAAAAATCTGTTGAATTTTAAACTGGTTTCAAGCAAGGACTGAAATGAGTTGTTTTCCAAATTTATATACGACAGTGCATCCGCCAAAAATCCGATCAAAGAATTTTGTTGATTCAGTAATAAAATTATCGTCACAATTCTCATACAAAATTGTTCAAAAAAAGAAGACAACTATTATTAATTTCATCTTTAGTTATCGGGAACCAGATACGATTCAAACGGACGGAAATAATGTATTTTATGACCTAGCCCCAAGCATGTTCGTTGTTTTAGATTACGCGAATTGTCGTTTCTTTATATAATATGTGTGTTTATTTATTCGTAAATTTAGAGGTGTATATGGTTGTCCAATGTTAAAGTTATAAGATACTCAAGGAATTTGAGATGTGTCTGTAAGTTGTCGTTATAATTGATTTTAGTGTTTGCTTGATTCCAATGTTGCTTTGAGTTTAAATCTCTTACCAGCTTGGTCTAGCCTTTCTTACAATACCTGTCACCTTTTTTTCAAGTGTGCTGTTATTTCTCAATCAAACAGTAAACAGCAACGACTTCAAATTTGAAGTTGAAAGATCACTTCGCAATTGCTTTAAAACATTTAGTCATTGTTACATTTCCCATACACAAAAACTGATGAGAGAAAATGCACAGAATTTGTCATAACAATCAGGAACTTACTCAACAATATTTTCGAAATTTTGTAATAATATCAAAAATTTTATGCCAGTAAATTTTCATCTAACCAACATTCGAAAAATAAACAACTGTGTCATAAATTTTGATAAAACGCGACAATTAACAAGGAAGATGCTCCAGTAGTTCTGCTCAAATATTTGCGTGGAGGTAAACTTGGCAGTAATATTAACATGGCCTACCAAACTCGTGTTTTGTTCATATGTTGTTTTGCCTCGAACGTACGTTCGGCCTAGCACACATTTCTTATTTAATCCACTCGCAATTGGTTTCGATGTTTCTAAAATAAGCCATTCTATTATAAAGAGACACATTTTCACAAACAATGAGCTTTGCAAACGATTGTGGGATCCAGTTCGATTTGTTTATTATGCGCCATAAGCTAGGCCAGGCTAGAGATGTGTAATTTATTTTCATAATTTATTACGCTCCTGATTGAAACGACTCAAAACATTATATGTGAACCGACAATCGTTGTGACGTCTCGTACTTCACTTAAAATGAAATATGGCATGAGGAAATGATAATTGTTCGAAATAATAGCTAAACAATTTTAGAGATAATGATATTAAAGAATTGTTAATGGTTTTAATGGTTTCGCGTAATTTGACATATTTGTGAAAGAGGCGGCAATCTGACAGTGAGTAATGTTGTCGCAGATTTTTTACTTAGGAAATAACATTTGCCAAAACGTCTGATACTTTATTGATGTGCTTAAGAACTACTTGCAGTTTGACAATTTAGCAGCAATTGTACTAGAAAAAACTTTTTATTTTTCCGAGTTTTTTGAGTTTTTAATTTTCGTGTTCATTTGTGCTAAGTTAATTTACATTGAAAACGAGTTCTGATGTAGACCTTGAAACATTTGAAGCATTTGGTATATACAGACTTTCTAGCAGTTGTGGTGTTATTCCCAAGCTATCATAAAAATAAAGTGAATAAAAAAAGTTGTTTCTAGTTGTTTTCTAAAAGATAATTGTGACATTTCTGGTTTTGATTTTTTCTTTTGAGTTTTTTTTTTGGAATAAGACCACATAAAGTTAAAAGTCTGTATATTTCAAATAGTCCAGGCGTTTCGAGGTCTAATTCAGAGCCCGTTTTCAATGGTAAATTAACTTAACACAAATAAACACGACAATTAAAAACTCAAAATAAAATAAAAAGTTGTTTCTAGTACAATTGCTGCTAAAATTGAGTTCTCATGCACATCAATAAAGTATCAGATGTTTTGGCAGATCTTGTTAAAAGAGGAAAATTTAAAAAGAGAAAACTTAAAGAAGCCACCTGTATGATGATAAACAACACGGAAATCGGGGGCCCTTCAATCGACCTTCATTTGGGCTGGAGAGATCTATTGCTAGAAGAGCAAAAAAATTGTACCTTCAGTATCAGATTTTTGACAAACAACAAAATCCACATTAGAGTAAAAATTGTTTGAAAATACCTATAAATGCTCAACAAAACGTTTGACAAGGACTTAAAAGTCGGAGTTGAAACGTCTCCAAACAGACAGACAAAAAAATTTTGAGGAGAGACATCAACATCAAACATATGTAAAAGGAAAAGCTGCCAATGAAACAAATGAAACTGTACTTTGCTGGTAGATGATGGAAACAAAATGATTATATGCGTGTGTATTAACAAAATCCAACAACATTCTATGTTTAGTTTTTTGTCTGACTAGTAATGATGAATTAACTTATCGCGAGGAAGTAAACAGTAATTAGTTAAGTGGTAAAAATTTTTAGCATGCAAAGCTAGCTGAACTCTCCTTTGTTTTTCAGATTTTTAAGGACTGGTTTTGCTTATAAAACTTACTGATAGATCGTAGTTGAGAAAATAACAATTGTTTAATGTTTCATGATTATTTTTCACAGTTTTTCACAAAAGAATATGAACATCGAAATTAAGAATAATAGATTCAAAATTCAACAAAGGTTAGCGGATGGTATTATGAAAAAAACATAGAAAGAGATATAAAATGGTAGAACTGTTATTAGACCTAAAAGCAAGTATATGACACAACTTGGTATACGTAAATTTTATAAAAGTAGAAATGTGTATCATTTGCAATTTGTTTTAACCCTAGAATCATTATCCATTCTCAAATATCAAAGAATTTAACTATTTATGAGGTTTGGTATAGTCCACTTAAGCTCATAAAATTATTTGTGATGACCGACGATCATTACTTCGTAGCTTTTAGAAGTCTAGGAAAATTATCTGTAGGAAACTGTTCGAAGTAAAACACCATCCGGCTCGAAGGACCAAAATAATGAATGGGGTTTATTTAGGCACCTACGTTGTCCAAGAATATTCTAGTATATGCTTATATACTTCGAATATTAAACTGAACTCTTTCTACTTCCTCATTTTTGCAAAGATACTAGTTCTTTAAGTCATAGCATAAATATAGCAGCGTTTAGGCTTTCTTGAAATAAAACACTGATGTGGAAGTCAATTCTCATTTCTGCTGTTCAGCATATCACAGAACTTCTATCTTAATTTTCCTAATATTCCTGTAATTGAAAGTTGAATATGAACCAAGTGATGATGGTTTCGTTTCTATGGTTTCCATGATTAGATTGAGTTAAGCCCTTCACAATATAATAACTCCGAGACGAGTTTGCTGCTTTGGTCATTTTACCTAAATATGGATTTACTCCTAACTCAAGTATCAAGTAGGTAGGTATTTGCATGACAACGAATTAAAAATACTTTATTTAACTTCAGAATAATCTCACAAACAAAAAACCGTCGTACATTTGAAGGTGCTTACCTACAAAAATAGGTAGAGCCCAAGGGCGGATCAAGAATTTTCATTTGGGGGGGCTTGATCTCGTTTGGGGGAGGCTTGACGTCATTGAAGGTTGATTTTAGCACAATAAACACTAAAAAAACATACCACTCAGATGATTTTGGGGGGGACTTGAGCCCCATAGCCCCCCCCTAGTGGCAGAGCCTCTAACATATGAGAACAACTGAATAATTATTGTGCTAAAATTGAACTGTACAAGAAGGCAACATTCGTAAGTAATGAACGAACTCGAATTATGAAAACCTCCCAATTTTAAATATTGCAGTGGTTTTCATGATCTTTTGGGCTACCTCTGACCGCTCAGCGTCGACGGTAAAGACTACAGTGGGGCAGAGAATGACAACATTTGAATGTGAGGTGACATCAAGTCATCTTCTCTAATAAATCTCGATTCTGCTTTGGTGGACATAATGGCTGAAGGAGGTTATACTACGTCGAGGAGAAAGATGTCAACCAAAATTTGATGTTGAGTGGAATGTACATCCAACAGTAGGCACTATGGTATTGGGTTGTATTGCACATGGAAGTAGGTCATCTTTGGCCTGTGTTCAAGGCAAAATGACAGCGCCGCGATATCTTCAGAAAGTAGTAGAGCCGTATGTACTCCCTTACCATAATCGGCTCATGGATCCCATATTTTAACAAGATAATGATCCACCGATATTATGGGTAGGAATTCGTAAATTTACTTCAGCCCCGATCTACTTTGTAGATTCCAAGACATAAAATACAGGTAGCATAGGATAGTATTCCTCAAGAAGAAACAGACCACCTTGTTAATTCACTGCCAAGACATGTTATTAAAAAACCTTAATAAAATTTTAATTGTTTACTATCTGTCTATGTTCTACCAAAACTATATTAAACTATAACATCTCCTTGGTGTTGCAATTTTTTTTGTCAGATACTATATTTTTAGGATTTGTTTTAAACAATTGAAATTTTTTATCTTCAGAAGTGGTAAACATGTACCAAGTACCTAAATAAATAAAAAAAAATCGTGAAACAATTGAAAATATTTTTACTCATATGAAAGTGGAAGTGGAAGAAAAAGGAAATGTAATAGCAAAAGATTAACATAGCAGACTTTCATTTTCTTAATGGTGGATCAATTTAAATATGTATGTGAACTAGATTGAGAATGACATTTCAAGGAATTTTTGAAAATTATGAAATTAATGTTAAAATATTTGGCCACTTTTTTATATACAGAGTTTTTTTTGATGAGGAGTATACGGATCTCGTAAACTAGTGGAGACAGAGCAGTGGTTAAATTGGGAAAGATTTGCAGTTTTACTGGCACAATTTAATGACACTTTCGGATTGTTGTAAAAAGTCATGGCTTACTAGATATTTTGAATAAACAAAATTCTGTCGATTTAGTCAAATCATTCTAGCTCCTTTGTTTTTGATTTTATAAAGAAAGTGTAAATATCAAAATTGAAGGGAATTGTATCCCGAATATGACTGTCATGTCCTCGTTTGCGTGACAACTCTCGTTTTCGAGATGACCCAAACTTATCTTTTTTTGAGTGGAAACCATAGTTTGCTATGACCTCAAAAATCGGACATTTTTAGAGCTTTTCAACGATATAATATTCGATATAGTTATTCATAAAAATAACGGAGTCATGGAAGCTTTTCTCTCTTATTTTGACTTTTAACGTAGTTAGCCATGAAATAGATTGATTTATTCATAAGTATTCCAAAAAACATTGCACGATTTTTTTATTAGGTATATCAGATATATCGAAAAAACTAAATAAGTAGGTACTTACTAAAAACTTAAGAAATTAAAGTACATAATAAAGGTTACAATTTATGTTCGAAAAGTCCATCATTGTTATTTAGACAAAAATTGCATCTTTTAAAGATTGACATTACCACTTTCGTCACAGACCGCTTATCAGTTTCTTTAATTGCTTGTAATACCGCCTTCCTTAGCTCACCAACTGTTTCATACTTTGTTTTTTAGCGCACCCCATAAATAGAAGTCTATAACAGCTAAATCGGGAGACCAGGATGGCCATTCGCGTGGGCCATTTCTTCCTATCCAAGAGTTTGGATAGATATTATCTAAGTGTTGTCTAATAACGAGTTATGAGCAGGTGCTCCATCATGTTGGAACCACTCAATTTCTAAACGAGTTCTCAAATTCAAATTATGCAGCATGTCTTCAAAAGTGTATTGCAAAAAATGCAAGTAGCGCTCCCCAGTAAGTGATTCGTTATAGATAAAAGGCCCCAGAATAGTAGACCCCATGATACCACACTAAACATTAAAAACACATTTTGTCTTGGGTTGTCTTTGTTCTACATAGAAAGGGTTTTCTTTAGCCCAGATATGCTCATTGTGTCTATTGAACATACAGCAGTTAGTAAATCTAGTTTCATCTGACCATAGCATCTTTAATGGAAACTGTGGATTGTCAAGGTACATGTCTCTAAACCATGTACAAAACAAAACACGTCGATGTTCGTCACCAGCATGCAAAATTTGAGAAACTGACAGTTTGTACGGGTGGAATTTGTGCGCTTTCATTACCTTAACTTCAGTTCGTTGAGAAGTGCCAGCTTCTGCCGCAATCTCACGAATTGATGTAGATGGATTTTGATTTACCATTGCCAAAACATTTATTTGTGCTGCTTCGTTAATTTGATTATGTTCCTTTGGTGGTTTAGTAAAAGATCCATATCTGCGTAAACTATCGTAAAGCCTCTTAAATGTACATAGAGCAGGTTGACGACGATTAAAATATCAATGGAAGTATTTCTGCGCTGCTCTCAAATGAGGAAACGTCAAAGTGAAAACAATCTTTTTCATGGCTACCTACGTTAAAAGTGAAAATAAAAGAGAAAAGCATCCATAACTCCGTTATTTTTATGAATAACTATATCGAGTATTATATCGTTGAAAAGCTCTAAAAATGTCCGATTTTTGAGGTCATAGCCAACTATGGTTTCCATTCAAAAAAAGATAAGTTTGTGTCATATCTCGAAAACGAGTGCTGACACGCAAACGAGGACATGACAATCATATTCGGGATACAATTCCCTTCAATTTTGATATTTACACTTTTTATATAAAATCAAAAACAAAGGAGCTAGAAGTATTTGACTACATCAACAGAATTTCGTTTTTTTCAAAGTATTTATTTCTAGTAAGCTATGACTTTTTACAAAAATCTGAAAGTGCCCTTAAATTGGGCCAGTAAAACTGCAAATCTTTTCCAATTTAATCATTGCTCTTTCTCCGCTAGTTTCCGAGATCCCCATACTGATCATCAAAAAAAAAAACTCACCCTGTATGTAAACAATAATTATTTAATTGAATGATAGAAAAATATAGTAGTATTGTATTCAAATAAAGATGTATACGCCTGTTTTCGAAAATCGTCAAGGTTGATGCCAAAAAAATGAAATTCATTCAGAAAAATTAGCATTTCAATATTGTGTGTCAAATCTTTGAGAATATTCTAAGAAACAATACCACCATACCCTAACAGATGGAATTTTTTGTTCAAGTCCAGCCTTCAACATCAATTTTATGTAAATCTCGACAGAAGCCACTTTAGAAGGAAGAACAAACTTAGAAATCCCATAACGCACAATTGCACAATCCCATAACTTAAAGCCCAACAATGAAACGGAAATAAATCTGACATTTTTGAAGGAGTACTTGTTTAAAATTAGTCACATTAAAATGCATCTGGGCCGAACTTAACATATGTTCTGAATGAAAAGAGAATGGCCAAGGAGCAACTTACTAACTCTGTATAACACGCCGCGATCCCGTCGTTCTCTTCCCAACAGCGAAGGTTCCCGAGATATTTATGGCCCTGGGGTCACAAGCCATTGCTCTTGCCCGCATTATTACCCAACAGGGTTTATATTCGATTGTGTAGACGTTAGCAAAATATATACACCTGTTGGATCTGCACGTTGTTGCTTCTCCTTCGCGATTTCACTTTGGCTCTTCTGACCTTTTAATAGAGTCATCAAGATTTGATGGGGAAGATAGGGCAGCCTTTTCGGCGAACGTCTTTAATTTGGATAATTTGCAAAGAAATGATAACCGTTAAAGCTCAGCTTCTAACTGATAAGCAATTTTTTGTTGTTTACCAAATTTCTTAAATATAATTATATAATTTATTTATAAAATTATAATTTTCACTGTTGGCACAGCTCATGCAATAGTGTTTTCAAGCACTATAGTGGAACTAACGTTCAATGTTTAATTACTGAAATACTACGTTTTCGAGATTTTCACCATACAGTGAATGCAAGAGAATATATCGTTTCTACTCGGAGAGCTTCATTAGTTACGCTTCCCTTTAGTAATAGAAATGTTTCTTACCCAAAATTTATTTCTAATATTTTAACTCTAAATGAATAGTAGGGCTGCCATTTATATTTCGGGATTGGACAACCCTAGTGTTGCAATCTGACAACTGACAGCTCTATCGTAAAGTTTGACATTTTTGAGGTTATACGTACTCAGAACGTTTTAACATACGAGCGCTCTGTGGCTCTGTGTTGTTTACAGTAACTTAAATTTTTCATCTCGGCCAAAAAATGGAATTAAATCGTGAACATTTTCGTGCGATTATTTTTTACAATTTTCGACGTGGATTAAGTCAGCAAGAGTGCATGGATGAACTTAATTTAATTTTTGGCGATGAAACTCCATCAAGGACCACTGTTTATCGATGGTATGGTGAATTCAATCGAGGTCGTAGTTCACTCCAAGACGAATTTCGTGAAGGTCGTCCAAAAACAGTTGTTGTTCCGAAAACCATTGATGCTGTACGCCAACTAATATTGCAAGATCGTCATGTGACCTATCGTGAGATTGAGTCAGCCTTATTAATTTGTCAATCGTTCAAAAAAAGGCTCGTGTCGATTGGTCGAAAGAAAAGCTCAAAAAATACGATCGCGGTGCTTCAAAACACGCTTATGACATAGTGACAGGTGATGAATAGTGGATTTACGCGTATGAGCCCGAAAGTAAACCGCATTCGATTGCATGGGTGTTTCAAGATGAGCCGAATCCAACAAAAGTTGTTCGTACACGAAGCACTTCCAAGCAAATGATCGCCTGTTTTTCGGAAAAACTGGACATGTCGCAACCGTACCACTAGAATAAAGCAGAACAGTCAATTCTAAGTGGTACACAACCATTTGTTTGCCAGTTTTCTTTCAAAAAATGAGGAAAACCAACGGCCGAAGAGGGATCACTCTTCATCACGACAATGCGACCTCTCACACATCGTCTCAAACAGCTGCATTTTTGACCACTCAAAACATCGATTTGATGAGTCATCCGCCGTATAGTTCTGACTTGTCACCAAATGACTTCTTTTTATTCCCGTACGTAAAAAACAAACTGAGGGGTCAACGTTTTTCCACAACTGAAGAAGCGGTTGCTGCGTTCAGAATGCATGTTTTGGAGATACCTCAATCAGAAAGAAATTTTCGATGATTAATATTTGTTTTTGTTCTCTAATCCCGAAATATAAAAGGCAGCCCTCGTATGACATGCGAACTTGAGGGAAAAATAATAGATTGAGTTAATGTCCGAATAAGATTGTATTTAGATAAATAATTCAGATTTATTAAGGGCATTAATACAGCGCAGTATTGAAAAAAAATGCAAAGAGTAAGTAAGTAATTAAGCAGACTTAAATATAAGGTTTGTTAAAACAGACGTATACCTCAATACAAATAAATACATTAAAAAAAAACTTCAAAAAAATTAACTATAAAGCATGAAATAATTTGTTGCTAAAACAATTAAATACTTTTTATGAAGTTTTTTAAGTCAGTTTTTGGTTTTTTAGATGTTTTTGGATGCAGTTTTCAAATCTAATTAACTTTTTCGATATGGACTAAAATAAGATATTTTACCTTTAAGCATCATTTATTATTTAGACCAACCTGGTTTACTGTTGAATAGAATAACTTGTTTTTTAAACATCTATATGTATTAAGAAAATTTTGTATATGCTTCTAAATTAGGTGGATCCACTATAGTAAACGATTTGAGTCCATCACTCTTTCGGTCTGTTAATTATACTGACATTTATTGAATAGTCTCCTCTCCGCGAAATCTAATAATAAATCGTTATACAGTTTTAATTGATACAGCATAATAGGACGTAGTTTTCTATTCTAATAAACTTTATCTCATAACAATTTAAGTTATTATTAAAAAGGTACTTAACTTAAAAAAACTTACACAATTGGTGATAGTGACATGAATATTTATTATACAAATTTTATTAATGTGACATAATTAGATACATTTTATAATTCTTATTACTTCCGTTTAATAAGAATATTATATATTATGAAAAATAAATAATTTCGAGCAAAATTCATGTTTGTTGAAAAAGTTACATGTAATGATTACAGTATACGTTTCTAACCATGTGAATACTTTTATGAAGAATAACTTTTTCCCTAAATAATATTCATAAGAAGGTTTTTCGTTTGAATCCCACTTGTGAAGACACACTGCATATAGAAACCAACTGAGAACCTCCACCTTAAAATTTATTAACTGACATTTATTTCTGTATATCAATTTATTACAATTTTTAATAATACAGCATAATTGGATACAGTTTTCAATTCTAATAAACTTAATTTGAAGACGCGAGATGTAAGACCGACATCTAGGATTTTCGAGAGAATTAGCGCACAGAGGTTCCGAATCTGGAGCTGTTCCGTGTAATTTCTGTTCTCCCTTAACTCCTAGAACAGAATGTCACGATAAAATTTTCAGGTTACTTCACCTGTCAGAGAAATTGAATACTCTCTTCGAGGTGACATTCCTTTGTACGCAAGACAATATATACTATATATAATATATATTGTTTCTAGTCAGGGAACCTTCATCAGTTGCGCTTCCCACAATTGAAGGTCCTCTCGAAGACTTTCTTTATGTATTTGATACATTTCGTTAAATTTGAACACGCCGAACGGCTCCAGATTTGGAACCTCTGTGTGCTAATTCTCCCGAAAATCCTAGATGTCCGTCTTACATCTCGCGTCTTCAAATTTAACGAAATGTATCAAATACATAAAGAAGTGTTGGAGAGGACATTCAATTCTGGGAAGTGCAACTGATGAAGTTTTCCTGACCAGAAACAATATATATTATATATAATATATGTTGTCTTGCGTACAAAGGAATGACACCTTGAAGAGAGTATCTAATAAACTTAGTTTGTTTTTATGTTTTTTTGGGCAATAACAGTAAAGAAAGGTGTCATTAAGTCATTATAAGACAGAGGCAACGACCAACTGTTCTGATGGTAATAAATTCAAGAAAAAAAATAATTATAAAAAATGTTCTCACTGGAAACAATCACCTCACAAACTTTATCAACAAAGAGTTAAACAGACTTGAACAGAAAACAAACTTTCCGAATCAACCCAGAATTTCTCTTATTAACACTACTACTACTCTGTACAACTACATTACAGTTACAACTATACCATATATACAGGGTCTGTCAGAAAGATTGAAAAGAGTGGGCAACAGCTTTAATGTTAAAACAACATTCCAAACAATAAATAAACTGAAATCTCTAATATCGAAAACAAAACCAACCAACAAAACCCAGAACTCAAAAAACTGCATATACAAGATTCCTTGCGAATGCAATAAATTTTATATTGGAGAAACATCGAGACCATTAAACGTACGAATAAATGAACACAAAAAGAAAGTAAAATAGGTTGTATCGCTTCTACTTCTGCAGAATTTAATCTTATCTGAATACCGACAATTAAAGAAGAAATTATTAATGGTAACCTCCTTTTAAACAACCCAATATCGGGATAGTTCATAAGGTTTTTCCTAGGTTTTCCCTTATGACGTTAATGGGATCACTGAAACAATAAAACTCTTTGATCGCATTTTTGGCGAATCTTATAACAAAGTTGTACCTAGGAATGCCACTTATAAATTCTAAGACAACTCTTTCAAATTCTTCTAATTTGAAAGCTGTTTAACTATAATTCATGATCTTTAGCATTTTTTGTGCTACCTGTATATCTAAAAACAACAAATTTTCTAATGTCAATTTAAATGTCATAAATCAAATGTTCATTTTGCAATTTAAATCAATAAATATACAGCCATTGTCAACTAAGTCAGAATAGAGTTTGAAACGTTTGGTTTTCCATCAATATACGTCGTTTTATTTCGATTATGGTGTTATTGCCCAAAAAAACATAAAACAACAAACAACAAACAACGTTTAGAAGACAAAACTTAATTTGACTACAATTTGAGATATTATAAAAAAATAAAGTTACCTTACATTTAAATAAAATTGACATATTTTTTGAAACTTAGTATATAGTTGGAAAGGTTACATAATTCCTATAATTATAATTTATTTTCTGAAAATGTAATTGAGCTTCCGAAACCGATATTTATTATTGCTTTAGTTAAATTCTTATTTTTTCCTTATAACACAATATCGTTATAATGGATTAAAATAGAACAAAAATTTCAATTTTGTGATCCTATGTCACTAATGAAATATTGGAATAAACTGTGTCAAATATAAAAATTTCTACTTCAGTAAATCCTTTAAATGAAATTATTTATTGCACTTATTATAAAAATTGAACCCATTCGTATTACACCATAACAATACACTTATGTGTAACTATAAATACACTCCTGTCTGTAAAAACCCAATAGATCATGTTGCGGTTTTATTTAACTGTTAAGTTACTTTATTACCTGAAGAAAAGGCATTGTCACCTTGAATAGGATCATCTTTTTGTTTACAACAATTAAAAATGGGCCGAATAGTCAAGGAAAGTTTACGATGTGTGAAGAGCCCAATGAAATTTTCACCCCATATTAATTTCAAGCACAATAACTTTTTTGTAATTTATGATCTACATCCCCTAAAGGCTGACAAAAAGGTTTCACCTTTTTTTGTTTTGTTGTTTTTTTCTTACGTATATATTTGTGTTTATTCAACATGGGGTTGGTAAGTGGATCAACTTATCGTATCAACTCATTTTCTGTATTTATTTATATAGAATAACAGAATACAAAACTTTCAAACATTGTGATTTAAATCGTAATATTTCTCAGAAAATTTGATAAAATCTTATAGAAATATTGTTTATTTAAGAAATTGTATTGAACCAACGACGTAGCGGCGTTTTTGGAATTGTTTATATCTGTAACGCATCTCCTGTTCTACATTTTAGTTATAGAGGACCAAACAGCTAATCAATTGCAAATATGCTTGTCATCGGTTACATTTAAAAAAAGGAAAATTGTTTTATTTCTGAAAGTACCCTAGAACTACAGATTCTCGATCAAACAGAATATTCTGTAACAATTAATTGCAAACGTAATAACTGTAATTAATTCTTTTTTATTTCTCAGTTAACAATATTCCTTTAAAGCTGACAATAAAAAGCTGCATATATGATGCAGATTTCAAATGTGATTGTACCCTAATCATTTATTTTAATGCATGTGTTTACGCCAATTAATGAATTTTTTTAAAAGTTTTGTCAGTTATTTCAAACGTCAAAATTCATTTATTTTGGTCATAACCATCTTCATTCAACATCTGTTGGACCATTTTTCATATAATTTCTTGTAAAAATTTATTTATAGCAAATACCACATATAGCTTAAGATCAAATGAAGCACACTACTTTTTTAAGTAATAGATATACTGATTGTATATGTATAAAACTGTAGGCGTTCTGGTATGGAGTGCTATAGCACATGGAAGTGGGTCATCTTTGCTGGAAAAAACGTGGAACCTTTGATGTGTCACAGATGTATACGTAAACACAAAGTTATCTACCCTAACAACAAACTTTTATTTTTGCTCTCGAAGCAACGTTGCAACAGCGAAGCTGTCATCATCCAGGAGTAAACCAACACTAAAAAATTAGTATCGTAATTTCTTTGATAGGTCTACAGGGAAAAGGCGTTAAGCACAGTACGACTTTCTTTGGAGCTAGATTTTCCTGAAACTCCTGGATGTCGAAATTCATTTCGCGATAAAATATTAAATTCAATTATACGTACTTTATACATAAATAGTTAATCGAGAATTCAATCAGTTGAGGCGAGCGCAACTGATGACGGTTCTCGACTAGAAATAATATATTGTCTTGCGTTCAATGGATTGAAAAATCTGGAATAGTTAGTATTGTGACATTAGTAATGGTGTTTAGTTAAAAGAGTTCTTTTATCACATTTTCTTAATGATTTTTTGTACTTTGACAAATAAAGTTTGAGATTTGAGGTCATTATGTTCATTTGTTCTGAATTAGTTTAATTTGATCCTTTTAGTTTTCAATGTAAACATAAGTATACTAAAATTTTATAATTTAACGTATTCTTGTCACTACAGTGTCTGAAGAAGTTAACAAATCAACAAAATATTATGTAAAGATTATAAATAATCTGTAATGCTACTTTTATTATCCAAAAAACTATGAGTATGTTATGTTCATGAGAAAATTAATTAGTATATTTAATAATATATTAATGTAAAATATATACTAAATCTATATAAGAAATTAATAAATATTAAATAAAATTAAAACAAAACTGAAAAATATATGAAAGTAGTTAGGATACAACTACTGTGTTATGGGCAACTTATTATATAAGTGCACTGAATAATTTTAATACCAATTAGTTTAATTTATGTTAGCTACTTTAGTTAGTAGTTAGTTTGTAAGTATATACCAGCCTTACGAGCAGGCAGCTTTGTTACCTTGTAAGATTTAATATGTAAATATGCGTGGATTGTATCTGGTAAAATAAATAAATAAATATATATATATATATATATATATATATATATATATATATATATATATAATACATAATAATAACGTGTTTCGTTTTCATTTTGTTCGGTTTCATTAATTTTTATACATGTTCAAATTATTCTCGTTATTTGTTAAATAAACACAGTGACACAATATAAAATAATTTGGTCAAGTGCGAGTTGGACTCGCATACTAAGGGTTTCTTACCACCTTCAAGATTTGATACAATGTAGGTGAATCAAAATATAACTTTTCGAATATTCCAGTTTCAGGCAAGCAGGAAACGAGTAGTGAATTTTCTTAGTTTACCCTAATATCTTTTAAAGGAAGCGTTTTAAATTTATAACAATATACACTTTTATTTTCCACACATAGACTTTTTATTGTATCTGCTACAGGATTCGCTTGCTTTTTATAAAAATATGTATTTAATTTTCTAATTTGGCCTGCAAAATTAACATTTGAGTTTTGTTTTACTAATGAACTTTCACGGAAGCCTTATATAATCTACTGTCTGAATTTTAGGCTCTGTAGATTGGAAGATAAAGGGGATAATAGGTAAAGTTTTAAAAAATAAATAATTAAATTTTTAGGCAAGTTATTTAAAAATACAAATAAAATTTGTTTTTCAAAATTTAATTCTATAATTTGTCCCCAAAATTAATTTTGAGGTTCTATACTAAGTTTTCTTATACATTTCAATTGAGCCCCATTACCCATAATTATTTTCAAAATTTTATGTAGATTTTTTTATATATATTTGTTAATTTCTTGTAAATATGTAATCTTAAAAATATGAAAAATAAATATTGGTATTCCTCATAATAAACCCTTTTATTTGATGTATTGATTACATGATGCGTCGAAAAGGTTATTTTTTGATTTTCCTTTTAATTTTATAATTCCCTCCCCCCAAAATTAATATTAGAGGTATATCCTTAATTTTCCTGTAAAGTTCGAGTAAGGCCATATAAGCCTAATATTTTTCTAATAGATCGGAAATAAAACGGGGAATGAGTAATTTTCTTATTTTGTTGTTAATATCTTTAACAATTTATTTTAACAATATAAAATAATAGATTAGTATTCCTTATAATAACCTAACCTGCTATAAAAAAATATTTTTTTTATTTTCAGTTTAATTCTGCAATTTGCCCCCTAAAATTGATATTAGGGGTTTCTCCTTATTTTTCTAGTCAAGTTCACGTGCGGACCTATATCCCTATTTTTGTTCAATTTTTAACGGCTTATAGTTTCGGAGATCAGGTGGGGTAAATGGGTACTTTTTATATTTTTCTTAATATCTTTTTAATAATTTATTTTAAAATATGAAAAAAATATATTTGTTTTCGCTATAATGAGCACTTTTATTTGATATATTACATGATCTGTTAGAAACAATTTTAATTTTATTTTTTCTATTTAATTCTGTAATTTCCCCCTCCCCCCAAAAATTAATAGTAGAGATTTCTTCTTAAGTTTCCGGTAAAATTCAGGTAGGGCCCTAAAGCTCTATTTTTTTTAAATTTTATGTCTTATAAATAAAATCAAAATTTCTTCATTTAAAATATGTACTTCTGTTTTCGGAACATTTGTGGCATATTTTTCAATGTATAAATACTTCTTGGGAAATAACACCAGAGTTAAGAAAATTGCTGTACATTCCAAACGTTTCGGGGTCTAGGTCTGATTTAGACCACGAAACGTTTGGAATATACAGCAACTTTCTTAACTGTGGTGTTATTTCCCAAGAAGTACTTAAACATATGTACTTCTTGTCTTCTAAACGTTGTTTGTGGCATATTCTTGATTACTTTTATGTTTTTTGGGCAATAACACCACAATAGAAATAAAACGACGTATATTGCAGGAATACCAAATGTTTCAAAGTCTATTCTGACTTCGTTGTCAATGGCTTTATATTATATAAATATATAAATATAAATATCATCTTTTGATATGTTATGCTATTTTACGTAGTAAGTGAAAAATCAACTGGTTCCGCGTCCACAGATGACGATTCCTTTGCGAGCACCCAGTCTAGTTATATCTTGATTTCTGGCTGATCATTATTATTGTAAAACTGAATATATATTATACTTTATATTTAATTTGCCACTACCTTCACATCTTTTATACTATACATGTATATGTATCATTTTTTACTATTAACTCAACATAATAATAAAATTTGCAGGCTGGAAATAAACGGTTATAAATTTTTCTGATAGTGCTAACACATTATGTAGCAATAATAGCTGACGTCACACGGCTACTGTGGTCACTAATTTTAAATAGGATCTTATAGCAAGTGGTAACTCATTTTGGAAGATATTAACAATACCTACTCAGCCATTTTAGTCAACAACAACAACAACAGAAAAAAAAATCTAATGGTGTCAGTTCCGGTGACCTAGCTGGCTATTCTATGGTTCGTCGTCGTCCAATCCATCTATCACGATATTCTTTATCCAGGTAATGTTTTACTGCACCAAAATAATGTTGCTTCCTAATTATCCGGATTATGTACCGGAATTTCAAGAATTAGCGGCTCAATTGCATTTTGTATATTCTCCGTATACACCCCACCTTCACCAGTTGAGTTTATACTGAGGAAAACATGTCTAAGTATGTAGTTTCCCAAAATGCCTGCCAAAACGAATGTGCTGATTTGTGTTACTCCAATACCGTACATTTTGTGTGTTCACATTTCCAGCGAGGGGAAAAAGTACGTAGCTAAAACTAATGGTTTTTATGTAGTGTTGGTTTCGATTAATTTTATTTGGCATAATTTCACAGAATTTCAATCTTCTGTTGGGTTTTCATATGAAAGTTGGTAATTTGTATGGATGTATTTTATCAACACCCTATGTACTGTATTTTGACTAACCTTACAGCAGCAACTTTAAATGTAGAGGAACTAGGGTTAACTCCATTTGTACAATTTTATCAATTTTTTTGGCATCACTAACTGTTGGTCGACCCGATTGTTTGACATCTTTAACACTACCTCTTGGTTTAAACTTCTGTAGAAGCTCTCTCAAGTACGTTTTATTTCTATTGTGTTGTTATTGCACAAAAAACATAAAAGTAATATGTACTCCTGTTCGGGTCACCAAACTATACACTGATACCAAATTTCAACCTTTCGTGTCCAGTAGTTTAGGAGAATAAAAAGAGGGAGAAATCGGGAGTGATATTATAAGGGTATCCCTATATAGTATATAAGGAACCCTAAAAAGGCCTCTAATTCTTGAAATTGAAGAAGAGAAATATATAGTACTAAAAATGCGCAAAAAGCGGTAAATAGGAAATCTACGAAAAGATCTGTTATCATAGCTGAATATTTATTGTTTGCAATATCGCAGCAGCTGAGTGTGCAGCAAAATTGCGCATTAAAATTTCCAAGTTTATTGCAATAACCAAATCAATCACAGTCGTTTTAAAAATCCAAGTATTTCAAAATGTGTCGATAACTTTTCTCAAAAATTCAAGTAAACATTTTAATTGAGGCCATTGACACACGAGTTTGTGGTACATCTATACTTATCGCAAAAAAAAAGAAAAAGCAAAATATTCACAAGATAATCTGCAGAAGACATGTTTCATGAAGTAATAAATGATATCCTGCTCATGTCTCCTTTAATAAGTTCTCAATGTTATCATAATACCATCCATAATTCTTCTGTCACCTGTACGTTCCTCTCAAGCTGTAGTTAGGAAGAAATTTAGCGACGAGAAAAAAACAATTTAATAACTGCCATCCTCTGGTTGGTGTTGCTAAACAGATGGGCGTATGGGACGGTTGACTCCAGACTAATTAAGATGTTGATTGTGAATGTTCTTCTTATGTGAGATTGCCCGCAATTTTATATTATTTCATCGAAGAGGAATAAGTTATTACCGTAATTATCGCCGGAAAATTATTGGTGAAATTGATGTTGATATTCCAACGGCAAGTTGTGCAATTATTTTAATAGCAACGAAATTGGCCAAAAAGAATAAAAACGAATGGCTACTTTTAGTTGTAAAAAAACCTTTGGGCGTACGCATCATTTCGAAGATGAAAAATGCTGGTTGCTGTACAGAATAAAATATGTGGCTTAATTTAATGTCTACATCTATATAATTCTTAAGGTTATGACCCCTACTTTGAGGCATAGCAATGAAACAAATGGACTAAAACTTTCCAAGGTTTTTTTATTAATATTATAGCAGCTGGGTTTAAAATTATCGTAAACATTATTAATAAAGATTTTCCATATTAGACCAAAGTTGACAATTTTTGAAACTAAAAAAAATAATAGTAAGATGAAACCCATTGGAAAAGGAATAGAATACAACAACAAAAGTAAAATTAATTTACGATCTGAGGCTGGGAAATTAAAGGAGTGAGTTTTTAAGGATAAATCGAAAAAAGTTAATTGGCAAAATTGTAGGTAATAAAATGATCAAGTATTTGCACTTTATTCGCATAACCTCAAAACGTTTGTGAAAAATTCAAAAAATAGTTTTTGTATCTTTAACAATTTTTTTCACGAAAACGGAAACTTACCTTTCATGTCCTAACTGTAATTTTTTTGATTTAGAATATTTATCTTTTCACCTTATTTTGACTAAAATCGAAAAAACTTCCTTAATATCAGTCGAAAATAAAATTCTTAGGTTAAAATATCTGCTTTTTAAATAATTCGATGGGTGTTTTGTTCGTTGAAATCTCTACTTTCGGGTGCTGTAAAAAATATACATTACTATTGTTCTGAAGGCACTGTGCATGTAGTCGAAGTTGGAAAAATGAAACAGTGGAACAGATCACGAATGAATAGTTGGGGTATATTGAATAACATTACGCAGCAAGCAGCTTCGTTTTTGATGGTACCCCAAAATTGAAACCAGCAATTAATTCAACTTAAAGAGAAGAACATAGTCGCAGAAAAACCCTAGACAATATGCCAGAGGTCAATTATTAAAACCATACAAAAATTCCATTCATGCAATAAAACATTTTTTTAACGAGAGAAACAAGAACAAGATAATAAAATCGTTAGTGAAAATATTACAGGTACTAAGATTTTCCCGTAAACAAGCAATGATGATGCTGATATAATTAAGGCCTTGACAGAATTTACCAGACATACTAATAAAACTGTCATTGTTGTGGGTCAAGATATTGATCGTTTGGTCCTTTTGAGTCAATTAAATTCATTTTTTTCTCAAGCCAAGTTCTGAAAATATAAAAGATATATTTTTCATATCTAATAGTTTCAACTATGTTGCGATACAACATTTAGATATGCTTAGACGATAGAAAATTGTCAAAATTAACAAACATAAAAAAAATGCAAACACGAAGATAAAAAATGGAATCAAATTTATTTGTAAATGTAAAACTGAGAATGTAACACTGAATCAACTAAGATTAGGAAAATATCAATTGGCAAAAATTAAATCTTCTTTCATATTGGCAAATCTCCCACCCACAGAAGTTGCAGCAGAACAACATTGTTACAAGGCATTATCAGCTTGATTCTTGACTGGGGATCAAAGCAACATCTACGTGCCATTATGCCCAGAAAAGGAATTAATGCTGGAAATATTGCTCAAACTATTTGCTGCAACTGTGAAACTGGATGTTCCTATCAGTTTAAAATGTGGCTGACCACTACATGGTTTAAAATGCACAAAATGCTCAAATTGTCATGGTTCCAAAAGACGCTCCAATGTGGAAGAAACCTACCAGGAAGTTAATGATTCAGTTAAAATTGTGGATGAAGAACCAAAGCAGACTGGAAATATTAAAGGCAAAGACGGTGATGGTCTTGAAGATTTCGAAGATTTACTAGAATCAGAATGGTTTGTCTAATCTAAGGATAAAGAAATGCCATCAAAGAGAAAAAACTAATAATGGGTAAGTGATTAGCATTCAAGGTAAGGTAGGTATTTATAAATAACAAGATTAATATTAAAAATATTATTGTGAATAATGTAATCAGTATAAAGTTACACAATTCAAAAGTACGATTTATATGTTTATCTATATATTATGCGATTTTCTATGACATTTTTTGGATGACATCCCCTTAAAAACCTCTCTTTAATATTTTGAACTGCTATTTCCACATGTTTTTTGCAATCTTTATGTTTTATCGATTTTTGTCTTTTATGTTTATCAATATAACATGGAATCTTACGTTTTTCAAGTAATTAAAGTAAAAATTTTGATAAATAGCTCAAAACTTTACATAATGGTTAAACAAAATTCTAAGAACATTTACCATATTTAAAGTATATTTTTTACACCCTCAGAAAGTAGTGATTTGAAAGAAACAAAGTCCACCGACTTTTTAAAAAAAACAGATATATTGACTTAAGAATTTTCGTTCGACTTTTCCGATATTACCTCAAAATAAGGTAAAAAAATAAACATTTTGAATAAAAAAAATACAATGTGTTTACAACACAATGAAATAGCAGTAAATAAATTGAATGTTAAGATTCTATCACTAGAGGGAGCCTATACACTAGAAAAATGACATGTGTCATTTGCTAGTTATAACCTGCACATCAGCTGTTATGGTTATTTTCTTGGTCAACATTATTTTAGTAATTATAAATTATTATTGCAATAGTTATGAATTTGACTGTGATATGAATAACTGTATAGAATTAAAAGACTTATATCTTATGGTCTTAATCATTTGTCATGTTTTGACAGTTAACAATTGATAATTGAAGTAATTTATTTACGTATTTTGAATTAGTTTTAGTTTATCTTTTCCATTTCTATTTCAATGTCAAAATAAGTATTGCAAAATTTTAATTGTCCATATTCTTGTCCTTCCAGTACCTGAAGAAGTTAAAAAATCAAAGAAAGGTTGTATAAATATTATAAATAATCATTACTAAGGGTTTCATTATCCAAGCAACTGCGAGTATTTTTTTGATGATAAAAAAATTATTTTAAAGATAAATTTTTGAGACATTTATCAATATTTTCCTGCTTAATAGGGCATGCTATATTATGAGCACCACTTTAGTATATACGTCTTGAAAGATACGTGTGACCAGTGTAAAGATAATTGTAATGTGTTGACATATTAAGGAGTGTGAAGTGTGAAATGCTTCGTTGAGAAGTGGCTTTTGTTCAGAATATGTACGTAAAAACAAAGTTTTTATAAAGGCAGGTATAATTAGCAACATTTTCCATTTGTAGTATATAAACGACTGGTAAGGTCGATCTTTACGTATTTGTTGAAAAGGTGAAGAAAATACGAATACCGTCAACTATGGTAAATAAAGTACTTATATAAAAACAATAATAATTTACTGAATACAGCAAAATACTACACTACCTTTGTTTGATATCTTAATAACTAAAACAACACCTTCATTTGATACAGAAAGCTGACTAACACATCAATAATTCTTTATATGATCAACCATCAACAGTTCAGATATCACTAAATTTAATACAGAAAAAAAAAAAACATTTTTGAAAAATGTACAATCTACTAGCAATTATCCTAAAAAATATCAATAAAGAGTTAGACAAAATTGAAGACAAAACAACCACTAATAATCAACACCATGCAGTAGTAATAGCAAAGATAATCACATTACTACAACAGCCATTTAATGCAGACAGGGTCTTTCAGAAAAACTAAAAGAGTGGGTAACAGATTAAATAATAACATACAACAAACACACTAAAATCAATTATGTCAAAAACAAAACCAAATCAGACAACCCAAAAATTGCAAAATTGCATTTAAAAAATTCCTTGAGAATGAAGTACATTGGAGAAACTTCAAGTACTATCAATACTCGAATAAATGAACACAAAAATCATTAATTATGTAAAGAAACGACAATTTGAGAAGTCAAAAATTTGCATATGCCTGAAACATTGGTCATGGCACATAATTTCAAATTTTAACAATATTACACAAAGAGGAACACAATACAAACCGAAAGTTGAAATATTCTGCTTTGACTTTACTAAATAAAAGCTATTGAATCGCTAGTGATTATACAAAATTCAGCCGTTCTTGATTACCAGTAATCAAAGATGAAATTAGTAATGGTAATGTCATTTTAAACCACTCTGTATCAGGATATTTCACGAATTGTTCCTATGCTTTCCCTTATGACTTAAGTCAGATTTCTAGAACATAGGAATTCATTGATCTCATTTTTGGGGAAAGCACTATCTTACAACCTAGGAGCGCCAAATGAAAATCTGAAGACCTCTATCAAATTCTTCCATTTTGTAAAAAAATTTGTTATTTCACATGATATTTAGATTTTTTTAGTGCTACCCGGTACATTTTAAACTAGCATGTAAATCTCCTATTTACATAAATTTTATTGTCAAAAATTTAATGTCAAATTGTTAATACTAAATTGGTCATAGCCGGCTTTTTAAATTTTTAATTCTTTATTGCTATTGAAAACGGTGTTTGATCTAAAACCTGAAACGTTAGGTGTTTTTTATTTTTTCTGGGTTTTTTGGGAATAACACCACATAAACTTGAAAGTCTGTATATTTCAAAAGTCCAAAGAAGAAATTAAGAATTAAAAGAATTCGCAATGACAATTTTCGTAATCACAATTTGACATTAATGTTTGACAATAAAACTGATGTAACTAAGGGAATTTACTGCAAGTTTGATATATACAGGGTAGCACAAAGAATTTTATAGATCATGTGAAATAAGAAATCTTTAGAATTTCATGTAGCGTTCCTAGGTACGACTTTGTTTGGAGTATTTAAAGTGTATACACACTAGGGATGTAACGAATCTTCGCATTCGCATGTGAGAATATTCGCGTCTATTTTAAAATTCCGATTCGCTTTCGTATTCGCGGTTATATATGCGAATTTTTTGCGAATTTGTTTGACAATGAAAGGCGATATTAGTTTTAAACCTTGCAACTGTCAATTCAAAAGTTAAGTACAGGTAGGCATTTACTTCTATTTGCAATGTGAAATAACATTTCTTTATAACTTTAATACAAAATACACTAGTTTTGTATACTGTATATAACGCCGTTACGTTGTGATTTCTGGAAGAAATAATTTGTAGGTTAACTAAGAAGTGTCAAAGAAATTATGATATAATCTTTTAGAGATGTGTGGAGGGGAGGGTAGAAGCAACATATTGTCTTGCGTTCAATGGTTTGTGAAATCTCGAAAAGATAGTATTATATAAGGATGTCCAAGAAAAACGAAATTTTATTTTCGTTTTATAACATTTTTATGCGTGTACTGATTGTAAATTATGGCTTGTTTAAAAGACAATTGATGGTGTCAGAGTGCTGAATCAGTTTAAAAAAAATTGCAGACGTATCTAAGCTTTGGCAAACTTTGAAACATCCTGGTACTTTCTTGGGTCACTTCTAGCTTTAAAAATAAGATTGTGGTAGTTTCAACAACAATATTCTGGAAGCTTGAATATTTATAAATACAACGGGAGGTTGAGCTTACGAATCTATCAAAAAATAACTGTCCTATTTACACTATATAGGTACGTATGTCTTAATCTCCTGATGACAGATTTTGCTTCGTTGGGTACCGCTGCTATTTCCGATATTGACAGACGTGCGACAATGGTGCAACCTAATGATTATAAAGTTTTAGTAAAACCTTAATTTTGAGAGGTTATAGGGTGAGTCAAATCCTGCTATGATTTCATACCGGGTGATGTAAAGAAATACCGCAACAATTTTTCGAGTTTAGCCTGATTCCTTACTTAGTCAACTTTATAAGGTCTTGAGAATTCCAGTCACCATTATATAGTAACTGATCTTATCCTTTTCTCTAAACAAACAAACGGTTTATGGTGTTTCACCTGTCTTTTTTTGCTGATGGATGTATTCAACCTATCGTTTTGTGCTGTTGTTTAAGGATTTGTAATAAAACATTTTCCTCCAGTAAACCGTTTCTCTAAAATAAATCTCCTACTTCTAAACTTTTTAAAAAGGTTTAGACACTTAATAGACTCCTAGCTTTAATTTCAGGGCCAAGTTTAAATTTGACAGTTTGTGGAACGCTTAGACTAGCTCCAGGCCGTTTGTCAGGGCAAACTAGCAGTTAGAAATATGCAGAATAATTTTCCTAAGGGTGTGTCCCACGTAAACGAGCATTACAAACTTCTTATAACCTGTCTCATAAACGAAAATATTATATGCATATCAAACTCTTTTGGTTCACTCCAATAAGATGAGAGCCTAACTGTTCAAACAGCTTTGAGTGTAAGGGTTTGGTGTTAGGATACAAAATATTATGTTTATACATCTGTGACACAACAAAGGTTGCGCATATATTTCTGTTTATGTATTAAAACTAGAAGAACTGCTTTATATAATAATTATATACAATACAATTTGTGGTGTAATTTTTGATTAAACCAAAGTAAGTAAATTATATTACTTGTCTTCTAAAATGAACGGTCGTAAATGGGCGATCAAATGTGTGTTTGTGATTGCTTACTTTTGGCAGCATATTAAAAAATTTCGTATTCGCGAATATCGAAAATCGGACATTCGTTACAACCCTAGTACACACTATCCAGTAATGGTAGTGTTATTCCCAAGAAATGACAAAAATATAAAACAATTGTTTTCATAAAAAAACAAACACTAGGTATACAGATTCTACAGTCCAGACGAGACTTTTCTACATAATAGCTGAATACTTGTATGTGTCCTGCAGATGCTAATTTTTCCTTTCTGCGTAGAGATCTTGAGAGACTTCATGAATTTTCGGTGTTTATGGATGAATCTGGAATAGATTACCATATGAAACTGAAAGATATTATTGGACATCATCCGTTATACCAACAAAAACTATACATTATGTATCAATCAACAAGGTCGTTCAGTCACTGCGTGTGTTTGTTTCGAACTGATCCCAATTCCTGAACATTATGCATTGCTCAACAGACGGTTAGTCTAATTCGTACCCTTGGAATTTTTTATCCAACTTAACTGTTGCGTCAGCTATTCAAATTTGGTATTTGCGTTCGAATTTAAAACATTCACGATGTGTCGGGAATAATTAATGTGTTATGAAATCTATCAGTGTGTCGTTTTTATTTTCGTAGTAGACAACATCTTGATCGAGCAGTGTCGTAAGGAGCTAAGTGCCGCTAAAATTTATAAAGTTTAAGTTTCTTTAACAAATATTTAATATAATTTATATTAAAAAAAGAACTGATTTCGGCTGACTTAAAATAAAAACTAATTGGAAATCGTGTGCAGTCAACTACTATTTTCTATTTCTTTTTATCTTATCTAAGGTACAATTCAATTGAAAATTATTTTTCTCCTCCTCCAATTTTTATTCTTTGTCTATATTTTCCAAATATATTTTTTACTTGTTTTATTATTTGGACCACTTCCTATAAATCTAACTCTAATTTACTCTATATTGCGTCAACAGTGTATATGCTTTTGTGTATTGGTCACCCCCATATAACTTGGTCACATACCTTCTATTTATTTGAGAAACTGATATACAGAAACTGAATTCATAACCACTATATTAGGTTTAATAATAATCTTACAATGCCCCATCACTTCACCGCCTTGTTTGAGCGTTCTTTTACTTATCAGGCTGTCCATTTTTAAAATATGTTTAAGCCCCATTTTAACAGGTCTCTTTTAGCTTATAGGATTAAATATAAGAAGTTATTTTTGGAACAACACTTTCCTGTTTGACGATTGTAATTAGTTTTAGTTTTAGTATAAGTGGTTATACACTGGAAGGTTAAGACTTAGAGAATAGCTTGTAGCTAATCTTCGAAATTTATAAATGTAATTTGCTGAATAAAGACGATTATTATTATCCCGACTTCACCATACAATGTATGGCAGCACTCTCCCTCTAGAAGAAAATTCACTAAACCCCAGATATCGTAGATATCATAAGGGTCTAGCTCTGTGGGAGCTTTTGCCAGGTTTTTAGGCCCGTAGTTTTAGCGAATTTCTTCACTACCCGGACAGTTCCTAACAGGGCAGATTTCTGAATTTGTTGGTAAAGATGTTCGTCCAGACCGAAGTATTTTAAATTTTTTAATAGATGTTTTGGGACTACTGCTGTCATTGATATAAGAACTGGTACAGTTCGGGTGTTGTTCATGTCCCACTGAGTCTTTATTTGAAATATTAGATCCTTATATTTGGTTATTTTCTCAGCCTGCTTGATATTTATATTATTGTTGTTAGGAATTGCTATGTCAATTAAAGTTGTTTTCCGAGAGACTTTATCTACCAAAACTATATCTGGTCTATTGTGAGCAACAGTCCGATCAGTCAGTATCGTGCTGTCCCAGTATAGCTTGTAGTTGTTATTTTCTAAAACACATTCTGGTTTGTATTTAAAATATGGTAATCTTACCGACTGTGATGGTTTAAGTTTCAGTGCTAGTTCCTGGTGGAGGATTTTTGCCACAGCATAGTGTCATTCTTTGTATTCAGTTGCAGCGAACGCTTGACAACCTCCTGTGATATGCTGGATAGATTCACTTGTTTGGCAACCGTACTTGCATCTGTCGTTGTTAATAGAAGGGTCTTTAATGATGTACTTTAGATAGTTCTTAGTTGGAATTACATGAACTTGGATTGCCAATATAAAGCCTTCCGTTTCAGGAAACATATGACCAGAGATCAACCAGTAGTTCGACGCTGCACTGTCGACATAACCTTGGTTGACGTCATTTATATGTCTTCCATGAAGGGGCTTCTCTTTCCATTTCAGCAGTTTCTGATCAGTGTTCTGGTGGTGTAATGGGACGAGTTGTTGTGTCAATCGCAGTGGTGTTGACTCATCCACCTGGCACATGACTTTGTGTAGATCAGAAAATTCTGCGAGTTTCTGGAAATGACAACGCAAAATAGAAATTTGTTGATCTAATAGTTTGCTTAGATCTGCCAATCATCTTCCTCCTTTATACCGTGGCAAAGTTGTACGTTCAACAGAGTTCTTTGAATAGTGAACTTGAGCTTTTGTTAGTAACACTCGAACTTTTCGTTGTAATTTTTCAATGTCACTCTTGCACCAATTATCTATACCGAAAGAGTAACTCAGCACTAAACATGCACATGTGTTAATAGCCTAAAACAGATTTTTACTGTTTAGTTTGGTTTTCAACAGTCGTCTTGCCCTTCTATAAAACTCTGTTGTAAGGTCCTTTTTAATGGTGGTGTGATCAATTCGTTGAGCCTGCTTTATTCCAAGGTATTTGTATGTATGGCCTTCCTCCATGGATTCAATTGAGGTGTCATCTCCCATTTCGTTGGGCCCCTGCTGTATTTCGCCTTTAACTATATTAATAATTCGACATTTGTCTATGACAAATTGCATATAGATGTCACTAAAGAACCCTTCTACTATTTTAAGCTTATCATGCAGCTGTTGTTTCGTAGCTGCCATCAACTTTAAGACGTCCATGCATAACAAATGGTTTATCTTTAATTATTATTATTATAATGTTAATTGGAAACAGATTCTTTTCAAAACTGAACTGACTCCCATTAGATTTTGTCGGTGTCATAGATCTAAATTCTCAATGTATTCTACCGTATCTACCAAAACTTTGTTAAAGGTCTTTGATTTTACTAAATCTTCAGTTTTATTATTTATATATTATTTATCGTTACTATTCTTACAATTCCAGGATTCCCACCACATATTTTGTTTTTTAGTTTCAGAGAAATATGCCGCAAATTTTTGCAATAATTTAATTCGTTGTGTTGCCCTTTTCCACCGTAACAGATTCAAATTATGATTACAATGAAGAAGCAGTCAGCCCAAATCTAATACGCCGTCAAGCATTCCAAGCAACATTAAATCACCGTTTTATGAGATATTAATCAAATGATGAAATGTAAATGCAGTAATTGGAAAATGAAGATGTAAAACGAATCGGCAGTACGAAAATATAGTTGTAAGGTATTATCTTCGATTTAGATGTAAAAGTATACAGACAATTAAGGATGAAGTTAGGCGTATAAGATAATAATAGACTGCCACGTCCCGGAGGCATGATTCCCCGGCATAAAAAATGTTCTACGCCCCTGCAAATCTTAACACTACCTTGTGCTTGCTCTCAGCCTCTCTCACGTACGAGGTAAAACAAAAGCAACCCGTTTAAAAGTATTGCCTCTTGTTCTGGCAACTTAATAATTACCTGTATAACTCCATTGCATTTTTTTCGATACACAGGCGATTCGCCATTTAAACAAAGAATGATATATGTGCAAGGAGATACACAAATACTTTTATGTTTATTGTATTGCTCTGAGAAATTGCGGTAACGGATTTAGTTGCAAACCGGCCGATTAATTATTTTCTCAAGAGTTAAATTACGTTAACCTCCTTTTATAGGATTTAATAAGTTATTTTTAAATATTTATGCAAATACTGCCATATAATATATATAGACAATCTAATTTGTTTAGTTAGTTTAGTATTTCATACACTCATTGTCTGATTGTTCAAGAAATGCAGTATGTTGAGATCGAATATATACGGGGCGTTTAACCTTTTGTTTCAATGTCCAATATTAAAGATTTCTTATAAACGAATGTTACGAAGTATTTTTAACAATTAGACCGAATTGTGGTATTTTCAAATTTTGAGGATATTGTGATTTCATTACTCTACATTCTAGGGAAAACAAGGCAATGTTTGTTCAGCTATTAATCGCAAACGGGTCAAGTAATTTTAATTGTTTTTACTGGATCCTGTTCCAGGCAATCCCCAAGTAGTCCCATATTGTTTTCAATAACATAGCTTATACCATTTTTTAGAAAATCGCTTAAAACTTTTTTACCGACTTTCTTATATATTAAGCTTTGGTGGAGGTGCTGGTAGTCGAATATGAAAATGTTTCTATTCAGAACCTGGAGTACATTGAACAGAAATTGAAATAATCAAAGCAAATGTCAGTTAGTCAACTCCAAAGTAAATATTTACAATTAGTCTGTATATAAAGTATGACTTCATGTATCATACGAATTTTTTTAATAATAATTTTAAAAGAAAAACTTAATCTTGTTAATCTTAATCTTAATCTTAATTTGCATGATCTAAAATGTCTACTGTAAACATTCCATATCACTTTATTAATTGTTGACGAGGTTTTTCAACAAAAAAAATTTGCTTAAAAGTTAAGTACCTTTATTTTTGTTAATATCTAAAATTGTTAACAAACAGAGGTAATTAGATTTCAAAACTGCATCTAGTTATGCCATTGCATGAAAAACTGTATATTATCTAAGTATTTATGACACTTTCCTAACTATATACTAGGTTTCAAAAAATATCTGAATTTTGTATAAAAATGAGATAACTTTTTTTTTTATATTATCTCAAATTGTAATCAAATTTTAATAACATTGAAAACTGTATCAAATAATGCCATTTCACTACAAATTGTAATAAATTGAATGCTGATTGGAATTAAATCGAAATAAATGTTAAACAACTTCAAGATTGAAATTTTCAGTTGGTCGCTATATACAGAATGTCTTCGTAAGTTGGATTTATATGGAAAACTTTCGTATAAATATTATTTACAGAAAAAGTTATTCATTATAAACAAATTTGCATTCTCAGAGACGAATATTATAAAGATTATATGTCACCTTTTCAGCTGTATACGAGGTTTGTCAGCAAGTATGAAGTTTGCATAAAAGTAAAATACGTTTATTTTTGATAGTATTTACAAGTCTTATTAAACAGGAGTAACTACAATTATAAAATGCATCTAATTATGCTACATTACTAAAAATGTATAATAATTATTCATGTCACCATATCAAATTGTATACTATTTTGACAAAAAATTTACATTTTGTTTAAGTTAAATATATTTGTTTTTGAGAATAACTCAAATTGTTATCAAAAAAGTTTAATGCAATTGAGAACTGTGTCCTCTTATGCTATAATCACATAAATCTGTATTAAGATTTATTTATAAGATTCCGACTTCACAAAAGTAAGTATCTAATTTTTGCAGTAAAAAATATTTCATGCTTTTTGGTTAAGTGACTTTTTTGAAGTCGGTTTTAATTTTTTTAAATATATTTATTAAATGAAAGTGCATATTAAAAATAAACACGAAAACAGTATATTTTACACGTTTGAACTATTAGAACTTTGTGAAATCATCCAATAATAATAAAATTACGTCTACTATGGCAATAAATAATAAATATTAATTCCAGTATTACACGTAAACATTTTTTTATAGATCAGTTAGCTATATTGAGAAGGGACTATATACATTTGTAATTGAATTATAATTAACCACAATAATACTAATCCTTTAATTAATACCTCTGTTAGTTAGTTTTTCCTGAAACTTTTAAATAATTATTTAAGATTTCAATGAGTTGAATGGTGCGCAACAGAAACGGAAAGTTCGTCTGTATAGTACCAAAGATGCCATGATCCACTCAGTTGACTATATTTACAAAAATATTGATACTAGTTAGCTAACCATTGCTGGTTTTTAGTTCTGTCCAAAGCATTTGATACAGTTACTCAGGATCTACTTTTTAATAAATTACAAAAGTATGGAACAAGAGGTTTGCCTTAAGTGACATAAGTGTCAAATACGGATTTATTACATTCAATAATACCCTTTAACAACGTTATTGTTTATCCTGATGACCCCGCTTTTGTAAGTTTTCAGATTCATCTGAACCTGTAAGCCAGTGTAAGCCTCTTTAATTTAATTTCGGAAAAAATAGCAAAATGGTTAACTATACACCAACTAACTTTAAATGTTAACAAATATGTCTATTTAACATTTCAAATATTTAGGTATAATACTTGATAAACATATGAAATGGAATCTACACATTAAATGATTTCTAATAGACTTCGATATTTATTGTATGTCTTTTCTGTGTTACAAAAAAATAACGAACCTAGAGACTTTGTTAACAATATCTTATGATATGTTTAATAGTTTGGCAACATATGGCAGAGAGGTATGGAGTTCTGCACATAAATCATCCCTTAAACCATTTGTCAATCTACAGAAAAGATTTATTAAAGTTGCCTCTAACAATAATTATCTTAGTCTGTTTAATATTGATCAAAGCTATATGAGATTTTGAAATGAAAATATATAATGCCATTGATGTTTTTAATAAACTGCCAAACCACCTTAAAACAGTTGTAAATACCCAATATTTAAAAAAGGATATAAAAGAATGAGCAAAGAGTGAAATGCACGTCAATTGAAGCCCAGTGTGTCATCACTTTTTCTTGTCACTTTGTAAAGTCCAATTCCATTTAAACGCCATTTATAATTTCATGTAACTACCTTTTTAAATTAATTTTTTAAGATGAAAATATTGATATCATTACATCAAATTTCAATTAGATTTAAATTTTAGATTAAACGTTGCCTGACTAGCGCACAGGTACCTACTGTCTTTCTTCCCACCTGGATGCAGGTGCATTACTGCATATAATTTGGTATCTGGTTCATAAATAAATATAAATAAAATATATAATTTATTAGGCGCATTAGACAGATATGTCATTATAATGGCCAATTTGATTTCATACAATCGTTGCTGTACATATAGATCAAAGTATATAGACTATTATAATGATTAAACAAAATAATCAGCCAATTAATTTTTTTTCAAATTAATATACCAATCTATTTTGGTATATTATAAATTATAAAAAATCTGTTCACCAAGAATTAAACACTATTATTTCGATACAATGATATGAAATGCTTTGCCCCATGTTATACCATAAAAAATTCTTTATAGGTATAGATACAATATAGATTTTTCCTATTATCGTAAATGCCAGAAGAAATAAACAATTTTGGAGAATTTTTGACAAGAAAAATGCTGCTTTAAATATTCTATTTTATTTGTTTAGAAGTTTTTTTGTTTTAGTTTTCCCTGGATTCTCACATAGAATAATCAAACATGGAATTTTTCTATTTCAAAATACAAATATATTTCTAAGAAGAAACAAATTTGTTGGTAAGTTCAATATTCTTTTCAATCTTCTCTTAATTGTGTTTATTATTAAGATATATTTGCATTTCAAAGTTTGTATACTGTACAAAGCGCTCAATAATGATTGACGTGAAATTTATACAAACTATTACTCAAAATACGTCTGTTAAAAAACTGACTACTTCTTGTGTTTACATAAGAGACCTTCTTGTCAAACAAGACAGTCTTCCATCAAAACCAGGCGTATGATGAACGAACCTCAAAATCAAAATAAACTTCAGGAAATTAATGCCATTTAAAAACATTAGAGCAAATGAGAAAAGAAAATAAAAATTTGTCATTTAACATTAGATGGTATAATGTAATTAATGTGGATAACATACAGTTTTAGACAACTGATCAGATTATAACTAAGGAAACAATGACTAATTTTAAATGTAAAAATAAGGAAATGTGGATATTTGGAATTTGAATTTTCAATTTGTAGTTTGCCAAACTTGTACAATTTCTTGAAAACTTCAAATTATTGAACACTATTAGCTTCAAAGAACGTAACTGGTCACACCATTCAATGAGATAAATAACTGGATTATAATGTATAATATATACATGTAAACTATAATGCAAATCTAAAGACAAAGCGATTATGAAAATCATATAATTGTTGTTACAATATCAAAATGTAGACATATTACAGCAGAAAATGCAAAATAATGTATCTCATAAACATCGAAAAGAAATAAACTGAGAATCATGGCAATAAATAGTGTGTATGGAATGACAATGTGTGAGTATAATTTAGCAACAATATTTTTTTTCTCATAGGAACTGTGGTTTTTTAACTGCTTTAGAAAGGAAATTTAAGTCAATATTAATTCTAAGGAACCGTGGACAACACAATATCAATTATATATCAATATATTATTTTCCGTGATTGAAGTAACACATTAGGCACAAGTTGTAAAACTTGCCAAATTTATAGATGCAACTAACAAATAAGGAAACGTCATAAAATGAAGTTAATGTTTGACTATACACTTGTTGTAAAGACAATTATTATGTAAGAAAATAGTTAGAGGGATCAAATTGTATGAATTCTATCACATATTTTATTTCATAAATGAACATATCTCATGTTATATTGATTGCATTTATATGCCTGCAGCCATGATAAAGATTCATATAGTATTCGAAATATTCATTATTGTAGTCCAAATAAAAAGATCAAGACTAGTTTTATTCAAAATACATTTTTTATATTATAAACTTTTATTACTCTATTTATTCTGATGTTGCAGCATAGTAAATTAAAGCCTTATTTTTGTGCTAACTTCAGTATCGCTTTTCCAAATTTTAATGAATACTCAAGAATTATACCAAGTTAAAATTTCCGTACATAGAACAAATTATCAGATTTTTTTTAATGTAGAATATTTGAAACCTACATCTTTAATATTTGTATCTTGTTCAGTTTCTTGGCATTCATTTTATTTCTTTGCACCGGAAACTAGGCGTCTTGCTGACCAACCCCTATTTTTAAACTCATCTAATTATTTTTCCCGTTTTTAGCTACTCACATATGCAGATTTTGATTACTGTAGATCCTATGTTGAAAATATTTAAATTATAAAAATTGATTTTTAATTTTCATTTCCTTATATATTAAGTGCATTTTTGGGAAGATATTACAAGCCTGTGTATTTATAGAATTTTTAACAATCTTTATTTTCTTAGTTAAATGTAGAACTGAAGAGATTAAAAATGTAGTCTTTGGACAAAACTAATATAGCCGGAAATATAATTAACACACTGAAAATTAATTTTTTTTTCATCAAAACTTTCGAAAGTAAACGACAATGTCTATATCATTTGTTGGAAATTTAGAAAATATTTAAAATTGCAATGACCAGCCATTTTATATCTGTCTTAAAAGTGTTTATTGTTAATTAAGTCTTTTGCCGTTTAGTTTCCGCAATTTCACAAATGCACGTAGAATTTGGCAAAAGTATAAAGAACTGTGCATAAAAATGATAGATAAATGTTTTTGAGATGTAGACAGTCCCTAGAACAAGGAAAAAATCAAATGAGCCAATAAAAATGAAGATAAACAGCTTATGTTACTAAAAGACTAAAGTACTAAATACACAAGATGTAGATAGGTCGTAACGTTTTTCTTTAGGAGAGTTAGTTATTTAGGTATATGTATCTTGTTTCAAAATCATGCAAAATACTAAAATTTTCATCAGTATGATGATAGAGAATTTAAGGAATATATTAAAAACCGCGTTTATGGTACATATGTACTGGATGTAATAATCACAAGGGACAATTTAGATATTGTTTATGAAACAAACAGTGAATGATCACATCCCATATAAGTCTAGGTATAGCTACTATATAAATAAGAAACTAAATATGAACGGACGCTTTTTAGTTCAGTTTCATTAGAATGAATAAGAAATGAAGACAACAGAAAAGAACTGTTGGTACAGCGAATAACTGTATTAAGAAGAAACTACAACAATAGATTTACTGGGGATGTCTGGAGAACGACTAGTCCAAGAAATGCCATAATTATAATCTCACAGGACGCGGAATTCTGGGAAGAAAAAGAACAAAATGGTGAAGACGCAAATTGCCTAATCTAGAATACTGACTCTCTTGTTCACATGTTACAAAACTCTCTGTTAACTTGAGAATAAATTCCAGGTACATGTGTTCATATTATCCTTTTAATTACTATCAAAATTATGCATATTTACAAAATAAAATCCGCAGGTCTAAAGTTGATAACGAGAAAATTGATACTATTGGATAACTCAACATTGAGTTATCTCAATCTGAAACACAAATTTCGATATATAATTTGAAAAAAATTGAGGAAATTTTATACCGACCAATGTATGAAAACCTTCCCAATTTGTGGTCAATTTTGAAAAATATTCTAACATTATACTATTCATCGTAAACCTAATGTATTTTCAAATCTATTGACGTTATCTTTAAGAAACTGCAAAACAGTATGTTGGTTTTATATAAAATGAATTATATTATATGAACTACTCTCATTTAAAACAAATCCTAGTGAAAATGTCATGTCATTTAAATACTTACAAAAAATCTAAAATCTTCTTAAGTTAATCAAAGAAGACCACTTACACCTTATAAATAAAATGTTTTCTATTCCAAAGAAAATATGAAATATCGTCAATTATAATCAAGCATGGAATTCTTGCATCATTGGTTTCACTTAAAGCCAACGATTTTTCTTATGCCGTCACGCTTTATCAACTCAGGATATACATTCGGGGCCACATTATCAATATTTAAACCAAAAAACTACAGGGGAAAAGTGGTCGGTTTGTTCTAAGACCCTCAAAGGTTGAACTTACATGTTGGACCTCTTGATTTATGGCCCACTACCGACCGAGGCAGCCCTATGCCCTAATGACACATCCTTTTGATTTACGTCGTATTAGTTGACTTGCCACCACAATATGATAATCGCTGTATTATCAACACATAATTTAAATTATTATTAGGCGCCAAATAATTTATGATTATAATTGAATACAACTAGGGAACGCGGAAAAATAATTTATTGAATATGTTCAATCGTTTAAAAACTGGTTAAAATGTCAATGAAAATTGGTTTCAAACGATATTAAGTTCACAAATTACTTTTCATATTTAATTTTAACATTAGGATCTAGTATTATTTTTGAAAACCTATTGTACTTGTATTTACATCAATAAACATACATTCTCAAGATTCTTGGATTTCTGGTGAATGTTGGTTTCAGTTAGATCCTCATGAAGTTATTGAATTATTAATTGCAGTGTAATAATCTAAGTTCACAATTTAGTCCAACCAGGAAACGAAAGTAATAATTGTTTAGGTAGGTAAAATTAAACTTATATAATAGGTTTAAAATCTTACGTGGCACTGACTTTTTATGTTCCGTTTTGATATTTATAATTTTTCTAATTAAGATTTAAAGTTCATTAATATCTACCATATAAATATGCTGATTATAATTTAGAAAATGGTTATTTTTATAAGTGGTTCCTGATATCTATATGCATAGATGGATGTTTAATTTAAATTCCGAAAAAGTTGTAGCAATAATGGTAGATATTGCTAGAACTAACTAGAAAAGTGGAAGTTATTTGAGAACTGTAGAGACTGTATAGACCGAAAAAAAAACAATAATATGAACAACAAAAACACAATAATGGCTAAAATTTTCTTTTATTTTTCATTAGTTAACAAATTTTCTTAACGCCTTATTCTATAAAATACCTACACTATTTATAAAAATGAAGTTGAAAATTCTAGATACTTCCTATTTTGCCTTATATTCCAAAATATATTAAAATTATAACTTATACTTATATTAATTGAAATTCTGACTGTTATATAAGGTAGACAGGGTATTTTCTTGGGTTCTAAATCCAAACTGTTTTAAAATTGTGATTTTCTAATAGGTATTCAAAAACCGCCATAGAAATTGAAAATTGTTATCCCTATGAAAATTGCCAAAAAAAAACATAAAAATTAATTAAAATCCGCCATAATATATTTTATCATATGAAAACCAAATGTTTAACATAATTATTTTTTTTATATTTTTATTTATACACAATTGTTAACTAAACTTTAGACTATTTAATAATTAAAAGGAATCGATTCGTATTACTAGTTTTTTAGTACAAATATTGGAAATAGTTGTTGAATAAGTTCCATTAGTTAGGTATAGGCAATAAATAAGTAGCTATTTGTTTTGCCATTTATTTTTATTTTATAATTTTAAATATGAAAAAGGCTTAATCGATTTATAAAATCCAATCAATAAATATAGACAAATTTAAATAAAAGAGTAAAATGGCTAACTATAAATAAACTAATAAAATTTTCATTCACAATTTTTGTATTCCTAGTTACCAAGACACTATTTATGAAAGAGCAAACGTAGATATTTATATATTTTAATACAATTTTTAAATATTTGTAGATAATGATATGAAACTACAATTTAAAATAAAGGTAAATTTTAATTTTTGTTCGAATATTTCAAAAAGATTATAAATAAATCATTCGAATCGATTTAACAATTAATTACAATTAAAATATTAGTCAATATCAAGTCTTGAATGTACATAATTACAAAAAAACTATAATTACCGATTTATCTTAACGAAATTTATTTTTTTATTAGTACAAATGTTACAGTTCAGCCAAAACTTTTAACCTTGCTTGAATATGATTCTCCAAGCTTTTTTAAAGACTTTCATCACTAATAATAATTCTTTATTACTATCTTTAAATAATATTAATGACAATAATAAAAGCGCCCTAGGTATTTTAAAAATGTATATATAGTATGTATAATTTGTTAATCAGATATGAACAAAAAAACAAGTTAAAAAAATTCAAAAAGTTGCTAATATAATCTAATTTTCCATAGCAGTCATTAGATTCTCAATAACAAATGTTGGGATAGTCCTCCTATTTAAAATTATATGATATTTGGTTCATAATATATACCTATATCCCGATATAATTAGTTATTATTTATTATTATTTAATTGTATTGGTATGTAAATCAGAATTTGTTAAAGTAATTATAAAAAAGCATATTCAATCGTTGTATGATTTATCCTTTAAGTAGTTTGTTTCTAGTTATTGTATTTTAAATTTAATCAATCATTAGTATGAATATTGTAGGCATGAACGTATTGCTTAATATTTTTTAAAGCATAATAAATTACACATGCTTCTATACAAGCAATATATTAAAATTATTCGTAGGTATAAAATTAAGAAGAATTATAATTGTAGGTACATTTATCATATTATATTCATATTCATATAAATAAAATATTTTTCAATTTATTCCGTTTCTACTTCTCATGGTTTGTTTTTTTAATTTTTGTCAATTTTATAGATATTTGACATATGAAATCAATTATTAACTTTTATTACAATTATCAAAACGTAGGTATTATTTTTAGGAAAAACAGCTATTCAAATTGCATTAGGTATGATATGCCATTAGTTCTATTCATTGGAAAATTTAGCATTTCTTTATTCATGCATTTGCACTGTTTATTAGATTTGTGCAATTGTTGTTGGCTGCAAAAATTATTACCAGAACGGGTATTGTACCATAACTCTTTATATTTTATAGTAAATGTTATAAAAAACATATACCTACGGTCAATTTGTTTACATATTAATTATATTGCGTTAAAAATATTAATTAAGTACGTTGAACACATCGTACAAAGCAGTTATCAATTATCATACGGTTATCCATTATTTTGATTAACGATTTTATAATAATATTACCTACCATTACCTTTTACGAAGTGATTTATCTTATTTTAATAATCTGACGTCAGTTTTCGTACGCCGAACGGTAACATAACCGACCGTTTAGATCGAAATAGAAAAATCAAAAATGCTACTTACTTTGTCCTAGATGAACTCTTTTCATCCAAGGATAAATTTGAGGAGGATTGCTTGATGAACTTCCACTCTTCGAGTTGTTGTTATTTGAGCCAGATTTTTCATTGCTCGATGTGGAACTTGTGCTTGATGCAGGTGACGATAAATTTTGTGAAGCTGTTGAAGAACCAGTAGGTGGTTTACCTGGAGGTGATGTGCTCACAGACAAGGGAGATGTCAGCCCTGAACTTTTTGAAGTTATAGTTGCATTACTGGTGTTGGCGTTTGGATTACTAGCCAGAGGTGGAGTACTCCTTGTAGGAGGGCCGTTTGTGCTTAAATCCTGAGGCGAAGCAACACCAGTTGAAGAAGTGGAATCAGCGTACTTACAGCTAGCTGACGTGTTGAGCATTCCAGGGCTTTGACCTCCAGGACTTACATGATGCATGTGCGAAGCGGCAGCTCCTGGTATTCTTTGGGGTTGAAGTTGTGTGTAATCTCCCATCGGTTGGAGCGGATGCCCAGGTGCTGGAGTAGCGTAAGGATGAGGAGCATATTGAGGTCCAACCTGAGAAGGAGAATAGCAAGCTGGTGGATAACCAGACGTACTAGCTGCATTTGGATTGTAGTAGTCGCTACCAGGTGATGCAGCTTGATGAGATTGTTCACCTCCAGGTCTGCCCTGTTGACCGTAGCACTGGGCTAAAGAGTTCACAAATTGATAAGAACTCATTATCGAAACAGTTGTCAAGTCAGTTATATAACGAAAACAATCTTGTTACATATCGTTTAACTTCACAAGTCCACTCGAACAGTCAAATCGCAGTCATAAATTACCTTCAGACACTAATAACCCAATAAACACAACACTGAACGATAGCACGTGGCTGGTGGGCTATAAAACTGTCCAGAAAACTTTACGACCCCAGCTCAGGTACCAATCGAGAAAAACATCGCGAATAGTGTTCGTTTTACTCTTTCCAGTTTTCAAATCGAGATTGATAGCAATATAAGTCCGGTGTGTGTGTACCGTATCACGTGAAGACTTATGTTATAATGACAATGATCATCCGCGTCGAGACGATTCCTAAGCGGCGCCACGACTGGGCAATACCACACGTTGATTGGGTTTAGTATACGAGGATGCGATACTGACAAACATTTGTAGTTGCGGGGCGTAGGAGACCCGTCGGATCGAGACGGTAGAGGCACTGTTGCTTACACGCGAGAGAGACGGTGCTATTAGAGGGGATATGTTAGTGTAAGCGTGCACGGTGAAGACTCTACGGCGTGTTAGATGTTTGCCGGCGCAGGCCCGGAGGTGGAGTTTCGGAGGGGAAGGAGGCGGGACTCGAAATTTCAAATTGATAATATGTGAATTGTTTAAGATTTGACGCTCAGCTGAGCGGTATGTGTCTACTGTATTCCGGTAGCCGGACTAATGAATCATCTACAATACCATCTAACATTAGTGTTAGGAAGGTGTGTGATTTACTTCTCGGTTCATTTTAATACATTCTGTAATAGTTCTGCCGGCACTTTGCTCTCGACATATGAAGTTGTTGTTGGGGGTTGATGTGACGTTAATTGTTGCAGGTTAATTTCAGTGACAACTAAACCAGATTCCTCTATTTTTGGTAAATTTTATGGAAACGTTATTATTATTATAAAGTTGGTATTTTGAATTGTATTTTCGTTTAAAATTTTAAGGAAACATTATTATTATAATAGATGGGACTTTGAATTGTATTTTCGTCTGTAATTTGAAAGCATCGGCAATCAGAAAAACAGCAGCTTAATAAAAGATCTGTGCCGCACTGTGGGCCACAATTTCCTTATAAGAAAAAATGTCCAAAACGCGAAATATATTAAATTTTAATATGGTACCAAATTACAATCAGTTTGTGCGATTTCGAAAGCTTTACCTCCGAAGGCAAAATTGTAAAACTTATTGAAGATCTTGTATTTTTATTAGAAGAATATGATCGCGATTTTTAGTTTTTTTGAGTTCTTTGGGAATAACACCACATAAGCTTGAAAGTCTTTATGTTTAAAAAGTAGTCGCGAATCCTTTTAATTTTTTAATTTCTTGTTCATTTTGTGTAATACCATTGAAAATAGGGTGTGATTTAGACCTTGAAACGTTTGAACTTTTGAAATATACAGTTATACCCAAAGAACTCAGAAAAAACAAAAACCAGAGATGCCATGTCAAAAATCGAAAAAAAAGTCATAATTTTGGATTAGTGAAATTTTTCCAGAATGTCTAAAGAACTTATGTTCCAACACAAATGAACATTTTAAATAAAGAAAAAATGGTTTCTATGATTTTTTCAAAAATGTAAGCAAAACCTTTATTGTGCCTCTTAACATTTTATACTCCTAAACACTTATGCGCCAGGGACCTAAGGAACGGATCTAATACATTCACCCTCCAGCCCTAGAATTTTTAAAATAATGGGAATTATAAATGGAAAAAATCTTTTTAAAAACCCGAGTAAATAAAAAAATTTGAAAGTTAATTTTACTGACGGCGAAACAAAATATAATAAAAAGAACTGCGCCGCACTGTCGGCTAGGATTTCGTTAAAACATTGAAAAATGTCCAAACTAACAAATATATTAAATTATTTTAACCTTAATAATTTTAAAAATAAGTTAAATTCACTTGTAGAAAAAATGTCATAATTTTGGAGTAGTGAATTTTTTCTAAAATTAGAATTTATGTTTCAAAACAAATAAACATAAAGAAAAAACGGGCAAAAACGTAAGTAAAACCTTTATTGTTCCTATTAACATTTTATAGTTCCAAAACAGTGGTGCACCTAAGGAGGGAGTTAAATCCCTCCACCATCGGCCCTCGAATTTATAAAATAATTACTAATACAAAAAATTAAAGGAAAACTCCAGTAAATACAAACAACAAAAAACACTGTTTTGTTATTAATTTGTTCTCGCTGCCAAACGATTTTGGCAAAGCAATTATTTTAAAAAAATACCAATTAGTTTTCGATTATCGAACCCCTTCCCCTCCAGGGTATGCCACTGCCTTAAAACAGTTAGAAAGAATATCGAAACTTAAAAAAGTGATTGATGTAAGTAGATTTAATAAAGCTGAGTTTTCCCAAACATTTATTTAAAAGGCTATAACTTCAAAACAATAGCGGAATAACAAGTATAGAGAAAAAATATATGTGGAAATGTTAAATGGACAAAGAACTTGTTCAAATTTTTTTATAATCTAAGGACAATTATATTTTAAATATTGTCAACTTTAGTGAGGGGCAAGTTTATCAAGGAGGCTTTTTCATATAATCCATCTTTATTTTATATAAAGTTAAAGTTACTTGGGTTTGCTATAGGTATTTTCAGAATGAAGGTTTTATGACACTTTTATGATATTTCTCGCGCCCACTACTTATGTAAGTATACGATAATTCATGTTTTGCATGAATTAATAATAGAAAAATGTAAAATGTCGTTAGGTTGCAAACGCTATAAGCAGTTTTCTCCTAAATAAGCAGGATTCGGCAAAAGTTATTGGTTTTATAGTAAAGCCTAAGAACTGAGAACTGCATAACTTAGCAGCATTAAAAAACACATGTAGCTCAATGAAGCCTTTTAGATATTACTCATGTTATATCAAGGTGACATTTAAATTTTTGCATGTATACGCATTCCCTAAATTATTAGTTATTTCCTGTAACGTCCCAAAAAAAAAATTAAAAATTTATATGATTTAACTAAAACTTTAAACTTACTGCATCTGATACATGCCTAGCAAATATCAAAGACTCAATCCACTTTGAACCATGTGGTCTTAAACTTGACCAATTGGTTTAAACAAAAAACGTGTGTCAACATGATAGCTGACAGAAATATTTCACCAGGATAGGAAAATATTAAGCTTTTCAATGTTTCAAATATTTATTGATTTAAACACTCAACACATGTTTCGCCTTATCAAGAGTACATGTTATACTGTAGTGAAATATTTCGTTAGTTTTTGAAAACTTCATGGTCTACTTAACTGTTATTAAGATAAGAAACTAACTTTTTCAATATTTAGGGGATTTCTGGCCCACAGTGCGCCGGTGAGCAACAATATATTGACTTTTATTAAACAAAAAAGTAACTACTTTTATGTTTTTTTTGGGGAATAACACCACAATAGAAATAAAACGACGTATATTGCAGGAATACCAAACGTTTCAAAGTCTATTCTGACTTCGTTGTCAATGGCTTTATATTTATTGATGTGATTGCAAAATGAAAATTTGATTTATGACATTTAAAATTGACATTAGATAATAATTTGTTGTTTTTAGATATACAGGTAGCACAAAAAATTCTAAAGATCAAGAATTATAGTTAACCAGCTTTCAAATTAGAAGAATTTGAAAGAGTTGTCTTTAGAATTTATAAGTGGCGTTCCTAGGTACGACTTTGTTTTAAGATAGCGCATTCGCCAAAAATGCGATCAAAGAATTCTATTGTTTCAGTGATCCCATTAACGTCATAAGGGAAAACTTAGGAAAAACCTTATGAACTATCCCGATATTGGGTTGTTCAAAAGGAGGTTACCATTAATAATTTCTTCCTTAATTGTCGGTAACCAGATACGATTACATTCTACAGAAGTAGAATTTTTCGTTTTGTGTTATGTTGTTCTTTGTGAAGTATAGTTGAATTGTCAAATTGTATTTTATGGCCTAGGTCCCAAGCATGTTCACAAATTTTTGATTTTTCAAATTATCGTTTCGTTATGTAATTCTTGTGTTCATTTATTCGTATGTATTCGCAAGGAATCTTATATATGCAGTTTTTTGAGTTTTGGGTTTTGTTTTCGATATTAAAGATTTAAGTGTATTTCTTGTTTGGAATGTTGTTTAAACATTAAATCTGTTGCCCACTCTTTTCAATCATTCTGACAGACCCTGTATATATGGCATAGTTGTAACAGTAATGTTGTTGTCTTGAGTAGTAGTAGTGTTAAGAGAAGTTCTGGGTTGATTCGGAAGGTTTGTTTTCTGTTCAAGTCTGTTTAATTCTTTGTTGATAAATTTTGGGGGGTAATTGTTTCCAGTGAGAACATTCTTTATAATTATTTTTTCTTTGTTGAATTTATTATCATCAGAACAGTTGGTCTTTGCTCTATCATATAATGACTTAATGATATCTTTACTGTATTCGGATGAATTGAAAATTGAAATTTAGGTATCTGTTTGTATGAGTTGGTTTTCTATAAACTTCTGTTAAGAATAAAGATTCTGTTTTTGTTATTAATATGTCTAAAAAAGATAGTTTATTATTTTCTTCAATTTCTAGGGTAAATTTGATAGTTGGCTCTTTATTATTGATATCATTTAATAATTTATCTAGTTCTTCAAGATTGTGTTCCCAAATTACGAAAATGTCGTCAACGTAACGCCACCAAATTAAAGGTTTATTTTCTTTTGATAAAATTACTTGTTGTTCAAAGTTTTCCATAAATATGTTACTTAATGCTGGTGAGAGACAAGAACCCATGGCCATGCCAAAATCCTATTGGTAAAAGTCATCGTTTAATTGAAAGTATGTAGTTTTGGTACAATATGTTAGTATTCTCTTCGAGGTGTCATTCCTTTGTACGCAAGACAATATATATTATAAATAAATATAACATATATTGTTTCTGGTCGGGAACCTTCATCAGTTGCGCTTCCCACAATTGAATGTCCTCTCGAACACTTCTTTAAGCATTTGATGCATTTCGTTAAATTTGAAGACGCGAGATGTAAGACCGACATCTAGGATTTTCGAGAGAATCAGTACACAGAGGTTCCGAATCTGGAGCCGTTCCGTGTAATTGCTGTTCTCCCTTAACTCCTAGGACAGAATGTCACGATAAAATTTTCAGGCTACTTCACCTGTCAGAGATATTGAATATTCTCTTCGAGGTGTCATTCCTTTGTACGCAAGACAATATATATTATAAATAAATATAACATATATTGTTTCTGGTCGGGAACCTTCATCAGTTGCGCTTCCCACAATTGAATGTCCTCTCGAACACTTCTTTAAGCATTTGATGCATTTCGTTAAATTTGAAGACGCGAGATGTAAGACCGACATCTAGGATTTTCGAGAGAATCAGTACACAGAGGTTCCGAATCTGGAGCCGTTCCGTGTAATTGCTGTTCTCCCTTAACTCCTAGGACAGAATGTCACGATAAAATTTTCAGGCTACTTCACCTGTCAGAGATATTGAATATTCTCTTCGAGGTGTCATTCCTTTGTACGCAAGACAATATATATTATAAATAAATATAACATATATTGTTTCTGGTCGGGAACCTTCATCAGTTGCGCTTCCCACAATTGAATGTCCTCTCGAACACTTCTTTAAGCATTTGATGCATTTCGTTAAATTTGAAGACGCGAGATGTAAGACCGACATCTAGGATTTTCGAGAGAATCAGTACACAGAGGTTCCGAATCTGGAGCCGTTCCGTGTAATTGCTGTTCTCCCTTAACTCCTAGGACAGAATGTCACGATAAAATTTTCAGGCTACTTCACCTGTCAGAGATATTGAATATTCTCTTCGAGGTGTCATTCCTTTGTACGCAAGACAATATATATTATAAATAAATATAACATATATTGTTTCTGGTCGGGAACCTTCATCAGTTGCGCTTCCCACAATTGAATGTCCTCTCGAACACTTCTTTAAGCATTTGATGCATTTCGTTAAATTTGAAGACGCGAGATGTAAGACCGACATCTAGGATTTTCGAGAGAATCAGTACACAGAGGTTCCGAATCTGGAGCCGTTCCGTGTAATTGCTGTTCTCCCTTAACTCCTAGGACAGAATGTCACGATAAAATTTTCAGGCTACTTCACCTGTCAGAGATATTGAATATTCTCTTCGAGGTGTCATTCCTTTGTACGCAAGACAATATATATTATAAATAAATATAACATATATTGTTTCTGGTCGGGAACCTTCATCAGTTGCGCTTCCCACAATTGAATGTCCTCTCGAACACTTCTTTAAGCATTTGATGCATTTCGTTAAATTTGAAGACGCGAGATGTAAGACCGACATCTAGGATTTTCGAGAGAATCAGTACACAGAGGTTCCGAATCTGGAGCCGTTCCGTGTAATTGCTGTTCTCCCTTAACTCCTAGGACAGAATGTCACGATAAAATTTTCAGGCTACTTCACCTGTCAGAGATATTGAATATTCTCTTCGAGGTGTCATTCCTTTGTACGCAAGACAATATATATTATAAATAAATATAACATATATTGTTTCTGGTCGGGAACCTTCATCAGTTGCGCTTCCCACAATTGAATGTCCTCTCGAACACTTCTTTAAGCATTTGATGCATTTCGTTAAATTTGAAGACGCGAGATGTAAGACCGACATCTAGGATTTTCGAGAGAATCAGTACACAGAGGTTCCGAATCTGGAGCCGTTCCGTGTAATTGCTGTTCTCCCTTAACTCCTAGGACAGAATGTCACGATAAAATTTTCAGGCTACTTCACCTGTCAGAGATATTGAATATTCTCTTCGAGGTGTCATTCCTTTGTACGCAAGACAATATATATTATAAATAAATATAACATATATTGTTTCTGGTCGGGAACCTTCATCAGTTGCGCTTCCCACAATTGAATGTCCTCTCGAACACTTCTTTAAGCATTTGATGCATTTCGTTAAATTTGAAGACGCGAGATGTAAGACCGACATCTAGGATTTTCGAGAGAATCAGTACACCTCGAAGAGAATATTCAATATCTCTGACAGGTGAAGTAGCCTGAAAATTTTATCGTGACATTCTGTCCTAGGAGTTAAGGGAGAACAGCAATTACACGGAACGGCTCCAGATTCGGAACCTCTGTGTACTGATTCTCTCGAAAATCCTAGATGTCGGTCTTACATCTCGCGTCTTCAAATTTAACGAAATGCATCAAATGCTTAAAGAAGTGTTCGAGAGGACATTCAATTGTGGGAAGCGCAACTGATGAAGGTTCCCGACCAGAAACAATATATGTTATATTTATTTATAATATATATTGTCTTGCGTACAAAGGAATGACACCTCGAAGAGAATATTCAATATCTCTGACAGGTGAAGTAGCCTGAAAATTTTATCGTGACATTCTGTCCTAGGAGTTAAGGGAGAACAGCAATTACACGGAACGGCTCCAGATTCGGAACCTCTGTGTACTGATTCTCTCGAAAATCCTAGATGTCGGTCTTACATCTCGCGTCTTCAAATTTAACGAAATGCATCAAATGCTTAAAGAAGTGTTCGAGAGGACATTCAATTGTGGGAAGCGCAACTGATGAAGGTTCCCGACCAGAAACAATATATGTTATATTTATTTATAATATATATTGTCTTGCGTACAAAGGAATGACACCTCGAAGAGAATATTCAATATCTCTGACAGGTGAAGTAGCCTGAAAATTTTATCGTGACATTCTGTCCTAGGAGTTAAGGGAGAACAGCAATTACACGGAACGGCTCCAGATTCGGAACCTCTGTGTACTGATTCTCTCGAAAATCCTAGATGTCGGTCTTACATCTCGCGTCTTCAAATTTAACGAAATGCATCAAATGCTTAAAGAAGTGTTCGAGAGGACATTCAATTGTGGGAAGCGCAACTGATGAAGGTTCCCGACCAGAAACAATATATGTTATATTTATTTATAATATATATTGTCTTGCGTACAAAGGAATGACACCTCGAAGAGAATATTCAATATCTCTGACAGGTGAAGTAGCCTGAAAATTTTATCGTGACATTCTGTCCTAGGAGTTAAGGGAGAACAGCAATTACACGGAACGGCTCCAGATTCGGAACCTCTGTGTACTGATTCTCTCGAAAATCCTAGATGTCGGTCTTACATCTCGCGTCTTCAAATTTAACGAAATGCATCAAATGCTTAAAGAAGTGTTCGAGAGGACATTCAATTGTGGGAAGCGCAACTGATGAAGGTTCCCGACCAGAAACAATATATGTTATATTTATTTATAATATATATTGTCTTGCGTACAAAGGAATGACACCTCGAAGAGAATATTCAATATCTCTGACAGGTGAAGTAGCCTGAAAATTTTATCGTGACATTCTGTCCTAGGAGTTAAGGGAGAACAGCAATTACACGGAACGGCTCCAGATTCGGAACCTCTGTGTACTGATTCTCTCGAAAATCCTAGATGTCGGTCTTACATCTCGCGTCTTCAAATATGTTAGTAGTTCCATTGTATCAATTGATAACTGAGTTCGTTGATTTAATGAAAAGTCCCGTTCTAGTAGTTGTTTTACTATTGGAAGTGTTTTGGAAACAGGAACATTGTTATAAAGATTTACTATATCAAAACTTGCTATTGTAAAAGTAATTTCTTCTTCTTCTCTTGAAAATCCTAGATGTCGGTCTTACATCTCGCGTCTTCAAATTTAACGAAATGCATCAAATGCATAAAGAAGTGTTCGGGAGGACATTCAATTGTGGGAAGCGCAACCGATGAAGTTTCCCGACCAGAAACAATATATATTATATTTATATATAATATATATTGTCTTGCGTACAAAGGAATGACACCTCGAAGAGAGTATACGCTATGTAACTCACATTACCTAATGATTAAACCCCATAACAAACATGTTTATAAAATTTATTTGTCATCTGTTCTTTCACTAAAAATTTCACTCTTCTTTCACTAAAAATATTGTGTTGTATGTAATCAGAAAGTGTTCAAAACAGGATTAAAATAAGAAAACAGTTTTATAGAGCACATACATTTTATGGTTTAAAATATCCAAATGAAATATTTTTTTTAGTGTCATTATTGCCAATGGGCTTTGTTATTTCTAAGAAAAATTGTGTCATTAGTGTACGAAACAATGCCGTTTTGAAAATTTAATTTTTTCTAATATTTCCGCAGATATCCGACGTAAGCTGAAAAGACTTTTTCATTGCCACTTTTTTCAGCTATATGACGATCTCTTCAGATTTGCCTTCCGACGTTTTGTTTTTTGGCTACCATCATCAACTTTTTTATGAACGTCACATTAAATTTTTCGACAAAAAATTTGCTCAAATGTTAGACTAAAATGAATTTAAAGTAATATTAGAATATTATGACCATCTCAGAAATACGCCTATTAGTGATCTGTAACCGTAGCGTAAATGCCGTATAGCATTTATTGTGGTACGTCCTTATTTTAAAATGTTATATATTGTAGGCACTAATGTAGTCAAGATATTCTATATACAGGCTGTCCCATAACTAATGGACAATACGATAACTGCAGTTAAGAGGCTGTGAAAATATTCCGATTAACACATAGTGCATTTCATTCTGATTTCATTGTTATACTACTTGTTATAATAAGCCTTCTTAAAAGCGCAAATACGTCTAAAAAAATTTGATTAAGTGTCCATATTAACGACCTTCCAGTTACGCACATAAACGAGCACGTCTATTTAAACTGGTGACACCCGTATTAACATCTCTTCTCCTAATAGATCCCAATTGTTTAAAGATGTTTTCTTTAAGTTCTATCTTGTTGTATTCTCCGACCTCAAGTATCCTAGCCATCTATGTGGAAGGAAATCTTTGATCTAAACAGTCACAAACAGCTCTAAGATTATGTGGAGCTTATCGACATAATCTTCAAATTGAGTTCTCAAAAAATTAACATATGTTTCACCATTTGAACTCGCCTTGAAAAACATAATTGATAATTACAAAAATCTGGAGCATCATCTATATTTGAGAAAAAATTACAAAACTCCATTTTTCTTTCATGCTCGCCTGGAGATCTAATGTCCTGAACATAAAAAAAGTTGATGATGGTAGTTGAATAAAGCAACGATGGATGTCAAACCTGAAAACGTCATCGTATAGCTGAAATAAAGTGGCAATTGAAAGTATTTGGTGTTGCGTTTCCTCGTTTTATAATGGATATTTCTTTCAAGCTATGTCGAAAATTTAAAAACGGCATTCTGAGGGTCGAATTTCCATTACCCTGTATAGCATTTATAATTTACGATATGTAGCTCTTCAGTTTCAAAAATAATTGGAAGCCCTCGCATGGCAATCACACCAAACTATTACAGTTTCATAGAAAATGGATATTTGTACATTTCTGCTGGATTCTCATCATTATGAGAAGCTGTCTGTTGCGGTTGGCTAAAAGATGCAAATGGGCTACGATGACTTTTAAACAAACATGAGTATCATATTACTTGTCCTGTACCTATCGAATAAATACTTATCGCAACCTATTAGCTGGATTTTATACGATGTATGAGCCAAATGATAGGATCTTATCTTATGTTGATTTTTGCATAAATAATAATTTTTCAAACGACGAGAGCTGATCTTTTCTTAAGTTTATGGCAGACATTTTAACTGAATAAACAAGACGTACATGTACATATTCACAACATATTTTCATAAATTTCTTTGGTAGGTTTTTCATGTGATCCCTATCCTAAAACTCAGGTCGTTGCACACTGAATGACTCCGGATTTGGGGTCTCTGTGGGCTATTTCTCGCTGAAACTCCTAGATGGCGATACACATTTCGCCGTAAAATGTTAAAGGTATTATATACTGAAATGCCTAAATAATTTTGGGAAATATCTGTCAGTTGAGCAAATGTTATAGACTAAAACCAACATACTTCCTTGTATTTTATGGGTTGTGAAATCTCGAAATGTATCATAATTGCTTTGATGCTTTGATATAATAACTGATATGGTTATAACCTAGAAATCAGTGGATAACGCTAACACACACAACACGACTCCCGTTTTGGTCTGTGTGGGGTTCTTGTTTCTAAACTAGTGAAACCTCAAACAGAAAGCAATAAACTTAAGTTCTACATTTACACACATATTGGTGATTTTTATTAAACTAAAACAAAGTAGATAATCAACCTAAGGTGTTAGCTTCATTTTGTAACACTGACATCGCTGCTTTAGAAAAAATGCAGAAAGTTATATAAGAAGAGATTTGTTGTTGTTGCGTACGATAAGGTGGATTTCAGTGTCTCGATGAAACAACTGTGGGTTCTTGGTTTCTCAAGTGTCATAACTTTATACTTACCTGCACGAACCCAATAAATTATGTTATTGCACTTCAAAATGACTTGAACTTGGCGCTCAACTGGTTTAGTTTGTTAATACCCAAAAGTGTTGTGTTGTTTTCCCCTCCTGCAAAGTTAATGTAGCTACTAAAGGCTATTACATTGAAAATTGTAAGGTTAACAGGTGAAAGGAGATTAAAGATCTGGGGGTGGTCTTTCATGATAACTTCAAATTCAATACACATTTCAGCTACCTGATAAAGAAACAAGTTCTTGGATTTGTCATACGTAATAGCCAAGATTTGACTGCAAAAACAACAGTAAGACTTTATACCTCTATGCTAAGGCCTCATCTTGAGTATGCCTCCAACATTTGGTCAGCAACTTGTTAGAACCACAGCAATAAAATTGAAAAAGTTCAAAAACGCTACCTCTATATCAAAAGGAATGGCATATATCCCTGGATGGTATCTTATAGATCAGTGTTGGCAACCTTTGATCAGTATTCTTTGAGTACTAGGAGAAAGACCCATGCTATTATCTCTATATATAATATTCAAAATAGCAGCAAATATTCAGATTCTGGCTTGATCAATAGAGTTAAGTTAAGGGTCCCCAAAATTAGCTTAAGACTACTCTCATCTAATCTCTTCTACATTAAAACGGAAGCTCTTCGCCCTTCACTTATATACTCAGAGACTGTAATGATATGCTGTCTAGTCATATAATTCCTGACCTATTTAACATCATATTTTGTGAACTTATGCGCATATTTTTGTTGAATCAGGATGATATTGGCATATTTGTGACATTGTAAAATATTTTTTTGTTGTTTTTATTATTTATACATTGTTTTTTTTTGATGATCAGTATGGGGATCTCGGAAACTAGCGAAGATAAAGCAATGGTTAAATTGGGAAAGATTTGCAGTTTTACTGGCCCAATTTAATGACACTTTCGCATTTTTGTAAAAAGTCATGGTTTACTAGATATTTTGAAAAACCTAATTCTGTCGATTTAGTCATATCCCTCTAGCTCTTTTGTTTTTGATTTTATAAAAAAGTGTAAATATCAAAATTCAAGGGAATTGTATCCCGAATATGATTGTCATGTTTTCGTTTGTGTGACAGCTCTCCTTTTCGAGATATGACACAAATTTATCTTTTTTCGAATGGAAACCATAGTTGGCTATGACCTCAAAAAATCGCACATTTTTTGAGCGTTTCAACGATATATACTCGATTTAGTTATTCATAAAAATAACGGAGTTATGGATGCTTTTCTCTCTTATTTTCACTTTTAACGTAGATAGCCATGAAATAGATTCATTTATTAATAACTATTCCAAAACCCTTGAACGATTTTTTTATTAGGTATATCAGATAAAACGAAAAACAAAATAAGTAGGTACTTACTAAAAACATAAGTAATTAAAGTACACAATAATGGTTACAATTTATGTTCGAAAAGTCCACCATTGTTATTTAGACAAAAATTGCTTCTTTTTAAGATTGACATTACCGCTTTCCTCACAGACCGTCTATCAATTTCTTCAATCGCTTGTAAGAGCGCCTCTCTTAGGTCACCAACTGTCTCATACTATAAATACCATAAATAGTAGTATATAACTGCCAAATCGGGAGACCGGGGTGGCCATTCGCGTGGGCCATTTCTTTCTATCCAAGAGTTTGGATAGATATTATCTAAGTGGTCTTACTAATAACGAGTTATGAGCAGGTGCTCCATCATGTTGTAACCACTCAATTTCTAAACGAGTTTTCAAATTCAAATTATGCAACATGTCTTGACAAGTGTATTGCAAGAAATGCAAGTAGACCTCCCCAGTAAGTGATTCGTCATAGATAAAAGCCCTAGAATACTAAATCATATGATACCACACCAAACATTAAAACCAAATTTTATCTGGGGTCGTCTTTGTTCTACATGGAAAGGGTTTTTTTAGGCCAGATATGCTCATGTCTATTAAACATACCGCAGTTAGTAAATCTAGTTTCATCTGACCATAACACCTTTAATGGAAACTGTGGATTGTCAAGGAACATACATGTCTCTAAACCATGTACAAAACAAAATACGTCGATGATCGTCACCAGCATGCAAAGTCTGAGAAACTGAAAGTTTGTAAGGGTGGAACTTGTGCGCTTTCAGTAATTTAACTACAGTTCGTTGAGATGTGCCAACTTCTGCCGCAATCTCACGAATTGATGTAGATGAATTTTGATTTACCATTGCCAAAACATTTATTTGTGCTGCTTCGTTAATTTGTTTTCGTTCCTTTGGTGGTTTAGTAAAAGATCTATATCTGCGTAAACTATCGTAAAGCCTCTTGGATGTACATAGAGCAGGTTGACGACGATTAAAATATCTACGAAATTATTCATCAGCTGCACGAACTGAATATTTACGGCATATGATATAATATTCGACCATATTCAGTTTTTCTTCGTTACAATATTCCATTTTATCACGAAAACTTGTCAATATCGACTGTCTGTTCAGCACTACTAATGCAATTACTCTCAAAGGAGGAAACGTCAAAGTGAAAACAATCTTTTTCATGGCTACCTACGTTAAAAGTGAAAATAAGAGAGAAAAGCATCCATAACTCTGTTATTTTAATGAATAACTATATCGAGTATTATATCGTGGAAAAGCTCTACAAATGTCCGATTTTTTGAGGTTATAGCCAACTATGGTTTCCGTTCAAAAAAGATAACTTTGTGTCATATCTTGAAAACGAGGACATGACAATCATATTCGGGATACAATTCTCTTCAATTTTGATATTTACACTTTTTTATAAAACAAAAGACAAAGGAGCTAGAGGGATTTGACTAAATCGACAGATTTTCGTTTTTTCAAAATATCTAGTAAGTCATAACTTTTTCCAAAAAACGAAAGTGTCATTAAATTGGCCCGTAAAACTGCAAATCTTTCCCAATTTAACCATTGTTCTATCTCTGCTAGTTTCCGAGATCCCCATACTGATCATCAAAAAAACTCACCCTGTATATTACTATTTTTATACTATTATATTTCCTTTAATCAGTGATCTGTCAATTAAAATAACAGCGTATATACTTAACCATTATCATGCCAACATAGTGATTAACAGACAAAGTATTTCCCCAAAGACACCTAAACTGTAAAGCACTTTAGAAAGAACCTTGAAATTTGCAAAATATTACCTAGGCAAGGCTGAAAGACTAATAACCGGTGCACAAAATTGCGAGAACTCGTTAAACCCATTTGTAGTCTTTTAGTGCATTCACGCTTGCCATTATGGTGAATAATTACGCAAAAAGGAGCCGGTTGTGATAAATGCACTGTACCCCAGAACCTCCAAAATATTCAAAAATCTAATCGTACAGACCTTTCTTCATCGAAAAATGTTAGAATTGACAATAATGGATTTGTGCGAAAATGGTAGTTGCCAAGGCCAAATGCCTTCGTCTTTGATTAACAACTTTTGTCAGTAAACTAAAGTGTTTGGTATCAGTTTGTATTTCAAATTGAATACTTTATTGAGTCAGGCGGCATTTCTTTTACGTGATTATTTCACAATGAATAAGATTCAGTTTGAAATATTCTTAATTGATAGATAGAGACAGGACACTCTCAAATCAGTTTTTTGAATGGAAAATGGTTTTGAAATATTTATTTTGTGAATAAGTTGCTTTATATCATAATTTACTATATGTTTGCAAATATCCCGCTCTTATAAAATTCGCGCTACCTTGAAATTTTTTAATTTCGTTGATAGCCAAGAATGTCGACTTCAAAAATCATCAAGAAAAAATCAACTTGGGGCCAAATCGTGTGAAATGAATCTCCTCTGGAATTCTTTTTTTGGAAACAAAAATCAGAGAAAAAATTTTGCACCTTATTATAAAACTGTGTGGAACTCCGTCTTTCTGAAATGACATATTTTTCCGGATATTAAAGAGCCAATTTGAGACACATGAAACTGTTTTAGTTTTTTAGTATCTATTATAGGCAACAAATTCATAAGAAAACTTATGGAAAAATCAGGCAACAATTGTTAAGAAATATTTTTGACACATATTTTAAAACAACATTTTGTATTGACCCAATTCCCTAATAAAATTAGATCAGCTTCGCGAAAATTAATAGAGTAAACATTGTATATCATATCCTCAAAATTTCATTCAGATATGTCTAATCATTTTAAAGAAAAAATTGGAAGAGGCGGAATAAAATCCTACCCGCACTGTATTTTTATCAAATTTCAGTTAGTTCGGAAGTAGTTAAATATCTCTTTTTTTAGGTATTTTTAACAAACTTCCAAAAAGGAGGAGGTTATCAATTCGTGGCGTATTTTTTTTATGTATGTTACCTGATTTCTTCTCCTGTGGTGAACCGTTTTGGATGAATTTGGTCTTGTTTATTAGAGTATATATCCGGATTGGTGAAACTTCAAATCTTGGAAAAGAATTCTATTGGTAAAACTATGAAATTTGTGAAAGAACATATGCGTGGAAATCGACCAATATTCCTAAGATATTGGTCGATTTTTCGTGTATAGTTTGTTAACATGTAATCTATTAAGGAAGATCCTCTGCGGTGTGCAACTTGCAGTTTTGCAGAAAATTCCAAAGTTCTTATCAAAAATTTCATCGAAATGACATAAGGGACATTTCCTCATAAATATTTTAATTCCAACGTAATAGTGCGGGAATTTTAGGCACTGGAAATTTTATTTGCGAATTTGAAAATTTTCTTTGTACATCTCAAGCATATAGGTAGTAAAGCATAGTATTTTCGGTTTCTTAAATCAATGAGTACCAAGCTCGTTTTGTTTGTATATCAGGCAAATACCTATTTGAATGCAATTTTTTCCATTTTGCGAAGACTGTGCTTTTGGTTGTTACATTCTCCCGGCTTAATAGAAAATTCAGTGACAACATATGTCAAATTCTAATATGCTATTTGGTACGTTTATACACAGGGTGTTTAGTTATAGCAAACAAAATTACAAAGTAAAGTGATAGAAGGAATTGCATTTATATGAAGATTGGAATATACGGCGGACTAGAATGATAGTGGTCCGTAGGCAGCCGTATATACAGAATTGTTGGAATATATGGTGGACTGGACGTTTGATGGTATAAATATGTTGAAAAAAATGTGGAATTAAAATTATAGAGTGATTAAAAAACTGTTATATGATGTGGACGTAAACAAATCATATACAGGATGGTTGAAATATATGCTGGAGTTAAATTATACCTATACAGTGTGATTAATAAAATGTTGATTTTATAGCCCATAAGAAGTTGCATAAAGTGTGCAGAGGAAATGTTACACCGGGCGATATTATAAAATGTTAAAAATGAAATTATTTATGGGGTAGCACTCAAGGAGTTATATACTATGGTTGAAATATAAGACGAATATGACTCCGTAAATATGGGATGGATTCTACTTCGTCCTATAGTTTACAGAAGGCAGCTAACTATTTATGCTTGTCTGTGGGCAGTGGTATGTACAGGATGGTTGGTACATAGGGCGGACTGGAATTATCAATAGTTATACAGAGTTGTCAAAAAAGTTGAAAAAAGGTTACATGGCGTGGTCCATATGGCATACATATATTTTGGGCTTCTTAAGTCAACGCGTACTAGTACATTTTGTTGGTAAACATTTACCTGTTAATTTAAATGAAAATGTATTAATGTGTAATGTTGAGGCTTTCGATGTCACCTGGTTTTATCTATTAAGGTTATACATACAAAATAAATAATAAAGAATGAAAACTACCTGAGTTCAGAAAGACTAAATGTTGAAAATAAAACATTAAAAAATATATTACCGATTTCCACTTATAACTAAAAAGCTGAAAATAATTATAACAAAATACAATTCTAGCAAATAAATAACATATTTAATGATGTTAGGTACCTACCCAGGAAGTAAAAAATGTAAACATTAAAAGGTGCTCATTCTGTACAAATTAATTACCTACCAATCTAGTATAATTTTGAAGTCGGTGCCAAGCAACAATCAAGTTTTATGAAGTGGTAGATAAGTACGCAATGAAGGATTTTAGGTTTGCTTGGTACCGACTTCAAAAATATACTAGATTGGTAGGTAATTAATTTGTACAGAATGATCACCTTTTAATGTTACATTTTTTACTTCCTGGGTAGGTACCTAACATCATTGAATGTCTTATTTATTTGCTAGAGTTGTATTTTGTTATAATTATTTTTTAATTATAAGTGGAAATCGGTTATATATTTTTTAAAAACGTTTTATTTTAAATAAAAGTCCCTCCTCATGGATACTTAAAATTATCTATAATGTAAACGATTTAATTTATAATTTTGAAATCATATTAATGATGAACTCTCTCAACTAATGATTACATTTTCAGGGTTTCCTACGGCCTATGAACAGAATCTCATCCACAATCACTCTGCCCGGCTATTATAACATAATTTATCCAAAACTCTGATGCCATTCCACATTCAAATATTGTCGTTCTCTGCACTACTGTAGTCGTTAATGCTCAGCGGTGAGACGTAGTACAGTATTGAAGAACTTAATGTACTAAAGAAAACTAATAACCAATTATGATTCTAATCGTGTTTTATTTTACAATTCAAAGTTAAAACAATTGTCAATGGAATATGTTAAATAACTGCTCAGTAGATCCATATTTCTTTGAAGTCCTTGTATTGGGTCTTATCATAAAGATGAGAAGCTTGGCTTTAGCAAGTAGTTGTACAAGAAACTAGTCAATTTTCTAGATTCTACCTAATGGTGATGACAGCAGATTCGTTGCAGTAGTTCTTGGAAACCTTTAAGTTGCTTCGTAATCCGCCTTGTCAGGTTATTCTGTAAATAAAATGAGACTCAATTGAAAAGTTTATTTTGTTCTCAAGTTGATGTTAATTAACTATACCAACAACATGACAATATGTTGACGCGAGATTTACATAATATTCGACATCTAGGACTTTCTGAGAAACTAGCAGGCTGAGGTTCCAATTCTGGAGCCCTTCGATGTCATTGTTGGTATCCGGTAATTTGTAGGCTAGAAATGTCTCGTTAAACGTATCAACTTAACATCATCTGTGAGAGATATTTAATACTCTCTTCGAGGTGTCATTTATATGGTCAGATAACCGATAGAATGGTCTCAGTCCAAATAATTAGCAATGTAAGATACCCCCAAGATCACCTTGCTAGTCATTTTTAACTGACTTTTAAAAAAGAGAAGCTACTCTGTTCGGTTGTATTTTTTTAGAGTTTGTTACTTCTTACGTCGTCAACCATAAACCTATTGCGATAATTTTTTCTTCATTTCAGTGAATAAACTTACAGAATGCTACTAAAATGTATATATTTTTTCAATGACATGCAGAAAATTTGAAAAATCTGATTAATTTATCATCAAATAAATTAACTAGCGAACCCGACAGACGTTGTTCTGTCCAAATGTGGCTAGGGGCTATTACCGGGTTGAGCAAATGTTTTTTTGTTATTAGAATTCGAAAAAAATCGTCATAAATAAAAGTAATTTTATAATTTTGGAAAACCTTGAAGTAATTGGTGACGGAAAATATCCTTTAGTTGGATGGGGAATAGACACCACTGGAAGTAGTCTGATCGACGAAATTATACTTATTGCATCTTATAAAGGGTGTTTCAATTTGAGGTTAATTTTTAAATTTTTAATAAAGTACACAAATTATTTGAGAATGATCAGATCTTTTATTTCAAATGAGAGTACAGTTGTTTCGGTTTAGTAATGAAAAACAATATCTTGTAAAGTTCGATAACTTTCTGGCATAACTGCAGTTCAATTACTTGAAAATAATCAATAATGTTCTACTTTAGGTCATCAATTGTTTGTGAATCTTTGGCGTAGACCTTTTCTTTCAAATAGCTCCATAGGAAAAAATCTAGAGATGATCTGTTTCAACAGATTGATTGTTTCTGCTGCTGAATGACATTTTGCACCCTCCTATTGGACCCACATATTCTGCACTTCAATATGCTCCAATTCATCCAACAAAAAGTTAGTAATCATCGTTAGATATCGATCACCATTCACAGTAACAGCATTTCCATTGCCATCTTCAAAAAAGTATGGACCAATCACTCCACCAGCCTAAAAACCACACCAAACAGTTACTTCGTGAATGTATAAGTCTTTCCATTATTTCTCGTGGATTTGCTTCTCCCCAGATTCGAAAATTTTACTTGTTAACAAATCCACCCAATTCGAGTTGTCTGTTGGCGTTATCTGAATCTGGTAAGCCTTTAAATGAAGATCTTTGGGCAGAATTCCGAATAAAGTGGAATGTTAAATGACGAATTGATTTGTTTGGTTGTTCAACAACTCTAGCAGTAACAGCTGCAAAATTTTCTTCTGAACGTCCACTACAACGATATGTTTCGCGTTTTTCATCTTTTACTGAACCAGTTTTCACAAATTCAATTTTTTCCAATGGTAACATTTGACGGACAATTTTCTATTCCATATTCTGTACGAAATTTTCTTCCAACTTCTGCACAACTATCACCAAATATGCTGAGACCAATCCAGTATATAGCCGCAGAAATGGAGTCAAATTTATAAATACACTCCGACGGCTAAGAGATGTTCACTCAAGAATATACTTGAAAACCAAAAGTTAAATATCTGCATTGCAAGATTTTGTGCACTGGTTAAAAAAAATAAGAGAGATGAGTCCTGCTGGTCAATATGAATGGTGTAAATTATCTCCGAGTATGTTTCTGGAAAGGTTTTCCAAAATTGTAATCGCTTGAGAATGGGTTTAACATTAAAGAAATAAAATAAAATAAAATAAAAAGCCTTTTATTTCCTGCGAAGTTTTAGGTAGGTTACAGAGTTTGAAAAAAAATATATATACTTAATATTTAGTGTTAGATACATTTGAAAATAAAAAATAAAAATAAAGTTTGTTAGTAAATCTTAGTAAGTTAATCTAGTCTTATGTATATTATAAATCTATGTATTTAATTTGCAAGAACCCTCCTCAGGTAGAGTTGAAGGCCTCCTCTAAAGAAGTCCATATTTCTCTATCATAGGCAGTTTCTGGCCAGCAGGGGCCAACTATTTTTATAATTTCGTGAGGTTTGGATGATTTGACATTATATAGTCTATTTCGGTCTTATGTTTACCGTTAGGTGATCGCCAGGTCCACCTTTGCTTATTGTTTTTATGGAAGAAAGTATTCAAGATTGCAAGTTTATGTTCAAGAGCGAAGTCGATAAGCCGCTGACCTCTTTGGTTTCTTTCACTATAGTCATTTGGTTTCATTATTAAATATTCATCTTTTCTTGGTTGTACTATTTTGGCATTTAAATCACCCATTATTATGTAATTTTTGTGGGCTTGGTCGATCGCCTTATTTACATTAGAATAGAAAGTATCAATGTCTTCCTCGCAAGCCGCTTCCGTCGGTGCGTATATTTGTATGAGTGACATGTCCAGTCCTTGGGTGTTTATGTTTAATATAGCTACTCTATCTCTAATGTTCGTAAAGCTTTCAATCCATTTCTTGCGGGTTTTGTTTATAATAAAACCGACTCCGTATTTACAGGGTGTGTGACCTGTGTGGCATAGAATAAACTCAGCATGTTCTTCTATCAAGGTTCCACTACGCCTTACTTCGCATAGGCCTATTACGTCATACTTCATTCCTTTTATTGCTTCGTTCAGTTCGATTAAACGTTCGTGGGTGGACAAAGTTCTAACATTGTAGCTTATTATGCGGAGTTCGTCTTTTGTTTTATTAGTTGAGTTGATTGGTTTGAGTAGTAGTGTCGTTTCTTGATTTTTTGAAAAAGTTTCCAATTTCTTCTTTAGAGGGTTTTGGTCTTGATCTTCCACGGTGACCAGCCGGATTGGAAGATGGGATTTTGTTTTTGTTGTTTTTATTTATGTTACCTGTGTTGGAGGGAGGCGGTAGTTGCTACAAGTTGTCCATTATGTTACCTTGAGGACTAGGCATGTTGTTTGGATTTTTATTTACTAGAAAATTTAGCATGCTTGGTTTTATCATTCCTTCCGACATACTAGAAGTTCTTCTTATTTGTGTCTGTTGTTTGTTTTTCTTGCTGGCCTGTTTTTTTGTTACATCATCAGTAATAGGGATAATGTGAGTAATCTCTTATTGTTGTTGTTGTTCCCCACTGTTTTATTTTTGGCTTGTATGACAAGTTTGTCATACTTAATATTCACCGTATTTCCTTTCTCTCTCTCGAGTTTTGCCTGTTCTTGTAGCTCCTTTCTTTTTTCTAGTATTTGTTTCGTGTAGTCTTCAGTTATGTAATATATGGTTTCTCTTAGTGCCTCTCGTCTCTCTTTAAATATTTTTATTTTTGTGCCTAGTGTGATAAATGTAGTAATTATTGGTCGGGGCCTTTCACCTTTTTTACCGATCCTTTTTACTTCTTGGATATCTCTGTGGTTTAAGTCTAGAGAAAAATATTTCTTTACAAAGTTGATTATAATGGTTTCCAACATTTGGTATGAGGTTTCAGTTTCCTCGATGCCGAAAAAGACGATATTTTTTATACGTGCCTGTTTTTCCAAGAAATAGATTCGTTTTTCTTGATTTTCCAGCTTTTCGTTTAAGTTTTCGTATTTTTCATCCAAAATTTTGAATTTTTCTTCCAATATGCTGTTTATATTTTGTGTTACTGTTTCTGTTACTTTTTCCCCGCTTTTTAAGATTGTATTTTTCTGCAAGTCGAGTTCTTTTTGTATTTTACGAAGTGCGTTCATTACTTCGTCCATGGTTACTTGTAGACTAGTGACCTCTAGTGAGATTTCACAGAAACTCGTCGTAAGTCGAGTTTAACATTACTAAAGCAAAATGTGAAAATACAAAAAAATCTTATAACATTCGTGTTATGTCCAAAGTTTTGTTGAATATGGAATTTGAGAATTATGTTAATGCTGCTGACAGAGCTCATGCTTCTTTTGACAATATAACACATTTAGCTCTAAGTGAAAGATAAGATTTAGAAGCAAGACCTGTAAGTGTCTACACTGGTTTGGAATCCCATATCATTGACTTTGTATGCCCTTATCCATATCCGATTTCAGCCGAAGAAGATGAAATTGCACTTTTAAGGTGTAGTTAGACTTTCCGACCCGTGTATGGTGCCTTAATGAAAGCTAGTCAGCAAGAAAGACTGCATGCTAGCCACTTGAGAAGACTGTTGGCTGAAAAGAATATTAATTATGATAAACTAAAACAAGCTTAAAAAAATTAAATTGTTTTTAATTCGTTTATTATACAATGAAAGTACTAAAAGTGTAAAAATGTCTTATTCCACCGATCACATTATTTGCAGCTGATTACAACTACATTGTTTTGGATTAACTGGTTAATGGAAGTTCCGAATAGAAGTTATTTGTTCACCATATTAAGTGATAATATTATTCCGATTTCTGTTGAGGTTGTCACTGATCATTACGTTAAACATCTACTCATTAGTGATAAAACATTGACAATAAAACTTAAATGATGGACGCTGTTATCCATCATCGAAGTGTTGAATAATGATTTTGTCTTACATACTAATATTAAGATTAATTACTCAAAAATCTGTTAATGATTAACATGTTGTTCAGTGTCATGTTTCAATATTGTTATCTAGTTTTCATGTCTTCTACGAAAAATATTATATTAAAAAACATGCCTAATTTTGTGATAAACAAACAAACGATAATTAAATTGATTCGTTCGTACACGAAAAATTGACAGTATCAAAAAGATATTAAAAATTTAGTTAATAATTATTAATAGATCATTATGTCTAAGTTAAAATTTATATCGATCTGAGATCATATGTATGTCATGTTTGTTTAATTTGTTGTACCTTCTTTTCAACTAAACTTTGAGAGTTTTGTTTTGCAATAAAGGAATGAATAAGTGTAATTTGTAAGTTTAACAAAAACAAATGCACTTTCAGGTCTCCTGAATTCCTCACAGTTAATCAAGTTATTGGCTGGTATACTGTTTGAATGACTTAATTAACCTGTCTCTGTTGATAGTAATAACAGTAATCACCTCATTGAAAGCATAATTACGGAATTTGTCTCTTTGATGACTGACAAGTTTCTCCACAATATAACAAAGATGAAAGATCTATAAGGAAATACAAGATGACCGAATTATGTTTTAGTACTTGGCAATGCTCGTGGGTAAAACTAAATCGGCTTTAATTATCGTCAAAGTAAACACGTCGCTACTATTTGTTTCATTTATCTTGCGTCTTTCTTCAGTCCGTAGTTCTGGAATAATTCTTAGAACTCGTAAACGCAAATCATATAGGGTTCAAGGTTAATCAATTATTAATTATACTCCTATACTGTCAGGAGCTATTGCTATATATTTCCTCTGTTTCACCTTTCATTTTGTATGAACCCAAAGTTTTGTGAACTAACAACAAACCTTTCTTTTTCACTCAACGCATGTTTCAACAGCGAAACTAACATCATCAAGAAGTAAACCAATGTCTTTTTATTTTGAATAATATTATTTCAAATGGGGGCAAGCCCGTAGCCAGCGGGGGGTCTGGGGTTCAACACTCTTTACTTTTTGGTTTTCTTGTACAATTTAAAATTTTCCAGTCAAGTCATATCTGTTCCAAAGCAGCAGTTTTTAGGAACCAATAAAAGCAATCTCACGCATACAAGAAGTACGAGAAATATTGATGTTTGGACATTTGTACATTTATATTAATTTTTATTATAAATAAATAATTTGCTTTATTTTTGTTCACATATAGGAGTGACGAAATAGGAAAATCTCCCCAAAATCTTCAATTTCCTCTAGTAGTTACAAAATTAACATTATGGGGCCAAATAATTTTTTCTGCAATTATATAGTCGGAAAAACTTCATGAGTATTATAATGAAAGGGGATTTTTTCTTCTTAGACTAATTTCTTACATCTCCATTTTCTATCCAAAAGTTATCGTTTTTTTAGTCATTAGTACTAAACAGGAATGATAATCAGGATTAAATAACAAAACATGTTCTTTTTGTTTAAAGTTTATTCATATTTGAAAATAAATGGATGCCCATCAAACAAGAATTATGACTTCCTTAACCTAAACCACATTATTTAATTACACTACGAAAGGTAAGGACAAATCAGTTGATGTTGGATCACTCTAATAAGTCATATAATTGTTTAATTCATGTATAATAAAAAATAAAAATACAAATGAAACTTAGGAGATCAGAATGAATCTGTTAATCTGTATATAGCATTTTTGTTATTATACTGGTCTCTTATTTAAACTACGCAATAATCAATCAATAAACTGTGACGACTTCGAGATGTAATCAAAAGAAACAAACTATTTTGAGCACTAGAAATGTGCTAGAAGTTTCTATCTATCGTGGAAACTTAGGAAAGACCAGGATTTTTAAAAATAAAGTACAAACTCAACATATTTATAGTTTGAAAAACGTAGCAAAATAAATATGAGGGCAGTTTGTTAAGGTAGACGTTTAAATACACTTATTTTTTCTACAAATACGAGTTTTATTTCTCAACATAGCTTATTCCATTTTTTTATTCTTTCCATTTAATATGTTTTCTCAGGGCTCTCAAAATAGGCATTAATTTAAGTGATGGTAACTTCTCTCAACCCAGATATGTTACCAGGCAGCCAGTTCCTCAAGAGTGGAAATAGGAAATAATTACAGGGCGCTGAATCTGGACAATATGCAGGATGGAATAGCAGTTCGTAATAATATACATTGTACATTGTAAATTTAATTAATAAATCTTCCATATTATTATCAACAACATCGTTATATATACAAAAAAGCAATAAAATACCTAATAATATATTGAATTATGCAATGCAACTTATTTGCGACGCAACTATGGTCACGGAAAAAGATTGCATGCAACCGATTTCAAACCGACTGCAAACTACTCGCTTCTTGTGAGGGTTCTTACTGCTATACGCTGTCATGGTTGCAAAATAGTTTCATTCGCAACAAGTTTGCAACGTCAACAGCTTCTTGCTCCTGACTGGTCTTTGTTGACCGTACGCATTACAACTATTGGCAGAGGAAGGGATTTTTCACAACTGTAAAACTTAAACAAAATGTATTGCAGCTATTCTCATTCTTTATATCACATTTTTTCATTAACAGTTATACGTTCGCCTATACTTTACTCACTCTACGTAATAATACATCTATGGACGCAACTGATTTGCAACCTTAGCTGAAAAACAGTTGCGCTGTGAGCGCTTGGAATTAGAGTATTTACGGTGTCAAGTAGTTATGATCCACGAATTTGTGAGAAAAAGACGAAATGAATGGAGTAGCCGCAAGGTAAGTAACATTTCAACGTAGGTAGCCATGAAAATTCCATTAGTAGTGCTGAACTGACAGTCGATATTAAGAAGTTTTCGTGATAAAATGAAATATTCTAACGAAGAAAAACTGAATATGGTGGAATATTAAATCATGTGCCATAAAAATTCAGTTCGTGCAGCTGAGGAATAATTTCATGGATATTTTACTAGTCGTCAACCTGCTCTATATACATTTAAGAGGCTTTATGATAGTTTACGCAGATATGGATCTTTTCATCATTAAATCAAAATCCTTCTATATCAACTAGTGAGATTGCGGCAGAAGCTGGCACATCTGAACGAACTGCAGTTAAGGTACTGAAAGTGCACAATTTCCACCCGTACAAACTTTCAGTTTCTCACACTTTGCATGCTGGTGACGAACATCGACGTATTTTGTTTTGTACAAGGTTTAGAGACATGTGCCTTGACAATCCACAGTTTCCATTAAAGGTGTTATGATCAGATGAAACTAGATTTACTAACTGCGTTATGTTCAATAAACACAATGAGCATATCTAGGCTAAAGAAAACCCTTTCCATGTAGAAAAAAGACGATCTCAGATAAAATTTGGTTTTAATGTTTGGTGTAGTATCATAGGGTCTACTATTCTGGGGCCTTCTATCTATGACGAATCACTTACTAGGGAGCGCTACTTGCATTTCTTGCAATACACTTTTCAAGAATTGTTGCATAATTGGAATTTGAGAACTCGTTTAGAAATTGAGTGGTTCCAACATGATGGAGCACCTGCTCATAAATCGTTATTGGTAAGACAACACTTAGATAATATCTATTCAAACTGTTGGATAGTGAGAAATGGCCCACGCAAATGGCCACCCCGGTCTCCCGATTTGGCAGTTATAGACTTTTATTTATGGGGTGCGCTAAAAAAATGTATACAAGAGAAAGTATGGGACAGTTGGTGACGTAAGGGAGAAGGTATTACAAGCAATTTGATAGGCGGTCTGTGAGGAAAGCCGTAATGTAAATCTTAAAAAGATGCAATTTTTGTCTAAATAACAATGGTGGACTTTTCGAACATAAATTATAACCATTATTATTTACTTTAATTTCTTAAGTTTTTAGTAAGTACCTACTTCTTTAGTTTTTTCGTTATATCTGATATACCTAATAAAAAAATCGTTAAATGTTTTTTGGAATAGTTATTAATAAATCAATCTATTTTATGGCTAACTACGTTAAAAGTGAAAATAAGAGAGAAAAGCATCCATAACTCCGTAATTTTTATGAATAACTATATCCAGTATTATATCGTTGAAAAGCTCTAAAAATGTCCAATTTTTTGAGGTCATAGCCAACTATGGTTTCCGTTCAAAAAAAAGTTAAGTTTGTGTCATATCTCAAAAACGAGAGCTGTCACACAAACGAGGATATGACAATCATATTCGGGATACAATTCCCATCAATTTTGATATTTACACTTTTTTTATAAAATCAAAAACAAAAGAGGAATTTGACTAAATCGACAGAATTTCGTTTTTTCATAATATCTAGGTCATGATTTTCTACAAAATCCGAAAGTGTAATTAAATTGGGCTAGTAAAACTGCAAATCTTTCCCAATTTAACCATTGCTCTATCTCCGCTAGTTTCCGAGATCCCCAACTGATCATTAAAAAAACTCACCCTGTATATGTATAACCTTGCCTGTAGGTTTCTTTGTTCTATCGTAGATTTGGAATTCGGAATTTTTTTAGTGTATTCTTAATATCCTTGAGAGAATTCGTCATTACATACAAAAAATAATATAAAAAGTAATGGTAATAGTAGTTCTGAAAATGATGTTTCATGTTATCGAGAAGTAAGTCTTTGCTACTTTAAAACTTTTTAACCTAAAATCTAAAATTTCTGGGAACCACATCTGTTTCCCGTTTTAGCGCTTATAAAATATGTAGATTTATACAGACAACATTTATTATAATTTCATCGGTCATTATTTAAAATGAAATAGTAATTAATAATTGCTAAATTAACTACAAATTAAGAATTCATCAATGCTAAATATAGTCGGATGTAATTTGTGTGCTATATTTCACTCTCTGATATATTTGATAGGTAGCACAGCAATTATTAATAATGTTTCAAATGATTTTAATGGCTTGAATATTTCGACAAAATCGTTTGACATGTAACTATGCAAACTTGCAGGTCATCAAAAGCATGCCGAAGCGATTATTTTGAATGATGATTAAAATCTTAATTAGGAAATTAGAAGCTATTAAAGTTATAAAATCCTCCTAAAATACTTTGTTCCATCAATAGTTGTTCTTGACTTGCTATGTTCAATAATACCACCTACTTAAGCATAAGGTAATTTAAACCTACCACCAAAAACTAAATTCTATAAATTCTGGATTACAGCAAAATAACGACAAAATTCCAGATTTTGATTAAAAAATGTTTGGTTTGTAATTAAATTTAATAATTCATTACCGTCTTATATGTCTAATTAAACAAGTGACAATATAGATAGTTTGAACAGGGATAAAAATGTTATATTATGTAACAAATGTCCTGTACTGTATAAATTAAGACTATATTTTTAACCGACTTCCAAAAAGGATGAGGTTCTCAATTCCTTGCGTATTTTTTTATGTATGTTACCTGTTTTCTTCTCCTGTGGTGAACCGTTTTGAATGAATACGGTCTTGTTTAAGTATATATCGGGATTGGTGAAACTTCAAATTTTGGAAATGAATTCTATCGGTAAAGTGAAAAAATTTGTGAATGAACACATGCGTGCATGGAAATCGACCAATATCCCTAACATATTGGTCGACTTTTCGATAACTCCTTATGGATGTGTATAGTTTTTTAACATTTAATCTATTAAGGAAGATCCCTAGGTGATCTCATGTACTTTTCTGCGACGTGCAACTTGTTGTTTTGCGGCAAATCGCCGTAAATTCCAAAATTCTTATCAAAAATTTCCTCGAAATGGCTTAACAACATTTCCTCATAAATATTTTAGTTCCAACGAATAATAGTGCGGGAAGTTTAGGCACCAGAAGTTTTAATTGCGAATTTGAAAATTTTCTATGTACATCTCAAGCATATAGGTAGTAAAGCATAGTATTTTCTGCTCCTTAATGAGTACCAAGCTCGTTTTGTTTGTATACCAGGCAAATGCCTTAAATGAAAAATTTTCCATGTTGCAAAGACGGTGCTTTTGGTTGTCACATTCTCCCAGTCTAATAGAAAATTCAGTAACAACACATGTCAAACTGTAAACAGCTATTTGGTGCGTTTATACACAGGTTGTTTAGTTGTAGGAAACAAAATCACAAAGTAAAGTGATAGGAGTTGCATTTATATGATGAGTGAAATATAGGACGGAATGATAGTGGTCCATAAGCAGTCGTATATACAGGAGGTTGGAATATAGGGTGTAGTGGACGTTTGGTGGTATAAAAATGTTGGAAAAAATGTGAAATTAAAATTATATAGGGTGATTAAAAAACTGTTGTGGACGTCAACAAATCATACGGGATGGGGAAATATATGCTGGAGTTGAATTATATTTATACAGTTTGAATAAAAAAATATTTATTTTATAGCCCATAAGAAGTTGCATAAAGTGTGGAGAGGAATTAATGTTACACAGAGCGACAATATAAAATGTTAATAATGAAATAATTTATGGGGTAGACCACAAGGAGTTATATACTATGGTTGAAATATAGGACGGATTTGACTCCGTAAATATGGGATGGATTCTACTCCGTTCAATAGTTTGCAGAAGGCAGCTAACAAATTTATGCTTGTCCGTGGACACTCGTATGTACAGGATGGTTGGTAAATAGGGTGGAGTGGAATTATCTATAGTTATATAGATTTGTCAAAAAGAAGTTGAAAAAAGGTTACATGGCGTGGTCCATAAGGCATCAATATATTTTGGGCATATTAAGTCAACGCGTACTAGTACATTTTGTTGGTAAACATTTACCTGTCAATTTAAATGAAAATGTATCATTGTGTAATGTTGAGGCTTTCGATGTTACCTGGTCCTGTCTATTAAGGTCATACATACAAAATAAAAAATAAAGAATGTAAACTACCTGAGTTCAAAAAAACTAAAAAGTTGAAAATAAAACAATTTAAAAAATTTAACCGACTTCCACGTATAACTAAAAAGCTATAATTAATTATAACAAAATACAACTCTAGCAAATAAATAACACATTCAATGTTGTTGGGTACCTACCCAGGAAGTAAAAAATGTAAACATTAAAAGGTGCTCATTCTGTACAAATTAATTACCTACCAATCTAGTATATTTTTGAAGTCGGTGCCAAGCAACAATCAAGTTTGATGAAGTAGTAGATAAGTACGCAATGAAGGATTTTAGATTTGCTTGGCACCGTCTTCAAAAATATACTAGATTGGTAGGTAATTAATTTGCACAGAATGAGCACATTTTATTGTTTACATTTTTTACTTCCTGAATAAGACTCTAACAACATTGAATGTGTTATTTATTTCTTACAATTGTATTTTGTTATAAATAATTTTTAGCTTTTTAGTTATAGGTGGAAGTCGGTTATATATTTTTTAATGTTTTATTTATTTTACTGTTATACAACCTCTCTAGAATTTCTAATAAATTATATAGAAAAATCTTTATTATTCTTTGACTTTAAAAACAGCTACTAGAAATTTTTGTGTGGTCGCTATCAGTTGTCAGTAACTATGAAATGATTGGTGAGGTGGTGCTTGACTATTCTGCCCCCTGATTACTTCTTTTCTGTAACAGATAGGTATTAGAAAGTTGTTATGGTTAACTTGTACTAACTAGTGCTGGCTGTTTCTTACAGATAGTCTTCGCCACAGTCATTCTGTGTACAAACATCGATATTCTATATTGTATATACTTATCTGTTATGGAGACATTTCAGCTTCAGCTTCGTGGAGTTGTCGATCACTGAATAATTGAATTTGGCGTTATTTCATAGGATGTCCGCTGAAAAACTGATAACAAATATATAGAGTTGGAGTTGTAACATCGTCATAACTGATAAGTATAAATAATTACATATTTGTACACAGGAAAACTGGTCGATCAAATATTTTTAATTTCGAATGCAGTTATAACTACAATATTTTAATTGCGGCGGATTGGGGGCCTGTGATATATCAGGACAAAGGTCTTTTTTCTCGTTTTAACAACGTTTTTGTTTTACAATTTATTGCAAAAATAAAGAAATAAAATTATCCTATTAATTAAATTAAGAAATAAAATTATCTGAATAGCTACTGTTTAGTTATTGATAATGTGAAAAAAGCGAAAAACTATATAGGCAGCAATATCGTAAATACAAATGTCTTTGAAGGCTATCTTCCGTGAAACCGTACTAAGTACAATACATTTTACATATATTGTGAAGAAGATCTCTAATAGCTTAAGATCAGGTGATCGTGATGGACATTCTATCGATCCGGGTCCACTATTCACCGATTTGGAGATATTAAATAGAGGTACTGCCAGGTAATGTCCCAGTCCTCCATCTTGCTGAAACCATATAAGATTTGCTTCTAATTGAGGGTTTGCTGCACCAGAATAAAAATTTACCAAAGTTGGTCCAAGATTAATTTGGAGTACCTAGTACTAAACCATTATCTTCATTAAATTGCATTCAAAGAAAAAGGAACCAACGATATGGCTTCAAATAAATTTTGCATAAACAGTTACTTTTTGGGATATTGATAATGCTCTCCTGGTACCTAGTGACGATTTTTTGTTGATGAATAGCGACAGCTTTGACTATTATCATGAGTGTGAAGAGTAAAAGTGCACTTATCAGAAAACATAACATGTTCTAATTGAATAAGATATTTATCAAACAGTTCCAAAGTGATATGAACAAAAATAATATCTCCCATCAAAATAGGCCTGTGTGAGATCCTGACTTGGTATCACTTTATGGGAAATTCACATTGTGGCCAACCTTATTAAAACCAAACAGTCGAAAATTTGCAAATAAAGACCTACCTTGATTAGCTCACATCCAAACGGCAGCTCTTCGTCGGGAACACCTGGGCATGGGTAATATAATAAAACACCAAAATTAAATTTATTTCAGAGCGCCAGACAGCTTCAAAAACCTTAAACTTGTGATAGATTTAATGAAACGTTATTCATTATTTTCATTTGTGCCTTAATCAAAATAAATATCTGCTTTTATCAATCGATAGGGTTAAATAAACACAAATTAAAAGAAACGAAAATTTAATAAAAACCAAGAATATATATGGAACAATATAATTTAAATCTTAGATCATTAAATCTTCAAAACTAAACAATTTGTATTTAAAAAAAATCTGCAAAACTTACTCTACTACAAGTGTATAACTCTATGGAATTTATAGCATGTCTTTAAACACACTTATGTATAATATGTTAACAGTATTGCTGTACCATCTACAAGTGGAGATTAATAATCTCTTTGCCAATTATAAACCAGAAACAATATCGGTACTGTACTTAACAAAAATGTTTTCATCGAGAACTTAAAGCCGTTGGATCCATATAAATTATAGTCTTACTTCAAGACTTAATTCCTTCCAAATTGAAACTAAAAATTTCCTAAATCATTTCCAAAACGTGGCAACATCTAAAAATATGACAAAATTAACGAATCAATGAAAGTACCCCAAATGGGCCAATTGTTAAATAGCTCAATGGATCAAGAACCAGACGCTACAAGTATAGCCCAACAAAATAATATCCACGTGGAAGAATATAAGTTCCAGTAGAATAAATAGTCTCATCGTGAAATAATTACTGCCCAATCAAAAAATATACGGTCCCAGCCAAAAATAAAGACCCTTCTAATAATATAAGTCAGCAGCAAAATATAAGCCTATCGTTGAACATCCTAACTAACTCCAAAAAATACAATTACTACCGTCGAACCCTTCTAACAAATGATTCCAATCTCAAAAACTCGCTACTCATCGGTTCATAATCGAACTTCAAATGATGTTAGGAAACAAACTGCTAGTACATCTATACTTAACGACTAATATTTCATCTAAGCGGCTTCTCAAAAATTTAGAATAAAATGCACTCACATGTGTGAATTCGTAATCAAACGAAGCGCTTTTATCCTCACCGACGCCACCAGTCGATCGAATTCTGAAAAAAAGACGATTCTTTACGTTCGGTACCAGATTGAATTTTTTTTCTCCCCTATCATCATCACCACCGGAGAGCGACAAAAGCAATCCTTACATCAAATTAATTACGAGAACCGTATCGGCCTAAAATTTTTACTTGCAACAACTGTTTTTTTTTTGAACTCGATGCATGTGCCTTTTCCTGAAAGTGTAGCTTTACATCCAATTTGGTATCAGTAGTTCTTATAACGGGCGGTGTTTTGTTTTATTTGCATTTTATGTAAGAGCCCTTAAACCGCTTTCCTGATATACTAATTGCACCTTGGGTTATAGACGACAAATCTAGCATATTTTATGAAATAGGCGAGTAACTTCAATTTGTGTTCGTCTCATTTCCTTAAATATCTGCAGAAATGTTATTTTATGCATTTCTCTTTCAAACGGCAGGTACAAATACTGGCAATGCACTTATAAACACAAAGTTTTTTACCCAAACACCAAACCGTTCTGTTTTCACTCAACGCACGTTTCGACAGCGGAGCTTTCATCATCAAGAAGTAAACGAAAACTGCAGTTATAAGAACTCGACAATTTGCTAAAGTTATTTAGACCAAGATTTCACTGCCATGGTATATTTTTTTAAATTGTCAAACTGATATGTTTAGAACGGAAAAAAGTTTTTTCTTACTTTCTCGTTAATAACATCAAACAGGGAAACAGGCTTAGAGCGAGTTGTAATGAGATTCGTCAATCAGATGATTTATTACACAAGGCTTTCATTTTAAACCTAGCCACCTAAAATAACTTTAATCTATCCCATATTTACGGAGTCAAATCTTATATTTCAACCATCGTGTATAACTCCTTGTGGACTACCCCATAAATTATTTCATTTTTTACATATTATATTATTGCCCTGTGTAACATTAATTACTCTCCACACTATATGCAACTTCTTATGGACTATGAAATAAATACTTTTTTAATCACACTGTATAAAATAATTCAACTCCAGCATATTGTTCAACCATCCTGTATATGAATTTGTTTACGTCCACATCATATAACAGTTTTTTAATCACCCTATATAATTTTAATTCCACATTTATTCCAACATTTTTATACCATCAAACGTCCATTCTATCCTATATTCCAACCGCCTTGTATATACGGTTGCCTGTGGACCACTTTCAATCTACTTCGTCCTATATTTCAATCATAATATAAATGCAAGTCCTTCTATCACTTTACTTTGGGATTTTGTTTGCTATAAAAAAATACCCTGTATATAACTGCACCAAATAGCAGTTTAGGATTTGACATGTGTTGTTACCGAATTTTCTGTTAGGCCGGGAGAATGTGACACCAAAAGCACCGACTTCGCAAAATGGAAGTTTTTTTATTTAAATAGGTATTTTCCTGGTGTACAAACAAAACGAGTTTGGTACTCATTGATTTGAGTAGCTGAAAATATTATGCTTTACTACCTATATGCTTGAGAAGTACATAAAAAATTTTCAAATTTGCAATTAAAACTTCTAGTGCCTACAAGTCCCGCACTATTACGTTGGACATTTAAAATATTTTAATTTTAAGTGTCCGTTATGTCATTTCGATGAAACTTTTGATAAGAGTATTAAAATTTTCAGCGATTTTCTGCAAAACTACAAGTTACACGTCGCAGAAAAGTATATGAGATCACCTAGGAATCTTCCTTAATAGATTAAACGTTAAAAAACTATACACATCCATAAGGAGTTTTCGAAAAATCGACCAATATGTTAGGGATATTGGTCGATTTCCATGCACGCATGTATTCATTCACAAATTTCATCACTTTACCAATAGAAATCTTTTTCCAAATTTGAAGTTTCACCAATCCGGATACATCCCTATTAAACAAGCTCATATTCATTCAAAACAGTTCACCAGAGGAGAAAAAATCAGGTAACATATATACAAAAAAAATACGCGACGAATTGATAACCTCTCCCTTTTTGGAAGACGGTTAATAATAGCATTTTTAAATAGAAAATGAAGAGAAATTTCCCACAATATATCTCAAGCCCTGAGTTTCTATTTAAAAAAAAGTGGATGTTGTAACTGTCCCTAGAAGGGAATTGACTGTAGAAAGCTTCTCCTTTTTGTAAATATGTACATCATCTGAAATAATGAATTTATGATTGTATCACACTGTATATTTTCTAAAGCAAAAGTTCTTCTTGCGAATAAACCGAATTAAAAGGGATCTTACTATTCAATTTAATATATTATCATTGGGTATCAATACTATAAGTTATGCGGGCCCTAAACATACCTTCAAGTTGTTGAAACTTGTTTGTACAAACAATTTAATTGTACAAGTGTGTGTCCTACACAGTTCGTTTGGTTGATATCTATAAGTTTGCACACATTTATTTGAATGTGTAGGTATTTGATTTAAACATTCAAGTCAAACTTGTTCAAAATACAAAATAGGTAGTTTAGACGTAAGGATTTGTTTTCACTAATAAGATTGTGTGACATGTTTCTTCAACTATGTATGAAGGTGTAGTGCAACTGCCAAATATCTCTTCAAGATGTTTTTAGAAAGATATATCATACACAAGTGTGCTGCCTATACGTGCACACAAATCGTTTGTAGATATGTAAAGGAAAAGAAAATGAGCAGCTAATGATTCATGAAGAGAGGGCAGTTTTCAGATATGAATTTACTCACCGAATTACGAGTTTCTGAAAAGTCACATTTGAAAAATTATTTACGTATGGATGATAACCAATTTAACATGACTTTGAAATTTATCGACTCACAAATTAAAAAATAGGATACAATGAGACTAATTTGTACCGAGGAAAGGTTAACTTTAACATTACGTTTTCTGGGTGCAGGAAGATCTTATCAGGATTTGAAATTTAGTTGTGCCATATCACCACAATCCTTACGGATAATTATTCCTGAAACATGTTTATTACTATATTCTTTAGCTTATATGTTCGACAAACAAGGAAACTCTATGTACAATTCAAGAAATTCGGTTATAAATTGTTTAGAGTAATTTCATTAAGGCACTCAATTTATTTTAATGGCATACGAAACTCACTACCCTTTAAACTAAACGTTTTTACTCGTCTCCTATTCCTAGACACTGCTAGTTGTTTGTACAAACGTATCGTACAAATAAAAAATCAAACGCCGCAAATTTCAGAATTTTGGTTTGAATGCTTTGTTTGCGCAAACATTATGTTTAACTACATGTCTTTCACGGTATGCACAAACATATTTGCCCAAACTAAATTATAAAGATGTTGTAGCATGTAGTTATACAATATGTTTGTGCAAACAAATGCATTTTTATAAAATCAATTCATACATGTTGCAGTTAATTTTCGTACTTGAACTTGATTGTACAAACATAACTTTCAAACATGATGGAATAATGCTGGCACATACATATTTTAGAAAACTTGTTGGATGTTATTTGTATGACAGTATAGGTGACGAACATTATTTGTGTGTTCAAACAAGTATGGCAAACTTTCTGCCATGTTTAGGGCAGCCTTTAGACAACAGTTTTTGAAAAAGTTGAGTTCGTAACTATTGGCTCTTGTTCGCTTTTAATTTAGTTCCTAAGTAACCTGTTTAAAATTATCGATTTGTTGAATATGTGTTATCAAATATGTCAATTATGAAGACTTTTGTTCTTGCGTTTAGAGATACCAGTAGCAGAAACATCGACTCTTGCAATAGTATTTAGAGCGAAAGAGTAAGAGTTCGGAAATGGCAGATCCATCTTGCGTTTGACAGCGTGGCCGGGTAATCCATCAGCGTTCAACCTCCTGTCTCCGCGTCTCACCCCCGAACTTGTCCGATCCGCGACCCTCCTGTCAGGGTTAGTGGAACACGTCACTGAACCTATTATGTACCAATACACACCCCTGCATATTCAGGCATCAAGCAGGCAGGCAGGCAGCCCGTCGCCACATCTGGTCTAATGGAAGTGCGCTGTTTCCAATAACATGAAAACTTTCGTCGAAAGGAAAACCCGAAATTTGCGATGCTTCACGAACTTTGCATTTCCACTGGCACATGCCAATTGCTTTTCTTACACCCCCGAAACGTTCGCTTGATTGGTTTGGTTGTTGGCGCGAAAAATTTCACACAAAAATTAATTTAACTTTTAGAGAAAAGAGAGAATGTCGGTGAATGATTCTCTGCGTTTTCGATGAAAACAAAGTCTTTTAATATCTCCTGAATAATAAATTTTCTTTCAACAGGAGGATAGAATAATTGATATCAAAATTAGAGACTTTTCTATATTTGCGATACTTAAAAGTAATTTATTTACGAAGCAAGAACTAATAGTTTACTGTAGCAACTAATTAAATACTTATTTTGAAGGCGGGATGATAATCGCAGTAAATCTTTTCAGAACAGGATGCTATACAGGGTGGAACAACCAAATGGGATAATATCGAAAACAAATATAGGAGAGTGTGTTGGGAAAAATGCTTGGACGCTTGGACACGTCAACACTAACTTTCTTATTTTAAATAATTTATTTCTTGAATTCTCCAGAAAGTTCTACACATAATTCATGTAAAATGTCGTACACCTACGTTCAACTGTTTCGGAAATATTAAGTGTTTTCAGATTTATTACATTAAAAAAAGAAAATTCGTTTATTTCACCAATTCGCTACATTATACGAAAAGCCTAATAAGTAATACTGATTATTAATGAAAAAACACAGTTTTGCACCCTAACACCAAACCTTTATTTTCAACACTCAAAGCTGTTTTAACAACTCTAAGTTGTCATCATCAAGGAGTAAACCGAACCAGGCCTTACGAACTATTTTTGTTAATGATAATAAATTTAGCCTAGGCAACATAAGAGCAGTAAAAGGCTATACAATTTGAGGTTAATTTTCAAATTTGCGGCCATTTATATTGTTTGAACTAGAATATCATGTTATTTGACAGATGACAAGTAGGAATATTCCGGTTATTAAAAATGGAGAGATATACGATTGAGCAACGCAAGTTTATTAATAAAAATTATTTTAAATTTGGTGACAGTTGTGCAGAAGTTGGAAGAAAATTTCGTACAGAAAATGGAAGAGAAAATTGACCGTCAAATGTTACAATTGGAAAAATTGTTCAAAAATTTCTGGAAAGTGGTTCAGTAAAAGATGAAAAAATCAAAACATATCATCGTAGTGGACGTTGAGGAGAAAATATTGCAGCTGTTATTGCTAGTGTTGTAGACCAACCAAAAACATAAATTCGTCATCGTGCACAGCAATTGAACATTTCAAAAACCAATTTATGCAGAATTTTGCACAAAGATCTTCATTTAAAGGCTTACAAGATTCAGATAACCCAAGAAATAAAGCCAAGAGACTTTGGTTTACATCGTCAAGCCATTAATTGGGCCATACAACTGAAACATGAAAATTTGAATTTTTTCAATGAAATCATCTACTGCGATGAAGCAGATTTTGAATTGGGTGGATTTGTTAACAAGCAAAATTGTCGAATCTAGGGTGAAGCAAATACACGAGAAATAATGGAAAGACCGATGCATCCACAAAAAGTATCTGTTTGGGGTGGTTTTTGGGCTGGTGGAGTGATTGTTGCTACTTTTTTGAAGATGACAATGGATATGCTGTTACTGTGAATGGTGATCGATATCGAACGATGCTCACTAACCTTTTCTAGGATGAATTGGAGCATATTGATGTGCAGAATATGTAGTTCCAACAGGACGGCAACATGTCATTCAGCAGCAGAAACACTCAATTAATCTTTTGAAACAGAAATTTGGTAATCGAATAATTGCTCGAAGAGGAAACATTAATTGGCCCCCTAGATCTTGAGATCTAACATTTCTGGATTTATTCCTATGAAGCTATTTGAAAGCAAAGGTCTATGCCAACGATCCACAAACAATTGATGACTTAAAGGAGAACATTATTGACTGTTGTAATTGAACCGCAATTATGCCAGAAAGTTATCGAAAATTTTGGAAAAAGATTCAAAGCTTGTCGTACACAAGCAGGTGGTCACTTACAAGATATTGTTTTCCATTACTAAACCGATTGAACTATCATTTGAAATAAAAGATTTGATCATTCTCAAATAATTTGTGTATTTTATTAAAAATTTAAAAATTAACCTGACTTTGGAATTCCCTTTATAATTGGATTACTCAAAAGTCCTAGAGCAAGTACCTGTCATGTTATGACTTCGTACAGTCGGCAGACAAATATGTTGTATAATGACTGCAAAAAGCTAAAGATTTTATGAAGATTTTCAATTTTTAATTATTTTATTTATTCTCCAAATTCACGTACTTCGTTTTTAAAGTTAATAATAGTTACTTAAAACTTACTATACGAATATTTCCAACATCTGTGACAGAATAAAAATTTGCAGAATATGAAGTATTAAAACCGAGTAAGCCGCAGAATTTGAAGGACTTATTCACTGCTCACGTAACAAGTTGCTGGATATCAATGACAGTAGGCGTTCTCCAACCTAGCCTCTTTAATAAAATATGACTACCCCACCATGCCAATAACGTCCAAATTTACTATTTACTATTATTTTAGACAACTATTAAGTTCGCCTGTGTTAATAACTCACAAACTAATTTTAACTCTTATGAGATTAAAAAACTAACCTATAACAAAATTGCCATTTTAACTCATCATATTACATGTTGGAGTCTGAAGAACATACAGAAATTAAATCTTGCATAAGTAAATGTGAAAGAGAATAAAATATATTGTTTAAATAAAGTGACCTAATACAAAACACAATTAAAAATTTTAAATAATTAACTAAAAGTTAAAACTAGATGACAACTATTTTTGTCGGTAGGTACCCACTAATTATCTGTTCACAAAAGAGCTATCAGAAATAATCTCATATTAACATTTGTTGGGTAGCTAAATAAGGTAGTAAGTAATACCTACAGTTAATAATAGGTTTTATATACTAGGGAATTACCTACCTATCCAGTATATTTTTTACTTTGGTCCCAAGCACCGATCGCTTCAATAACCTGTTTTGAAATCTTTAACCCTATCTCATTTTTGATACATTAGTAAATTTAAAAAAAATACAGGGGGATCTGATTTTGCGTTCTAGAAAAATTTTATATGACACCGCGGAGTCTTTTTAAAAAGAATTCATTTTAAACTATCCAAATCAGTAAGGTGATTTTGAGAAATATACAGAATATTATGCAAGTCTTGGATAAAAAATGAATTGCTTTTACGGGTATATGTCATTTCTAAAATTTAAAACGGATCAATTTCAGTGTATAGTATATAATAGAAAAAAATTAGTAATACATACAAAAAAAATCCGACGAAATGAAAATTTTCACCTTTTTGAAAGTCGTTTAGAAACAAATTTTAAAATTAAATTTATATTTAAATATTTGAAAAGGGTGTTATTGATCTTTGCAAAATCTATATCTAAATATAAATAGGCAAAGACAAAACGATTAGGTACCATTTTCTCCTATGTCTCTCAACCGATTTTTTTTTTCATTTTTGTTTTGTTTAGTAGATACTGACAACCTTCAGTGCAGAATGTTAATTAATATTAATTTATTATATTGGTTCATTCATTAAATAAAATATAATAAAACTTCATTATTTACGTCCATAATGTCAACGCCAAACAACTAAATGTGCCGCCACCGCCAAACATTGAGTAATTATATATAGAGGGATCAATCCTGTTATATACTTAGAGCATGTACTTCTGAAAGTGGCATGCAAGGGTTGTTATTGTTTAGTGGTAAAGTAATCGTCGCATTTATAATTATAAAGGGCGATTCCAGATAATAGAAATCATTTTTTTCCTGGTTTGCACATAAGCAGTTGCATATATATGGTGTTTAAAATAAAGAGTAGAGTGCAATTATAACTAATAAAATAATTATATAGGGAAGCCCATTAGCGGTTGAATTTACAGGGTTGTTGGAATAGAAGGTGCAGTAGAATTACAGATATGCAGGGTGGTGCAAAAAATATTATACAGAGATGCACATACAGGGTAGCGGAAATGGAAATGCAACATTTCGTCACACATAAGCAGTTGTATATATAGGGAAGATGAAATATAGGGTGAGAGGAATTACAGATATACAGGATGATGATAGAAAATGTTAGAAAAGGAAATGATTTATAGAGTAGCCCACGAAGAGTTCCATATAAATTATGATTGAAATATAGGTCGGAGTTGAATTATAGTTACAGAAGATAGTTAAAAATTTCATAAACAAAAAGAGTAAATACGGTGGCTGATAGGCAGTGGCATATACAGAATGGTTTACCGGGTGGTTCAAAAATGTTAAAAAATATTATGCGTCGTCCATGAGCAGTTGCATATACAGGGTGGTGGAAATATGTAATGAGATGGAATTATTATAATGAAGATTTTAATAAATGTTAGAGAATTGAGTGCAATTATAGCTATACAGGGGGGTTAGAAAAAATAAATATGTAGGGTAGCCCATAAGCGGTTGAATTGTTGTCAAATTAAATTAATAATTACGATTTTGAAAACAAATAAAGTCCTATGAATTATATCTGACCGACATCTAGGATTTTCGAGGAAACAATCACACAGAGGTTCCGAATCTGGATCCGTTCCGTGTAATTGCTGTTCTCCCTAAAGTCCTAGGATAGAATGTCAAGATAAAATTTTCAGGTTATTTAACCTGCCAGATATATTGACACAATTGGTCGACTTTCGACCACTGGGCGACAGCTAGTATATATAAATCTTCTGTACGTGTGTTAGTTATTGAACTCCTCCTAAACGGCTGGACCGATTTTGATGAAATATTTTTTGTGTATTCCAGGGGGTTTGAGGATAGTTTAGATTCACAATACGGCCAACTAGATATTGTTTTTTTAGTTAAATTATTTATTTAAAAATTGTTGTTAATGTTAGCACAACTTACATAGGATCCGGCAGACTGCGCTGTAGTCGCTGTGTCAAATATTCAAGAGTGTGCTTTAGTTTCAGTTACGTCTGGTAGATGGCGTTCAGATTATATTGTTACAGCTAATTATTAAAAGTTTACATGGGACAGGACAACGTCTGGGTCCGCTAGTATTTTATAAAGATTGCCGTTACTTATCTTATAGTTGTGGATAGAATAATTTGAAGTTATACAAAATGTTACCATATTAGTGAAATTTTAAAATATGATGAACCTTTGGCACCAGTGGTCCTAGACTTAGCTCACTCCTAAGGAAAAAAATAGTTAATGCTGATTAATTATCATGTATAAATCGTTATTGTGTCATATCGTAAAAGTTTTACAACTTAACATCATGCCTGATCATTAGCGTCAAAGTTTTTTTTTCGTCTTGACATACTCCTAATAGTTAATTGTAATTTAATTGCAATGTGAGTACTTATATATCAACACCTTTTAATTGAGTTATAACAAGTCTAACAATACATTCTACAAATAAATACAAAGTTAAAGGATGTTAGTTTATATAATAATTATACAAATGCTCACATATTACACAATCAAATACTAAATTTAGTTGTAAGTTATTATTTCATACATTTTAATCATTTGTTTATCATTATAATAAAAAGACTCGCACAAAAAACTCCACAACAAAACGTTCGTGCAGTTTGTACGACGTATTAAAAGACATACATGCCATTCCCTTCCCACGATTCTGATCAATGAAGTCATAGAGTGGAAACCAAAAGTAAGATAAATATTCCGCACAATCCATTAGAAGGCTCACATAATAAATCGACTCGTGGACAATAGAAACCATTAAGATACTTCAATAATGATGATTAAATTGTATACCTCTCCCCAAAAATCAGCAATCATTATCTGGCCACTGGAGATCTGTTTCTTATCACATATGCGTACTTTTATATATACGAATACTGAGTCAAACTATGATTCCTATATATCATTCAAATTAATTTTACCTCAGGTAATGTGAAGCAACAAAATGTAAAGGTTTTTTTTAGAGGTACAGAACTTTGAAATGGAATAAAACAAGGATATTTTTTTAAAATGACCGCCACGGCTGGCTCGGATGTAGTATAATCTAGAGTTCTAATTTTCGATGACTTTTTCCAACATTTGTGGCCGTATATCGGCAATAACGCGACGAATGTTGTCCTCCAAGTGGTCAATCGTTTCGGGCTTATCGGCGTAGGCTAGCGACTTCACGTATTCCCACAGAAAATAGTCAAGAGGCGTTAAATCGCACGATCTTGGAGGCCAATTCACGGGTCCGAAACGTGAAACTAAGCGGTTACCAAACCTTGTGGCACGAGCTGTGAGACATGTTGGCCCGTCTTGTTGAAACCACAGCTTGTGTGCATCAGGATTGTTCAATTGCTGAACGAAAACGTTAGTAACTATGGCTCTATAGCGATCCCCATTGACTGTAAAGTTCTGGCCAGGATCGTTTTTAACGAAATACGGACCAATTATTCCACCAGCCCATAAAACACGACAAACAGTCAGTTTTTCTGGATGTAACGGTGTCTCAACATGAACTTGAGTATTATCATCACTCCAAATACGGCAGTTTTGTTTATTGACCTATCCATTCAACCAAAAGTGAGCGTCATCGCTAAATAAAATTCGTTATGAAAATCGGCAATCTTGATTTGGGCCCATTCACCGAATGTACGCCTTGCTAGGTGATCGTGTGGCTTCAATTCTTGCATGAGTTGAATTTTGTAAGCAGGCAAACCAAGATCTTTCCACAAAATCTTCCATAAAGTGGATGGACACATATCCAATTCCTGTGCTCGATGGCGGATAGACTGATTCGGGTTTTCCTCTACGCTACGCTCTACAGCAGCAATGGGTTCTTCTGTACGCACTGTACGATATCTCTGTGGATGCGTATTATCATTTAGAGTAAACGTGGTGCGAAAACGTTGCTTAGTTAATCGAATTAATTGCTCTGATGGACGATGATGTTGACAGCAAAAATGAACACGCAATCTCAAACAGAAAATTTTTGGATTTTAGATATTTACAATGAGCTCAGAGATATATTTTGAATTATGTTTATACAGTGCAATAATTACTATAAAACTGAGAGATGCCAAGTTATTACTTTTTTTTGATAGTAATAAATATTTAACTGACTAATTCTGTCATGTATTCATTATACGGGGTCAATATCAACTATAAATAATGACCCAATAATTCACAAAAACAGGTCATTTTAAAAAATAGAAAACAGTCGACGTTTAATGTAAGAAATTTCGTTTATAAGCTACCAGAAATATTATAGAGAAATACAGTTTTCAGTAACATATACAGGGTGTTCCAAACTTCTGCTGTGTATAGGAAATAAGCCAAGTCCCTATTAACATGTGCCGTAAAACGCACCTTAGGCAGTTCTATGCCCTTAAAAGCGCTCACACACAACTGTTTTTTTTTCTGTTATTAACAAACCGGTCGAAGATAAATAGAAATGAATGAATCTTACATAACTTTTTACGTTAAATGACATGTGCAACTTCGTTTTTCGACAAGCAAATCATATCCGTCCTATTTCGGGGGTTTTCGGCCTGTATTTTTTGCAGTTTTTTACAATCTTCTCTACAGGTTTATAAAATCTCAACAATTTTACCCAAAACATATTATGTTAGTCCAAATTGATATTTCCAATGGTTTTGGAGTAAATTGAGTTTGAACATTACTCCGCCCTTTAAGTTATTTTTTTAAGGCCGAGAACTATACTGCCTATTGACGTATAGCACCACCCGCACCGCGCAAATCGCGTTTACGTGTGACAGTCTAAAGCCGTGTCCCATGTATACGCGATATGCGGAAAAAAATTCATACGATTACAGGAATTCTAAGTTGTCGCGTCGCTGACTTGGTTTGTTTCTATGAACGTTGGTGGATGTAACTAGTGATGAGATATTTCATCTGTTTAGATGTCTTTACAGATTTGCTACAATTTCACTCGTAATTTCACAAAATATGGATTTTAATTTTGCACATTTGATGCAAAAAATTACATTATGACATCTTCAACAACGCAATCAGTGATGTAAAAAATCGTAACATATATGAAAATTAGTATATATCTATATATAAATAGGCAAAGACAAAACGATTAGGTACCATTTTCTCCTCTGTTTCTCAACCGATTTTCTTCATTTTTGTTTTGTTTAGTAGCTACTGACGACCTTCAGTGCAGAATGCTAATATTAATTTATAATATTGGTTCATTCATTAAATAAAATATAATAAAAATTCATTATTTACGTCAATAATGTCAATGCCAAACAAATGAATGTGCCGCCGCCAGACTCAAACCATTGAGTAATTATATATAAACAGACCAATGCTGTTATATGCTTAGAGCATGTACTTCTGGAAGTGGCATGCAAGCGTTGTTATTGTTTAATGGGTAAAGTAATCGTTGAATATTATAATTATACAGGGCAGATATGTTAGAAATCATTTTTTTCATGGGTGGCACATGAGCAGTTGCATATATAGGGTGTTTAAAATATAGAGTAGAGTGCAATCATAACTAATAAAATAATTATATAGGAAAGCCCATTAGCGGCTGAATTTACAGGGTTCTTGGAATAGAAGGTGCAGTAAAATTACAGTTATACAGGGTGGTGCAAAAAATGTTATACATAGATGCATATACAGGGTGGCGGAAATGGAAATGCAACATTTCGTAACCCATAAGCAGTTGTATATATAGTTAAGATGAAATATAGGGTAAGAGCAATTATAGATATACAGGATGGTGATAAAAAATGTTAGAAGAGGAAATGATTTATAGAGTAGAACACGAAGAGTTCCATATATATAATGATTGAAATATAGGTCGGAGTAGAATTATAGTTACAGAAGATAATTAAAAATTTCAAAAACAAAAAGAGTAAATATGGTGGTTCATAGGCAGTGGCATATACAGAATGGTTTACCCGGTTGTTGAAAATATAAAATATTATGCGTGGTTCATAAGCAGTTGCATATACAGGGTGGTGGAAATATATAACGAGATGGAATTATTATAATGAGGATTTTAATAAATGTTAGAGAATTGAGTGCAATTATAGCTATACAGGGGGGTTAGAAAAAATAAATATGTAGGGTAGCCCATTAGCAGTTGAATTGTTGTCATATTAAAATAAGAATTACGAATTTGAACACAAATAAAGTTCTATGAATTATATCTGAAAAAAAAAATTGAATTTCGTTACTTATTTGTAGAAGCGAGATGTAAGACCGACATCTAGGATTTTCAAGGAAACTATCACTCAGAGGTTCCGAATCTGGATCCGTTCTGTGTAATTGCTGTTCTCTCTAAAGTCCTAGGATAGAATGTCATAATAAAATTTTCATGTTACTTAACCTGCCAGAGATATTGACACAATTGGTCGAATTGCGACCACTGGGCGACAGCTAGTTATAGTAGTTTTGTAGGTAATTTGGATTTGTATAATACCGAAGATTTTGGTGAAGTCGCTATGGAAGAAATCTATAGTCAATTTGACCTATAATATAAAGCTAATGAAGTGCGTCTGTTATGACTTACCCGGAGCCGGACTCAGGCAGTGGCTACTTAATTTTGAAAATATTGTTGAGGAGGTCTTGAATTATTTTGCCTGTTCATTGGGTTCTCTCCTCAAGTTTTTTTCGTATCTGTGTTTGGAGATGTTTCAACTCCGACTCTGGGATCGTTGTCAATCTTTTAGTATTGTATGTAGAGATTTTCTCTAAAAAATTTCGGTTTGATATTCATTTTGTTGTTTGTCAAAAATTTGGCAGTGACAACTTGTCTCTTGGCGATTACTTGATACTGAGGGTTCCGTTTTTCTTATTTGTCAGCAATAGATTTCTCCAGTCCTTCATGGTCGATTGAAGGTGCCCCGATTTTTTTCGTCATACTGCCTGGCTTCTTTAAGTTTTCTAATTTTTAATTTTTTATTTTTCAACAAAATCTTTGTTTTATCCGAATCTGTCCTATGGCTGCCGGTGCTGGTTAATACATGATTGGCCAAATTTATTTTGTCCAGCACCAGCAGACCTAGAATAGATTAGGATAAAACAAAGATTTTGTTGAAAGAGGAAAATTTAAAAAAGAGAAAGCATAAAAAAGCTAGCTGTATGATGATCAACAACACGGAAATTGGGGTACCTTCAATCGACCTTCATTTGCTGGAGAAATCTATTGTTAACAGAGCAAAAAAAACGGTGTACCCTTAGTATCAAGTGATCGTCAAATTTTTGACAAACAACAAAATCAATATTATACTGAATTCTTTTAGAATAAACTTGAAATACAAAACTATACGATTGACAACGACTCCAGAGTTGGAGATGAAACGTCTCCAAAAACAGATAAGAAAAAACTTGACGAAAGAAAACTCAATAAACAGGCTACTTGCTATACTTGTATATTGCAGCAATAATTGTCTATGCCATTTTACAATTTAACAATAGTCAAACTAATGTCGTAGTTTCTTTGGGTATACATTTTGCCTTAAGTTGAATTATTGGTTTATTAATTATAGCCAGTATTTTTTTACCGCTGCAGCTGATTACATGTTTGATTGACCCCGCATAATAAATACATGACAGCTTTGTCACATTTAAATAACTATAACTATCAAAAAACATTAATAGTTTGCCATCTCTCAGTTTTATATTCTTCATTGCCCTGTATAAACATAGTTCAAAATATATCTCTTAACTCATTTTAAATTTCCAAAATTAAAATTTCGTCTGCCAGATTGTACATGTTGTTTTACATATTTTAAATAAAAGAGTCTCAATTTATATATCACCCAAGCAACTTTAATTTTTTCATTCAAATATAAAAAACCCAAGACCAATCATAACTCGAAATATGAAATTGAAGTTTGAACTTACGGTTAAGTTGGCCGACCAGCCACTTAGCTATGAGTTAATTTAAGTTAAATGAAATAACTTATGATGGAAGAAGCTCATGAAGTGATTAGTAATAGTCTTAGTCTGAAAAAAAAATGAAAGAGCATATCTAGGAGTATGTGCTTTTAATAGAATATAGTCCAAGACTTGGCTATCTCGTTTGAGCAAATAATTATTAGTGTTCTTGATAAATTGATGATACAGTGATATGTCAATGAGAGAAAGTAAGAATGGTATTAAAATGCAGAATTTAGGTGAAAATATTTACAGGAAATTTACACTTATTTGACCACTGATGTCTGCTAATAAGGTCTACTAAACGTAGCCATACAGTCACGAGAGAGACTTGAAGAAGAAGAAGAAATTTAACTCCATTATACAACTGGTAAATATTCAATTTCAGATTACTTTTATTTTTTTAGGCAATAACACCACAATCGAAATATAACAACGTATATTGAAGGAAAACCAAAAGTTTCATCGTCTATTCTGACTTGGTTGTCAATGGCTTTATATTTATTATCAGTAAATATAAAACCAAACGTTTCAAAGTCTATTCTGACTTCGTTGTCAATGGCTTTATATTTATTGATAATAGATATAAAGCCATTGACAACGAAGTCAGAATAGACTTTGAAACGTTCGGATTTTCTTAAATATAAGTAATCAAGAATATGCCACAAACAACGTTTAGTAGACAATTTAATTTCAGATTTACATATTATTATATTTACAATAAAAACAAAGTCAGACCAATACATTGAAAGGTTTGTATTTTTTATTAGGTACTTCTTAAGTATTTTGCTATATCCCCAACAAATCCAAAAAAATAAGTTAAAACATGCCACATATAAACCTTAAGAGAACTAACCCCACTTATTACGAATACAATAATAATCCAGTTAGAAATATAATATAAATATAGTTAGAGATATTGTTAATAAATGAGTTTAATGAATTTATATTATGTAAAACTGAATAATTATTAAGCCTCTATTATTATAAGTCCATCTAACTTAAATATGTTTTAAATATGTTTTTGTAATAAAAAAAATATTTAAGCAAGTAGAACTAAAGCCTAAAACGCCGTGTAACAGAAACAGCGCGCATACTCTGGAAAATCCGTTGATTCTGCTCTATCAAAAATCTGATTCATCCACAATTCACTGAGACTGTAATCTTATTTTTCATTTCCAGTTTTGTTTCTAGCAAAGAAATAACTGATATTTTTCTATTCTATAAAACGGAGTTCATACACTTGTGAAATCCAGATTCTACTCAAAAGTAAAAACTGAAACACCCAATTTGGAGTGAATAAAAGCTAATTTAAACTGCCAAATTTAATTAAAAAATCACTAAACAAATATCGATCGTATCAATATTTAATTATTGAGTAGGTGTTTTAAAAGGTTATTGTTTTCATTACTATCGTTAATTTGTATCCACTAAAACAAAAACAAATATAAATAATTTACAAATTTGATTACCTACTAAAAGTTTTTAAGACCACAAATTAATTGTAATAAAATATTATAAAAAGAAATATTTACTTAATGCCTAAATAAAATTTGTATACAGTTTGAGAAGGTGATTTATTTAGGTACCTACTCCCAAATTCAACTGTATCACGCTAACCTCTAATTTCAATATAATTAATAACACACTAATCGCTGAATTGTTTTAAATCGTTATATTACATTAGATTGAAAATTCGACTTACCTTTCTAAAACTTTAGCACAAATTACAAAAATGTGCACTTTCATCTCATAAACGCTTTTAATTTCACGTGGAATGGTTGGTCTCGAAGTGTAACCGCCATCTCGGGTGGCTACTCTGCGCAAGTTCCCTCTAACAAAAGCTTTATACAACCAGCTGCAGTCGTTGTTCAAAGCCAACTGTCTTTTTATTGAGGGATGAAGAATGGTAGGAATTTTGAATTATGGCTACCATACCCTAACTGTGTTTAGAAAGTATTTGAACTGTGATTTTAATTATTTTATTCTTTCCAGTCATTAGAAAACTGGATAGTTATGTAATTCCTAATAACTATATTTCTAAAATACTTAAATTTCTTGAAAATAATTCAATTTTTTCTGATTTCATTGATATTATGAAAAATTATTTACTTGTTATTTTGCAAATAATTTTGTACTTTATAGAGAAAAATATTTAAAAAATAGGTAAAGCAATTGCGCTCCAGTTTGCAATAACATTATATGATGATTTGAGTAATACACTTATTACAAACTTACACTTTATTTAAAAAATTGTGACAATTGTTTCGCATCCGATGGAGCTTAATAATAATTTTTTAAATAAAGTGTAAGTTTGTAATAAGTGTATTACTCAAATCATCATGAATTTCAACTTCCACCAAGTATCAGCCAACTCAATCCAATGATCAACATTATACGTTGTTTGATTCAATAAACTATAGAGACATTTTAATAAAACAAAAAGTCGGTTTTTGTTTTTTTTAAATATATTTAGTGAACAATTTTTAGTGATGTAATGGCTTAATTCGATGCAGTTTTCAAGTCTAATTAACTTCTTCGATATTGCCTAAAATAAGGTATTTTACTTTTAAGCATCATTTGACTATCCTCGTTTACTGTTCAATAGAATAACTTGTTTCCTATGGCCTATATATGATAAGAAAATGTTGCATATGATTCCAACTTAGGTGGATTCACTACATTGCAGGCCATTTGAGTATCATCATTCTTTAGGTTTATTAATTATATTGGCATTCATTAAATAATCTCTTTTGAGTGATGTGGCATAATTAGATGCACTGATGTAATTTTCAATTAAATTTCCTTGACTTAACCATCAATAGACATAACAACAAACATACCTTTTCCATTTATCATAAACCTACACACACGGACCTTACAATCCACAATAGTTCACACCATCCTTACCAACACAAACATGCAGCATACCATAGTATGTTGCACAGATTGGTTACCATCCCACTATCAAAAACTCACTTTGATACAGAACTACACAGAATAAAATGTATTGCTGTTAATAACGGTTATAACCCTCAAATTATCGACAATATGTTAACTAAAAAATTAAATAAAAAGGCTTTAAATGAAGTATATCCTACTACCCCTAATATCGACCCCAAACTTTATAAAGTATCACATTCATCGGTTCTCCTTCTCAAAAATAGCCCAATTTTTATTAAATAGAAACATTCATACAGCTTTTAAAAAAGATAACAACTTAGGAAAAAATATAAGAAACAATAAAGATAAAATCAACAAAAATAACAACTCGGGTGTCTATAAGTTGACATGTGGTAGTTGCCCTAGCTTCTACCTCGGTCATACGGGAAGATCATTCAAGACAAGATGGGACGAACATACCAAAGCTTTTTAGTGCCACAATTATAATAAGTCAACTTTTGCCGACCATTTATTGAATGAAAATAATGTACCTCAGAATACATTCCAAGTATTACATTTACAACATAAAAGTAAAAAATTATATCTTTTAGAGTCATTAGAAATTAACAAAAACAAAAATTCACCATACCTCCTGAATGATCAAACCGAAACCAATTCATTCCCATTACTTAATCTTTTCAATAGAATTATATAAACTCATTACAGCCATAATTTATCCATTGTACTTTCCTAATAGTGATAATCCCCTCCTACCTACTTCAATTATCCTCTAAATACCTGTGTAATTACATCACCATAGTTCTTTGTAATAGTTTAAGGCATTTAACTGTTAGTCTTAGGTTGTATTCTGCAGAAGCCAGTAACCTGGTGAAACAATTGTCAATAGTAAATAGATTTAAGTGAAAATTATATCAGTGTATTTATTTTAATATAATATTAAAATGAATTTTCATCAAGTAAAGACTGAAACTATCATCATAATTAGATGCACTTTATAATTGTAATTACTGCTGTTTGATAAGAATTTTAAGTATTATTAAAAATAAAGTTAACTTTTAAGCAAATAGTTGAAAAAGTGACATCTAGTGATTATAGTATACGGTTCTGATCAAGAAAAAATTTTTATGCAGAACAACTTTTCCTCTAAATAATATTCATACGAACGTTTTCCGTTTGAATCCAACTTATGAAGACAAACTGTATATAGAAATCAACTGAGAACCTCCATCTTGAAATTGATTAACTGATATTTATTTTAATTTAATTTCAATCAATCCGCTTTCAATTTATTACAATTTTTAGTGATACAGCATAATTGGATGCAGTTTTTAATTATACTATAACTTTGCTAGTTTACAATTTTAGATATTATAAAAAAATGGTACCTCACTTTTAAACAAAATTAATATATTACTTAGTATGTAGTTGGAAAAATTAATACAGTTTTAGTGCAGTGGCATAATTAGATGCAGTTTTTTGTTCTAATTACTTGTATTTGATAACAAATTTAGACATTAACAAAAATAAATGTACATACTTCACTTTTAATCAAATTCCTATTTCCTGGCAAAATCTGAATATGAAGAATAACTTTTTCTCGTAAAATGATGAATAAAAAAATTAGTTTGATTTATGATGGCACAAGTCCCGAAGAGAAAAATATTTTCATATTTTAATACTAGCACCTCCATCAAAGCTTACTATATAAGAAATCTTCAAACTTTACATCAATGTGTGTTTAAAATAACAACAAATGCTAATAAAATTAAGTCCTGATGATTGAACTGAAATTGTTCACATTGCTGAAGAAAAGTATAAAACATGCAGGGAAGCAGCAGAATGATACACAACATACTAAACAATATATTTCAAAACTGTTAGGTAAGTAATAAATAAATTCAAGAGGTTTGTAAGTGTTGAAAGTAAATTTAGAAACATCGGGCGTTACAAAGTAAAATACTGAACATGTATTAATGCTATTTTTTGCTACTTAATATCAATTTTAAGGAACATTTTGCTCACCAGTAGTTTGAACGTATTTTATTTACTCTAACACCAAAATAAATGTTATTATTTTTCCTGTAAACCTGTCAATGTTTTAAAAATATACTTAATTTTGGATATACTCGTACCTACAATTAATGGGAAACTCTATATGAAACATAACTTTTTTTCGTAAAATTAATAATAAAAAAGTATCAATATGAATGTAACCTAAAAACTTGATTTTCATCGTTGATAGATGAAATTGTTGAAAAAAATTGTATGACTTCGGTCAACAAAGATGATCACCATGCACAGTACACAACTTATTGGCCTGCTAGTTTTCCTGATTGCAGTACCTCGATTATTTCTTCTGAGGGAATATAAAAGTAAATGTTAGTCTGAATCTGGTATACAATGTTTCGCGTTCCTCGAAGTTTCCTTGGACTTACAACGTCTTGAAAAGGATGATCTCACAACGTTTCAATAGCTTTGTATGTGAATGATTCACCTGATGACGATATCAGATACAAAGCTATTGAAACGTTGTGAGATCAACCTTTTCAAGACGTTGTAAGTCCAAGGAAACTTCGAGGAAAGGGATAAAAGTAAATATTAGGAAAATTCATACGATAGCTGGTGAAATCGGCCATCAGTCAATTCGTGGAAGCGACATTCTTCCTATATTTCTGGGAAGTCGAAATATTGTTTGTCTATCGACCCGAGGCCGACCGCTAGCGTTAATGGGAATTCCTTGAATTTAGTCGAAGCTTCGAGAACACATTTCCCGATGGCTGGTTGACTTACCTACTAGAGTATTCCGACAGAAATATATAAATACGAACAGCTGGCGAGGATTTCATTCTTCATTCGGCGGCCGTATTGTTAAGTTAAAATAAATTGTAAATAGTTCTGTGAATATAAATTGTGCTAAAGTAGTGGAAATAAGTTAGAATGAGTTGGACTGGGTTTTTAAATAAATCCAAGAACTAAACCGAACCCGAAGAGAAGGGTGAAAATAAAAACATTACAATATATATCTAATGTCCACACACCATTTCAAAAAGTTGACAATTTCAAAGATCACTTCTGACATTATTAGAAATGTTTTTTTCTACTAGAACAAGTAAATGTGTGAAAGTGAGAAGGAAATTTTATACACGTTTTTAATTAAATTAGTTGAATGTAATGTTTAATAATGTTTAATCCCAATTTTACGTTTGTTCAAAATAAAAATATTAAATATGTTTTGATCACAAACATTAAGGAAAGCTGTTTTTTATATTAGCTGGGTACAATTACATATTTTATTATGGTTTTCAATTCTAATCAACTTTTCTTAATAACAATTTCAGTTTTGTACTTAACTGTTTAGCAAATTTCGTATTTTTGAAAGCATTCGTATAAGGATTAAGCGTTTAGATATTTAATGATCTTAAAATTTATATGTAGAAAACTTTAGTGGACACACTGTATATACACTATTATTTATATTAAATAACATTTGCTTAAATGTTACTTAGAAATAAACAGATTTTTCACCTTGCCATTGTTAGAAATTTTGCTATTTGTCAGTATTGGATAACGAATAAAAAGTTACAACCAAAAAGTACACTTTGCCTCTTAAAAAGCCGTATATTTCAAAATGGGCCACATGAATATATTATATCAGAACATGAGTTATCAGTTTGAAAATAATAATAATAAAAAAAGAGTATTCCGGTGCGACATACTGTTTTTATTTAGATTGTACTGTACCTACGATCTAGATTTCAATACGGTTTGCCTGAATAAGTTAATATTTTTAAATTTGAACTAGTTCTACAAAAATCTCTTGATTGTAATGTAATAGAATAAAACTTAATAAAAATACATTTTTAACTTGCTTCTTTATTACATTTACCACCCTCTAGGTTAATAGAAAATATTTATGTTGTCAAGTTTTAACCACACCAACCTTTTTAATTGTTGGATTTATCCAAATTGAAGACTACCGAACCATAACTGGGATTTCCTAATACCATTATGAAATTTGTCGAGTCAGGATTATTCATCATAATCTTGTTGAGTTGGAGTACGGTTGTCAAAATATTTTACAAATTATCTGTCCCTTAGTAAGTCGGTGGGCGGAGGATAAAGGGTTAAGAGATATTAGAGTATTACAACTAATTTTATTTACAATCCGTTTAAAATTGGCACATTGTACAAGATAGAATAAATATATCTGTTTCTCTTATAACTAATGACTTAAATTTTTTAACTTATCGTACAGGAACTTATGTTACCTAATTAATTTGTAAGGGATAATTTATAAATCTCTTTGGATATTTTCTTCAGGTAATATCTTCAGGTTCTGCACAATAAATTTTATTACTATCGTAATACATATATTTCAATAAATTGTGGAACTGTTATACATTACATATAGTAACAACCATGTTAATTATGTTTTAAATATCATAGGCATCCGTCTTAAAAACTTGTTTCTTGAATTTTGCAATAATGAAAATCTACTTTAAAGTTGGCAACAAAAACATTACAAAGCTTGCAGTTTAGGAATACAAAAGAAAAATCTGTTAACTCCATTATAGAGATACTAGTTAGTTAGTAAATAAAGAATGTTTTTTGAATTTTAAATTAATGGAAGCCAATCCACTCCAAAATTGGCAACAAAATTAAAATAAAACCTTTGGGGTTATGAGATACAAAAGGAAGATCTGTTAACCCGATTATAGTGAATGTACTCGTATGTATAGGGTGTTCAGAAACACTCTGTCTTTTTTGGGTTTAAAAGAGAGAGCCTTTATATTTACATATGTATACTCTCAATTGCTTGGAAAAAAACTCTGCCTTAAGCGCAATCGCAGTAAGAAGAAAAGAAGACTCGCTGTTTGCCTCTCGTCCAGTACGGACCTCCCGAAAACCTCTCAAGGAGAAAACGTTACCCCATGTGCTCGCTAGTGCAACCCCAAAGTGCGTGTGCAGCTATTACTCACTTATTGTAAACCCCCTCATGAGTGTGCATTGCCCAACAATATAAACTTTAGTTGTGCCTAAAAACCCAGGGTTAAGGCCGGCTACCCGCGCCGAATGCAGACAAATACATGGATGGCAGATTTCCCAAGGCTTTTACTAGATCTAACTCGTAGACAGGGTAAGAGTTTTCTTATGAAGGGCAATTGAGTTTTTTTGTCAAAACAGAACCAGCTCAAAACTACAGTCCACTTAATCGAATTCTCTACATGGGGTTTTCGTAAAAAAGAGTTTTATTTTCATGTTATAACTTATTTATTCATGGGCTGAATTTAATTAAATTTGACTTATGTAAGAGACAATTAATGGACTCAGAGTGCTGCCTTCATATTTTTAAAAATTAATACAAAATGACGGAGTTTTTAAAACTCTGATAAACTATAAAACATGCTGGTACTTTTTTAGGTCATTGTGTATGGATTTTAAAGTAAAAATATCTTCAATAATTTTAAGTAAAAGAAGATTTCACACATTAGAATCCCTTAAAAAATAACTGACTTAGAACACGTTAATCCATCATTTCTCTTTGAAGAATAAAATAGGCGTAATGACAAATTTCGATAATATAGATACCCTAAAAAGATCGTTAAAAGTTAAAATTTTTGCGACACCTCCTCAAAAGCTTCCATTTAATGAAAAGACACTAGGAAAACTTTTTTTTTTTTTAAATCAAAACAACACGCATCTAGATGATGTAAGTCAATTTTGTGTATAATCATTAATCAACTTTTTTGGGAATACTCCATGAAAAATACAATTTTATACGAAATATAAAATTCAAATCAATAAAAAAACAAAATTTGATCAAAATAACATTAAATATAAATTTAAATTCAAAATAAAAATATCAATTTGAATATCTTTCATTTCTTTATTTAATAAACCAAAATAACTGGGAACATTTTTTAATTTAAATTTTTATTTATTGGCATTTTCATCAAATACTGTTTTTTTTTTATTCCTTGAGTTTTATAATTTTCTTTATTTTGAATAAAATTGTATTTTTCATGAAATGTTCCCAAAAAGATGATTAATAATTATATCCAAAAATTGACTTTGATTGTTTAGAGGCATGTGTTGCTTTGAATAAAAAAAATATAAAAAATATCCCAGTGTTTTTTCATAAAAAGGAAGCTTTTGAGGGGGCTTCGCAAAAAAATAATTTTTGACGACCACTCTAATATACTCCTATACTATTTAAAATAAATAACAGCTGTAAAAATTGTATTAAATAATCACAACATTTTTTTTTGTAGACTAAAGGATACAGGGTGAAGTAAAAACACTACCATAATAATTTTCCGAAATCAACATGACTTCTTGCTCAACAGCAATCAAATCAACATTATAATTACCCTAAAATAAGAGACTTTTTTTCATTAAAGCATATTTTCTAGATCTCTCCTACTATTAAAGTTATTTAGAAGGTTTCTGCACTTTAGTCTCCTAGCTTTTAATCCAAGAGTAGGTTTAAATTACTATTCAGTAGTTTTGGTACTCCTGGCACTCTCAAACTAGTCCCAGTCTTTCTGAGCTAACTGGTAAATTTAAAATAAGCGAAAAATGTATCCAAAACCTTTTTAATTAAGTCAATCGAAATAATAACAGCGTAAGTGCCGTATTTGCGTTTATACACCCCTTGGCCGCTACCATCGCTCCGGGAAATTGAGTGTGTTAGATGTTTTATAATTTTTTTATAGGAAATTGTAGCCAGATTTGACTGACCAAGTATCATCCCAAAATTTAACAAAAAAATTTATCGTTATTAGATAGCACCATTTTCATAGCTGTAAATAATTTAAAAAACCGCTGGTACCCAATAAAGCCAAAATTGACATTACTCGAACTTAGTTTTGCAAAATAAGTGAATAACATCTAAATAGAAGAAATAAGCAGTTAGCATGTTAAAACATATTCAAGATTTTAGAATCTTACTTTTAAAGGTATACAGAGTGAGCCAAGAAAATATGCCAAAATTTAGAGACGTCAACCATTTTGTCGATTTTGTTTTTGAAACTGACTTTAAAAATATGGAGTCAGCACTCTTACACCAGCAGTTGCAAAAACTAATTTAATTAAAATCGACGTATAAATAAAAAACCTTTAACTTGAATATATAATTCCGGTTTTTGGACCATCCTATATTTTGCCAGGGGTGCTTACTTTTCCTTAACAACTATTTTATTTTCGAGTTTTTATATCTTTCTAACTTTTTGAATTTGAACTGTCACAGAGGAAGTGGAGCATCCCGATTCTAACCGAATTTATAGGAAGAAACTTTTTTGGTCACATTAGAACTGGCGTAAAGTGAGGCCAAAATCAAGAGTTACAAAATTCCACACGATTTGATAAAATCCAGGGTTATTTGAGACATTACACCTTGTAATATTATGCACGAAGATGCTTGAAAGTTTTTCATTAACGATAAGGATGTTTTAATAGCCATGGAGTCACATCACCTATTTAAATACGACGAAGCTAACTTCACCAATGATCTTGCTCCAAGAAAAATGCTTATTCATCTTGAAACCAAAAAGATCGAGAAGGTTCAGGGACACTCCCAACTATCAGTAAGTATAATGCTACGTGAGACCAAGTGAGACCTTGGCAAAACTTCGGCAAGTTTCCAACTTGATTCATACTAACGAGTAGTTGGAACAGAAAGTCCATTGTTGAGACTCATTAGAACCGGGCATCTGCTCTCAGAGATAGAAGGGACAGTGTACGTCAAATAATAGATTTTCTACTTGCAGCTTCAGGACGGATATTGCCCATTTTAATATTTAATCCAAGATGGCTTGTAATAGGGAATAGGAGGTATCAACCTCTCTGCTTTAACTGGAGCAGGCCTTCACACAACTGAAATGACAAGTGGAATGTCATATGTTCCAGTGACGAATTCAAGTTTGAATTGAGAGGTCATGATGGACGCATGAGGGTCAGGTTTTTGAACGTCAAACATCAGATTACAAGACAGCAACGTATCAGGATAGAGGGCGCCATATGTATAGACAGGTGTTCTCATTTTAGGCCATTGACGGCACGGCTGTACACTAATTTGTACATCCCAAGCAGGGACCGCTTACTACTGTTGATACAATAGTTTTGCTACATGGATCTGGGCATAAAAACTCTGGAATGGCCATAGAGAATAACTAATATGTCCTTCACTGAACACGTGGGTATATGCAAAAACGAGGTACTCATTATATTTTTGTTAAATCCTAATGGAAATTTGTTCAACTACGAACATCATAAACAGTTTTTATATAATCAGTTTATAATTAATGGATTTGTGTTTCGTCGTGTCTATTTTTCTCTTTTACAGTGTATTTTTTAATTACACCTATTTGCTAAAATATATGATGCCTATACAGGGTGTAAAAGTTTGAGTACATATACTTTATGTCAAATTAGTATACACAAAATAAACCAAAAAAACTCTTAAAACACTAGGGTCTATAGACCCAAACACATGTTAAGTAAATTATTGTCAATCCGGCAACGTCGCGATAAAATCAGTTTCACTTTTAGTGTGGATAATAATGAAATAAGTCACTACAAAAACATTAACAGCTGTTATTTTTTGTCTATTGAATAATATTGTGTAGAGTGCTGTTAGCTTTATTTAGGTAAATCGAAGTTTATGAAACATTATTTTCAAGAATGTACGCTTTTAACAAGTATGTATTGAAATGAATATTTATAAGTTGTTAACACATGAGATTTCTTATATGTAGTCCTTTAATCTGTTAAATTATTCGAACAGGAAAACAAATGAATTCTTCATAGTAAATATTCGAAATTCAACATTATTGCTATTACATCTGCTTTCCCCATAAATTAATAACATGTCAGGTCTTTCCCTAATTCTATAACCTGCCATTATTTCTGACAAAATAATTCCCTCGCACTCGAACTGATAATCCACAATCGATTTTATTTGTTTTTATAATTTATTTTTTAGAATGAGAATCAAATCACGATATCTACATTGAACACCACGCAAATCACTTTCACTTAACTCTAAATTTTCGCACAAAAATCGATGCAGCAATAAAAAACAATCGTGGCAGCGGTCATCAGTAGTTAAAGTGAATATGTACTAGGCTAGGCGTGTTTATAACGTACGGCAAATTATAACAGAATATTTAGAGTATAAATAATAATTACATTTGTTTAATACAGTTATTAAAGGTGTATAAGCCATTCAGAATTTACGTATTTAGCTTTACAAGAGTTTTGAAGCCGGAAATAGTCTATAATTCTTTGTAATAAAGGCTATCTAACTTCTAACTTTTTTTTGCAAAACTATAGGATAAGTATTGATCCTAAAAATCTTTGCCCTCAAATCGTTTACACCCTGTATATTTTTATGAAGTTAGTTGAATTAAAATATACTTTCATTATTATGTTTGATAAGTAAATGAATGACCATTGGGTCAATTATATCTAATTGACCCAATGAAATTCATTTTTGTGGATATTAAAAATATTTTTGCATTGTCAGCAAACAGTTATATTGCTTCTTTCCTTGAATATCAACAAAAAAGTAATTGACATTGAGACGAATGCCTACGAAAAACTCTCTCAAACCACTTCTTTTATAAAAAGGTCTATCTCAGCGACTATGTACATTTTGATATTTGCTCTTGTTTCTTCAGTCTCATAGCGAATCGAAATCAAAAAACGCCATTAAATTTCGTTACGGCGAAACTGATGGATGGGGAATATTTTTCAGAGCAGTCAACGGTCTCGCGATATTACTATCAAAAGAGTTTCTGTTAGCGTCGACTATTGAACTCTCCACTTGATTCGAACTCACGTTGTTACCGTGAAGATTTTTTGTGTAAGACTCGTACATTTTTTGATTCATGTTTATGTCTTCCATACTTACGAGTTCCATTGGGGTGGATTTCTTTGCTTTCATTCTTCGGTTTTGAAACCATATTTTGATTTGTCGTTCCGTTAGACACAAGGCGTGCGCTATTTCAATGCGGCGTCGCCTCGTCAGGTATTTGTTGAAGTGAAATTCTTTTTCGAGTTCTAAAGTTTGATATCTCGTGTAGGTTTGTCGACTTCGTTTGTTTCCTTTTAAGGTTGAGTCACCTGTAACACATTAGGAACAAATTGAATATCAAAAAATAAAATTTGAAGCAATGTAACACAACAAATTACCTCTCTAATAGGTAATAAGTACTCCAAAGGGGAAAATTAATTTATATTTTATATAAGAATAGTGACCTGTTCTAAATATTTTTTATAACAAAAATAATAACTGTCATCCTGAGAATATATCTAATTTAAGTGTAGATGTAAATATTTAAAATGCAATTATATCATACTCGATAATACAATGATGGGCAAATGTGTGGAATCAAGCAAATATCGCTGCAATTATTAGAGATATCAAAATGAAATTTGGAAGGTGGTTACTGCAGTAGATTGCCTATTTGTTTCCAATTTTTTTTACAATTTTGAACTTCCTGTTTTACCGGAAGTAATGTCGATTTTAAAATTTGCAATGAATCACCCTATATAGTATTTTAGTTTCAGATGAAACATTTTATTGCGAATACAAACATATCATACATACAAACAATATCAAACCCGATATTGTTTACTTCAACACCTACCGGGATATTAACAGAAAAGTAATTAAAGAAAGGAAAAATCTAATTTCCATTAAAGAAATACATAATCATAATTATTAACTAAATCTAAGTGATTTGCAAAACATTGAAACTTAACTTAACTAAACTTAATGTATTAAATGTTCAAACTGAGCACCGTTTACTTCTTGACAATAAGCAAGTGTTTAAATTCTCTAGTAACATTAGCTATTACTTTTGGTGTAATTCTCTGGATGTCTTGAGTTATTCTTGCAGCTAATTCTTGCAAATTATTTGGTTTATCAATATAAACCTTAGACTTTAAGGAACCCCACAGAAAATAGTCTAGTGGAGTAAAGTCGGGACTTCGTGCAGGCCATTCATAAGTACCCCTTCTTCCAATCCATCTGTGATGAAATGTCCTAGCTAAACGATCTCGAACAATTCGAGCGTAATGGGGTGGTGCTTCATCCTGCTGAAACCAGATATTATTTGGTAATTGTCCATTTACCTCCAATGCCGGAATAACTTGTGTCTCCAAGAGCTGTAATTACCTATCTTCGTTTAAAGTCTCTTGTAGGAAGAAGTGTCCCACGATTATGTTGTTAAAAATGCCGGCCCAAACGTTCAATTTTTGAGGATGTTGTGTATGAGCCTCTTGTACCCAATTAGGATTACTTTGCGACCAGAAGAGGCAGTGATGTCGATTAACCGTACCATTTAAACAAAATGTAGCCTCGTCTGAAAACACCACATTTCTTACAAAATTATTATCACGGTTACAAATATCCATCACCGTTTCACAAAATTGCAAACGTCTGTCGAAATCGTCTTCGGAGAATTCTTGAACGAGGCGAATTTTGTATGGATGATATTTTTCTCGCTTTAATATCCTTCCTACTGAACGACGGCTAATTCCATGCATATTGGCGAGGTCGGTAGTGAGGATTTTCTTCAAAAGATTCAGCAACATTTTGAGCTACACCTTCATTACTTGCACTTTTTAACTGTCCACTTTTTGGTAAATTGCTAACTATTCCACTTGTGTCGTACCTTCGCAAAGTTTTCGTCACTACTGACGGGATATTTGTGTATTCGGATGAACAATGTTAAAAAGGTCACAAACGTCTTGATGCGTCTTTTTCCTCTCCCCATACCCAATCATTATTAATATTCTTTCTTTCACTTCATTCGGGCATTTTACGATCAAATTAAAACAATACAATCTTTTTACGTTCAAATAAAAAACAAACTAATAACTTATTTTGACAACTACTCTCATTTCTGCAATGAATTTCATGGACTACTAAACTTGATTCAGATTTGATTTGCGCCTGATTTAAAGAAACGCACGTGTATTCGACTATGGAACAAGCAGTGCTGTTGGCTGTGACGGTATAATGCCACCGATTGGCCAATAGAATTACAAATCCTTACCGAGCGGTTTGTTTATATCGGGCGTAAATGAAATCTGAACCGAGTTTAGCTACCATCGAATTTTTCCTTAGTTACTTTTCTGTTAATATCTTGGTATGTATTGAAGTAAACAATATCAAACCCGATATTTTTGTATTCGCAATAAAATGTTTCATCAGAAACTAAAATACTATATAGGGTGTTTCATTGCAAATTTTTAAATCCACATTACTTCCGGTAAAACAGGAAGTTCAAAATTGTAAAATATTTGGAAACCAATAGGCAATCTACTGCAGTATCCACCTTCCAAATTTCATTTTGATATCTCTAATAATTCCAGAGATATTTACTTGGTTCCACACATTTGCCCATCACTGTATATTACGTTATAGAAAAATGTACGGAATCAAGCTGTAAGACGTCTTTGTAGAATACTATTTATGATATTCAAATTGCTTGAGCAGTTTTAGAGAGAACAGTGAAGATTCATTGAAATTCACTTAAATCTTTTTACTTTTTCCTGATTTTATTAACGTTAGTATGGCTAAATATTCCCCCTTTGTAAATTTTTTGACGTGTTTTTTCGATTTTCAAAGTAATGAGTATTTAGGAAATCATTTCAGATGGCTCGTTTTCGTTGGGTCACCCTGTATTGACAGAACACATGTGGATATAAGTGATATTAATTAATAACCAAAAATAACAGTTGTGTTAAAATTCATGGATGAAAAGAAACACATTTTATAACAAGTTTACACTATCTTCAAAAACATTTGAACATTATAATTTAACTCACCATGGGTCTTCATCCAGGGGTAAAAGTTATTCTGCAAAGCTGCCGTCAAGTCTTCAGCCTTACCTTGACCCTCGCTTGACGTTGTGTCTTTGGTGTCACCGTTAAAGTCTTTGTCATTCCCGCATACCGGAAAAGAATCATTAAACGTCGGCTTTTGATACGGTTCTTGTGTCGAATTATGCAAATTCGCGTAATCGTACGCTATTTTCTTACCACCAGGTTTCGTCAAAAGAGCCCTAAGTGCGGACGGCGATTCGCCCGTCTCCATTTTCACCGCCGACTCATCGCATTCGTTGACTGTCGAACTAGGTCTTGAGTCATTAGTAGACAAGTTAGTCGCTAATGAGGTATAGAGCTGTCTACAGCTGTCAAACTGGTTGAAATTATTCGTAAAAGTATGATTAATTGGTGGCGGACTTATAGAATTATCCGTTTGCGGGTCCAAATTTGAATAGCGTTGATTGATGTTGTATCTGCACGTATTGTACACGGGTTCCTCTTTCACTTGGTAAGGTGTTGACTCGTTAACGTACATGGCCGGATAACCGGCCTGATGGTTCTGAAAACTTCCACCCGAAGCGTCTTTGATTAAATTGTTCGTTGATGATGCTGTGTAATTCGATTCTTCACCGAAAAACTGATTAGATCGATTGTAGGCGTTATGGTAAGCATACGGATGTGCTGACCAGTAGTCACAATTGAACTCGGTGGACGCGCTCATGACTTCGACACTGCACTAACACTGAACGATATGAAATTGCAACAAAAATCTGTCCCTCTGTCACCGACACGGTCCAGGCACGTTCGTATAAAATGTTTAACATTGTCAACTGTACCCTGAGAGTATGAGCGGGAGGGGTTGCGACCCCCTGAAGGTTCGTCGCTGGCTCTTTTATTTCGCCAGCTGCCTTGTAAAACTTACCCACCCCCAATCCATTGACGGCTTTTTCATATTTATTAGGGTATTGGCAGTATTGTAGAATGTGAACGTTCGGAATTCCATTTTATGGCGTATAGTGTTGATTTAAGAGAGGGAATTTGTTAATTTCGGGTTGCCTGTGACCGTACGTCTCAATTGAAAAGATTTATCAAATTTAATCCTTCCCTCGGTTGAATATATTATGTGTAATATAGGGAGTTAATAATAATATTTCGTAAGGTGTGACGTTACTCCACATATTTAATTTAATGTCTATAAATTTCACATTAAAATAATTCATGACTATTCATTTGGAATAGTGCAGCAGTTGCCCTTTAGTTTTAAGTAATTGATGTATTTCGCAAGATTTTTAACCGACTTCCAAAAAGGAGGAGTTTATCAGTTCGTCGCGTTTTTTTTTTTCGCTTTTTTTGTATGTATGTTCCCTGATTTCTTCTCCTGTGGTGCACCGTTTTGCATGAATATGGTCTTGTTTAATAGAGTATATATCCGGACTGATGAAACATCAAATTTTGGATAAGAATTCTATTGGTAAAGTGATAAAATTTGTGAATGAACACATGCGTGCATGGAAATCGACCAATATCCCTAATATTTTACTCGATTTTTCGATAACACCTTATGGATGTGTATAGTTTTTTAACGTTTAATCTATTAAGGAAGATCCTTAGGTGATCTCATTTACTTTTCTGGGACGTGCAACTTGCAGTTTTGTAGAAAATCCCCGCAAATTCCAAAATTCTTATTAAAAATTTCATCGAAATGACATAACGGACATTTCCTCATAAATATTTTAATTCCAACGTGATAGTGCGGTAATTTTAGGCACTGGGAGTTTTAACTGCGAATTTGAAAATTTTCTATGTCCATCTCAAGCATATAGGTAGTAAAGCATAGTATTTTCGGCTCCTTAAATCAATGAGTACAAAGCTCGTTTTGTTTGTATACCAGGAAAATACCTATTTAAATGCAAATTTTTCCATTTTGCGAAGACGGTGCTTTTGGTTGTCACATTCTTCCGGCCTAATAGAAAATTCAGTGACAACACATGTCAAACTTTAAACTAATATTTGGTGCGTTTTTCGACAGGGTGTTTAATTATAGCAAACAAAATCACAAAGTAAAGTGGTAGAAGGAGTTGCATTTATATGATGAATGAAATATAGGACGGACTAGAATGATAGTGGTCCGTACGCAGGCGGATATACAGGATGGTTGGAATATAGGGTAGACTGGACGTTTGGTGGTATACAAATTTTGGAAAAAATGTGAAATTAAAATTATATAAGGTGATTAAAAAACTGTTATGTGATGTGGAAATAAGCAAATCATATACAGGATGTTTGAGATATATGCTGGAGTTGAATTATAATTATACAGTGTGATTAAAAAATTATTTCTTGTATAGCCCATAAGAAGTTGCATAAAGTGTGGAGAGAAATTAATGTTACACAGGGCGATAATATAAAATGTTAAAAATTAAATAATTTATGGGATAGCCCACAACGAGTTATATATTATGGTTGAAATATAGGACGGATTTGACTCCGTAAATATGAGATGGATTCTACTCCGTCCTATAGTTTACTGAAGGCAGCTAACAAATTTATGCTTGTCCCTGGGCAGTCGTATTTACAGGATGGTTGGTACATAGGTTGGAGTGGAATTATACAGGGTTGTCAAAAAAATTGAAAATAGGTTACATGGCCTAGTTTATAAGGATAAATACATTTTGGGCTCATTAAGTCAACGCGTACTAGTACATTTTGTTCGTAAAGATTTACCTGTCAATTTAAATGAGAAAATATCATTGTGTAATGTTGAGGCTTTCAATGTTACCTGGTTCTGTCTATTAAGGTTATACATACAAAATAAAAAATAAAGAATTAAAACTACCTGAGTTCAAAAAAAAACTAAAAAGTTGAAAATAAAACATTTAAAAAAAATACAACCGACTTCTACCTATAACTAAAAAGCTAAAAATAATTATAACAACATACAACTCCAGTAAATAAATAACACATTCAATGTTGTTAGGTACCTACACAGGAGTAAAAAATGTAAACATTAAAAGGTGCTCATTCTGTACAAATTAATTACCTACCAATCTAGTATATTTTTGAAGTCGGTGCTAAGCAACAATCAAGTTTTGACGAATTAGTAGATAAGTATGCAATGAAGGATTTTAGATTTGCTTGGCACCGGTTTCAAAATATACTAGATTGGTAGGTAATCAATTTGTACAGAATGAGCACCTTTTAATGTTTACATTTTTTACTTCCTGGGTAGGTACCTAACAACATTGATGTGTTATTTATTTGGTAGAGTTGTATTTTGTTATAATTAGTGTTAGCTTTTTAGTTATAGGTAGAAGTCGGTTATATATATTTTTTTAAATGTTTTGTATAATTATCGAAATTACATAGGAGACAGATATATGAAAGCTTCTCTACAATAAAGAATATTCCAAAAAATTAATTTTAATATTAACAATACGATGTTTCTTATAAAATATATATTGATATAAATAATTAATATATAGGTTGTCAATGCACTTATTAGACAAGCTATCATTTCTAGAGTATTGAAGCAACACGAAAAAAATTTAGTAAAAATAATAAACACTAAAATGCCTCCATTTGTGCATAATCTCTACTTCCCTAACCCACCGGGTTAACCGGAGCTAACACAAACATTCTAAATTCGAATGGAACACACTTTATATTTTGGGCTAGTTATTAAGAAAACGACACATAAAAGAATAATAACAACTACTAAATATATATCAGGGATTTTTAAATCTACTTCTAGTGAGACATGATTTTATAAAATCCTAGGTGCTAAAATACAAACGAGCAGGATTTCCAAATAGTTCAATTCTCATGGCCTTTTAAATTTATAAAAATCATTTCTTTAATAAATCGTATTTTTCAAATTACCACAATTTTTAAATAAGCTTTTTAATAAATTAAATTTCATAACAAATCAAATATCATCATGTTGGTTGAAACCGGTTCAAAAATAAATTGTTATTATCCCGACTTGACCATACAATGTATGGCAGCACACTCTCTCTAAGGCAGGCTATGCTGTTGAGAAAATTCACTAAACCCTAGATATTCTAGATATCAAAAGGGTTTAGCTCTGTGGGAGCCCTTGCCAGGTTTTCAGGCTCGTAGTTGGAGTCGTAGCGGCAGTTTCCTATGAATTTCCTGACCGTCCGGCTTTTGGCATTTGTTGGTAAAGATGTTTGTCCAGACACAGGTATTTTAAATTGTTTAATAGATGTTTTAGGACTACTCCTGTCGTTGGCATACCAATTGGTACAGTTCGTGTGTTGTTGTCAGAAATTGCCATGTCAATTAAAGTTGTTTTCCGAGAGACTTTATCTAACAAAACTATAGCTGGTCTATTGTAAGCAACAGTCCTATCAGTCAGTATCGTGCTGTCCCAGAACAGCTTGTTGTTTTCGAAAACAGATTCTGGTCTGTATTTGTCGTATGGTAATCTCACCGACTGTGTTTCAGTGCTAGTTCCTGGTGCAGTATTTTTGCCACAGCATCGTGTCGTTCTTTATATTCAGTTGCAGCGAACGCTTGACAACCAACCTCCTGTGATATGCTGGATAGATTCAGATGTTTGGCAACCGGACCTGCATCTGTCGTTGTTAATAGAAGGGTCTTTAACGATGTACTTTAGATAGTTCTTAGTTGGAATGACTTGACCTTGGATTGCCAATATAAAGCCTTCCGTTTCAGGAAACATATGACCACAGACCCTGCACTGTCGACATAACCTTGGTTGACGTCATTTACGTGTAGGGGCTTCCCTTTCCATTTCACCAGTTTCTGGTCAGTAGTCTGGTGGTGGAATTGGACGTATTCTTGTGTCAGTCGCAGTGATGTTGAGTCATCGACCTGGCACACGACTCTATGTAGATCAGAATTTGAATCAGAAATTATTAATATTATTATTATGAATACGACATAATTGATTATATTTTTATCTAGCTACCCTTGCAAAACAAAACATTCCAAAAAAAAACATTTTCATTTTGTTAAAGCAAGTATTTCTATATCTTTCAGAAAATTTATCAATTCTTTTCGTAGAAGCTTATAATCTAGATCCGAACAAGGGTTTATATTGTTAGTGTGCAACAAAATGCAAAAAATGCAGCTACGTTTTAAGCTAACAGTATCCCTACTGAAGAATATATGGTTATAATTCATTAAAGTACCTGCTACATATGCATTTGTATTTAGCTGGTACTGATAGGCGAGTAGTATTTTTTAAATGGAGGTTAGACCCCTAATTTATCAATTTTATACATATTATTTACACACGAAAAAGGTTCACCAACAATCTAATGGGCATAATTGAACGAATGCATAATGAGACAAGGTATAGCATGACTGGTGTTACAGTTGATACTGGTGATAAAATTGGTCAGATTTGTTTTCAAGGAAAATTGACAGGTGCCAAGTGACAAAGGTTTTACTTGAACCGGGATGTATAGCAGCTAGGAATGTTAGGTACCATTCAAATAAAACTTTTATTGGAAGGGTTACCACTACAATTGGTTCAATAGAATCGCATGCAAGGTCACCCGACTTCACACACTTTGGTTTGTTCCATTTGGAGTTGCATATCTTCCAGTGGTATCTAAAAAGAATTAAGTAAGTTTTGTAACTGAAAAATCAGAGAGCACAATATCCTTAGGTTCTTCCGATTAGAGAGCTTCTAATTGCCGGTCTCCTTGAAATTCTGGATGTCACTATGTAATGTAATGTAATGTCATGTCATGCTTTGCCAAAAGCGCAACAAAGAGGAATCAGAGATGAACAAACTTCTTTCTTTCCTAACTTTTTCTATCACTTTTAAACTCTAAAACCCAACTGGTGTTATATATTAAAAATATTTCTTTTTATGGTTTGATGTGGAAATAACACCCCACTAAGAAATCCGAATCTATATCTGATGCCACAAAAAACACATTTTGAAATGATTGCAATATTGTTGGTCCTATGATATAACGCTTCTTGAGTAGGTTTCGTTGGTTTAAGTACAATAAGGGTTACTGCCATTTTCCACATAATGGAAACCTCTTAATAGGAGCTAAATCCTAAAGATGCTCAAAAGTTTTCCAGTAATTAAATCCAATAGAAGGGATTTCTTTGGATTTCCTCGGCTATTTCTTTTGACCCAATGCTTATATTGTCGTCAATTGGGAAGTAATAATTTGGCGACTCTCCAACTTGGTTTGGTTAGTTAGTATCTTCTAGTGTGTTCAGCAACATGTGCCTGGCTGTTATGTACATTACTGTTGGAGACGATATACACAGTCGGTTTTTTAAATTTATGCTGAAATTTCATAGAGCATGATCATATTATTTCTCATCCTCTTCAAATTCTAACCAATAGATTCGTTCCGTATTTATATTTATTTTGGTTGCCATCTAGTCCTTCGGACTCTGGACTGGTCCTACTGTTTCAATAACAACTTGTGTTTGAAAAAAAGTATCATTTTTCATTTGTATCTAAGGAGCATTTTCCTTTGGGGTGATGGTGTTGCCAGGGAAGTACCTAGTTTTGGTCTAGCGAGTGGCAAACAAGAAAAAAAAATTGTCGTAGATAGGGGCTGAAAGGTCAACAAATTTATGGGAATCAAAGAATGTTCAAGGCAGGTTTTTTATGCCCAGATGAGGGAGCTGTTCTCTTCGAGGTGTCATAATTTTGTATTCAAGATAAAGCTAACAACATACATTGTGTCTAGTTAAGGACCTTCATCAGAAACAGTATGTATTAAATATAATATCTTATGTACAAAAGAATGGAAGCTTAAAGAGAGTATTGTATATCTCTATTAATTTTTAGGAATTACGGGATACGGTCCAGATTCGGAACCTCTGTGAACTAGTTTCCCCGAAAGTCCATGTTGTTGTACCTTACATCTTGTGTCAATATATACAACGATATGTATGAAGGTCATAAACAATTGTCCTAGAAGACTTTCTCTTGTGACAAGCGCAACTGATGAAGGTTCTGGACCAGACACAATACACATTAAATGTATTGTCTTGTGTTAAAAAAAATTATAGTGTATTAAGTAGTATTACCTTGTAGTAAAGCACAGAACTACTACTTGAAATACTGAAACTGTTAAAAGATAATTTTATTAAATATGTACAGGTTATATAAGTAAAAATACACTTTACGGAGCAACCCTAGTCATGTGTTTTAGAGACTCATAAATAATTTTAAATAATATTGCAATTTTCTGTGAATAAAGTTTAAATGGGATATTAGATAAATTCTATTAACCAGATCTGTGTGTGTGTGTTAAATCTACAGCCAAATTTAATGTACCATATCTTTGCATTAAATAGATTTTTACACTTGCTTCCTCCCCCTAAGCCGAAAAGTTAACACGATTCATTTTTTCGTTTCACAATGCTCTCTTCCAAAACTCAGGTAGTAAATAGTCCGAAACTAAAAAAATGTAGGTTATACAGGGAGACAGTCTTGTAGACAATGAAAGTAAAAGATCGCCTTCTGAGAAATTTGAACAATTCGATTGTACAGTGACTTTTACAGCACCTCGCAAGGCAAACATGTTGTAAACTTTTTGTACAGAAAGAACGTTACAATTTATTACAGCTGACAGCTTTATTTGGTACTGAAAAGCACCAATAATCTTATATAATGCCAATTATCAACAAAGAGTCTATAAAATTCTGTTCTAGTTATATTTTTAAGCTGTGCGAAAGTCAGAAAAAATTTTATAATCTTATTCTATACATTTGTAAAAAACTTATATTTTGATAGATGTTATTTAGGATCAATAAACAATTAACATTCTTTAATAGATTTCGTTAAAAGTTTTTGAAAGAAAATGTACATCTCTTAATAATTCTCTCACAACGCCAGACAATGAAATTTATAAAAGTGTTTTGCTTACTCATTGAGATTTTCTCTACTCATTGATTTGCTGCAGCTAATCCGTACTGGTTTAGTGGATAAAAGTAGCATAGCAATTTTACAAATTACTAGGATTACTGGGTGTTCTTTTACAGAAAATCTTGCTACTATACGATGTAAACCCGAGAACTTTCTACAATATTTTAAACTAGTTTTCCTGTGAAACAAGGTATTTGCTCTAGAGGCAGTTCAACTCGAAGTTTGCATTCGTTGCCAATCAACATACTATAAATATACGTTTAAAAATTATTTAAAAAGTGTATACGTATTTCACATGACAAGTCTGTTAATTTCATTGATCACCTGACTTTATCTAGTATTTTAATTTTATTTCCAAATTATAAATTCAGGACGTTCGATTAGATGAGTATGGTCTTTATTTTTTAATTTTAGGATTAGTGATTTCATACATAACATTGATTTTCTATTATTATTAACCGACTTCCAGAAGCGTGGACAGTATCAATTCGTCGGCATATTTTATATATGTACGTACGCTCAGTGATTATTCAAAAAAAGGCTTAGGCAATCTTGATAATTTAAACTGTATTGTATTAAGTAATATAACAAGAAAGGTATCATATAACGTGAGATCTACGGATTTCCAGTAAATCCAAAAAAACAGTAATTAAAATACTACATTTTAATGAGTTTTTCCTGTTTTCGCTAAAACGGCTAAATCAATTTGAATATTTTAAATTGTGTTCCCCAAATAAATATTTCAGCTTGATTCCCTATATTTTTCTATAACGTAGAACATACCGTTATCCTGACAATCAGATAAATATGTCCAATAGAGGGTAATAAATATCTAACTTAAATGTGAAGATACAGGGTATTTGTAAGGGTTATTATTTTGATTCATTGAAGTTAGTTTGAAACGTAGTTATATTACGGAGCTTACGGTCGAACGAAATGGCAGAAAATATGTCGTTAATGTATCGAAACGAAAAATTGTTATGCTGACGATCTTTTCTATATGGTATATGGTTGTAAGTGTGTGTGCGTGCGTGTGATTTTGGGTGGTACATAAGCACTTGCATATAATGGATGGTTAAAATGTAACGTGGAATTGAATTGTCTTTTTACAGGTTCAAAAAATATTGTATTGGGTGACACATAAGAAGTTGCATATAAGAGTGGAGTAAACCTATAGTTATACATTGTGGATCTAAAAACGTTAAAACGTTAAAAAAAATGTTAAATAGACATATGCAGTAAGGATATTTGCATTGAAGGGCAAACTATAATTACACTTCTACAGTGGGGTTCAAAAATGTTAGAAGCAGATGACTGTACAGGATGGTTGAAATATATGGTGGAGTAGATTCATAGTTATACAGGGTGGTTTAAAAAGTTATAAAGCTTGGGACATAAGTAGTTGTTTATACAAGGTGTTTGAAGTGAGGGTAGAGTAAGGTACTTGTTTTTCAAGATGTATCCAAAATTTGTTACATGAGCATAAGCAGTTAGGAGATTTGAATTATAGGGCGGGGTATAATATACTTATAGAGATGGATTTAGAAGCAGTTTAATATACTGGGTGGTTGAAATAAATGAGAAAGTAACCTTGTACCTATAAAATGTGGTTCAAAAATGTGAATAGTTTTTATTATATAGGATAGACCATGAGCAGTTGAATAAATACTTAAAATATGAGGCGAAATAATATTATAGATATACAAGTATAATTTAAACAACCTCAATACTCAATGGTGTGGAGAGGAATTGATACAGGGTGGTTTAACAGACAGGACGGTTTGAATAACTTTTGAATTATAAGTTATATTGTGAAGCCAATACACAGAAGCATATACAGGGTGGTTGCAATATAAAGTTATTTAAAGTTTAATTTGAAGAAAGTGGTACAAATAATAAAACAACTAAAATATGTGAACAATATAGATAAAGTATACAAATTAGTGAGAGAGGGAGATAGAGAGTGTGTGAAAGAGATCAGAATACGCAAAAATAATCAATAAAATTGTACATAAAATCAGATAAAAAAAGAACGGTTTTTATTTCAGGTAAGTTGAAGTCTTTTCCTTTTGTAAATATAAATTATATACATATAAGTTTTATAGAAGACATTTTTATAATTTTATGTAAAATGTAAATCTGAAAATGTTAGATTTACATTTATATTTATTATTCTTTAATGTTATTATTTTAATCCTAAAATTAAAATAAGTATTTTCCTTAAAATTTTAGAAAGATACATTCTTTCACAAATTGTTTCAATCAATCTCCTTAATATTTATAATTCTATTCATTTTAAAATTACAAAGTATAATTTTATTTCTCATAACCAGCCCAGTTGTTTGATACAAGATGCATTTGAATTAATATTAATATTTTCGCTTCAGTGTTCCAGTATACATTCCATATATTCCCCATTTATCAAAATAAGTCAATAAATTTGAAGATGAAAAGAAATGTTTGAATACCCGCATATTCAGCCCAAAAGCAATCTTTACAATACGAATAAATTATTTATGTTATATGGCCACTTTTAGGCCACAACACTCTGTATTACCACTAAATTTAAACATTTATTGTCTCTTGATTTGAGAAAAATTAGGTATGGTCAGAACCAAGAATGATCCTGATGGTTTTCCTTTTCATAGGATAGTTACCTTTTAATCATAATTGCCTATAGGCTCAGAAGCAATTTTGCTATTAAATTTGTCAATAACACTTATTTCCTGTTACAAAAGTTTCTAATTTCACCTTTAGGTGTCTCGATATTTATCTAATTTCTGTGATTACCACACCTTGTTTAAAAGCAATAAATCTTGAAACGGTTCTTCTCACTGACTTTTTAAATTAATTTGGACGCTATCCATAACAAATTTAATGGTCACACTAGAGGATGTAATATCACTTTAGGTAAGATTGAAATAAGGTGGCAATTTTAGTGCTAATTGTACCCATAAATTATTGTTATAAAAAAGTATATATGATATATGGTGTATCGTGAGAAAAACCCATCTAGACCAATCTAATTTTCTCTACTTAATAAGGTGGCCCTGATGTGAATATAACTTGCTCTTAACTTTCAAGTATATTTGCATTTGTCTAGTAATCAGTTTTAAATACTCGATCAAAGCTGTTCAATTTTGCCAAGCTACTGTGATAATAATAAAACTTGAAACAAAATATTCTTTCACCAAATAATTCAAACTATATATACTAAGTCTTAACTTATAGGGTAGCGGTTTCAAGATTAATTTTGAGCCAAAAGCTGTCAGTGGATATAACACAATATAAAATGAATTCCATAATTGTTTAACATTGAGCACCAATTTGTTAAAATATATTGCAACAACAAAGTTGTCTTTCACAAAATAACCGTGTAACATTACAATTGAAATAATTTTATATTTTAAATCCGATTGATCATAAGCCGGAAGGATGTAATAAAAATATGTTGATATTTTTCTCCGCAAAAAAATCACAATCACAAGAACCAGTTACAGTTGAAAATATGCTATGACACCTGTAAAACACTTTGTCTCTAGAAGATGTCTTAGAAACATGCTTGGTTGGCTAAGATAGTAGTTACTTCAATTTTGGGAAAAGGCGGCTATTTCAAAAAGTAGAACTGCTGGCAGTTAATTTAGAAGAAGGGAAACAATTGCTATCGGTTATAGACACAACTGAAGAGATTGAACAAAAATTGCTTCTTGTGTCTGGCTATGCTCAATTTCCATTAAGACTAATGGAAGAAGTGACATTGCTTCAAACTATTTATGTGAAGACCGCTAATAATTAGTTTCAAATTACATTAAATACAATGGAAGAACCTTAGGTCAGAAGTCCAGAGAAATGTGCGACCAGCTAGCATAGGCTCTCTTTTGTGTGGAAGCGAAATAATTGATGAGTTAGTCTAGATAATGGTAGCTTCAATAGACCACAGAGAGCAGAACCAACCAATCTATTGGTAGAATTTTTGCGCCGTTTCTGGTTTGTCATGAGAAAGTCGTTTGAGCATAGAGATGAGAAGCCAGTACCTGACATAAAGATTTTTTTTATTTGAGTTTATGGATTCAAATTTGATTATAGGTGGGTAGGTAGGAGTACTGCGATCTTGAGGAAATAATATGGACAGTGAATTTCGGAAAATTTCCAAAGATCCCAGTAGAGCTGAGTCGGTAAAAACAGACAGAAACGTTCAACATACATAGATAAGCATACATTGAAGAGAAGAAAATTTAATCTCTAAGGGAGACACGGGCTAGAAAGATCGAAATTTTGGCCTTCATAAAAGCATTTGTAGAAATTTTACATCTGGTAGAGGAGAACTTTCGGGCCTAGAAAGAAACCTAAATTAGTTGGAAACTGACTTAGAGGTAAAGTGATAGGCTTCCATCACCTAGATGGAGAGGATATAGACTGTAGAGGAAGCTGTAGCTGTTGCGATTTGCCTCATCAGTTGGTGACGAATATCTGTTCTAAACTCCTAGGCATAACACATAACAACATCTAAAGAAATTCTCGGCTGGTTAAGATATAGAATTCTTAATTTTCTTAGTGTTTTAAACATAAGCTGATTTGCAAGGGCACTATTTGTTTAGATGTTGGTATGGGGTATGCCTAGGAGTTTGGAACAGACGTTCTTTCTCCAAGAAAATTCAATACAATAAATATTATTATTTTTAAGTGTTTAGTCGAGATTAGTTGTTATTCTCAATAAGTATAGAGTAATTTTTTAATTATTTTTATTCAGGGAGTCTTGGAGAAAAACTCTTGAATTTTAAGTGACTTCCAGTAATTATCAGCTTGACGTTTTGCCATAGTTATAACTGCAAATAGTCCATTTAAAACTTTTTATCAAATGTAATTTTTTTAACATAATATAATTTTAATAGCAGCAAATTTAATATCAGTCACTAGAATTCATTACATTAGGTTATAGAAAAAAAAGTGTCAATATAACATTTCACGCACACTTCTGTCTAATGACACATAAATCCGAAATTTCACACGTAACGCTTCACATTCTAATGTCCCTTTATATTCATTCTGTGTTGTTCTGTGTGCACAACTACATACGTAACTCTCCCCTAAACGCAAAATGGCAACAATAGCAAAACCGTATGAGAGTTTTGGCAGTCTATACAGTAGGTACAGGACCAATCGCTATCGATAGGCTTTTGTTAAGCTATTTCGTGCCTTATCCACTGTGTTGGGGTTTTCCTGAATTAAATAAACAGTGAATATGTCACCACCACATATTAAGTGACATTGAAATTTTTTTTAATAATATTTTGTATTAACGTGTGTTTTGGTTAAGACAATAATGTGGTCAAGTGCGAGTTAGATTGGTTGGGTTTTTACCACCTTTGAGATTTATTATATACCGTAGAATGGGGTAACATTGATCAGTTTCAGAATTAAAACAAATTTTTTTCTTAAAACATGCCAGAAAAATATTTATTAAAATAAACGTATATATCGGTTTTGTCTGTTCTGTCCATTTGTTGCATAAAAATATTACTTTTTTCATTATTTTTCGAAAAAAAAAAAAAAATAAAATTTCGGTGATCAATTTTAAACTGTCATCATGGTTACTTTGATACTGTCCTTTTTTCTTACAGAATTCGAAAGTATTCCCAACCAGGAACAAAACACAAACAAGATTTTTTAAAATTCATCCATGTGTCTAGGATTTATATGTTTTTTTTATGTATTTGCGGTTACTTTGACTAAGAAAAACAAAGGAATTTTACCAAATAATAAACTTTTTTATGAAAAGACACATTTATTGTTTAAAAATATCTTATAAATATTTAGAAAATGTTATTAATTGTAAGCTGATTGTAACAATTATTCAAATCAGTTCCTTGCATAAACTTCTACGAAAACTTAACTTTATCAGTAAACTAGGAGATACAAAACAGTCTGAGATTATTTCTCCGAAGATCAGTTATTTACAATTATCTTTGGAAGTTATTTATTAAAGTTCTTTAGTATTAATATCAAATGGGAACTCAAGGTATTCTTCTTTTTCTACAGGTTTAGGTAAAAATGCAACAATGTCCAGCCGATGAATTTCTGAAATATCTTTGGGTGTTCTCTTAAAATTCCTTTTATTATCTAAGGATTTGGAGCCTTCAACTAGCAAAGGATCTATTTGTGTAATTTGACAGACATATTTATACATCTAGAATCTAGAAGAGATAGTGGAAATCCCCATTCTGCACTTTTGGCTGCCGATTTCAATATCACATTCTCTTCATTTTCGGAGAAAACTGTTTGTGCACCAGGCCTTTTTACAAATTTTCCATGGTACTTGTTATATATTGTTCCATAGGGAATATTATACTTTGCAGACGCTCCACGTAACGTCAATCGGTTTTCAACTACTTCCGTAATAGCCTTATTCAGAATCTCTTCGGTGTAATTCCGGTAATCTAGGGAGCCTAAACGCTTTTTATAAGTCCTTGGCATGATGCTAGAATAATAAAAAACATAATCGTTAATAAATAGACTGAAAATCATTAATCACTCTATGGAACTCAAAATAAATAACCTCATGGGGTAACATTGATCATTGACCAAAGTAAACCCGCATAGGTGATCAATGACACCCCGTACAAAATATGCCACCAAAAAAACAGGTGAATTGTAAACATTTGATGTATTAGTCATACTCAAAGCTGTAGTTTAGAAGTTATTCAAGCTTTTAATATTACATAAAACTAGTACTTACATGTTTATAATATTTTTTCAAAATCCGGCAGAAATCCGTCCCTTGCGACTCATGACATGATAGAAATGACGTTCAGTGCTGCCAACCGTAAAAAAAGAATGAAAAGATGCGTTCAGTATTCGCACAATTTTATTTTAAAAACGAAATGAAGTTTTTAGCAAAGTTACCCCTGGATTCAAAGTAACCCCATTCTACGGTAGTAGGTAAATCGTAATATATATATATATATATATATATATATATATATATATATATATATATTCAACTTTTTCATTTTCAGATAGGCAACGAATGAGTGGATTTTCTCATATTTTCTTTTGATTTCATTTACTCAATGATTTTTAAATTTATAAAATATGTGCATTTTTATAGCTCACAACAAGACTTTTTGTTGATCAACCACATGATGAGCTTGGTTTTCATAAAAACACTTAATGGACTGTCTAAATTTGCTTCCAAAATTAAGAAATGGGGTAACATAGTGGAAAGAATGGTGGAAGAAGGCTTAGCACAGCTACAACACAGCTGAGATAAATTGGCAAAAAACAATTTCCAGATGTTATATTTATATGAAACCCGACCTCCCCCCAAAAAAAAAGGAATCGGGGTAGACTACTTACAACATGTTTAGAGACGAGAAAGAAATATGAGAACGCAGCCGACCATGGTTGGCATAGTGACCGATAACCCAAAGGCGTATTACGGGTTATTAGTTCATATATATTTAATTAATGTTTAAGTACTTTTTGAGAAATAACACCACAAGTCACGAAAATTGCTATAATTCCAAAAGTTTCGGGGTCTAGGTCAGGCCCCGTTGTAAATGGTTAAGAAACTATGAATAAAAAGGCACAATTCTGAAATTTAAAATTAAAAGGTTTGTCAATATCTATTATTTGACGTCTGACGTAGCTAAGAAAATTTTATTTAATAATATACTGGGTAACACAGAAACTTCTAAAGATCGTGTAATAAAAAAGTTTCTTTCAAATTAGAAGAATTTGAAAGGGTGATTTTCAGAATTTTATGTGGCGCTCCTAGGTACAACTTTGTTATAAGATTTCGCCAAAAATGCGGCCAAAGAATTTTCCTGATTCAGTGATCCCATTAAAATCATAAGGGAAAATCTTATGAACTATCCCGATAATCCGATATTGGGTGGTTCACAAGGACATGACCATTAGCAATTTCTTCCTGAATCATCGGCAACCAGAAACAATTGAGTTCTACGGAGGTAGTAGCGATACAATAGTCTCCATTTAACAAAATTAAAGCACACTCTTATAGTTTTCTTTTGGTGGTGTTCTTGTTTGTGTAATATAACTGAATTTTGAAACTGTATTTTATGAACAAGGTCCCAAGCCGGTTCACAAATTTAGGCTTTTCCAAATGTCGTTTTTTTATGTGTTTGTTTATTCGAACATTTAGAGATCTAGAGGTTTCTCCAATATAGAATTTATTATATTCACAAGGGATTTTATAAATGGTTTTATTTTGTGTTGTGTTTTTTGGTTTTGTTTTAGATTTAATTGATTTTAATGTCTTGTTTTAAATGATGTTTTAATATTATATCTGTTTCCCACACTTTTTAGTCTTTCTGAAAGACCCCGTATGTATGGTATAGTTATTGTATTAATGTGATTATCCTGGGAGTCAGTGTTGCTTGGTGAAGTTTGGTGTTGGTTGTTAGTAATTGTTTGTGATTCGATTTTTTTTATTTTTTTTTTAAATCATTGATTGATTAAAATTTATGCTTTGAAAAATGCAAATATAACTCCAAAATATTTTCAGTTTATCGAAAAAACTAGTAATTTAATTTCTTTAATTCGAAAAATTTAAAAAAAAAACTAATATTATTCCAAATATTCAAGGCAGTAAATTAATTAAATTACTTTGATTATTACATAACTTTTACTTGGAGTGCCAAAATTATAATTTACAAATAATCACAACTTGTATAATCAATAAATTATTAATATTTTTAAATAATCATTGACTGATTAAAATTTATGTTTTTAAAAATGCAAATATAACTCCAAAATATTTTCAGTTTCTCAAGGCAATAAATTAATTAAATCACTTTGATTATTACATAACTTTTACTTAAAGTGCCAAAAGTATAATTTACAGATGCACAATTTGTTTATTAGATTTTTTTAAATCATCGATTGATTAAAATTTATGTTTTGAAAAATGCAAATATAACTCCAAAATATTTTCAAATTCTCGAAAAACCTAATAATTTTATTTCTTTAATTCCAGATAATAAAAAAGCCAATATTCCAAATCTTCAAGGAAATATAGCTTTGATTATTAGACAACTTTTACTTGAAGTGCCAAAATTTTAATTTACAAATAATGTACTAATTGAATTTCTTGAATTATCTATTACATGAAAAATGATTAATTAAAAGAATTAATTAATTATATTGAGCTATCTTGATAACACTGAATTTTTTTCACTTTCCAAATTTTGCCGCCCTGGGCACTAACCCCGACGGCCCCTAGTGTAAATCTACCGCTTGTGGTGTCCCTATTTGGCAGTACACTGAAATTATTAATAGGTTTCTACCACTGACTTTGACTTATCGGCAAATTGGTTTAGGTTAGGTTAGGTTGCAAATTCAAATATAATTAATTTTTTTTTAAATAATAAACCGATTTTCAAGTAGACTACTAAAAATTGAACAATCTTTAAACCGTCATAAATTTTTGCATCAAATGATCATATCGTTTGGCAAATATTGATTAAAAAATTCAAATTTTAACCCAATTATATCATACCTTCCTGAAATTCAATCGCATGTGAATAAACTGCATCCATTAGGAAAACATAATTTATTAAAGGGCATATCAGCTATAAGATGTTAGCATCGCTTGGGCCCGGTGTGAGTGTGAGTTATGAATGTGTATTCTTACAGTTGCTGTATATGATTAGAGTGTAATCATTAATAATCCTTCGGTCAAGGAAATTATATATTTTACCCACAAACTGTCATGACGTCATTTTTCATCATCAGGCCATTCTGGTGTCCGTGACTATTATAAGTATTAATTATTGAGGTGATCGTGTATGGGGTCGTCGGTCGTGCAAAATATCATGATGAATTTTTGCTTTATTTTCTTTTGTGCTCAACTATAACAAAATTAATCGTATTCATCATTAGTTCTGATTTCCTAGAAAAAAATATGTTTATTGAATACATTATGATATTAATATAATGACGTTAAAATTAAATTAAGTAAATACTAATTACACCACGATTTCATTAAAATAAAACATTTAAAAAATATATATAACCGACTTCTACCTATAACTAAAACGCTAAAAATAATTATAACAAAATACAACTCTAGCAAATAAAGAACACATTCAATGTTATTAGGTACCTAGATACCCAGGAAGTAAAAAATGTAAACATTTAAAGGTGCTCATTCTGTACAAATCAATTACCTACCAATCTAGTATATTTTGAAGCCCGTGCCAAGCAAATCTAAACTCCTTCATTGCGTACTTATCTACTAATTCATCAAACTTGATTGTTGCTTGGGACCGACTTCAAAAATATACCAGATTGGTAGGTAATTAATTTGTACAGAATGAGCACCCTTTAATGTTTACATTTTTTACTTCCTGGGTAGGTACCTAACAACATTGAATGTGTTATTTATTTGCTAGAGATGTATTTTGTTGTAATTATTTTTAGCTTTTTAGTTATAGGTAGAAGTCGGTTATATATATGTATAATTTTTTAAATGTTTTATTTTCAACTTTTTAGTTTTTTTTGAAATCAGGTAGTTTTCATTCTTTAGTTTTTAATTTGTATGTATAACCTTAATAGACAGAACCAGGTAACATTGAAAGCCTCAACATTACACAATGATACTTTCTCATTTAAATTGACAGGTAAATCTTTACGAACAAAATGTACTAGTACGCGATGACTTAATAAGCCCAAAATGTATTTATGCCTTATGGACTACGCCATGTAACCTTTTTTCAACTTTTTTGACAACCCTGTATAACTGTAGATAATTCCACTCCAACCTATGTACCAACCATCCTGTATATACGACTGCCCAAGGACAAGCTTAAATTTGTTAGCTGCCTTCTGTAAAGTATAGGACGGAGTAGAATCCATCCTATATTTACGGAGTCAAATCCGTCCTATATTTCAACCATAGTATATAACTCCTTGTGGGCTACCCCATAAATTATTTCATTTTTTTTTTTCACACTTTATGCAACTTCTTATGGGCTATAAAATAAATAATTTTTTAATCACACTGTATAAATATAATTCAACTCCAGCATATATTTCAACTATCCTGTATATGATTTGCTTATGTCCACATCATATAACAGTTTTTTAGTCACCCTAAATAATTTTAATTTCACATTTTTTCCAACATTTTTATACCACCAAACGTCCAGTCCACCCTATATTCCAACCATCTTGTATATACGGCTAAAGGGCCTTACCTATATTTCAATAATCATATAAATGCAACTCCTTCTATCACTTTACTTTATGATTTTGTTTGCTATAACTAAACATCCTTTGTATAAACGCACCAAAGAGCAGTTTGACATGTGTTGTCACTGAATTTTCTATTAGGCCGGGAGAATGTGACAATCAAAAGCACTGTCTTCGCAAAATGGAAAAATTTTCATTTAAATAGGTATTTGCCTGGTATACAGACAAAACGAGCTTGGTACTTATTGATTTAAGGAGCCGAAAATACTATGCTTTACTACCTATATGCTTGAGATGTACATGGAAAATTTTCAAATTCGCAATTAAAACTTCCAGTGCCTAAAATTCCCACACTATTACGTTAGAATTAAAATGTTTATGAGGAAATGTCCGGTATGTCATTTTGATGAAATTTTTGATAAGAATTTCGGAGTTTTCGGCGATTTTCTACAAAACTGCAAGTTTCACGTCGCAGAAAAGTATATAAGATCACCTAGGGATCTTCCTTAATAGCTTAAACGTTAAAAAACTATACACATGCATAAGGAGTTTTCGAAAAATCGACCAATATGTTAGGGATATTGGTGGATTTCCATGCACGCATGTGTTCATTCACAAATTTCATCACTTTTCCAATAGAATTCTTTTCCAAAATTTGAAGTTTCACCAATCCGGATATATACTCTATTAAACAAGACCATATTCATACAAAACGGTTCACCACAGGAGATGAAATCAGGTAACATACATACAAAAAAAAATACGCGACGAATTGATAACCATTTTGGAAGTCGGTTAAAAATAACAAATGTGACAGTTTAAGAAAAATTCTTAAAAAGCAATGAGGATTTGAAATGAATATATAAAAATAATCTATAGATATTACAATAAAAACATCTAACGAAAAGAAAATATAAAAGTTTACCTTAAATTCCAGATGTAAATAACTCATCTGACAGGAGTAAAATGCCATCGTCCAGATTTATAGTAACTTCATATTTTAAGCACAATAGGGGCAATAATTCTAAATTTTAGGATCTTATGAAGTGTTTTGGGCTAAATAAAGTTTAAAAACACATTATTTCCACACAAAATAACCAAATCAAAATTAGAAGTCAAGATAAAACTTTGGAGCAAGATTTTGACAGATCTACCGATCGAAATACGTTGAAATTCATAGATAATATGTTTCATGCCAACAATGAAAATTTTATTAAATTATTAGTACAGGTAAAACTCAACAAAGCAGATGATGATGAGCACAAAACACGAAATAAAAATTGCAGTTTTAAACAAAAGTAAAAGGTATTTTAGGCATCTGTTTATATAGGAAATTAAATATAACGAAAGGGAATATTATATATAAAAATGGGTTTTCAAAAGAGCTGATTTAAATACTTTAAAATGTGCAGTTCTATATCAAAAGTAGAAACTATAAAAGCATGAACTGACAGCATGTAAGGAGAGTGTAAATTTGCAAGTGTAACAGTAAACATTGTTAGTGGGTATAAAGTGACAGTTGACTCAGAAAAGTTTATTAATTAAAAAGTTTGATAAGAAGTGATTGAAATTTGAACAAAAATAATCATATCCAAGAATAGGGGAGGTATAACAGTACTACAGCAGATAAATATCAGTGACTGACCAGTTCTGTGAAGTGGTAAGTAAATTAAACATTTCACATTGTGAAAAGACATAATTTGGCAGTAAAAGTTCACATTTGCAGCAGATATAATTGGCAGTAAATAATAAAAATTCATATTGTATTGGTAGTAGGGATCATTAGCAGAAAATAATAATTGTCTTCAATAAATATAAAGCCATTGACAACGAAGTCAGAAAAGACTTTGAAACGTTTGGTTTTCCTTCAATATACGTCGTTTTATTTCGATTGTGGTGTTATTGCCCAAAAAAACATAAAAGTAATAGAAAATAATAAGGTGAAGCACCAGTCATCAATAAGAGCAGTTTTGGAGGAACAAAGTGAATACACTTTAATAAAAGTTTGAAAGTGATTCAGGTATTTACTTTTTGAAGTTTTTAAACTATTTATTATTTTGATTTTCATTTATATTAACAATTAGAAATATTATAATACATAAATTTGGGAAATAATCATTTTAGTAACGGTATAAATTTTGGATATTTTAAATAACAAATTGCGTTTGAGTGATCACTGATTTTGAAACTTAATTGTTGCAAATAACTTAATCATTTTGAAACGAAAATCCTTTTAGATTAATCAAAAATTTAATTATAAGGTGTTTTGGTATTTCTATTCTGAGAGTTATTTGTTGATTTGATTTATTCTTTGTGATTGATTTTGTTTAATGTTTATATTTTTTTGATTTGAAGCAGTTGAAAAAAGTTTAATAATACATAATAAAAAAATTTTGTTGTTTTATTATTGGCAAAGGGTCAATTGGCGCATTCTAAGATTTACAGAAAAAAAGGAGTCTCAAGAGCTGGTGCAGTCTGTTCAAAGAAAAGAAAATTGTCTGGAGTTTTTACCGAGTGGCCAAATTTGAAAATAAAATAAATAAAAGTCCAATCATCACCACGAAGTAAAAATTCCATTACAATATATATAGCTAGTAAATAACTGTTCTCATTTTTCGTCATGTTTGCTTCAAATCTACTTTTACGTGATTTGGAGTTCGACGTCTTTCGAAATACAAACCAACAATTGTCCTAACTGTGGGGGAGTATTATTTTTCTATGAAGCCGGACGTCATGGGACGAAATAGTGTGCACTGCAAAAGGGAAAGAATTGCGTGGGACGAGACAATGCCGGACCGTTCTCTCACATTCATGTACTGAGCTAGAACCTCACGATGTTTTACTCTTTTGAATTTGCCTTCTTCCGTCACGCTATGATTGTATTTGTTAATGATGCCGTATTATGCACGAATCAGGATATTTAGTGAGTAATTACGTAGTTGGTGTGGAAAGGTGTGTAAACGTGCAGGTTAAACGTATTCGTACTGACTTTTTATGGACTAGTTTTTCGAAAGAAATATGCGCGAAAGGTAAATGTAAAGTCTGGTTAGTTTAATTTAGGCAACAGTGGAATCTTTAGTGAAAATTGTGAACAGAAACCCACAACATTAAAATATAAACGAAAATATTCGTTGAATATTCCATATAAAATTATTTCTTTGAAAACAATTTCTTATAATAATTTTCTACATAATTATGCCCCTTCAACCCCCTAAGGGTTAGAAGCACCCCTAAAAAATTGAATCAGAGCCTGTGACACCCCGTTCCAGTTTTCAATTTTCTTTTCAGCAATATAGGACTTTTTGATTTTGGACCTGGATTTTGAAGTTTTTATAAAAACATTTCACAATTTACTAATCTATTGGTTTATTGTTTAAAGAAGAACCAACTTCAACTCGCTTAAAATAAAACCGTTCAAAAATCGTGAGCAATCTTCTTTGTCTCTCTAATTTGAATTTTTGTATATTTTCCACATATGTTTTAACTTTTTATTCGTTTTATTATTTGGAGCAGTTTCAGTTTAACTCTAATTCACCCTATACTGCAAACACCCGGTATATTCCTCACAGTTTCCTTGGACTTCCATCGTCTTGAAATGATTGATCTAACAATGTTTCAATAGCTGTGTATGCTCTCTCTCTCTCTCTCTCTCACTCTCTCTCTCTCTCTCTCTCTCTCTCTCTCTCTCTCTCTCTCTCTCTCTCTCTCTCTCTCTCTCTCTCTCTCTCTCTCTCTGGTCATGTGTTTCCTAAAACGGTTGCCAAACATCTGAATCTATCCAGCATATCACAGGAGGTTGTCAAGCGTTCGCTGCAACTGAATACAAAGAACGACACGATGCTGTGGCAAAAATACTTCACCAGGGACTAGCACTGAAACTTGAATTATCACAGTCGGTAAGATTACCATATTATATATACAAACCAGAATCTGTTTTAGAAAATAACAACTACAAGCTGTACTGGGACCGCACGATACTGTCCGATCGGACTGTTGCTCACAACTTTAATACATAGCAACTCCTAATAACAATAATATAAATACCAAGCAGGCTGAGAAAATAACCAAATGTAGAGATTTGGAATTTTAAATAAAGACTCGGTGGGATATGAGCAACACACGAACGATACCAATTGTTATGTCAACGACAGGACTAGACCCAAAACATCTATTGAATTACCTTGGTCTGGACGAACATCTTTACAAACAAATGCAAAAAGCAGTCCTGTTAGAACAGCCCGGGCGGTTAGGAAATTCATGGGAAAATGCTGCCACGACAACAACCACGGGCCTGAAAACCTGAAAACCCTTTTGATATCTAAGATATCTGGAGTTTAGTGAATTTTCCCCTAAAGGCACTTATAGCGTGCGTTAGAGGGAGTGTGATGCCATGCATTGTATGGTCAAGTCGGGCACTAATTCAAGAAGAGAACATTTAAAATGGATATTAAACAAATGACATATATAACTTATATATACAGTATTATCTTATATAGAACAATATAAACTAGAAAATTTAATTAATTTGTAACAACAATACATTCGCTTAGTTGAAATACTTCAGACACTTGAATTATTTTTAGTAAGACAAAAATTTTATGGAATTACTCATCAAATGATTTTTTGCAAGCGTTAATGATTCGTGTAGTCCCCAAATATGTACGTGAAAATTACCCGCTAGAAACGGTTTCAGTGAATAATGCAGTGGGAGGATTCCCTACGAGTGGCATCCAGAGATCATTTATCTCGATAATGAAAACTATAATGGGAAATATTGGTAAGGAACATTTACACACACTATTGCTAGGAATTATTTAGATTAAAAATATTCATTATTTATTGACTGTTAGACTGCAATCGTTTTGACATTAGAGGTGGAATGCTTTTAAGGTGTTTGCTCATCTGTATAATTATTGGGATATTCTGTTTATTGCTTATAAAGCTGAAGTCATTATTAGTAATATTGGTGAAGGTGATGAATAGATTAACAATTATGTTAATAAACAGATTTGCGATTTTTGTAGGTAACCTGAGTTTATTATATCAAATAAGAAATATGACTAGTGGTTAAATTAAACAATATTAAATATTTTGAGGTTTTAGCTAACATGTGTTTTGAAGTAAAGTTGGTTTATATGGATATATTTCTCCACATAATTGTTAAACTTAAGACAAAATACGCTGTTTTAAGGTTATACGATTTATTTTAAGTGTCGGAAAATCTATAGTTAGTACTAAATGAAATGAGGTTTATATAATAGTGATCAGGTAATACGTGAAAGATTGCTTTATAACTTTTTCATTATCTGTCATTATGGAGGAAAGTTTATTCTCGTTCTGTAAATATCATGCTTTAAAATTATTTTCGAATCAACAATAAACAGGCCTCTTTCGTCCGTCTTATGTTCCACAAACCAAGCATTCATTATCCACAATAATGATTCAAAATTCCACATTTTGCTTCTGCAAAAATAAACTATTTTGTTCTACGAAATTGAAAGAAACTTATTTATATTTTACGTAGTTATAAAACCGACTCATTTAATCAGAACCCCAAAATATCTGTTTGTTGATGGGACAAACTTAAACTGCAAACCAAATATTAACATACTTGAGATAATAGATGTGTTAGTTAAATAAGGAAGCTTCTTGAAACTCAGGAGAAAACTTTTAGTTATCTTCGAATTCTGACTCTGCCGAGGTATAGGTATTTTAGCAGACTTCAACTGCAGATAGCAATTTAAAATTTTCATTATTACATCTTTTGAACCAGTATGGCAACAATATAAATCTCATGAATGTTCTGTAATTTCCACCTTAGACCATAGAAACACTTATTATTTATTATGGATGCAGTAAGAAACTCCCACGGATGTAACACAGCAGTAACAGTCGGGAGCTGAGGAATCAATAAATTTTCTTACTACACAACTGGGAAGCCAAAATAATGTTAGTATTGTTAGGAAGTCATCATCATCATAAATGACAGGCTATAGCGCTTCAACCCTTCGTGAGTGTTTGTCTCATTTAGTATTGCTTTCCATTCTTGTCGATCATACGCCAACACCTACTGCCAGTATCTTTCCATCTTTCTATTGGGTGTCCCATCGAGCCTCTACCTTTCCCTGTTCTCAAAAAGCCATTTAAGAGCTTCAAGAAACTTTTATATTAGTTTTCTTCATTTTGGGAATGAACGGTCTCAGGCGCAGGTTGGTGCTCTTGTAACAAGGACAAAAAGTACGGGTGTTTTATAGATCGATCTGTTCCACCGATGTATACTGCCCCATAAGAGCAGTTTCACTCTCTAGTAGGTCTCCAATTCACTGTGTGTCTAGAAATTTCACCACCTGTCTTAATTATCAGAATCTGTCACTGAATTTTTTACATACATAACTATACATACAAACACATAAAGAGAGATTACTGGTATTATATTATTAGGTAACCTTTAAAATACCCCTAAAATACCTTAATCAATTTAAAAATAATACATTAATAAAATATTTTTTTTGTGATAAGGCCAAGATATCTTGTACAGTATTGACTTAATAATTTACTTAAAAAATATTGTCTTATTCTTATTGCTTACGGATCAATATCTCTTACTTGACAATAGCAAGCCTTCTATTTCGAAGAATTAAAATAGTCCTGTTGAGGGAGGAAAGTTCAGCGTTGAAACCGTCATTTTATGTAAGATCTCGTTAATCATATCGTCGGCCCTTAACTGTCAATCATGGTATGTTATGTCAAGAATTCCAATTCGCAACATTTAGCAATTAGTCGTGCTAGAACAGCTTGGTGTTGAGGGGAATGCTTTCCCTTAAAATTTAATAAAATTGAAATGAATCTTCTCTTTCAGTAGTTTTGAATTTGTTTATGGCTTTTCTTTAATGCTGGTGGAGAACCTGTTTACTACTGGTTTGGTAAATAAAGACATTATATCTGTAAAAATATAATTCCGGTAATTTGTGTTGAAATTTCTTGATGATTAAATATGATATATGATGATATATTTACATAGGACATTGTTTCCACAAAATCGATACACTGAATAATTAAAATTGAATAAAATATGCACATTTTGTCTAAATCTTTGTATTTTGTTTTATATCAATTGCTTTAAAATGCTTTATTAGGCGAAAAATCAATGAAAGGGTTATGATGTTTTGTTTTATTGTTCTTGTTTTCCTCGTACATGTTTTATTCAAATATTCTGAGTCTGTTATAATAAAGTGACACAAATCTGGTCAAAACGTTAATTATGACTGTTAAGCTCTAAAACAGCTACTTACCGTAATTTGCATACTTTTGTAGGCGGTAGCCTTTTACCGGGAACACTATAGGTGGGTTTTAGTAACTAATAAACAAAAAATTTTACTTACAATATGATAAATCGTCTTTAAAATATTTATAAAAATATCTTAGTCGATCAAAGGCTCAAGAAATGCTGAGCAAAAATTATTCCTAAAAATTGTGAGCGATAATGTATATAGGATACTCTCTTCGAGGTGTCATTCCTTTGTACGCAAGACAATATATATTATACAAAGGAATGACACCTCGAAGAGAGTATTCAATATCTATGACAGGTGAAGTAACCTGAAAATTTTATCGTGACATTCTGTCTTAGGAGTTAAGGGAGAACAGCAATTGCACAGAACGGCTCTAGATTCGGAACCTCTGTGTACTGATTCTCTTGAAACTCCTAGATGTCGGTCTTACATATCGCGTCTTCAAATGTATAAAGGATTGGACAAATATGTTGGAATACATTATTGTTGACTAAAGTATAAGTTCTATTAAGAAATGACCATAAAGAAAGTTTATTAGAATTTTTGTTCTAGTTCCTGTATCGTATGGTCCACAAAAAAAAATATGCAACCGACCCACTACTAACTGGAACTTTCCGGTTTGAAATATTTTTTGACCTCGTACGCTAAAAGTTTCATTTTTAATTTATACCGTTTTTGATTAGTAATTTGCCTAATAATATGCCATTTTTTGTAGATTTTGTATTTTGCGACCCTCGAATTATAATTTCTTCTACACCTCGTGGAAATTTCCATGAGAACGGGTTGTCACCTCTTTGTTCAACCTTCCTCCAAGTTCCACAAAACGCAGATCGAAAAAAATATTGCTGAAGAATCTGCATTTTTAGTATATGGGAAACGAAAAATATGGCTGAGCAGTGGAAAGAAAGATAAATAACCCCAACCACAAGACGGAAAATAACTTGGGTAAATCTCATATTAACATCGTATACAGAACAATAGCAAACGTTCTTTTATATAGTCATACTGCACAAATGTCAAAGGCGAATATCTAAGCGGGTTTAGACCAAGTAGAGTAACGCTGGCAATTTAGCAGTACTACATAATGAATCAGAATCTTGCTGTTCAACATTGCCCTGGCATATGCAGACCACATCAATATCATAGATGGATCAGGTACTGTAGTCAAAAAGAGTTCAAATGAAGATCAATAAAAATCCTTTATAACATTATTGAAGACCTCTAGTTTCGTAAAAACATGAAAATAATACGGATACAGCACCGATTTTTCGGCCACAAATGGTTTGAAATGGTTCCTATGCTTCAAATTCAGAGATTTAGACAGATTGTACAACTTTATGAACTATTTTAACAAAGACAAACATCACCACTATAGCTGAGTGCTCGTTAAATGAAGACAATTGTTTTTAGAAAAGTTTATTTATAGTCAAAAATGATAGATTTTGGAGATTATTTATTAGCCAAGTACTTACATTTATCTAAAATAAAGATTTGATGTTCTAACCGAAAGATTAGAACTAATGTATCATTGCATTATTAGGAGTTTAAAATAGATCATTATATCATACATTGTATTGAGTATAATTTCGCGAATTGGTCTCTCAAAAATTATATATAATGACAAAATCGTTAGATTTAACAATAATTTACCAAAAATTCATTTTGGATTTTCTTGGTTACCTACTGCTTTCATGTTTGATCTGGTGTCTACGATCTCCATATAACTTGACTGTTTTCGGGAATCTCGTGTGTTTCTCTTGTTTGTCTAAGACACTAAGTCACAAACACTCGAAATTCCCGAGAACAGTCAATTATATATGTATATATATACAGGGTGTCCCATGGTTCTGGTCTCGGATGATTGCGCAGTTATGATAGAAGATAGAATTTTCAAAATTTAGGGGTATAACTTCTCGATTGGGATCTATCCAGTTGAAATAGTTTCAAGCATGTACCACTTCCGGTTATAGCGGAAGTTAATACCAACTTGCTTATTTCAAATAGAACACCCTATAAATTATTGTATTTCTGAATTCTACGAGTTATTCCAAAATGTTTTTTGAAATTCACATTTTAAGGCCTTCAGATAATTGCAAATTATACAACAACGAAGATCAATTTAGGAAAACCATTCGTAGAGAGGATAGAATAAACTTAGTGCTTCCAGAATCTGTGAAAAAAGTATGGACATTATCTGCAGCGTGCGTACAAAAAAATCCCGAAAATTGAAATTCAAAATCTGGAAAAACTCAATTTTTTCAAATGGAAACCACTATTTTTTATATCATAATCAGATTGAGCATCGAAAATAAGAGGTACTTTGTGAATAAGTACCTATACGAAATTCTGATAGTTTTCGACTTATTAAAAAAAATAAAACATTTTCAGCATTTTTAATAAAAAGTAAGCTTAAGTACATAAGTTGGCCATGACGGTTGCTAAGGATTCTACGAAAATGTCATTTTAACAAATGTTCGAAATTCTTTTAATAAATCAATTTCAAATTTTATTTAATAGTTCGTAAATAATGGTTGCAAATGCATTTCGTTTTCTTAGTCTCATATGTGAAAATTAACCAAAGGATTGATTCTCTGTTGCGATGTTAAAGAGTGCTATGGAATCATGACAAATGTCAAATATTACTAGTTAAATTATTATTATGTTATAATCATTTCATTATTTTCTTACGTCAGTTCAGAATCTTGATATAAATAATTATCCTTAAACAAAATGAATTTTACGAAAGAAGAAACGGTGGACATGATATTTGCATTAGGTGAATGTCAACATAATAGCTTGCTCGCGTCAAGAGTGTATTACACGCAATATCCAGATTGAAGGCATCCAACTGAAAAGGCATTTACAAAACTTCATGAAAGATTTGTTGATTCTGGAAATGTTTCTTATGGTAAACGTAATGTTCCAAATAGAGTAACTACTGAAGAAAACGAATTTATGATAATGCAATCTGTGATAGAAAATCCACTATGTAGCGTTAGAACTATAAGTAACCAATTAGCTATTAGTAAAAGTGCCGTTCATCGGGTTATAAAGAGGTGTACAAGTTTCACCCCTATAAAATACAAATGCACCAAGAATTGCTTGATACAGATTATGAAAAAAGAGAAGAATTTTGTAATTGGTTTAGAGTTATAATGCAGACTGAAGATGACAACATATGTTTTGTTTTCAGACGAAGCCACCTTCCATAAAAATGGCTTCGTAAATAGACACAATTTTCATTACTATTGTGATGAAAACCCGAAAAGTTGGAAAACAACATCTCAGACTGAATAGTCTTTAAACGTGTGGGCTGGTATTGTTGAGGGTAACGTTATTGGACCTTTCTTTTTTTATGGGACAATGAATGGAGCCAAATTCCTATTATTAGAAGACGTTCCATTAAACATAAGAAGTAAAATGTGGCTTCAACTAGACGGCTCTTCAATTCATTATGACAGAAGAGTTCGGCGATATTTGAATAGAAAGTTTAGTGATTGTTGGATTGGACGAAATGGATCAGTTGCTTGGGCTCCACGTTCACCTTGTTTAACCCCGATGGATTTTTTCTCTGAGGTAACATAAAAGATATTGTGTATAAAGAGGAAGTAACGAGTAAAGAGAATATGAAAGAAAGAATAAGAAATGCATTTGCAATAATTGCACCAGAACTATTAAATAAAGTTCGTAATTCATTTATTAAAAGAATAAATAAGTGCTTAGAAGCGAACGGTCGGCATTTCGAACATTTGTTAAAATGACATTTTCGTAAAGTCCTTAGCAACCATCATGGCCAACTTATGTACTTAAGCTTACTTTTTATTAAAGATGCTGAAAATGTTTTATTTTTTTTAATAAGTCGAAAACTATCAGAATTTCCTATAGGTACTTATTCACAAAGTACCTCTTATTTTCGATGCTCAATCTGATTATGATATAAAAAATAGTGGTTTCCATTTGAAAAAATTGAGTTTTTCCAGATTTTGAATTTCAATTTTCGGGATTTTTTTGTACACACTCTGTAGATAATGTCCATATTTTTTTCACAGATTCTGGAAGCACTAAGTTTATTCTACCCTCTCAACGAATGGTTTTCCTAAATTCCTCTTCGTTGTTGTATAATTTGCAATTATCTGAAGGCCTTAAAATGTGAATTTCAAAAAACATTTTGGAATAACTCGAAAAGGGCTGAATTTAAGTATAGGGTATTAGACATGAATTAGTATTAAAATTACTCGTAGAATTCAGAAATACAATAATTTATAGGGTGTTCTATTTGAAATAAGCAAGTTGGGATCAACTTCCGCTATAACCGGAAGTGGTACATGCTTGAAAATATTTTAACTGGATAGATCCCAATCGAAAAGTTATGCCCCTAAATTTTGAAAATTCTATCTTCTATAATAACTGCACAATCATCCGAGACCAGAACCATGGGACACCCTGTATATATATATATATATATATATATATATATATATATATATATATATATATATATATATATATATATATATATATATATATATATATATATATATATATGAACAAGGCTAGGTTCCGGGTGAGAACCGCGTCTGAATTTATTATATACTCGACGTTTCGACTCCTGCTTTGGAGCCATTTGGACACGACCAAAGAACAGATATAATAATGTATCACTATGGCTAACTGTCCAAAAAAAGTACTAGAAGGAAAAAGGTACCTAATTCTACAAAATCTAGTCAGAAATGTTTAGGATAATAATATGGGTTAAAATGACAATTTAATCATTAGTTTGACAGAAGCTTTTCTGTAAATCACGATATATCAATTTAAAGAAGGATAAAATTTGTTTTACATTAATTTCTTGTTTATTTGATTTATTTTTATTTTATTTATTTTACACTATTGTATAGTTTCCCATTACAGAACATGTTTAAAAAACACACAAAAATAGTTTCAAATAAAAACAATACAATACAAAAATATCATAGACTACATAACTAGGTTTTAAAAAGTAGGTCTTAATTTCACCAACGCTACTGCAAAATATATGCAGATCATTACTTACAATGTTACAATTATTACACATATTATAAAGAGGAGAATTTTTCAGGATATTTGTTTTAGGTGTAGCTGAATAAAACATGTTAGCGTTACGAGACATTTGACTTGGAATCCTACAGTCTATCAAATGCAGCAAATTTCACTTCACCCCCGGTTTCACCTGCGCACCGAATGTTCAAGCATTCGCAAATAGAAATAAAGGATAGAGAAGAGTTATACTCAGGTGTTCAAAAAGTTATTTTGGGTGACAAATAAACAGCAGCAGATACAGGATGGTTGCAATGAAGGTTGAAGTAGAGTTACAGTTAAGGTGATTCAAAAAAACTCGAATAAAATTGTCATATAGGGTGGCCCATAAGTACAGTTTGGGTGAGTTATATTCGGGATTGGTGGATTTATAGTTAAGTAGGGTGGTTCAAACAAGTTAGAACATTTTTTATATAGTCATCATCATCATCAAATGCAGCTATATTCAACCAATTTTTCATGGTGTAGCCTCCCTGAAGAATTGAAAGATTGCAGAGGAACTTGAAGAGCTGTGGAAATGGAGAACTTAAGGTCTTGAGAAGAGAGGAAGAAGAAGAAGAGCTTAAGATCTGTGAGAAGGACTGTATTGAAGAGAATTGAAGGTAGGTGGGCAAATGGTCGGTTTTACTAACTGAAATGAAGAAGAAGAAGAAGAAGAAGTGTAGGACTGAAGAATTGAAGAACTGGCTCGAAGGATTGAGAAGACGAACATAATTTTGGCAGTTTTTATCGGAAACTCAAAGCTAGAGGTTGAGGAATTGGCCTTTGTATAACTAGACTCGTAACGGAATGTATTAATGAAGCGAAAGCTGAAGAGCTAATCGGAGACACTTAAGGTCTTGAGGGAACAGATAAAGAGCTTAAGGTCTTTTGTAAGAAGAATTGTCTCGAAGGATTGAGAAGGCGAAGAATATTCTTAGAATTTCACAGGGGATATGAGGCATACCTTACCACGCTGCCTCAGTGCGGGTTGGTAAGTTTTTATATAGTATAACCCTATATATACAGAACACTCTGTAAAATTACGCTTATTATATCAGTTGATTTTTCTTAAATCGAAACATGTTACATTTGCAAATTCCGAACTTAGAATCAAAGCTAAGCTGATGCCAGTATCTAATGTTTTGTGCATGCGGTGGACCAACATGGTAGAAGTTTTTTCGCTATATCTACCGTTTCTGTCAATCTAGAGAGATAAAATGTCTACCAGATTTTAAATCCAACTACAGGCTTTGCAACAAAAAAAGATTCAGTAAAATCCCTTCAATAGTTCATACGTGATGCCCGAACAAACAAGCAAACAAACAAAATTACAATTTTATAATAATATAGATTATAGCCGATGCATGTTTTCTTCTAGTAGCAAGATCGATAAAGCTGTATCTTAATAGCAAATCCTGAAAAGATATTCCAACAACTGGATAAATGCCATTAAGTCTGTAGCTCACATTTTTTATATTTTTCAGAATTATGTACTTTGAATGAATCTTAAATTATATTTTTCCATATTAGATGATTAAATGTTTGTTTCTCTACGAAACGTTCATGTTTATAAAGATTTCTACAAACACACGTAAGTATATTGAGACTTCCCACGTCTGTTTCAGTTTGTGGAAACTTTGTCGAAAATTAACTCATCATAGACGAAAGCCACATACAGAAGAAAAATCAATCCAATAATAAATGACAAAAATCGTCCATCCATACCAGTGGGTTATTGTCGGCTTGTCGGGCCATTCGGCTTGCGAAGGGCGGCTGGCGGGGTGAGGGGTGAACGTTGAAGTTTTTCGACAGCGCTGCAGAGAGAGAAAACAACCGACTGTTGACATTGATGGATTATATTCCCTACAAATGCCAAATTGTGAAAAGAAGAGTAGAGCAACGATAGGAACGCATGCCGTAGAATTGTAGACTCGCTCTCGACTAGGGTTAGATCAATTATATCGGTGAATAAAATTTTCCCTAAATCGAAAACGATACGCTGCACATACAACACAAAAGCCCTCACAAATGCTTTTTTATCCAGAGCGCCAATACTTTTCAGTTGACATTAAAATGATTAATACTTATATTTTATTTACAATATATTACTATTTATGATAATTAAATAATCTTTATCAAAAACGATTAACAAAAATCATAACCTAATATAAGTTCAATATAAATACACAAATATTTGCTAAAACGCTACATAAAAAATATTGGAAATAGTTGTAGCTGTTTGTAATATAAAAGATATTGCAATAGATTATGTGGGTTCAAAACATATTTACACAAATATTGACTTTCACTTTAAATACCTTTATTTTAAAAAAATTAAAGCCAGTATTTACAAATAATACTAATGGAAACTGCTGATCCCTTCTCTCCGTCGATTCAATTACACGAATATAAACTAAACTAAACTACTCAACCTTTAAATAGCCGATATAGAACATACTCGAATGCGAAGATTATTGCTTTGTTGTTACAGCGTTTTCAGGAACCCCTGGAAATTTCGTGATAGCCATTTTTTAATTATTTCAGGCGGTTTTATGTTTACGTGTTGTTTTTATCGGAACGCTGAATTTAGAAGGTTTCTTAATTTTTGCTGTCTTAGGAGGGCTAAAGTGAATTTTTTATGTATGAGGAAAATTGATTGAGCTATTGGAACTTTACCGTAAACATGCCAAATTATGAGAGTGCATTTATGTATTTCTTAAAACGTAAACATCTAAGTAAGATATTTATAAAACAATGCGATAACACCATACATTTTCTGTGATTGAATTCAATATTGCTAGTTGGTCAACTTACAAAAAAAATTATTGAACAAAAGATGGAAATAGTCAAATTTATATTTTCAATTCAAGTTGGTTTTATCAAAAAGATAATCATTACTGATTTGTTTTATTTATTTTCAAAAATTGGTATAGATTAGCAAATGTGTAAAAGTTTTATGGTCGTCGGATCTGTTTTTTTGTGGGTTCACTGAAATAATTTACATGCTCATATATCTTCTGTCCCTGTATTTCGGTATGTTGGTGAGTTTCTACATGTCGGCCATGCCCATGAAATTACTTCTATCTGCTGAATGTTAGAACTGCGAGGTAAATTTCTGATAGCTAATTTGTTTTTGAATATTTATGAAAAAGACGTTCACATTCATTTATCAGAAAGGTGTTTAAATTAAAACCAGTAATACCGTAACGTGAATTACATAATATAATATCGAGTTTTTTCAATCATAAGCCATTGGTTTACAAATGTCAGAATTATCATGTTAGGATGAAATACCCAGGTTCTGTATTTAATTATTCTTCTTCATTAAATACGGTTTATTTGTTTAGAACATATAGTTCTATAACCGTCTTAAACGCATCTTAAAGACAGAATTGTTAACGTTTATAGTTTTATCAGGTGTATGTACTTTTGATGTTGTTTTAGGTAGCCGACTGGATTAATATCAGTCGTAAAATATAGTTTCGGAAGACTTTTATTTCTTTCCATCGTATGGTAGTTCAAAAATGAATCGATGGGGTTGAATTTATAAGATTTAAAATATAACCCTTTTGTAGAGGGTGAGTTGGATCCCTATGTAAGATAAATTGTCGTGAATCAATGTAATGTAGGGTATTTCCGTTTTTCAATTCTTCCGTTTTACCCTTCCTCCATTCTTCCATTATGTACAGTGGTGTTCTGAGTATTTTACCACATATTACTTGATAGCATTATGAAGTATAATTGACATATTTATGGCATAAAGTAGAAAATACCTCATTTTGGGAAGAGTTTTGGATTTTTTATTGCCGTTTATGATGATGATTGTAATCGCCCTATGACACAGGATGTTATGAATTTGCATGAATTAAATAATTTACGTCTTAACAAAGATATGTTTTCAAAAATAATGGTGCAGTACGGATTGTTTTAAATTTGTTTATATCAGTTGTATAGAGTTTACACATAACCTCATAGAGACATGTTAAAAAATATCTTGGATCATAAAAAAATTTTGTAGAGTGATTTTAATTTCTATTAAGCACATAATATCAAATATATTTGTATTGAAATTGACTAGAGATCTTTGACAATTTTTTGTAAAATATACATTTTTATTTTCATTAAATTCTCATTTGTTCTCGCATAGTGTGTTTTTATCGTACTCTATTGATGGGCAAGTGCACTGAAATACTTATTTATTGTTGCACACATGAAAATATTGAATACATTAAAATGCAGTTGAATGTATATATTACCGTAGATAAGTCCATGTCTCATAAGTTCATGTCCTTAAATAAATGTCCGTTTTGATTTCAGTTATACTCACAAATTACGACAATATAAGATAATAAAGGTGGTAGTGCGCAGCCTTGTTTGAGTCCACTGTATAATTAGAAAGTGCTGAATAAGCTATTATTTTCAAGAATTTTTGATACCCTTCCCTACAAGCAGGTTATAGTCATTTTGCGGGTTTAAGCTTTCTTGTTAATCAAAACTCAACGCAATCGCGTTGTTTCCTAAAGCTTACTTGCGTTTTTGGTGGAAGGGAGAATCATACCTCATTGGGGAAAAAAGCTGTATATTATTCTGAAGTCGTCAAAAGAAATCTGCTATCTCGCTCCAGACTTCAATCTATAATGAGATTGCGTACTGTCCTGTTGTAGTGAAATTCTTTATATGTTATTTTGAATTCTTTCAAGAACATTTGTGAACAAATACTATGATTTACGCCATCGCACTATAGCGTATAAATTTAGCAGCTATGTAGCTAGAAACATTTTTTTGTCTTAACAAAAATACTCTGATTTATGAATCATTTACTGTATATTTAAGATTGAACAAATTCATAGCATTCTCGGTTATAAGTTGTTAGTGAATATGCTTTATATACAAAATATATTTTTAATATTAATATTGATACCAATGACATAGTTACGATTGAACAAGTACGTTAATTTACTAAGGTTAAAGGAAATTAAAAAGAAAACTATCAGTGATTTTTAAATAAGTAGCTTCGTCATGGTTCTCCTGAAGATGACAAATACGATCTTCAGTGTAATCACCGAATCTCGAGACGGTATCTGAAACGGCAGCCAAAAATTCAGATAGCGGCATATTCTTTACTTCATTACTCATATTCGCACAATCATCAGCCTATGGCGTTCGTTGACTGGTCATCAATGACAAGCCTTGTGTTAGTGAGCGACATGTGAATGACAGCCGCCATGGCCGCCGGTGTTTATTCAATCTAGGATTACTTGCAACTTTTCGGTTTCGGGTTACGACCATTTTGAACTAAAATCCTGACCCCACATGCATTCGAGATTAAACAGAAGCTTTTTTTATAAAGCACTGTCGTCGTCTAGTAGCTAACTGTTAACATCTTTAAAACACTGAGTGGTGTATTTTTTTGTAAAACATATTTATTTTAAAATTGTGAGTTTAATCTTTGTGAAATTGATAGTTAGTTCAATTTATAAACGCAATATAGAGATCATATTGGTATACCTTCAAAAGTTTTAAGTTTTTTAATATATAAAAAATTAAACCATATGCTGATTTTCGATGTGGCATATCTACTTTGCTTTTATGGATTTTTCCAAAATAACAACAAACCGGCGAAATGAAACTGAATATCTCAAACTTCCATACGTTTCAGACCCCGTTTTCAATGGCCCTGTGGTCGAAATTCGACAAATTGTGTCAATTGCTAACAAAACTCAACTTGTTTTATAGGTAATTAATAGGACTTTAGTTGTATGCACATTATTAATGCCTACCTTAAGGATATAAGGTATGACAAAGAGGCAGTAAGTGAAGATTAAAGACAAAAATAGAGTTAAAATGAGAGTTCTTAATATAAAATAATTCGGCCCTGTGGTTGAAATTGACAAATTGTATCAATTGCTAACAAAACTCAACTTGTTTTATAGGTAATTAATAGGACTTTAGTTGTATGCACATTCTTAATGCCTACCTTAAGGATATAAGGTATGACAAAGAGGCAGTACGTGAAGATTAAAGACAAAAATGGAGTTAAAATGAGAGTTCTTAATATAAAATAATTCGGCCCTGTGGTCGAAATTGACAAATTGTATCAATTGCTAACAAAACTCAACTTGTTTTATAGGTAATTAATAGGACTTTAGTTGTATGCACATTCTTAATGCCTACCTTAAGGATATAAGGTATGACAAAGAGGCAGTACGTGAAGATTAAAGACAAAAATGGAGTTAAAATGAGAGTTCTTAATATAAAATAATTCGGCCCTGTGGTCGAAATTCGACAAATTGTATCAATTGCTAACAAAACTCAACTTGTTTTATAGATAATTAATAGGACTTTAATTGTATGCACATTCTTAATGCCTACCTTAATGATATAAGGTATGACAAAGAGGCAGTACATGAAGATTAAAGACAAAAATGGAGTTAAAATGAGAGTTCTTAAAATAAAATAATTCGGCCCTGTGGTCGAAATTCGACAAATTGTATCAATTGCTAACAAAACTCAACTTGTTTTATAGATAATTAATAGGACTTTAATTGTATGCACATTCTTAATGCCTACCTTAAGGATACAAGGTATGACAAAGAGGCAGTACGTGAAGATTAAAGACAAAAATGGAGTTAAAATGAGAGTTCTTAAAATAAAATAATTCGGCCCTGTGGTCGAAATTCGACAAATTGTATCAATTGCTAACAAAACTCAACTTGTTTTATAGATAATTAATAGGACTTTAGTTGTATGCACATTCTTAATGCATACCTTAAGGATATAAGGTATGACAAAGAGGCAGTACGTGAAGATTAAAGACAAAAATAGAGTTAAAATGAGAGTTCTTAAAATAAAATAATTCAGCTATTAACCTGTAGAATAATATATCAAATTAACGTAAATGACACCTCTATGTAACTGACTCTGAACTACCCAATATATATATATATATATATATATATATATATATATATATATATATATAATACACTCTGTGTATGCAACTGCTTATGGGCCATCCAACAAAACATTATATCACAGTCCATTTATATAAGCATATGTAACTATTGAAGGCAACTTCATTGTGTAGCTCAAAATAACATGAGAACACATAACTATTTACTCATTCAAAAATCGCTAATCAGCACTTACTTTAAAATCTAGAAAGGTTCAACTGTAAAAATGTAATCTATAAAAATATCATATAGTTACAAAATTCTTATAAGATCCTAGACATCAATTTGTTTTTAAAGTATTTTTCAAGAGCACCAAATATTGAACGTCCTGGAATGTCAAAACAGCTATCATAATTGTCACAATCTCGTTATTTCTTAAAAATGCAATTTATCCTGGTTTGTACCAAAACCTCAAAATGAAATTTCGACAAAATACCCTTTGTGAGAAGAATTACATATAAATAAGATGTATTATATTATTAGATAAATAAGTAAAAATATATTGCAGCATATCACATGTCGTCAAAAGAACATTAAATTTTTTTTGACTGAATGCTAATTTTTAGATTTTACGTTTAAATTAATTTAAAAGACAAATAAAACAGCCAAATGAATAATTTTATTTTATTACTAATACTGTAATATTTATTCAAGTTTCATTTGAACAACCATAAATATAAATATTTAAAAATATATATGCATATCACATCGTCAGTGTTTTACTACATTTTGATATGGGATGCATATGGTTTTCCAAAATATTAGTAAATTGTTATTAGATTTGTGAGAAATTTATGACTGAAAGAATGTACATACTCAACTCGTTACCTAAAACTTTTCATTTGGAAACTTCTGTAAATGCGCAAACTTCTTTTAAACACATTCAATTTGGTCACTTGAATAGTTGCTATCTTCATTGTTTTTGTTAAAAAGTATCGTCATAAATTAATAGAAAAAAAGGTTTTTAGAGCATACACCTTTGTAAGTAAAAGTCGATTATCTTAGTAATATTTTCACGAATGTACACAATTGGGTTTTTACTGTCGACTGCTGTCAAATTTCGAAAACTAAGCTACTTGGTCGTTCATAGTAGGCGCCATCTCACTTGGATTTTATTAATAATTTGTCTTCACATTACTTATTTTAAAACATATAAATAAAAACTTTTTATATATTCTGGACTGATAATAAGATTTTTTTTTCGAAAGGCAAATGACAATGTGAAATTTGGGATTTAAATAAATTTATTTATTTGACGTCATGGTTCGTCAAAATCTAAGACTTATTGAATTGAAAGAAATTAAACTATGTAATCGGGAATGATAATATCAACAAAGGTGAATTTGCCCTAGTAAAAATTCTGGACAAAACAAGTTAAGTTACTATGTTGCGGAAATAATTACCTGTAAAGATTACAATGAACTTGCCTATCTGAGGCCAATCTAAAATTCCAATAAATTTATTAATGATGCAACAGAAATATAATTTTTTACGCCATGATATGGTGTGCAAACTTCCACAATCACATGCTGTAAGCGGAACGGCATGATAGGAAGAAATATTTTAATGATTAATTTTTAATGTTTAGTTTAGCTTAGAAATGAATATTTCAATAACTATATATAAATAGGCAAAGACAAAACGGTTCGGTACAATTTTATCTTCGGGCCCTCAGCCGATTTTCTTTATTTTAGTTTTGTTTAGTAGCTACTGACGACCATCTGTGCAGAATGCTTAAAATTAAATTCGACCAATTGTGTCAATATCTCTGGCAGGTTAAGTAATCTGAAAATTTTATCGTGATATTCTGTCCTAGGACTTTAGGGAAACAGCAATTACACAGAACGGATCCAGATTCGGAACCTCTGTGTGATAGTTTTCTCAAAAATCCTAAATGTCGGTCTTACATCTCGCTTCTACAAATAAGTAACGAAACCTGTCCACCAAACTACCCTCTATGAGCGATCTTTTACTTACCAAGTTTCTCTACTCTACAACAAAGTTCCGGAACGCTTAAAGCATCTCCATCCAAAACAGTTCAGGTGCTCTATTCGTCCACTAATATCATCTATTTTCTGAGCATGTAATAATGTACCGCTTGTATTTTTGCAATTTGCTAATTTTTAGATTTTTTCTTTAATGTATATAACCATTAATACTTATTTACTTCCAAGGAATCTAAACTATATAAGATAATTGAAATGATCCTTAAACGTGATCGTAGTATATGTACAATAATTTATTACTATTTACTCTATGTTATGTGTTGTTATTATTTAGTCTAGTGATTACTCAAACTTTTATATGGGTTAAGATAGAAAGCTTATGCTTTAACTTCGCCTTTTGTAACCCTTCTGTGTTACAATAAAGACATATATTATTATTATTATTATTAAATTCAAGTTTTTTCAGATATAATTCATAGGACTTTATTTTTGTTCAAATTCTTAATTTAATATGATAACAATTCAACCGCAAATGGGCCACCCTACATGTTTATTTGTACTAACCTCACTGTATAGCTATAATTGTATTCAATTCTCTAACATTTATTAAAATCCTCATTACAATTATTTCATCTCATTATGTATTTCCACCACACTGTATATGCAACTGCTCATGCACCACGCATAATATTTTTTAACATTTTTGAACATTGTAAATCATTTTGTATATGCCACTGCCTATGAGCCACCAGTATTTACTGTTTTTGTTTATGCAATTTTTAACTATCTTCTGTAACTATAATTCTACTTCGACCTATATTTCAATCAACATATATATGGAACTCTTCGTGGGCTACTCTATAAATCATTTCCTTTTCTAACATTTTTTATCATCATCCTGTATATCTATAATTCCTCTTACCCTATATTTCCTCTTCCCTATATATACAACTGCTTATGGGTTACGAAATGTTGCATTTCCATTTCCGCCACCCTGTATATGCATCTTTGTATTCTTTGCACCACCCTGTATAACTGTAATTCTATTGCACCTTCTATTACAAGAACCCTGTAAATTCAACCGCTAATGGGCTTCCCTATATAATTATTTTATTAGTTCTAATTGCACTCTATTCTATACTTTAAACACCCTATATATGCAACTGCTTATGTGCCATCCACGAAAAAAAATGATTTCTAACATATCTGGAATCGCCCTGTATAATTATAATATACAACGGTTACTTTACCACTAAACAATAACAACGCTTGCATGCCACTTCCAGAAGTACATGCTCTAAGTATATAACAGCATTGGTCCCTCTATATATCATTACTCAATGTTTTGCACATTCAGTTGTTTGGCGTTGACATTATGGACGTAAATAATGAATTTTTATTATATTTTATTTAACGAATGAACCAATATTGTAAATTAGCATTCTGCACTGAAGGAAAGAAAATCGGTTGAGAGACAAAGGAGAAAATGGTACCTAATCGTTTTGTCTTTGTCTATTTATATATAGATTATAATATTTGTTCATTCATTAAATAAAATAAAATAAAAAATTTATAATTTACGTCCAAGCTATCAATGCGAAACAATGACGTCCGATTGCTTGGAAAGAAAGAAGATGGACTGACTCGTATGAGAAAATCAAACTAAATTAAACGAAAAACTAATAAATTTTGATCGGTACCTAAAGCTATGCTACATTATCAAGCTATTTACAAAAATTTATGTTATATGATATTGGGTACTCGCAAGTTTGAAACTTTCATTTGTTTCTAAACATTGTTTTCAACTAAAATTAATATTATGTATTGTGTGACAACAGATCAATGAGTTTTCGATAATATTTTATAATTTTAGAATTATACTTTTAATTTGTGTTGTTTCTCTTTTAAAGGCTAATCGTTTCATAAAATTTAACTAAGATTATAAAGACCACGATATGAATACAACTAGTGAGATTTAAAATAAATTGTTAAATCTGACATGATGGCAATAATTCTAATGTTCGGGGTCATCGTTGCTTTAGCGAATTTGATTTCAACTTGACATTTTATAACATTGTTAGCCTTTAGGTTAAGGTACCTTTTCAAATCAATGTGAAAATGTCTTAGTACTTCTTGGGAAATAACACCACAGTTTAAAGAAAATTGCTGTACTTATACATTGAAAAATATGCCACAAGTATCATTCAGAACACAAATGTGAAAATGATGAATGTATCATTTTCAAAATTGACATTTCAATGCACTTACAAAAATCGTCAGCAAATGAAGGCATTATTTAAAATAAATGAAAGCAGATACATTGTATTTCTTTATATTTTTTTATAATACAGAAATTGTGTGTTTAATATAAATTAATGAAATTATACTGGAATATAACATATATCGCAGTTTAAGGTGTACTAATATGTAAGTACTTATATATTGTAATTATTTATATATCTTAATCCAGACGAACGTTTAGAATCAAATGCGCTACAATGCGACTTTCGAAAATTTTCTGAATCTCTCCACTACTGGTAATTTTTCAGTAAGATGTGCAATTATTTAATCTAAAGTGTTATGCAGAAGTATTACTCTAGTTTTATATAATCTATGAAAAACCAGTTTATGTGTGTTTTAATAGGTAGAACAAACGTTTAAAAAAAATCAAAAACTGCCAGGTACAAAGCAAAAGCTAAATGTGCTTGATACCATTTGTGCATATTGAGGTTATTAAATATTTTTCTTAATTTTAATATTTTTCATATTCTTCAAATTGGATAACAAATATTTATGAATTCAAAGTTTAAAAAAAAAACAAGTTGTAAATGAGAGGCTGTACACAAAATTAATATGAATCATATGAAAATAATGTAATTATGAGATAAGATATCTTATCTCATAATCAACCCCTTATATGGGTGAATCTGATTCTTCGGTTTCACAATGGTCACCACAAAAAACATCCCGATGAACAGACGGAATTATGGAAACCCGCGGTCATTATTATGAACTGGGCTAGGTTCCGGGTGAGAACTGCGTCTGAGTTTATTAAATAGTCGACGTTTCGACTCCTGCTTTGGAGCCATTATCAAAAGACCAAACGTGAAAATGAGTTTCAGAGTCTAGATCAATCTGTCTACTCCCCAAGATTTACATTGTTCAGTTACCTAGTGACTCTTGGGGAGTAGGTAGATTGTATCCAAAATTAAAATACCCGCATTTTTAACAAAAAATGAAAACTGTTGTTAGAATAAGTTACAAACTACTTTCAAATATGTTATTATACGTATCTAAATCAGTATACGAGAGGTGTTAAAAAATATGAATGTTGCTCAGTAAGAACTATTTATACTTTTTATATTACTAAATATCATTTACAAGTAATTTGATTCTGAACCACTTTCGTTGAAACATTTTTTCACTGCAGTCTGAAGCTAAGAAGTTATAGAAGAGAAAGAATAAAGTGACTTATGTAACTTTTATTTGTTGATAATAAAAATTACTTCTGGGTATAGATAATATAGCGTAAACCATCTGCCTCAAACTGTAATTTTAATGGTTTCATATTGTCTCAATTTTCATTCGAGAAATTCTAGGAAATTTCGAAATTGCTGTGTGTTATAAGTCTGATAGTATTTGGTAATAAGGAATTTTTGTTACTAATTTTTCTTCATAGGCAATAGCAAAGAGGTTATGAAAGAAATAATGATAAATACATTAAAAACCAAAAAGCGACTTCAAAAGAAAATTGACTAAAAATCATGAAATAATAGTTTGCTAGAATTAAATACTTTTTATGAAGTCGGTGCCAAGTTAAAGTGAAAATATTTTTGGAACTACATTGATGAGTTATGCTTCGCACCTTGTTCTTTTAAAAATGTATTTATTTTACAATTTTTAGTGATGCAATGGCTTAATTGGATGCAGTTTTCAAATATAACTAACTTTTTCCATATCGCCTAACATAAGGTATTTTACTGTCATGTATTAGCTTGACCAACCTCGCTTACTGTTGAACAGAATAACTTGTTTTGTAGATATGTATATGTATTAAGAAATTTTTTTATACAATAAAATCCTGTTTGATGACAAACCTTGTCTACAGTTAATAATAAATTGTTTGTGAAGATTAACTTTTTTCTCTTAAAATTATTAATAATAAAAAGAAATCGTTTGATTTATGAATACACACTGTATATACATCTGAACTCATTTATTTTGATTAAGTCATCTTATTTACAATTTACCCAAAGTTCCGAACAGTTAATACCAGCAACTCCATCAAAGCTTATAATACCGGCGTCTTCACCAAGGCATAGAATATAAGAAATTAGGTAAAAAGTTTTTCCCAATTCTCTAAGAAACGATACAAGCTATGTTATTTGAAAAAAATTTCTGACCACTTTTTCGCGGAACTAATCTAATCTCTTTTCAATTTGTCCCACATTTCGAATAAAGTTTTCCTAATAATACCGGCGCCTCCACCAAGGCATAGATATATGAGAATAGCTAAAAATAGTTTCTCCCCAATTTCTAAGAAACAGTACAAGCTATGTTAATGAAAAAAATATGGGACCACTTTGCTATCCACCCAAACTGGATCCAGTAAAATGGTCGAAATTTATCTAACCGTTTCCGAGTAATCGGTGAACAAACATCAGCAAAAAAACATAGGTACAGACGAATTGAAAACCTTCTTCTTTTTGAAGTTAGTTAAAAAGAGTCGATTTTTCAAGTTTTATATTTTTACTGAGTTTCCAAAATTTTCTGACACGGTATACATAGATACTTATTCTCTACGATCAAACTCTTTAAAAAGCCTTTTAGATCTTATACCGCAAAAGTAAACAAAAACTACAACATTTTTTTCATACGCACACCCCCAGAACTTCCAAATAAAATTACTGTATTTCAATATAATTACGGCTTACCATCATGATACACAAATATCTCTCACGAATCTGAAAAATTCTGCAAATGTCACAGAGTTCACATGAACCTCCACAAATAGTTGTACGAGTGCTATCTCGTATGATTAATTGTCCCAGATGAATTTTTACCGGCGAGATCTGATTTCAAAATATTTTACATTGTATACCTGTCAGACCATCAGCATTATCATTCGTCGATCGACAGCTTCATCCAAATCAATGGTTGAAATTACATTATACGTCTATTGTTTTACTTATCATTGTGTGGTCTGCCATGAAATATGTACTAAAAACAACATCGCGATAACATTACAGATAATTTGAGAACGTTTAAAAAACTATTAAGTTTATTTCAATGGCATTCGTAATAAAACTATAAAACAGGTACTTCGCATACAGAATTCCAAAAAATATCTTTAGTGATTACATTCTCGAGATACGATGATAGTTTATTTTGTGAAAATATGTCACTGGGGGTGTACTATCATCCTCCAATACGAGAATGTGAAAATTATAATTATTGTCAAAATAAAGGCAAAAAAAGAAGTTCCAATACTATGGCAATCCTAGTACTTCAAACTTCGGTCTTGTTTGTTCATTTCTCAAAATGTCATAAAGTTACTTATTGGCGTTGCCTTAATACAGATAACTTTCCAAGCACATTTATTGTAAAGAACTGTAATAAGCAGATTTTTTTTCGCCTCAAAACTTGGAAATCTTGAGCTTAATGAAAAAACTCGACCTTCCTTGAACTATGGCAATTCTAGTACTTCAAACTTCTTTCTTGTTTGTTCATTCCACAAAATGTCATAAAGTTACTTATTGGCGTTGCTTTAATACAGATGACTTTCCAAGCACATTTATTGTAAAGAACTGTAATAAGCAGATTTTTTTTTTCGCCTCATAACTTTGAAATCTTAAGCTTAATGAAAAAACTCGACTTTTCTTGAACAATGATAATTCTAGTACTTCAGACTTCTTTCTTGTTTGTTCATTCCACAAAATGTCATAAAGTTACTTATTGGCGTTGCCTTAATACAGATGACTTTCCAAACACATTTATTGTAAAGAACTGTAATAAGCAGATTTTTTTTGTCGCTTCAAAACTTTGAAATCTTGAGCTTAATGAAAAAAACTCGACTTTCCTTGAACTACGGCAATTCTAGTACTTCAAAGTTCTCTCTTGTTTGTTCATTCCACAAAATGTCATAAAGTTACTTATTGGCGTTGCCTTAATACAGATGACTTTCCAAGCACATTTATTGTAAAGAACTGTAATAAGCAGATTTTTTTTTCGTCTCATAACTTTGAATTCTTGAGCTTAATGAAAAAACTCGACTTTTCTTGAACCATGATAATTCTATTACTTCAGACTTCTTTCTTGTTTGTTCATTCTACAAAATGTCATAAAGTTATTTATTGGCGTTGCCTTAATACAGATGACTTTCCAAGCACATTTATTGTAAAGAACTGTAATAAGCAGATTTTTTTTCGCCTCAAAACTTGGAAATCTTGAGCTTAATGAAAAAACTCGACCTTCCTTGAACTATGGCAATTCTAGTACTTCAAACTTCTTTCTTGTTTGTTCATTCCACAAAATGTCATAAAGTTACTTATTGGCGTTGCTTTAATACAGATGACTTTCCAAGCACATTTATTGTAAAGAACTGTAATAAGCAGATTTTTTTTTTCGCCTCATAACTTTGAAATCTTAAGCTTAATGAAAAAACTCGACTTTTCTTGAACAATGATAATTCTAGTACTTCAGACTTCTTTCTTGTTTGTTCATTCCACAAAATGTCATAAAGTTACTTATTGGCGTTGCCTTAATACAGATGACTTTCCAAACACATTTATTGTAAAGAACTGTAATAAGCAGATTTTTTTTGTCGCTTCAAAACTTTGAAATCTTGAGCTTAATGAAAAAAACTCGACTTTCCTTGAACTACGGCAATTCTAGTACTTCAAAGTTCTCTCTTGTTTGTTCATTCCACAAAATGTCATAAAGTTACTTATTGGCGTTGCCTTAATACAGATGACTTTCCAAGCACATTTATTGTAAAGAACTGTAATAAGCAGATTTTTTTTTTCGTCTCATAACTTTGAATTCTTGAGCTTAATGAAAAAACTCGACTTTTCTTGAACCATGATAATTCTATTACTTCAGACTTCTTTCTTGTTTGTTCATTCTACAAAATGTCATAAAGTTATTTATTGGCGTTGCCTTAATACAGATGACTTTCCAAGAACATTTATTGTAAAGAACTCTAATAAGCACATTTTTTTTCGCCTCATAACTTTGGAAAAATCTTGAGCTTAATGAAAAAACTCGACTTTTCTTGAACTATGATAATTCTATTACTTCAGACTTCTTTCTTGTTTGTTCATTCCACAAAATGTCATAAAGTTACTTATTGGCGTTGCCTTAATACAGATAACTTTCCAAGCATATTTATTGTAAAGAACTGTGGTAAGCAGATTTTTTTCTTTTGCTTCATAACTTTCAAATCTTGAGGTTGATGAAAAAACTTCACTTTCCTTGAAGTAGCTTTGGGTTCAGCTAAGCACGGTGCTGCGCATATCCCCTCCAAACTTGGGTGTAATGCGTATCTCCAATAATCTCCTCCCATACCCTTGGGTGTACGCATATTACATTTTGGGAAACACTGCTCTAATATAAAAAAGCAGATTAGAAAAAAACTAAAGTTATTTCAACATTCTAAGGTAGAAGAAACATTGGAAAGCTATAAACGTTTTAGAAATTAGTAGTGATTTCCAAAATAAAGATCCGAAAATTGATAAACAGAACACGGATCCTTCATGACTTATTAATACTAGTAATTAACACACACTTTATTACTAGTATTACTGATTCAGATTGAATTTCAACTCTGTGAATGGTGATCAATTCCTTACCCAATATGGTGCAACAAAATTTTTATTCCGAATAAGATGACAAAGTCGTCTTAGTAAACAATAGTCTTTAAGTTATTTGAAGAAAAGTATTTGAAGAGGATAATAAAAGCTTGCTATTAATTACTGAGTTAAATGCTCAGAATTAATAAGTAATTCTTTTGGAAGAAAAATAGCTGTACAAAATAAAGAATTTATTTTAAAACATTTGTTGAAATGAAATTTAGAATTTAAAATCAACTTCTGAGGCAGAGAACTTCGTGGATACAAAGAACTGATTAATGCCAAATATAAATCTCCTTCATATACTCCAACAAACTACACTATTTTTTCTACCCTGTAAGGTCAACAACCGTAAGTTACTCCTCTATAAAATAATCTCGCTTCTACGTTCTGTTACTGTTCCTTGAATATTCTAGAAGACCTCTGTTCTGGAAGTACCACGTTGATTTTTCAAATTTGCTGTACACTTTTTTCCAACATCAGCTGTTCTGCTCAGGTGAATAGTTTGTTTTTATATATGCACGACTGAATTCGAGAATGTTTCCTTTCTTTTCTCTCGTTCGTGCAATAGGCAATAGGATAGTCAACGTTGTTACAATATATTATCCATGCGTTCTTATATAGATTAAAAATTGATATGAATTTAAAAAACTTTAACTTGAATTTTCTTCATCCTCTAAGTCGGTACCAATCAAAATATCCTGCAGTTGGTGTGACGGCCTTGTTCTTACGTTGACTTCATTAGAAGTGTTGTAGAATGTAACCTAACGTCTGACTTTGTTACGAAGACGATATGAAATAATTTGATCAAGTGTGAGTTGGACTCGCATACTAAGAGTTCCGCACCACCTTCAAGATTCTAATATTCCAGTTTCAGGCAAGCAGGGAATGAATGCAGTTTCTTATATTTACCTTAATATCTTTTAAAGGAAGCGTTTAAAATTTATAAAAAATATACTCTTGTATTTTCCACACATAGACTTCTTATATTATCTGCTACATGATTCGCTTAATTTTTATTACATTGGAGTTTTATTTTTCTAATAAACTTTCAGGGAAGTCTTTTATAATCTACTGTCTGAACGTTAGGCTCTGTACATTGAGATAAAGGGGAAAATAGGTCAAATTTTTAAAAAGTACAAATACAAAATTTTAGATAGTGTAGTTTCTAAAATGGGAATTAAGTCGATTTTAATATTGTTGTTAATATCTTTTAAACAAATGATTTAGAAATGTGATTAATTCACATATTGAGCCTTTTATTTGATGCGTTTGAAAATTTTTTTCAATTTAATTCCATTATTGGTTCGGAAATTATTGGGGTTTTCTACTAATTATTCTTATAAATTTGAAGTAAGTCCCAGTACCCATAATTATTTTCAAAATTTTAGGTGGTATGGTTTCGGAAATAAATTGGAAATGAGATTTTTTTTTATTTTTTGTTAATATCCTGTAAACAATTAATGTCAAAATATGAAAAACATATATTTGTATTCCTCATAGTGAGTCCTTTCATTTGATTTATTGCATGATGCGTTAAAAAAATATTTTTTTTAATTTCCGTTTAAGTCTATAATTTGGGCCCAAAATTAATATTAGAGATTTCTTCGTATTTTTCCTGTAAACAAAAAAATTTAGATCTTAAAGTTAGGGATATAAAAAGGAACATTTTTTATATTTTTGTTAATATATTTTAAAATATTTATTTTAAAAATATGAAAAACATATATTTGTATTCGTCATAATGAGCCCTTTGATTTGATATTACATGATGCCTTAGAAATAATTTATTTTATGTTTTCCATCTAATGCTGTAATTTGCCCCTAAACTTATTATTTATTTGTTTCTCCTGACTATTCAAATTATTAAGTCTTATAGTTTTGGCGGTAAAGGGGGAATGGGTATTTTTTATATTTTTGTTCATTTTTGTCTAATTTTACGGCTTATACTTTATATATACTTTATATATCTTTAAAATAATTTATTTTAAATATATGAATAACAAATATTTGTTTTCGCCTTAATTAGCCCCTTTATCTGATATTTTCCATGATATTTTCCATGATGTGGAAACAATTTAAATTTCATGTTTTCCATTTAATTCTGTAATGTACCCCCCATCCTAAAAAAATTAATAGGAAAAATAAGGAGGCACCTTATTTTTCAGGGAAAATTCAAGTGAGGCCCTATATCTACATTTCTTTTTAATTTTTCTTCACATAGTTTCGGTGATAAAGGGGGCATTTGTTCTTTTGATCAGGTCACCTAACTATACACTGTTACCAAATTTACAACCATTTCCGTCCAGTAGTTTAGAAAATAATTGAAAAAAGGGAGAAATCCGGAGTAAAATTTAAGGGTATTCGTATATTGCATATACAGAACCCTAAAAAGCACATCTATTATATAAAAAATAATATATTTGAGTATAGATATTAACATTCTTCATGTTTCAGTAGAGAACACTAAACTTAATCAATATTAGTTCGTCCAACAGCAAAACTGAACAATTTAACATTTCATTTCTTCCTCCAAAACTCTACAATATCCTTTAACAAATTATTTTCTTATTTTGGCATGTTACTTTAAACGTCAACACAAAAGGAAAATATATTTTTTGGCTAGTATATTTGCTTATAATGCCTTGCTGTTAGGATGAGTAATGGACATGCAGCCGTCCAAAAAAGAATGTGTAACCATTTCGCAATTCAATTTGCATGAGGTTGCCAGTCTCTGTCTGTCATGTTTGAAGTGAACTCTCGTCTGGGGAACTCAGCAAGACGTTCAGCAAGCGTATTTGAAGTGAAGTAGTAAATTCGTTCTGGCTCAACTGCACAGCAACGACGGAATGTAATATTTTGTAAATTCCTATTCAAACAAAAAAATACGTTCTTTATTATTACTTTGATACATGCGTTGTTCAGTAAGTCATTAATTCTGCATTCCTGATAAATTTTATTTCTTTTCTATCAATTATTTGAATAATTTGCACAATGTTGTCATTTTCTCTTTTTTTTTTCTGTTTTGTTTGAGCATAACACAAAAATTACGGAAATCATCATCGTGAATCATATTACGTTAAATAGCTTATGAATAGACTAAAAAAATGGTGAATATTTGATTGAGCTGCTTTATCGGGACTTGGAGATCCAACCGAAAAAAACACCATATTACTTTTATGTGTTTTTGGGCAATAACACCACAATCGAAATATAACGACCTATATTAATGGAAAAATCAAACGTTTCAGTCTATTCTGACTTCGTTGTCAATGGCTTTTATATTTATTGATCTATATTGCAAAATGAAAATTTGAATTATGACATTTAAATTGACATTAGAAAATTTGTTATTTTTAGATATACAGGTATCACAAAAAATTCTAAAGATCATGTTTTATAGTTAAACAGCTTTTAAATTAGAAGAATTTGAAAGATTTGACTTTAGAATTTATAAGTGGCGTTCCAAGGTACGACTTTGTTATGAGATAGCGCATTTGCCAAAACTGCGTTTAAAGAATTTTATTGTTTCAGTGATCCCAATAACGTCATAAGGGAAATCCTAGGAAAAACCTTATGAACTATCCCGATACTGGGTTGTTCCAAAGGATTAACAATTTCTTCCTTAATTGTCGGTAGCCAGATACGATTAAATTCTACAGAAGTAGAAGCGATAATTGTCGTTCCTTTATCGAAAATTTGTAAACATGCTTGGGACCTAGGCCATAAAATACAATTCAACTATACTTCACAAAGAACAACATAATACAAAACGAAAAATAAAAGAGTCTGCCTTAATTCTTTTAAATAAAGACGATTGTATCCTAGGAACGCCACTTAAAAATTCTAGACAACTCTTTCAAATTCTTCTAATTTGAAAGCTGTTTAATTATAATACATGAATTTTTTGTGCTACTTGTATATCTAAAAACAACACACTTTGTAATGTCAATTTAAATGTCATAAATCAAATTTTCATTTTGCAATTTACATCAATAAATATAAAGCCATTGACAACGAAGTCAGAATAGACTTTGAAATGTTTGATTTTCCTTCAATATACGTCGTTTTATTTCGATTGTGGTGATATTGTCAAAAAAAACATTAAAGTAATCAAGAATATGCAACAAACAACGTTTAGAGTACAAGCATCAAATGTTTTTTAATGATATAAAATTTAATAACAGTACAGGTGAGAATACGTATTTATGTAAGAACATAAGGTGTTTTGCAGAGATACTGTAAGATGAACTGACAAACCCGTGTTTGTTATTTGTTTTAAATAATTGGTTGTCTATTTTTCAAAAATCGTATGAAATGACGACTAACGTTGGGAATATACCGACAACTTGTGATAACTATAGCTATAACATTCATTTTACGTTGTCGAAAGAAATTAAGCATTTCAGAAAGGAATCACTAAATAAAAACCAACTTTCCAATGATAAAAACCGGCCGAATTAAAAAAGGGTAACAAAAGTATGCGTCGTGAACGTCATTCCTCAATCGAATATCACATACACTGGCAGATCAGAATTGACTGTTGTAGGTTTGTGTCATATCTCGAAACCTAGAGCTGTCACGCAAAAGGGGACATGACGATAATATTCGGGATACAATTCCCTTCAATTTTGATATTCACACTTTTTTATAAAACCAAAAACAAAGGAGCTAGAGGGATTTGACTAAATAGACAGAATTTTGTTTTTTCGAAATATGTAGTAAGCCATGACTCTTTACAAAAATCCGAAAGTGTCATTAAATTGGTCCAGTAAAACAGCAAATCTTTTCCAATTTAACCATTGCTCTATCTTCGCTAGTTTCCGAGATCCCCATACTGGTCATCAAAAAAACTCACCCTGTATAAAAAAGTCTAGGAATGAATTAATCAACTAATTTTAAGTAACTTTTGTTCCATAAAGTTTTTTCTGAAAGTCAATTCTTTTCGATTTAATCGCAAGTTTTTCGTAAATAACTTTAAAATTATTAGTATAAAAAAAATCATTTAGATCAAAAAACTAGCTAATAAAAAAACAAAAAAAAGTTAATACAAACGGAATTATAGCTTGTTGAAATTGTTTTTATTACTAAATAAATGACAAACTGCTAGTGCTCCTAACAGATCTAATCTAACAATTTTGATGGCATAGTTGTTAGTGTTACTGTTACTAAAAAATAACAATAACTTCTGGGCAAAGACCGCATTTTAACATTTTTTAAAATTTTTAGATATGTTTTCATTATTGATTTAGAGAAGCAAACGTTTAATTATTTCCCTACTATAATATAATCATTTTACTGTGCAGTTCAACCACGCCCACGAAAAGCAAGCTATTCATCCGTAACAATAAAGATCGACATAAGGAAATTACAAAACAGATACGTGAAAAGCAAGCGTTATTTCCGCAGTAGTACTTTTGAATATGCTGAACGGTTTTCAATTTGAATTCTAGTAATTTTAGATACATGATCCCAACTTAACTGTTATTACATATGAACATTTATGTAGTATATGATCAATGCTTCTACTGAGTGTTCTTAGCCGTATTATACCTCACAGTTGTCAATTTTTTATTATTTGCTCTGTTAAACCCGATTTATCCATTTAATTACAGTAACGGTTTTAATTTAATATAGAATTTTATTAGAGGGAGCCCATAAATCTCGCAATCTTCATGGGTAATGGGAACCGGTAGCTTATGATAAATAAAGGGTGTAATGAGATTTTACTGATTAACTTTTTCCGCATCAGCAGTCATTTCGTTTCTATACTGTCTGACCTCTGGGGTTTTCTTTCATCTGTGCTTTTCTGTGTCATCTGTAAAAGTATTTGAAATTTGTAGTACAAGCTATCACGAAATGTTACCTAGAATACAAAACGCCTTCCTCGCAGATTATTTGGAAGAAAGAAATTCTCCTCAAAATTATTAACCAGTCTTCCTGTGTATACGAGGGCTGCCTTTTATATTTCGGGATTAGGGAACAAAAACAAATATTAATCATCGAAAATCGCTTTATTGTTTTTCAAAATATCCCAATGAAGATCTATACACTTTTGCATTCGTTTGAATCAATTGTCGAAGCATTTTTTCCACTCTGATTGAAGTATCTCCAAAATACGCATTCTGAACTCAGCAACCGCATCCTCAGGTGTCGAAAAACGTTGACCTCTCAGTTTGTTTTTTACCTACCGGAATAAAAAGAAATCAGTTGGTGACAAATCAGGACTATACGGCGGATCACTCATCAAATCGATGTTTTGAGTGGTCAAAAATGCAGTTGTTTGAGCCGATGTGTGAGAGCTCGCATTGTCGTGGTGAAAAGTATTCCGTCTTCGGCGGTTGGTTTTCCACATTTCTTGGAAGACAACTGGCAAACACATGGTTGTGTACCAGTTTTTCCGAAAAAACAGGCCATCATTTGCATGGAAGTGCTTCGTGCGCGAACAACTTTTGTTGGATTCGGCTCATCTTGAAACACCCATACAGTCGACTGCTGTTTACTTTCGGGCTCATACACGTAAATCCACGATTCATCACTTATCACTATGTTATAAACGTGTTTTGAAGCACCGCGATCGTATTTTTTGAGCTGTTCTTTCGACAAATAGAAACGAGCCTTTTTTTGAACGATTGACAAATTGTGTGGGATCCAACGCGAACAATTTTTTTGGACATTCAAATGTTTAAGCCATATTGAATGTATGCAGGTCCCACTAATCTGTAAGGTTGCCTCAATCTCACGATAGGTCACATGACGATCTTGCAATACCAATTCGCGCACAGCATCAATGGTTTCCGGAATAACAACTGTTTTTTGACGACCTTGATGGAGTTTCAGCGCCAAAAATTAAATTAAGTTCATCCATGCACTCTTGCTGACTTAATCCACGTCGAAAGTTTTAAAAAATAATCGCACGAAAATGTTCACGATTTAATTCCATTTTTTGGCCCGACATGAATCCTTTAAGTTACTGTAAACAACACATAGCGCTCGTATGTCAAAACGTTCTGAGTACGTATAACCTCAAAAATGTCAAACTTTACGATAGAGCTGTCAGTTGTCAGATTGCAACACTAGGGTTGTCCAATCCCGAAATATAAAAGGCAGCCTTCGTAGAAGTATTGTATATTCTGTATACTTACCACGCGTGAAGACATGTCAACTCCAGGTAGGGAGAATTGCCAATCTATGTATGCTTTAAGTTTTTAATAACCATTGAGATGAACAATTTTTTATGTTAATCAGGTAAATTTGCCAGGGACAGTGTATCTGGCTTTTGGGTCACTTTAAACTGAGTATTATGCTCACCTATTAGTCCAGTCATTTAAGCTTAAATTAGGTAAGAATCTTGTAATTCGAGATACCCAACTCTAAGTCTGTAAATACTTGTATATTGACTCCCTAAAAGTTGTCTCAAATCCTACATATGGTAGGGTGTACGCAACTATTAAATTTCAAGGTCAAAGGTCACACAAATCGTTTTTTTGCGCTTTTTTGAAAATGTCTCTTTTCCTACGGGTTTTTTGCTATTTGTATTCTCTACAAATTTTGGTAAACCGTTTTCGAGATAGAGGGCGGAGAGCGCGCGGTCACAGCATCTATTCAGGTAGACCGGTGCCTCACAGCATCACTTCGGCCATATACAGTTGATGAATTATCGATAAATCAATGATTATAAATATTTTTATTAACTATTATATTATATTTTATCATTTTCTTCATGAATTAAATCGATATCTTTTGAATAATACTGATAACCGTTTCCTAAAATTAAAAAATAATTAAGGGAAAAACTTAAATCATAATATAACTATATTCCCATTTTAAAATTCTTCGACTACGCCAAAAATTATACCTGGGAATTATACGGGCCCTTATTATACACTATGGACCTTTCTATTTATTGCGGATGTTCTTATTGTTGAAACTGCAATTGAAGAATAAAAGTCTGAAAAAACTGCAGTTATAATACGACAAGATATTGATTTACTTGTCATTTTCATTGGGCGTACACTGTCTTATGAGCAAGAAGTTTTCTTTAAAAAAGTTGGAAAAGGAAATGTAAAAACAGAGATATACTCGACTAAAAAGTTTTAATAGATAATTATCCTCATTCCAAAACACATATTTATTTCTGCACGCGTTAAGTGGCTGTGACACAACTTCTGCGCTTTTTAAAAAGGGAAAAAATCATTTTTAGAAGTTTTTGAGAAACTGACAAATTTGGATGAACTAGCTGCATCATTTGAGGAAGAAACATGTTCGGCCCAGAGATTATTAGAGAGTGTAACTCAAACCTTATTGGCAGTCTATAATGCTCCGAAATCTGTGAAAAGTCTCGATCATCTTCGTTATATGCATTACGACAAGCCTACAAAACTTAATAAACCTGTTCAGCTTTCAAATATTCCACCAACAAGTCCAGCTGCTCATCAACATTTCAAACGTGTATATTGTCAAGTTCAAACTTGGTTAGGGCATGATTTGGAACCCCAGGGATGGATTTTACCACTTGCTCCAGATGATTTGGTAAATACAATTTTCTGCAACTGCAAGAGTGGTTGTGGTTCACGATGCGGATGCAGGCTTGCAATGCTCTTTAGCTTGTAGCCAATGTAATGGGCAAGCTTGTCTCAAAGCTCTACCATATCAGAACGACATTAACGAAGATGGAACCTTTGACCCCGAAATCATGGAAGAACTTGAAACAAATGTCGTTGAAGAGGATAATGAAGACCAGTTTGAAATTTACTGGAAGACGACGAAGAAGAGGAAGAAGATTAAAATTATAATTTGTAGTTTTTGTACCCTTTATTTCATTTTTACTTTTAATAAAAATAAATGTATTGAATTAAAATTAGAAATTGATATTTTTTAACAAAAAGATTAATTCATAATTTATTTGTTTTTTTTATCATGTAAGAACTTATTAATATTAATTTGGTTAAAATTCAAATATAATTCCTGTATTTTCATTAACAATTCTGCAATTACATTGGCAGGTAAGTGTTCTTAAATAAATTAATACTGAATAAAAAGTGGATAGGTTAGGGAAAAATGATAAAATATAATACAATAGTTAAAAAAAATTGACAAATATTTATAATCATTGATTTATCGATAGTTCACCAACTGTTTATGGCGCGTTTTCGAATGGAGGCACCGGTTGACCTGAAGTGATGCTGTGACCTGCGCTCTCCGTCCTCTATCTCGAAAACGGTTCACCGTATAAAAAAATTTGTTAAACAAAATTTTTGTAGAGAATTTTGTATTCTACAATATTGATAACAAATACAAATAGCAAAAAAACCCGTAGGAAATGAGATATTAACAAAAAAAGCGCAAAAAACCGATTTTTGTGACCTTTGACCCTGAAATTTAATAGTTTTGTACACTCTATCCTATGTAGGTTTTGAGACAACTTTTAGTGTGTCAATATACAAGTATTTACAGCTGGGTATCTCGAATTCCGAGCTGAACTTACTATATTGTTTCTCTTATGAATAGAGCTCTAGCGACTGTACTTTTATTTCAGTGTTATTGTTCATCACACTGTTAGCAGCTTGTCTCGATTACAATTTACTTTGCTGTTACAGAAAAAAACCAGGAGAGAACGCTTCAATGACCAGACAAAATAATCAATTACCTCCTAAGCAATCATTTCCTTTTATGTAAATGACGTGTGTAGCTCTAGCCGTAACAGAATAAATTTTCGATATGTGGTCCAAACGCAAATGGGGACATTCATAGTATTAAGTCGGGCTAGGCAAATATTTGAAGACTAATATTCTAGGGCAAAACTGTGTCGTTACACTTGAAAGTGTTGTACATTATGTTTAGTGAAAATCTACGAAATATCTATACATACAAAAGCAAAGACCAAACGGTTTACTACCATTTTCTCCTCTTTCCTTATTCTATTCTATTCTGACAAGGTACAAGGTGTTAATAAAAAAAATATAGGATCACGTAGGGATATCCTGGAATCAATCCAATTTCTTTTCAATATATTCCATTTACCGAATCGAAAAATTTCCATAATTTTTAAGCCAGCGACTCCACCAAATCATAGTGTATAAAAAAATCGGTAAAAAAATTGTTCACCATTTTCTAAGAAACAGTACACGCTATGCTAATGGAAAAATATGGTACCACTTCGCGATCCCCCGAAATAGAATCCAGTAAAAGTAATCGAAATTACTTTAGCCGTTTCTGAGAAATCGCTGAAAAAATATAAATAAACATGGATACAGACGAACTGAGAACCTCCGTTTTTTAATGCGGTTAATAAATCAAGAGAGACGCAAAAAAAATCCACGTAATTTTTACTGCTGTAATGTAATTGACAAATATCCATCATTTATTAAATTTTCAAAATTTATCACGTTTATAAAGTTTTAATTAAATTTCTAAAAATCAAAATCGTTTGAAATTTTCAGTATCTTTATAATTTTTGATGTGGAGCATGATATTGTAAAACGAGAAAAAATATTTGGAGCGACCTCTTGAATTTTTTTGAACTTATCTTGTTCTTAAAACATGATAAACTGTCATGTTTCCATGAGTTTTGGTTTGTTTCATATTTTTGATACTATTCTTTACAACTCTTCCATTCTGGACAGAGTTGATATTTACTACACAAGTGCACTTGGTAAAACATAACTAAAAATAGTCTTTAAATCCAAAAAGGTCCTTCTAATCTTATAATAATGTCTGTCATCTTACGCCTTTTGGAGACGCGAGATGTAAGACCGACATCTAGGATTTTCGAGAGAATTAGCACACAGAGGTTCCGAATCTGGAGCCGTTCCTTGTAATTGCTGTTCTCCCTTAACTCCTAGGACAGAATGTCACGATAAAATTTTCAGGTTACTTCACCTGTCAGAGATATTGAATACTCTCTTCGAGGTGTCATTCCTTTGTACGCAAGACAATATACAATATATATTATACATAACAAATATTGTTTCTGGTCAGGGAACCTTCATCAGTTGCGCTTCCCAAAATTGAATGTCCTCTCGAACACTTCTTTATGTATTTGATACATTTCCTCTGTCTGCTTATTCTCTCGAAAATCCTAGATGTCGGTCTTACATCTCGCTTTTTCAAATTTAACGAAATGTATCAAATACATAAAGAAGTGTTCGAGAGGACATTTAATTGTAGGAAGCGCAACTGATGAAGGCTCCCTGAGCAGAAACAATAAATGTTATATATAATATGTAATGTATATTGTCTTGCATACAAAGGAATGACACGCCTTCTTTAAGTGAAACACTTTGATTGCTGTTTGTTAAATACTTGCATTGTACTTAATACTTGATAAAAAAATTCCCCAAAATTGCCTGCATTTACTCTTCGTAATATTTCCAAGATGATCCAAAAGAGTAAATACAATATTAACTATAAATATTTGTAAATATTGACCTCATATTGTGTTTGGTAATTCCCTTTTAAATATAATTGGCAAATACTTAAAATATATGTGTATTGTTTATAGCAACATAACTGTTGTGACTTTGATGTATGAGTGACAATTTAAAGAAATAGGGAATTTTCTGGTGGGCTTACTGTCATATGGTTAAACACAATGTTATCCTTATCTTACATCAATGAACGGGCTTGTCTTTGACATAAAAGACCCACTTATTATGTTTTATGTCATCATTGACAAGCAGAATGATGAACTCTTATTCACATCTGATCGATAGATTTTTGTTATGTAATCTGACTGTCAGTATTAATGTAAGACAAAAATTATTACCAAATTAAATTGTTATGATGATATAAGAAATATATCATTGGAAGTTGAGACAGGTTTGTAGTGGGCATAAAGATTTATTTTTAAAAACTTATAAATCAGTTACATTATCTCTAGAAAAGTAATAGATGGAGGCACCATATAAAATGAATATCCTTGTAATAAAAGTATTGTATATGTAAAAGTAGCATTACAACGAAAGTTAACATATTGAGTCAGGTTAATCCTAGATTACTAATCTTAAAAACAATACAGTGTGCACGTGAAGTATTGAATATACAAAAAAATTCTGTCCAGAAAATAAGAAGAAAAAAACCTTAACTTTAGCATATCTTTATTTTAATCCTTTACGTTCTTTTTCCTATATCGATATAATGCTAATTCCCTAAAATATTTCATTACCTAATATATCATATATCCTATTACCTAATATTTCTTATCCTATTCACAGTCTTCTTCTCTTTATTCTCTTTATTGTCTTCAGCACTGTTTCGTCCTCTTGTAGTAGCGCTTGCCGTGGACTTTTCATCCTGTATCTCTTATACTCTCTTCGAGGTGTCATTCCTTTGTACGCGTCTTCAAACTGTATCTCTTATGTTCATCGTAGTTGGTTGCCTCTCTGAACAGTGGGTTCCTATGCAGTTCCTTCCTGGCTATGGTTTTCTTCGTTCTCCTCGTTATTTCTCCCTTGATTGTAGTTATCTCTAGGTCTGTGTTTTCTTGATGTGCGTTACTGTAGCTTGTCCAGAGATGCTGGCTCCATATGTGATGACTGGCTTTACTGATGCTTCGTAAATGTTTCCCCTGTGGTGCACCGTTTTGAATGAATATGGTCTTGTTTAATAGAGTATATATCCGGATTGGTGAAACTTCAAATTTTGGAAAAGAATTATATTGGTAAAGTGATAAAATTTGTGAATGAACACATGCGTGCATGGAAATCGACCAATATCCCTAATATTTTAGTTGATTTTTCGATAACTCTTTATGGATGTGTATAGTTTTTTAACGTTTAATCTATTAAAGAAGATCCCTAGGTGATCTCATATACTTTTCTGCGACGTGCTACTTGCAGTTTTGCAGAAAATCGCCGAAAATTCCAAAATTATTATCAAAAAATTCATCTAAATGACATAACGGACATTTTCTCATAAATATTTTAATTCCATCGTGATAGCGTGGTAATTTTAGGCACTGGAAGTTTTAATTGCGAATTTGAAATTTTTCTATGTACATCTCAAGCATATAGGTAGTAAAGCATAGTATTTATTAAATCAATGAGTACCAAGCTCGTTTTGTTTGTATACCAGGCAAATACCTATTTAAATGCAATTTTTCCATTTTGCGAAGACGGTGCTTTTGGTTGTCACATTCTCCCGGCCTAATAGAAAATTCAGTGACAACATATGTTAAACTTTAAACTGCTATTTGGTGCGTTTATTGAGAGGGTGTTTAGTTATAGCAAACAAACTCACAAAGTAAAGTGATAGAAGGGGTTGCATTTATATGAAGATTGAAATATAGGACGGACTAGAATGGTAGCGGTCCGTAGGCAGCCGTATATACAAGAAGGTTGGAATATAGGATGGACTGGACGTTTGGTGGTATCAAAAAATGTTGGAAAAAATGTGAAATTAAAATTATATAGGGTGATTAAAAAACTGTTATATGATGTGGACATAAGCAACTTATATACAGGATGGTTGAAATATATGCTGGAGTTGAATTATATTTATACAGTGTGATAAAAGAATTATTTTTTATAGCCCATAAAAAATTGCACAAAGTGTGGAGGGGAATTAATGTTACGCAAGGCGATAATATATAATTTTAAAAATGAGATAATATATGGGCTAGCCCACAAGGAGTTATATAAATATGGGATTGATTCTACTCCGTCCTATAGTTTACAGAAGGCAGCTATGTCCGTGGGCAGTCGTATGTATGGGATGATGGGTACATAGGTTGGAGTGGAATTATCTATGGTTATACAGGGTTGTCAAAAAAGGTTGAAAAAGGTTACATGTCGTAGTCCATAAGGCAAATATATTTTGGACTTATTAAGTCAACGAGTACTAGTACATTTTGTTCCTAAAGATTTCAGTTTAAATGAAAATATATATACAGATATATATCCACATATTTAGAACTATATCATTCAACGTATGACAGCCATTTCGAACCAGGAGTTCTCGTCAGGTACGCTTCCTTGAATGACAGAGTATGGTATATGTTATAGCATAGTATGTCTTCATATACTTAAATTACTCAATAGACGGTATATGTCACCGACATCTATTAGGTTCAATACACTGACTGTTAAATGAAAATGTATAATTGTGTAATGTTGAGGCTTTCGATGTTACCTGGTCCTGTCTATTAAGGTTATACATACAAAATAAAAAATAAAGAATTAAAATATCTGAGTTCAAGTAAACTAAAATAAAACATTTTTAAAAAATATAAAACCGACTTCCACCTATAACTAAAAAGTTAAAAATAATTATAACAAAATACAACTCTAGCAAATAAAGAACACATTCAATGTTGTTAGGTACCTACCCAGGAAGTAAAAAATGTAAACATTAAAAGGTGCTCATTATGTACAAATTAATTACCTCCCAATCTAGTATATTTTTGAAGTCGGTGCCAAGCAACAAACAAGTTTGATGAATTAGTAGATATGTACGCAATAAAGGATTTTAGATTTGCTTGGCACCGGCTTCAAAATATACTCGATTGGTAGGTAATGAATTTGTACAAAATGAGCACCTTTTAATGTTTACATTTTTTTTCCTGAGTAGGCACCTAACAACATTGATTGGGTTTTAGTTATAGGTGGAAGACGGTTACATTTTTTTAAAAAATGTTTTATTACCTAATTATGTTGGTAGTGAATTATAATATAGTATAAGTACACAAAAAAGTGTATAATAATAGAAAAATTGTTGAAAATATGCAAATTCATATAGATATATTATCTTAAAAAAAATTGTAACAATTATTTTGGTCGAATTTCGACCACTGGGCACCCGCTAGTTTAAATAAAACTGTTTTACACAAAATTAACTCAAGTAGGCTTGAGTTAATTTAGTTACAAAATCCTAATGTTTTCTCATTAAAAGAAAGCATCTTATGGGGCCAGTCAAAAAATTTGAATCTTAACGACAAGTCTTATATTCAAAAGGTATAAGTACCTCAGTGGTAGTTTTTCCAACGCTCTACAAATTTTCTATCAAACATCCCGTTTACAAGCTACTTTTCAATCGGTCAAAAATTCACCAAGCTATTGAGGGTTGAAATAAGAAATACTTCCAGTACGCCATAGAAATGGAATTAAAGTTACCTCACCGAATCGACTTCTTTAGCCCGAAGATTTAATACCCGCTAGCTCTGAATGGTCGTAGAAGGAGAATTTAGAGGTAAATGTTTATCGCATAAATCGTACTTTATTAGCCTGACTGAAGTGTTATGGTAAATAAACACGTGTTTAGCTAAGCCGTTTAGATAAATTGAGAATCATCATTATGAATTATTAGGTTTATTTAGGTTTATTAGTAATAACATACGTTGTCACCATGAAAATTTTTATGTCTATGTCATGTCCTAGTGTTAAATTGTATAGTTAATAAGTGTTATATGCATGACTAGGCAAAACTCTTTGATCATCCAATTTGAAAAAAAATATATAAATGATTATCAGTACGAAGACGTTAATTTGTAAACGTTTATAAATAAACATGAAGCTAATGATATTTCAATTTTCTAATCATTTAAATTTCTTCAGTTTTTGAGTAAATTGTAGAGCGTGGCTAGAAAAATGGTAGACAAATTAAAAAAGTTAAAAAAAGTTGCAAATGTACTAACAAAACAATATTAGAGAGAGAGAGGGGGGGAGGGGGAGAAAGGGGGTGAGTGAGTGAGTGAGTGAGTGAGTTGGTTAGTGAATGAGTGGGTGAGTTGGTGAGTGCGTGACTGAGTGAGAGAGTGAGTGAGTAAGAGTCAGTGAATGAGTGAGTTAGTGAGTGAGTTAGTGATTGAATGAGTGAGTGAATGTGTGAGTGAGTGAGAGGGTGAGTGAGTATGTGAGTGAGTAAGTGAATGAGTGAGTGAGTGAGTTAGTGAGTGAGTGAGTGAGTGACTTAGTGCGTGACTGAATGTGTGAGTGAGTGATTGATTGAAGTGAGTGAGTGAGTGAGTGAGTGCGAGAAAGAGAGAGAGAGAGGGAGAGAGAGAGTTAATTTATGTGGTGTCACTGGTTGATTATGTGGTTTCTTCTGTTAGTATCCAATTTGTTCAATGTTCTCTAAATATCGTCGCTCCATTATGTAGAAAGTTTTCTTTGACATCAAATCTTTGTTAGACCTTTCCATTTCGCGTGGTTATTTCCAATTAAAGTATTAATTTTTTGGGAGGATACTATCATAAACTGTTTTCTCATTATTTCTCTCTGGAACTTTACCAAATGAATCCTTGTATCGTTATTAGAGACAATTCTGTTGTTTAGTTGTCCATACCAATTTTTATTTAGTGTCCCATGTCCCATTTATTAACTGACTGTGAACCAGAATAGTGATTATCTTAATTTCTTAACTTTGTTTAAATATTGTCAGACCAATTTTCCTTGTTGTTTTACAGAACATGTATCACATCTCTAGCCTTGCCTAAATTAGCAGCTATGAGAACATTATGTATGCCTTCTTTATTCAGTGCAACCCATCACCCGAACACTCCACGATGACGGGTTTTTGCATGCAGTTGATGGGATCCAACAAAAATTACAGATTATCAACCCGACCTGATCTAGCACCGTGTGACTCAATATTTGGGATTTTCTGACAAACCTAGGAAAACAACATTTTTTCAAAGTAAATACCATCTATTACCGCTCAAATGTAACTATGAATAAACAAATTATTATTTTTTAAGATATGAATAAAATTATTGTACCAATATATTGTCGTAATTTATTGTAAACAGAAATAAACATTAATATTATGTAAATTATTCCTGGATTTATATCTTTTAAAATTTATTTCGTGTATTAACTTAAGATTAAATTTTATATATAAAAGTAATCCCCCCCCACACACACATACAAACGTTTCTTCCAAAATAAACCTACTTCTTAAACTGCGGTAATATTACAAACACCGTTAGCATTTTTATCGAATAGATCTCCCAACTTATACGAACACTTGACAGTGAAAAATAGGTTTATTTACCCTATAATTTACCCAAAAACAATTAACTTTCCTAATACATCCCCTAGACAAAAGGCGGATCATATCATATCCACAGTGAATATTTAAGTTAATTAGAACCTGTTATCAAGAGAGAAATCTTAAATATTATTGTGACGAAGATCATTAATTATATTTGTTCAGGCAACAGGCCTGGCAAATAAAAATTGCATTAATTTTACCACATAAGTTTATGTGAAAAGAACTATGGATAACGCCATTTAATACAGTTAAATTCATGTCCTGATCCATATTGTTAATAAATGAACTTAGCTGTACCCTTTGAAAACAAACAACCTTTCGATAGACTTACCCTCATCTATATTTTTAAGGCTATTTGCCCATAGCAAAGGAACCATCAGGATATACCCTGTGAAGATCTCACCTGTAATAACTCGTTTTCTATTAATCATATCACAATGGAAGAGGTTTTAAACCAAATTAACACTCTAGATGTAAATAAAAGCCCTGGTCCAGACGGTATCCCAGTGTCATTTATAAAAAAATTAAAAAATTCCTTGGTCTTACCCCTTATTTAATTTTTAACAAATCATACTAACTGGGAATTATCCTGCCTACTGGAAAAGGGCATTAGTAACCCCAGTTTTTATAAGTGGCGACAAAAAATTAGTTAAAAATTATCGTCCCATTTCTCTATTATGCATATTTGGAAAGCTGTTGGAAGTTATTATAACTAATGAACTATTTTTTAAAATAAAGAATGTACTAGACCCATGTCAACATGGTTTCTTTCGAGGTCGTTCTGTTGTAACTAACTTGGTTCCATATGTACAAGATATACACAATGCAATGGATAATCATTGTCAAATGGATGTTGTTTGTACTGATTTCTCTAAGGTGTTCGATAAAGTGCATCATGCTACTCTGATGCGGAAGCTTGGGGATTTCGGTGTGCAAGGCAGCCTCTTATCTTTCATTAAATTATACTTGCAAGGTAGGGTACAATACGTGCAGGTCGGGAATGTACAATCAAATTGCATTAAAGTTACGTCTGGTGTTCCCCAAGGGTCCCACCTCGGACCACTACTTTTCTCCATCTTCCTTAATGATATAGGCCAATGTTTTATGTTCTTTAAATATAGACTATATGCCGATGATCTTAAGGTATATTATACTGTAGTTAGTGTAGATGATTGTCATAACTTGCAAGTTGATTTAACTAGACTTGAGCATTATTGTGTCTGTAAGAATCACTAAAGATGTCTCATCTGAAGAAAGCCTTATTATTCTTTATAACTTTTTCGTTAGAAGTACACTAGAATAAGCTTCCTTGGTCTGGAATCCCACAATACGTAAAATACGTGGAAAGGATAGAAAGAATACAAATTAAATTCATTAATAATTTAAATTATCGGTTTCACAGAGAATATTGTTATAACACATATGAATGTAATTTGCCAAAATACAAATTGTCTAAACTTTCCACTCGTGATATAATTTATGTAATATTTCTATATAAATTAGTTTAAAATAAAATAGACTGTATTGATATCATAAATAACTTCAATTTTAACTGTGGCATTAGCTATACTTTAAGAACTAAATATTTATTTTACAGTCGTAGGTGTGATACTAATTCCTCCCACAACTCCTGTTTGTACAGGATGCTGAGAACATTTCTTGCATATTGACATTTTCAGCATTTCCTTATATGCACTAAAAAAAGCGGCCTATTTAGTTTTCAAAATTTAAGCACACATGTATGTAAGTACTTTATTAGTAGTGGTTTTTCGTATCTTTATTGTTCTCTTTCTTTTTCATTGTAATTGCATTAAATATTTGTGTGACTGTGACTAATTGTGTAACATGTGGTTTTCTTATAATTGGGTAGTCCAGGCTACCTGTTGGAATCCCAAATTGAAAAAAAATAAAATAAATAAAAGATCCCAATAACATAAATGTTCACAAGTACGACAAAAAACCAAACAGCACTAACAAAGCACGAAAATTTGTAAAAGCATTCAGTCAATTTTGAAAATGCTTTTAGGAGTTACTGCGGTTAATTACATTTGCCGTCCAAATAATGAGCAACTCTATTCAACGATGAAATCAACGTACAATTCAAAATACAACACAACTAATAAATCCAAATGAAACTTTGAGCATGTACTTCTGGAGGTAGCCTACAATGCCCAAATATCGTGCGCAGACTAAAAAAAAGCAATAGTGTGATCACCAGGCTATATCACTTGATTGAGAGATGAAGCCAATGCAAAAGCCAATGAACTACATATTGCTGGTAGCTCACTGAATGCAGCTCTTGACCTCCCTTTCTTATACATTGCAGGTTACCTCTAGAACTACAAGTTCTATGAAATGAGAGTACAATCTGGGGCCTGTTTCATAATCAACTTGTAACTTGTAGAATGAAACTTCAAAATTATTAGAAAAGTGACAACTTGTAAAATCCAAAATACTAGTATTCGAAATGTGCACGAGAGTAGCACAGAACACAGATCATGCAAAAAATAGAGAGTAGCGCCACCTAACATGCGGAACTATTGGCGAATATGTCAAACGTTTATACAAAGACAATAAATAATAAATAATGTTTTTAGATAAAGTTGAAAATGCTACATAGAAAAACGGAAATAAATACAGGTTTTGAAAATATAAAACGGTATGTTTCCAACCTTAAATTGTGATGAGAAATAAATAAGTTTTAACATATGTGGTAAATGTTGAAGAGCTACGAAATAATGACAATAGATATTTAATAGGATCACTCGTCAAATACATGTGACATTAACAACATATAAAACAAATTTAAAGGTAAGTAATCTCATAACTTTAAATCTAATGAAGCACACATTAGTATTGGTAAATTTTACATCTTAATTTATTTATTACAGGTTAATGATTCTTGTGTTGTCACAAGAATAAACTGCAGCTGTGTTTATAACCAGAGGCAAATGCATGTTGCTTCTTTAATATGTCTTGCAAAAATAAGCAATGAACAACAATGTGTAACAGTCATTGGTCAAATATTCAAGCAAGATGTTTTCATCAGTATCCCAGAATGGATCTTGTCAAAGATGATCAATAATTCATAATGAATTATTCCAAGAGTCTAAGTCCAAGTTTAAGATTGGAAACATACCGTTTTATATTTTCAAAACCTGTTTATTGCCGTTTTTCTATGTAGCATTTTTAACTTCATCTAAAAACATTATTTATTATTTATTGTCTTTGTATAAACGTCATTATTTAACATATTCGCCAATAGTTGCGCTACTCTCTGTTTTTGCATGATCTGTGTTCTATGCTATTCTCGAGCACATTTCGATTACTAATATTTTTGATTTTATAAGTTGTCACTTGTAAAATCATTTTGACATTGAATTCTACAAGTTACAAAACTACAAGTTACAAGTTGATGATGAGACAGGCCCCTGATGTTAAATGTCAAATAAAACCTAGGTGAACACGATACTCAATTGAACTTACTCTTGTATCTTGGAACCCTTCTTTATATAATTTGAAGTTCTTGAGTTTTCTTCATCCTCTTATAATTTTTCTCAATCGTATTCGCAAATAATCTAGTTATGATTGTTAAGAATGGCATTAGACCAGGGTCGATAATTTTTTAAACCAAAGGGTTTAAAACTGTTTATCCCGTTTTCCGGCCAAACTACAAGTCCTATGGAAAAAAGTTAAATAGCAAACTTGTGGATAATAAAAATATCAACATCTCTTGTGTTTGAATTTTTTTCGTATAACCTCAAAATTTATGTGAAAAATTCAAAATAACAAGTTTTTGGTTTTTAGGGTTCCGTATATACAATATACGCATACCTTATAATATCACTCCGGATTTCTGCTTCTGTCACATCACAGCAATTTTCTCCTGAATTACTGGACGCAAGAGGTTGAAATTTGGAAACAATATATAGTTGGGTGACCCGATCAGGAGTACGTATCGTAAAAGAAGAAATTTTGATTTTAGGGGTACTTCTAGGGGAAAAAAGTAAAAAATTCGATCGTTCCCCCCCTGATCTCCGAAACTACTGAGCCTAATTTTGAAAAAAAATAGGAAATATAGAACGATGCCCGAACTTTACAGGAAAAATAAGGAGAAGCCATTAACATTAATTTTGGGGTGTAAATTATAGAATTAAATGAAAATTTAAAAATATTTTTTTGTTCAAACGCATCATGTGATACATTAACTGAAAGATCCCATTCTGAGGAACACAATATTTTTTTTTCAAATTTAAAAAAATAGTTAAAAAATATTAACGATAATATACCAAAATTTACCCATTCCCCCCTCCCTTATCTCCGAAACTATAAAACGTATAGTTTTGAAAAAAATTATCGGCAAGGGGTTCTGACCTGAAGTTTACTGGAAAAATAAGAAAAAACCTCTACTTTAAATTTGGGAGGAGGGGGGGGACAAATTATAGAATTAAATGGGAAATATAAAATTAAAATTGTTTCTAACGCATCATGTTATATATCAAATGAAAGGGCTCATTATAACGAAAACAATTATATTTTTTTCATATTAAAAAGAAAAAAATTCTAATTGCATCATGTAATATATCATATTTTTAAATCATTTGTTTAAAAGATATTAACAAAAATTAACTTAATTCCCACTTTAATAAAATACACAATTTAAATTTAAAAAAATATATTTTATTTGTATTTTAAAAAAAAATTGAATAACTGATTTAATAATTTATTATTTAAAATTTGACCTATTTTGCCCGTTATCTTCCAATCTACAGAGCCTCAAAATTCAGAAAGTAGATTATAAAAAAAACGTTATGTTTTATAGTTTCGGTGATAATGGGGGGGGATGGTTAAATTTTGGTATCTTTTTAACTATTTTTTTAAATATACAAAAAAATATATTTGTATTCTCAGAATGGGACCTTTCATTTGATGTATCACATGATGCGCTTGAAAAAAAAATTTTTAAATATTCATTTAATTTTATAATTTGCCCCCCAAAATTAATATTAATGGTGTCTCCTTATCTTTCCTGAAAAGTTCGTTCTGTAATTCCAATTTTTTCAAAATTTTAGGCTTAGTAGTTTCGGTGATCAGAGGGGGAACGGTCCACTTTTTTAGTTTTTCCCCCCAGAAGTACCCCTAAAATCGAAATTTCTTCTTTTACGATATGAACTCCTGATCGGGTCACCAAACTATACATTGTTACCAAATTTTAATCTCTTTCCGTCCAGTAGTTTAGGAGAAAATTGCTGTGATGTGACACTGGCAGAAATCTGGAGTGATATTATAAGGGTATCCGTATATTGTATATACGGAACCTTAAAAAAGATGTATGTAATGTAGTTAACTCATTATCACAAAGTTATTGTTGCACATATTATTAACAAGTTTGACTGGTCACAGTAAAATGAATAGTAGTTCATTTTTCAGAATTCTCAAAGTTCGGTGTAGAAAAATGTATATGCAACAAAAGAACTTGCAGGTAAATTAATCATCGAAACACATACAAACACGAGATATGAGATTATGATATCTTGGGTACAATTAATCATTCTTAATTAGATATTACCATTACATACTATTCACTACATCTGCTAATTATCATCCGAACACTATAGACTCGATTCGTTTAGAATAACATTTTTTTTAAAGAATAAGAGAACATGATTGATGTTGCTTTGCAGGTTAGCCTGTTAAGCTGTGATTAGGTAGTTTGTAAATACGTATATTTAGTAATCACGTGGGAATTATTATACTTTTTTATTTTTATTACTAAGCATTATAATTTGAGACAGTACTAATTATAAATTAGAAGGTTGTGGTAACAAATGAGAAATCGTATTTTATTTTAAATCTGTACTAGTTAAAGTATTAAAACTTGTGTACCAAAATTTTAAACAAATACTTCATTTTTAAATCTCTATGACTTACTATTTTTTACCTAAAGCGTTTAAATGTACATTTCAAATTTTTCGATGGAGATAGTTGCCCTTTTTAATCACAGTACCTGGACGACCAAATCTCGCTCTCGAAATTTCACCAAGTTTGCAATATAAACATATTGTAATGTTTTTATTGAAACTTCTCTTCGGCTTCAGTTCAGTTCGGGTTTATTTAAAAACACATTTCAACTATTTACAATTTATCTCTACTATATACGGCAGTCGAATACTGAATGAATGCTTCCTCAGCTCTACGTATTTATATATTCCTTCTCGGAATTTTCCAGAAATTCAAAGAGCCACCGAGCCTCGACTAGATTCTTCGAGAAATAAAACAAAGCAAGGCGCCGACCTCTATGCGCTGTCTAACAACATTTAGGATTGCCAGAAATTTCGGAGGAATGCCGCTTCCACGAATTATAGAAGGAATTCTCGTCATATTATCCTGGAAAGATCTACTGACTTACCTAGCGAATAATTCAATTTCTATGAATTTATTATTATAAGAATGTTAATAAGTGTGTAAATCCACAAGGTATTCAAACATGGTGCCACCTAGTGTGTTCTACTTTTGCTTTTTTTAAAATCCTTATAATTTATTTAAAATAGTCGATTTCTGTTTTCTAAATCATTATTAAATAAATCTTTAAAAATGCCCGGACCTAAAAAAATATAAATTTGTAAATTTGTATGAAAAATATTTGCAACATGTTTTCCCTTCATATCGATACATTTGTCATCAAATCTTACGCTTCATAAGTTTGTGTGCTCTGTTGATTCAGTGATCCCATGAATATGCTTGGGACCTTGGTCATAAAATACAGATTTAAAATGTAGTTATATTGCACAAAGAAAAACCCAACACCAAAAGGAAACTAAAAGAGTCTTCTCTAATTTTGATAAATGAAAATGATTGTATCGCTACTACCTCCGTGGATTTCAATCATTCCTAGTTGCCGATGATTAAGGAAGAAATTGCTAATGGTCATGTCCTTGTGAATAACCCAATCTCGGGATAGTTTTTAAGGTTTTTCCTAGGTTTTCCCTTATGATTTGAATGGGATCACTGTTGCACCTAGGAGCGTCACATAAGATACTGAAGATCTCCCTCTGAAATTCTTCCAATTTGATAGAAACTTTTTGATGTTTAGAAGTTTCTGTACTCCCCTGTATATTACAACTAAAATTCTCTTAGTTACGCAAGAAGTCAAATAAGATATTGTCAAACATTTTAATTTTACATCATAGAATTGTGGTTTTTTTACTAATAGTTTCTTAACCATTGACAACGGGGTCTGACATAGACCCTGAAATGTTAGGAATATACAGCAATTTTCATGGTGTTATTTCCCAAGAAGTACTAAAGCACGATTTTTTTTGTTTATTTACGTCAGTTACTACTGAAACTCCATTAAAGTATTTTAGACTATCCATTCTTCTGTGTTACTATTGTGTCATGTTTTCAGAAAAATGAAAGCTTTTCTTTTTAACAAAAAGTTAAATCAACGAATATTAAGACTCTATATTCGTTGATTAAATTTAGTGAGGTTATGTTATGCACGTTTCATTCATTTGCAAAGGTCTGTCTTATGAATACTATGCGTCCTATGTTCTGTACGTATTACCCGAAGGTAGCGTATTGGGTATGGCACTATATTCTGATGCATTACCGAATTTGGTTAAGCAGATTACATCTTATATTTCCCGCTACCTCTGCCATGTTTTACTATAATAAACATGTCCCAACCTAGGATAAGAGCTAACTGCTATTATCCATTTGAACATGTGGTCGAAGACCAGAAGATTGATAAAATTATCGAAGAACTGTTCAGATTTGATTAGATTTTAGAGTTGATACTTCAGATAGAAGCATAAAACCTGTTTAGAAAAGACTATACGTTACCCTGTCACAGTTAGACATTACTTTCTAACGACAGGACAGTATTGATTTGAATGCTTTGTAAAGATGGAAGTAGTATGGTTATAAAGAGAACCATCAATAACAGTGAAACAAGGATATGTTCAAATCTGACCCTGCATCATCAGTTGTAACAGATTTGAAAACATTCGAAGTCCTTTCTTGAATGACTAGACATTGAAATTCAAGCAAATTCAACAAATACGTTGCAACGTTTTACGGAAACGCGATAACATGCAAACGTTGCTCATTTAATATGATGATTCTTCTATACATTTTTTAATAGAAAATAGCACATTGTAAAAAAATGACCAGGGAATGACAGTGCTGTTGTACTGTTTACTTTAGTGCTGGCACAAAAGTGAACAAAAAGATTCCAACCAACATTTTACTTCTGCATATGTATGAAATAACCCTCAGAAACTGTAGAATTCAATTTTATATCAAAGTCTTTATTTTACCAAAATTGACTTATTTACACATATGTAGAATCTAATAACAATTTATACGCAAGAAATTGATGTTGCCCGAGGAACTCGATCAAAAGGAGACTTTTAATTAGTTTCAGTTCAGTTACAGTATTCTGTAGCTCACAAAAAGCCGAATTGTCAGTCAAGCGTACAAGCTGTTGGAACAGCATTCGACAATAATTGATTGTGTAAATGACGTGTGTTTCTTGTTAAGCGGACTCTGCGACATGGAGAAATATATATCGGCGACATTACGAATTTAACAAGACTTAATAAATTGTAGTTTTAAACTTTTGTAAGTAAACTATTACGGCAAATATCTAGTAGATTTCATAGAATTTATCTCAGACTCAAGAAATTAATAGATCAAGGTTTTTGTTTTTAGTCTATTTAACCTTATCTGATATTCAAGCAGTCGGAGAGACAACAATTATTACGTTGGAAATAAGAAGAATTTTTTTTATTATAAATACACCATTATTATACAATTCTAAAGAAGAATTTACTGTTAAATGAAGAATTCATGTAGTGGGGAAGGAATGTCATGGGCAGTTCTAAGCTATGTTTTTAATTCTTGCTTTTATACCAATCTGAAAAATACATTGTGCATAGCTCATAAGTCCAACTATTGCAGACTGAAGACTAACTCCATATTTAATAACACCACCAGACAAAAAAAAGCTGTCTGAAGTGTACCTGCGACAAATGATTTCCAATGTATTTTCGCCTGCTGAACAAAAATCCAGGGTCAGAATTGCTCCATTGCCCTTCAATTTTCAGCAAATGAAAATTAATATAATTAATATTTAGTTTTGTACCTGAATCTAATTTCTATATTTTTCAATTCATTCGCGTTTATTGACTTTTTAACGAATATAGTCATAGAGTATTGCGGAAATGATAGAAAATGTCTTGAAAATATATCAGCTCTTTTTCCGAGAAATTATTCCTTCGGAGTCGGTACGAAGCCGATTGAATTCTAAGCTCGAATATTCGTAAGTAATAAAGCTTTGGAAAATATATATATATATATATATATATATATATATATATATATATATAGGGTGGGTTTTTTTTTCATGATCAGTTTGGAGATCTCCGATACTAGCGGAGCTAGAGCAATGGTTAAATTGGGAAAGATTTGCAGTTTTACTGGCCCAATTTAATGACACTTTCGGATTTTTGTAAAAAGTCATGGCTTACTAGAGATTTTAAAAAAATCCAAATGCTGTCGATTTAGTCAAATTCCTATAGCTCATTTGTTGTTTGTTGATTTTATAAAAAAGTGTAAGAATCAAAATTGAAGGGAATTGTATCCCGAATATGATTATCATGCCCTCGTTTGCGTGACAGCTCTCGTTTTCGAAATATAACACAAACTTATCTTTTTTTGAATGGAAACCATAGTTGGCTGTGACCTCAAAAAATCGGACATTTTTAGAGCTTTTCGACGATATAATACTTGATATAGTTATTTATAAAAATAACGGAGTTATGGATGCTTTTCTCTCATATTTTCACTTTTAACGAAGTTAGCCATGAAATAGATTGATTTATTAATAACAATTCCAAAAAACATTAACGATTTTCTTATTAAGGATATCAGATCTAACGAAAAAACTAAATAAGTAGGTACTTACTAAAAACTTAAGAAATTAAAGTACATAATAATGGTTACAATTTATATTCGAAAAGTCAACCATTGTTATTTAGAAAGAAATTGCATCATGATATTTACACTTTTTTATAAAATCAAAAACAAAGGAGCTAGAGGGATTTGACTAAATCGACAGAATTTCGTTTTTCAAAATATCTAGTAAGCCATGACTTTTTAAAGAAATCCGAAAGTGTCATTAAATTGGGCCAGTAAAACTGCAAATCTTTCCCAATTTAACCATTGCTTTATTTCCGCTACTTTCCGAGATCCCAATACTGATCATCAAAAAAAACGCACCCTGTATAGTAACTCTGGAGTTTATAAGCTAATCTGTCCAGACTGTAATATTTTTTATATAGGAATGAATACAAGACATTTTATCACCCGGTACATTGAACATTTCCGCTTATCTAAAAAACAGGTTCCACATTCTCAAACCAAATACTTCATTTAGGACAATCTTTTCCAAAACTAGAGGATACAAAAATTTGCCCTGTCAAACCTGTCCCATAAAATTTCAATATTACAAAACACAAATTCAAGGACGCTTAACCTTTTCCAAAAATGCAATCTTAAGTGACCAATTAAATTGTAATAAAGTATTTTGTTGGATTTGTTAATAGCGTAGTTGCTACGTTGATTTTATCCCATAATTTCTTTAATTTATTCATATGAAACCCTAAATAATGTTTCGTCGTTTGATAAGGCACAAATAACTATAGTTATTTATGCGTATCTAATCAAGTAAGTGTAAGAAACCAAAGTAAGTTTTTTTGTGTTTGATTATCATGGTTGACTACCTATAACATAGTAACAGGGACCACCATCGAATTATTACACTTTTATTGAAATCATTCCATAACTTAGTTGTTGTATACTTCAAAACACATTATCTACGGTGTTTGAATTTTTTAGTTGCTATCATTAATTCTTTACGTTCATTTCAAGCCAATGCTGTTTCTCTTAAAGGACTTTATACTACATATATCTAATATTGTTCTTTAAGTAAATTTGCATAGTCTTTTGTTTACAATCGGTAATGACATGCCTAATTTATATGCTTAAACAATTAACAAGAATCTTAATAATGTTGTTCAGAAACAACAGTGTCAAAGTACGCTGTAATTAAAAATGACTATCGTGTTGACATACTCGCCACAAATATGTTAACATCTTCATGTCTGGTAAAATTGACATTGATTTATAGTATCTAAATCAGAAAGTAATTACCGCATTAAATTTAACATTTCTTTGTCGCCAATTAAAAATTGTTTTTTATAACTTATATTGCTTGTCACGATAGTTAAATTCCATTGACAACTTCATTTTAGTTGAAACAAATTAAGCTGAAATTGAAAAATCATTAATTTCATACTTTACCGGTGACATTTTGAAACACCGCTTCACACAGAAAAATGAGTTTCTCACAGTTGAGTAGTGAAAAAATTTGTTAAAATATTTGGAATATGAACATGTCTGACAATTAATGTTTTAAAGAGTGGCTATAATCATGTTCAGGTTTGTTGAAATATATTCTGCAGTATAGAATTATAGTTATACAACATGATTCACAAAATGTTAGAAAATGAATATTACATTTGGTAGCCCGTAAACAGTTACATATATAGAATGTTGGCAATATACGGTGGAGTGGATTTCCAGTTATACAGAGTGTCTAAAATTTTTTACCAAAGAAATGTTTTATAGGTTAGCCCAGAAGCAGGTACATATATACGTTGGTTGAAATATAAGGCGGAATGGGATTATTGTGACAGAGAGTGGGAAAGACATTTTAAAGATAAAAAGTGTTTTTTGGATGGCTCATAAGCAATCGCATATATACAGAATGCTTGGAATATAGGTAGAAGTAAAGTTATGTAAGGTGGTTCAAAATATGTTATAATAGGTAGTCCATAGGTAGTTGTACATAGAGGGTGGTTGAAGAATATTATAAAGAGTGTGACAATAAGTTGTAGAGAACTGAAAGTATACTGATTCATTTCATCTTGGCAAAAATTAGTTAACATAACAAATGTCTGATGATTGGGATATATGTACCGACATTTTTATGAAACCTTAAATTTACGAGCGATGCTTTGTCATCCAGGTACTTAAAGTAACCTACTTTATTTAATATTTACTTATGTACCACTCCTCTATGGCCTGCCGAAAATTCATAAAGAACAAGTTCCGTTAGGAGCGATTGTGAACCTAATCGGCTCCCCAACATACAACATTGCCAAATATTTAGCGGACATTCTTAAGACATTCACTGGAAAATCTCCCTCACATGTTTTAAACTCATCCCATTTCGTAACTATTCTGTGAGATACAAATTGAACCCCAAGACATTTTAGTTAGTTTTGATGTGACATCACTGTTCACCAAAGTTCCTATCCCAGACTCCCTATCGATTATTAGAGAACTGCTGTCGGAAGACGGACAAACCTTGGATTTACTCATGTTGATCGAAAAATGTCATACGTCGACGTATTTCCTTTTTCAAAATAAATATTACATGCAAACTTCTGGTACCTCCATGGGTTCGCCGCTATCACCGCTAGTGACAAATATCTTTATGGAAGCCTTTGAAGCAGTGGCTCTGAAGTCTTCAAGCCACAAACCCAACATTTGGTTGAGATATATTGATGACACTTTTGTCATCTGGCCACATGAACAAGAGGCTCTCCACTTGTTCTTTAACCACATTAATACCCAACATTCAAACATGAAATTCACTATGGAAATTGAGTCCAATGGATCCCTGCCCTTCCTAGACGTGTTGGTTTCACGGTTGCCAAATGGTCGCCTGGGCCACCCTGTATGCACAAAACCAACACATACCGACAGATATGTGCACGCCCGGTCCCATCATCACCCATCTCAGAAACTGTCAGTCGTGAACTCCCTGGTGCATCGAGCTATATCCATTTCCGAACCCAAAAGTTTGAGAAGCTTGAGTTGAGGGTAGTCTACTAAACAACGGCTACAGCAAACGAGAGAAAGAATTGTCACCTAATAAATCACTAGCATATTTGCCATATATCGGCAAGGTCACGGATAGGATTGGGAAGCTTCTCCATAAATACGAGGGAATTAGCTTGGGTTGAGGGTAGTCTACTAAACAACGGCTAGAGCAAACGAGAGATTCGCAATTCCATTTCGCGTCACGAATAATCCCTCCCGAAGAAAGAATTGGCACCTAATAAACCAGTAGCATATTTGCCATACATCAGCAAGTCACAAATAGTATTGGGAAGCTTCTCCATAAGCACGAGTCTATAAACCACTATCCAAAATCTCACAAATGTTACCCTCTCCAAAGGATAAACAAAATCCTCTTTCAACCAAAAGTGTTTATTCCATTCCATGCTCGTGTGGGGCAGTATACATCGGTGAAACAGGTCAATCTATAAACACTTGTCTGAGTGAGCACAAACGTTGTTTGAAAACGGGCCTGCTTTCAAACTCTGCTGTAGGTGAACATCATTACGAAACGGGCCACCAAATCCTCTTCGACAGCTCCTCTGTCGTCGCCAAATCGCCATATTATTTCACCAGTATATTCCGGGAGGCCGTTCAAATCGCCAAAAACCCGAAGAATTTCAACCGAGACAAAGGTTTTGAACTTTCGTCCATCTGGCAATCTTGCCTCAACATTTCCACAAAATAAATCACTTACATTATCCACTAATAAAATTCCAGGAATAAGAGGGGCTTCTGTATTTGGTTGAGTCTCCCAGCATGTTTAGATTCTTCAACAGCTGATATGGAATCTCTCCTGTGGCGCCGACCACTGCCGGCACAACCGTTCCGGCAGTGGTCTCCAAATTTTAATCACTTGGGGCAATGCGAGGTTTTTTTTGGATTTTTCTTTAGAATGTTAGCTGGTGCGGGTACAGAGACTTCTATTTAACTTCATTTTGTTTGTTGTTTTATCATTGATTGCGATATCAGGTCTGTTGTTTTGGATTCTCCTGTCGGTCTCTGTCCCAGTATATTATAGCCCTATCATTCTCAAGCACTGAGTCAGGCGTGTATTTATAGTACGGTATTCGTTCTTTTGAGAAGCCGTACATGATACTGAATTTAGTGTGCATAATGTTTACGACGTTATTGTGTCTGCTTACATAATGCCTTCCCTACTAATGCCTGACAACTGCTTATGATGTACTCGCTGTTTTCGTTTTGGTTTCCGAACATCCTGCAGTTTGCATTTATGAAAGAGGGGATCCTTAATTTTATATTTCAGGTATGACCTGGTTGCTATGACCTGATCTTGAATAGCACAAATAAACCCTTCTGTTTCAGCAAATATTCAGTCACATTAGAGATGCTTGTTTGTCAAAATGCAATTCTTCAATTATATTGACGTAACTTCCATATAGCTCCTTTTCCTGCCATCTCGTCTGTAGGTACTCGAGTGTGTGTTCTTCGCGTATCCTTCACCTTCGGTTGTTCAGGTTTAATTGTGATCGTTGTTTATTACTACCTTATATATATTTAACGTTCCGGCTTGTAGAAATACTCACGAAGATTTTTTATTTGTTGTTAGTGTCTTATTTGTAAATCTGTATCTTGGTAGGTGGAACCGCTTTTTACAGGCCTTTGGATGGTGTGCTCTGTGTTTTGTGTATGTTGTTCTTAGTATTCGGTTGAGTTCATTCAGGTTTGTTGTAGTCCACTTTGTGACTCCAAAGCTTTAGGAGATGTGGGAAATTTCAAAGGAGTTGGTGGCTTTCACTTTATTTTATCCTTATATATTAAAAAAAATATTTTGATATAGTGAATTAACGGTTATCGTTGTCGTAATTGATTGCAATATTAAACAAGCTCTGAATACAAACCAAATCCTTACTATCTTAGAATATGATAGTATAATGAATAATAGATCCATAACATCCTAACGTAATGGCCCCATCGGGACGCATACGTTCGGATAGCATGGAGTCCCGCATCCCGACGCTCTGCTTGACGAAGATGAATCATCCAACATCAACGGACGAGATCAATTGAATTTCTTTTCGTTTACTATTCCACAATGACACCATCTACATTCAGGAGCAATTACCAAATGTTTTTTTTAGTATTGAACTTTATTCAGTAACACCCCGAATGACAGAAAATTCTATTAAGGTTAAACAAACACTTGACTGATGATCTCGCCATAAATTGTAATCGAAAATTTGCATTTTTTAAATAATGCATCAGTCTTGTAATTCTAATGGCAGATAATATTGCTGAAGTTTGAACAGTTAAGAAATTCTTAAATTTGTAATTATGAAAATAAATTAATTTAACTTACAAGGTTTTATTAATTAATCTAGATACATTTTTTTACAATTATTGTATTTTTAAATAAGTAGCATTTATTAAGCCTAAGCTGACACTACATAACTACCTACAAATACATTGTTTTCTTATTAATGTGAAGACTGTTTGTCTATATTCAACGGCAGATAATATTGATGAAGTATGAACAGTCAAGAATTTCTTAAATATGTAATTATGAAAATAAATTTAGCTTACAATGTTTTATTATTTAATCTAGATAAAATTTTTTACAATTATTGTATTTTTTAATAAGTAGCATTTATTAAGCCTAAGCTGACACTACATAAACACCTACAATTATACTGTTTTCTTATTAATGTGAAGACTATTTGTCTATATCCAATGGCAGAGAATATTGCTGAAGTATGAACAGTTAAGAAATTCTTAAATTTGTAATTATGAAAATAAATTAATTTAACTTACAAGGTTTTATTAATCAATCTAGATACATTTTTTACAATTATTGTATTTTTAAATAAGTAGCATTTATTAAGCCTAAGCTGACACTACATAACTACCTACAAATATACTGTTTTCTTATTAATGTGAAGACTGTTTGTCTATATTCAATGGCAGATAATATTGATGAAGTATGAACAGTTAAGAAATTCTTAAATATGTAATTATGAAAATAAATTTAGCTTACAATGTTTTATTATTTAATCTAGATAAAATTTTTTACAATTATTGTATTTTTTAATAAGTAGCATTTATTAAGCCTAAGCTGACACTACATAAACACCTACAATTATACTGTTTTCTTATTAATGTGAAGACTATTTGTCTATATCCAATGGCAGAGAATATTGCTGAAGTATGAACAGTTAAGAAATTCTTCAATTTGTAATTATGAAAATAAATTAATTTAACTTACAAGGTTTTATTAATCAATCTAGATACATTTTTTACAATTATTGTATTTTTAAATAAGTAGCATTTATTAAGCCTAAGCTGACACTACATAACTACCTACAAATATACTGTTTTCTTATTAATGTGAAGACTGTTTGTCTATATTCAATGGCAGATAATATTGATGAAGTATGAACAGTTAAGAAATTCTTAAATATGTAATTATGAAAATAAATTTAGCTTACAATGTTTTATTATTTAATCTAGATAAAATTTTTTACAATTATTGTATTTTTTAATAAGTAGCATTTATTAAGCCTAAGCTGACACTACATAAACACCTACAATTATACTGTTTTCTTATTAATGTGAAGACTATTTGTCTATATCCAATGGCAGAGAATATTGCTGAAGTATGAACAGTTAAGAAATTCTTAAATATGTAATTATGAAAATAAATTTAGCTTACAATGTTTTATTATTTAATCTAGATACAATTTTTTACAATTATTGTATTTTTTAATAAGTAGCATTTATTAAGCCTAAGCTGACACTACATAAACACCTACAATTATACTGTTTTCTTATTAATGTGAAGACTATTTCTCTATATCCAACGGCAGAGAATATTGCTGAAGTATGAACAGTTAAGAAATTCTTAAATATGTAATTATGAAAATAAATTAATTTAGCTTACAATGTTTTATTATTTAATCTAGATACATTTTTTTATAATTATTGTATTTTTTATTAAGTAGCATTTATTAAGCCTAAGCTGACACTACATAAATACCTACAATCATACTGTTTTTTTATTAATATAATGACTATTTGTCTATATCCAACCGCAGAGAATATTGCTGTAGTATGAACAGTTAAGAAATTCTTAATGTAATTATGAAAAAAAATTAATTTAGCTCACAATGATTTATTAATTAATCTAGATACATCTTTTACAATTATTGTATTTTTTAATAAGTAGCATTTATTAAGCCTAAGCTGACACTACATAACTACCTACAATTATAATGTTTTCTTATTAATGTGAAGACGGTTTGTCTATATTCAACGGCAGAAAATATTGCTGAAGTATGAACAGTTAAGAAATTCTTAATTATGTAATTATGAAAATAAATTTAGCTTACAATGTTTTATTATTTAATCTAGATAAAATTTTTTACAATTATTGTATTTTTTAATAAGTAGCATTTATTAAGCCCAAGCTGACACTACATAAATACCTACAATTATAATGTTTTTTATTATTGTAAAGACTGTTTGTCTATATTCATTATACTTAATGCTAATTATTTGACTTTTATTTACAAATTTATAAATTTACATCTAGCTCAGGTTATATGCAGGAAAAAAGACAAAAATACAGCCTTGACATTCATCTGTGTTTAAATGGAGTTTAGATATCCCATTTTGCTAAACTTACTACTGCTTTCCCACTTTTGCATTCAATTCACTTTGTTTTGGGTAATAATATTTATTTCTATTGTGTAGCTTGCTTTCAAATATCCCAATTTGGACTAATCCCTGAACTCACTCTATTGCTTTATTTTATTAAAACTAGTAGTACTTTGGATTTACTTTGATCATTATACCTGTCATATTTTTTCTTCAAATCTCTACCACTTTTATTTTCAGCACCAGGAGACCACCCTTAATGAATTAATCGGAAAGGTCTATGATTTGACACATTGTATCGTTTTACGTTCATTTTGAGTACTCTATAACATGAATTGTGAAGCCGTAATGACCTGGCATCAAATACTTTTATCTTGCTTTGGTCAGTATTCATGTGTATTTTCTACTAATTTTTTTAATGAATACATTTCTATTACTAACACATTTACCATTACAAATTACACTACAATTGTGAAGAGCTCGGAAGAGAATCTGGAAACATTTTACAACAACACTAATTACACCTATCAATCATGGCATCTGCAAAAACAGGTGTTGTTGTATACCCTCATGGATTAGGCACTAGAAATGATTGGGTCAATCATATTTTTGTTGAGTTCAGCCAAGAAATTGACTTCTCCTTGGCCAACGATGAATGAATGCCAAAAAGTAAAAGAAAAACCTTTGACTTTGTTTACACTACAAATTGTTAGAATATTTTATTCCGACATCCAGGTGTTTCAGGAAAATCAAGCTCACAGAAACTCCAAATCGGGAGTCGTACTATGTGTAGCGCCGTTTCCCTGTGATTCCTAGAATAGAAATCACATGAAAATATTCGTAGGTTTACTAAAACCTGTCAAAGAAATTACGATTCTAAAAATCTCGAAAAGTTAAAATTGTTATAACTTTTCAGTATAACTAGCTTTAAAAGAACATCATCTTCAACAGGTATTGGAACGGTAAAGAAAATATTTAAACAAATAAAAACTGTTTTAATTAAGCAGATAAATAAATCATTGTTATTAAATTTGTATACTAAGAGCATAATTTAAAAATGTCTTAAAAACTTGACACAAATTGGATTATGTATGCAGATGAACTGGAATGAAGATCAGAAACCTGTAGGACTACATTTCCGCAAACAATAAAAAATGGAATTCCACTAGATATCACACAGCGGCACATATCCTCAGCTAACTCAGCTGCCCTCTAGGTCACGTCAAGGAAATTACAAAACTGATATCTCAAGTGCTGATTTTCTTAACGTATAAATGTTTACGTTACAAAAAATTTATGAGTAGCTAAGCGATTTACGAAACTAACATGATATATATTCTCCTTATGGACAAAAGATGAAAAAATAAATGCAATGTTCTAGAAACTGATATACTCTATAATTTTTTGGGTCATATATAGGACTTCTTCAAGATATATGGACCAATCTACGTAGTTACAAAATCTAGCTGGATGACGATTAATACTGATGAGTATAGAAAGTAGGAATCTGCAGATCATAGTTTGAAGCAATACTAAGAACCTTCTATCTATACAACGAGTATATTATAAAATTGTAATTGTTTGTTTGTTACCTCATCACTTAATAACTACTCAACTGTTTTTGCTGACTCTTTCTTTGTTGCAAAGTTTATACATTGACTTAAAATCTGGTATACATTTTATTTCCCTACATTGACAGAAGCGGTTGATATAAGGAAAAAACTACTACCATGTAACACACAATTAGTCAATTGGTTCCACCGCATGCACCAAATATTAGTTAGATACTTGCATTAGCTAAGCTTTTATGCAAAATTCAGATTTTTTCGATTAAAAAAATTCCACTGATATATCAAGTGTAATTTTACAAGGTGTTCCATATATAGGATAGGTAAAACTTAGAGCGGACTAAAATTACAAGGATTTAAAAAATCTTGAATAAAAGGTATATTAGGTGACCTGTAAGTAGCAGCAGGTATACAATGTGGTTGAAATAAGGGGAAGTTATACGAGGTAGTTGGAAAAGATATATTGAATGGACCATAAACAATTGTTCATACCAGTGGTCGAAAAACGGGTAGAGTTGAATGGAGTAGAATACATATCCATATGGTGCTATAACTACCCGAAAACAAACCTAGAATAAACATATACAGATATAGCAGTTACACAGAGGTGAAAACGTAGTTGTGTAAAAAATAACAGCATGTTATAAACTTTTCAAAAATTAGTCTTTTTTGATGAGCAACTGGAAACGTGTTTCTTTAAAATTATCTTGAAATACTTTAATCTATTCTGGTTTCTCTGCATTAGAGGCTTGTAAAGCTTGCAAAATAAATTTTCTACCCATTTTAATCTCATTTTTTAAATTCAGTTTCTATAAAATAACTTTCATTAATTACAAGTGTTTTGCCTCTACTTACGAGAGCAAGTCTAATTTAAAGCAGGTTATACATTAATTTATTAAATCGAAAGGAAACAGAAATAGAGCCAGTCATTTAGTAGCTTTAGCATTGAAATAATGAGTAGTTTGCGTGTAACAGTAAGACAAGCAATATCTGGGAATTACAAGATTGAATTGTTTCCTACCTGCCTCCCAAAACAGGCCTTGAAATCGTTTCAAGAGATTCATTTGAAGGAAAACTTCAGAACTATATTTTGAGAAAAGGGTCCCAATAAGGTTGTAGTTTTTTACTTTATAAACTCACAACACAGTCCATTAAGAACATATTTTCATATTTTTATTAGGAAGAATAAACTTCCAGATTAGTCCCATATTTTTATCAAAGTTTCTCAATGACATGGAATATGCCGTTTTTCAGAAACGCGAAAAACTCTTGCTAGTTTATATTCAATACAATATGACAAAGGCTGCAACTAACGAATAAATTCGTTATTTCTGAACGTGAGAGTTTTTCGAAAAAACCCGTTGATACGTCGTAGACTTAGAGTTAGTGACCCATTTTGCAAAGATTTTACATAGTGGTGTAGATAGGATAGATGAGTATGTTGTCAACTGTGTGCCTAAGCTGCTTGGGGAGGTACTGCGCATATAAAAAAAAGTTTTGCCAAAAAAAGTGTTTGAGTCAGAGGCCAACAAAAACTGTTCAAGTAAAACAACAAATAAGGCATACATTTTTTGGAGGTTAATATCCAATCATGCTACCTCAAAGTTGCATTATTTATATTAAAATAAAAAGTGATTGATTCATGCTGAAATTTTAATAGATGCTTTGTTGTATATATTAAATAATACTTAGAATAAGTCAGAGACTTTTGCCGGTGTTTAATAATTGGCAAACAAAAAAGTAGAATTACCCGGACTAGAGCGAGAGAGAGAGATGCGCTACGGGTTGCAATATATAAGCTATCCCTGCTATAAGCAACATGTAATCACAAAATAAGATAATAAAGAAAAACCCGCATAGGAAATCTTGGTCAACAATTTCAAGTTAAGCTTCCTCGGTTCATTTGTATTTCCAAATGTATATAATGATTGGACTAAAATGTTCCTTTGCAATAATACATTATTCAAATTAAGAACTAAATTGTACTTTAGGATTAATCGAAATACTTGAAACATTCTTGTGAAAATGTCAAAGAAATGCCATGCTTGTGCCGATATTCGTAAGAAAGTAACCTGTTAAAAAAAATAAAAAGGCGTAATTATAGGTCTTAATAGGCTCTACAAGTTTCGTCTCGGCGATTTTTCGACATTTGTTACCAGAAAAAAGATAATAGCAAAAACAATTTTCATGTCCTAAATTTTTGAATTTTCGATTGATAACTCGATAGCGATGTATGATATGCGAAATATGTTTAAGGCATAAATTTAGAATTTTAAGACGCGAGATGTAAAACCGACATCTAGGATTTTCGAGAGAATTAGCACACTGAGGTTCCGAATCCGTGGAATTGCTGTTCTCCCTTAACTCCAGATTCGCCACCTCTGTGTGCTAATTCTCTCGAAAATCCTAGATGTCGGTTTTACATCTCGCTTCTTTAAATTTAACGAAATGTATCAAATACAAAAAGAAGTGTTCGAGAGGACATTCAATTGTGGGAAGCGCAACTGATGAAGGTTCCCGACCAGACACAATATATATTATATATAATATATAATGTATATTGTCTTGTGTACACCTCGAAGAGAGTATAAATTGTAGAGCTTGAAAGAGGCTGCCAAAAATGTACCATAAAATTTTCATAACTTGTCGGATACCCGAGTTACTGTCAAAAACAATTTTACCATTTTTATCAAACTGAAAACCCACATAGGAAATCTTGATCAACAATTTCAAGTTAAACTACTCTAGGTAACCCAACGTCATATAAAATAATTTGGTCAAGTGCGAGTTGCACTCCCATAAGTAGCGTTCCGTACCACCTTCTAGATTCTAATATTCCAGTTTCAGACAAGCAGGGAATGAGTGCATTTTCTTATATTTACTAGGGTGGCCCAAAAAAAACAAAATATTTTTTTTGAGTCTCGCGTGAAAATATGTTAGGTTACTATGTTTTAAGCACTTTTATCAAAGGACAGGTCGAAAAAATTTTTTTTAAAAAAGTCGCTCCGAATTTTTGAAAAATTCCAAAATCGCTGAAAACTGGATTTTCTTTTGTTTCAATTTTTTTTTCTCGTCATGTCATCTTTTTTAGTGTAAAATAATATAAGGATTCAGAAAATTTTAATTCAAAATTTTATTATCTAAAGGTCGCTCCGAATTTTTATAAATTTTCAAGGTAAATACTTTATATCTTTTTGAGCTACCTCTAAACAGGAATATTATCGACCTAAAAAATGTTTTTCTTCAATTTCAGATATTAAGGAATTAATTTAGAACGCGAGAAGCAGAAAAAAAATTTGATTGACAAAAATGAATAATTTTTATGCAGCGTAATTGGCAAAAAGTCACAATTTTTTAAAATTATTTATTATTCAAAAATTAACATTCTGATTATATTCTCAGACTTTTTTTATAAGATTTTCAACTTTAAAATACAATATTAGTCAATTATTAGCTACATTTAAATTATTTTTAATTCAATTTATTGACCTTAAGCGCGCTAGTTAAGTATTACTCGTCTTCGTTCTCGATTGTTGTTTTTATTTACTATCAGCGTTGCTTTCTGTCTGTATAGTGAGCCTAATTTATACGCAACTCAAGAATTTATGTCATTTACAAATAATTTAATTACAATAGAATCAGTAATAATCAGTAATTACGCTGCACCTATAAAAATTATTCATTTTTGTCAATCAAAATTTTTTTCTGCTTCTCGCGTTCTAAATTAATTCCTTAATATCTGAAATTGAAGAAAAAAATTTTTTAGGTCGATACTATTCATGTTTAGATGTAGCTCAAAAAGATATAAAGTATTTACCTTGAAAATTTATAAAAATTCGGAGCGACCTTTAGATAATAAAATTTTGACTTAAAATTTTCAGAATCCTTATATTGTTTTACACTAAAAAAGATGACATGACGAGAAAAAAAAGTTGAAACAAAAAAAATCCAGTATTCGGCGATTTTGGAATTTTTCAAAAATTCGGAGCGGCCTTTTAAAAATTTTTTTTCGACCTGTCCTTTGGTAAAAGTTCTTAAAACATAGTAAACTAACATATTTTCACGCGAGACTCGAAAAAAAATATTTGGTTTTATTGGGCCACCCTAATATTTACCCTAATAACTTTTAAAGGAAGCGTTTTAAATTTATAATGAATATACACTTTCATTTTCCACGCATAGACTTTTTATTTTATCTGCTTCAGGATTCGCTTGATTTTATCCGAATACATATGTATTTAATTTTCTAATTTGGCCCTCAAAAATTAACATTACAGTTTTAATTGTCTTCTAAACGTTGTTTGTGGCATATTCTTGATTACTTTTAGGTTTTTTTGGGCAGTAACACCACAATCGAAATAAAACGACGTATATTGAACGAAAACCAAAGGTTTCAAAGTCTATTCTGAGTTCGTTGTCAATGGCTTTATATTTATTGATGCAAATTGCAAAATGAAAATTTGATTTATTTTATGAAATCAAATTTTCGAGTTCAGTTTTTGCTCTTATTATATATTCTTGAGCATCACAGGAATTTAGTTTATTTTCGGTTTGTTCTATAGCACTTATTATATCAAATTTAGGAATTGTTTTTGGAGTAACTGCAAAGTTAAGTCCTTTTGTAATACTGAAGTTTAGGTAGCATTTAGCTATTTATGTGAAAGATGTATGAGAGTTTTTGTTACAGCTAAGTTTTTTTCACGTGTGATATTTTTTGTTATGTTTCTATTTAAAAGAAGTTGGTTAAATTATAAACGTCGTTTTATTTCGATTGTGGTTTTATTGCCAAAAAAAAATTCTACATTCTTGCTATTACATCTGCTTTCCCCACAAATTAATAACATGTTACGTCTTTACCTAATTGTATAATTGTCACTATTTGTCACAAACTATTACACTCGAACTCACAATTCACAACAGATTTTATTTATTTCTCTAATTTATTTTTTTTAATTGAAAATCAAATCACTAACGCTTCGTCGAATATCATGCAAAAATCACTTTCACTTTCTTACAAGAACCGGTCAGCAAAAGAGCAATCGTGGCAGCGGTCAGCTGTAATACTGAGCAAGGCATGTTTTATGCTATGTTGCCACATCTGTTCGGAGAAACGTAGGGCAAATTATAACAGAATAGTTAGAGTTTAAATATGAATTTTCTTTGATAATACAGTTATTACATGTGTATAAGCTATTGAGTATTTATATATTTAGCTTTACAAGCATTTTGAAGCCGGTAATAATCTGTTATTCACTGTAATAAAGGCTAGGTAAATTTTTTATTTTTTTAGCTAAATTATAGTTTATTTCTGAAAATGCTATAAAGCTTTTCGATCTGTTTTGACCTGAAGTATTGATCCTCAAAACCTTTAAATTAAGAACTAAATTATACGCTAAGAATAATGCTTGATACTTGCAACATTCTTGTCAAATTGTCAAAGACATGCCGTGCTAGTGGCAATATTCGTAAGAACGTAACCTGTCAATATTGTCAGCAATTTCCCGATTGTATAACATTCACCGATTCCTCTGGCAGATATCTCACTGCACCGGTGTTAATAGCATGTCGGTGATTCTAATGGAAACATAAGTGAACTTTTATGGGGCGTGACACCGGTCTTTGCTCGCTTTTTCTTCCCAACATCTGATATACCGACAGAGTACAACTTTAATTTTGAGTTCATTTGGAAAAGTATGTTCGTGTATAAATTATATCAACCTCTTTTTCTAACATATGCATGTCTGTGTGAAGCGTTTTCAGGAATAGAAGATTTCGTCGCGCCATGCAAATGATGAATGTGCCGTTCTTTGGTGCGAGTCATCCATTTAGATTTATGATCTTCCGTTTTGTAGTCGTTGCTTATCTTTAAATTAATTTTTGGTCCGGTGTGTTCCAGAATTATGGAAGCATGATGAATTTATTTTTCGGTTGTGAAAGCTTACTTGTGAATCGCCCTCGATGAGGCTTTGACGTTATTTAAATTGGCACCTACTTCAAAAACCTTTGACTAGTTCAAAAGCTTTGATTCACTACTAAATGATTGTCATTGTGCTGGTGCGTGCCAAAAAAGATTTAAAAAATAATACAATCGTTCACAATAAATTAGTCGGAAAATACTTTTACATTAAAGAATATTAAACTGACATTAAAAGATTTCAGTTTAAAGCAAGACAGCACATAAATTTACCTGAGTATATTGTGTATTTTCAAATTTTCGATTTGAAATTTGTTTTAGCTTTGAAACACTTTCCTTGAAAAAGATATTACAAATATCACTACATAGTAAATACAAAGTCCTCCATCACGTTTGTTTGTCTGTCTGTTAGTAAATATAGCATTGATAAGAGTTATAGTCAGATGTTCTATTGGGTGACAAATAAACAGCAGCATATACAGGATGGTTGCAATATAGGGTGAAGTAGACTTACAGTTATTCAAAAAAATGTTGAATAAAACAGTTACATAGGGTGACTCATAAGTACTTGCAGGTTAGGTGAAATATTAGAGATGGGCAAAACTGCTAAATTTAAATAACAGTTGCTATTGTTATTGCTATTTGCAAATAACAACTGAAAATAACAGATACCAGTTATATTGTTTACGCTGAAAATTGCTGTCGCCATCTCTTGGTAAGAAACTAAAATATGCAAAATTCATCTCGGTTGGCTACTAATATGATAGAGATCTTCGCATTTAGTACGATATAGAATATATTTGTAAGACATTATTCCTGCAATTTGTATTTTTAAGAATAATATTAAACTGCAAATTCAGAACCAAAAATTAAAATACACCAAACAATCTTCTGACGTTTTATTTTTTATGCTTGGTAGTGCTGTTATAGAAATATTATATATTTAATCCTGGCGTAATTCTCAATTATATTAATGAATATATCTAACTATCCAAATTGAAGGGATTATGGGAAGAGATTGTTTGGCACTGTTGCATTGTCTTGCAATAGGCTTTTCTCAAAACTGGAAAACTCATGTCTTAGAAGGTGGTTATCTACTGATAAAGTACAAAGAAATATATCCCACTGACCTCAATCCCATACCTAAATTATAACATACTCTCACATTCAATGGAATCTGTTTTACAGAACATTTAAAAAATAAAACAGATCAGAGTGACAAAAATTCTAACTCATGTGTCACCAGGTTAAACTGTGGGAGTTGCCCTTCTATATTGGTCACACTGGAAGATCGTTCAATTCAAGATGGCGTGAACACTCTAATGCTTTTGAAAATGACAGCCCAATAAATTACATTTTCTGAACCCTCAGAAAACCATATACCTCAAAATATATCCCAAAATTTAGATTTACAAAACAAAAGTAAAAAATTATATCTTCATGAATCCCTGGAAACGAACAAAAACAAAATTCTCGGAATCCTTGAATGTTCAAATTGATACCAATTCATCTCCCTTACTTAATCTGAACCACAGATCATACATCTGAACAACCAGTTTTAAATAATATTATATTATCCACATCTGTTGTCAACAATGTTTTATAAATGTATAATTTACCTGAGCTACACCCACTTCCTCAGAAATCTCCAGAATTAAGACGACACCTTTAATTATTTATTACCCTATCTGTACTTTCTTTGTAAGAAATATAAATTTGGCATTCCTTGTATTTCCAATTTCTAATGAGGCCAGACTTGGCAAAACATATCAAATTAAAAATAAATAAAAAAGTGAAAATTTAACCAGGTGTTTGTTGTTTTTAAGTAATTTTAACAATGAAATTTCATCAAGTGGAGACTGAAACAATCAACAAAGAAATGATGATTTTGAAACATTTGTAATTACCTACTTACTTCTTACTTAGCACTATTTTTTAATTAAAGATTGGTACATCATTTTCATACCGTGGTCAATATAAAGAATAATCTTATTTGTGGTTTATGTTAATATTCGTGAATTAATGTAAATAACTAATTCACTATATGTTAATATACTAGAAACAATTTAAATATATATTTTTTTAGAACATAAACCATTTTAATAATAATAAAATGTAAACCCTTAATATAATTTCTAATACATATAATATATTTAAAATTCCCTCATTTATAATTACATTGTCAAGATTTCAGCAATAACAACGATGAACGAAAGTATATCTGAACGCTATTATTACATTTGCAAGATCAGACAAACTCCTGTTAAATTTTTCAATGTTTTTCTGCTTGGTGGTTCAGTACGAATCAGTTAACAGCTTTTGGTATTCAGCCTATGTTTTATTTTCAACAACTGCGAACAGAAACGTTGCGTATGAAAACTGCTGTGTGCGTTATCGGTCGAAACAGAACAACTGTTTTTTCAGTCGTTTAGTTTTCGGTCGATCTGTTATTGCTATTCGAAAAGGCAGTTGAGGTTAGAACTGTTTACGGTATTGTTTGATTAGCGCTAAGCAGTTATAAACGTATATCTGTTATCTGTTATTTTTAGTCGACAATAACAGTTGCTATTGTTATCGAGTAAATAATAGTTGTTTAATAGCAGCTATGTTAATAACGCCACATCACTATGAAATATATTCTGGATTGGAGAACATTCTGTACGCGGGTGAAACCGCGGGTAACAGCTAGTCATTCTTATAATGTTGGTCAATTATTTTATACATATTTTTTAAATTCCCTAATATGCCCCCAAAATTCGCTTGGGTTTTTTTGATATAATTTTCAAAATTGTGAATAACCTATATGCTTGGCATCAAAACTTAAATCTAAGATAATTGAAAATGTGGTAATTCATGGCATTTAGTATGAAATTCTATTATCGGTTTTAGAGCCAGCTTTCAGAAAAATGACTTGAACCTATTCTTACTATTTCTAAATAAATTAATGCTGCTGATAACATTTGACAACCCACTGTATACAAATGTGGTTGTCCCTTGTAAATTTAAAATTACTGTAATCTAAAAAATCATTGCAGTTTTTATTGTTGTTGCTGGAACAACTGTCCATAGCACAATACACCATAGTAAACCCAAAAATTACTAAACCAATCCTCGATGAAGGTTTCAATATATAATTTATTAAGTTTTTGTATACATTGGCCAAAATATAACGATATTAGTTGAAGGTGTCGGAGAAGAAAACCATCTAGGAGATTTCAATGAAAACGCTGCCTTTGAGATACAACATAATTTATATTTAAAAAAGAACCGACTTCAGCTGACTTAAAGTTTAGAAACCGTGTGCATTCTATGACTATTTTCAGACATATCTTTTTTTTATCTGATTTATTTAAGTTACCATTTAATTGAAAATTTTACCGTATTCTTATCTCTCTCTCTCTCTTTCTCTCCCTCCCTCTGTCTCCCTCTCTAATGTTTCTGCTTTGTCTATATTTTCCAAATATATTTTAACTTTTTTATTTGTTTTATTACCAGTTTCTATAAATGTAACTAATTCACTCTATATTGCATCCACACTCTATATACTTCTGTGTACTGGTCACTGCTATATAACTTCTGAATCACCCTGTACAACTATAATTCGACTCAACACAATATTACAACAGTCCTGATATCTTTAAAACCACCCTGTATAAGCAGAAATCCTCTCCACACTATTGACTCTTCCTATTTTTCCATTGTTTAAATTATTCCCGTAAACCAATGATTTTAGTTCACTCCATATGTTAGTATTCCATTTATGCAACTGCTCATGGTCTATCCTATATAACAAAATTCACCTTTTTGGACCAAATTCTTATGACTCTAAATTTACTCTACCATTTATTTCAATCACCCGGTATATGCAACTGCTTCTAAATTTTTTTAACCCATGTGTATAATTATACCCCGTCCTACTTCTATAATTTTAACATCCTAACTGCTTATGCTTATCTAACAAAATTTTGATACACCCTCAATTACAATAATTTTACCCCACTCTTACTTCAAACACCTTGTATAAGCAACTACTTATGTTCCAAACTATATACCTTTTTTAACCGCCCTGTATAACTGTAATTATTCTCCAAATTATATTTCAACCATCCTGTACAAATGTTATTATTCTCCGTTCTATAACGCAAATATCCACTCTGTATAACTATAGTTTTGCTCCACTCTTATTTCAACCACCATGTATTCGCAACTACATATGTGCTACCCAATACAATATTTTTAGAACCAACCTGTAAAACTAATTCAATTCCAACTTATATTTCAACCATCCTATGTATACAACTGCTTATGTACCACCTAATATTACATGCACGTACGCACACACCTTCAACCGTATTCCACACAGAAGGGATCGCCGGAATAACAAATTTTCGTTTTAATAAGCTAATGCTATATTTTCTGCAATTCCACGCGACTGTAACTTAACTTCGTTGCTAAAATAAACTGATTTCAAAGGCATCAAAATGAAAATCAATACAAACACCCTGGGCGACATACTTTCATGACATATCTTGACATTTAAACTAGATATTTATTATGAAAATTTGACATTTACCATGATGTTTACAGTTTTTGTGCATATATTTTTTACGATTTTCAGAAAAATGGTATGTCTTACGTTATAGAAAAATGTACGAAATCAATCTGGAACATATCTTTGTATAATACAATTTATAATATTCAAATTGCTTGAGCACTTTTAGAGAAAACAGTGAAGATTCATTGAAAATCGCTGAAATCTAGTCCCTTATTTATTTTTTCTGATTTTTTTGAAAACCGTAAATCTCAAGTTATAGACAATTATATGGGACCTTTCTGTATAATATTCCTTAATATAATTCAGTTTAAATCATCAAAATTGCCCAAGCCATTTTTGAATGATCGCACGACATACATAAAAAAAAGTTGCATGTGAACTGATAACCTCCTCCTGTTTGAAAGTCTGTATTTGGCTTGAGCATTTCATGAAGATTATTTTCCCCTTTACACCATGCTAGTACGGTTAAGCTAGGGAAGAAACAATAACCAAGCTTCCAAGTATGTTAAGGCTCAGACAAGGATGTACCCTAGCATCGCTTTTCTCTAAAATCTATTTGCAACAAGCCCTCACAGAGTGGAAGTGCAGAGCAGTAAAATGGGTAGATTGTACATTAAACTCTGCAACTCGATTATTTGCAGACGACCAGGTCCTTATTATATCTGATAGAGATAACTCAAGTCACATGCTAAACATTTACTGGAATAGCAACAGGGTCAGTAACGGCAAATATCTCCAAAACAGAATATTGCGGAGTTTGAAAAAGAACCAAACAGATGGAGACATCGAAACAACAAAAATAAAACGTGTAAATTTCAAGGAGTAACATTTTCGTATGCCAGTAAAAGTAGGGATGATGTAACAAATAATGCAAATAAAGGAAGAAGACTTACACGCCAGCTCAATTTTGTGCTTAGGGATGATAATATAACCACACTGTATACGAAACAATCCTGGCAGTATTTCCACATGGGGCTCTGAAACATTTGAGCATTCCAAAAAAGAACCAGATTCGCTTCTTTCCATGGATATGGATTATTGGAGAAGTAGTTACATGTCTAGCACAGAAGATGTACGAAACTAGAGCAAATAAACAAATTTTTGGAAACGAATTGTACTTTAATGGATACTATCGAAATCAATAATTGCCATGGTATGGACACCCTAAAAGAAAGAACGATACTATTTGAACTCAGTAAAATGATAGACCTCTATGGATATTAAAAAAGATATTATGGAAGCCAAGGTAGGCAGAAATAACCAAGAACGAGATTGGGAAGACAGAAAGCGCTGGAAATTGAGAAGCGAGAAAATGTGTATATACATATTTCAAAAGAAAACCTATTTAACATACCAAAGCCTCTCAAGCCCTAAATAAGGAACAGTTGAGGATCCAATGCATAAGCTTCAGGAAAGGGGCAACCTCTGCTTCAATGGTGTAAATTGGTAGTAAATTTAGCCGAACGGAGGGGGTATTCTTGTAACTATGTCATAATTGTATGCCTACTGCGTTAAGAATAGTGGATATAAGCTTAGAATATACTAGTTTTATTTGGAAACTGCCTGTGAAGCTTGTTGAGGAGGGTAGGAGGCGTTTGTCCCTACCATTCCCTCTCCGGAACTGCCCATAATCTTCTGTTGCTTGGAAAGTAACACCAGGTTTTTATTTTTTGAATTCTTTGGGAATAACTACCACATAAACTTGAGTCCGTATATTTCAAAAGTCCAAACGTTTCAAGGTCTAAATCAGACCTCGTTTTCAATTTGTATTCACCTTGAAACGTTTAGACTTTTGAAATATACAGACTTTCAAGTTTATGTGGTAGTTATTCCCAAAGAACTCTAAAAAAATATAAAAACCAAAGATGCCACAATTATCATTCATAAAATAACACCAGGTTCAGGAAAAACGTTTGGGTTGCTTGTTGCTTGTTCAAGAATAAAGCTTTATTTTCAAAAAATCTTAGTGTGTTTTTTAGCTGTGAAATGGTTTTTCTGGATCTCCCATGAGTTTTACATTTAGTAGGGCAAACTCTGCTTGAGCATTGAGCCAAAACAAATGTTAGGACATACTGTTCTCTTACAGCTGCTCTAACTTTTCCTATTCCTAGCTAAGTTTTTTGTTCAAGCTGAATGCATGACTAAGAACGTCGAAACACAAAACAATAAAATTGTGCGATCTGGAGATGTGAGATGTCTACCAAGTGCGAAAAGAATACGAAACGCCGTATCTACAGACAATGTATTTTTTGATTTACTAAAGGAACAATGCTTGTCCATCCAAATTATGCTGACAATTAAAATGACACAAATATCGTTTAAACAAAATATAATACAGTTAAAGACTAAATTCCCACATAGCAAAATCTATTGAAGCAATATTGCAATACTGGTCGTAAACTGATGATAATGCAGAAATAGCACATGGTGATATACAAATACGTAATATATGTAAATTTATAAATTTCTTCAATATTGCGGTAATATTTAATATCGCAGCAATATCGTAGTAATACTAATGCAATATTATTTGCCATATAACTGTGATAAAATACTAGCGGACATTTAATATTTCTGCAATATGACAGTAATATTCTTGATAGTATAGATAGAATTTGTGACATTCTCGTATTGTTGCAATAGATTTTGCTATGTGTGTTTGGATTACATTACTTCTTAGGAAACTGTAAAAATTAGGATGAAACGTCTGTTTGTCAATAAAACTTAAATGTATAATAAATATTTCGAATAGTTTGTCTTTTAACTGCCTCAAAAATGGTAAATTTTCGAAACACAAACATTTGTACAAATTGTGGTAGAATTACCTCATTTATTTAATATTTAACTTCTTAATTCCTTCTAAGGACTTAGTGAGAACTTAATAAAACATGCTTTATTAAATAAACTCGACTGTTTAACACATTGTTTAGCAAACTTATAGTTAGCGTTTGTTTTCCAACAACTTTAAATCATTTTCAAATGTTTCTGGCGCCCCCTATTATCACCCACCTGAAACTGTGTATTGAACTTCGGCGTTGGCAGATGAGAAAACTAGATCGCCTCGAGCTTTTTGGGGTTGATATCTGAAATGAAGACTTATGGTTTTCTAGAATTCATATTTTTGATTGATTTTCACGACATCTGCTTTGACGTATACTTTAACAATTTGAACAAACTTTAAGTACAAAAAATTTTGAGCAACGATTTAAGGGTTGGAAATGCAGCTACTGGCAAACATTAACAACATTTAATTTGATAAAGATCAGATCAAAAATTAAACAATTAGTTCAAAAGAATCTTGAAGAGATATACTTTACATTATTAAGTCTGCGTATGTTAGCCTTTTTTTTTGATGAAGGTCAGAATTTGTGTACCCATTATTTCTCGAAACATTGTAGAAATGATTCATTTTTAAAGCTGAAATATCGCCAGTCATTATGTAAATGGCCAAGATGTTTGTTATTTGGATTTCGTGTACATTAATTTTAACGAGGCGCCATCTGTCAATAATACGCTGAAGTATTTCGGGGGTTGTTTAGCGGGGCACTTTAGTAGATGAGGTAGTGATAATATCGGCAATCCGCACGAGTTTCAGAATATGGTTTGTGGAAAGAGAAAATTGATTTATTGTGTGCTCGAGTTTGTAGAAGTTTCGGGATTTCTGTTTATTAGTCGTTATGTAGCGTCAAGATTTATGGACGGCATTTCTGGGGAATAGATGAGAAATTACTTGCTTGTCCGTTGTGACACCGTTTTAATAATGTTATTTACATTTTATTTAAAAGAACCTTGTTTGTTTATTTACATATAAATTAACAGAATAGGTATACTATACATATATTTAAAAAAAGTGTCATATCGCTCCCATAATGTATCAAGTAGATAACTTCAAATTCATTGTTTTAGGAAGATGTTTAAAGATTACAATTGCAAAAAGTTCAAGTGTTAAGCAATTATAAATATTTATTATCTATCTATAATGTTACATATAGGGTTGCCACACGTAGGTACTTTATAATAAAGTCAAGCCTGGGGGGTTCAACCCCCCCCCCCCCGGGAATTTTTTGAAAGTTTGGTTATCATCCTAATCAGCCCATCACCAATCAAAAAAATTATCCAACACATTATCCCCGAAAAAATTTCCTGGCCACTCAAGCCGTAAAGTTATTTTGGTCAAACGTTCTTTATACTTTAGCAATGCAATAAAGTACGTGAAAATACTTTATTTTACCTGTTCCGAGTTTATTTATTTTTTCCTCAATATGGTCTTATTTGCTAATTTCCCAATAGAAAATAGGGTTCATATATTTGCGGAATTTGATGAAAAAACTTAATTTATCTTTTGATACCACCGGGTAAGTTTTAACTCATACGTGTGCATCATGATATTTTTTAAAACTGCCCAGAATGTATCCATCACTAAATATGTTTCTCTACAATGAATTTTAATGATAGATGTTTTCTGCATAATCTCTTTATATTGTATACATTAAAATAATATTAAGATCAGGAGCCCGACTTGACCTTACAATGTATGGCATGCAAACTCCCTCTAAGGAACGCATAGTGTGCCTCTAGGGCAAATTCACCAAACTCCAGATATACTTGACATCAAAAGGATTTTTTAACTCTGTGGGAATCCTTACCAGGTTATCAGGCCCATGGCCCAACAAGATAGCTTTTAATATACATTTTTATACACTGTACACTCTTTGGACCTTACCCTGTTTGATCATCTGAATATCTACCAACCCACGTTCTTTATGTCCTACTGATTTATGAACTTTGGTTGTCCATTTTTTAGTCCTTTTTTCCGTGTTAGTATCCGCAACAATTCTCGATTTGCCACGTAAGATCCTCTTGCTTCTTGAACTCATTTTTTACTCCATTTAAAAGTTAGTAACATTGTATAGAACTAGTAGAAAATACCGGTGAGAAACAAAATAATACCAGCAGTAATTAGGTATGGGAACACGTCAAGTTATAGAATCTATATTTTGCTTTTTTAGGAATTGTATACCTCATACCACTCTTTAAATAGAGGTTGGTTTCTAGTAGAATGTAACCGGTTATAGCACCTACCATAAACAACAAATAAAATGGGTCAGATTTATGTAGATAACTCAAAAAGTCTAAATTTTGAGCGATCTAATTCTTCCTACAGCTGGTCAATGGGGGAAATGATAGCCTAACTGTTACTATAACAAAAAAATGATTGTGGAAGTCGTTACTTTGTGATACTTGATCATATTCATAATGAAAGGAAACAGAATTTAACTTAGGTTTATATCACTTTTTATTTTCACTTTACTGTGACTATTTTCGGCCAGAGGCTGTCATACCTTAATCCACTGTTATTTTTAACTAGTATGTCTGTGTTCTAAGAATTTAATAACCTTTTTACAATGTAATAAAATAATACCTTCATGGGTTTTTCCCAAATTTCATGTCATAAATATAGTCCATCATTATACTTAAGTAACAATTAAGTAACACCCATTGTATATTTGTGTATAAATTGTAACATTATAACAATCTGTAATTCATTCATCAGTTCGCTCTTGTTTGATAATGGCATAGCCTCTTGCCGAAACTAGTCACAGTAAAATGAAAATAATGATGAATGTTACTATAACGTTGAAAAACAATAAAACTGTAACCATTAATCCTACACATATAAATACAATTAGCAGAAAATTGATGAAACTAAATAATAAAGTAATAACAATTAGTACTAAGACAAAAAGATTTAAGTATGATGTTGTTTTTTATTTGAGAAACTACTGCATTTTATCCCCTAAACTTGTTTGAGAGTCTGCGATTAAAAATTATCAATACTTTGTTACTCATAATAATTTAATAAAGATTTTTAGGTCTGCTGGGTCCGGTATACTTCGCTTATCATCTGATATAAATATGTATTATTTATTAGAAACTCTTTCCTATTGCAATACTACTTTAAACATCGATATGTTCGTAATGCACGTATTACAAGATCTAGAGGTGTTGAGTTTTAAATGGTTGAATATTAAATTGGGAAGGGAAACTATTATTTTAATTCTTCTTTTAATTTAATTTATTTGAATAATGTTTACAAAGTGACATGAATGTGCCTTATAAACAATTTATATTTAAAACTTCACTGGCTTAACATAAAAACCGTTTAGAAACCATAACTATTTTCTGACATATTCCTTTTTTATTTGATTTAAGATACAATAATATCGATTATTTTATTATTAACTCTCCTCTCTCTTCAATTTATTTTTAAATATAATCCACATATTTGTTAAATTTTTTATTTGTTTTGTTATTGACCACTTTCTGTAAGTTTAACTTTAATTCACCCTATATTGCACCCACCCTGTATATATTTCTGTGTAGTGGTCACCCAATATAAATTATTCGTCTATCTTTTTCTGAATCACCCTGTGCATCTATAATTCAACTCTACAATATGTTGCAACCGCCCTATATAAGTATTAATCCTCTCCACCCTATTGACTGTATCTATTTTTCTACATACACCCTTATAACATTTTTTACCACCCTGTATAATTATAATTCTACTCAAACTTATATTTCAATCATCCTGTATATGCAACTTCTTCTAGCATTTCTTGAAACTTCCCCCTTTAACTCGAATATTTTTACTGCATATGTTTATTTCACAATTTTTTTCAGTTTTTTTATCTACTGTGTATAAGTATAATTTTACTTCACTCTTATTTCAACCACCTTCTATCCAATACAACATTTTTTAACTACCCTATATAACTTTAATTCTATTCCCTTATATTTCAACCATCCTATACATTTTTATAGTTTTTTTGTACATTTTTAGAGAAACTGTAGATTATACGTTATAGAAAAATATACGGAATCAAACTGGGACGTCTCTTTGTAAAATACAATTTAGCCATTTTAGAGAAAACAGCGCAGATTCATTTGAAATTCACTGAAATATAGTCCCTTTCCAGATTTTCTATATTTCTCATATTATAAGAAAATTATACGGTACCTTTCGGTAATATTCCTTAATACAATGTGCTTTAAATCATCAAATTTGCCTAAGCCGTTTTTCAATAACCACTGAGCATACATAAAAAAACGAATTTATAACCTCCTCCTTTTTGGAAGTCGGTTAAAAAGTATAAATATGATTCACACTCTTTCCCTCCATACACAGTTTTATTGGTTTTGTTGTATTTCAGTTTCATTTTTAGTCATTTTAGTTTTAATTTGTTTGGTCTACTTTAATTGCCTCTGTAGTCGAGTAGATATAGTATGGTAAAAGGACCTACTTGTATTTTTAAAGCTAAAATTACAAATAGAATTGATTTTATATATAAAACAATATTTGGTGGTGTTAATTAAATTAAGTAAACAATATACCTAATTATGTTTGGTAAAGATGAAATATTTCAAATATTTGGCCTGCCAAAATCTGTCTTCAATGAGTGCTTTTATCTTTCTGTGCAAGATTCCATGGCTTTTTGTAAGTAGGGATTATGACTCTACTTAATTAATTTTTTTCTGTTAGCCCTTAGAGATTTTTGACTTAAGTGAATCATAAAATGTTTGGTTTCCCCTAATGGGATGACTGGATCAACAGAATTCTTTTACCTTTTCTTTTTTGGCCAATGCACTATTTGTTACAAGCTATGAGCGCCACATAAAATTCTGAAGACTAGTGGTCGCCTAGTGATCGAAATTCGACCCTATTTCATGAAATTGTAAAAAGTATATTTTTATAAGAAACAGAGTTGTGGAGAAATCGGAGAAGTAATGACCAAAATTGTTCACACATATTGACAAATCTATTGAAATAAAAGGAAAATAAAAATGTAATCAAATATCGGTATTCGAAATATTTTCGACAAATGATTGACCCCTCCAAATTTTTGACTGGAACCGCTCCTGGCATAATATTCGATATAATAATTGGAAGATTGTTCTTTGCAACCTAAAAGTTTTCGTCATTTGGGGTTTCAATTAAGTTCAGGAATATTAAAAAAAAGAGAGGACCAACAACCCTAGGAAAACTTAAATGTTTAATACATTCTCTATTGTCTGCTGTCTGACAATTATTTACACAACACCTTCGAGAAGGTTGTGAACTAATATATTAATCAAATAATTAAATTCACATTAAAAACAGAATATTTAATATGATAGTTACGCGTCCGAAAAATCAATACTGATCTACTACATTGACTATTTTACCATTAAACGATAACAACGCTTGCATGCCACTTCCAGAAGTACATGCTCTAAGAACATTTCGAAACGATCGCTCCCTCCAAATATAATTACTCAATGTTTTGAGTTTTGACCGTCTGGCGGCTGCGACAGTATCAGTTGTTTGGCGTTGACAGTTTGGACGTAAAGTAATGAATTTTTATTATATTTTATTTAATGAATGAACCAATATTATAAATTAATATTAGCATTCTGCACTGAAGGTCGTCAGTAGCTACTAAACAAAACAAAAATGAAGAAAATCGGATAAGAGGCAGAGGAGAGAATGGTACCTAATCGTTTTGTCTTTGCCTATTTATATACAGATATCTTTCAAATTTCCCCAATTTGAAGAATATTTATTATTATACGCTCTTTCGGGTTTTCTTGGGCTATCATGTATATTATCAAATTAAATTTTCTTGGTTAGTATTACCTAGAGCACGAAACGTTTGGAATCATAGAGAATTACATTGCGGGATTTTTTCCAACTAGTGCATAAACATTTGTGAAAGTGTTTAGTAGTTTTCTTTGTATCGTCTATACATTGTATCGCGGGTGTAGGGAGCTCCCTGTCCTTCCCAAACAAATTAAGTCTCTATTTTAGGTATGAGTTAGTCCATTTTTGGTGCAGATGGTCGTTGTAGCTCCATTTCAGTTTCCCATTACTTAAGCTTTGTTTTTCTTTTCTTGGAATTTGTTCTATTATATTAAGTGTTGTGCTCATCATAGGGCGATGCTTCTTGTATCAGCTTCTCATTGGTTGATTATTTTCATTTCTTAAAATCGTCCTTAACTGCTAGAAGTTTCACGACATGTATTTATATTGCAATTGTAAAATTCTTTCAGTTCTTGAGTTATAAGTTTTATTTGAAGTTCAGGTACTATATTACAAATGACTAATTTTTGTAAAATTGGTTATTAAACTGTTTTAATTCATACATAAAAAACTAGATTCTTATATACTGGGTACAGAATTCCTAATAGTGTGCTGAAAAACTTTTGAAAATGAAGTTTGTTTTCGTCAAATCCAAAACCGCTCTAATCTGGATAAGCAATTACTAACATAATTTCAAGATTAATTAATGACCAGATTCGAGAAGATTCTGTTAATTGCTGAGTGAAAACGTCTAGAGGCTAAACAATCTTAGGCCTTGTCGCGGTTTTAATAGCTGGTGATTTTCTTAAACAGTTGAAAAGTTGTTAGCTCTAGATATCAGGAGAAAGATTATGGTGATTAGTTTTGAATGTTTTCACTCGGTGCTCGTTACAAGTCTCGTTACTATTATGTCGACGTCATCAATTTCCGCAAGTGTTCGTTAAATTAATGCAATTATTTAGATGAATGATTCTTGTAATGATAACTTAGGATCGGGATGGAATGAGGTTGGGGGCTGTTCGAAAAATATGAATTTTGCTGCAATAGGGTAAATGGAAAACACAAATTAAAATACGAACGAGATTAACTGTGTTTAACAGAGAAGCATTATTAAAATAAAAAAGAGCGGCAATCATTTGAGACTGAACGATGGGAGCGAAAGCGTTCTTACAACAAATTTCCCGTTTCTTTTTACCTTTTTCTCTATGTTTCTCTTAGTGTCATTCATAGTATATGGATATATAGTTCAGGAGGATTAATATGACTATTTTGTTACGACTTGTTATAATTTAATTCTTAATTTAAATATAGCCGCAAACAAAAATGTGGTGTAATATTTTTTAATTAAAATAAAAAAAATTGTTGAATTATAGTAATTCAAACCTACTTCACCTATTTAATATTCTGGCAATATACAACGAGGTCACTTTAATTATAACAGAATAAATTATGAAAACATTATACAGGTCAACAATTGATCTACGCAAATACACTGAACGTCGACTGGTCCTAGTAGGTTTTTGGGTCCCTCATTACGGTTAGTGGGTCGCTTAAACTCCATCGCGGCAGGTTCAAGCTCATTTCAAGGTCAAGTAGAGAAATAACCGTGTAAAATCTGAAAAAATTGATATCCCCAATCCGAATTCGTAGTTCATTTAAACTTTGAACCTACCACCTCTCCTAAAGGTGACTCAAGGTCATTTTGAGGTCATTCGAAGGTCCTGTTGACGTTAACAATTTTTGTGTTGTTTGTGGGAAGTTTCTTCCACTAAAGCAAAAGTTTTTATGTTCAGATTCCTTGAAAATAAAAAATCGCCAACTGTATAATATTGATACAAGCTTATTGGATAAGTCATGTACTCCGAAAAGGAAATATACGGGATGCCGCAGTGTCATTAATAAAAGTAACAAGCAGATATTTTCTAAACCAATGATATGGAGATCCGCAGCAGATCATGCTAGCGACTGTTACTTATGTCTACTAACGTGAAAGATTATAACAGAAAGATAAAACGCTGCATACGGTCCAACAATGAAACAGAGGTGATAGAGGCGCAAGCTAGCCGGTAAGGAATCTCGGCCAACCTGGTACAATTACATGATTTTTTCCAGATTTTATTTACGACTACTTCTTGATTTGACTTACAAATAGCCTTGAAATGTTTTTAAATGATGCTTAGGGGTAGTAGTTTAAGCAAACTACGGATTTAAATGCAGATACTTGAACAGTCAATTGCATAAACGTACCTATGAATTTTTTTCAGATTTTTCCCACGGTTATTTCGCAACTTGGCCTTCGAATGACCTCAAAATGACCTTGAATGACCTCTAGAAGGGGTGGCTACGTTCAAACAAACTACGGATTCGGGTTCGGGGATGTGAAAAACGTGCCTATGATTTTTTTCAGAATATTTTCATAGTTATTTCTCTACTTGACCTTCAAATGACCTTAAACCTGATGTAATGGAGCTTAACCGACCTACTCACCGTAATCAGCTACCAAGAAAAACCGATCAGGACCAGTCGGCGTTCAGAGCATTTGCGTAGATGTTGGCATATGCTATTTAATTCAGGCTATTCTTTAAAATAGCTGTTGAAATGTAACATATTCCAATAGATATTAAAAAAATGTCCGTCAATATGCATTCAATTAGGGTGGCGCTTTTGTAGAAAGAGGGTGGATTATAAACTCAGCGCCAGAAGTTTTTAGAATATCTCATAAATATTTGGAAAAATACATATAATTTACATACTATCTACGATTGGGTTACATTCCTCTTTATTACGGCTCGAAAAAACATGAATATGAATGGGTGTGGGTCTTTCAGTTATGCTTCGTTCAGTACCATGTAAGGGTGTGCCTCCAAGTATTTACTCCCCAAAGGTATTTGCGGGTATGTTCCATCAGTAACACTGTTTATTTGTTCACGATGTTAAAAATTTATCGCAAATGTAGATATAAACAAAGAACATATTCTGACTTCTCTGAGTCTTACAAAGTTTGAAACATGTCAGTCGTTAGTTTACAAATGCATAAATTTATAACGACTTACTTTTCACTTGACTTTTCAACGGATAATGAATCGTTGCAACGTCCTACTGTCGTTGTTTCGATTACTATCACCGATTATTCGTACACTACTAGTATAGAATACTTGCTTGCAATAGAATTTAAATCTATGATCACAAATATTCTAACTTAATGTTCTATATTCGCAATGCTTATTCCAATATGTGTGATATATCGTTGAAAAGGGGTTGAAGTAGAGAAGTTTTTGTAAGGATTCAAAGTTTTCCATGAGCTTCTAATTTTTTTTGTAATGGGATAAAATGTTTAACTTAATCACTTTTATATGGAACTTCGCCATTTGTGGACTCACATAATTTTTTCAACCAGTCATTTGTGTCAAATATAGAATGCAGACGAGCAAACAAACATAATAGATTATTTTTAAGTTTACTTGGTGAAGATACGGTCTAGGGTGGGGTAGCGCAGTAAGTTGTTATTTGAGACAACTAGAAAAAAACGTATCTCAGGACGAATTTCGCATATGGCGGTAACAGCGATAGGGAGTTCCATCTTCGAAGGCAGCTAGACCGGCGGTGTTGGAAGTAGCGAGGCGCGAGTGGTATGGATATAGAGAGGGACAGCTGATGAGTAAAACAGTGTTGCCAGATTTCTCCCAGAACATCGCATTCTGTCTCGGCGGCATAGGGAACCTTATTTTACTAATACCCCTCGTATATTTATCTCCTTTTGTGTAGTGTGCTACAATAAAGTAGTTCAGTGAGAAAGACCATGAGAGTTTTTGTGGGAATTAGTGTTTTATTTTGTATGTCTTTCAACATAACTACAATACTTGTGGATTTTCAATTTGTGTAAGATTGAAAAAAAAAAAGTTTTTTTCTGTGGATTATCTACTTTACCAGTCAGAATGCTGTAACAAGATTATCATCATTCCATAACCGACACACCTGAAACTGGAAGATATATATTCCAACTATAATATTTATATATGCAAAACATTACAACAACACATTTGTCATGAACTTTCATTTTCCAGTGCAAACACAACCACTTTGACAGTAAGTTATGACCGACATTTTTCACCCTACCAAGAAGTCGTAGACAATAATGCACTTTTAAAGTAAACTCGCAGAAGTCGAGTTAAACTTGGACGTCTGTCTTTCCATATGCATCATTTAAAATATTGGTGCATAACAAGTTTACTACTTGCTCTGTCGGGCATTTTCTGATCGTAACAAGGTGTTCTCGTAAGATGGAATGAGACGTAACTAATTTATGCGTTCTAAAGGCAGCAGTAGTTAACGCACACATCATTACTTTCTTGTGAATGATTTTTGAACAGTGAACTGGGTTTTAAGATACTGATGTATCTCTTGAGCTGCTCTCCCTTAGTAATACCTCTTTACAGAAAGGAATTTTTCCCGATTCATTGAAAACATGTATGTCCCTCGATGTATACTTTTTTCACGTCAATTCCCTAATTGGTTTACTTCTGACTTAATAAAAATATATAAAATTTAAGGAAACATTATATGTATAAGATACTTTAGATATGGATGATCCGTTAATACCCTATCTGAATATTAAATACCAAATTGGGACATAAAACATTTAGTGCCCGCGAAAACTTAAAAACAAATATATATATATATATATATATATATATATATATATATATATATATATATATATATATATATAGAGTGAGTTTTTATTATGATCAGTATGGGGATCTCGGAAACTAGCGGAGATAAAGCAATGGTTAAATTAGGAAAGATTTGCAGTTTTACTGGCCCAATTTAATGTAATTTTTTGTAAAAAGTCCCGGCTTACTAAATATTTTGAAAAAACGAAATTCCGTCGATTTAGTCAACTCCATCTTGCTCCTTTGTTTTTGATTTTATGAAAAAAGTGTAAATATCAAAATTGAAGGAAATTGTATTCCGAATATGATTGTCATGTTCGCGTTTGCGTGACAGCTCTCGTTTTCGAGATATGACACAAACTTATCTTTTTTAGAATGGAAACCATAGTTGGCTATGACCTCAAAAAATCGGACATTTTTAGAGCTTTTCAAGGATATAATACAGGATATAGTTATTCATAAAAATAATTGAGTTATGGATGCTTTTCTCTATTATTTTCACTTTTAATGTAGGTAGCCATGAAAATGATTGTTTTCACTTTGACGTTTTCTCATTTTCGAGTAATTCCATTAGTAGTGCTGAACTGACACTCTATATTAACAAGTTTTCGTGATAAAATGGAATATTCTAACGAAGAAAAACTGAATATTGTGGAATATTATATCATAAGCCATAAAAATTCAGTTTGTGCAGCTGAGGAATACTTTCATAGATGTTTTAATCGTCGTCAACCTGTTCTATATACATTTAAGAGGCTTTACGATAGTTTACGTAGATATGGATCTTTTAAAAACCACCAAAGGAACGTAATCAAATTAACGAAGCAGCATAAATAAATGTTTTGGCAATGGTAAATCAAAATCTATCTACATCAACTTCTGAGATTGCGGCAGAAGTTGGCACATCTCAACGAACTGTAGTTAAGGTACTGAAAGCGCACAAATTCCACCCGTACAAACTTTCAGTTTCTCAAACTTTGCATGCTGGTGACGAACATCGACGAATTTTGTTTTGTACATGGTTTAGAGACATGTGCCTTGACAATCCACAGTTTCCAATAAAGGTGTTATGGTCAGATGGAACTAGATTTACTAACTGCGGTAGGTTCAGTAGACACATTGAGCATATCTGGGCTAAAGAAAACCCTTTTCATGTAGAACACAAAGACGAACCCCAGATAAAATTTGGTTTTAGTGTTTGGTGTGGTATCATAGGCTCTACTATTCTGAGGCCTTTTATCTATGACGAATCACTTACTGGGGAGCGCTACTGGCATTTCTTGCAATACATTTTTGAAGACATGTTGCATAATTTGAATTTGAGTACTCGTTTAGAAATTGAGTGCTTCCAGCATGATGGATCACCTGCTCATAAATCGTTATTAGTAAGACAACACTTAGATGATGTCTTCCCAAACTCTTGGATAGGAAGAAATGGCTCACGCTAATGGCCACCCCGGTCTCCCGATTTGGCAGATATAGACTTCTATTAACGGGGTGCGCTAAATAACAAAGTATACAAAAGAAAGTATGAGACAGTTGGTGACCTAAGGGAGGCTGTATTACAAGCAATTGATAGGCGGTCTGTGAGGAAAGCGGTAATGTCAATCTTAAAAACATGCAATTTTTGTCTAAATAACAATTGTGGACTTTTCGAACATAAATTGAAACCATTATAATGTACTTTAATTTCTTAGGTTTTTAGTAAGTACCTACTTATTTAGTTTTTTCGTTATATCTGATATACCTAATAAAAAAATCGTTCTATGTTTTTTTGGAATAGTTATTAATAAATCAATCTATTTCATGGCTAACTACGGTTAAAGTGAAAATAAGAGAGAAAAGCATCCATAACTCCGTTATTTTTTTGAATAACTCTATCGAGAATTATATCGTTGAAAAGCTCTAAAAATCTCCGATTTTTTGAGGTCATAGCCAACTATGGGTTCCATTCAAAAAAAGATAACTTTGTGTCATATCTCGAAAACGAGAGCTGTCAGGCAAACGAGGACATGACAATCATATTCGGGATACAATTCCCTTTAGTTTTGATATTTACACTTTTTCTATAAAGTCAAAAACAAAGGAGCCAGAGGGATTTGACTAAATCGACAGAATTTCGTTTTTTCAAAATATCTAGTTAGCCATGACTTTTTACAAAAATCCCAAAGTATCATTAAATTGGGCCAGTAAAACTGCAAATCTTTCCCAATTTAACCATTGCTCTATCTCCGCTAGTTTCCGAGATCCCCATACTGATCATCAAAAAAAAACTCACCCTGTATATATATATATATATATATATATATATATATATATATATATATATAAAGACAACGTTAGAATATTTTTGTAAAACTCGGAATTCGACTCTTATTAGAGCAAAACTTAGGAAATTGTGATCTCTGAGCAAGTGTGGCAGTTGAATCGGAAACTCAGAAGCAGAAGGATTTCACATTTGTTAACTATATAAAATTAAAACTCAAATGCTCTTAAGTGGTAAGCATATTACTCGAGATAGACTTAAGCGATTTGTTTCTGTTTCTAATTGTTCTTAATAGTCCGACAAAAAAATAAATGTTGTAAAAGTTTCCTAAAAATTTGAAAAATTGGGGTCAAACTCATAGTAATTTGTAAGCTTGTTTCATCTGGCGCCTTCCCCAAATTGGAATATGAAAACTCCGTAGATCCGTAGTTCATAGCCTTTTTAGGTCATTTACCCTTATGACCTAACTAGGGTCCTAGGCTACTAGGGTCACTGATTTTACAGCTCCTTCCAACGATGAACTCACACAATACGTGTTAATACAAATACATAGACTTTATTAAACATAAAAACAACCAGCTGATTGATACCTCTCCGAAATTCGAAGTAATTACACCCAGGTTAGGGACCCAGGCCCTAGATTACAAAACATTACACAGGTACCTGGAACGGCTAGAATAAACATTGCGACGCGATTAAGAACACTAAACATGTAATGCTTCCATAGAGGCATATCCTGGTCACATGGCACAGGACTAAATCCAATGACTTCAGCTGTCACCAATGTCATGCCAACGTCTGTGTTCAACTAGACGATTTATATGTTATCGTTTTCTCCAAAATGGTTTTTGGTCAGGGTCATATTAATATTCCTGAAGATTGTTACATATTTACTTACAGGTTGTAATTTCATTTGGATTTTTGCAATTAGATATTTCTGGAATTCTAGACATTAAACAATTTGTAGACATTTTAGACATATTTGTATCTTTTTAACATTCTTAATGGAAGTTTTTCAGATTTATCATATTACGGATAATTGTACACTTTTGACATGTTAGTTATTTTTAGCATTTTGATATTTTTAAGGTTCTGTATGTTCTACATCGGGAAACCTTTAAAAAATCTCCAAAACTACTGGACCGAACAAGTTGAAATTTGGTTTCAGTGCATAGTTTAATGACTCGACCAGCAGTACTTATTTTTAATGAAGAAATTCAAATTTTTGGGGGTTTTCCGAAAGTTTTGAGGTTGAAATTTTGACAAAAGGAGTAATAAAACGAAAAGTCCAATACGCAGAACTCTTACTAAAGACCAAATCAAATTGGAATACTAAGACTACATTATTTTTATGTTTTTTGGGCGATAACAAAAAAACATAAAAATAATAAAGAATATGCCACAAACAACGTTTAGAAGACAACTATGACTACATTAAAACAATAGAATCTGAAATATCCAATAATGCTTCAAGATTTTGGTCTTTTATAAAAAAAGTACTTCCTTGATCCCTGGCAATATGCTATACAATGGAATTTCCCATGAACAACCACAAGATAGCAAACGCTTTCGCACAATTCTTTATGAATTCTTACCACCCAATATGAAGCAAAATGAGGTACTACAGGAGAATGATCTGATGGTATTGCATAATACCGATTTCGATAATATACCGGAAACTGAAATTTTTAAAGCAGTTAAGAAATTAAACAATAAAATGTCCTCAGGTCCAGACGAGATTCCATCTTTTCTTGTTAAAGATTGTATTGGTGCACTCTGTACACCATTGAAGTCATTATATAATCTATCATTAAACCTACTATATGGAAAATTACAAGAATCAGCCCCATTTTGGAGAGTGGTGTAAATCTCATGTAGTTAATTATAGAGCCATATCAATGATATCCAATTTCACGAAGCTGTTTAAAATTGTTCTATATAACCGGATTTATCCATGGGTTTCTCAATATATTTCAGCTGATCAATATGGCTTCAGTTCTAAAAAATCAACTATGACAAATCTTGTTTTTACAATTTCTTGCAGATGTGTTAGATGATGAGAAGCAAGCTGATGTAATTTATAGTGATTTTTCGAAGGAGTTTGATAGAATTGTTCATGCAATTTTAATTAATAAGTTGTAATGGTTTGGATTCAGCAACAAAGTCATAGTTTTTATGCAATCATATCTCAACAACAGAACTCAGTTTGTTTCATATAATAAATATAATTTTTACTATTTCGTTCCAACATACGGCGTTCCCCAAGGGTCAAATTTGGGACCCCTTCTATTTCTAGTATTTATAAATGACTTAAGTAATGTCATCACCTTAGGTAACCTGTTTTTGCTGATGATCTCAAAATATCCTTAATAATTACAGCGATTGCAAAATTTTGCAAAATGATTCATATGTTATTCAAGTGTGGTGTAATCATAATAACTTACAACTAAATATTGGGAAATGTAAAGTTAGCAGTTTCACCAGGAAACATACTGTTTTTAAATTCTCATATAATAATAACCACAATGAGAAATGTTAAAAAATAAAGGTATTATTTTTGATGACAAATTGATTTTTACCAATCATATTGAGTATATGACATCTAATGCTCCTCGAATGTATGGGTTCTTTTTAAGAAGTTCTCAATGTTTTTCAAATTTTGCGACTTTTGTACGTTCTCGGCTTCAAAGAAGCTTTATGAAATACCTGTACTTCAAAAGGTGCAATAGTTATCCTCTACAAAGTAGTAATATTGATTCACCGGCACTACTTAACCAAATCAACTTTTTGCTACCTCAACCTGAGGCCATAAATAGCTTAACATTTTTGTGCTCTAAGGCTGGACAAAACGTTTTGCTGAAATCTCCTATACAGAATATGTGTTACTATTACATCAATATCTGCATGCATTTTGACATTCATTTTTGTCATTTTGAAGATCTGGTTCAAGCTGTGGATGAATCAACGGTGAATGCCTTACAATAAAATACTTCTGTTAATTGAGTTAATTTTTTCCCTTTTGTCTTTTTCTTTTTGTGTTTTATTTATTGATAGATTTAACTAGTTACAGCGTTTTTTTATTTAGTTTTATGTACACTTGCTCTGTTAGTGGTTTGTACTGTTGGGCAATAAAGCTTAAATTAATAAATCAATTAATAAATAAAACAACTACAGTTGTTCCTGTTCCAAAAATTCAAAATACCAAAGAAGCAAATATTTTTGACTAATCAAAACACTACCAGGACTTCAAAAAATTCTCGGGAGAGCTGTATGTATTCTAGTGATTAAATACTTTGAAGAAAATAACATAATGTTTAAATCAGTCAGGCTTAAGAACGAAACACACTTGTGAAACGACATTGCAACTAACATATCACAATGGAAAAAATATAGATAACAACATTTATACAGTGGCAGTCTTCCTGAATTTCAAAAGGGCGTTCCAAACCATCGTTAGGTAACATTTACTTTCTAAATTAAATTATTATGGTATAAAACGTATTGTTTTAAACTGGTTTGTTATCTGGATAACAGATACCAAATAACTAGAATAGGAAACATATTATCTATTAATATAAGATAAATAATTTTACAGTACCGCAGGAAAGTAATTTGGGTCCGGTATTATTTCCAATTTATATAAATTATATCGTCACAAACAAAAAGTGTAATTTCATTAATTTGTTTGCAAACATTTATGACACGAACTTAATGATGTCTTAAAAACATGAACGGGGAGCTGGAAAAAAGTACCAATGACACTTTTCACTAGTACTTTCAATATATCTGCAGTAGGTGGTAACTATGTCAATCTCAGCGGGCTACGCAAGTAGTTACACACAGAGAGTTCACCATCATTAGTTTCATTTCTCTTATTAGATGGCGCCACAAGGTTCGAAACCACTAGAGTGATTGACAGCGTGTCAGAGCATCGATCAGCCACATAGATCGGTGGGGACTACTACTACTACATGGCGGTGCATTGTACTAACAAGAAAATGGCGGTTGTGAGGAATGACCAGTGAGTAAATACATCTGGAGGGAGCCTTAGCATTAAAAAATGCGAAAAGTATGGGTGATCTTGGTTCGCCCAATGGGCTTTCGGCACCGAACGACCTTCATCCAAATTTATATGATGGACTTTCCATAGTTGCCAGTTCGCAATTATTTCATGCGTTCTTAAAATTTATCCAAACTGTAAGCTCATTATCGATGTGTTCTTTAATTTTAAATTTTCATTCATGCAATGTTATTAACAAACCATGAAATATTAATCATTTAGAATTATACAGCAATTCACTTGTAACATTTTAAGTTAAAAGATTACATTCCCTTGCAAGATTAGTTATATTTAGTTATTCAATACCACACAATTTTATAATTTAGACAATATAATACATAATGTTTAACAATTATATGTTTAGTCGAATGTTGAAAATTAATACTATTTAAAAAACTTTTTAAATTACCGAATTATAAACTAAAACAAAAGTTGGTTGAAATTTCTCAGTTAATAGTATTTCGTTATCGCAATATTCAAGTGTGATTTTTTGGAACATCAAGAAACGTATTTTTTTTCAGGACATCAATCCACTTCTGCTTTAGGGAATCGGCTTTTGGAAATCTAGAGAGTAGAAGAATAACATCTTAAAATATTTCATTCGTTAACCGTAAACTATAAATATTAAAAAAAATAGATAACCAACAAACCTGTGATAACTTAAATCTTTAGTATCCTCACTATTATCCGCTGACCGACAATTTTTTACACAGCACCTTCGAACCATTCTGAACACAATTTAGTAAACAAAAAATGTATAGAATAAGTTATACGAACGTTCGTAAAAAAAAGTAGATGAATACTAAAATCAAAAATTGTCAAATATATCATATACCTAGTACTTATTTTTATGAACACAAATTAGGTAAATTGCTGTTAATACCCTGGGTTTTTACGCTAATAATCCGGAAATGTGATAATTATGAAGATACTACCTGAGCGTCAAAATCCCCTTAAAAGTGCACTAAATTATATTAAACAATACTGAAGTATGGGTATGGTAATATTGTTCCAGGAAGATTAAAATCCCATAATTTAATGTAATTTCAGTTCAATAAAGTTCAGGTTATATCTTCATAATAGTCACAATTATGGTTTATTAGTCTAAAAACCCAGAGTATTAAAAGTAATTTGCATATTTTACATTTAAATAATTAACATTATATCATCTCCCCTTCTAATAATTACATTTTCCTTATGCCAGAGTAGTTTTTTCCATTTTTTCACTTTTTTTAAATGAAGCTCATATTGTAATACATTTATGTTAAATATGAAAATAACGTAATACCGTAACAAACTATTACAAATCTAATAGCTATCCCAGCACAGCACTGGTTTCTTCATGAATATTTTTTTAGATCTGGCAACGGTGTATTTCACTCGGATTATTGATCGACTATTTCGACCGCAAGACAAAGAAAGTCACGTGATGATCTGAAAGAGCGCAACCCAATTACAGTTCTACGTAGCTATTTGATAACCAATGAGAGACACACAGTGGCCAGAACAAAGGAATTGAAGTCCTAATTTTATCCGTATTTTAATACATGGGATTGTATACTGAGGCTCCCTCCATGTATAGTTACTCACTGGGAATGACATGACATGATTCAAAAATAAATGCCATCAAGCTGTAGATATGTGAATTTACTTCTCACCAGGGACGCCACAAGCGATCTTCGTTGATATTGGTATTGCCAGAATGCACATACTTAATACTGATATATTGTTAGTGAAGTTTAGAGAGGCACTACTAATATACTACCGATAGTAGTATATTAGTATTAAGTATATGCTAGCATGTCAGTGTGACGTCACAGCTTAGAGATCGCTTGACACTACCAACAACATGGTGATGTCACAACATTAATCGTACGTAACTCATATTCTTGACACCATTACACAAATTCGATAATAGTGTAAGTTACTGGTGCTACATTGAGTTTAAAATGACATATTATTTTTCGTAGTTCTCTCGGCATTAGAAATAATTGTACTGCCCTGTTTGGGAGTTCGCCATAATGCATTGGCAATGATGTTACTTACTTAACCATGCATTGTCATCGAAGTCAAATGTACAAGCTATTATAATTCAGTTGTAATATTTATCGTTTCTATTCCGCCCTATCAGCAAGGTTTTGTTAACAAAAGGTCAACTGTTACGAATTTAGTGGTAATTGCCCAGTATTTAGCGGAAGAGTTGGACTCCAATGGTCAAGTGGACGTCAATAGCCATAAATAAGTCTAATGATTTTACTGCAATATCGGATGTACCACAAGGCACCATTCTTGGATCTTTATTTTTTATATTATTCATAAATTACCTATGGGATTTGCGGGAATGTAGACGCATTTGCTTCGCAGATGATTTGAAGGTAGAAGACAGTGAACAGAGTTGCTTACTGTGAGGAGCTGCCGAACCAAATTCGTTTTATTGAAAAGTGGTGCACTAGTAATTACCTTGCCCTCAGTGTACAGAAATGCAAATTTGTTCGATTTACAAGGCCACAGCCGACTACCGAATATGCAGTTTTAATATAGAAATGTGCAACAAATTGTGCGTACGTACGATCTAAATTAGAGCATGTGAGTGTGGTCTGGATTTCACTCTACGAAAAGCACAGGCTTTCTGTGGAGAGAGTTCAAAAAAGATTTCAAAAATTGCTTCTTTTTAATGCTCTAATCCATTAAGGGGAATTAGTACTAATGATTTATGTATGAGGACGAGTATGACTGTTTTGCTATCTTAAGTATGCTCAATTTTAATATACCTTGTCACTGTACTAGAGCTGTGAGTACCATTAAATCTAGCAGAGCTAGAACAAGCATACTGGTGAGTCCACTAATATACAGAGCGTGCTCTAATATCTACTAGTGATATTTTCGCGTGTCCTCTCAGTCAACTTCAGAAGACTGCAGTGGACGATTTGTAGGAGTTTTACATATAATTGTATATGAGTTTCAAGTTTTTATTCTTACTTTTACTTTTTCATTTTTACTATTTTTATTCTATAATTCTTATTCTTATTCTATTGTATACTTTTATTCTTTGTTTTCTTTCTTTTCTTTCTGCAACTACCTCAGTTTTTCAATCACTATTTAATAAAATTAGGTATAATTTAAATTGTATAGGTATCATTCTGTAAATGGGCAACTGTTGAATAATAAAACTAGTATTATTATATTATTATATCATATATTATTTACCGTGAAATATAGCTTCAATCTTCCAAGTTAACTGGAATAAAATAATGAGCATCATTCTACAAACCATTTATATTTTTTTAGATTTTTAACATAAAAAGATATTTTCTAAAGATAAATTCAGTTTAACATGAGGATTTATGTTGTAAATTCATTATCCATTATCTCGCATACGAACATACCTATAATTTAAAGAAAGCAAAACACGCAATGTAAAATGATGTGATATCAAGTTAAACTTGTTAAACAAACATATATTGCATATGTTTCATCGAACAAACTCGACTGTGCAAAGCTCAGAAGCCTCAATTCACAACAATTACTAATTACGTTTAATAACATATTTCTTATTAGAAACCGCAAACAAAAGAAACATTTGGCTGTTAACGAACGTTTAAAAATGAATTTGTTTTATTGTCCTGTATTGGGATTTTACTAGTTTTATGTACATTAGTGAGTATGTTTACAATAAGACCACGACACGCAAAACGTACATTATGTTGAATAATGAAACAGTTTTATTTAGGTGAAGTACGGAAGGTAGTTCGTTTGGACGGAAATGTATTTTCGGTCGGTATTCTTTCCACATGAGCTGTAATTATGTCATTAATGTACAAGTGACCATTCGAATATCGATTACGTTTATGATTTTATTAATGGTTAGCTCATATATCAAAGTAGGAAGTTAAAATTGAGATTTTCCAACAACGATAGGGTAGTTATATACGCTAGATGTGGGCAAAACTGCTATTTTAAAATAACAGTTGCTACTGTTAATGTTATTTTCAAATAACAGTTAAAATAACAGATAACTGGTATTTGCTTAATCATCAAAAACGCTGTGCAATTCGGTAATTCAAACTGCAGAGTTGTTATAATTTTGTTTATCTATTTATTTTTCGCGTTAATCTCAATTATACTATTTAAAGTTTTTCATATAAGAGCATGTTTTTTAACAGTTTTTCGTATTAAAATCTCTCTTGATAAATATTAATTGGCTAAATAAAATGATGTTAAATTGTCTTTTAAATATTTATTTGTATCATATTCTTTTTATTTTTGTGTGTTCTTGGGAAATAACACCACAATCAAAACATCCGTATATTCAAAGAAACCAAATGTTTCCAGGTCTACTTGTACCTCGTTTTCTGATTCTAACGTGTATTGAAAATATAAAATGTAAAATGACATTCAGTTGTGAGAAGCACAACTGGTGAAGGTTCCCTAACCAGAAACAATATATATATATATATATATATATATATATATATATATATATATATATATATATATGTCTTGCGTACAAAAGAATGACACCTCGAAGAGAGTATTCAATATCTCTGACAGGGGAAGTTAACCTGAAAATTTCATCGTGACATTCTAACCTAGGAATTACGGGTAGCAGCAATTACATGGAACGGCTCCAGATTCGGATCCTCTATGTGCTAGTTTCTGCGAAAATCCTAGATGTCGGTCTTTACATCTCGCGTCTCCAAACAAGTAATTTTATCAAAAGAAAATAAACTTAGGTTTTCCCTTATGACGTTAATGGGATCACTGATATAAAAGAATTCTTTGACCACATTTTTAGTCAATGCTATATCTTAAACGCCACATATAAATTCTAAAGACAACTTTTTCAAATTTTTCCAACCTGAAAGCTGTTTAACTTGAATACATGATCTTTAGAATCTTTTGTGCTACTTGTATATCTTTCATTTTACATTTTATATTTTCAATAAATGTGCTTTTGAAAACGAGGTCAGAGTAGACCTGCAAACGTTTGATTTTTGTTTCGATTGTGGTCTTATTCCCAAGAACACATAAAAATAATGATGCTAAATGTTTCAACCATCAATTTTAATAACATTATTTGCTTCTTAAGGTTGCAGCATCATTAGATTTACTACTCAATGATTTTGAAAATAAAACCCAACTTAAACAGCTCACATATGCGAGACGACTGCTCATCATCAGAAACATTTATCGGTTTGGGTTAGATATTAAAACAAGAAAAATGTTTTTATTTATGGCGCAAGTTTGTTAAAAGCCTTTGAATTGAAACAAACCTTAAAACTAACAAAACAGAAAGGACGATAGGATTAGGCAACAAAAAATAAACAAAATGTAAAAAAAGGATAATTTAATAAAAACTAAAAACATGGTAAACAAATAATGAACTATTCCTTTAAAACGTTAAAATCATCAAAGTATTGTTGTTTACAAAAAGTAGTATAAATTTGGAAGAAATATGCAAATATGACTAAAGTATTGGTGTAATGACATAAGTTTACAAAGATTTCGGTACAAACTGTTAACAATATTACGTTAATTTGTTCTTCCGATGTTCAAAACAATTCTATACTAAATTTAATCCAGAAGTAATCATTGATACTGTACTTTGCCAAAATTGTGGTCTAGGGAAACTCAAAGTCAATAGCTGCATTTCAGTACCCTACTGCCATCAAAATAAGATCCGAAAATATCGAGAACCATTCCCATACGTGATGACAACCACAAATGTGGGCAATTTACTCCATCCACAAAAAGCTAAATAGTAAAAATATCCCAGATAGTTAAAATACTAAATAGCCATTGGATTAAGAGCTAAACTATTCAAAAATGACTCCACAAAAAATATCCACCTGGAGAGTAGAATAATTACGGCCTAATTAAAAATGTGACGGCCCCAAAATTAAGGCCTGTCGTAAAGTATAATAGATACCCAATCTACTTCTAAAAACCCAAAGATACAAAAATGAGGACTAGCATAAGAATATATTCCGTAAAATAGCAGGCCTAGCGAAAAATCCCTTAAATAGTACATTGTTATCTGTTGTTATTACAAAATAGCTGCACACACTTAACTTTCAACAAAAAGGTTATAATTTCAATCTTATAATTCCCAGCCCATCGATTCAGGTGAGGTTCTATGGCTTTTTTCAAATATTCACGTCTTATAGTTTCCGTAAATTTTTCTATATTTTTGTTAATTTCTATTAAACTAACTATTTTTAAAATAATAAAAAAATATATATTTGTGTTCCTCAGAATGAGCCCTTTCATTTGATATATTAGATGATGTGTTTGAAAAATTTTTAATCTTTAACTTTTCATAAAATTGTTTTATTTGCCCCCTATTATTAAAACTAATGATTACTAAATATTTTTTCTGTAAAGCTCGAGCAACGTCATAATTTCCTATTTTTTTCAAAATTTTAGACTCAGTAGTTTCGGAGATAGGGGGAATGGTCGATTTTTTAAATTTTTCCCTGGAGAAGTAGGTACCCCTAAAATCAAAATTTCTTCATTTACGATATGTACTCTAAACTGTACATTGGTACCAAATTCAACCTTTTCCGTCCAGCAGTTTCGTGTGAAGTGAAAAACGGATGAACCCGAAGTGATATTGTAAGGGTATTTATATATTATATTGAATCCTAATAACAAGAAAATGATCACTAAATACTAAACAAAAGCCTATAAACTCCCCTAACAAATCAATTATACCTATGGTTCCTTAAATAATTTAAAATTGACTGTGACCTAAACATTTAAGTGAATTTATAAATATTGTCGCATGATTCAAGAAAATATATGACATGTCTGTGTGAACCGCAGGCTTTTAGCACCCTCTAGTGGATCACTTTCGATTCTTAGTTCCAACTGTAGAAGATTGATACCAGATGTAGGTAACAAGAACAAGATTATTGAAATTTAGTAGTTTTTAAATGATTGAGGAGGTAAATGATTATTTTGAATGTTCATCTGGGATTTTCTCTCCTCGCAATGGTTTCTGAAAAATACAGATAAGTTAAGTACTTGAATATCAAGGTGTAGTATCTAAGGGCAGTTTGTGGAAACTGCCCGGAATACTAGTTGCCCTCTTATAGAAAAAACTGTCCCACAGGATTAACTGTGAGAAAGTAGGTCTACAGATTTGTTAACTAGTATTCCTTATCAGGAATCGTTGTCGAACAATGTTTGTTTGTATGTTTTGCACTATATTCGCTTGACTTTTTTTTGGTAATGTCAATTGACTGAATAATTGACTTTGAAGTTTCCTGTTTGATGTACATTCGTCAGAAGTTGTTGCCATGCAACCGGTATCTCTACAGAGGGTGTCCCGATTTCTCCATTATTCAACAACATGCAGAAACTTTCTTTGATTTTTCTTTTTTTGGTATGTTCTTCTTTAAGTAGTATTTTTGTCTTATTCCAGTCCATTTTTTGTGTACCATTATCCGTGAGTACATGATTTGCCAATCTTGATCTGTCTATATGTCTTCTTGAGACGTTGTATTGGTGCTCTTTTGTTCTAATTTTGGAGAGGTCTTGATGTCTCACCAGTATATGTTTTTTCCGCAGGCACAAGGTACACTGTATACACAATTTTTGGAACTTTGAGTAACGTTTTTCGGTTTTGTTTTTGTCAAATTTGATCTTAAAGTATTATTTGTTTTAAAAATCGTTTTTACTTGGTATTTATTGTCAATACGTTTAATTTTTTCGGAGAGGCCGGAAACATAAGGAATAACGTTTATAATTGTAGAGTTAATATCAGTTTGTGTGTTGTTATTTAAATTGGAAGTATTGTGTTTTGTTTGTTTTTTAGACGTGTTAGTTTACCGATCAAACAACAATTTCACTACAAGCATTTATAGGAAACGAACGCATACTAATAGATATTTAAATTTTTATTCCAATCATTCTTTAAATGTAAAAAAAGGAGTCATTAAATTATTATATGACAGAGCCAAAGCTGTTTCAGCCACAAAGAAAATTTTTGAGAAAGTATTATGTTTGATAAAGGAAGTTTTAGAACAAAACGAATACCCAAGAAATTTCATAAACAAAACAATTTACTAAATCGAGAAAAACAAAGAAACAAACAAACGACACAAACAACACACAATAGTTCCAATTTAAATAACAACACACAAACTGATATTAACTCTACAATTATAAACGTTATTCCTTATGTTTCCGGCCTCTCCGAAAAAATTAAACGTATTGGCAATAAATACCAAGTAAAAACGATTTTTAAAACAAATAATACTTTAAGATCAAATTTGACAAAAACAAAACCGGAAAACGGTACTCAAATACATATACCGGTGAGACATCAAGACCTCTCCAAATTAGAACAAAAGAGCCCCAATACAACGTCTCAAGAAGACATATAGAGAGATAGATTGGCATATCATGTACTCACGGATAATGGTACACACAAAATGGACTGGAATAAGACAACAATACTACTTAAAAAAGAACATACCAAAAAAAAAGAAAAATCAAAGAAAGTGTCTGCATGTTATTGAATAATGGAGAAATCGGGACATCCTCTTTAGAGATACCGGTTGCATGGCAACAACTTCTGACGAATGAAGATCAAAAAGGAAACTTCAAAGTCAATTAATCAATCAATTGACATTACAAAAAAAAGTCAAGCGAATATAGTGCAAAACATTCAAACAAACATTGTTCGGCAACGATTCTTGATAAGTAATCGAAACGTCACAAAAAACAGATAAGTACAACACAAAATACACAACATATTATACTAGAATACTAGTTGACAAATCTGTAGACCTACTTTCTCACAGTTAATCCTGCGGGAGAGTTTTTTTTATAAGAGGGCATCTAGTGTTCCGGGCAATTTCCACAAACAGCCCTTAGATACTACACCTTGATATTCAAGTACTTAACTTATCTGTGTATTTTTCAGAAACCATTGCGAGGAGAGAAAATCCCAGATGAACATTCAAAATTGAAATTTAGCACATTTGGAATTATTTTCGGAAACAATCAACAGCAACATAAACGTTTCTGTATGTTCCTGTGATGGCAAGGTAACTTTGCAGTATTTGTAGAGCCATAGTTATAAACATATCCTACGATAAGTTATCTTTCACAGCTAATGTCACAAGTTTACTGCAATGTCTAATAACGCATGTCATTCGATTCACATAATATGTCCATTAAAGAAAGAAATGGAAAGGCTCCTGTTAAAAGCATTATAAAAGAAGTGTCAAAATCCCATAATAGCCCACTAATGATCCTAATGGCCGGCGGTGTATCGAGAAGCGATTAAGGCCGTAGAGGACCGAGAATTTTCGTTCGGTCAACCGTTGGCTAGTGTAAATGATGTTTCCACCACGCCCTCGAGTCATTACAGGTAGGGAGCTACCATCAATTTAAAAACCAATCAGAACAACGTTCACGTCAGGACGATGTGGCGTGCTTTGCTAATAACGGGCAATTTCTAGTAGAACAAAAAACAACCTTTTCAGATTATATCTGGCAAATGCCTCCAGGTTCTTCCAAAACTTACATGTCTAACTGACCCATTAGGGATTCTTTCTAAGTATTTTTTTATCAAATTCGCTGATATCGTGATTACTAAACATTTCTGATTGAACTGGTAAGAAATGTTATTCACGGAATTGTAAAGTTTGCTTTTCCTACACAATGATTTATAAACGTTTTTACCATTAAAACGTCCCTTTTATATGCAGTAGATATTGCTCTACTTTTTCTTTGCAAGTATTAACCGCAAATAAGAATTTAATGTTTATAATTTCATTCATTTTCCAATGGATTGAAACGTACGCAGTAAAAATGTAAAAACATAGGTTTGCACCCTAACACCAAACCTTTATTTTAAACATTCAACGCCGTTTCAAGAACTCCAAGTTGTAATCATCATCATCAAGGAGTAAACCAAACAAATTCTATATTACTATTTTCTCTAATTTATATCAAGGGTATGGGATAGGAACCCTGCCCGAATTCATTAGTTTAATATTTTTATAAATCATTGTGCTTTCGTAAGAGTCCAGTTCGCTAAAATTATTTATATGTTTAACTAAGTTCAATCTACGGAGTGGTTATGTTCTAAAACATGATGTGGAACACTAGATTTATCATCTCTCCCGTATTTCAAATGGACAATATGCTCTTTGAAATGGGTACTGATAGATCTGCGTGTCTGTCTGTCTGTCCATAATGCTATATAATACAACCGTTATATTTGACTTTATAAATACCCGACCTCTCGAAATCAGTTTATCTTTAGGATTATCCAACAATTTCTGTATAGTTGTAATTGTTCTATACACCGCCTTCATACCAAGTTCTTTAAAACTTTTCTTAAAGCCCCTAGTGTAACGATAGTACGGAACAGACAAACTTGTGTTCTTGTGACTTATTCCGAAAAGTTGGCACTTCACTCATTCGAAACCGAAGCTACTTCTTCATAACTAATTTATCTACAATATCTATTGTTTTTCTTTTCTTTTTCAAACCTCTGTTTGTTAAGAGAGATTGTCATCATCCGATGTACAGGGAAACTAATCCCCGCTACTGTATGTTGTTGCTTGTGAAAAGAATTATTTGGTAAATATCTACATGTCCCAGTATTCTTCCTATATACCTCAAACTCTAACTCTATTATTATCATTTTTTAAACTAATACATCCAAAAATGCTAGAGTACTCTTTTTTTCCTGTTCATATGTAAGTTTAATAGAAGCAAACCTACTGTTAAGATGCATGACAAAATCACTAACATTAAACTCATTGGTATTAAATATACCTAGCAAATTTGTCATCCACGTAACGTATCCATACCCTAGGAAAATGGTGGGACTTATATTTTGCTTCAAGTTCGAATCTCCCCATGAACAAATTGGCAAGTTATGGCTCATAAAAGCAACTCCCAAAAAGAGTTTGCACGCAGAAAGTCGTTGTGTTTATACATCAGTGACACACCAAAGGTTCCACAATGTTTTCAGTATAATTTTATAAGTCAAAGTTTATCTCATTAGAATCGATCAACAGCGTTTCTATAATCGACGAAGGATGGTATATTTTCAGACTGATTTCTCTGCGCTTCTGAATTATTTGTTTCAGAGTAAAAACACTCCTAATAAAATAATAGCATAAAATCTGTAATACTTTCGAGAATTTCATTAATTAATTTTACTATACTTAAGAAGTACTTAATCACAGTAAGTGCTTAAGTACTTCTTAGGAAATAACATTAGAAGTCACGAAAATTGTTGTATATTCCAAACGTTTCGGGGTCTAGGTCAGACCCCGTTGTCAATGGTTAAGAAACTACAAATATTATAATTCTCTTGTGAATGTAATAAATTCTATATTGGACAAACCCATAGACCTCTAAATGTTCGAATAAACGAACATAAAAACTACATATAAAAAACGACAATTAACATAAAAATCCATAATTTGTGAACATGCTTAGGACCTTGGTCATAATACTCAGTTTTAAAATTGAGTTATATTACACATAGGAGAACACAACACCAAAAGAAAACTAAAAGAGTCTTATAATAAAGTCGTACCTAGGAGCGCCTCATAAAATTCTGAAGATCTTCCTTTGTAATTCTGCCAATTTGAAAGGAACTTTATCTTTATATGATCTCTAGAAGTTTTTGTCTACCCTGTATATTACAAATAAAGTTCTCTTAGTTACATTAAAAGTCAAATAATAGATATTGTCAAATATTTAAATTTTACATCTTAGAATTGTGCCTTTTTTATTCATAGTTTCTTAACCATTGACAACGGGGTCTGACCTACACCCCGAAACGTTTGGAATATACAGCAATTTTCTTCACTTGTGGTGTTATTTCCCAAGAATACCTAAACATTGAAAACTATACCACAAATGTCATTCAGAAAACAACTATACTTGCTGTTTATAATACAGCATTAAGCAACCTAATGCCCCTATACTTCTCTAGTTTATTGGGTTGGCTTTTGTTTGTTGTAATTTATTACAAAACATATTCCTGCACATTTTCTTACAAATATCCCCAAATTATGTATTTCACTATTAATGATATTTTACTCACCAAGCTATGTACTACAATTTTTAGATTATACAACCGTCTACACAATAAATCCTATTCGTACATTCTAATTAAAACCATTAATAGTAAACAAGACCTAATTTTTTAACTAAAAAAATCTTATAAACCCACAATTATTAATAGTAACTACTTCATCTAAGATTTTTCCACGCGACCACCGGATTCGATTTAAAAGCATATGGTATATAATAAAGATCTCAGTGTGCTGTTCATCAAGCTCCCAGCTTGCCTATCAGTCCATGCCAGTCCGATACGACCCGTCACTCTTTCCTCAATCATCCTTTTTTTCTTGAGGACTTTAACAAATGCGATTCTCTAGGGGAGTTCCTTTTCTTGACAAAAACGTCTATATATCTCGGTACCTGAAAATAAAACGATTAATTAGTCCAATTATTAGCTCAGCTGGTGTTCTTATCTCTATTGTATATTTCCAAGGTTTTTAAAATATGACGGTGAGTGATGTAACACATATTTGAATTAGGATACAATCTACTGTAATGCTTCTAAACAATTTCTTTTGTTTTGTCAGTATGAATTAAGTATATCAATTATATCAGAATTCATTGCGGGGAATCGAGGAAAAAACGATGATATATACTTTTGGCTAATTTCTAAGAAAATGGTAAACAAAGTTTTTGGTGTTATGGGAGTCTGTTTTGAGTGAAACTAAGGCTCCATAAATGTTTGATTACTTTTTTTATAACAGTTTGGAGGAATTAAAAATATCTAAATTTAGAAAGTTTAGTTCTTGGTTTTAGTAAATAAAATCAGTACGCGAGGTAGGTGGAGGAACATGCGAAGTTATTGATGTAAAATGTTACTGCAATCAATTTGGTATGTAAACAACTTATCTACTTAGAAAGACAACTGAGTGAACTCTCCTCCGATCGTGAAGACTAAGAAGCGAGAACCTCTGCAGTAGTTCAGATTGAGGAAAACCTAAGGGAGGATATGAACCATCAATTTTAAAAGCTAGAGTTTTCAAAAATTTCCTCTGAATATTTTCGACCATCTCGCTGTACTTATTATACCCTGGGTGCCAAACCAAAGCAGTGTATTTAAACCGAGATTGCACAAAGACGTTGTAAAGTAAAGTCAGAATGCTTGGGTCTGAGAAGCCCTCAGAGTTTCGAATTATAAAAACAAGACTTTTAGAAGCTGCTTGTACAGTATTTTCTATTCCCAGTAGCTATAGAAAAGTTGGAGGCATATACTAAACTAAACAAAAATTTCCTAAGTCGAATATAAAAAAAAACTACCAATAGATACCAACTTCAAGTTAAAAATACCCTTAAAGATATCACTTTCCTATTCAATGACTTTCAAAAAAGGTCCCTTACAATAATGAACCCAAAAGCCCCCCACTTATATTCCTTAATTAAACTACACAAAAATAACCACCCCATCAGGCCCATAGTTTGTTATTTTTCAGCTCCAGCCTGTAAAATTTCCAAGTCCTTCTTGTTATTTTAAAACAATACACCAAATTTACCCCCATATACACTATCAAGAATTCCATTGATCTAGTTTCAAAGATCCAAAAAATACCTCTTCCTAATAATGCCAGACTCCTTTTATTTGACGTACTCAATCTATTTCCCAGCATACCACCTGATGAATACATCAATCTAATCATAAACCTAATAGACAAGAATAATATCAATCCCATAATCAAAAATGAAATTCTTTCTTTTCTGCATCTCTGTATCAACCAAAACTACTTCAAATTCAACAACAACATTCACAACAGTACTCAAGGCCTAACTATGGGCAATCCTTTAAGCCCCCTTCTATCTGAAATATTCATGGACTATTTAGAAACACTAATTTTCAAACACGATCTCAGTAACAAAATCCTGTATTGGTACCGATACGTCGATGATATTATTGCGTGTTTTACGGGTACACATCGACAATTACAGTTACTACACAACTATTTAAACCAAATACACCCCAACATAAAATTCACACTTGAAACAGAAACAGATAACACACTAAATTTCCTAGACCTAACAATTAAAAGGCAAGACCCTAAACACACATTCTCCATATATCATAAACCATCACACTCTGAGGTTACCATCAACAATAGTTCACACCACCCCATACAAGAATAAACTTGCTGCATATCACTGTATGTTACTCAGACTCGTGACAATACCACTTAACAAAACCGACTTTGATACGGAACTTGAAAGAATCAAACTCATGGCAGTCAACAATGGTTACACTACTCAACTTATTGACAACTTATTAACCAGAAAATTAAAGAAAATTGCTATTAAAGAAGTCTATCCCACTGACCCCAATCAAATACCTAAATTATACCGTACTCTCACATTCAATGGAACCCCCTTACAAAAAGCTCCCAATTTTTACAGAACAAGAACATATATACAGCCTTCACAACAAACAACAATTTATCTAGACATATAAGAAACAACAAAGACAAGACTGACAAAAATTCTAACTCGGGTGCCTATAGGTTGAACTGTGTTGCCCCAATTTCTATATTGGTCACACTGGAAGATCTTTCAATTCAAGATGGCGTGAACACAGTAGGGCTTTCGAAAATCAACAACAAAACAAATGCACATTTGCGGACCACTTATTTTCATCATTTTACAACCCAACTCGCCCATTATCCCATGTTTCATTGCGAGGCTATTTTTTGCTCTTTCGTTTCAGAAAATTCAATCAACCTCATCAATAATAATTATTTCCATTATCCAAGCAATTAAATATTTAATGATTCATTGACTTGACTTTTGTATGAATGGGCAATCAAAAGTAATATCCGATGAATTGTGTGGCCAAAAAAATTAACAAAGATTGTATGAGAAAAATATCGTCAACAGAAAATTGGAATGAATTAGGACAAAAAGCACAGCTTGTGCTGGTATTGTTTATTATTTTATACTAGCTGTCGCCCAGTGGTCGAAATTCGACCAATAATGTCAATAAGTAACGAATTTATTTTTCAGATATAATTAATAACAAAATTTGTTAGTTTTTAGTTTCATTAAGTTTGTTTTCTCATTCGAGTCAATCCATCTTACGATTTTGTCTCCAAGAAATCTTGCGGCACTGTATGGCATTGGCAGTGTGGTGAATTAGGAATTTTTTATTTTATTTTATTTAATGGATGAGCCAATATTATAAATAAAGGTTAGCATTCTGCTCTGAAGGTCCTAAACAAAACAAAAATAAAGTAAATCAGTTGAGGGACAGAGGAGAAAATGGTATAGAACCGTTTTGTCTTTGCCTATTTATTTATAGATTTGTTTATTTACTGTAATTTATCCATAAACTAAGAGACAGTTAATATATAAACAAGACTAAGGTAGTGTGGTGTCGATCGATTGGTCGTTGACGAAGTGTCAAAACCAATGCAGTTTCAATTTTTGCATTTTATTTCCATATTCACCTAATTTCATATTTTCGCCTCAAAAAGAATATTTTTTATGACCTAGCTAAAAAAAAATTGTCGACAAATTTACATTGTGTTTCATATAAGTATGTTTCCATTTTTGTTGAGTCTACTCAATTTCTGTGGGTGAGATCTCAGTTGGATGATAATATTGAATAACATTTAGAACTAAACAAAATTTGTTCGTTTTTAATTTAATTTAGTTTGTTTTCTCATCCGAGTCAATCCATCTTACGATTTTCTCTCCAACAAATGTTGCAGCACTGTATGGCATTGGCAGTGTGGACGTAAATTATGAATTTTTTATTTTATTTTATGAAAGAAGCGATATTATAAAGTTTAGCATTCTGCACTGAAGGTACTAAACAAAACAAAAATAAAGTAAATCGGTTGAGGGACAGAGGAGAAAATGATACCGAACCGTTTTGTCTTTGCCTATTTATTTATAGATTTGTTTATTTACTGTAATTTATCCATAAACTAAGAGACAGTTAATATATAAACAAGACTAAGGTAGTGTGGTGTCGATCGATTGGTCGTTGACGAAGTGTCAAAATCAATGCATTTTCAATTATTGCATTTTATTACCATATTCACCTAATTTCATATTTTCGCCTCAAAAAGAATATTTTTTATGACCTAGGTAAAAAAAAAATTGTCGACAAATTTACATTGTGTTTCATCCTAGTATGTATCCATTTTTCTTGCCACTACTACTATTACTGGGACAATTTACAGTAAAGGCAATACTGTTAAAGTTATGTTGTGGTATTTAAATCCGACTATCTATTATCTTTTTTGAAAAAAATGTTCTTTAGTGGTTTTAAGTAACATATTAAGACAGTTTAGTAGATGATTTCGTAATAACCCCATATCAATTTTCAAATCCACCATTATTCATTAGGTCCTGAGATAAATTGCTTTCAAATTTTGAAATTTACGTTAATAATCCACCCTCCACTTTTGCTCAGTTCCCAAATGATAGCTTCTTTATGAATAATTAATTAAGCGCTTGTCTTCATTTGCATAGGACAGGTTTTTCGTGTAATCTGAAATTGTCCAGTCATTAATATGAATCTATTGCCTACCTACTCTTGCAAATATTTACGAAGTAAACGTACAGCTTCGAATTAATTGTAGTGTTGTAATTTAGAGTATATGGGCATGTTTTCATAATTTTGAAAATAAAAGCTTAAACAGTTATATTTGAACTCAATTTCGAAAAAAAAACTTATTTACGGAAAGTAGAGCAAATTCACATACAAATACAAAGAGTAACTCAAATCTTTAAATTTAAATACAAACGTATTTAGATATCCTCTTCAACTATCACTAATGAGGCTAGTATGGTAGAGCAAAAAGTTAATGCAGCCTGTATTATTCTTGGACTGTCATATTTTTTGATGTATTAGAGTCGACGTCATTGGGATTCGAAACAAATTATAATTTTGTTATCATATGTCTTTCTCTAACAACTTAGAGCAGTCTAACATTTAATGTGTTTGATATTACAACTATTTTTAGGATATGCCAAACCACGTTTTTCTAGGTGTACAACATGATAATTCTATTAACGATTTCAAATATTTTTGGCTGCTGAGTCATGGTTTAATTACAAGAGAGAGGGAACACAAAAATTGGTTTAGGGTATGGTAAATCTATATTTATAGACGTAAGAGCATCTGGCTATATTGTGGATGCAGAAAAAATATGCAGGAGGGGAGAGGCGGATCCAGGATTGTCATTTGGTGGGCTTAATATCGTTTGGGAGGGGGTTTGACGTCACTGAAGGTTGATTTTAGCACAATAAACACTAAAAAAGCATACCACATAGATTATTTTTTGAGGGGACTTCAGACCCTTGGACCCTCTGGATCTGCCAGTGAGTAGTAGGGGATGTGAATGCAGGCGCTCCAGGCGATTATATGCTACTTGGTTCTGATGTATATTGAGAAGCCCAAAACGGTAATTCTGACCATAATTGGGAGACTTTTAAGAAAGACTTAAAAGAAACTATTCCTTATTTATGGATTTGAACATTTGGTTACGATCAGAACCAGTTAAAGATAACATTGTGTCTTCTGCAAATATTTCAATTTGAACATGTTGTACATATGTAACCATATCATTGATATACCATATAAATAGTAATGGACCCAAAATTGCTCCTTGGGGTACACCATATTTTACTTCATTATTTTGAGAAACACTGCTGCCATTTTTACTCTCTGCTGTCCATTTTTTATGTACGATTTAAACCATGTAAGGACGTCCCCACTTAAACCTATTTTTTCTATTTTTTTTACTAAAATATTTATGTTAATAGTTTCAAATGTTCTTTTAATATCCAAAAATACTGCTATTACAATTCTGGTTCCATTTAAGTTTCTTAACCATGTATCACATATGTTTACTATAACTGATTCACATGAATGATTTTGTTTAAGCCGCTATTGGGTGTTAATAATGATATTATTTTTGTCACAGTAATTTGAAAGTCGGTTTTTAACAATTCTTTCTAAGATTTTTTCGAATAAGGATACAGAATTTGTAGCTCTATATTATTCACAATAAACAGTATTAAAAACTTTTTCTATTGGTACAATTTCTGAAATTTTCCATTCATCTGGAAATATACCATAAGCTAAAGAACATTTAATGACATGAAAGAACATATTACCAATTACAGCCTGTTGCGTTCCCGCAATTTGTTTAGTGTATTGTTTAAATTTGATTGAATTACTTCATTGATTTTTAAACTTCTGCACCTTTTGCAAAACCTTCCGTCGCGCTAATGCTAATTTAAAGTGTTTTTTGCGTGTAAAATAAATACTTCCGAACTATACGGACGCTTTTGATTCCGTCTTAAGACGGCCGCTTTTTGTTGTTATTGTGTTACGATTTCGCGAGTTATAATTCCGATCGTAACAGCTGCTAAACCGCTTTCATTTTGTTTCTTTTGGGTTTACAAAAGCGCATCATTTGTTTGTTAAACCCGTATTTTTTGTTTCCTCAATCAATGAACATTACGTTGCTATTTTTTGCGTAACGTGTCGTCCACACGAAGCTCTAAAATAGTTCTTGCCGCTGCGGGGCTAGGCTCTGAAGAAAGAAGAACCAAGAAAACACCACCTGCAGGGCTTCGACTTAAAAGGTCAGTGATTAAATTTTATTTGGTGATTTCATTTACGCGACGACACGTGTTTAATTGATTGTTCCGCTAAAGATCCTTCGTCAATTACATTCTTGCATTGAACCAGCATTGAACTAAAACCGTAACACCTAATTCATTCATTTTTTTTGGATATTATATGTAATGTGCCATCGAAGATATTACACAACCAAAGTATCTTTAATGATTTCAGTAGATATTCGATCTTTTCCAGCTTTACAGGGAAGACCATTAACAATTTTTTTTTAATTCAGAAAAAGACATCTCATTAAATTCTTGAAATGCCTCTTCAGCAATGATATCTAGATCAAACTCAATATTTTTAAATTTTGAAATATTCGACACGATATTTATAACACTATTAATAAAATATGTATTAAATTTAATGGCAATATCTAGGTCACTGTAAACTTTTTTTATTTTTTATTTTAGTGAAAAATAGAAAACAACTAAGTCCAGTCTTATCCAATAGGCAAAAATTTAACGAGATTCGATTACTCTGTCTAGCATAATGATTTAATGTGCAGAAATATGGATTATAACATCAATGTGAGGCTTCGCCCCACTTGCAAAGAAAAGTTTTCAATTAGTATCACATATGTATTTGCTTCATTTCTACAAATTCTTCACTCATCTGCAAATTGAAGTACACTTTTCAACAACTTTCAGCCATGTTTTTACATGCCAAAACTTGGATTTGACTTTGGCGCTCATCCATGACGTTAAACGAACCTGAGTTTGGAATTTTTACCTTTCCAGAAAATTTTCTTTTTTTTTAAATTTAAGAGGCCATGGCCCATCTCTAGCCCGAGACTTATATTAAGACCAGCTGTAAACATATGGATTTTGAAGATTTAATTTTACCATAAATGTTCGACTCGTCCTAAAATTGGTTTCCAAGAAAATGATGAATTTTCAGAACATTTTCTGCATTTTTTTAAACTGAAAGGTGGCTAATGAATTATTATTTGTGTGCGTAAGAGACCTAACCTGGAGACGTAAACTGTATTAGACTTTCGCACTATTTACTTTTTATTTATCTTTTATACACACCATATGTTTTTGAATTCCATTCAAGAATGTAACGTACAAATTAATGAACTTGTGCGAGAGTGCAGAAAAATCCTGCAATTAAAATAAGAAGATTCTCATATGTTATGTTAGCAATTTAAAATAAGTCGTTTTAATTGCGTCGATTGAACAAGAAAAAACAAAAGACACACTATTAAAGTATTCGTCATGAAGAAACCGAACCAAAACTATGTTAATTAAAGTTAATCTGATTCGAATAATATCTCTTTTTTCTTTCTGGGGAACTCGTTTAATTCAAGATCATTACTCTATGTCGTTTTCGTCTTGATATCGAGCACCAAGAGAGCCGCTGGTATAATTGAGAAGCGAGTTTCCGCGCATGAAAAATATATACGAGTCGCTCGAAATTATGTGCAGTAGCTAACATATTCTATTTGTTGCATTAATTAACGCCATTCAGGCAAGACGAGAAAAGCGGGTAAAGGTATATGCACTGTTTGATTTATTTTTTGTGAAACTAAGTGTCAATGATTGCATAGCATCAGAGCATCTGAGAAGCAGTGTTACAAGTTTAATATATACTTTAGACTGCGTCAAAAAAGTTCTTTTTTTCGATTAAACATTTGTAAAAAGTTTTTTCAGTATAAAAAAAAAATCTCCTAAATTTTGAGCTCAATATCTCAATTTTGCTGGCGCATAGGTGGGGTCTCCTTTCCCGTTTAAAATACATCAGAAAAAAGAAAAAAATAATAATACTTATTAAGTATTTTGAGTTAATTTATTGATAAATTAATATAATAAATTGGTTTCGATTCTTAAATCATTAATTGATTTTTTGCCTTTTATTCAGCGCCCTGTAACTTCGTTGCGGTTGAGTTTACAAAAAAAACCCGAAAAGCAATTTGTAGAGAATTAAATTTCCTACAAGATAGTGAAAAGCAAAAATTTTTAACAATTTTATGCATGTAGATATTTTAAAACAAAAAAAAAATTTCCTATGTATTTTAAACGGGAAAGGGGACCCCCTATGCGCTAGCTCAATTTTTGAGATATTGAGCTCAAAATTTAGGAGGATTTTTTTTTATACTGAAGAAACTTTTTACATATTTTTAATCGAAAAAAAAACTTTTTTTGACGCAGTCTAATATACTTACTGACAAAGATACCCAGAATTAGATGGTTAGATCGAATATTGTTTTGCTAAAACATAGATGCTATAGTATGGAGTAAATGATAAAAATTTGGTAAAGTTTGATGAATTTTTTTCATGTTAACTTTTTTCATTAATTCATAATAATCATAATTTTAACAACTTTGTCGCAACTAACATCAATAACGGAGTAAATCATAACGTTGCAGATTTTTAATAAAATGACCTGCTCTGAAATAAAACAACTATTCTTGTTATTTTTTCAATTTGGTTTAATATAAGAAGAGTCATAGTTATATTTAATTAATAGTAATTTATTAGAGAGATTATAATATATCTTATTGTCTAAGTGCTTCTTGGGAAATAACACCACAGTTTAAAGAAAATTGCTATATATTCCAAACGTTTCGTTGTCAATGGTTAAGAAACTACGGATTAAAAAGGGCACAATTCTAAGATGTAAATTAAAATATTTGACAATGTGTATTATTTTAATTTTTGACGTAACTAAGAGAATTTTATTTGTAATATACAGAGTAGCACAGAAATTTCTAAAGATCATATAATCATAAAGTTCCTTTCATATTGGAAGAATTTGAAACTGCGACCAAAGAACTTTGGTGATTCAGTGATCCCATTAAAATCATAAGGGAAAACCTAGGAAACACCTTATAAACTATTCCGATATTGGGTTGTTCACAAGGACATGACCATTAGCAATTTCTTCCTTAATCATCGGCAACCAGGAACGATTGAATTCGACGAAGGTAGTAGCGATACAATCGTTTTCATTTAACAAATTTAAAGAAGACTCTTAGTTTTCTTTTGGTCTGTGTTCTTCTTTGTGTTATATGACTGAATTTTGAAACTGTATTTTATGACCAAGGTCCCAAGCATGTTCACAAATTTTGGATTTTTCAAATTGTCGTTTTTTTATGTAATTTTTGTGTTCGTTTATTCGAACATTCACAGGTCTAGAGGTTTCTCCAATGTAGAATTTATTACATTCACACGGGATTTTATAAATGCAATTTTTTGTATTTTGAGTTGTGTTATTTGGTTTTGTTTTTGATATAATTGATTTTAGTGTATTTCTTGTTTTAAATGATGTTTTGATATTATATCTGTTTCCCACTCTTTTTAACCATTGATAACGGGGTCTGATCTAGACCCCGAAACGTTTGGAATATACAGCAATTTTCTTTAAATTGTGGTGTTATTTCCCAAGAAGCACTTAGACATTGAAAAATATGCCACAAGTATCATTCAGAAAAGAAATATATCTTATTGTTGAGAAAACAAAACTAAAACCGTACAACTTTCACTAATAGATACCACCCATCAAATGTACTCCTAGATGTGATACTGAAAAAAGCGAAAAAATTTGGGAACTGGAAATAAAGTGATATTTTCATACCACCTGAAAAATAAGGAGCCGAAAATAATTAACTATTCCCCCAACAATGGCGAAAACAGAAACAACTGATTACACCCTGAAAATAATATTACGTTAATCCACAATAACAAAAGAAGACCATGGAATACATTAGAAAATACAATTGAAAGTTTTAAGGTATAAATATAAGTGTATTTTTTATTGCAAATAATAATTTAATATCTCTTTACATGTATTCTTTCAGTAAATTTGTAATCAAATATTTCAAAAATTTTGTAGTCAAAGTATTAAATTAATTTTTAAATAGAAACATATTAACTGAACTGAAGTGGAAAACTTTTCAAAACGATTCAAGAGTTTTGTTGACTTTTATGCTTCATTAACTCGACTAACAAATGACTTTGTATTTCATAGGATTTTAACTTCAGACTCTCCAAGATAACAATTATTATGCCCAGCTTACACTTGCAAAAAGAATAATTATCCTAAACCGTTAAAAATAATTTAGCAAAAAACATAATTATTGTTATTAGTTGTGAAAGGACCACTTAACCGTGTGCCTGCAAAAAACAACGATGATTGAGATTCATCTAGTCTTCAAGCAAGCTTGAAATTGCTTTCTAAAATTACACTTCATTCAATAATTTAGCATATAGGAATATAATTTGATAAATTATGGATGAATTCACTCTGTTAAATTAAGTCATCACTTCAGCATTATCATTAGGTAGAAAATTTCGTTGAATACTTCGCCATTTATCAACTACTGGTGAAAGGACGTACACACAATGCGCTCAACGCGGACTTAAATTATGTATTTCTTACAATAAAAGTACTAAGTTACCTTAATTACCTTTCTACTATGAAGAAAAAATGAAATGATTAGTATCCTTATAAACAGAATTCAATTACCAAGTATTTGGCAACTGAAATGAATTTTGGAATGCGAATTTAATTGATTATCGTTCTGTGCTGTTTGTTGTAAAATCTGTATATAAAAAAGTAAAGACAAAACTGTTCGTTACCATTTTCTCCAGTGTCACTCAACCGATTTTCTTTATTTTTACTTGTTTAGTAGCTATTATTGACCTTTCTATCAAATCTAATAACTATTTACCAATATTTTGGAAAATTATATGGATGCATTACCAAAAGGTATAAAAACACCCACGAGATGTGATATGCAAATATGTTTTTAATAATTTATATTTATGCTATGTGCAAATCAAACTTGAATAAGTATTAGGCAAATTTTTTGCCGTTTTATTTGATATAAGGTTATCTGTTAAATTGATTTTACTACTCATCTAAAAATTAGAAGTTTGTCAAAAATGGTTTAATGTTATTTTAACGAGATGTGATATTCTGCAAATATATTTTTACATCTTATTTATATGTAATTCTCGCAAACGAAAGAGCTAGATTATAACAATTATCATAGCTGTTTTCACATTCCAGGGTGTTTAATCCAGGATGATTTGGTGACCTACTTGAGAATGAAACTACTCGTGAAAAATTCTTTCAATACAAATTGATGTGTAGGATCTTATAAAAATTATATCACTATTTTATATTTTTCTAGCCTTACATTTTAAAGTTGAACCTTTCAAGATTTTAAAGTATAAAATGCTGGTTAGGCGATTTTTGGATGGGTAAAAAATTATGGGTTATCTTGTTAATTTGTTGGCCCCAGTTGCTTTCAGCATTTATATATACATATATAAACTGACTGAGATATAAGGAGCTGCATATTATAATTATATAGGGTGATTCCAGATGTGTTGACTGAGTAGCTCATAAACAGTTGTATACAAAGAGTGTATTATATATATATATATATATATATATATATATATATATATATATATATAAGGTAGTCCATAGCCAGTTACATATACAGGGTGGTGAAAATATATTGTAAAGTATAATTATTATAATTAGTATTTTAATAATTGTTAGAGAATTGAAATTAAACTGAATCATTTCATCTTAAGCCTTAAATTAACGAGTAAAGCTGGGTCACCCGTGTACTATTAATATTGTAAACAAGTGCGCTAAGAAATCTTTTCTAAGAACTAGAGAAGATATGGAACTCAAATATACCCACAAAAGATTTATAAAATTACGAATTTGTAGATATATGAAACTTGAATAATAATAATAAATTATCCATTTATCTAGAATATCTGGGGTTTAGTGAGTTTTTTCCTACTAAAGGGGATTGTGCATTCCATGCATTTTATGGTCAAATAAGGAAACTAATTGTCGTATGGTTCCTGAACGGAAGGCTTATATTGGAACTACATAAATTACATACCTGAAGACCTTTCTGTCAACAACGAGAGACGCAGATATGCTTGCCAAATATCTGAAACTACCCAGCATATTACAGCAGGTTGTCCAGCATTCGCTGTAACTGAATACGAAGAACGATATAACGCTGTAGCAAAAATATTGCACGACGAACTAGCACTGAAACTTGAATTATCCTAGTCGGTAAGAATACCATACTATATATAAAATCCACAATCTGTAGTAGAAAGTAACAACTGCCAGCTGTACTGGGACCGCACGATACTGACCGTTCGGACTGTTGCTCACAATAGACCAGATTTAATAGGTAATGTCCCTAGACAAACAACTTTAATTGATATAGCAATCCCTAACAACAATAATAAAGAGGCATATGAGACAGTGGGACATGAACAACACACGAACTCTACCAATTGTTAAGTCAACCACAGGAGTAGTCCCAAAAATCTATTAAACAATTTCTCGGTCTTGACGAACGTCCTTACCAACTAATGCAAAAAGCCGTCCTGTTAGTAACAGTCAGAAAATTAATGGAACCCTGTAGGTATGACTCTAACAAGTGCCTGATAGCCTGGTAAGGGCTCCCACATAAATAAATCCTTTTATTTGATAAATCCCCTAAAATAGAGTGTGCGTACCAAACATTGTCATGTCGGGAATAGTACTCAATACAAAACTTGATATTAACATTTAACATATTTAAACAAAAATACATATCAGAGAAGAAAAGAAAATTATTACACATTTTAATACAGCTAGGTAGTTCATTGTATTTTTTTAAACACTGGTAAAATAAATGTTTTCGACTAAAGTTTGTGTTTACTTAAATAAACCTTTTTTGACTTTTTGTTCATGGACGTCTCTAACAAATTTGCAATTCTTAAGGAGGTCTTTTGGTAACAGTCAACAGTTTAACTTTTTGTATATCTATAACATTGTTCTTGAGAGTTATTGTTTGTCTGATACTCCATAAACTTATTTTTACTTTTATATTTACTACATCCTAAAATAATACTTAAAACATTGTTTTTTTTTCGGTAAGATATCAATTTCAGAATTATTCATCCAAAACAATAGTGTTAAACAGTAATAAAATTATGGAGCTATAATAGTTTTATAAGTTGCTTTATATAACTTGTAAATACATTTTTGTATACAGGGTGAGTTTTTTTTGGTGATCAGTATGGGGATCTCGGAAACTAGCGGAGATAGAGCAATGGTTAAATTGGGAAAGATTTGCAATTTTACTGGCCCAAATTAATGACACTTTTGGATTTTTTGTAAAAAGTCATTGCTTACTAGATTTAAAAAAAAAACGAAATTCTGTCGATTTAGTCAAATCCCTCTAGCTCCTTTGTTTTTGATTTTATGAAAAAAGTGTAAGTATCAAAATTGAAGGGAATTATATCCCGAATACGATTGTCATGTCCTCGTTTGCCTGACAGCTCTCGTTTTCGAGATATGACACAAACTTATCTTTTTTTGAATGGAAACCATAGTTGGCCATGTCCTCAAAAAATCTGACATTTTTAGAGCTTTTCAGCGATATAATACTCGATATAGTTATTCATAAAAATAACGGAGTTATGGATGCTTTTCTCTCTTATTTTCACTTTTAACGTAGTTAGCTATGAAATAGATTGATTTATTAATAGCTATTCCAAAAAACATTGAACAATTTTTTATTAGGTATATCAGATATAACGAAAAAACTAAATAAGTAGATACTTACTAAAAACCTAAGAAATTAAAGTACATAATAATGGTTACAATTTATGTTCGAAAAGTCCACAATTGTTATTTATACAAAAATTGCATCGTTTTAAGACTGACATTACCGCTTTCCTCACAGACCGCCTATCAATTTCTTCAATTGCTTGTAATACCGCCTCCCTTAGGTCTGTCTCATACTTTCTTTCGTATATATTTTTTTTAAGCACACCCCATAAATAGAAGTCTATAACTGCCAAATCGGGAGACCAGGGTGGCCATTCGCGTGGGCCATTTCTTCCTATCCAAGAGTTTGGATAGATATCTAGTGTTGTTTTACTAATAATGAGTTACAAGCAGGTGCTCCATCATATTGGAACCACTCAATTTCTAAACGAGTTCTCAAATTCAAATTATGCAACATGTCTTGAAAAGTGTATTGCAAGAAATGCATGGGGCGCTCCCCAGTAAGTGATTCGTCATATATAAAAGGCCCCAGAGTAGTAGACCCTATGATACCACACCAAATATTAAAACCAAATTTTATCTGGAGTCGTCTTTATTCTACATGGAAAGGGTTTTCTTTAGCCCAGATATACTCATTGTGTCTATTGAACATACCGCAGTTAGTAAATCTAGTTTCATCTGACCATAACACCTTTAATGGAAACTCTGAATTGTCAAGGCACATGTCTCTAAACCATGTACAAAACAAAATACGTCGATGTTCATCACCAGCATGCAAAGTTTAAGAAACTGAAAGTTTGTACAGGTGGAACTTGTGCGCTTTCAGTATCTTAACTACATTTCGTTAAGATGTGCTAGCTTCTGACGCAATCTCACGAGTTGATTTAGATGGATTTTGATTTACCATTGCCAAAACATTTATTTGTGCTGCTTCGTTAATTTGATTACGTTCCTTTGGTGGTTTAGTAAAAGATATCTGCGTAAACTATCGTAAAGCCTCTTAAATGTACATAGCGAGGTTGACGACGATTATAATATCTATGAAGGTATTCCTCAGCTGCACGAACTCAATTTTTATGGCATATGATATAACATTCCACTATATTCAGTTTTTCTTAGTTAGAATATTCTATTTTATCACGAAAACTTGTCAATATCGACTGTCAGTTCAGCACTACTAATGGAATTACTCTCAAATGAGGAAACGTCGAAGTGAAAACAATCTTTTTCATGGCTACATATGTTAAAAGTGAAAATAAGGGAGAAAAGCATCCATAACTCCGTTATTTTTAGGAATAACTATATCAAGTATTATATCGTTGAAAAGCTCTAAAAATATCAGATTTTTTGAGGTCTTAGCCAACCATGGTTTCCATTGAAAACAAAGATAAGTTTGTGTCATGTCTCGAAATCGAGAGCTGTCAGGCAAACGAGGACATAACAATCATATTCGGGATACAATTCCCTTCAATTATGATATTTACCCTTTTTTATAAAATCAAAAACAAAGGAGCTAGAGGAATTTGACTAAATCAACGGAATTTCGTTTTTATTTTAATAGCTAGTAAGCTTTACAAAAATCCGAAAGTGTAATTAAATTGGGCCAGTAAAACTGCAAATCTTTTATATATTTTAAATACTCTTCAGTTTTGAGAAACTGTTGAAAAAGTCTCCACTTTTTACTAATAATGACGAAGTTTAGAACCATAAATACCACAGCAGAAGAAAGTCAGAAACAACAAAGTTGTAAGCTAAATCGTCGTATGATTGGCGGTAAGTTTGCGGCCAAAACAAATAGAGCTCCTGCAAAGCTTCCGGTCGATTTCCTTGAAATTCAATACTTATAACTATTAATAAAGATCTGTGACGGCTGTGGATCGCGTCTGTAATGGAAAGCTCGGTCAAATTAGTAATTATTCGGACGAATCCATCTTCATTTATCTGGTAGTCCGAGACGTTCGTAATCATCTATTTCATTGGTTACTGAATGGTTAATGAACGTTCAGCGGATTCTGTCAGCTACAATGGCACCTACTGAATGCTACTTCTGGTGCGCCCAACGCAGTGGGTACCCAGAAAGTGTACAAAGAGGACATTTGTATTTGTCTGTGAGTTTATGTAATTTCCTATAGAGTTCGCCCTTTCCCTTCTTCCCGCTGGCTCCGCACCGCTGGTGCTCGTGTTCAGAATGTGAGCAATTCTACATCGAGAAAAAAACTTTTTCAAACTTTGTTTATAAACTGATTATGTTATCAGGGCAAGTGTGTTATTGCACAAACGTGTTTCAGCGACTTTTTTTTACGTGACAGTTTTTCGGAATTGTTTTTTTTTAATTTAAAAATAAACAAATTGTAAGGGCATTTTTTTTTCAAGCCAAATTTACGGCTATCTTTAGCACATTAACCCATGTCATTTACAAAAAAAAGTTACAAAATTAATAGTAGAACAAAACCGACATCAACTTATTCTAATGATAAAACATATATATAACAAATAAACCAAGAAAAATTAATAAAAATGTAGTTTTTTACCTTTTACATGAAATCCATCCATAAAACCGTGTTTGCAATGTTAAAGGGAAATTAAAAACCTACAAAATAAGCTACTATGAGCTCAACTTTCTTAGATAACGGAATCTTTACCCAAAATACAATAAAAAATTCTTTATATATTTTTTTTATTTTATAGCTAAAACATTCTTATTAACTGAAGCAATAGATCTTCTCATACCCAGTTTATGTACTAAAAATAAATAGTGTAGCCCCCGTAGTTTTTGCAAAATTTCAGTCAATTCTATGGAAGATTTAATTACTCTTTGAAATTGTCTTCTAAACGTTGTTTGTGGCATATTCGTGATTATTTTTATGTTTCTTTGGGGAATAACACCAGAATCGAAATAAAACTACGTATGTTGCAGGAATACCAAACGTTTCAAAGGCTATTCTGAAAATTTTCATTTTGCAATCTACATCAATAAATATAAAGCCATTGACAACCAAGTCAGAATAGACTTTGAAACGTTTGGTATTCCTGCAATATACGTAGTTTTATTTCTATTGTGGTGTTATTCTCCAAAGAAACATAAAAATACTCTTTGAAAGATCATACGAGGGCTGCCTTTTACATTTCGGGATTGGACAACCCTAGTGTTGCAATCTGACAACTGGCATCTCTTTCGTAAAGTTTGACATTTTTGAGGTTATACGTACTCAGAACGTTTTGACATACTAGCTCTATGTGTTGTTTACATCTCTGCCAAAAAATGGAATTAAATCGTGAACATTTTCGTGCGATTAGTTTTTACAACTTTCGACGTGGATTAAGTCAGCAAGAGTGCATGGATGAACTTAATTTAATTTTTGGCGATGAAACTTCATCAAGGACCACTGTTTATCGATGGTATGGTGAATTCAATTGAGGTCGTAGTTCACTCCAAGACGAATTTCGTTAAGGTCGTCCAAAAACAGTTGTTGTTCCGGAAACCATTGATGCTGTGCGCGAACTGATATTGCAAGATCGTCATGTGACCTATCGTGAGATTGAGTCAACCTTACACATTAGTGAGACCAGCATACATTCAATATTGCATAAACTTTTAAATATCAAAAAAAAGCTAAAAAAATACGTTCGCTGTGCTTCAAAACACATAGTGACAGGTGATGAATCGTGGATTTACGCGTATGAACCCGCAAGTAAACAGCAGTCGACTGTATGGGTGTTTCAAGATGAGCCGAATTCAACAAAAGTGGTTCGCGCACGAAGCACTTCCAAGCAAATGATGGCCTGTTTTTTCGAAAAAACTGGACATGTCGCAACCGTACCACTAGAACAACGCAGAATAGTCAATTCTGAGTGGTACACAACCATTTGTTTGCAAGTTGTTTTCCAAGAAATGAGGAAAACCATCCGCCGAAGACGGATCACTCTTCACCACGACAATGCGAGCTCTCACACATCGGCTCAAACAACTGCATTTTTGCCCACTCAAAACATCGATTTGATGAGTCATCCGCCGTATAGTCCTGACTTGTCACCAAATGACTTCTTTTTATTCCCGTACGTTGCAAAAGTGTATAGATCTTCATGGGGAATATTTTGAAAAACAATAAAGCGATTTTCGATGATTAATATTTGTTTTTGTACTCTAATCCCGAAATATAAAATGCAGCCCTCATATTACCTCACCGAATGACCCAATCATTATGACTAAACCACCGCTGGAGAGCAAAAGAGTTGATCTCGAGACCCCTCTAGACACTTTTCCAAAATTAATTTTTTTTGTGTTTCCGTATATATTTATTTGTAAGAGTCCTTTCGAATAATTGCTAAGTGGTGGTAATATCCTTATAAAAAATAATCTTAATGCACATTTTAATTTTATGCAGATACATATTTATATTTCTTGAATAATATGGATCTGTGTAATAAATTTAGCATAATAGAATACCTAAACTCATTTAGCCACAAGGATCAAATCATGTATATCTAAAGAAATTTGGCTTGCCATTAATTAGTATTTATTAATAAAAAATTTCTTAACAGGAATCTGAATTGAACAACATAAAAATGGAGCACCTGAACCAATCCCAACCATCCATTAGATTACCGATGGAGATGGAAGAGATTGGGTGCCTACCATTACTTGATGTAAAGTGTCAAATGACTAGGACCCTAATCCAAACAACGGTCTACAGGAAGATTACCCATACAGGATTATACCTTCACTACAATTCCAACCACCCATCAGCAACGAAAACTGGCATCAGCAAAACACTAATCCATAAAGCCAAAAATATTTGCAACACACCAGAAGCCCTCAAAGAAGAACAAGTAAAACTTAGAGAAGACCTTTTGGCGAATGGATATCCGGAAACGATCATTACCAAGGCGTTTGAAGAGCTGGACAAACCACCTAGGCAGGAAGAGGACACCACGATAGCAACTCTACTATTACCGTATACTATAGGCTTGTCGGAGAAACTTAGAAGATCTGCTTACAGCTATCGAATCAGAATGAATGTGGTAATCTTTACATTGGAGAGACAAAGCTACCGCTGGAGACAAGGATTAAGGAACACCTCACAGCTAATTAAAGGGGTAACGAAGTCTGGGCTAGCTAATCACGTATGGACTGAACACTATAATATCAACTAGGACCAGGCTAGGGCAATTCACAAGGAAGAGCACTGGTACAAAAGAAAATTCATAGAGACAGCATATATAATCTCCAACGAAACTATAATTAGCCAGCCCAGCCTCCAAATTAAAAATATTTAGAGAGCTCTTCTTCGGCCTCTGCCGCTAAGCATCACCGGCAACTAACCTCTAGGTACAACGAGGCTGATTGGACCAGATAAGACCCAATGACCATGACCGGCGACGCATGACCAGTTAAGGGTATAATATAAATACGACGGATACTCTGAATTTCTTATTATTCACCTGATGACGATAGCAGATACACAGCTATTGAAACATTGTGACTAGACTAGTTACAATATTTTAATCTAAAAATGTTAATAATATATTAATTTTTATTTTTATGTTTTTTTGGGGAATAACACCACAATAGAAATAAAACTACGTATATTGCAGGAATACCAAACGTTTCAAAGTCTATTCTGACTTCGTTGTCAATGGCTTTATATTTATTGATGTCATTGCAAAATGAAAATTTGATTTGACATTTAAAATTGACATTAGAAAATTTGTTGTTTTTAGATATACAGGTAGCACAAAAAATTCTAAAGATCGTGAATTATAGTTAACCAGCTTTCAAATTAGAAGAATTTGAAAGAGTTGTATTTAGAATTTATAAGTGGCGTTCCATTTGAATAAATGAACACAAGAATTACATAACGAAACGACAATTTGAAAAATCAAAAATTTGTGAACATGCTTGGGACCTAGGCCATAAAATACAATTTGACAATTCAACTATACTTCACAAAGAACAACATAACACAAAACGAAAAATAAAAGAGTCTGCCTTAATTCTTTTGAATGAAGACGATTGTATCGCTTCTACTTCGTATCTGGTTACAGACAATTAAGGAAGAAATTATTAATGGTAACCTCCTTTTGAACAACCCAATATCGGGATAGTTCATAAGGTTTTTCCTAGGTTTTCCCTTATGACGTTAATGGGATCACTGAAACAATAGAATTCTTTGATCACATTTTTGGCGAATGCGCTATCTTATAACAAAGTCGTACCTAGGAACGCCACTTATAAATTCTAAAGACAACTCTTTCAAATTCTTCTAATTTGAAAGCTGGTTAACTATAATTCACGATCTTTAGAATTTTTTGTGCTACCTGTATATCTAAAAACAACAAATTTTCTAATGTCAATTTTAAATGTCAAATCAAATTTTCATTTTGCAATCACATCAATAAATATAAAGCCATTGACAACGAAGTCAGAATAGACTTTGAAACGTTTGGTATTCCTGCAATATACGTAGTTTTTTCTATTGTGGTGTTATTCCCCAAAAAAACATAAAAATAATCAAGAATATGCCACAAACAACGTTTAGAAGACAATTATTAATTTTTATTGCAAAAAATTTCCAAAAAAATGTAAAACAAAATATATTTGTAACATATATTTAGAATTACTTTTATGTTTATTGGGCAATAAATTGTGGTGTTATTGCCCAAAAAAACATAAAAGTAATCAAGAATATGCCACAAACAACGTTTAGAAGACAATATATTTAGAATTTGTCCTTAATATATATAGAAATTACTTTTTTAATTGTCATCTTTCTTTATGTGATCTGTCTTACTGAACCTCTAGCAGTATTTAAACTTGTTTTCGTATCAGAACACTCTGAGAAAGTGTCCAGTTCAGTAAAGGCAGACACTACTGTTTCTACACTTGGTAGAACTATGAACATATCAACGTTTCTCACATTAATTTGTATTAAAATTGTCACTAGTTATGCTTTTATTACATGCAATGTTTTTACTTATGAGAAAATTACTTCATCATTTATTATGTGTGGTAACCCTTACTCTATTTTTAATTTTTCAAATTCAACATTTATTTATTGCACCTTAGAACAGGGTTTAGTTTATACATATTATTAGCATGACATTAGCTTTTTATTTTTCATTTCAGTGTTAGTAGATATCCATAGGGTATCAAAGTCAATGTGTTTATAAACTCCTAGTTCATACTCTTTATTTATACATAATAAAAACTTTTGTTCTTTAAGTAACTTATTCATGAAAAGCGAAAGTCAGTTGGTTAATGCATCTTCTTTAGATTGTTGTAGCTTTTAAGGTAACGACAACATGAAGGTTTAAAATCTCAAGAAGAAAATATTAATTGTGCCAACTCATTATTCCTGGCCTTTATTCTCAATATGAACCGTTCAATGTAGCCAACAAAATCTCGTTACTGCCAACTCAGTACAATTCAGATTGATCACTCGGTACATTCCTAGTTATTAACAACGGATTGATTTTTATATTAAAATTTAACAAATAAATTTAGTGAACAACTTACATAATTTTTTGGCTATTTTTCTACGTTTTGCCCCTTGGAAATTCAAGGTTCCTGTACGGGGGTAGATGTTGGGAGAGACTGGAACGGGGAGATCTCGTACTAGTGTTGTGTAAATAGAGGAAGGTTATATATAGTTTTGGAGATATGGTATTTCCTGCTCTATTCTATTCGATAGAACATAAACAAATCGTACACACGTACTAAATGAGCTCCGAAAGAATCATTTCAATTCTGAAGCAAAGAGTCGAAACAGGTATGTGAAACATTTTTATAATTTTTTTTAAAAACGTGTATTAGAAAAATGCCTCCAACTAGAAGCCATCAGGAAAAAATGATTTAAAAGACCTTATCAAAGGTTCAATCAAAGAAATCTTCAGGGATGAGTTATTTGTCCAGTCGATTTTTAACGCTATCTACAAAAAAAAAACAGTTTAGCTTCGTAGACACTGACTGCTATACAGGGTGAGCCTAAAGTATGGAAACCTTCGAACAATTCTTCAGGAATTTTTTTTTCATAAAGATAAATTCAAAAGTTTCAGCATTTTTCGCTGGCTATCTAACGGTGAGCATGACCTTGACCTTGACCGTGACTTCGATGGTCATATCGAGGTCAAAATGTATTTTTTCAAATGAGAACCCCCATTGTTTATTCCGGTTTTGGAGAACAAAAATCTTACGTCCAAAAATATAACATTGACCACGACTTTGACCTTCAATGACATTTCAAAGTCAACATGGTTTTTATCAAATAGAAACCCCTTATCTTTCAAATCGGATAGGGAATAGCAGATAATTTTACTTACTAAAATTACATTATAGACGACCGACAAGGTCATCTGATTTTGACGAAAATCTATTGATATTTCAAATTTGCGTCAGCCATCTTGGATCCTCCATTTTGAATTTTGTAAATCTGACCTGAGATTCGTAATCAGTAACCTAAACGCATAGTGATTTTTTTGTGAAAATATATTGAATTTTCAATAAAAAGGCATTTGACCTTCGTAGCGGTCAAGGACATGAACAAGGTCATAGTCGAGGTCATTCTGGACGTAAAATTTTCCGCTCTTTCCGAACCGGAATAAAAAATGGGGGATCTCATTTGAAAAAAATGCATCTGACCTCGAAATGGCCGTCAAAGTCATGGTCAAGGTCAAAGTCATGGTCTCCATTAGATAGCCTGGAAAAAAATGGTAAAACTTTATTATTTATCATTTTTCTAATACATCTATTTGTGAAGAGTTATTCAAAGGTTTCCATAATTTCGGCTCACCGTGTATATTGTCGTACTACTATATCTACCGAATAATACAAAATCTTAGGTTAATATAGGTTTTCCGTGTTCTAGAAGCAACGCATCCATAGTTACTCAATTGAATGTGAAATGATATTGCAAGCTTTGCCTAGTCTTGCAAAGTAAATAAATATATTAATGAAGAAGGTATGGGATATATTTGTAAACATTGTATTTCTAATCTCGATGTTATATTGTATACTTCAGTCTTATGCAAAAATATTTTTAGTTAGCATAGAGGTGTTATTTAACACATTTTTTCTTTCTCTGAAATTCCTAAATAAATGCTACGGAAATGATGTTTTCTGTAAATTAAGTAAGATATTGCATTTCTTTTTCGGTGGTCATCATCACGATAACACCAAGAGAGAGATTTTATTGCGGTACCATATTCAATCATACGCTAGGTGTATTTAACAGATAATGAAAAGAAGTTTTGTTAGTAAACTATACTTACTCCTGACTACCCTCTACACACTTTGAGAACTTTCTATATGTAAATAACACATATAATTTTCAAACTGCATTGCACAATAACTGATGACATCTAGAAAAAAAATTATAAATTGCCATGGAGATTTAATGTTAACAATAAAGTTATCATTTGTTTCGCCATCTCAAATGCAATATGTCATAATCATATGATATAAATTTGTAGTACAACACTCTACACTAAGCTATCGATTTATTCTGTATGTACAATAATAACCAGTATAATTCACTGTCGTTGGTCACATAGTAAATATCGCAATGTCTTAACAGCACTATGTTTCTTCTGATTTATAAGGCATCTTAGCCAAAATGATTTTTTATTTTCTAAGTAGTTGTTCATTCATATGAATCTGAGGTAATAAATGTAATATGTTGATATAGAAATTTGGAATATTTGTCAAAAAGGGTTCTTGGCAACAAATAAATTTTGTAATTATGGTTGTGGATGAGTGAGAGTAGTTTTAGAAAAATAATTGCCTGCAATAGGTGCCAGTTAGATGAAAAACAACTCGTAGTTAACATTTAGGTTAGGGTAAATTGTAAATCTACGTAAATTCCAATTTATGATGTCTTTCACTGTTTGTATATTTTTTAGCTTCAATTAAAAACTAAGTGAAACAATACCATCAAACTTTTGTAAACAATTATAAAATTATTTTTATGAATAGTCCCATAATGTATTACTTATCATACGTTTCCAATATCGAAAACGATTCTTACATTAGCACTGATGCTCATAAACAGAATTGACCAATGTAGTGTTTCAGTTAAAGTAATTACGAATTTAGTTATAAATTTATATGATTTCCTAAAATAAATATGTTAGCGTATTTTGCAGACTTGTTAAAATCAGTAGTTATACATAGCAGTTGTGCCACAACTTCAGAAATAAAGTACGCTTACACTTTTAATATTAATCAGATTTTCACTGCAGACTATACGATGCAACTAATCAGATCCATGTTATTGCTCGGATAAGCGATTGAACGGTACCCAGAAATAATTAAACAGTGATGCAACATATAATTAAAGCTAAGGGTCTGACCAAATCAATAATAAACTGTAAAATTATTGAAATGTATCAATGAACAGATACTTAAATAAATTATATACTAAATATATAACCATAAATCATTACCAAGTAAGAAAGCAACCGCCATATGCTCAAGAAATTCCGAGTGTCGTCTAATCATATCTAGTATCCAAATCCAAATGCGTGAAAACTCAAGAGAAGTCACGCACAACTATCACTGTGTGTCAGTAAAAATCAACAAAAGTAAATTAACAAGAATTAAGTTAAGAGTTGCCAAGGTATTAAAATGGCAACTGCCTATCGGAAAAATTAATAACTGAAGGATTGTTTGTTTCTACGGTACACATGAAATTGATTTATTTTTTTTTACACAACAACCTTGGTAGATAATATTGCAAATTTATAAGAGGTTCAACTACAGTTTTTGTAAATTCCGAGGAGAGTACTGAATAAATGTTGTAGGGACAGAAAAAAATGTGACCCCCGAAAAAGATTATTTATTCGTAAATGACATTTCTACTGTAGCCCAGCGTTCTTCAGTCAGAATGTTTGCAGACGACGTCAAACTATAAATGTGCATAAAATGTTTGCAGGATGCTGCTATGCTCCAACAAGAATTAAGTGTTTTCTGGGAGTGGATAAATGGGAATAATTTAACTTTGAACATTAGTAAACGCTGTGTATAAGCTTTTGATAAAATTCCCTAGAAATTCCAAACTCAATACTCACTTAATAATGTAGTACTACAACATGAAAGTTATAAAGGACCTTGGTGTTTGGTTTGATGAACGATTAAGTTATTTGGCTCATATTTTTAAGGTTTGCCTTAAAGTTTTCAATATGTTAGGAATGGTGAATAGATGTTGTAAGGGACTATCTTGAGATATCTACAAGTTACTTTATACTTCTCTGGTTATGTCAAGCTTAGAGTTTTTATCTGTGGTATGGTCTCCTAGAGGTCAGCCTCTTATTAACTCTATTGAAAGAGTTAAAAATAAGCTTCTTCGCACGGCGGCTATTAACTTAAGATGGATCTTAACAGTTACCATAGGTGGGATAGGATCACTGGAAAAGAGGCTTGTGATTAATGCTCCAAAATTGAACTAAATATCTCGTAATCTTTAGTAGTTAGAAGAAAAAAACTGAAAACAACCATTTACATGGAACTGAAACATTTGCAGACACATGATGATAGGAACTTTGCCTCATAAAATGACTCGAGAAATCAAATCTCGAAATCTCTCGCAGTTTACATCCTGTATAAAACACAAAAGTGAAACAACACACATTTTATGTTTAAACATGATACAATTTACAGCTAATTTTAACTCATTAAGTCCAACAATACATGTATAAAAGTGAATAACATATATAGGTTTGGCCCTTATTGAGAATTTTACAAATGTTTAGGAAATTTCAATTTTTCAAAAGGTACTTTGAACAAGATCCTTCACTGCAAATTCACGCAATCAACTTTTTCTGTTCTTATTTAAAAAAATAGTTTTATATTTAAACTAACGTAATAAACATTTATATTAGAAAGAATTTAAATTATATCTCATCATAGTTGAACTATACTTTTGGAGAAATTCAGCAAAAACTATGCTTTATAATGAATTAGATATAAATAAGAATTACGCCTGAGGCTAAATTTTTCATTTTACTGTAGAATTTGAGACAAATACAAGTAGTATAAGTAGTTATTTGAAGCAACTATAACCTTGAACCATAAAAATGTCAGAAAATTTGAATATCCAAGTCTTATTTGTTTTTCTTTGAGTGCCTCTGGTGTGCTGCAGATTTTTTTGGCTTTATGGACTTGGCGGTTTTGATGATGCCAGTGTGCGTTGTTGTTGGGTGGTGAGTTGTGGAGTAGATACAACCCTGTATCTGTAGCCTTTTTGCGAGCTGTTGTTTCGTTTCGTTGTTTCTTCATGGTGAATCTAATGGAGGGTTGCGATGGGTTTAAATTCTCCAGAAATGCCTGTAGTTGTCTCTCTTCGTGTTGCCAAATAATGAAGCTGTCGTCGACATACCTTAATCAGAGTTTTAGTTGGTTCTACCCCTTCAGCGTATGTTCTTTGAACCATTCCATGTAGATGAGTAACAACACCTTGAGATGCATGATCACAAAAACAAAGCTGGATACTCCTCTAGTACCAAAAAACTGTATAAACAGTGTAAAACTGTGAATGTGGATATCCCTACTTTGGGGAGACTACGCGACCATTGGACACCAGGGTTAAGGAGCCTTCCATAGGTGGATTTGGATTAGCTAATCACGCATGGACCAAACACCATAACATCAACTGGGACTAGACAAGGGTAATTCACAAAGAGAAGGACTTGTAGGTATAACAGAAACCAGCCCAGCGTCCAAATTAAAAACGTGTGGAGACCTCTTGTTGAACAACTACTGCTAGGCATCAACGACACGCTCATGATGAGCAGGACGCATGGCCGATTGAGGGAATAACTACAATCTTTCCTGATTACGATACCAGATCCAAAGCTATTGAAAAGTTGTGAGATCAATCGTACCAACTAACATTACGCTTCCATAAATATATATTATGTAGAAATGTTATTTTAAAAAATACATATTTATATTTAGAGTACTTATAGCTCAATTAATAATTTATAATGTTTTTGTCAATGTGTGATATATTTCTCTTGTTTTAAAACCCTACAATTATTTGTCCATAAATCATATCCAAAAAGTTGTGTGATCTTTTTTCTCAGTGTAGAAATTCTCCTAAAAAGGCCCATTCTAACGGTACACCAACCGATATTACAAAGCTTTCTGTGAGTCTGCATCGCATCCAATTCCGAGCGGGCCACGGCCTGGCAGTGACGGATTGAAGGATATTTGTCATCCTCCCGAGTCGGCCACAGTGGTGTCTGCCCCCTTCCTCTGCCTCCACGAAGCCCCCGAAACTGCCTGTACCGCCCCTCTCAGATCTCTCCCGGATAACGCTCTCTTGAACAAGCATTGCATTTTTCAGTGCTCGAAATCACGTGTGGGAATTTCATTAAAATCCGATGATTTTTTCTTTCATATTTCATTCCAAACGAAACACAATGCTTAGAAATTCTGAATACATTTTTTCCTCTCTTCTGATTTTGGAGAGGTTTTTGTATTCCCAAAGGAATTTATGTTGCTTTATTCTTGTATAAAATGTTTTTGTCAGAAACGTTCCATTGTTATTTTTATATGTTTGTTTCTCTATCGTTCAAATAGTCTTTAAGTAATATGTACAGGGTCAAATGTCTAACAGTGAATCACTTCTTACGTTGAGGGTAACCTAGTTCTTCTTCAGTTTAATTAACATTGAGGACAATATGATTTGCACAAACCGTCCTTAATTGATTGGTAATAATTTTAAATATAAATAGAAAATATGCAAATTATTGAAAACTATCTGAATTATTTCATGTGTACTATTTTGTGAAGTCAGGTAGAAAACAATATAGTTACTAAGGTAAGCAATCGTCCTCCTTTAGGGAGGACAGATCTGCATTTGTGGGTTGTGCCGTTCCTCAAAAAGTGTCTTCCTAACTGTCAACGTTCTTAATATTTGCAAAACTACTGCAGCAGTTTTTTGTAATTGGAACTACATAAAATGTCACCAGTGTTATTGAGATATTTGGCGGATTTTAGCTATTGTTTGATTTCTTCGTAATTATTCTCTTTACTGCTTATTATTGTATAAAAAATGTTTTTTGTAAGACAACACAATGCTGTTTGCGGTGAGAAACTGCTATTGAAACATTTTCACAACACTGTAATGAAATTGTTGACAAATTTGCAGATGGAAGTATACTATTATGTAAACCTGAATCGGCATTAACTCATGCTGTAATAGATGATGTATAGAGGGGACGTTGTAGAGCTCCGTAACCGTAACCGAAACTGTCGGATATCCGAAACAAAAATCTATCCGATAAAAACCAGCATTTTGTTTCATCGCCAGTTTCCCCAGTACACAATTTGCTCAAAATGAATGAAAGCTTTGAAAATGCTCCTCAATATTAGGATTTTAATCAAGAGATGCCTGCTGATGAAGATGATGGGTTTTTTGATAAATATCGTCAAGAGAAAACCATGCTATTAGAAACAAGCAAGACTGATGATTGTGAGGTTGCAAATCCCGTTGCTATTGATAAATATTTTGGAGGATTTTGATACAGCAATATTGACAATGAAGGTACACCAACTCCTGAAAGGCTTTTATATGAACATTCAGAAAAAGAAACCCATTCTGATAGATCACATAGTATGAGTGCTCTAAAACTAGTAACCAGTCAACGGAAAAACTTACAAACGGATGTACTAAAACTACCGATAAACAAGGAAGTCTGTGAAGTAGCTGTCAAAGGAATCAATAAATAGATTAGCGCAACCGAAAAAATACGGTAGTCACCAAAACCTAAATCGACCTTATTTGGCTGAAGCAGTTAATAAATTCCAGAATAATACTCCAGAACAGTTCAAGATAAAGCCTACAAGAGGAATTAATCAAAACCATAACCAAACGGGCCCGTCAAGTGAAGCTCAGGAACAGAAAGGAATATGAAGAAGCACAAAGCTACAAAATAAAAGCTCAGCCCATTAATGAAAAAATGGACCGTACTAAAATTTTTTGCATTGATGATTATATATTCTCGCAAAGCGTATGTTATGATCGACATTTTTATCAGAAAAAAAATAAAAAAATATATACTTACTCTAAAAAATAGCTGATGATGACCCAAAGAAACAAAACGCAGTAGTGTACAAGTATGCGTCAAAAAACTTTTGCAATTTTTTAATATTTTTTAAAACTGAAAGTGTTAGGGGCAAAAAAAATAACTTCGTAATGTGCGAGTTGGTCTTGCTCCTACGGCAAACAGTTTCAATCAAGCTGTCTTAAAAAGTTTTTTATTTCCTGTTAAATTCTATAATTTCCCCATAAAATTAATATTAGGGTTTTCTCCTTATTTTACACCTAGTGGGGTCCTATAACACACATTTTTAAAAAACTTTTAGGTGTGATAATTTAGAAAATTAACTGGTCATTGTGTATTTTTTGAAGTTTTTCTTAATATCTTTTCAACAATTTATTTTAAAAATATGACAAAATAAATTTGAATTCCTCATAATGAGCCCTTTGACATGATATATTAAACAATGCCTCTGAAATAATTCTAATTTTATATTCATCATTTAATTCTTTAATTTGTCCCCTAAAATTATTACATAGGTCTATTTTATGAAAAAACATAGGTTTGGACGCCAATGGTAAAAATTATAAAATTGTTTTTACATCAGCAAATGCATCTTGATTTATAGAAAATAAGTGTAAAATTTTATAAAAATCTTTACCATATTATCACATTTATTATGTAGAAACCGACTTCTTTTGAAAACTTTTTCACCCTGTTAAAAAGGTAAGATATTTAGAATCGCTTCCATAAATAGTTTACCTTACTTTTGGAACACCTTGTATGATGAGCATACCCACGCTAGGGATTTCGGAGGGGAGGAGGAATTATTTAAAAACATGCCTAACAGAAATGAAACATTTTTTTAAAAATATATAACAGACTTCCACCTATAACTAAAAAGCTAAAAATAATTATAACAAAATACAACTTTAGCAAATAAATAACACATTCAATGTTGTTAGAAACCTACCCAGGAAGTAAAAAATGTAAACATTAAAAGGTGCTCATTCTGTACAAATTAATTACCTACCAATCTAGTATTTTTTTGAAGTAGGTGCCAAGCAAATCTAAAATCCTTCATTGCGTAGTTATCTACCACTTCATCAAACTTAATTGTTACTTGGCTCCGACTTCAAAAATATTCTAGATTTGTAGGTAATTAATTTGTACAGAATGTGCACCTTTTAATGTTTACATAATCCTGGGTAGGTACCTAACAACAGTGAATGTGTTATTTATTTGCTAGAGCTGTATTTTGTTATAATTATTTCAAGCTTTTTAGTTATAGGTGGAAGTCGGTTATATTTAAAAAAAAATGTTTTATTTTCAACTTTTTAGTTTTTCTGAACTCATGTAGTTTTCATTCTTTATTTTTTATTTTGTATGTATAACCTTAATAGATAGAACCAGGTGACATTGAAAGCCTCAACATTACACATTGATACATTTTCCTTTAAATTAACAGGTAAATGTTTACCAACAAAATGTACTAGTACGCGTTGACTTAATAAGCCCAAAATATATTTATGCCTTATGGACCACGCCATGTAACCTTTTTTGGACAACTCTGTATAACTATAGATAATTCCACTCCGCCCTATGTACCAACCATCCTGTACATACGACTGCCCACGGACAAGCATAAATTTGTTAGCTGCCTTCTGTAAACTATAGGACGAAGTAGAATCAATCCCATATTTACGAAGTCAAATGCGTCCTATATTTCAACCATAGTATATAACTCCTTGTGGGCTACCCCATAAATTATTTAATTTTTAACATTTTATATTACCGCCCGGTGTAACATTAATTCCTCTCCACACTTTATGCAACTTCTTATGGGCTATAAAATAAATATATTTTTAATCACACTGTATAAATATAATTTAAATCCAGCATATATTTCAACCATCCTGTTTATGATTTGTTTACGTCCACATCATATAACAGTTTTTTAATCACCCTATTAAATTTCCTCCACTCCACCATATATTCCAACCATTCTGCGTCCTATATTTCAGTCATCATATAAACGCAACTCCTTCTATCACTTTACTTTGTGATTTTGTTTGCTATAACTAACACCCTGTCTATAAACGCACCAAATAGCAGTTTGAAGTTTGACTTGTGTTGTCACTGAATTTTCTATTAGGCCAGGAGAATGTGACTACCAAAAGCACCGTCTTTGCAAAATGGAAAAATTTGCATTTAAATAGGTATTTGCCTGGTATACAAACAAAACGAGCCTGGTACTCATTGCTTTAAGGAGCCGAAAATACTATGCTTTACTACCTATATGCTTGATATGTACATAGAAAATTTTCAAATTCGCAATTAAAACTTCCAGTGCCTAAAACTACCGCACTATTACGTTGGAATTAAAATATTTATGAGGAAATGTCTTTTATGTCATTTCGATGAAATTTTTGATAAGAATTTTGGAATTTTCGGCGATTTTCTGCAATACTGCAAGTTGCACGTCGCAGAAAAGTATATGAGATCACCTAAAGATCTTCCTTAATAGATTAAACGTTAAAAAACATAAGGAGTTATCGAAAAATCGACTAAAATATTAGGGATATTAGTCGATTTCTATGCATGCATGTGTTCATTCACAAATTTTATCACTTTACTAATAGAATTCTTTTCCAAAATTTGAAGTTTCACCAATCCGGATATATACTCTATTAAACAAAACCATATTCATTCAAAACAGTGCACCACAGGAGAAGAAACCAGGTAACATACATACAAAAAAAAGCCAAAAAAATACGCGTTTGACATGTGTTGTCATTTTCTATTAGGCCGGGAGAATGTGATAACCAAAAGCACCTTCTTCGCAAAATGGAAAAATTTGCATTTAAATAGGTATTTGACTGGTATACAAACAAAACGAGCTTGGTACTCATTGATTTAAGGAACGGAAAATACTATGCTTTACTACCTATATGCTATATACAAAGAAAATTTTCAAATTCGCAACTAAAACTTCCAGTGCCTAATATTCCCGCACTATTACGTTAGAATTAAAATATTTATGAGGAAATGTCCCTTATGTCAATTCGATGAAATTTTTGATAAGAATTTTGGGATTTTTGGCGATTTTCTGCATAACTGCAAGTTGCACGTCGCAGAAAAGTATATGAGATCACCTAGGGATCTTCCTTAATAGATTACATGTTAAAAAACTATATATAAGTAGTTTTCGAAAAATCGACCAATATGTTATGGATATTGGTCGATTTCCATGCACGCATGTGTTCATTCGCAAATTTAATCACTTTACCAATATAACTCTTTTCCCAAATTTGAAGTTTCACCAATCCGGATATATACTCTATTAAACAAGACCATATTCATCCAAAACGGTTCACTACGGGAGAAGAAATCAGGTAACATACATACAAAAAAAAACGCGACGAATTGATAATCTCCTCTTTTTTGGAAGTCGGTTAAAAAGGATTTTACTTGGCAATATATTTTTATTAATTATATCTTGTAAAGTAGATCTATACGTGTAAGAATTAGAAATGTTTGCCTTCGTTGTTACCAAATTGTAAGAACTGTAAATGCAGATGCAATGAACAATGTTTTGCTTTATTTTGAGGGGAGTTTGATCTCCCATCTCACCCACACTGGTTACGACTAGACAATTCAGGGCAATTATTCCTCCTTTATCAGTTTACAAAAACTTATAAATAAAATAATATTTCTATAACTATGTGTCTAATAGTGAACTGTTTTTCTAGTTAAATGTTTTTCTATTTTGTTCTATTTCGTCTAAAATGCAACTTCAACAATTAATGTACAATTAATGTAAGAAACTAATATGCAGCAAAAAACATTTAAAACTAAAACAAGTAAAAATTCAATTAAGATTTGATAGTGTAATCGATATTTTAGTAAGTACTACTTAAACGATTAAAGTGAAATATAATTGAAGTTGTTTTTCACTCACATACCTACCTGTACACTGACAGAATTCAGAATTCAAAGTAAACAGGGAACAATATTGAGAATCCTGTTTCCCCTGAAGTTAAATTGTTTGGATGAAGATAAACTTAATAATAAGAGAGATTAAGATATCATCGTTAAATGCAGACATGAAATAATCACGCAAGTATCTTCGGTCCATAATAAACTCCACCATGATAAACGATGTGGAAGCGAAGAGCGTCTGCGTCTTTCCCGATGTCATCCTTCAGGACGCGCGAGATGCGTGTCTCAACAGAAGCTCAAGATCCTCGCCCAGGATTATAAATCCATTAGGAATGCTCAGCACTTATTGCGATACTGCCTGTAACTCGTTGATTATATCGGGGACGGCTCAACTGCTGTCATAGATTAGTCGACAGTTACCTTGGGATATGAACTTCGCAAAGATCATACCACTGTCGGCAATAACTTTCGACGTATCTAATTGGCTGTCATTATCGGTAAGTGCTAACGTTATTAGTCGAGGTGTCGTTAATTATTCGTTATTCCCATGATGGTACTCTTGCCTGACTTGATGAATAGCTTGATGAATATTATAGGTTCTATTAATTGCTGTTAAAATAATTATATCTCCGCTAAATGTCCACAGCACCTTTTAAATATGCAACAATGCATTTTGCAGGAACTATCTATATTCTAAGTTGTTCAAGTACATTAAGCTACATAATATTGGGCTGGATAGCGTATTGTTAAAACCTCATTGATGTTTATCTTCAAATAGATGATTTCAATTACCGAGCTACCCCAAATTTTTTTATATTATTATATTAATTATGTCCAGTCAAAATTTTTTAAATGTATACTCACTGACAAGGAAATACCAACACCCACAAGGAGATGTTTAAATTTAATATTGTTTGGTAAAACATAGATGCTATAATAAGGAGTAAATGAAGATTGGTGATTTTTACGGTTCCGTATATACAATATACGGATACCCTTATAATATCACTCAGGATTTCTGCCTGTGTTACATCACAGCCATTTTCTCCTAAACTACTGGACGGAAGAGGTTGGTATTAATGTATAATTTGGTGACTCGATCAGGAGTACATATTATAAAAGAAAAAAATTTGAATGTAGGGGTACTTCTGGGGGGAAAAACTAAAAAAATCGACCGTCCCCCCCTGATCTCCGAAACTACTGAGCCTACAATTTTGAAAAAAAAAACGTTGCCCGAACTTTACAGGAATAATAAGGAGAAACCATTAATATTAATTTTGGGGGGCAAATTATAGAATTAAATAAAAATTTAAAAATAAAAAAAATTTCAAACGCATCATGTAATATATCAAATGAAAGGTCCCATTCTGAGGAACACAATATATTTTTTTCCATATTTGAAAAAAAAAATTTAAAAAGATATTAACGAAAATATACCAAAATTTACCCATTCCCCCCCTTATCTCCAAAACTATAAAACGTAAAGTTTTGAAAAAAAAGATTTATAGGTTCTGACCTGAAGTTTACTGGAAAAATAAAAACCTCTACTTTTAAGTTTGGGGGGCAAATTACAGAATTAAATGGAAAATATAAAATTAAAATTGTTTCTAACACATGATGTTATATGTCAAATGAAAGGGCTCATTACGAAAAAAAAACAAATATATTTTTTTCGTATTTTTAAAATAAAATTGTTTCTAACCCATCATGTTATATATCAAATAAAAGGGCTTATTACAACGAAATATATTTTTTTCATATTTTTAAAATAAATTAATTGTTTCTAACGGGTCATATAATATATCAAATCCCAGGGCTCATTATGACGAATAGGTACAAATATATTTTTTTAATTTTTTTAAAATGAATATTTTAAAATATATTTAAAAAAATATTTTAAAAAATTGCCCATTCTCCCCGTTATTTCCCACACTCTAAGACCTCATTTTTTTGTTTTTAGGAAAAATATGAACAAAAATACCTAATTCTATTATTTGGAGGCCAAATAACGGAAAATAAATTACTAGAAAACTCCCATATTAATTTTAGGGACAAATTATATAATTAAATGGAAAATAAAGATTCAATTTTCAAACGCATCATGTAATATATCAGATAAAAGGCTCCTTATGTGAATTACAAATATATCATATTTTTAAATCATTTGTTTAAAAGATATTAAAAATATTAAACATCCACTTAATTCCCACTTTAGAAACTACACTATTTAAAATTTGAAAAATATGTTTTATTTATATTTTTAAATAATTTGAATAACAGATTTAATAATTTTAAATTTAAACCTTGACCTGTTTTGCCGTTTTTCTTCCAATCTACAGAGCCTCAAAACTCAGACAGTAGATTATAAAAGGCATTTCTGAAAATTTATTAATAAAATAAAACTTTAATGTTACTTTTTGGGGGCCAAATTAGAAAATTAAATACATATGTATTCTGATAAAAATCAAGTTAATCCTGAAGCAGATAAAATAAAAAGTCTATGTGTGGAAAATCAAAGTGTATATTTTTTATAAATTTAAAACGCTTCCTTTAAAAGATATAAGGCTAAATATAAGAAGTTGCACTCATTTCCTGCTTGTCTGAAACTGGGATATTCGAATCTTGAAGGTGGTACGGAAACCTCAAGTACGCGAGTCCAACTCGCACTTGACCAAATTATTTAATGTTAATGTTTGTAAAAAATCTGAAAATACTTAATATTTCCGAAACAGTTGAACATAGGTGAGGACATTGTACATGAATTATGTCTGGAATTTTCTATTTTCTGGAGAATCCAAAAAATAAATAATATACAGGGGTTTACATTTAAACATTTTTTTCTATGTTGAAAAAAGGCGCGTATAATTTAGGTGCGTAATGAATAATTCTGGGGATATGAATAATAATTATTTCTCTATTTAACACTTGATAAGTTGAATAATTATACCACTGGCAATCCTTAATTTCCGCTATTATAAATTTCAAAATACAAACGAATCGAACAAAAATCAAAACGTGAAATAAACCTAATCATTATTACATTCAAATTTCAATTTTAAACACAAAATATTTAATCGGTTATTTAGAAAAATCCTTTCACAGCTTTCCGTAAGAAAACATAATATTAATCTATCGCTGACAATAAAAAAACCCTGCTGCATATAAATAATGCGTAACAGATAAAAAAGCTAGTCTTAATCAATAACGTACCATTCTGTACCACTCAATAAAAAACACTCTGATTACGGCAATGCTAGAACCTGGTTATGTCTTCATTTCTTTCCGACAAAAGCACGCAGGTTCGACTCCATTTTCAGCAGTTTATCACTTACTTGTTTCTACTTGACGCCCGATTAATATTGTGGCATGCCCAGCCTTGAGTCGACCAATGTTGATAACTAAGAAAGATCAATCTTAAATTTCAAGGGATGTTGTGTTCTTGGATATCGATATGGGGGAAAGTGGAGCATTTCTTGCAAGAAGAATTATTGTCTATTTGCGGGAATCCTACTTAAAAGTCATCGGAGGGTTTACACTTTAATACATAAAGCTTTGATCTTTTGGTTTGTTTTATAGTGGTCTGAATAACTTTTCTTATTTAAACACGTGATTTTTAACCAATAAGTGCAATTTTTATATTACCTCAATGTATTGGAGATTTTCGTCTACCTTGGAGTTCAATATTTTCAAATGTTCATATAACTTTTGAATTTATTAAAATACTAATAGTCTAAGAGATAGAGACGGTTTTTGCTCGTCATCGAGAAAATGGACACAATGTATCGTATTAAGTTCAATTCGTGAACTACATCACATTTCTAGGCAGGCCCCAGTAGAAGTGATAACCGAGGATAGTAATAGGGGGTGAAAATGGTATTTTTTTGGTCATGCTCATCATCGAGTAAACGTTTCAAAATTGGCTCCATACAAGATTGTGAAGCATTTAAGCAAATTCCCAAGAGGCATCTGTCTAGAGCGTTACCATCAAGCTGGCGTACAGGGGTAAACTTGTCAAAAATAGGGGTGAACTTCCTTATTAAGAAAAAAAAAGGCCATTTGCAACATTTTTTTGCTTACACAAAAGAAATTATAATCCTAAAGGACGTACAGCTAAATGACATAAATATATTTTTCATGACGTCATACACAATTTTTTTAAATCCGAAGCCACATTTTTCATTACTGATTTTTTGTTTGAAAAACTAACCAACCTACTCCCAATTTGTTGGTTGATTTTTCAAAAATTTTCAACTTTCAAATCTTAATTTGGAATCTTTGAATGTCATCCGGAAGATCAAAAACATCGTTCCGTTAAGCTCATGGTCAAAGTCATATTCGGACATGAAATTTTCTGATCTTTCCGAATCCTTAATAAAAAATGTGTCTTCGCGTACATGACGTCATACAGACCACATTAATGACGTCATGAAAAATCTATTTATGTCATTTAGTTGTACGTCCTTTTGGATTATGATTTCTTTTGTGTAAGCAAAAAATTGGTGCAAATGGCGTTCTTTTTACTTAATGACGAAATTCACCCCTATTTTTGACAAGTTTACCCCTGTCTGCCACCTTGATAGTAACGCTCTAGACAGACGCCTCTCGGGAATTTGCTTAAATATATCACATTCGTGTATAGAGCCAATTTTGGAAAGTTTACTCGATGACGAGCATGACCAAAAAAAAAATTTTCACACGCTGTAACTATCCTCGGTTATCACTTCCACTGGCGCCTGCCTCGAAACGTGATGAAGTTCAGGATTTGAACTTAATACGATACATTCTGTCCATTTACTGGATGACGTGCAAAATCCCGCTCTACCTGTCCAATTATAACAACAAAATAATAGAATTTGAAATGTCTACTTTGTCTATAGCTCACGGTGTTAACTTTACTTTACATATAGGATTGGACTTTCATCATTATTTTTTTGTACTAATCTAAGTGCCCATTTATTTTCATAATCTGTGTTACTTTTTATGTATGTCTTGGCTGCTTTATAATTTACTTCTGCGATTTCGCTTGGTTTTAGCGTTGGTAATTTTAATGTTTAAGGTTCTAGTTAGTTTCACTGTACACTGTTCATTCAGTCTAAGCTTACAATATATTGGCCAAAAGTTTATTATTAATTTGATAATAGCCTACCTTTGAAAACAATGTTCAACCCTCCACTCACCCCCATTGTATTGTGGCAAATTAAGGGAATCCTAAAAAAATATGATCAATATTTCTCCATTTACCTTAAATATTCTCAGAAAGAGATTTATATAAGAAACTGCAACGACTGCTGTGATTAAGACATGAATCTTTTTGTGTTATTTTCTACTCGCATGTACTTGTGCTGTAAAATTTCTGACAAGTTTACCCCTGTCTGCCACCTTGATGGTAAGGCTCTAGGCAGACGCCTCTCGGGAATTTGCTTAAATATATCACATTCTTGTATACAGCCAATTTTGGAACATTTACTGGTTGACGAGCATGACCAAAAAAAAAAAAACATTTTCACACGCTGTAACTAACCTCGGTTATCACTTCCACTGGCGCCTGCCTCGAAACGTGATATAGTTCAGGATTTGAACTTAATACGATACATTCTGTCCATTTACTGGATGACGTGCAAAATCCCGCTCTATCTGTCCAGTTATAACAACAAAACAATAGAATTTGAAATGCCTACTTTCCAGTTCTATAGCTCACTTTGTTTACTTTCCTTTACATATAGGATTGGACTTTCATAACTTCGTTCATTATTTTTTTTACTAATCTAAGTGCCCATTTATTTTCAATATCTTTGTTACTTTTTATGTATGGCTGCTTTATAATTTACTTCTGCGATTTCGCTTGGTTTTAACGTTGGTAATTTTAATGTTTATGGTTCTAGTTAGTTTCACTGTACACTGTTCATTCAGTCTAAGCTTACAATATATTGGCGAACAGTTTATTATTAATTTGATAATGTCCCCACCTTTGAAAACAATATTTAACCCTCCACTCACCCCCATTGTATTGTGGCAAATTAAGGGAATCCTAAAAAAATATGATCAATATTTCCCCATTTACCTTAAACATTCTCAGAAAGAGATTTATATAAGAAACTGCAACGACTGCTGTGATTAAGACATGAATCTTTTTGTGTTATTTTCTACTCGCATGTACTTGTGCTGTAAAATATCGTACACAATATTCAACATGTGTTTTGCTATGTAGCGTCATAAAAATGGTTGTAGGCTATAAGTATATATTCATTTTTGTAGGCATAGTTTGACTTTCAAATTCGAGCATATCAAATCTTTTTAATTCATCCTAATAATTTGAACTTAAAAGTAGTCTTGCAATATTATGTTTGATATCCAGCTGTTTTCAGGGAAACTGCCATCCAGTGTTTTCGGGTCTTGACCAGTTTAATGTTATTACCATGATCGCGTAATTCTGACGTTAGAATATGCTCGGGAATTATGTATACATACTTGTTTTTTATTCTGCGACTGTGATGCCAATTTAGCATATCCGGTCCCTAAGGCCATATGAGACACAAATTGAAATACTACCTTTTATGTTTTCATGACGAATGTAGTTATATAACTAAGCTGCCATAGTAAAAATATAGAATGCAATGTTTTCAAGATTAGACGAAACAAGTTTCAGAATGACACCTAGGTACGAGGTTCTTTCCAACAAGATATTAGGAAATTTGAGATCAGCAGTGTGTAATGGTGGTCCAGCAGAGCATGTGGGAAACATCATTCAAGTTTTTGGTGACGCAATAGCTAAGTTACAACATGAAGACTGCTTACATATTTTAAACATCTTAAATGTTAACCTAGCCTTTACATATTTGTAAATTTATTATACTGTTATCGGGGCATTCAGTTGGTGCAAGAAATGCTTGGTGATCAGTGAGTGACACAAATTTATTTGTTGTATTCTGTCACTTTTTATGATGTCAAAATGAGTAGGATTTGTTTGCTTTAAGAATTTTTTAGGTTTTAGTTTATTTCAATCCAATTGTGACATTTCGTTTATCATTTTTTTGGCTCCTTTATATGTACGAACAAATGAACACAAACATTACATCAGGAAACGACAATTCTAGAAATCTGAAACTTAAGAACATTATTTTTATGTTTTTTTAGGCAATAACACCACAATCGAAATAAAACGACGTATATTGATGGAAAACAGATACCTAAATTTCAATTCAAATCATCCGAATACAGCAAAGAAAGGTGTCATTAAGTAATTATATGATAGTGCAAAGACCAACTGTTCTGATGGTAATAAATTCAACAAAGAAAAAATAATTATAAAAAATGTTCTCACTGGAAACAATTACCCCACAAAATTTATTAACAAAGAGTTAAACAGACTTGAACAGAAAAGAAACCTTCCGAATCAACTTAGAATTTCTCTTATTAACACTGCTACTACTCAAGACAACTACATTACAGTTACAAGTATACCATATATACAGGGTCTGTCAGAAAGATTGAAAAGAGTTGGCAACAGATTAAATGTTAAAACAACTTTCCAAACAAGAAATACACTGAAATCTCTAATATCGAAAACAAAACCAACCAACAAAACCCAGAACTCAAAAAACTGCATATACAAGATTCCTTGCGAATGCAATAAATTTTATATTGGAGAAACACCATTAAACGTACGAATAAATGAATACAAGAATTACATTTAAAAAAATCGAAAATTTGTGAACATGCTTAGGACCTCGGCCATAAAATACAATTTGACAATTCAACTATACTTCACAAAGAATAATATAACACGAAACGAAAAATCTGCCTTAATTCTTTTGAATGAAGACGATTGTATCGCTTCTACTTCTGTAGAATTTAATCGTATCTGGATACCGACAATTAAAGAAGAAATTATTAATGGTAACCTCCTTTTGAACAACCCAGTATCGGGATAGTTCATAAGGTTTATCCTAGGTTTTCCCTTATGAAGTTAATGGGATCACTGGAACAAAAGAATTCTTTGATCGCATTTTTGGCGAATGCGCTATCTTATAACAAAATCTTACCTAGCAACGCCACTTATGAATTCTAAAGACAACTCTTTCAAATTCTTCTAATTTGAAAGCTGTTTAACTATAATACATGATCTTTAGAATTTTTTGTGCTACCTGTATATCTAAAAACAAGAAATTTTCTTATGTCAGTTTAAATGTAATAAATCAAATTTTCATTTTGCAATTTAAATCAATAAATATAAAGTCATTGACAACGACGTCAGAGTAGACTTTGAAACCTTTGGTTTTCCATAAAAAAATGGGTTTCCATCAATATACGTCTTTTTATTTCGATTGTGGTGTTGCCCAAAAAAACATACAAATAATCAAAAAAATGCCACAAACAACGTTTAGAAGACAACTTAAGAACATGCTTGGAATCGACGTTATTAATGCAATTTGAAATTTCAGCAATACTACAAAAAAAAATTAAAAGAATCTGCATTAATTCTGTTAAATGAGAACAATTGTACAGCTTCTGGTTGTTTGGTAAATTCTGTCGATTTATTTATCATGTATAAATGAGAAGGATTTGTTATCCTTGAGATTTGTTTAGGTTTCAGTTTACTTCAATCCATATGTGATATTTCATTGATCAATTTTGTAGCTCCTTTATATATACGAATAAATGAACACAAATACTACTTAAAAAAATGAGAATTCAAGTAGGTAATCGAAAACTTAAAAACTTGCTTGGAACAGGGGCCAATAATACAATTGGACATTTCAACAGCCAGCAACACAAAGAAAATTAAAAGAATCTGCCTTAATTCTGTTAAATGAGGACAACTGTACAGCCTCTGCTTCCGCAGATTTCAGTAGTATCTGGTTTCAGATAATTAAGGATAAAATTAGTAATGAGCATCTCTTTTTGGACAACTCTGTATCAAGATAGTCTTTAAAGTTTTCCTTAAGTTTTCGAGAATGATATCAAGAAGACCACTAAATCGCATTTTTGGCGAATGCACTATGAGTAGATACAATAAAGACACACCTAGTAGCCACAAATTATATATGAACTTCGTATTTTTTGTACAACCCTTTAAAAAACAACAAATTTCGCTACTTGTGTCATGTATATTGTCAAATTGATTTAGCTTTCAGTTTCCAAATTATAATTTATACAGATTTTAATATCATTACAGCATATTTTGATCAGACTTCGAGACGTTTGAATTCCTTTGGAATATGGAGCTATTTATCAAGATTTCCAAATCAATCCATGACAACTAGTTGCTGAAATCAGTAGCTGTCACGTTTCCCTGACACACTTGTTAAGCCAAATTTGACAAATTTAGCTACCTTTAGTAAAAATAAAAGTAAATCAGTATTTTCTGACTTAACAATAATTTATATGGATTATCAAAGGATAAAATAGCAATATAAAATCATATTTTATTGGAAATCATATCTGTGTATAATTTGGGTTGTATTGGAGATTTTTTCCTATAAATAAAATGATCTTGGATGCTATTTGTCCTAAAGATATAAAATATATATGAATCTTGTCGTAAATTTTTGAATTCTATAGAAAACAAACTTTCAATATTATCAGAAGCGGGTGACAACTGAAATTATTTTTGTTAAAATATTTTTGAAACAACATACTTAGTTGTGCGAAAATGCCTAATATACTTTATAAATATCAAAAACTAGATTCGCAAATTAAGGAAATAAAAGAAAAAACAAAGACAAAGAGAATAATCAAAAAAAAATAATAATTCTCGAAGAATTCAGTATGCACTTTATGATTTTGTATCGTATTTCTACAAACATTATCACTTAGAACATCATTTTCTTTTTACAATTTAAAATCTCTCATAAAACAAGTAATAAATACCGAACCGCATGAAACTATTAATAAAGTTCAGTAAAGATTTATTGTAAAAAAACTTCAAACTTTAAGCTCTGCTTGTTTCAAATATCTTGAAACTTATTTGATTAGATAAACATTAATTTGTTCTGTACTTAAAGTCCAGGAATTTTGCGAGGTGTTTTCTTTTTGAAAATTTGAACCACCAGCCCAGCCCTCTTGGTGAAAAATTTTTGAACCTCAAGTGAGGTTTTACTTTATTTGCTCTTTTTACATTGCTTTCTAATTTGATTATAGGGGGGCATCTATTAATTAAGTGAGGTCGGCAACATAAATAGCATCCCAGCTTTTATTAATTTTATAGATATTATTTTAAAACAATTAAAAAGGAATAACGGTTAACTTAGAAGATGAAGAAAAAGAAGATATCAAATATTTAGTTTTCTTAAGTAACTTTGAAAAGATTGTTGAGGAGGTCTTGAATTATTTTATCTGTTCATTGGGTTTTCTCTCCTCCAAATTTTTTCCTGTAACAGATAAGTATTTAAAAATTGTATATGAAGAACAAAGTGTAGTAAGACATTTTCGTAAAATTGCCCGGATTACTGGCTGTCTGTACAGAGATTCTTCCTCACAGTTATTCTGAGAAAAAGAGATGTCTAGAAAATGATCAACCAGTATTCCTGTATATAAGTAATGTATTGTATATTGTGTAATACTTATCTATGTATGGAGACGATTCAACTCCGAGTCTGGAGTCGTTGTCAATTGTTTAGTGTTGTTTTCGAGGTTTTTTCTAAAAAAAAATTTCGCTTTGATCTTGAATTCGTTGCTTGTTAAAAAATTTGACACTGAGAATTTGTCGTTTGGCGATCACTTGACGCTGAGGTTACCGTATTTTTGTTCTGTTAGCAGTAAATTCCTCCAGTCCAAATGAAGGTCGGCTGAAGGTGCTCCGATTTCAGTGTTGTTTATCATCATACAGCTGGCTTCTTTAAGTTTTCTATTTTTTAAATGTTCTTCTTTCAACAAAATCTTTGTTTTATCCCAGTCTATCCTATGGCTGCCGGTGCTCATTAATACATGATTGGCCAAATTTGATTTGTCCACATGTCTTCTGGAAATGTTATATTGATGTTCTTTTTCCCTTACTTCTAAAGGTCTTGAAGTTTCACCGGTATAAGAATGGCCACAGTCACACAAAACACTGAAATCGGAGCACCTTCAGCCGAGCTTCATTTGGACTGGAGGAATTTACTGCTAACAGAACAAAAAAACGGTAACCTCAACGTCAAGTGATCGCCAAACGACAAATTGTCAGTGTCAAATTTTTGGACAAGCAACGAATTCAAGATCAAAGCGAAATTTTTTTTTAGAAAAAACCTCGAGAACAACACTAAACAATTGACAACGACTCCAGACTCGGAGTTGAAACGTCTCCATACACAGATAAGTATTATACAATATACAATACATTACTTATATACAGGAATACTGATTGATCATTTTATAGACATCTCTTTCTCTCAGAATAACTGTGAGAAAGAATCTCTGTACAGACAGTTTGTAATCCGGGCAATTTTACGAAATCGCCTTACTACACTTTGTTCTACATATACAATTTTTAAATACTTATCTGTTACAGGACAAAATTTGGAGGAGAGAAAACCCAATGAACAGACAAAATAATTCAAGACCTCCTCAACAATCTTTTCAAAGTTACTTGAGAAAACTAATTATTTGATATCTCATTTTTCTTCATGTTCTAAGTTAACCGTTATTCCTTTTTAATTGTTTTAAAATAATATTTATAAAATTAGTAAAAGCTGGGGTGCTATTTATGTTGCCGACCTCACTTAATTAATAGATGCCCCCCTAGAATCAAATTAGAAAGCAATATAAAAAGAGCAAATAAAGTAGAATCAAAAAGCTAATTCCCAAACGTCCTAGTTTTTCTTTGTGGTTCTTGTTTCGACTTTCTATGAAACATAATACCTAGAATATAATTTTCTATTCAAATAATCTTTCTGCAAACCTAGAATATCATTTTCCATTTAAATATCAATCTAGAGTTGATATCGTTTAATATTCCAAAGCAAATGTAAATATTAAATTTTTTGTTGACAACGGCAAATCGTACTCGTTCTTTAAACCGTCTCAGAAATAATTCACAACTTCCATTACATGAATAAATAAAGAGTTTATTCTCGATACTTTTCATAGTTTATCAAAATGGCTTCTCCGTTGTTTATCTATTATCGTTTTATTTCACTTTAATGATGTTTGCCATAGAAAATAGATTTGCATAAGTTATTCATAAGTAAGAAATCACTTGAAATTCAGGGAGTTTTTTTGTATCACGGGAGAAAATAAAGGCCACAAACATCTATTAAATACTCATTCGTGGCAAGTGGTTTTAATACCATTAGACCAGAGCTCCCTTGATCCCCAATGGTTGAATTTGGCTTTATTCGGACTAATGGCGGTTGAGCGTAATGGCATTTTAATAGTAGCGGCACTTATTAAAGTCAACCACCACTCTTGGTGGGTAAATCCTGTTCTAATTGTGTATAATACATGTCAGAGAATTTGATGCATAATTTAATGCTCATCTTGCCTCAATCTAATCCTTTTCTATCTCCAACTAAGCAATAACCGTAGAAAAATTTGTGCATATGTTTTAAAATTAAAAACGTGAATTAAGTTTTGGAATTTACTCTAGGAAGTTAGTATTTTCAATTCCAATAAAATTCCACAGATATTTGATTGGCTATTCTAGAAGAATGTATATAGCATAACACATAAAAACCGTTGTTAACAAATTTTTATTCCTTTATTAATTATACGGAGTGTTTAAACTTGCAAAAATCCCAATTTTAGCAGTTTTTGTTTTTTGTTTTGTTGGCATTTTAATAGTAGCGGCACTTATTAAAGTGAACCATCACTCTTGGTGGGTAAATCCTGTTCTAATTGTGTATAATACATGTCAGAGAATGCTCATCTTGCGTCAATCTAATCCTAGTCTATTTCCAACTAATCAGTAACCGTAGAAAAATTTGTGTATATGTTTTAAAGTTAAAAACGTGAATTAAGTTTTGGAATTTACTCTAGGGAAGTTAGTATTTTCAATTCCAATAAAATTCCACAGATATTTGATTGGCTATTCTAGAAGAATGTATATAGCATAACAGATAAAAACCGTTGTTAACAAATTTTTATTCCTTTATTAATTATACGGAGTGTTTAAACTTGTAAAAATCGCAAATTAGCAGTTTTTGTTTTTTGTTTTGTTGGCATTTTAATAGCAGCGGCACTTATTAAAGTGAACCACCACTCTTTGTGGGTAAGTCCTGTTCTAATTGTGTATAATACATGGCAGAGAATTGATGCATAATTTAATACTCATCTTGCGTCAATCTAATCCTAGTCTATTTCCAACTAATCAGTAACCGTAGAAAAATTTGTGCATATGTTTTAAAGTTAAAAACGTGAATTAAGTTTTGGAATTTACTCTAGGAAGTTAGTATTTTCAATTGCAATAAAATTCCACAGATATTGATAGGCTTTTCTAGAAGAATGTATATAGCATAACACATAAAAACCGTTATTAACAAATTTTTATTCCTTTATTAATTATACGGAGTGTTGAAAAATCGCAATTTTAGCAGTTTTTATTACTTTTCAGCAACTAAATGGAAAGTTCTAGGGCCGAAAGTAAATTTGTTTTATACTTAATTTCAATAGCAACTAAATGATAGGTTCTTATAGCAGATTGGATAATTAGTTATTGAGTTATTTGAAAAAAACTGTAAAACATAAACAATTTCTAATCGTCCATAGTTATTGAATAAGATGCGTTAAAATTAAACTTAATTAATTAAAATAACTGGTAACAATCTCAAATTTACATCTCAGACGGTTTTCTTGCAATTCTGAATTTTTTTCCAGGGCTTTTGATTTTACCTGAAGTTTACAATGCTCCCATTTTGAGCTAAATTAATATTTTAACCATCTGAAAGGAACATATTAATTATTAGTTCTTTGAGTACCATCCCTCATATATTAATTTTCTTTTAGTTTTATTTTACTGCATGTAAATTCAGTTTGAAAGCCTGCATTGACTATTTTACCACTTTAGCATAACAACGCTTGCATGCCACTTCCAGAAAAACATACTCTAAGAATATATCTAACGATCGCTCCTTATATAATTATTCAATGTTTTGAGTTTTGACTGTCTAGTCTGACGGCGGCGGCACTGTTAGTTGTTTGGCGTTGACAGTATGGACATAAATAATGAATTTTTATTATATTTTATTTAATGAATGAACCAATATTATAAATAAATTTTGGCATTCTGCACTGAAGGTCGTCAGTAGCTACTAAACAAAAAAAAATGAAGAAAATCGGTTGAGAGATAGAGGAGAAAATGGTACCTAATCGTTTTGTCTTTGCCTATTTATATATAGATATATTTTTTGATATTGTGGGACTCAAGAATAGGGGAATCTTTACAAAGCCAAGATTTGAATGGGAAATGTGACCAAATCATTTAACATATTGGACCTTTTTAATAAATTTGAAAAATATAATGAATATATTTAATTTTATGGATAATTTGCTTAAACCTATGCTTAAAGAATTTTATTCATACTTTATTATTGTCTAAATATAACATCTACCTAAAGAAGTTTACTAGTATTCACTTTCAACTAATTGCGAATGTGTTAGTGCAAGAGATATAACGATTCTCCAGTAGGAGAAAACTCTCGTTTCCTAGAAACATATACATATTTTTTCGTAAGACTTAAAGCAAAAGAGCCCTCAGCATTTCTTGAGGGTTACAAAAACATATTCTGCCTTGGAGTGCTCATTAAGAGACGGTCTTTACGACATAAAATAAGACAAGAAAAATAAATGAGGAAAAAGTTTCATTTTTTTTAACAGCGGCTGTGTTTTCTAATGTTTTATATCAAAATGACTCATTTATCATCCTCAATATTTTGACAATATAGTTTGATAGAGTTAATCTCATAATAATATCTTAAATTATTTTTATTACAGTACGTACTGATTGTAAAGCGATGATGGTAATAAACAGGGTGTCGTGTTGAAAAAGACAGCAATAATATCTGCAATTGCATTAGCAATAACATGTTGCAATAACTAAAAATAGAATAAGAATTAATGTTTGCTTAGATCATCATTCATAACCAAAAAAGTGTATTAAGAAAATCTTTTTTCAAACAATTGACTTGATGTATCTCGATTGTATTGAGTAGTACTCCAAATGCTTAGATCTGGTAATGTAGGCGGCCATTTGATAAACTATTTCTTCTGATTGTGGAAGTTCTCCATCTGGTTGACTATGTCTTATGTCTTATGTAAGGCAATAAGTCCTTATAACTTTATTTAATTCATTAATAAAGGATTTATATTTTTTGGCAAAATTTTGGCATGAATTTCGAAATTCTGATTTTCTATAATAGCTTCCACACATATTTTAGGGCAAACTTTAATTTCAGAGCTAGTCATCATATATGGTAGACATACAAGGCTACTACGAGAACAATCGAAAGTACTTAGAACAGGGTATAAATGCGACCGCAGAGCAGGAGCAGATGAGCACTGGAACAGTTAACAGCAGTTGGACTCATCTCTATTAGTCTAAGAAAATTAGTGTGTTATTAATTGTGTATTTTTAGTTTGTAAATAAATAAGTATTATTTTCGATAAAAATTTTCTTTATGAACCAGCAAATGACTTATAATAGTGTGATCATCTAGTCTTCTTTTGGACAAATAGGTGTTTAGTAAGCTGTTTATACTTGTCTGTTTTTGAGATCAAAATCTATAGCCATTGTCAATCACTGAATGTATTAGTTATTCGTAATTGTTTCTTATGTTAAATATAATTGACATTGATAGTTTATTTGCAATCACTTGGTACTGTGAGTTTCATCATTATACTGTTCTTGCAATAATAGTTTCCATTAACGTTCCAGCTCTAGAGACGGTGATTTGATATCAGTATTATTGATACTGTCCACTTTTTAAAGAAAACAATAAACAATCTATTTAATTACGTTGTTCTTCAAGTCGTTTAAAACTAGTTAAACATTCCATTTTTGAAGAAAAGTCTTACATTTGCAGATTAATAATAGAACGCTTCTAAATTATATATCGAGTAATGAATGGTCTGTCTTTGTAATTGGGTCAAGACATTTGGATTGTTTAAGCTAGGTTCTGTTAAGGGGAATCCCAAAATAGTTCCACATTTTTTAAGGATATAGCTAATAACGTTTTAGAATTTACTTTAGCAAATCTAAAATCCTTTATTGCGTACTTATCTACTAATTCATCAAACTTGATTGTTGCTTGGCACCGACTTCAAAAATATACTAGATTGGTAGGTAACTAATTTGTACAGAATGAACACCTTTTAATGTTTACATTTTTTAATTCCTGGGTAGGTACCTAACAACATTGAATGTGATATATATTTGCTAGAGTTGTATTTTGTTATAATTATTTTTAGCTTTTTAGTTATAGCTAGAAGTCGGTTATATATTTTTTAAAAATGTTTTATTTTCAACTTTTTAGTTTTTTTGAACTCACGTAGTTTTCATTCTTTATTTTTTATTTTATATGTATAACTTTTATAGACAGAACCAGGTAACATCGAAAGCCTCAACATGACACCATGATACTTTCTCATTTAAATTGACAGGTAAATCTTTACGAACAAAATGTACTAGTACGCGTTGACTTAACAAGCCCAAAATATATTTATGCCTTATGGACTACGCCATGTAACGTTTTTTCAACTTTTTTTGACAACCTTGTATAACTATAGATAATTCCACTCCAAAATATGTACCAACCATCCTGTACATACGGACAAGCATAAATTTGTTAGCTGCCTTCTGTAAACTATACGACGGAGTAGAATCCATCCCATATTTAAGGAAGTCAAATCCGTCCTATATTTCAACCATAGTATATAACTCCTTGTGGGCTACCCCATAAATTATTTCATTTTTAACATTTTATATTATCGCCCTGTGTAACATTAATTCCTCTCCACACTTTATGCAACTTCTTATGGGCTATAAAAGAAATATTTTATTAATAACACTGTATAAATATAATTCAACTCCAGCATATATTTCAACCATCCTGTATATGATTTGCTTATGCCCACATAACATAACAGTTTTTTAGTCACCCTATATAATTTTAATTTCACATTTTTTCCAACATTTTTATACCACCAAACGTCCAGTCCACCTTATATGTCACCCATCCTGTATATACAGCTGTCTGCGGACCACTATCATTCTAGTCCGTCCTATACTTCAATCTTCATTTAAATGCAACTCCTTCTATCACTTTATCACAAAAGCATCGTCTTCGCAAAAGGAAAAATTTGCATTTAAATAGGTATTTGCCTGGTATACAAACAAAACTAGCTTGGTACTCATTGATTTAAGGAGGCGAAAATACTATGCTTTACTACCTATATGTTTGAGATGTACATAAAAAATTTTCAAATTCGCAAGTAAAACTTCTAGAGCCTAAAATTACCGCACTATTACGTTGGAATTAAAATATTTATGAGGAAATGTCCGTTATGTCATTTCGATGAAATTTTTGATAAGAATTATGGAATTTTCGGCGATTTTCTGCAAAACTGTAAGTTGCACATCACAGAAAAGTATATGAGATCACCTAAGGATCTTCCTTAATAGATTAAACGTTAAAAAACTATACACATCCGTAAGGAGTTATCGAAAAATCGACTAAAATATTACGGATATTGGTCGATTTCCATACACGCATGTGTTCATTCACAAATTTTATCACTTTACCAATAGAATTATTTTCCAAAATCTGAAGTTTCACCAATCTGGATAAATACTCCATTAAACAAGACCATATTCATTCAAAACGGTGCACCACAGGAGAAGAAATCTGGTAACATACATACAAAAAAGAGCGAAAAAAAAATTACGCGACGAATTGATAACCTCCTCTTTTTTGGAAGTCGGTTAAAAAAAGATTATATCTCTCTTTGGAAATTGAGGTGAAATAAATTGAAAATAGATTGGGACTAAATCAAACTAAATGCCAGTTAATAACCTTCAGAACGGAGGTTTTCAGAACACAGTGCGTCTTCATAAGATGGAATCAATTGAAAAAAACTTTCTCATTATTAATATTTAAAGAAAATCGTCCATATTTTAATTTTCCCAAATTCACAAACAAATATCAAAAGGATAGTCTAAATCACCGCCACAATCAAGCTACCGGACATTTATTTGCAAACATTTTACATTTTGGTTGAAAACAGAAATTAATGACAACCTAACTTGGCTGACTAATTTCGTACAGTAGGCCCAAAACTTAAAAAAGGGTAACTCCGTTTCGCGATCTTCCCCAGAGAATTTGCTTGAGAACTGCGTTGGATTCTCGAGAAGGCAGAGTTTCATCCCATTTTTTTATTCGTGTCTTGAATTGTTTTGCATTATTTCTCATTAAAATTCACATAAATGAATAAAATTAAGGACCTCATATTAATCTTGACGTGCACTCTCAAAGATTAAGGGTACCGCAGAACTGGTTAAAAATACTTGATCATTAATCAGATGATAACTCACGTTCAGGTATTTCAAAACCAGGAGCGCTGTCGCACAAAAAACAACAACAACAGAAATAAACTTAGAAGCTTTACAGAAAATCATTTATGCAGTTCACTCAGGCGGATAAGTTTTATTCATTTCAACATTTAATAACACATATTTAACTTTTGGTTGAAAATGTTCCAACACAGCGTGGCGCATTATAAAAATTATGCATATATGTGTGTGGTGTTGGACAATTATTCACTTTAATGCGTGAATATTTATTAGATTAATGTTGGACATAGAAACAGAAATAGCAGTCCATTTGACATGAGCCAATTTGTTAATTATTTATAGTTTTGCCACAATTCTGGCGACTTCCGGTTAGTATTTTATACCAAGTTATTTGTGTTGCTTTTTAATCATCACTACACTAAGGACCATTTTTTAACCGACTTCCAAAAAGGAGGAGGTTATCAATTCGTTTGTAATTTTTTTCATGTATGAAGAGCGATTATTCAAAAACGGTTTCGGTAATTTTGGTGATTTAAACTGCATTATATTAAGGAACATAACAGAAACGTCCCATATAATTGTCTATAACATGAGATGTACCGTTTTTTAGAAAAAAGTAAATAAGGGACTAGATTTCAGCGATTTTCAATGTATCTTCACTGTTTTCTCCAAAAATGCTCACGCAATTTAAATATTATAAATTGTATTATACAAAAATATGTACCAGCTTGATTCCGTACATTTTTCTATAAGGCAAAAAATCATTTTTCTGAAAATCGGAAAAATATATGCAAAAAATTGTAAACATAATGGTAAATGTCAGTTTTTCATCATAAATATCCAGTTTAAATGTCAAGATATGCCATGAAATGTAATGGTTTTCATTTTAATTCATTTGAAGACAGTTTCTTTAAGAACGAAGTTAAGTTAGGGGGCTATAGTAGCGTGAAATGGCAGAAAATATACCGACAGTTCATCGGTTTGTTATAATGACGAACTCTTCTATATGGTATAGGGTTATAGCTGAGTGCGCGCATGCATGTAATATTGGGTGGTACATAAGCAGTTGCATACATAGGATGGTTGAAATATAAGTTGGAATTGAAATAGTTATACAAGGTGGTTCTAAAACTATTGAATTGAGTGACATATAAGTAGTTGCGTATACAAGGTGGTTGAAATAAGAGTGGAGCAAAATTATAGTTATACAGAGTGGATATTTGCGTTATAGTAAGGAGAATCATTACAGTTATACAAAAGGCTTTATAATTGTCAGAAGCAGTTGAATATACCGCATGGTTGAAATATAAGGTGGAGTACAATTACAGTTATACAGGGCGGTTTGAAAAAGTTATATAGTTTGGAACATAAGTAGTTGCTTAGGCAAGATGTTTGAAGTAAGGGTGTGGTAAAATTATTGTAATTCAGGGTGTATCATACATTTGTTATAAAAGCATAAGCAGTTAGGATGTTTGAATTATAGGACGTAGGACGGGCTATAATTATAGACATGTGTTAGAAATTTTAGAAGCAGTTGCATATACCGGGTGGTTGAAATAAATGGTAGAGTAAAATTATAGTCATAAAATGTGGTTAAAAATGTGACTTTGTTGTATAGGGTAGACCATGAGCAGCTGCATAAATGGAATACTAGACATTTGGGGCGAAGTAAAATCATTGGTAAACAGGAATAATTTAAACAATAGAAAAATAGAAAGAATTTGTCACACGCTAAATTGATTTTCGTTGGAACTTATATTCATGAACTGATGTTCAATTCCAACTTCGAAGCAATGCTGAATAAAAAGGACAAGGAGGTTTGGATATCATGTAAAAAAGTAGTGACTGACTAAGTTTTTGGGTAATGTGAAAGCTCAAAACTATAAAATTATGGTACATGTAAAAAATTTAAAACTCTTGGTTGTCAGATAAGCCATAAAAAAGATCGAAAAATGACACCAAGGACCATGGAATATCAAAATGATAGGTGACTATTATTGGTCACTTCACAGACAACAAGAAAACGCATCTCATCTGCAACAAAGGTATTTAAGTCACTTTTCAGAAAGAACAGAAAATGCAGAAAAATGAGCATATTTATTTAAGTAGGTAATTAAATATTATTGTAAAAGAAATTTGTAACTAAATAAAAGAAACTATGTATTTTTAATTTCTATAAATCAAAAAATCAATAGTGTGGAGAGGATTTATACTTATACAGGATGGTTTTAAAGCTATCAAGTACGTTGTAAAATTGTGTTGAATTGAATTATAGTTGTACACATTGATTCAGAAAATGATAGAATTAAATAAACAGTAAAATTTTTGGTTAATATGTTAGATAACATAAATTATGAAATGCTTCGATATATTTAGTCAGTAAAATCAAACCAATAATAATTTGTAGAAAATCTTAAACACAAATTCCATTTAAATTGTTTTAGATTTCGACAGTAACTGCCTTCAAAATATGTCTAAATAGTTAGCATTAACTCAGAGGACCAAGAAATAGGTTGTAAGTGAATATCAACGATGAACGGTAGCCCGTTCACCATTATAACCAAATAATTTACCATCTCGATCAACAAGACACTTACATTAGTCTCGGTCCATGTAGCATTGCCATCTTCATCAATCTTCAGGCTAAATTATTGTCTTATTTTCTCTTGTAATTTTTCATTGTGTTCTTTAGTACATCTTCATCAGAAAATAAATAAAGGTGATTAAGAGAATAATTTAGCTTATTTGCACTTTATAATGGAAAATGTGTTACAGTCCAACCTTTTTTCATAAAAAGTGTAACATTGTGAGTTGAAACTAATAGATAATTAATAATAGTTTACTTTTGAGTATAATAAATTATTTTGATTTTGCTTCTTTTTTCCTTCTAATTTAACTATCATTAGTTCAAAGTGTATATAGTTACATAAAACATAGCTCATTCCAATTGGAACTGTAATTTGACGTTAACAAAAGTAGGTTTATGTTTATTTTTTCCAGATACAGATAAGTATTTTATTTGATTTGATTCTAATTTAATAAAGAGTTCCACAATTATGTTTTGTAAACTTTACCGATGTACAAGAAGTTGAAATCTTCAGTTTTCGAAATATTTAGTTGAATTTTGGAACATTAATGCCTCTATAAGTCTGTATAATAAGGTCATGAAAATTTACAGGGTGGTATTTTTCTGGTTTCAGATGTTCTTTCTCCTCCTAGACTTTTTCAATTCGCCCCTGGCAATTGATTAAAATTTTAAATGAATTTTTTTTTATCTCTTTTTGTATCTGCCACTGTTTTAGTGTAAAAAAAATGATAAATTTCATGTGTACAATCAGCGCCGGATTTAATTCAATAGCGCCCCTGGGCACCGGAAAAAATGCCGCCTCAATCAACACTAAAATTTTATTGAAACTTTATATATCTATTTTTTTTTCATTAAAATAACTAATTTTATTTCAAAGGAACCTATATAGCTTGTAAAACAGACTGTAGGTGGCAGCATATGCTGTTGCAAATTTATTAAATTCAAAAATTATTTTAAATTAAAATTAAATTGTATAATCGATAAATTACTATTTTTTTGAAAAATCCATTGATTGATTAAAATTTATGTTTTGAAAAATTCAATATTTCGAAAAAACAACTAATTTAATTTTGTTAATTCTACAAAATCAAAAAACTAATTGATTACTAGAAAACTTTTAGATGAAGTGTCAAAAGTATAATTTACAATTAATACACTAATTGAATTTCTTGAATTATCAATTACAGAAAAAAAATTGAAAGAATGGATAGAATTAATTAATTATATTGAGCAATCTTGATAAGACTGTGCTTTTTTTCATTTTCCAAATTTTACTGCCCTAGAAAATTTGCGGCCCTGGGCACTAGCCCCGACTGCCCCTAGTGTAAATACACCGCTGTGTACCATAATAAAACAACCCTTCTGTGATGCAATTTGTATTTCAAATTCATTAAAAAAAGTTTTTTTCATAGTGCTGGTATTAGGTAGCTAGTCAATTAAATTAGTTATAGCTTCTTCTAATTCTAGTCTTCTAATATCTCGGTGACGACCACAATCATGTATTCTAGATTTAAAGCTACCTGTTTTTCTTAGTCGTTGATGAAGCCGTCCAAAGAGAGAGACCGCAGACGAAAGGCAAGTCAGCCATTTCTGCGTATGAATAAACCACCATATTGGTGAAAATTCGGGAGAAGTCCAGTAAAAATTAACGAGAGTAAATTATCAACAAGATACCAACTAGATACTAATTTTTAGCCCGCTTATTCGTGGCACCGCTCACCGGCCGATTCGTAGATTGGGAAATAGACGCTATAGTATACATAAATGTTAATGTGTGCTATTTGATGTAATAGCCTTATATTGAAAGTATATATTATATTAAGGTTTAAATTAATACCTCTGAGAGTCCTTTATAATGTAGCACACTTGTAAATTTATTAAAATAACTTCTCCTTTGTTGTATTTTAAAATGTTTGTCTCTTAAATTGATTGTCCTTATACAATGGTTGTTGACTGTAAACACCTATTTAATGACTTTTTTTATTATAACTATTATTTGTATAATGTAAAACTGTCTCTATTTGATTTCAAAGTTTTAGCGCCTGCTCTTTTAGATGATATTAATAGATTATTGAATGCCAAATTAAATTTACACATAGAAATAAGTAGGTTTTTCCTTAGGTAAGTTAGGTTAAGTCCCCTATCTCCGGGTTATACTGGTAACTGGCTGTTAACATTGCTGAAATGTCTTTTTAACATTTGTTAATTGTAATCATATTAACTTAATAATGAGTTTGAATAGTATAGTCAATAAGGGAACTAATACGACAGCCGTCTACTAGAAAAATAAATAAAAGAAGGATTGTTTGTTTCTACGGTACACAAGAAATTGATTTTTTTTTTCACAAAAACGGTATCAGATACGAAAAAGAAATAAAAAACATTCCAAATTCCCAACAAAATAATCTAGGGGCAAAAATTACCACACTGTAAATTTTCATTACCGTTTCTGTGATCTTATAATGAAGACTTCATAGAGCCATTAAAGCTCAAAAATTGAACTAAATAACTAAATTTAGTAGTCAGAAGAAAAAACTGAAAAAATCTAAAAATCAACACCTTGTACATCTTCAAATCTCTCGCAGTTATTCCTTTACACCCTGAAATTAGGTACCTTATAATTTAAGTAACAATGTGTAACAATAGCGATATATATTCTATGGGAATAATCATTAACAAATGAACACAATATGAATCCTCTGTTCGTGGTGTCAATCACGCAAGATATGAATCAGTTGCGCTTCCCACAACAGTAACAATTATTATGGGCTAAATATGGAATATGCACTGTAAACATCTAGCGGGCGAAACTTTCAGTACCTTACCACTACAGATTGTATCGTTGAGACCGTTTCAGCACCATGCCGCAGCTCTCTGCTTCGCAATCATCACGTTAGAAACCGAAACTCATAGACTGGTTAGAGTGGATTTTTACGCTATATTGACCATTTCCTGTCGACTTAGCCAACAGCTCCTTTGTTTGATGCCCGAATATGACTTCATGTCCTCGTTTGCGTGACATCTTGATATACGAATTCTATGACCTTTGGAGCTGGTATTTAGGAGTTATGGAAAGATCCATAACATGCGGTATATCACTATCGTTAAAGTACCTCTCAATTTCTTCAATTGCTTGTAATTCGATAACCAGCATGTACTGATTTGTAAGAGTGAGGTTCGTTGCCAGCTTCTGCCGCAATCTCACGAGTTGATGTAATGGATTTTGATACCTATTTGAATTACGTATTCCATCAAACTATCGCTGTACACGAACTGTAATGAATTTTAAGGCATATGATATAACATTCCACCATTTTCAGTTTTTCTTCGTTAGAATATTTCATTTTATCACGAAAACTGGTCAATATCGACTGTCAGTTCAGCACTACTAATGGCATTGTTCTCAAATGAGGAAACGTCAAAGTGAAAACAATCTTTTTCATGGCTACCTACGTTAAAGGTGAAAATAGGGGAGAAAAGCATCCATAACTTCGTTATTTTTATGAATAACTATATCGAGTATTATATTGTTGAAAAGCTCTAAAAATCCGATATTTTGAGGTCATAGCCAACTATAGTTTCCATTCAAAAAAAGATAAGTTTGTCTCATATCTCGAAAACGAGAGCTGTCACGCAAACGAGGACATGTCAATCATATTCGGGATACAATTCCCTTCAATTTTGATATTTACACTTTTTTTATAAAATCAAAAACAAAGGAGCTAGAGAGAGCAAAAATTTGAAATTGTCATTAAATTGGGCCAGTAAACCTGCAAATCTTTATCAATTTAACCATTGCTCTATCTCGGCTAGTTTCCGAGATCTCCATACTGATCATCAAAAAAAAACTCACCCTGTATATTTTATTAATGACCACTTCGAAATTCACCTAAGATAATGTAGTTTTTCTTTGCACCGGTGCAAATTTACATTGTTTAAATATAATCAACATGCTATCACGAACCGAATTCATTAAACCACATCTCGCTCTAGACTAATCGACTAATCCTAAATCTCTTTATAGTTTATAGGAAATCTGTGACTTTTTGTTATTTTATTCCTAGCATTTTCGAACAACTGGTATCAATTTGTTAAGAGAGTTCTCTCCTTCAATGGATTCACCATGTTGATTGTTTCTTCATTATTCGAATAGCTTAGTTTGTTTTTTCACCATATTCTCCTTCGACATAAACAAATCATCTTAATGACTACCAAATTAATAATAACGTTTCTGTCGCTAGAGCTGAAAGACGACAGAACCGCGTTGAGTGGCATTGGTATTTTTACCCATCGACCTTAAAAAATTCAAATTGATGGCTTGTTGTTGAAACTCGGAGCTAAACTTTCTCAGCATTCGATTAACATCCAGCGAAGCATGAACATCATGGAATGAGAGTATATAGAAAGCGCGGTGGTGTGTTTACAAAGAGAAAATATAAATGAGCAGATCCCCGGCACAGAAAACGCAAGATGGATGTTTCCCCAATGAGAATGTACGTCCGAAATGAATAGTAATGAATAGGAAATGGTTAAACAGTGAAACGCTTTATCCGCTACACAGCTTCGTCGACAGATGAATGAGTGATAAGTGAAAACTAATTATATTTTATTGTCTCACTTGGATCCAGCCGCACGCCATTTGAGTACGGGTTTTGTTTCGACATTTATATGCATTTTCGTCATGCTATTAATTTTCGCTTTATTTTGGGGTGAGTGCTTTGCATGGAAAGGGTTCACAAAGTCAAGCGCTTTATACGAATAAAGAAACTGACAAATGTTAATCAGTGACAATTTTTGAAGAGAAAATATTCAAAATAAATTATGTACAAGGTTTTTGGTAACTTATACTTACATTCCTGGAAGTTTCCTTGGACTTCCATCGGCTTTAAAAGGTTGATTTCACAACTTTTCAATAGCTTTGTATTTATTTATACCTTTAATCGGTCATGCGTCGCCGGTCGCGGTCATTGGGTCTCATCCGGTCCATCCAGCGCCGTCGTATCTGGCTGTTGGTTGTCGGTGATGCGTAGCGACAGTGGCCGAAGAAGTGGTTTCCAAATGTTTTTAATTATATTCTCGTTCGAGATTATATATGCTGTCTCTATAAATTTTCTTTTATACCAATGCTCCTCCTTGTGAATTACCCTGGCCTGGTCCCAGTTGATGTTGTGGTGTTCGGTCCACGGGTGTGTTAGTTAGCTAGCCCAGACTTCGTCAGCTCCGCCCTTTGAGTAGCTGTGCGGTGTTCCTTAACCCTGGTGTCCAGCGGTCGCTTTGTCTCTCCAATATAAAGATTGCCACATTCACAAGGTATGCTGTTTATGCAGTTTGAGGAGTTCTGGCGTACTACAGATATTTTTGGCTCTATGGATTAGAGTTTTGATGATGCCAGTTTTCGTTGTTGATGGGTGGTTAGAATTGTATTGTAGATACAGTCTTGTGTGGGTAGCCTTTCTGTAGACCAGGGATAAACTGAATTTCCCATCATTTACCTGATGACGATAGCAGATACAAAGCTATTGAAACGTTGTGAAATCAACCTTTTCAAGACGATGGAAGTCAAAGGAAACTTCGAGGGACGAGGGACATTGTCTACGAGATTCAAACTAACATTATACTTACATATAATTTAATTAAGCCTAATGGGGCTCAGAACCTTAGCACCAAATTACCCTTAATATCAATATATCAATTATTTAATCAGAGACGCTCCATATGACATTTTGTATTCTGACTGAGGACAATTTATTTTTATTCTACTATAGTAGCTAAAAACTATTAAATTCAAACTGCTTATACAAAACTATAAACATCAGTTTGGGTGAAATAGTAGATACTTCTAAGACAAAGAAGATGTTTTACATAAGTCAATTCAATAAGTGTGACAATGTTTGTTATTTTCATCATGGTCATAATCTTGTTTTCTAGAGGTTATTTTTGGCAAATTCTAGTTTGTTCTTATTATTTATTGGGATATTGATGAACAAAAACTGTATAATAAAAACCCAAACCTTTCAAGTTTAAATTATGAATTTTAATTTTCTTATAAGATTTTAAATATACAGTTTTTTTATTTTCGGAATAGGGTATTATTTTGCGAATGAATCATAAGAATGACCATGTTGTTTTTTGATGAAGTTGGTTTCTATTATTTTTTATTTGTGATAATATCAAAATTAAAAGAAGAGTTTTTATTGGTTTTAAGCAATAACTTAGGGGAAAATACACTAACATCCTATCCTAGATATCAAAAGGGTTTAGCTCTGTGGGAGCTCTTTCCAGGTTATCAGGCTCGTGGTTGGAGTCGTGGTAGCTTCAGATGAATTTTCTGATCGTCCGGGCTGTTCCTAACAGAACGGCTTTTTGCATTAGTTGGTAAAAATGTTCGTCTAGACCGAGGTATTTTAAATTATTTAGTAGAACTTTTGGGACTACTCCTGTTGTTGACATAACAATTGGTACATTTCGTGTGTTGTTCACGTCCGACTGTGTCTTTATTTGAAATTCGAAATACCTGTATTTGGCTATTTTTTCAGAATGCTTAATATTTATGTTAGTTTTGTTAGGGATTGCTATGTCAATTAAGGTTGTTTTCCTAGAGATTTTATTTTCTAAAACAGATTCTGGTTTATATTTATAGTAAGGTAATCTTACCGACTGTGATAATTCAAGTTTCAGTGCTAGTCCCTGGTGAAGTATTTTTGCTCCAGCATCGTGTCGTTCTTTGTATTCAGTTGCAGCGAACGCTTGACAACCTCCTGTGATAGGCTAGATTCAGATGTTTGGCAACCGTACCTGCATCTATCGTTGTTAATAGAAGGGTCTTTAACGATGCACTTTAGGTAGTTTTTAGTTGGAATTACCTGATCTTGGATTGCCAATATAAAGCCTTCCGTTTTAGAGAACATATGACCAGAGATCAACCAGCAGTAACTGGAAATGTTCTTGTGTCAGTCGCAGTGGTGTTAAGTTATCAACCTGGCATATGACTCTGTGTAGATTACAAAATTCTGCGAGTTTCTGGAAATGACTACGCAAAATAGAAATTTGTTGATCTAATAGTTTATTTAGATCTGTCAATCCTCTTCCTCCTTCATACCGTGGCAAAGTTGTAAGTTCGACAGGGCTCTTTGGATGGTGATTTTGAGCTTTTGTTAGTAAAACAACTCGAACTTTTCATTGTAATTGTTCAATATCAGTTTTGCACCAATTAACTATACCGAAAGAGTAACTGAGCCCTGAACACGCATAGGTGTTCATAACCTGAAAGAGATTTTACTGTTTAGTTTGGTTTTCAACAGTCAACTTACCCTTCTATAAAACTCTGCTGTTAGGTCCTTTTTCATAGTCATGTGATCAATACGTTGAGCCTGCTTTATTCCAAGGTATTTATAAGTATGACCTTCCCCCATAGATTCAATTGAGGTGCCATCTCCCCTTTCAAAGTGCTCCTGCTGTATTTTGCCTTTAACTATATTAATAATTCGGCATTTGTCTAGGCCAAATTTCATATGGAATAAACAATTATTATTATAATATCCAATTTCGTGTTATCACTTAGAGTATTAGCAGCTACTTTTTTATCTGTCTTACATGACCAAGTTCGCGAGGCTGCTTTTCTATTTTGCTAAGTTACAGGCGGTATATTTGAAAAATTTTCATGAAATAAGCAAGTAACTTCCATTTGTGTCCGTGTGTTATCTCCATAACCAATCATTTGTAGAATGGTTATTTTGTGCATTTCTTTTAAATGAACCATCTTTCTGCAATTCTTACGTACAGTTAACGAAATTCAAACGACAATATCACTGACACTGATCACCACTGTTATGCAGACATACAACAACATGCTAAGGCTATGAGTTTTGACGAAAATAAATAAAACTGTTTTCTTTTCATATCAGAAAAAGGATTGGTTTTTGCTTACTATGTCAAAATCAAGTGCTAAATATTTTTCTTTTTATGTTAATTTTTGTAATCTGAAAACACTTAATATTTCCGAAACAGTTGAATATAGGTGTAGGAATTTGTACATCAATTATGTTTAGAATTTTCTGGAGAATCCAAAAAATAAATAATGTATAGGGGCTTGCATTTAAAAGAAGAAAGTTGGTATTGGCGGCTGTCACTTGACGCACACTATATTTATTTTTGTTGAAAAATTGCGCATTTAAAAATACAAAACATTGTGTATAAGCATTTTTCCCAACCCGTCCTCCTTTATGCGTTATCGAATTTCCTCCATTTGGCTGTTCCACACTGTATATTCTTTCTTAATATAGAAAAGAAACAGTTGTTAGTTGATCAACAATAATGATAATAATTGAATTATGTGAACTACAATTAAAATTACACAAATTTTATCGTCAAATCGTTTTATGAATTTTTCTAAAGGATTGTCGAAATCATAATTGAATTTCTTTGAATGGCGGTTTTGATAAACGCCGCCTCCATCCATAATATATAAGAAATAGAAATGGTTAATCGTATTCATTTCGAAGGCGACGTTTCCGACACAAAAGAATGGAATAATAGCAGTGCGAAAGAATTCCCGGTTTTAGCAGGGTGCGAGAGAGGGATTGCTGTGAGACCCGGGGAACTTCTCAATGCAGAATCATCATTTCTCTTAGTCCTCGGAACAACAAAGTCCACTTAGTCATCGTCGAATGCTGACCGAAAAATTCAAGGGAGAATAAAGCGCTGCGCCAATTCAACACCATCTTTCGAAGTGTGTATTCTGCGAAAATAAATGGCCACCGTCTTCGATACATTAAAAATATTTTTGCCGGGATCCCTCTCTTTCGCTGCTTAATTGATTATCATCGGTTTCTGGGTTTTTTTTTTTCCACTGTATTTGGATTCCGAAATATTAATCTTGTTCGAATTGTAGCTCGCAAGTGTTTACTTTTATACAGTGTGCACTTAAAGTGTCTACGGAACGAACGAAATATAATCTATCCAGATGAACACGTCAACCTTAAATTAATACTATCGGTCCCTAAAATTCGACCCTAATTCATTAAAATTATGAGTTGAACATTATTGACGTTATTTTGTCTGTATAAGATATAGAGTTGAGGCGAAATTATTAAAGTAGGCCAGGCCTTTGCTATCCCTATTATTTCATTTGGATTACATTTATAGAAATAATTCACGAAATATTTTTTTATTTATGTATATAATTGTAGGATTATTTTTACATAAATATGTCTACGCAACATGTTCGATATAATTATCGGGGGATACCTAACCTAAACTAAAAGTTTTCGTTTCCGATTTTAAAAATAGAGATGACAAACAACTCAATAAAAACTCTAACATTTAATGACATTTCCACTATCCGCTGATTGATGATTTGTTGCACAACACCTTCGAAATATTGTGATAATTATATTATATTAATGACAGAATTGTAATCTCAAGAAAAAATTACAAATATTATTTTCTACGAAAGTTAGTACTCCTTGTCCTAAAAATCAATAATTTACAACACTTAATATTTTCTTATTGAACTACAGGCAACTCCAAAGATAGTAAAAGATGGTCATTACTTGGTCTGAAAGAGCGTTACCCAGCTACTGCCCTGTTTATCATTTGAAAACCAACCTCGCATATACAATTACGCAGTGGTCTCTGTTGTCGTGTAGAGCGTTTTGGATTTTAAAGTTTTTTAAACATTTAGGGTGTAAATTTTAAACTAATATATATTTTACTCTAGAATAAATAATAACTTAACCTAATATATTCAAACAAATCTTTAAGATGTTTTTAACAGTCAGAACTTTGCAGCAATGGGACCATGTAATGTAAAATTAATTAACTATAAGATACCCACATTGTCAGAAAACATTAATTTTCAATATGATTTTCAATATAAAAAATTTACTTACCAATGTAGTACCGAACCCATGAGGATTTCTGTTTTATGTAAAAATATAAAGAAATAGAATCACATACTGTTAACTAATAGTAGTAAATTTTTTTCTCTCAATTGAAATTGAAACCTTGAAAATACTTTCAAATCTTGTCTTACTTAATTGAAAACTTTCAAACTAATAGCTACAAAAGTAATGAAATATCAAAATTTAAATCAAATTTTCAGCAGATGGCTAAGCATTCAGTGTTGTCATATTTACCTATATATCCTGAATTTGTGCATAATTTCACAATTTTCGGTAATCTTAGTTAAACTTATATGAAAGCTACCCGACAAAAATAAAATGACTCTAAATTAAAAGTATAAGGTTATAATAAAGAAGATATCACAAATAAATTGATGAGGTGCAACATAATTCAGATTTTAGTTGTCAAACCATATTTACAATGTAAAGAAAGTTGCAAACTGCAAAACTTACGAGCTCCGAATAAACGGCGATTATTATGTATTATAATTTTTCGTTGGTTCTATTTCAATAGCATGACTATGTAGGCTAACTTTAGCGAAGGGCCAAAACTTTTAGTTTTACATTAAATTTAGTTTGTCTTTCACATTGTTGTCAACCTACCTTATGATTTTCTCTAGAAGCAATCTGGCGGCAGTGTTTGGCATTGACAGTATGCATGTAAATAATGATTATTTTATTATTTTGTTATTTAATTATTGAACCAATATTATAAATTAATTTTAGCATTCTGCACTGAAGATCGTCTGTAGCTACTAAACAAAACAAAAATAAAGCAAATCGATTGAGTGACAGAGAAGAAAATGGTACCTAACCGTATTGCCTTTGCCTATTTATATATAGATTACCCAACTTTGGACATAAATAGATTTCTCATGACATTATTAGTGTTTTCTGTATGACGTCATACATACGTTTTTAATTGGCAACTCCAATAGTTGTTGTATTGATTTGAATTCTAGAAAAATAACTTAGCCAAATGCAAGTTGGACTCGCGTACTAAGGGTTCCGTACCACCTTCATGATCTGAAACAAAGATGAATCAAAGTATATCTTTATCTAATATTCCAGTTTCAGACAAGCAGGCAATGAGTGCATTTTCTTATTTTCTAATTTGGCCCACAAGAATTAACATTAGAATTTTATTTTACTAATAAACTTTCAGGGGAGCATTTTATAATCTACTGTCTGAATTTTGAGGCTCTGTAGATTGGAAGATATAGAGCACAATAGGTCAAGTTTTAAATTATAAATTATTAAATCTGTTATTCAAATTATTTTAAAATACAAATAAAATATATTTTTCAAAATTTAAATAGTATAGTTTCTAAAGTGAGAATTAAGTCGATTTTTAATATTTTTGTTAATATCTTTTAAACAAATGATTTAAAAATATGATATATTTGTAATTCACATAATGAGGCTCTGTAGATTGGATGATAAACATACAATTTCAAAATTCAGGGAAAAGGGGGAAAATAGGTTAAGTTTTAAATAACAAATTATTAAATCTTTTATACCAATTATTTAAATATACAAATAAAATATATTTTTCAAAATTAAATTTTAGATAATGTAGTTTCTAAAGTGGGAATTAAGTCGATGTTTAATATGTTAAAAGGTATTAAACCTTTTAAACAAATGATTTAAAAATATAATAGCCTCCTAACAAGAAACAACCTAAGTAATCTTCAGAGATTTTACACGGCAATTTATCTCTTTATGTTAATATCTTGTATCCTCAGAAAAAATGGCTAACAATTAATATACGTAAAAATATGAAAAATAACTAATGAGCCATTTCATTTGATATATTGCATGATACAAAATCAGCGTTAAAAAAGATACCATAGACAAGAGACGAAGCTTTAAAATTATCTGGAAAGCAGTAATCCCATATCAAAATAACAATACAACAAAACCAGCAATAAACCCAAATAATGGGATTACCCAAATTACCGACAAAAGCCATAAACACCGTAATTGCACGATAAAGTACCTGAGAGATTAAGTACTAATGAGGGCTCACAGGGCAGGTATAAATTGAGATCAAGAACAAGAAATTCTTCAGTTTAGTATCTTTTGAATTTTTTGGCGAAACGTCCAAACGAATACAGACGAACGGATGTATAAATCATCAACCACATATTTCCCCCAGTATACACAAACATATATATATATATATATATATATATATATATATATATCTATCACATATTTAGTTATTTGATTATTATCTGATTTTAAGTGGTGTTCAATTTGTGGTTTTGTACTTAATTTTATACAACAATTATATTCACTTTCACTTTTCTAGTAACTTATATTTACATCAAATTACTTTTCTAGAACTACAGAACAGCTGATTCAAATCACAATAACATTACATAAGCTCTTCGCTGTACTAACTCACAATAAAATTCTCGTATAATCAATCATTACTCCATTCGAAACATTATTTTATTTCTATTTTTTTGTTAATATATTTTAAACAATTAATTTAAAAAATATATGCCTCTTAATCTCTTTCATTCGCTGTGCCTTAAAAAAATTCTACTAACTTAACGTGCCTATTCGAACTTATATTTACATCAAATTATACAGGCTGATCAAATCACAATAACATTACATAAGCTCTTCGCTGTACTAACTAACTGCCTCGAATTTGGATCAGTCATTTTAAAACCAGCATCGAAAATTCTCGTATAATCAATCATTAACTCCAACAGCCGCCGAGCAAATTCGAGAACATTATTTTATTTCTATTTTTTTGTTAATATATTGTAAACAATTAATTTAAAAAATATATGATAAATATATATTTGTATTCCTCTTAATGAGTCCTTTTCTTTGACAGATAGGTTATTTTTTTGTTTATTTTTAGTTTAAATCTATAATTTGGCCCCCAAAATTAATATTAGGGATTTCTTCGTTTTTCAGGTCTGACAGCCTGGGGAATAAAGGGGGAATGGTTAATTTTTTTAAAATAATTTTGTTAATATATTTTAAAGTATTTATGTTCAAATTATGAAAAAAATATATTTGTATTCGTCATAATGACCCCTTTGATTTGATATATTACATGATGCGTTAGAAATAATTTTAATTTTATGTTTTCCATTTAATGCTGTAATTTGCACCCTAAAATTATTATTAGGGGTTTCTCTTTATTTTTCCAGTAAAGTATAGGTGAGTTCCTATGTTCCTATTTTTTTCAAATTTGTATGTCTTGTCGTTTCGTAGATAAAGGGGGAATTCGTAGTTTTTTTATATTTTAGTTAAATAACTAATTTATTTTAAAAATATGAAAAAAATGTTGTATTTGCCATAATGAGTTCTTTGATTTGACATATTACGTGATGCGTCAGAAACATTTTGAAATTTATATTTTTCATTTAATTCTGTAATTTGCCCACCAAAATTAAAACTAGGAGTTTCTCATTATTTTTCCGGGAAAACTCAGATGAGGCTCTATATCTCTATTTCTATTCAAAATTTTGAATTTGAAATTATATTTTCTTATAATTAATATCATAATTCCAGTGAAGAGGTTACATCCAATAACCAGGAACGGCTAAAGTCTATAGAAGTGTAGCTATACAATCGCCTTCATTTAATAAAATTAAGGCAGACATTTTCAACTATCGTTTTGTAATTGTATTCTTCTTTGTGTAATATGGTTGAATTATGAAATTTTATTTTGTGACCAACGTTTGGTTTAGTTTTTTGGTATAATTGATTTCAGTGTATTTCTTGTTTTGAATGTGGTTTTAATATTAAATCGGTTTCCCACTCTTTTCAGTCTTTCTGAAGGACTCTGTATGTATGCTATGGTTGTTGTAGTAATGTGATTATCAAGGATATTAGAATTTTTTGGAAGAACTTGGTCTCGAATGTTCGTGATTGTTTTATTCTCAATTTTATCTAACTCTTTATTGATGAATTAATTAGGATAATTGTTAGCTCATTTTTCATAAATATTTTTTCATCATTAAATATATTCAGACTATCAAGCAATTTAGTGTTATTCCCCAAAAAAATCACTAAAATTACAAATTTTAAGGCTCGAATTAAAAATAACTTAAAACAATTTAGATTTGAGGCTTCTATCGAGTGTATTTCTTTTGTTTTAAAACAATACTGAAGATCGGATGGATCACTTAATTCGTCTTGGACTAGCAATCCGGCAGTCAGATGCCGTTAGCTACGGTATATTATTACTGACAACCGCAAATTATTGCTTTCGACCCCTTGAATGTCAAATATTTGGTAATCACCGGAACATTCATGTGCGACACACTCCGAAAACAAACACGGGACATCGGAAACGATGATAGCAAATATACGATTAACTGTAATTTAAACAATGCTATTGAGTATGTTTACGTTTGCCAAGGTTAAATCCATTTTTATACGTATAATTTAATTTTAATATTTCATTTAGCTGGCAAAATTATAAGACTATTACCAAAAGTAAAACCGGAAATGTAAAGAATATTGGAAAATAAACAAAGTAGTGGAAAGCAATGTCAAATAAACTGTATTTCAAATGTGGAGAACAAAATTGAGTTGACTTATACCCCCCTAATTTTAGAATTGCGTTTTGTTACAAAAGCATTTTTTAAAGGCTAAAGAAAATATTAGATAAGGAAGTGTTCAATTATAGCTCTACCTTTTTTTTAAGAGTTTCTTACGAAATCTATGAGAGCTGTTTAAGTCATCGTTTTTAGGTGGTGACATTGTTATCATGTTTTAAAATTGAAGGAATTCAGTGCGGGCACAAATAGTAGCTGAACTGCCCTAAATAAAACATGTGTATGTATTGGAATGGAAAGAAACATATCCAAATAAAGGGAATCAAATCAATAATAAGTTCTGATTAATAAATGAATAGTAAACCATAGTTGGCTATGACCTTAAAAAATCCAACATTTTTAGAGCTTTTCAACGATATAATACTCAATATAGTTATCCATAAAAATGCTTTTCTCTCTTATTTTCACTTTTATCATAGGTAGTCATGAAAAAGATTATTTTCACTTTGACGTTTCTTCATTTGAGAGTAATTCCATTAGTAGTGCTGAAAAGACAGTCGATATTGACAAATTTTCGTGATAAAATGCAGTTTTTAAGAAAAACTGAATATGGTGGAATGTTATATCATATACGATAAAAATAGTTCGTGCAGCTGAGGAATACTTTCATAGATATTTTAATCGTCGTCAACCTCCTCTATGTACATTTAAGAGGCTTTAGGATAGTTTACGCAGATATGGATCTTTTACTAAACCACCAAAGGAACGTAATCAAATTAACGAAGCAGCACAAATAAATGTTTTGGCAATGGTAAATCAAAATCCATCTACATCAACCCGTGAGATTGCGGCAGAAAGTGGCACATCTCAACGAACTGTAGTTACGGTACTGAAAGCGCACAAGTTCCACTCTTACAAACTTTCAGTTTCTCAAACTTTGCATGCTGGTGACGAACATCGACGCATTTTGTTTTGTACATGATTTAGAGACTTGTGAATTGACAATCCACAGTTTCCAATTAAAGGTGTTACGGTCAGATGAAACTAGATTTACTAACTGCGGTATGTTCAATAGACACAATGAGCATATCTGGGCTAAAGAAAACCCTTTCCATGTAGAACAAAGGCGACCCCAGATAAAATTGGTTTTAATGTTTGGTGTGGTAGCATAGGGTCTACTATTTTGGGGCCTTTTATCTATGACCAATCATTTACTAGGGAGCGCTACTTGAGTTTCTTGCAATACATTTTTCTCCCTTTTTTTTTCATATTCAAGACATGTTGCATAATTTGAATTTGAGAACTGGTTTAGAAATTGAGTGGTTCCAACATGATAGAGCACTTGCTCATAACTCGTTAGTAGTAAGACAACACTTAGATAATATCTATCCAAACTCTTGGATAGGGCGAAATGGCCACTCCGGTCTCCCGATTTGGCAGTTATAGTCTTCTATTTATGGGGTGCTGTAAAAAACAAAGTATATAAAAGAAAGTATGAGACAGTTGGTGATCTAAGGGACGCGGTATTACAAGCAATTGAAGAAACTTATAGGTAAGGAAAACGATAATGCCAATCTTAAAAAGATGCAAATTTTGTCTAAATAACTTTTCGAACAAATTGTAACCATTATTATGTACTTTAATTTCTTAAGTTTTTAGTAGGTACCTACTTATTTAGTTTTTTCGTTATATCTGATATACCTAACATAAAAATCGTTCAATGTTTTTTGGACTAGTTATTAATAAATCAATATATTTCATGGCTAACTACGTTAAAAGTGAAAATAAGAGAGAAAAGCATCCATAACTACGTTATTTTTATGAATAATTTTATCGAGTTAGATCGTTGAAAAGCTTTAAAAATGTCCGATTTTTTGAGGTCATAGCCAACTATGGTTTCCATACAAAAAAAGGTAATATTGTTTCATATCTCAAAAACGAGAGCTGTCACGCAAACGAGGACATGATAATCATATTCGGGATACAATTCCCTTCAATTTTGGTTTTTACACTCTTTTTATAAAATCAAAAAAAAAGGAGCTAGAGAGATTTGTGTAAATCGACAGAATTTTGTTTTTTCAAAATATCTAGTAAGCCATGACTTTTTACAAAAATCCGAAAGTGTCATTAAATTGGGCCAGTAAAACTGCAAATCTTTCCCAGTTTAACCATTGTTCTATCTCCGCTAGTTTCCGAGATCGCCATACTGACCATTAAAAAAAACTCACCCTGTATATGGGTTATCAATTTTCAAACAAAAAGATACGAAAATAATCAAAAAAAGAAAGACAAGAATCCTTGACATACATTATTGCATGACAGCCTGCAACTAAAGCAGTTATAAATCGAAACAAGTTTGAATACTAAAACTATTCTTTTATAGTATCCTCCAGCATAAAAAGTCTTAAGCGTTCTGACGTCAGGATCATACTGAATGATATATTCGTCATCTGTGAGCAGACAACTTATATGGTGATCATTAATATCTTGATAATGACCTTGTTAATTTTCATCTAAAATACCGGTAGCGCCAAATAGATGGCGAACAAATGGATGCAAACCCCCGCACTGTTAAAAAAAGATAAAATTAAAATTAATAGAGGCTTAGACAAATGGCACTCCTCTCTGAATACGGTCCCGAAATTATTGTGTGAACATTATTTACAACCACACCTTTTCTAGTGTTTTCGTGATGAGGACGATAAATTAGTTTGGCTCTACGAGCACATATAACACCCATTATCTGGTGCAAACTTGTATGTTGTTAACTCTTGAAAAAAATACCTTTATGTGCGTTGATTCTTTGCAGGGTTTGTTGAAATATAGCCCCTAAGGTTATTTTTTATTTGTTTTTTGTTTATTATATTGCACTGTGCTCTGTATGCCTACGAATAAATTCGTGTTATGTTGAAAATAAGTCCTGCCTTACCAACAATATTTAACACATTTCATTACAGTGCGTTGTACTGCGTTTGCTATTATAGTATTCCAGCTGCATAATGTATCTGTGAGGCATACACGTCTTGGTCGAAGCATACTTAGTCTCAGTCTTAGTCTTGATCATTTAAATATTAACATTTATCCACTTTTCTGTAGTAGCAACATAACAAAAGGAATTAAAACTCAAAGCCATTAGTGATAAAAATAATTTGGTCAAGTGCGAGTTGGACTCGCATACTTAGGGTTCCGTACCACCTTCAAGATTCTAATATTCTAGTTTCAGACAACCAGGGAATGAGTGCTATTTCTTATATTTACCCTTATATCTTTTAAAGGAAGCGTTTTAAATTTATAAAAAATATACACTTTCATTTTCCACACATAGACTTTTTATTTTATCTGCTTTAAGATTCGCTTGATTTTTATCACAATACATACGTATTTAATTTTCTAATTTGGCCCCCAAAAAGTAACATTCGAGTTTTATTTTACTAATAAACTTTCAGAGATGCCTTTTATAATCTACTGTCTGAGTTTTGAGTCTCTGTAGATTGGAAGAAAAACGGCAAAATAGGTCAAAGTTTAAAGTATAAATACAAATGATTTAAAAATATGATATATTTGTAATTCACATAATGAGCCGTTTATCTGATATATTACATGATGCGTTTGAAAATTGCATTTTTATTTTCCATTTAATTCAATAATTTGTCCCTAAAATTACTATGGGGGTTTTCTAATAATTTATTTTCCGTTTAATTCCATTATTTGGAGGCCAAATAATAGAATTAGGGATTTTTTTCCAAAACAAATGAGAGAATGGGTAATTTTTTTAAAATATTTTTTTTATTTTTAAATTTTAATTTAATACTATAATTTGCCCCCCAAAATTAATATTAATGGTTTCTCCTTAATTTTGCTGTAAAGTTCGGGCGACAGTCTATATTTCCTATTTTTTTCAAAATTTTAGGCTCAGTAGTTTCGGAGATCAGGGGGGGGACGGTCGATTTTTTTAGTTTTTCCCCCCAGAAGTACCCCTAAAATCAAATGTTTTTCTTTTACAATATGTACTCCTGATCGGGTCACAAACCTATACATTGACACCAAATTTCAACCTCTTCCGTCCAGTAGTTTAAGAGAAAATGGCTGTGATATGAGGTAGAAATCCTGAGTGATATTATTAGGGTATCCGTATATTGTATATACGGAACCCTAACAAACAACCAAGATTGGTCTTGATTTGTAGACGCGAGATGTACGACCGACATCTAGGATTTTTGAGGAAACTAGCATACTGAGTTTCCGAATTTGGAGCCGATCCTGTAATTGCTGTACTCCCTTAACTCCTAGGTCAGAATGTCAGGATAAAAATTTCAGGTTACTTCACCTGCCACAGACATTGAATACTCTCTTTTAGGTGTCATTCTTTTGCGCGCAAAACAATATATATGATATATATTGTTTCAGGTCGGGAACCTTCATTAGTTGCGCCTTCCACAATAGAATGTCCTCTCGAACACTTATTTATGTATTTGATACACAACAGTACATTTGTAGACGCGAGTTGTAAAACCGACATCGAGGATTTTCAAATAAAAAGAAAAAATTTCTATTATATATATTGTCTTGCGTACAAAAGAATAAAACCTCGAAGAAAGTATTGGTTTTGATATTTAAAAATGGTTTCTTTTCAGTAAGAGTATTTCACAAAGATTTATTTAGTAAATATAACATGTCATTAAAAAATTCATTACTGTTTATATGTAATTTCGAAAAGATTGTTGATGAGGCCTTGAATTATTTTGTCTGTTCATTGGGTTTTCTCTCATCAAATTTTTTTCCTATGTTTGGAGAATTTTCAAGTCCGAGTTTGGAGTCTTTGTCAATCGTTTAGTGTTGTTTTCAAGGTGTTTTCACTTTTGTCTTGAATTTGTTGTTTGTCAAAAAAATTGACACTGACAATTTGTCGTTTGGCGATCACTTGACGCTGAGTTTACCGTTTTTTTGCTCTGTTAGCAATAAATTCCTCCAGTCCAAATGAAGGTCGGCTGAAGGTGCTCCGATTTCTGTTGTTTATCATCATACAGCTGGCTTCTTTAAGTTTTCTCTTTTTTAAATTTTCTTCTTTCAACAAAATCTTTGTTTTATCCCAGTCTATTCTATGGTCAATCATGTATTAACGAGCACCGGCAGCCTAGAATGAGAGTGGTCCGTAGGCAGCCGTATATACAGGATGGTTGGAATATAGGGTGGACTGGACGTTTGGTGGTATAAACATGTTGGAAAAAATGTGAAATTAAAATTATATAGGACGGTTGAAATATACGCTTCAGTTGAATTATATTTATACAGTGTGATTAAAAAATTATTTCTTTCTTCTTTATAGCCCATAAGAAGTTGCACAAAGTGTGGAGAGGAATTAATGTTACACAGGACGATAATATAAAATGTAAAAAATGAACTAATTCATGGGCTAGCACACAAGGAGTTATATACTATGGTTGAAATATAGGATGGAGTTGACTCCGTAAATATGGGATGGATTCTACTCCATCCTATAGAAGGCAGCTAACAAATTTATGTTTGTCCGTGGGCAGTCGTATGTACAGGATGGTTGGTACATAGGTTGGAGTGGAATTATCTATAGTTATACAGGGTTGTCAAAAAAAGTTGAAAAAATGTTACATGGCGTAGTCCATAAGGCACAAATATATTTTGGGCTTATTAAGTCAACGCGTACTAGTACATTTTGTTTGTAAAGATTTACCTGTCAATTTAAATGAGAAAATATCATTGTGTAATGTTGAGGATTTCGAACTTACCTGATTGTGTCTATTAAGGTTATACATACAAAATAAAAAATAAAGAATGAAAACTACCTGAGTTCAGAAATACTAAAAAGTTGAAAATAAAACATTTTTAAAAAATATATAACTAAAAAGCTAAAAATAATTATAACAAAATACAACTCTAGCAAATAAATAACACATTTAATGTTGTTAGGTACCTACCCAGGAAGTAAAAAGTGTAAACATTAAGAGATGCTCATTCTGTACAAATTAATTACCTACCAATCTAGTATATTTTTGAAGTCAGTGCCAAGCAACAATCAAGTTTGATGAATTAGTAGATAAGTACGCAATGAAGGATATTAGATTTGCTATTTTTTTCTCATAACAAGAAATATTATTCTCCACTAATATATTTTTTATGTTGACAATTTTAATTCATAATTAAAGACAGGAGATGCGTCAATGCACTTGGTAAATAATGGATAATTTGAATAATAATTTCCTTTGTTTACATTTTGAGATTGTAGGGGTTTTTGGTTTAAAGACCGAACAAGAAGACAAATCTCTACCATAAATCTATATGCTCATTTAAATAAATAATGAAAGCACGAACCTTCGATTTACTGCGAACATTGATTGCCGTATTAAAGTTCTTCAGGGTAAAACTTGATGTCTTATTTATATGGACAGTCTGATTAAAGTACAACGTACGAGACTGTACCTATATGAGTAATGGCTTTCTTGAAGGACTCGAATTTAAACTGGTCCGAGTTTCTAATTCGAGACTATACAGTTTTTTCAGTGCAGAAATAGTTGATAATATTTTAACTCTAAATTTCCAAGAATTTATGCATTACAATGTACAATGTGCCATAGGTAAGTATCTAAAACTGCAATATTTAACAGAAATTAATTATCATTAGACAAAACTCAACCGATTTCTTTAAATTTTCATTTGTTCAGTAGCCACAGACCTTCAGTTGAAAATGCTAAAATGTACAAATAATATTGATTCATTTATTAAATAAAAATTCATTATTTATTATTTCATTATTTACATTCATGCTGTTAATGCAAAACAAATAATAGTAAAAGTGCCGCCAAAGAAAATCATAAAAAGAATTGACTGGAATGTGAAAGAAACTAATTTAAGCGAGAAACTAACAAATTATGACCTGTCCCTAAAGTTATTTATTCTACTTCGTCTTGCTATTGATATAAAACCCAGGGAAATTTCTGTTACATAATAATCGCCATTTATTGGGCTCTCCCAAGTTTGCAACTTTCACATCTTTCTAAATATGAATTGAAAAATTTTAGAATATTATGGTAAATTTACATCTTGGAATTGTACCTTTTTAATCCGTAGTTTCTTTGCCATTGACAACGGGGTCTGATCCAGACCCCGAAACGTTTGGAATATACAGCAATTTCCTTTAAAGTGTGGTGTTATTTCCCAATAAACACTTAGACATTGTCAAAGGAGAACATTAAGTTAAATAACCCAAGTGCGGAAATGTTAAAATCAAATAGTGAAATTAGGGAAGACAGGTTTCAATTTGGAAATATTTCAGAAGCAGTTATCTACACTAGATAGCAAAAGGCACAAAACATCCAAAAAAACTGACAAGTACTCCTACTGTAACAGGTTCGAGTTGCGAAAAAGAAATTGTTGGAGATGATTTGAACAACCAAGTGCCCAACATCGTGTGTGAATGTCAACCAAATGTAACTGGAAGCGCTGTCCATGCGTTAGCGTTAGATAATTCAGATGTTACCTTATCAAACACCATACCGAAGAAATAGAAAACAATGGACGAAGTTGATGACCACGAATTACGGCAGGAACAGAGAGAAGTGTTCTATCCAGTTGTAACAAACCTATTAGAAATAGTAAATATAGTTTATAAACTATAATCACAATTGAATGATATATTTCTGATCATATTTCAGTAATTTAATATTATATTTTTAATATAGATTCTTTTTATTTAACTGGATACATTTCATATAATTTTACTAAGATTATAAAAATCAAGAATTAATATGCACATATCCTAAAATTCAAGATAAATAGCAGATAGCAAGATAAATCTAGCAGCCTGAGATCCATGGTCATCTTTGTTGTAACAACTTTGATTTAAATTTTGACATTTCTTAAAATTCACCGTTCGGATTTTATAGCACGGTGGTAAAGGAAGTTTTAAATTCAGTAAGTAAAGTTCAAGATGTCAGTTTCATTCTTGTTCGACTGATTAGCGTTGTTTATATTATTATACAAATTTCTTATTCAAGCCAGTTATAATAAACTTAGCAACTGGTTTATGCAGTTGGAGTAGAACACTTATCTGCACTTGATTATTTGTCTCTACTAGATTATTTTTTTCATTGATTGAGACGTAGTAACTCTGTAGACCCAACTGATGAAAGTTCACAACTAGAAACAATATGTTGTCTTGCGTTCAATGGATTGAAAAATGTCGAACAGTTAGTATGTTTTAATCACACTGTATAACTATAATTTTACTTATCCCCATATTTCATATATGCAACAGCTCATGTTGTACCTTAAAAAAAATTCAAACATTTTTTTTATCCACAATGTTTAAGAATAATTCTACTCCACTCTTTATTTCAACCACCTTGTATGTGCAACTACTTATCGGCCACCCAGTCTGGCATTTTGTACCACACTGTATAAATATAAATCCATCAATTCCAAAATGATTTTCACCAAAACTGCAACTGTTTATTGGGCACCTTATGAACAATTTTTAAATATTAAATTATTTAACTCTACTTCTCCCTATATTTCAGATATCCTATCTGTGCAATTGACTATGAGTTACGCTATTTAACAATTTTTAAAGTATTAATAAAATATAATTTCTCTTTACACTTCATTTAAAATATTTTTCATTTGTAACTTTTTCTAACCTTGTTTGAGTTACACTATATAACGATAACTTGACTTCGTCCCATATTTCAGGTCCTCCATGTACGCAACTGCTCAACAAAACAAAATTTTCCTCACTATTTTACCCACACTGTGTAATGATAATTCCACTCTACCCTATATCTTAACAACCTTGTATATGCAACTACTTTTGGGCCACCCAATATAAAATATTTTCACCACCCTGTATACTTAAAATTGTAGTCCATCCTATATTTCATCTATCCGGTATATAAAACGGCTTGTAGATCATAACATTCCTTTTTTAAACCCACCTGGATAGCTGTAATTATACTCTGCTACATATTTCAACCATCCTATAATATGCTTCATACAGTGATGGGCAAATCTGTGGAACTAAGCAAATATCTCTGGAATTATTAGATATATCAAAATGAAATTTGGAAGGTGGATATTGCAATAGATTGCCTATTTTTTTCCAATTTTTTTTACAATTTTGAACATCCTGTTCTACCGGAAATAATGTCTATTTTAAAATTTGCAAAAAAACACCCTATACAGTATTTTAGTTTCTGATGAATCATTTTATTGCGAATACAAAAATATCGGGTTTGATATAGTTTACTTCAATACCTACCGAGATATTAACAGAAAAGTAATTAAGGAAAGGGAAAATCTAATATACATTAAAGAAATACATAATCATAATTATTAACTAAATCTAAGTGATTTTCAAAACTTAACTTAACTAAACATAATGTATTAGATGTTGAAACTGAGCGCCGTTTACTTCTTGACAATGAGCAAGTCGGTTTTTAAATTCTCTAGAAACATTAGCTATTACTTCTGGTGTAATTCTCTGGATGTCTTGATATATTCTTGCGGCTAATTATTGCAAATTATTTGGTCTATCAACATAAACCTTATACTTTAAGTAGCTCAACAGAAAATGGTCTAGTGGATTAAGTTTGGGACTTCGTGCAGGCCAATCATAAGTACCCCTTCTTCCATCTGTGATGAAATGTCCTATCTAAATGATCTCGAACAATGCGAGTGTAATGGGGTGGTGCTCCATCCTGCTGAAACCAGATATTATTTGGTAATTGTCCATTTACCTCCAATGCCGGAATAACTTGTGCCTCCAAGAGCTGTAAATACCTATCTCCGTTTAAAGTTTCTTGTAGGAAGAACGGTCCCACGATTCTGTTGTTAAAAATGTCGGCCCAAACGTTCAATTTTTGGGGATGTGGTGTATGAGCCTCTTGTACTCAATTAGCATTACTTTGCGACCAGTAGCGGCAGTTATGTCGATTAACCGTATCATTTAAACAAAATGTAGCCTCGTCTGAAAACACCACATTTCTTATAAAATTATTATCACGGTTACAAATATCCATCATAATTTCACAAAATTGCAAACGTCTGTAGAAATCGTCTTCGGAGTGTTCTTGAACGAGGCGAATTTTGTATGGATGATATTTTTCTCGCCTTAATATCCTTCCTACTGAACGACAGCTAATTCTATGCATATTGGCGAGGTCGGTAGTGGATAAGTGAGGATTTTTTTTCCAAAGATATAGCAACATTTTGAGCTACAACTTCTTGATGCGTCCTTTTCCTCTCCCCATACCCAATCATCATTAATATTTCTATTCTTTCTCTTTCACTTAATTCGGCCATTTTCCGATCAAATTAAAACAATCTTTTTACGTTCAAATAAAAAAAAACTAATAACTTATTTTGACAACTACTGTCATTTCTGCAATGAATTTCATGGACTACTAAACTTGATTCAGATTTAATTTGCGCCTGATTTAAACAAACGCACGTGTATTTGACTATGGAACAAGCAGTGCTGTTGGCTGTGACGGTATAATGCCACTGATTAGCCAATAGAAATACAAATCCTTACCGAGCGGTTTGTTTATATCGGGCGTAAATGAAATGTGAACCGAGTTTAGCTACCATTGAATTTTTCCTTTCCTTAGTTACGTTTCTGTTAATATCTCGGTAGGTATTGAAGTAAACAATATCAAATCCGATATTTTTGTATTCACAATAAAATGTTTCATCAGAAACTAAAATACTATACAGGGTGTTTCATTCAAAATTTTAAAATCGACATTACTTCCGGTAAAACAAGAAGTTCAAAATTGTAAAAAAAATTTCGAAACAAATAGGCAATCTACTGCAGTATCTACCTTCCAAATTTCATTTTGATATCTCTAATAATTCCAGAGATATTTACTTGGTTCCACACATTACTGTATATTTTCATTCATAATAATAATTATCACTATTTAGTCTTAATATCATACCATTTTTCAAAGGTTCCTAAATGTTAATTAAATACCTACTGGAAATAATAAACATTCATTACATTTTAGTTTTTTAGAATATGTTTTTTTATTGCAATAATAAACTTCTCAGTAAATTGAAACTCATGCGCAACTCAAAATTGTGACTGATGACCAGCTCAAGACCGTTGATGTAAAAACTCCCAGCCGGGTATTTCATAAATAAAAAAACACACCAAATCTTTCCCAGCATCCTCTTCAGCTGAACAATTTTTCTTGAGACAAAACCTTTCATAAAATAAACTCCAAACTGACGTTGACATATGAGGGACAAGACGGTTTTGAATGCCATTTAAAAATTTCGCACGGTTTTCCCTGTCGGGAGCTTAGAGCAATTGGAAACGCGTCGTCTACACGTGCGTATAGGAGATAACAGAAGATTTTTGGACATTTGACTAATTTGCTGTCATTAATCTGCTTTACTTTTCCCGATAGTAGCTTACCTCTACCTTATAATAGTATCGCAAAGCACCTTGAATTTTGCGGAAACTTTGGTCTAAACGCTTTACCTAATAATAGAAAAGGAACCTTATGTTGGATTTTTGTATTCATTGTAACCCGGTCTGATGTATTTTGTCATTGACCTTGGATATTTAAAATGTGTATTTAAGAATTATTTTGAACTGTGAGCGACGTGACGTTTATAAATCACATTCTGAAATTATTTACAAATTGAATAAAAAATCTATACCCAGTAATCCAGGTGTACTAGAAGTCCGTAATGTCTTTAATATGAATAAGACAAGAGAATGGTCGGAATAGGGCAATCAAATTAAAAGGCTTGCCAACTTTTTGCTATAATGGATTAAAATCTTCATCAGGGCTCAAAAAACTTCAAGTAACATGTGTATAAATAAATAAATAATTAAATAAATAAATAAATTCTTTATTTATACGTTGCCATTTAAAAATGGATGTACATGTCAAGGACTAAAAGTAGCTTAGTTCACAAACTCACATAAAAACATGATAAAACATACATAATAAAACATAAGACAACACAGACTATTGAACGCCAGTGGATTATCACAGATTGTACTAAATAATATTTGTATCAGTAAGGAACTCTCCTATATTATAGAATGCATTTTGCAGCAACAGTTTTTTTAGTTTTGCTTTGAACACCCGATATGGTTCTGCTTTGAAATGTTCAGGGAGCCTATTAAATAGTTTTACATCGATATATGACGGTGAGTTTTCAAATTTACGAGTCCTGTGGGCCACAGTTTTTAACAGGGTACCTGTTCTTCTGCTATATGTGTGGGTGGACATATTTGTTTCAAATTTATCTTGATTTTGCTTTATATATAAAATAGACCTGTAAATATAGATACTCGGCAGCGTCATAATAGAGTGTAATATAAAAAGTGGTTTACATGATTCCCTTGAAGTTAGACTAAAAATAAGTCTGAGGCATTTTTTTGGGATACGAATACTCTACTTAATTGTGTGTTTCTACCCCATAAAGTGATATTTAAACTTAGATGGCAGTATACAAGAGAATAATAGAGATCAATGAGAGTTTTTTGGTTCACTAATTTTTTTTATCCGAGCATGAGCAAAATAACTTTTGTTGACTTTTGCGCAAATATGGTCAATTTGTTCAGTCCAGTTTAAAGTTTTATTAACATAAATACCCAGAAACTTAGTGTAGTCTTGAGATATTATAGAGAGGTGTTGCCTTAAAACAAATTCACGATTTATATGTTTTTCGTTGAGAACTTAATAATGACAGTTTTATCAATATTCATTTGTTTTACACCAGTTTTGAAATTTATGAAATACATTTTTTACTTTATGTTGTAAGCCCTCATTGATAGGTGTTGAGACAATCATCGACATATCATTTGCAAACATTACAATTTTTTCAGCATCAATACATTTTGGCAGTTTATTTACATAGATTAAAAACAGTGTTTTCACCAGTACAGATCCTTGGGGCACCCCTACATCCAGACTATATTTTTCTGAGATAACACCATTTAATTTAACACATATTTTTCTCTTGCTCATATAAGACTTAAACCAATTTAGTACAGTATCGCGAAATCCTAAATACAGTAATATAAATGAAATAAGATAATATACAATAATTTATATTTAAAAAACCGACTTCAACTGGCTTGAAATTAAAATCGTTTAGAAACCTTGTGCAATCATATTTTCTGAAATTTTTTTTCTAATTGAAGGTACACTGTTCATCAAAAAAAAAAAAAATTTCGATACACTATTGGGATATTTTGTCCCATTTCACTCGAGTGAAAACCGTTACAAATTCCCTAAACGCTATACTTTTATGGCATATCTTAACATGTAAGCTTGATATTTATAATGAAAATTTGACATTTTAATTGATGTTTACCGTGTTTTTGCAAATATTTTTACGATTTTTGAAAAAACGGAATGTTTTACGTTACAGATAATTATACGGACTCAAGCTAGAACATCTCTTTATAGAATACAATTTAAAATATTTAAATTGGTTGAGCCATTTTAGAGAAAACAGTGTATATTTAATTTTTTGAAGCCGACAGAAATGTAGTTCCTTAATTATTAGTTTTCCGATTTTCTGGAAAGGCATAAATTTCCCGTTATAGAAAATTTTATGGTACCTTTCTGTTATATTTCTAAATACAATGCAGTTTATATCATAAAATTTGCCCACACAATAGAAAAAATGGAATTAAAGTTATACCGGGTGGTTCAAAAAATGTTGTATTGGGTGGCACATAAGTAGTTGCGCATACAAGGTGTTTGAAATAATAGTGAAGTAAAACTATAGTTATACAGAGTGGATCAAAAAACTTTTAAAAAAATGGCGAAATAAACATTTGCAGTAATAATATTCGAGTTATAGAGCGGGTTCAAAAAAAGTTAGAAGCAGTTGCATATACAGGATGATTGAAGTATAAGGTATACTTGGCATATTGGACGAACCAAAATTATAGGTATACAGGGTGATTAAAACAATAGAAAAAAGTCAATAGGGTGGAGACGATTAATACTTATACAGGGCGGTTGCAATATCCTGTAGATTCGAATTATAGCTGCAGAGGGTGATTCAGAAAATGATAGGCAAATAATTTATATTGGGTGACCAATACACAGAAACATATACATTAGGGAGGCCCAAAAAAACAAAATTTTTTTTTCGAGTCTCGCGTGAAAATATGTTAGTTTACTATGTTTTAAGAACTTTTACTAAAGGACAGGTCGAAAAAAATTTTTTAAAAGGTCGCTCCGAATTTTTGAAAAATTCCAAAATCGCCGAAAACTGTTTTTTTTAAATTTTTTTTTCTCATCATGTCATCTTTTTTAGTTTAAAATAATATAACGATTCTGAAAATCTTAAGTCAAAATTTTATTATCTAAAGGTCGCTCCGAATTTTTATAAATACTTCATATCATTTTGAGCTAACTCTAAACATAAATATTATCGACTTAACAATTTTTTTTCTTGAATTTCACATATCAAGGAATTCATTTAGAACGCGAGAAGCAGAAAAAAAATATTTTTATAGGTGCAGCGTAATTGGCAAAAAATCATAATTTTTTTAAATTATTCAAAAATTAACATTCTGATTATATTCTCAGACTTTTTTATAACATTTTCAACTTTTATATACAATATTAGTCAATTATTAGCTACATTTAAATTATTTTTAGTTCAATTTATTGAAGTTAAGCGCGCTAGTTAAGTATTACTCGTCTTTGTTTTCGATTGTTGTTTGCATTAATTCGTTTGCATAAAGACGATTGTATCGCTTCTACTTCTGTAGAATTTAATCGTATCTGGTTACCGAAAATTAAGGAAGGAATTATTAATGATAACCTCCTTTTGAACAATCCAGTATCGGGATAGTTCATAAGATTTTTCCTAGGTTTTCCCTTATGACGTTAATGGGATCACTGAAACAATAGAATTCTTTAATCGCATTTTTGGCAAATGCTCTATTTTATAACAAAGTCGTACCTAGGAACGCCACTTATAAATTCTTAAGACAACTCTTTCAAATTATTCTAATTTGAAAGTTTTTTAACTATAATACATGATCTTTACAATTTTTTGTGCTACCTGTATATCTAAAAACAACAAATTTCTAATGTCAATTTAAATGTCATAAATCAAATTTTCATTTTGCAATTTACATCAATAGATATCAAGCCATTGACAACGAAGACTTTGAAACGTTTGGTTTTCTTTCAATATATGTCGTTTTATTTCGATTTTGGTGTTATGGCCCAAAAAAAACATAAAAGTAATCAAGAATATGCCACAAACAACGTTTAGAAGACAATAATTACTTATGGTTTTGAGTTTCGACCCACTGGCGGTGGCGGCACTGTCAGTCACAGATCATACAAAGAGACTGTCAATTGTTTGGCGTTGAGAGTATGGACGTAAATCATGAATTTTTATTATATTTTATTCAACGAATAAACCAATATTATAAATTGATATTAGTATTCTGCACTGAAGGTCGTCAGTAGCTACTAAACAAAACAAAAATTAGGAAAATCGGTTGAGAGACAGAGGAGAAAATGGTACCTAATGGTTTTGCCTTTGCTTATTTATATATAGATAACAAAGGAAATAGAAACAGATACAGGAGATAACAAGAACCTGGAAATACGATTCGTAATAAGCTTTCGCTTGCATCGCTCAGTCTCAAATGACTTCCGCTCCTTTTTTCCATTTCGATGAATTGTAGAGCAGAATGGAAAGTGTTGTTATATAAACATGAGTCATAAGCTAAGTTGTTAAAAGTAAATGTACTCAATGAATAAAAGTATCGAATACAAAAGTATTGGTATCGAAAAAATAAGTATCCATACTTTTTTCGTGTTCCTAAGCATGACAAGAAACTGCCCAATAGCCATTAAAGTGAACAAAGGCTCTTTTAAATATTTATCAATCAAAATATTTTTCTCTCATAAATCTTACGAACTTCATCTTTTTGCATTCTAATATTCTATTTTACATCACTTGTCACACAATATTTCATTAGCCGAGTTCGGAACCAGAAGTTGGCTATGATATCAATCGAGTCATTAATTACAGAAACAGATCGGAAGGATCATAAATAAAATTCGACATCCCATTTGGCAACGTCGCCGGCATAAGGGCTGGTTTGGGGGGTGGGTATGTGACGCGATGATGGAACGAACTTCGGAGAAAAATGATGGTGTCAGGAAGGAGAAAGACGGGACGAATAGCGCGCGAGCGAGATGGTTACTTTGACCGAGGGGGTTGTTCGGCCTTGATGGATTATATACCCTCTTAAGGGGTGGTAGGGGAATACTGCGACACACGTCTCCCTCATACCAATTAGAATTCCTACGATTGAATCACTGATTGCTATATCTAGGGACGCCGATTTGATTTATGTTTTGTTTTGGAAGAGTTTCGAATTATCACACTTCTTATTTAGAAAGTTATCAAATTTTCAGGGACAATGATATAGTATGTGGGTTGCGCTGTCAGATTGAAACGGTAAACACTTGTTTGCTGACTGTCAATAAATGTTTTTTTCTTTAACGACATCACTTATAAAAAAATCCCTCTGGTATTTTATTTTCTAGTATTTCTTCTTACAAATTAGCTTCAAACTCGTAAGTTTAAATTAAAACGATGACCTACAACTGCCCTCTATTACGGATGCTGACTTATAACAATATTGTCGCACAAATTTGAGGAATTATCTCATATAAGTGGTACTGATTTTCTTGACTTGGCACAAAAAAATATCATTAGGTGATTATTGCCCCTTCTTTCTTAGAAAATACCATGTCATTGGTCATTCCAGGAAATTATTTAGAATATCACCTCAATTGCCTGCAAAGTCTGTAAATTTGAAATACTTCAAACGTATCAGGGTCTAAATCAGACCCCATTTTCAATGGCAATGAAATAAAAAATTAACACGACTGAATAAGAAAATTAACAACCATTCTCAAAGGGTTTGAAGGAGTTATCTTCAGAATTTAATGTGGCGCTCCTAGGTGCGATTTTGTTAAAAGAAAGTTCAAAAGGGCAACGCTATTATTATTTTCATCATTAGTTAAAAGTAACTTAAGTATTAACGACGTTACACATACGCTAAACACAACATTTATCGATATATGTTGTGTATAGCGTATGTATGACGTTAAATTGACATATTGATGACCGAAATAATTTTAAAATTATAATTTTTGCTGAACTTGTTAAGTAAATATTAATATAGGATAGTGATTATCAAAGTAATACTTCTTATATTATCTGGCGATGGTTAACTAACTGAAACATACGTAATAATCAATAGCATAAGTGTTTGATTGACTGTACTCCAAAAATAGCATATCTAGTTGTTTAGAATCTTTCCATTAGATCTAAGGAACCATACAGGCATTTTTGAAAGGTGGTGTGGAAATGTGTTCAAATCATTTACCACCAAATAAAGCCGAAACAGTATAAAGCATCAATATAATTACTAGAACAAAGTACACTAGGACGTCGAATTTGATCATGACAGTTGTTTAGAATATTTCCGATAGATCTGAGGAACCATATAGACATTAGAAAGGTGGTGCGGAAATGTGTTCAAATCATTTACCACCAAATAAAGCCGAGACAGTAAACAGCATCAATCTAACTACTAAACAAAGTACACTTGGACGTCGAATTTGAACTTGACAGTTGTTTAGAACCTTTCCATTAGATCTAAGGAACCATATAGACATTATTCAAAGGTGCTTTGACATTTTCGTCTATTAGTACTCATCACCTATCTGTAATGATAGTTGGAAGTAATGTCAGAGTTTGAATAAGTACTTTCGTTTTCCTATTCGAGAAGAATCTACACCTTATACGGGCAGTGTGAATGAGGAATTGAGGTACCAAGTTTTAATATATTTTGTTAAATTCAGGTTTTCCAAATTTTCATATAGCAATCGCATTGAAGTCACGCCAAGAATTCATAATCACCCTTGCAATGTGTGTATTGTAGCAAGTGATCTTGAAACGACATGGTAATTCCATTTTTGTCTTTTCTTCTTTGCTATATATCTTGATTACTCCAACATCAAACTTATACAGGTACTAGCCAAAAGTATGCTTTTTCTACTCTCTCAACACTAGGACCATTCTTGTTCTATGAATGGGCAGTAATAAGGTAGATAATATGAAGAACCGCTTGTGTAGTTAGTCCACAAAGGGTTTTGACATCCTCTGTAAAAAATTTCTTGAAGGGAGTTCATTTATGTATAGAGGAAAACGGTGGCCAAGTAGAACATCCCTTCAATGATTAGGTCCATGAATAAATTTGGGTTTTTCGATTTGTACCATATCTGGGCCATAATTTGGCTTAAAAACTTCATATCTTCAAAACAATACATCCTGGGAAAAAAGTTTCAGGTACGAGTTGTAGGATACTAAATTAAGCCTGTTAGGCTTGGGCAATTTGATCAGCGTAAACGTCGCCCTGTGACAGTTAAATTATATAGCGAAGATGCCTTCCACAATATAATAGAGAAAGTGAAAGGACTAAGAAATCATAGTGAATATAGGAACAAGCCTATATCAATTACCTTTGATCGTACACCTCGACAACAAGATGCCTTTCTTATAGTAAAGCAAGAGCTGAGGGACCGTGAACAGTCTGGGAAAACCAATTTACGGATTAAATACATCAAGGGCTTCCCCAGATTGTGGGAAACTAACGATACCCAACAGTTCGCAAGTCTTTGTGGGATACTACCAGAATGTTCGCGGCTTCAATACAAAAGTTGATACAATTTACCCGTAAGTCTGGGACTGCGAATTTGATTGGATTGCTCTTTCCGAAACTAAATTAAATTCAAGCGTGAACAACAGTGAACTCGTTCTTCGAAGTACTTCCATCGTCTTGAAGTGGGGATCAACCACTTCAAGACGATGGAAGTCCAAGGAAACTTCGAGGAACGAGTTACAATGTCTACCAACTTCGGACTAACTTTTCGACGCAGTACAATGTTCACAGGAAAGAAAAGGAAGTTTGATATTATTAATCATGTGAGGAGCGGCGGCTACTTTTAGCAGTGAATAACAGATTTATTTCAAGAGTTGTGAATTTAGGTATATGGATACCTATGAAGATAAAAAGATATAAGAACATGATGTTAAAAATACAAAGACAGGCGCTGCTGCGGGTAATAAGCGGATATAGAACGATCTCGTATGAGGCAACGGCAGTTACAGCCGGTATTCCTCCGATCCATCTGACTGTAGAAGCACTTAGAGAAAATTAAGAAAATAAAAAATACAGAGAAAACAGGAATAAAACCCTAAAATAATGGCAAAAAGAATGGGATGCGCTAACGGGAAAAGCGGAATGGACAAAGAAAATGTTTGTCTGGGCATGGTAGTGTCAAGGCATACCTGCAAAGGATAGGGAAAATGAGGGAGAGTAACTGTGATATATGCCAAATTGAGGAGATAATGGAGCACGTTGTTTTTGACTGCGAAAGATATGCATGTAATAAAACAAGAACAGAAATAACGATTGGTGAAAGGATAACACCATCTAACGTGATAAAACTAATGATAAAAAGTAAAGAGAACAAGGAAATTGTATAAAAATGGATAAGGGAAATTATATAGGAAAAGGAGAAAGAAGATTTAAACAGAATGGTGTGATGAAGGCAACGGAAGGCAGGAAGGTGGCGACGTAAGTTAGAAATAACAGTACCACCACCTTCGGAAACTGCAGAAACAACAAGGTGGTTTTAGTGGGTTACTAATTTGAGTGATAGACTCTAAGCTCAAATTGTCCATAATGGATTTCCACCTTTATTTATTTATTTATAATTTACGGGGTAAAACCCCATTTACATTACATAAACTTATACAACAAAGTATAAGAATACAAAGAAACGCTACAAAAATCTATTAACAAACTAAAATAAAACAACACTTAAATGATTAAGAATAATTAAACATAGATTTTGCTTTAAAACTAACATTAGCAACATTACAATTATACAAATCAAGCCACGAACAGTTATTATTCATAAATTCCGATATTCTATCCATCGGCGATAACCAGTGATATTCAGACTCATCAAAATAAGAAGTGTGTCGTAAATGTCGCTTAGGAACGTAAAAATTTAACCTACCCAACAAGTCAATAGAATCTATTTTGTTGTTAATGATTTTAAAACCAAAAACAATATCACTTCTTGTCATTGATGAGTACAGATCAGGAATTTTAAGTATTTGTCCAATGTTAGAGTAATTGTGGTTTGTAAAATGCATAGGCTGGCCACATTTGAAAGAAGAATAACGAAGAAAGGATCTACGAGGCCTTTCAAGTAATTTAATTTGGTAATCCCAATGGGGTCTCCAAATGACTGAACAATAAGATAGAATAGGATAAACAAATGCGTAGTACAAAATTCTGAAAGTTTCAAACCTAGTGAATTTACTTGAAAATCTCTTGATGAAGTTGACTTGTTTAGTGGCTTTTGATTCGACATAATCCAAGTGGAAATGAAATTTTAAATTGGAGTCGATATATACCCCGAGATTTTTAATTACGTCTACCTTCCCAAGATTAGCTCCATTTAAATTATATATAAACATATTTGTGGAGTCTTTAACCTTAAAAAAAAGGTATATGGATACGAGCTTTCCTGAGATCGATCTTCTACTGGTTAGATTAAATAGCTTTAAATTTAAAATATCTCTGGGCCCTTTTAGATAATTTCTAACTTTGTAATATTTCCAGGAATCACAAGTAACCTATTGAATCCCAATAATACAGTATTACAGCACCATCAGTTAAACTTGTTTTTCTATATTTTGTTTGTCAGTCATCAAGTTGTTAATAATAGTAAACGATTTATTCACCGACACAAAGTTTCCGAAACCCCAACCCTTGCAGCAAACAAAAAAAAAATTGTTGGCATTCTTTCTAAAGCGAGTTTTTTGAACATGAATCAATGAATAATCATGATGTTGAGAAATGACGTGTTATTGTGTAATAATTCGAGATCATTTGTTAAAGAATCATGAGAGAAAGAAAGCAACAACGGAGAGAAGTAAAGAGAATTTCGCGGGGTTGGAAATGGTAGAAATGAATAGATAGGGGTAGCAGTGAATTACCAGGAAAGCGGCATTGTTCGACCGGTGTTGCGGACGGGGATTGACGAGAGGGCATTATCACCGACATCCATCACTGAAGGGAGTATCAATGCGTCGCTTCCCACAGGAGACCGAAAAACTTTTGCTGTTTGTGAGTTCTGATCCCCACTTTCCGAGCTTTTTTCTTCTGCTCGATGGTGTTTTTCGCCTGGCCTTACCCAACGTCTTCGAAGAACATTTTTCACTTTTCTAGTTTTAGCTGTGACGTATGTTGGGTCTTATGTCTGACTAATGTTACTAATATATCGCGCTGAATAGGGAATATTCTCTAGACTTGAAACAAGTCCTTTCAGATACAGTAATCTTGTCCATCACAATACAAATATATATTCACTTCTTTGTTACATTGAACTCAAAAAAATGAAGCAAGACTCATTAATATAGTGTAACTTTAAAGAATTTGAAAAATATTTAATTCTTTATTATAAACTTACGAACTAATATGCACATAAGCATAAGTTTGTTCCGGAGATCTATAGATTAAAATAAATATATCAGTTAACTATGACTTGAATAACTTCGACTAAATTTCGTTATCAGCAAATTGAAAGTGAAAACTAGCTTCTATTATAATCTTTATCCAAGAATGATAGCAAAGGAATCTTGCTATCCTGGCTAAAAAAAAAAATGGAAAAGTTCAATAGTGTTTGCAATGAATACCTATGTTTAACGGATTTTTATATTTTTAAATTTTTAAAATACCCAAGTTTGTTAAGTTGATCCGGTGTCATCCTTTGAACTGTCTATGAAACTAGTTAATCTAAATACAGACTATGTTGGTGCATAGTGCATATGGTCTCGGAAGTAACTATAAATACAAATTCAGAATTGTCAAATGTTTCTGTGGAGCAGTTCAAGAAACACAATAATGCTTTTGTATTCATCTGGCAATGCTATGTTACGGTAGCACCAATTTTTCAAATGACTGTACAGAAAATGTCGGTAGAGCTCCGTAGTTAGTGATACGAGAGAAAACAAATGAAAATAAAGGATTATTATTTTCCCTTTCTCTTTCTGATTCTCTTTCTGATTCTCTTTCTCTTCCTCTTTGTCTTTCTCGTTCTCTTTCGATTAGTCTTTCTTTTTCGCTTTCTCTTTCTCTTTCCCTTTCTCTTTCTTTCTCTTTCTCTTTCTCTTTCTCTTTCTCTTTCTCTTTCCCTTTCTCTTTCTCTTTCTCTTTCTTTTTTCTTTCTCTTTCCCCTTCCCTTTCTCTTTCTCTTTCTCTTTCTCTTTCTCTTTCTCTTTCTCTTTCTCTTTCTCTTTCTCTTTCTCTTTCTCTTTCTCTTTCTCTTTCTCTTTCTCTTTCTCTTTCTCTTTCTCTTTCTCTTTCTCTTTCTCTTTCTCTTTCTCTTTTTCTTTCTCTTTCTCTTTCTCTTTCTCTTTCTCTTTCTCTTTCTCTTTCTCTTTCTCTTTCTCTTCTCTTTCTCTTTCTCTTTCTCTTTCTCTTTCTCTTTCTCTTGCTTTTTCTTTTCTCTTTCTCTTTCTCTTTCTCTTTCTCTTTCTCTTTCTCTTTCTCTTTCTCTTTCTCTTTCTCTTTCTCTTTCTCTTTCTCTTTCTCTTTCTCTTCCTCTTTCCCTCTTTCTCTTTCTCTTTCTCTATCTCTATCTCTTTTTCTTTCTCTTTCTCTTTCTCTTTCTCTTTCTCTTTCTCTTTCTCTTTCTCTTTCTCTTTCTCTTTCTCTTTCTCTTTCTCTTTCTCTTTCTCTTTCTCTTTCTCTTTCTCTTTCTCTTTCTCTTTCTCTTTCTCTTTCTCTTTCTCTTTCTCTTTCTCTTTCTCTTTCTCTTTCTCTTTCTCTTTCTCTTTCTCTTTCTCTTTCTCTTTCTCTTTCTCTTTCTCTTTCTCTTTCTCTTTCTCTTTCTCTTTCTCTTTCTCTTTCTCTTTCTCTTTCTCTTTCTCTTTCTCTTTCTCTTTCTCTTTCTCTTTCTCTTTCTCTTTCTCTTTCTCTTTCTCTTTCTCTTTCTCTTTCTCTTTCTCTTTCTCTTTCTCTTTCTCTTTCTCTTTCTCTTTCTCTTTCTCCTTCTCCTTCTCTTTCTCTTTCTCTTTGTCTTTCTCTTTCACTTTCTCTTTCTCTCGCTCTCTCTCTCTCTTTCTTTCTCTCTCTCTCTCCTTCCTTTTCTCATTCTCTTCCTCTTTATCTTTCACCTTCTCATTCTTTTTCTCTATCTCTTTCTCTTTCTTCAATAATGTTATATAGTGTTAAATATAAGTTGTTTGCTTTTTTAAGCAGCTAGGATATTTGAATTATAGGGTGTAATTACAGTTATAGAGACGAGTTAAAAAAAGCAGTTGCATATACTACGTGGTTCAAATAATTGGTAGAGTAACAACTATTGGTACACAGAGTGATTCAAACAATAGAAAAATAGAAACACTCCGTAGGATTTATACTTGTACATGCTGGTTTTAAAGCATCAGTTTATCAGGGCGGTGTAGTCGGGTCTTTTTTAAATATAAATTATTTTGAAATATGGTTGAACTGTGAAATTGAAGGTCCAGACTTTCTATGAAAGCGATTGCATGTCTAGTATTTCTGAGACCTGCTGTAGTTGCTCCTGGTTGCCTTGCCGAAATTTAAGGGCAAAATAAGCAATAATCATTTTCGTTTGAACATTCCTATATCGGGATAGTTCGTAAGGTCTTATAAAAACGTTGCACCTATGGGAACGATGCAACTCAAAGTTTTAACAAAATAGTTTAGAGCAAAATCTCAATGGAACTGCAAGGGGCAAATTAGAAAATTTTAATAGATCAAGTACTTCATGTAACATATCAACTGAAAGTGAAATTTAAAACTGTATGGTTACCAAAACACTGAATGAAAACGAAACCTTCTTTTTAAAATTAATAAAAAAGGAAAAACTTAAATAAAAACCATACGTTTGAAAAATTCCAGAGAAAACGATATGTGTTTGTCACGTATAAGCTTTTGACTAAACTTTAACAATTTTGTATAAGATGCAAACAGAATTTCTATCTATCTGTGCTATCGCTGTAGCCTTTTCATCATAATAATAAAAAGTCCTTAAGTCCTTCATAAGAAACCTCAAACTTGGTATAGAACCCTTTGCACACAAGTCTAATAGTTTTTAAAATTAATCTGAATTAACGGTAGTTAACATGAAATATATGAATATTTTACTTATATACCTACATATTTGTTATGGATTTATTGTTTCTCACTCATAAATAATAATCAGCAGAACCTATAATACTAAAAAATGCTAGTACAGAACCGATTTCTACTCATGTTAAAGATTTAATTCCATGTTAATCGAAACAGATTAGGAGCAGAAAAAGAAAAAACGTAATAATAATGAATTATAATTAAGATTTGAAAACATTCGTGATATCTGGTAATGAAACATTTTTATTTTAACTTTTCTCACCGATTGCCCCGTTATTTAAAAACCTTATTTGGGTAAAATTTTTAAAACTGACTAATATTGACAATCACTTTTTAGTAGGCAATCTAAATGTAAATTACGTTGCATGATATTTTGCCATGTCTTTTAGTTAATGTGCTTATAATTTGTACACAATGGCTGCAATCATTTCATAAACGGTTCGATAAATAACATTGATTTTCATTGCCCTCAAGTGTTATCCACCCCCTTACATAATTTCCTCGTTGAAACCCAAACTATCAGGTTATAACGTGGTTAAGGAAAAATATTTTACAAGCGTGAGTCATACGAAATTGCTGATTTAAAGTTAGTGAGCCATTTATTCGAAACCACCTTTCCAGACCTACAGGACAATGGAAAATATGTAACAAAATATGTTCATATATAAATACGAAGAAAATTTGGTATTACTTAATAAAAATTAGACATTTTTATATATTGCTTTTACGTTTTATATGATATCCAAGTAAAAAAAGTGTACCTTTTCAATCATTGTTTTCAACTTTTGTCCTCTACAGGGTGGTCCATCAGCTATGGCATACGAGGAACTGTGGATTCTTTTGTGAAAACCACCTTTCTCGTAACTCTGGAAAAATCCTCTTCTAAGAAGAAAAAGAAATTGCTATAAGAGAGAAGATTGAGTTCATACTTCACAAATTTTAATTTAAGAAGCAAGGATAGACTACTCCGAGGAAAAAGCCGAATGTTTCTTAGCCGATATATCCACTATTCTACAAGAAGGAAAACTTTATGTTATACACTTTAATATCAACATTCTAGATTAACAGTAGAAACTGAATTTACCAATAGCTAGTCTGAATATATATGAAGACTAAATTATGTTAAAATACAAAAATAAACGACCACGATTATGGAAAACTTATCAAAGGAGTACTACAAGTGCATTAAATAGTTTATTCAAAAAATGTTTGTTTGGAAGAATTGCAACATACTAATGGGAAGTCACATTTACAACAAGCTGTCACAGAGATTATAACAAGACGCTCAACAAATAAGTTCAAGTTTTTACTCTCAAAATCACAAGCAGGTTTTCGAACAAAATATGATATAAACAATAATCTGCTTACACTATAATCCATTAAGGGCCGGATTTAAGTTGGTGGAGGCCCCTGGGCACAAAACTGGTGGGAGCCCCTGGGCACAAATTTTTATTTTACTTATATTATTTTTAATAAAACATGTCAGATAAATGGATTTTTACATACTTATATAAAATATGTCAAAATAAATAAAGTTATACGAAATATATATAGCACTAAAAATAGAGAAAATTAAATTAAAAACTTACGTATGCAAATTTTTAAACAAATCGGTTAAAAACTCTTCAAGAAAACTGATTGATTGAGTAGCCCTTCCTTTTAAAATATGTATCTTACTCAGTCATATCTACAGTTACTTACTAAATTTAATTGCATCTTCTGTTTATATTACAGCCTTAGGGTTGCTCACATATTAAAAAAATCGTAAATATAATTTATATATAGTACGAAAACGTACTAAAAAATTTTCAAAATCAATATTCATACAACATAAACATTGTATTTGAAGACGCGAGATGTGAGACCGACATCTAAGATTTTCGAGAGAATTAGCACACAGAGGTTCCGAATCTGGAGCCGTTCCGTGTAATTGCTGTTCTCCCTTAACTCCTAGGACAGAATGTCACGATAAAATTTTCAGGTTACTTCACCTGTCAGAGATGTTGAATACTCTCTTCGAGGTGTCATTTCTTTGTCGGTCTTACATCTCGCGTCTTCAAATTTAACGAAATGTATCAAATACATAAAGAAGTGTTCGAGAGGACATTCAATTGTGGGAAGCTCAACTGATGAAAGTTCTCTGACCAGAAACAATATTTGTTATATATAATATGTAACATATGCGTACAAAGGAATGACACCTCGAAGAGAGTATAAACATTGTATCTATTGTTTTTTTTTATTGTAAACTTTTTTTGGATTTCGGCTTTTATTTATCTAATGATATTTCAGTTTCGTATATGACTATTGGATTTTATAAATTTATTCAAAATAGTATTGAACAGACAAAGATTCGTTTCAGATTTAGTATTTTTTTAGCTTTGATAAAAGTAAAATTTCAAATAAAATACCAATTCCAAAGATATTTAACTATACTTTGTGAAAGTATCATCAACTTAAAATCATTTAACGAATTTATCTCGACAATTTTGAAATTAGTCAAAAAGTTGTATATTTTGCTATTCTCAACATCTTTTGTATTGGACATTCTTTCTCGAGGACCTATGCTTTAGGCAGAAATCGTGAAAAACTATTTTTCCCCTGTTTGCCTACCCCTATTCACCCCAAGAACTTTAGTAAAGTTTATTTGGTTTTATTTGTTATTCGTATCATTCAAATAGAAGTCTTCAATTATTACAATTCTGCTAATATTTTTTATTGAAATAATTTGTATTTAAAAAGAATCGATTTTAACTGACTCAAATGAAAACAATTTAAAACCTGTATGCATTCAATCACTATTTTCTGAAATAACTAATAGTTTAAATTTGGAAAGATATTAATGTGATATTTATTTTCACATTTTCTTTGACATTTAAGGGCTTTTCTCTTTCGTTTTTCGATTTGCTGAAAAATAGTATGTTTTGTACTTTAAAGAAAACTGTATTAAATCACCTGGTAAATTATAATTTATAATTTATTTTAAAACAAATGTGCTGTAGGGAGACTCCGTCCTGTACCAACTTCTTTACGTTATTTTTCAACTGTAAACGTGATTTAATAAATATAATTCTATTGATTATTTTCGTGTATCTTTCACGCCAAATAGCGCAGCATTCTTTTATTCAACTCTGTATCTCTTTCTAATTGGTATACTTTTTTATTTTTTAACATATTCTTTAACTTTTTTTATTTATTTATTTTTTGGGTCACTTTCCATAAATATTACTATAATTCACCCTATGTTGCAACCACCCTCTATATGATTGTGTGTACCTATCACTCAATATAACTAATTTATCTATTATATTCTGTGAAATTATAATTCAACTCCACAGATATTGCAACAGCCCTGATATTTTTAAAACCACCCTGTATAAGCATAAATCCTCCCAACCCTATTGACTATTTCTAATATTGAGTCGTCACTCTGTATACCTATAATTTTGCTTCGCCCCATATTCCATATATGCAACTCTTCAAGGTCTACCCTATATAACACAATTAGTCACATTTTTGAACTACGTTGTATAGTTGTACTCTACTTTTTACGTCAACCACGCACGCTATATAAGCAGTGCTTCTAACATTTCTTGAACCCATCTCCGTAACTATTATTATACTCTGCTCCATAATTCAAATATTCTAACTGCTTATGGTTATAAACAATATTTTGTTCCACCCTGTATAACTACTCGACTCCACCCCTGTTTCAGTCACCTCAGATACGTAGCTACTTATTATGTTCCACACTATAAACTATTTTTAACCATAATAACTATAATTCTACTTCACCTTATATTTCAACCACCCTGTGTATTCAACAGCTTCTAATATATCTTGAATAGTTCTGTATGACTATAATTATACTTCTCCATGTAATTCAGATATCTTGAGTGTTTATGATCATATAACAATTTTTTAACATTTTTTGATTTACTCTATATTACTATAATTCTACTCCACTCTTCTTTTAACCGTCTTGTATGCGCAACTACTTATGTTCCATCAAAAGAAACATTATTTGAAACACCTATAATTCTTTTCCATCTTATATTTCAACCATCCTATATATGTAACTGCTTATATACCACCCAATATCGCATTTCTTTGTTTTAAGCCGTGTAAAAGAACTTGGTTTCAAAAAGAAACTGACTTTAAATGAATCAAAAAAAAAACCGTTACAAACACCGTGTACGATATACTTTTATGAGATATTTTGATATTTAAAATATAGATTTTTGAAGAACATTGGATAAGACATTGCTGTTTACAGTTTTTTGCATATATTTTCTGAAAAAACGGGATGTTTGCCGTTAATATACGGAATTAAGCTTAATTGTTGTAGATTACAATTGAAAATATTCAAATTAATTGAGCCGTTTTAGAGACAACAGTGAAAATTCATTGAAGTGTAGGACGTTAATCAATGTTTATTCTGATTTTCTGGAAAACTGTAAATCTCAGGATATAAACATTTTTATAGTAAATTTCTGGAATATTCCTGAATATAAAGCAGTTTAAAGCATCAAAATTCCTTTAGCCGTTTTAAAATAATCACTGAGCATATACAGGGGGAGTTTTTTTTTATGATCAGTATGGGGATCTCGGAAACTAGCGGAGATAGAGCAATGGGTAAATTGGGAAAGATTTGCAGTTTTACTGGTCCAATTTAATGACACGTTCGGATTTTTGTAAAAAGTCATGGCTTACTAGATATTAAAAAAAAAACAAAATTCTCTCGATTTAGTCAAATCCTTCTAGCTCCTTTGTTTTTGATTTTATAAAAATGTGTAAATATCAAAATTGAAGGGAATTGTATCCCGAATATGATTGTCATGCCCTCGTTTGCGTGACAGCTCTCGTTTTCGAGATATGACACAAACTTATCTTTTTTTGAATGGAAACCATAGTTGGCTATGACCTCATTCTTAGAGCTTTTTCAACGATATAATACTCGATATAGTTATTCATAAAAATAACGGATGGATGCTTTTCTCTCTTATTCTCACTTTTAACGTAGGTAGTCATGAAAAAGATTGTTTTCACTTTGTCGTTTCCTCATTTGAAACTACCTAATTCCATTAGTAGTGCTGAACTGACAGTCGATATTGACAAGTTTTCGTGATAAAATGGTATATTCTAACGAAGAAATACTGAATATGGTGGAATTTTATATCATATGCCATAAAAATTCAGTTTTTGCAGCTGAGGAATACTTTCATAGATATTTAATCGTCGTCAACCTGGTCTATGTACATTTAAGAGGTTTTACGATAGTTTACGCACATATGAATCTTTTACTAAACCACAAAAGGAACGTAATCAAATTATCGAAGAAGCAAAACTAAATGTTTTGGCAATAGTAAATCAAAATCCATCCACATCAACTCGTGAGATTGCGGCAGAAGCTGGCACATCTCAACGAACTGTAGTTAAGGTACTGAAAGCGCACAAGTTCCACCCGCATGCTGGTGACGAACATCAACGTATTTTGTTTTGTACATGGTTTAGACACATGTGCCTTGACAATCCACAATTTCCATTAAAGGTGTTATGGTCAGATGAAACTAGATTTACTAACTGCGGTATGTACAATAGACACAATGAGCATATCTGGGCTAAAGAAAACCCTTTCCATGTAGAACAAAGACGACCCCAGATAAAATTTGGTTTTAATGTTTAGTGTGGTATCATAGGGTGTACAATTCTGGGGCCTTTTATCTATGACGAATCACTTACTGGGGAGCGCTACTTGCATTTCTTGCAATACACTTTTCAAGACATGTTGCATAATTTGAATTTGAGAACTCGTTTAGAAATTGAGTGGTTCCAACATGATGGAGCACCTGTTCATAACTCGTTATGACAACACTTTGATAATATCTATCCAAACTCTTGGGTAGGAAGACCCACGCGAATGGTCACCCCGGTCTTCTGATTTGGAAGTTATAGACTTCTATTTATGGGGTGCGCTAAAAAACAAAGTATACAAAAGAAAGTATGAGACAGTTGGTGATCTAAGGGAGGCGGTATTACAAGCAATTGAAGAAATTGATAGGCGGTCTGTGAGGAAAGCGGTAATGTCAATCTTAAAAAGATGCAATTTTTGTATAAATCACAATGGTGGACTTTTCGAACATAAATTGTTACCATTATTATGTATTTTAATTTCTTACGTTTTTAGTAAGTACCTACTTATTTAGTTTCTTTGTTATATCTGATATACCTAATAAAAAAATTGTTCAATGTTTTTTGGAAGACTTATTAATAAATCAATCTATTTCATGACTAACTACGTTAAAAGTGAAAATAAGAGAGAAACGCATCCAAACTCCGTTATTTTGTATAAATAACTATATCGAGTATTATATCGCTGAAAAGCTCTAAAAATGTCCGATTTTTTGAGGTCATAGCCAACTATGGTCTCCATTCAATAAAAGATAATTTTGAGTAATATTTTGAAAACGAGAGTTGTTACGCAAACGAGGACATGACAATCATATTCGGGATACAATTCCCTTCAATTTTGATATTTACACTTCTTTATAAAATCAAAAAACAAAGGAGCTAGAAGAATTTGACTAAATCGACAGATTTTACTTTTTTCAAAATATCTAGTAAGCCATGACTTTTTACAAAATTCCGAAAGTGTCATTAAATTGGGCCAATAAAACTACAAATCTTTCCCAATTTAACCATTGCTCTATCTCCGCTAGTTTCCGAGATCCCCATATTGATCATCAAAATACTCACCCTGTATAAAAAAGCGACGAATTGATAACCCCTTCTTTTAGGAGTCGGTTAAGAAATCTTTTGCATTCGAGGATATTGAAGATGTATATTCGCATTTCTTGCATTTGCTAATGTTCAAAATATAATACCAGGTTCTTGTGACACAAACTGTGTTGATCAGTGTATTTAGAGCAATAGAGATTTTTAGTGCATGTTTAATTATTTCTACTGCAAATAGTTCGTGGGTACATGACCGACAGTTCATTACTGTGTCATTTGAGTTTACGCACGATTTGAAATGCTGTCATATATTTTATGACGATTACTTAACACTGACGTTAGTATCACCCTAAGGAACTATTTGTCAAGTCAAAACGGGTGTGTAACCGTACGGTATGCCTCGTAGCCACGGGGAAATACATCATTAAAATAAAATAATTATTTTTTTGTTATGTAGGCTACACGGCAGGCGACTCATACTCGATCCAACAGAAGCCTGTTCTTTTATTAAATGCATACAGCCATGAATCAAAATATTCCAAGACTTAAATCCGAGATCAAATCATTTAATCAAAGTCACCTTGTGTCGACTCCCGCGGAGAAGACGGAGGGAATTATATACCGACGCTGAACTTGGTGTTTTCTCCCGTTATTTTTTATTCTTTCCATATAAACAATGTATACTATTCGACTACGTGGTTCTTGATTAATGTCTTCGGAATTGATATTTTAAATTGTATTTACCAACGATATTTTCGTTGTCGGGAGGTTCTGTGTTGCTATTTGAAAGCGAGAGCTTCGAAACTAGAACTAATAGATTGTAAGCTGTCTTTGGACTATCAATATTAAATATTTTTGAATTTAATTGCTGGTATAGGCCTCCTTGAACTAAATGATGCAATATGAATTTATAACCTCACGAAAGATTTAAACAATTACGATTTTCGTTAATATCCGCTGGCAATCAACTATTAATATAATCTATACAGTGTGCGCGTAGAGTATAGAACATACCAAATACAATCTCGGACACTTGAAGTTTACTTTACTAATGGCTAAATTTCTCATGTGGTCATTAATGTGGTCTGTATGACGTCACACACAATTATATAAATTGCAACTCCAATATTAGACGTATCAATTTGAAGGATCTAGTAATTCTGCATACTGGACATTTAAATTTCAAATAGATTAGATAACAGATCAATCTAGAAAAAATATATCATTTATTCACTTAAATCGAAAAATCCTTTCCCCGAATAAACGAAAAACTTCTTAGATTTTTAAAGTTTTTATTTCACCAGAATTTTTTGTGGTGTACTTTCTTCGAACAAACATATAACAAGAATTATAAAAAATATTTAGTAATTCTAGAAGAAAATAAAAACATTTTCTTTTATCGATATTACCCGTCCTTGCGGCAAATATCGTTCACTTTAAGGAGGTAATTTTCTAAATGATGTGTTCAACACATTTACATTCTTCTGCACTCTGAAATCATGTGCATCTCCAGCGTACTTCGTTTTTCCCAAAATCACAGCAAAATGGACAAGTATTCTTATTTTTAACCGTCTTCCAAAAAGGAGGAGGTTATCAATTCGTCGCGTAGTTTTTTTTCGCTTTTTTTGTATGTATTTTACCTGATTTCTTCTCCTGTGGTGCACCGTTTTGAATGAATATAGTCTTGTTTAATAGAGTATATATCCGGATTAGTGAAACTCCAAATTTGGGAAAAGAATTCTTTTGGTAAAGTGATGAAATGTGTGAATGAACACGCGCGTGCATGGAAATCGACCAATATCGCTAACATATTGGTCGATTTTTCGAAAACTCCTTATGAGATGTGTATAGGTTTTTAACGTTTAATCTATTAAGGAAGATCTCTAGGTGATCTCGTATACTTTACTGCGACGTGCAACTTGCATTTTTGCAGAAAATCGCCGAAAATTCCAAAATTCTTATCAAACATTTCTTCGAAATGACATAAGGGGCATTTCCTCATAAATATTTTAATTCAAACGTAATAGTGCGGGAATTTTAACCACTGGAAGTTTTAATAGCGAATTTGAGATTTTTCTATGTATATCTCAAGCATATAGGTAGTAAAGCATAGTATTTTTGGCACCTTAAATCAATGAGTACCAAGCTCGTTTTGTTTGTATACCAGGCAAATATCTATTTAAATGAAAATTTTTACATTTTGCGGAGACGGTGCTTTTGGTTGTCACATTCTGGTGGCCTAATAGAAAATTCAGTGACAACACATGTCAAATTCTAACCTGCTATTTGGTGCGTGTATACACAGGATGTTTACTTATAGCAAACAAAATCACAAAGTAAAGTGATAGAAGGAGATGCATTTATATGATGATTGAATATAGGTAAGGCCGTTTAGCCGTATATACAGGATGGTTGGAATATAGGGTGGAGTGGACGTTTGGTGGTATAAAAATGTTGGAAAAAATGTGAAATTAAAATTATATAGGCTGATTAAAAAACTGTTATATGATGTGGACGTAAACAAATCATATACAGAATGGTTAAACTATATGCTGGAGTTGAAATATGTTTATGCAGTGTGATTAAAAAAATATTTATTTTATAGCCCACAGGAAGTTGCACAAAGTGTGGACAGGAATTAATGTTACACCGGGCGATAATATAAAATGTTAAAAATGAAATAATTTATGGGGTAGCCCACAAGGAATTATATATTATGGTTGAAATATAGGACGAATTGGACTCAGTAAATATGGGATGGATTCTGCTTCGTCCTATAGTTTACAGAGTGGAATTATCTATAGTTATACAGAGTTGTCAAAAAAAGTTGAAAAAAGGTTACATGGCGTGATTCATAAGGCATAAATATATTTTGGGCTTATTAAGTCAACGCCTACTAGTACATTTTGTTGGTAAACATTTACCTGTTAATTTAAAGGAAAATGTATCAATGTGTAATGTTGAGGCTGTCGATGTCACCTGGTTCTATCTATTAAGGTTATAAATACAAAATAAAAAATAAAGAATTAAAACTACCCGAGTTCAGAAAAACTAAAAAGTTGAAAATAAAAAAATTAAAAAAAAAATATAACCGATTTCTACCTATAACTAAAAAGCTAAAAATAATTATAAGAAAATACAACTAGCAAATAAAGAACACATTCAATGTTGTTAGGTTCCTACCCAGGAAGTAAAAAATTTATACATTAAAAGGTGCCCATTCTGTACAAATTAATTACCTACAAATCTAATATATTTTTAAAGTCGTTGCCAAGCAACAATCAAGTTTGATAAAATGGTAGATAAGTACGCAATGAAGGATTTTAGATTTGCTTGGCACCGACTTCAAAAATATACTAGATTGGTAGGTAATTAATTTGTACAGAATGAGCACCTTTTAATGTTTACATTTTTTACTTTCTGGGTAGGTACTTAACAACATGGAATGTTTTATTTATTGCTAGAGTTGTATTTTGTTATAATTATTTTTAGCGTTTTAGTTATAGGTGAAAGTCGGTTATATTTTTTTTAATTTTTTATTTTCAACTTTTTAGTTTTTTTCTATATTTTTGTTAATATCTTTTAATTCTGTAATTTGGCTCCCAAAATAAATAATAAGAATTGCTTCTTTTTTCCTGTAAAGTTCAGGTGAGGTCCCATATCTCTATTTTTTTCAAAATTTTACGTATCTAGTTTTGGAGATAAGGGTGAGGGGATTGGGTATGTTTTTAAATAATTCAATTCAAATATATGAAAAAATATATGTTTGTATTCGTCATAATGAACCTTTTAATTTGATATATTACATGATGCTTTAGAAACAATATTAGTTTTCCATAGTTCATTTAATTCTGTATTTTGCCCCCAAAATTAACATTAGGGGTTTCTACTTATTTTTCCTATGAATTTCAGGTTGACTATAGGTATCTTTATTTTACTTTTTTCAAAGTTTTACGTCTTATAGATTCGGAGATATGGGAAGCGGGGAATTGTAACTTTTTTTATAATTTTGTTAATATCTTTTTCACAATTTAATTCAAAAATATAACACATAAAGCGTTTAAAAAATTCGTAATTTTCATTTAACTCTATAATTTGCCTCCCAACATTAAAATTATGGCTTTTCTTATAATTTTTCGTGTATATTTCAGGTATTTATTCTGTTTTTTCAAAATTTGGACGCGCAGTAGTTTCAAAGATAAGGGCAGGATTGTTTTTTTTTATTTTTCCTCCCCTAACATCAATCAAAATATCTTCATTTTCGATATATACTTCTGATTGCGTTACCAAACTATACACTGACACCACATTTCAACCTATACCGTCCATAGTGTCGGAAGATGAAGAAACCACGAGTGATATTAGGATATCCGTATATATTACACCTACGCTAATAATGAAGTTAAGAAAATTTCGTATCATGACTTTTGCTTATTAGAAGTGAAAAGTTATATTTTTACTTCTATTTGCTTTCAAATTTAAGATACCTTACTAAATGGATTATTGCATCTGATTTCGTATTGAAGCACATTTCACAATATATTTCCCATTTTCATCAAGTTGTTGATGCATTAACATAATCCCTTATTGCCTTAGATTCTATAATTTGACCATTATCTGCTGTATTTGTTTCTCTGTGGATTTTGGTTTTTTCCAACAAAAAAAACTTTTCGAGATAAATCATTTTTCTAATAATTAATTAAGTAAAGAAAAAACAAAATAAAAACACACATAAAACAACATATTGAATAAATCACAAAACTTAGACCCATAGCTATGACACTATGTAGTAAGCAGATTGTAAAACACACTTTAATGAACACCACTAGAGCTCCGATATTAGATAGGAAAGCTAGAAATGCGCCGACTACTGAAAAAGTTTGGGAACCCCTGATAAAGCCTTTTGTTCATTTCCTAAAACTTCTTAGGGCGCACTGTACATGTTGGGCTAAAGAACATTATTCTATAGATGTGAACATCTTTCCACTTAATTCAAAAGAAATCTAAAATTAATTTCTGTCAATGTTGAAAATTTTCTTATAAAATGCTCTAATCTTAAAAGATGATAACTACCACCGAAATGTTCCAGAAAGAGAATAGTGCACTAAGTCTCCTTCAGCTGAATCTATCAATGAATGTCTTTCAACAAAAAAATTGATTGAAGATGATTTTTTAGCTGTTTCCAAATGATAAGACCTTCGTGTCTTTGAACGGCGAGGTCATCAATAAACGGTCCGAACTCTCGTAATCTGCTTTTTCTTGACGACCGGCTTTTTTGTTTACGACTCATTTACTCCAAAATTTTTCTTTTATACGGAATCATTTATCATAGAAACGAGAAAGGGAGTTTTTCCGTGTTTTTTGTTATCCGAGTTAAAAGATAAATTAAAACATTTGAGGTAGAAAATGTTTGAAGTGAGTTGTGGACGTAAATAAATTTCTCTCTTTAATTTCAGACAGTTAAAACCCCTATAACTTAATTTTTATTTCAAGAGTCATTAATCACTTCTTGAGGCTGTGACAAAAGTTTCCGAAAAATGTTTTGAACTATTTTTGAATTGATCCCTAATATCCGGACATAAATGAGAAACAATGTCTTGTCATAAACATTAATAACAAACTGTTCATTCAATGATATACTCGTTAAAAAGTAAACAAAGTTAGATACCGGTATAATTAAGTTCTCGTCTTATGTAAAGCACTTTTCGTGTGGCATGTATGCAATTTAATTTAGACTAGGCAACAGAGACATCAACTCTGGTGTCGTGCTTTGTTTAACATTGTTACCCTGTGATATCTAGTATTAAAAGAAAACAAATATTTTCGATATTTTGCAATACATTTAACATATGCTAACATACTGGTTGTACATGAGAACCTTCATTAGTTGTTCTTTCCTCAACTGATTGAAATCTCAGAAAGATTGTTGAAAGGTCTTTGATTATTTTGCCTGTTTATTAGGGTTTTAGCTCCACAGTTTTTTCGTGCAACAGAGAGGTATTTGAAATTGCAAATGGTTAACAACGCAGAAAGCTACGAGAATTATGCGAACCCACCTGAAGAGGGCAGATGTGATTCTGCCAAAATGTCGTCATTATACCATCGGCCCGGCAGGGATCAGTTTTCAACTACGCGAGGGTTCTTGGAAACCAAATAACACATTTAGGCCCGCGAAAACTTAAAACAAAGAGATGTACTTGTAATCTTGCAGAACCCATAACATCATTCCAAACACTTTCAACTTGAAATATCGCAACCCTTCACGTTCAGTTTCCAGTATTTTTAACAAAGCAAGTTTCGCCGTATTACGAAATTCCATCCATTCAATCAGATATCAATTGGACCAAAACCAACCGAAATTTGTATCACTGTTATTTGTCTTTACACACTTTCAACCCTCATCCAATTCTATAAAACAATTTGATCGCTTTTCGAGCGATAAAGCTGAACACTCAAAAGAAAACAGTGACTCAAAAACATAAGCTAACAGGACTTATTACAAAACCAAAACTTGCTGTCACCTCACTCCCTCAGACGATTGTACACAACTTTTGTGACTTCTCCTTAGAGTCTATTTTGCAGTGTCGCCAAAAACTATCCCAAATGAAAGAATCATTTTTCAAGTTGAGGTAGCTTTGGTTGAACTAACAGATATTGTGGCTGAAAATACTCCTCAAGACATTGCTTGGGTAGTCCGCCCATTAAAGTCACCAAAATCAAACCTAACTTCCAACAAAAGGCATTCATTAAAACTACTACGTGACAATGATGACACAACTATTCCTGTCGAGAAAGGTAACGCAACTGTTTCTCTCAACACCAAGGTCTATGTTCACAATAAGAATCCTCCACTCCACACTCCAGACTACGAAATAATTAACAATCATCCGACTGCTTACTTAGAAAAAAAGACCAAGAAAATCATCAACAGAACACATCTTCCAATTGACGTCAAAAAGACCATTATTCCTTGTGAAAAGACTTCTAAAATTCCCAAAATTTAAGGACTACCCAAAATTCAAAAGCCGGACATCCCTCTTAGGCCCATTGTCAATTCGGTACAATCCCCGATCCAAGATTTAGCCCGGTACTTAGCCAAAACCGTTCAACTTTTAGCCAAACAGGCATCCTCGTACGTAAAGAACTCTGCTTGCTTCCTAGATTTGTTAGGCGCTTATAGAATTTCAGAAAATTATATCCTAGTTAGCTTCGATGCTGTATCTCTTTTCACCAATGTCCCCATTTCAGAAACATTTTAAAAACAAAACAATATCTCTTCTGACATCTTCAAACTTGTAGAGCACTGTTCTTCTAACACGTATTTTTCATTTCAAGACACTATGTTCAAACAAGTACGCAGGGCCCTGATGGGTTAACCTCTTTCTCCAGTGCTTGCAAAAGTTTTTAAGGAACAAAAATACATGCCCTAAACATTAATTTATAACTTTCAATTTACAACGGAAATCGAGTGCGATTATTCTCTCCCATTTCTTGATGTCCTCAAAAACCAGCAATGGCAGATTCTCACATACCGTCTATGGGAAACAGATATTGACAATAGACAAAACGAACTTAATAGTCTTCAACAAAACCCTTTGACTAAATCGTCAATCGCAACATTCCCCGAATACACCAACCCCATCAGAAACAGACCATCAAAACCGGAAAGCCTTCCTTCCGTACATTTGAGGAGTCACCGATAAAATAGCACGGATTCTACACCGTCATCAAATAAAGGCAGTCTTCAACACCAGTCGAACTATAGCCAACTTAACCGGGAACCCTAAAGATAAAGTACCTAACGAGGATCGAGGAGATTACGAAATTCCATGTTGCGTTTGCCCACAAAGCTACATGAACATTCTTTGCCAGTTCGCCAAAAAGATCCGACTTCAGCTCTCGCGCATCATCATATCCAAACAGGACACTCCACGACACAGCACCTTCATCACGTGACATCCTCTTCTAACCCACCGATAACTATAATTAAAGGAAGCAGAGCAGTTCAGTTACCTAGTGACTCTTGGGGAGTGGGCAGATTAAGCCCCGACTTCGATCTAGACTCTGAAACTCTTTTTCACTTTTGTCTCGTGATAATGGCTCCAAAGCAGGAGTCGAAACGTCGAGCGTTTAATAAATTTAGACACATTTCATATATATATATATATATATATATATATATATATATATATATATACATATATATTGTATAAGTTTAATAGTCACTATTTTAATATATTAATATTTAGGTTAAAGGATATTGACTAATTATTGTTTTTTACGTGTACCTCTTTATTACACATTCAAAAATATGTTGATGCTATGATAGTGCCATTAGCTGAGGTAAACATAATGAACTAGTAATTCTATTGAATGACTTTGATGGGAAGATACAGTTCACAATACAAAAAGAGGACCACAATAAAACAATCCCGTTTCTGGATACTAAGGTATGTCGTTCTAACAATGTAATAAAGCTTGATTGGTGTAGTACAAATACTAACTCAGATATGATCATCCACTACAAATCCCATCATCCTATATCAACCAAGCTCAACATCATAAAACAAATGAAGCTTAGAATAACGAAAATTTGTCATAAGGAATTTCATAAAAAAAATATCGACCAAGTGAAAAAGATCCTTATGGAAAACGACTACCCAAAACGTCTAATTAACAAATTGTTACATCACAGACAAGTGCAACAGATATCATTCCTAGTCAAATACAACCACATCACATTACGAAGGATTTAATAGATCCAGGGTTGCAATTTGGGAGTTTACCCTTTATTCGGAATTTGACACCTAAATTAATAAATATCTTTAAAAGAGAAAAGGTAAGAATAGCAACCCACAATGTCAATACTATAAAAACACTGTTCACACCACTGAAAGATCCAACACCCAAATTTCTTCAGTCCAATGTAATCTATAAAATCGAGTGCCAGGATTGTGAATCTACATATGTGGGACAGACGTCACAGTGGTTGAAGAGTAGACTGGCTATCCACAAGAGCGCCATTAGAAGCAACAAACAAAGATGTGCGTTGACAGCCCATGCCCAAGAATATGAACACACAATCAATCTAGAAGAGGTCAACATCCTAGACAGAAGTAACAGATATAATAAAAGGCTCATTTTGGAAATGATCCATATCGGAAAGCAAAGGCAACCAATTAACAAAAAATCGGATACAAAACAACTTAGCGACATCTACGCTTATTTGTTGTCTGATCCTCTGAGGGATTTCTATGATGGACCAAAAGACCAGTGAATTAGATGTTCCATTGTTTGTGTTTGTGTGGATTGTTTTCAGTGTTTTATGCTGACAATGACATTCCACATAACCTCTTAAGTTTTATTTCATTCAGTATTTGCAACAACAATTTATATCACATCTTCAGTTACATAACCCTGACGAAGGAAACAATAATTTCCGAAAGTTAGGTTTATGTGAATAAAGAGATACACATAAAAAACAATAATTAGTCAATATCTCTTAACCTAAATGCTAATATATATATATATATATATATATATATATATATATATATATATATATATATATATATATATATATATATATATATGAACTAAAAACCAGGCTCGTTTCCGCTCCTGCTTTGTATCCATTATCAAGAAACAAAATTCTATACAAGCCTATACAAGTTAATGAAAAATTTTATTTTGCTTTGCTTTAAAAAAATAAAATTTCACAATGAAGCTCCTCCATTTAAATTTTGAAATAAAAACGTAGCTCAGATAAAACTTATTTATTTAGCAAATCTTACAATTTTCTACTTATACCTACGTTATATATGTCGACAACATTCTTACATCCAAACCCCGTTCATTTATAGCTGAAAGGCAACAAGCAATATCGTTCTAATTGATATATTTTTAATTAAACGCTATAAATGCCGATTAAAATTGCACAACGAACATAAATCAAATAATTTGTTCATGTGCGGTACTTAACAATAGCGAATATGACCTTATCATTGCGTGCCTTGAGGTACACCAGCGTGGCTGATTAATGTCTAAGTTATGGACGCTTTGCGTACGGCTTCGGCACCGGGGATAGAATGGTTGTTTTGACTGAGATATGTTGGGTGCAGACAGATTTATGAAAGAGGAAATGTTAAGGGTTTTCACTACGACTCAATATGTATTTCTAAAGCAGAGCCAGAACATTCGACTTGATTATTGATATGTTTAGACGATATGGCGTACTTTAGATTTCATGTCTTATTTTAAATATATATGTGGCTTTTTGTTTGGAAATAACGCGGTTGAGTAGAAACATCATGTATGATAGATTGTCTCTTAAAATAGGAAACTTTAAAAAATTTCAAGCATGCTGTATAAGATTTTTATTTAAAAAAATTTAATAAGGATATATGTCATATGTTTCTTAAAGCGTGAAACAAGTATCATCAATAAAATATTTCGGTATGTTGATTGATAAAAATTTAAAGTGGAATGCTAATATCGAACACCTTATCAAATGAGTTAAAAAGCTTAGCTATAAATTCTACACTCCCCGGAATTTACCAAACAAAAAAGTTTTACTTATACCTCGTGTATAACAGCCTAGTCTATTCCATAATAAGGTATGGTATATGCGTTTGGGGTGCAGCATATAAAACACACTTTAAAAAATAGAGAGAAGTCAAAATTACATATTTAGAATAATATTTAGGCTAAATAATCGTCAAAGTGTCAATCATATTTATATTACACAGGCAATATTGAACGTGCGAAGTTTTTACATTAATGAATTGTTAAAGACGATACATTGGGAATAACTTCATTAAAACAAGTCATTCACATAACATCAGACAAAAGGATAAACAGTTGATCATATCTGATATCATATTTGGTTACAACAAGATGGAGCATCGCCCCATTATAAAATCAATGTCCGGCAGTACCTGAACCAAATTTTTCCAAATCGGTGGATTGGGAGGGGCGGATCGATAGAATGACCAACACGATCTCCTGATTTGACGCCATTGGACTACTTTTTGTGGAGATAAGTCAAAAATACTGTATACAGAACTAAACTCCTCGAGTTCAGTCACGCCTGAGAGGTTGAGTAACGTTAGAAGACATTTCTATACCAGATTAGCATATTGCCAAGACGTTTAGGACGAGCATTTTGAACATATCCTACATTGAAATTAATATATTTTTTATATTATTAAGAAATAATAAGTATTATTTATTAGGTTTTTAGTGTAATATATGGAATTTGTGAAACAAAATAATTTTCTTTTTTTTATGTTAAATTTTGTAATAAATCTGAAAACACTTAATAGTTCAGAAACAGTTGAAGCTGTGTGTAGGTATTACACATGAAATATGTCTAGAATTTTCTGGATAATCCAAAAATAAATAATATACAGGGACTTGCATTTAAAATACGAGAGTTGGTATTAGCCACTAACACATGGCACACCCTGTATAATTTTTGTTGAAAAATGCGCATTTCAAAATACAAATCGTTTTTTCCAACACCCCAGCTTTATTTGTTTTCCAATTTATTCCATTGACTGTTCCACACTGTATGACTTCAGTCAATTTCTGCTCAACAAATAACGTTAATAAAATTCAATGTTTAATTATTTTATTTTGCCGGTTCATTGTGGTTTTCTCTACTCAGTTTTTTTCCTGCAACAAATAAGTATTTAAAATCCTATTTGGAGAACAAAGTGTAGTATGGTAATTTCGTAAAATTGCCCGCATTACTGGCTATCCGTACAGAAATTCTTCCTCACAGTTATTCTGAGAGAAAGAGATGTCTTAAAATGGTCAACCAGTATACCTATATATAGTGTATTGTATATTGTGTTATACTTATCTGTTTGGAGACGTTTCAACTCCGACTCTAGAGTCGTTGTCAATCGTTTTGTTGAGTATTTCGAGGTTTTTTCAAAAATTTTTCCCTCTGATGTGATTTTTGTTGTTTGGCAAAAAATTTGTCAGTGACAATTTGTCGTGTACCGATCACTTGATACTGAGGTACCATTTTTTTGCTCTTCTAGCAGTAGATCTCTCCAGCCTAAAGCCACAAAGGTATTATTTGAATACTTCGAAGAGGACACTTTTTTGCAACTCTACCTGGGTCATTTAAGATTAAACTCGAGGATAAAGGGTCGTTAATACTCTTGAAAATTTGAACTGATTTTAAAATGGTGATTATCGGTTTAAAACTGTGTACGTGAATAATTTCTGTATATTCTAATTTTGGGAAGGGTTGGCCTGTTTATAAGCAGTGATTTGCAAATGTTGAGTTTGGTTTGTTATATCTAAATGATCGAAAATGTTCATCGTAGCGGGTGTTGAAATTTCTGCATGTCATACCAATGTAAAAACTGTTGCATTCCGAACATGAAAGCCTATAACCTCCAGAATTTAGATATTTGTTAACTATTTTGTCTTTGGCATTGAATGAAAGAGTACTTGGATGTTGCGTTTGGACAAAATTTTGGCAAATTTGTCGCTCACGTTTCCAAAATATGTAAGGCAGACGTATTTTGATGGCTTGTCTACAGCCGATACAGTGGGATTAATTAAACGTTGGACTAATTGTTGTTCTTTATGGTGGATAAGTTTATTAATCAACTTTTGGTCATAGCCGTTGTTACGGGCTATTAATTAAATATTTTCAAGTTCAATTTTTAAATTATTCTCAGAGAGAGGCAATGTGTAAGCTTTGTGAATCATGGATCTATGCGCTGATAGTTTGTGACTGTAGGGGGTGAAAGATAAGAATGGATCTGAGGTATCCGTAAAAGTGGGTTTCCTGCATATGTTGACTTCTATGGTATTATTTTGGCGTGTTAGGGTTAAGTCTCGAAAATTGATTTTATTGTCAGTTTCGGTTTCCAGGGTAAAGGTAAAAAAGGCTAAGACATCATCTAAATACCTGTACCAGAACTTTATATATTTTTGAGATAAGGTGGACGACATGATAGTTTCTTCTAAGTGTGTCATAAAAATCTCTGCCAACAATGGACTCAGTGGGGAGTTCATTGCTAAACCAGTATTTTGGATGTAAAATTTATTGTTAAATGTGCAATTTTCTATGTTTTTTTGTATGATGGGGTTAACATGGCTATTAGTAAGGATATTGTAAATTAAAGGCATACATTTTACTATTGGGGTACTAGAGTACATGTTTGAGATGTCAAAGGATACTAGGATACCGTTGTTTGGAAATTTTTGGTTACTAATTGAGTGAGGTCTATTGATTTTTTTTATGGAATATTGAGCTTTAAATTGACTTGTAAACTTAAATTCGGAATTTAATTTAATCGCCAGATCTCTGGTGGGACTGTTTATAATGACACTACTGGTCTTACAGAAGTATTCGCTTTGTGGTTTTTAATAAGTCCATATAGTTTAGGTGGAGATGGATTTGAATTAATCAGTTTATATGTGTCATGGTCTTGAATGAAGGAAAGGTTGTTGTTCAAGAAGGTTTTGAGGCGATTTTGAAAAATTTAAGTTGGATCTTTTTGGATGTCTGTTAAGTTTGAATCAAGGAAGGAGTACATTTTATCATGATAGTCCGTTGTCGGAATAATAACCTATAGCATTCGATTTGTCTGCTTTTGTGATGGTGAGATTGTTATTTTTATTTTTTTGTTGAAACGTCCCCAAACAGATAAGTATAACACAATATACAATACACTATTTACCTATATACACGAATACTGGTTAATCATTTTATGACATCTCTTTCTCTCAGAATAACTGTGAGGAAGAATTTCTGTACGGACAGCCAATAATCCGGGCAATTTTACGAAATTGCCTTACTACATACACTTCGTTCTCCATATACGATTTTAAATTCTTATCTGTTGCAGGAAAAAAAATTTGAGGAGAAAAAACCCCAATGAACAAGCAACATAATTCAAGACCTCAACAATATTTTCGAAATTACTTACGAATAAGTTTAATTATTTCATTATTCCATACTTTATGTCTGCTAGTAAACAACAATTTTCATCAGCTCTATTCACCCGTTATTTCCTCCCATTAAAAGTAAGAACCTAATACACAATCTTGACAAACTAACTTCAGTTTATAATTTTCATGGTCTAAAGTGCTCACTTGTTCACACACAAATATCCAAAAAAGTAATACAAGAAGATATTTTTAATTTGCAATTTTTTGCTACTTTTCCTCTTTTACTTCATCGTCGTAAAGATATATTTTTTTTGTTGGTAATGGCCGGAGTGTCGGCGATTTTGCCGTCATTCACTGTTTAAAGGTATACAAAGTAATGATCCATTCGAATAATTTCTCATCATTAGGACCGGTTTTTGCTTCATCAACACACATAACATGTTTGTATGTTTTATTTTGAGATATTTATAATTTATAGGAGGCCATTTGATATGATTATGTGCAGAAAGACGTTTTTTTTTTCAGGCTGTGATGTGTTCGATTGTGCGGGTGATGAAAAATTTTGAGTTTATTACTTATTTGATGTTTAAGTGAAGATAGTTTTATTTCCACTAATATTTTGAAAACTGTACACGGGATATATTTTTCTTAGAAATTAAATATATTACTGCATGGTGAGTGTTATGGAAAAATTTAAATTTACCTTGTGGATTTGCTAAATCGACCCTCTTTAATTTTGTGAAAACTTGACATCTGAATAGATTGTCTTCTCATTATTTATGATTACAACATACGTGTTGGAAAACATATAAACACTTATTAAATACCTACTAATATGTTTCTTCCTTAACATAATTTAATTTGGTATACAATAAATAAATAAAAAATCCATAAATAATTCTAAAATAATTGCAGTTTATATTTAATTGCCTAGATAATAACCTTAGAAACACTTATGAAATACTGTTCTCTGTTCATTTGTCACAAAAAGAACAAATGTAGATTACATGATTATACTTATCCACATACATATTTCATATTCTATGTATACAGGGTCTCGGAAATGTACGGGAGCAGCAATTTAACTCTAAATATTCAGGATTACACTATCAAGAAAAAAACTTATACAAAGTTATAGGACTTATCCCTGCTACTAAATAGTGAACATGTCTTTGATATAGACCAGAATATTGAAGGATATTTTAATATCAAATATATATATTTTTTTGAAATGGGAACATTCAAAGTCTATCCCGGAAATGAAAAGAACTGCATTTTTTACAATCAGATATGATCTTGACAATTGACCACCACAAGCAATTTCGTGGTTAAATTCATTTTTACTATCGGAATACATATTTACCTGGAAAATCTGGAAAATTAATCCTAATGAAAAAAGTCGGAAAACCGAATTATGGAAACGAAAAATTCAACTAAACGATAAAAAAAGGGCTAAAAGTTGAATTTCTATAATCAAAAACATGTGTTGTCATTATAAAAAATTAACATGATCATGAAATTAGGTGTGAAGGTCAAAGTCATGTTAGAACAGAGTGTAACAAATTTTATATTGGAAATACCTCAAGATAAATGTTCGAATAATTGAACACAGGAATTATATATAAAGAATTGACAGTTCGAATAGTCGAAAATTTGTAAACAAGCCTGGAACATTTCTGATTACATTCAGTTTCAAAATTTAACCATATTGCACAAAGAAGAACACAATAAAAAACGAAAGCTGAAAGAGTTTGCTTTAAATTATATTAAATGAAAGCTATAGAATCGCCAGTATTTCTATATAATTCAACCATTTCTGGTTACCAGTAACCAATGATGAAATTAATAAGGGTAACGTCCTTTTGGACAATCGCGTATTGGGATAGTTCATAAGGTGTTTTCCTAGGTTCTTCCTTTTGACTAATCCGATCTCTGTAACATCAGAATTTCTTTGATCTCTGTTTTGCCACTGTATTAAAACAAAGTCCTCACGAGAAATTCTGATTAAAACTCTTTCAGATTCTTCCAATTTGAAAGAATCTTTGTTCTTTTTCACATGATCTTTGTTTAGTGCTACCCTGTATATATTAATAAGTTACATCAGTAACAAATTGTGAATTGTTAAATTTGTCATTGCGGAAACTTTCATTTTTAATTTATTTTTCAGTTGTGTTAATTTTTATAGCTATTGAAAACTATGTTTGATTTAGACGCTGAAACGTCTGAGATATTTAGGAATATACAGACTTTCCATCAATTATGGTGATATTACCAACACATCAGAAAATACAAACTAAAAATGCCACAATTACCTTTCAGATATCATTTTGATGTTGGTATAGTTTTTATACAAAAGATTTTTCTTGATTATGTGCTTTTCGAATATTTTTGGAATAAGTAAATTTATCTAGTTCACTTACAATTCTCACTAGCTTGGTAAAGTAGTTGCTTTGAGATAATTGATAGGTTGGAGCGCCATACTTTACCTTAAACAGACTCGAAATTTATCGCATTTAAAAAAATATATTTGTGCTATGTAATATAAACAAAATATTTTTCAAATTTTTTCAGAACCAGGTAAACAATTAACGTTATATGACAAGACTTGTCAGTTTGTCAAATATCTGAGAATTAAATTACACTGTTTAAAAATCAGTTTTGCGGCCAGTTTTGGGGCGTATTAGGTACTTCCATTCCATTAAAATAAGTAGTTCATACTGTGTTATTATAGCAATGTTTATTGCTTACAATGTATTCAACGATGCAATAAAACGACGGTTTTCTAAAAAAAACATGTAAATTGGAAAAGTCCAACAATTTTCTTTTGACAATCACTTGATAATGAAGTTACCAATTTTCTGCTCTTTTAGCAATAGATTTCTCGAATCCTAATGAAAGGTCGACTGAAGGTGCCCCGATTTCCGCGTTGTTTACCATTATACAGCTGGCTTCTTTGAGTTTCCTCTTGTTTAAAATTTTCTCTCTTTTTGTAATTTTTTACTTTCAAAAAATATTTGTTTTATCCTAGCCTATCCTATTACTGCCGGTGTTGATTAGTACATTATTGGCCAAATTTGATTTGTCCACATGTCTTCTGGAAATGTTATACTGATGGTCTTTTTCCCTTATTTCTAAAGGTCTTGAAGTTTCACACTATACACAAAATTTTTGGAATTCTGAGTTGCGTTAAATTATCTGTTTAAAAAAAAGTTTTAACACAGTATTTATTTCCTAACCGCTTAATTTTTTCCGGTATACCTGGGACATATGGAATTATGTACAATAATTAGGTTGTCTGTTTGTGTTTGGTTGGTATTAGTGGTGTGTTGGTCATTTGTGCTGATTTGTTGTTGCGATTTTCTTTCTATCTGATTTATAGTTTTATTTATAAAGCCTTAGCGATATTCGCTTTCAAGTATGTTCTTTGATAATACTGAGATAATACTGACTTCTTCGTTAAATATTTGGGTGGATGAAGATATGTTAATTATTTTATGTCAAACAAAGTGCAAATCACTTGCTCTGCAAATAAACACGTCTGTCATTTGAAATATGACATTAGAAACCACTTAAAGAATCTGTTTGAGCCGATGAATATTTAAAAGATTTGTCCATTTTTCCATATGAACTGTGCCTGGTCCCTTAAGTAAACTTTCCCTGATCTGAATTTGTGATATTTGTGAACATAAACCTGGTTAAAAAATGAACAAAAAATGATACTACAAAAATATACTCTCTTTGAGGTGTCATTCCTTTGTACGCAAGACAATATATATTATATATTATATATAATATATATACTAATTCTCCCGAAAATCCTAGATGTCGATCTTACATCTCGCGTCTTCAAATTCTACAAAAATATGTCATCTATTATAGTCGATACTTCAAATAAGGCTAATTAGTAAATATTAATTAAAAATCAACTGTGACAGTACCGAAACATAATTTTTAAGTTACTAAATATTCAGTATGAAATATCCATTAAGAATACCACACAACTCTGGAGGTAGATCATAAATTGGTAGAGGAAAATTTCTGTCACCTATATTTGTAGATTATGAAAAAATAATTAATTGTTCTAAAACCCGTAACGAATCGGTTTTCTACTCTCTGTCACACTTTAACAGAAAAATCTTTCATTGGTATTTGTAAAAAATATAATACATAATACTGATAAATGTCGGCAATATTTTCAGCAGTGTTGTCTTTCGGGGCCATTTCTCCAAGTTTCGAGACACCATTAGTAAATGACAATTTGATGGATTCCATGGACCGGCCCCGTTGCATCGAGGGATTTCTACATTTCGGCTTTTTTACGCTAAGGGAGCCCGAGAGATCTGAGCGCACAAAGCGAACAAAGACATCAAAATGATGGATTCGGTTCATCTTATCCCAGAGCGTGATCGAGTCATATTTCAGAGGAACAGCGGATGGGACAGAACTACATCTCTGAATGTTAATTCCATCATCGACCCGCAAGGGCTTCTCTCTGTTTCAGACGTGTCGCATCAGAGGCGTGAATTCAGGTGTCTCTTTAACGTGAACGGTTTATTTTAGAGTAATTTTAGTTGGAAACTTGAACTGAACAATATATAAATTCCATCTGACATTTTATTATTTATAAAACATTAATACATTTTAAAGTAATGATGTTTTTAGATTTTTCAAAATTTTGTTCAAAATTATTCGAAACATGTTTCACCTACTTGGAGTTCCCAAAACTTTAAAACACAAATACGAAATGATTGGGGTCGTTGATTAGTGTGTCTGTTTGTTTGGATTTTCTCACCTCAATTCTTATCCTCGCACGAAATAAATATCTGAAATTTATAATGGTGCAATTTCTAAAATTTGCCCAGATTACTAGTTATAAATGAAATTCCAACAATAATTGATCAATCAGTTTTTAACCGACTTCCAAAAAGGATCAGGTTATCAATTCGTAGCGTATTTTTTTTTTTTGTATGTATGTTACCTGATTTCTTCTCCTGTGGTGAACCGGTTTGAATTAATATGGTCTTGTTTAATAGAGTATTTATTCGGATTGGTAAAACTTCTAATTTGGGAAAAGAATTCTATTGGTAAAGTGATGAAATTTGCGAATGAACACATGCATGCATGGAAATCGACCATTATCCCAAACATATTGGTCGATTTTTCGAAAACTCCTTATGGTATACTCGGAAACAAATTTTTTTACGTCAAAAGAGATGAGTTTAGCATTCGATGGAACAACGATATTCTTAATATTGTCTATAAGTCTAGCGCCTAGCAATGCAGTTAAACTAATGGAGAAGTTATAGTTATAGCCATACTAATCCAATCATATATTTTCTGCGAATGTTTTGAACTTGCAGTTTGCTGTAGAAAAATTAAATTCCAAAATCTATTAACCGATGGCTTAACCAAAAGTCCCCTACTAGCAGAAATATTCATGAGTGATATAGGGATTATATCAATTTCGGTATAGATACGTTGATGACATTTATGGTATGTTTTACAGGAACTAATAGATTTGAACTCCTTTTAGAATAATAATATACACCCAAATATTGAGTTTACCGACTGGTAGAAACAAATAATTGGGGAAAGAATTATTGGAAAATATTAAATTTGTGAATGAACACATGCGTACATATTCGGACAATCGTACTTATCATCCTACCAACAAAAAATGTCTGCATTTTATAGTATGATCCATAGATTAATCGAATGTAACTCCGTTAAATTTCGAAAAAGGATATCAGTAGGTTATCAAAAATTTCATCGATAATGACATAACGGCTCTATTTCCTATTGATCATAAATATGATTTTTTCAAAACTTTAACTTACAAACAAGTAATAAAGTGCGGGAAATCATTTTTAGACAGGACGTTTAAAATTTGAAAAATTTTCTATATTAAGAATATAGGTAGTAACGATAGTAATTTTCGGCTATACCTTAAATCAATGACAAGCTCGTTTTAGAAATTTGTATACCAGGCACAATTACCACACAAAATAAATCTAATTATGCACGTCCATTTAGAGACGATAATCTTTTGTTATATTATCATTTTAATCCCGTAAAATTAATCTAATAGAATTCCTAATAGATAAATATTCAGATAGACAACACATGTCAATCCATCTTGAAACTGCTATTTAGTTTAGTGCGTAGTTATACACAGGGTGTATTACTTATAGCAAACAAAAGTAAAGAGATAGAAGGAGTTGCATTTATATGATGATTGAAATACAGGACGGAGTGGAATGATCTTGGCCCATAGGCAGCCGTATATACAGCATGGTTGGAATGTAGGTGGAGTGGATCTTTGGTGGTATAAAAATGTTGGAAAAAATGTGAAATTAAAATTATATAGGGTGATTAAAAAACTGTTATATGATGTGCACGTAAACAAATCATATACAGGGTTGTTGAAATACATGCTGGAGTTTAATTATATTTATACAGTGTGATTAAAAACAAATTTATTTTATAGCCCATAAGAAGTTGTATAAAGTGTGGAGAGGAATTAAGGTTACAAAGGGCGATAATATAAACTGTTAAAAAAAATAATTTATGGGGTAGCCCACAATGAGTTATATACTATGGTTGAAATATAGGACGGATTTGACATCGTAAATATGGAATGGATTCTACTCCGTCTTATAGTTTACACAAGGCAGATAACAAATTTATGTTTGTCCTTGGGCAGTCGTTTAGGATGGTTGGTATATAGGGTGGAGTGGAATTATCTATTGTTATACCGAGTTGTCCAAAAAAAGTTGAAAAAAAGTTAGATGGCGTGGTCCATAAGGCATAAATATATTTGGGCTTATTAAGTCAACGCATAATTTAAATGAAAATGTATCATTGCGTAATGTTGAAGCTTTTGATGTTACCTGGTCCTGTCTATTATGGTTATACATACAAAATATAAAATAAATAATGAAAACTACCCGAGTTCAAAAAAACTAAAAATTTGAAAATAAAACATTTAAAAAAAATATAACCGACTTCCACCTATCACTAAAAAGCTAAAAATAATTATAACATAATACAACTCTAGCAAATAAATAGCACATTCAATGTTGTTAGGTACCTACCCAGGAAGTAAAAAATGTAAACACATACATATACATATTAATTACCTACCAATCTAGTATATTTTTGAAGTCGGTGCCAAGAAAATCTAAAATCCTTCATTGCGTACCCATCTACTACTTCATCAAACTTTATTGTTGCTTGGCACCGACATCAAAAATATACTAGATTTGTAGGTAATTAATTTGTACAGAATGAGCATCTTTTAATGTTTACATTTTTTACTTCCTGGGTAGGTACCTTACAACATTGAATGTATTATTTATTTCCTAGAGTTGTATTTTGTTGTATTATTTGTAGCTTTTTAGTTATAGGTGGAAGTCGGTTATATTTTTTTTAAATTTTATTCATTTTTATATTTAATTTCAATTCATTTTGACAGTTTAATATAACGCATTTTGTAAACTAGTCCATTTCACAGTTAACAAAAGTTATTGATTACTACACATTGTTAACAGTAAATATGGCCGTAGCCAGCGGGGTATGGGGTTTGGGGTTCTAACACCTCCCCCCAACAATCAAAATAAACAAATTATAAATAAACAATAAATGGATGAAATTATATTTTAATTAGGTTATTCTGCAATTTGAAATTTGACGCCGATTTCGGATTTCATTTGCAGCCTTACTCAGAATAGGACTAGAAACTCGTATACCACAAATATACAGAGTCAGATTTCTCTCTATCAATGTCTTTGGTTGCAAAATGCAGTGGTTCAACTTGTATGAAAAAGACTTTTTCCCAGTTCGGAACTGGTACGTAGTCTCAAAAATATTTTAACAACGTTTCCAATAAACTTTAATCGAGACAACCGAAAATCATAAAATATTTTCGTACGATCCTACCAACGTATTCGATGAAGATATTCAGTTCTGAATTGGTCTACCAGTCCTTGGCATCGCAAAGGCGGTAGTTAAAGTCTCGTTTGGGCCGCGTGAACCGCACGACCTCAAGAATTACTGGTCCTGAGAGATTATGCTAATTCAACATATACATAAACATCTACTTAATGTAGATCGGAGGATAAAATATTATACACCATCTTATACCAGCGTCCGATTATGTTGAAGATACATACGAAAAGAAAAAAATGAGATATTGACCGACTAAGGTGTCCATGTTAAATAATGCAGTTCGGAAACAGGTTATATGAATGTTATACTTTAAAACCGAACGTTATTGATTTTCAACAAGCACCCATTCAAAAGTATCATTTATTAAGTTCGACTGTTTCTCTGATTTACATACTAAGGCGTGGTGGAAATTAACCTATGTCAACGACACTTTTAAATTGGCCACATAGTTACCATAATTTTGAAAGGTACGCCCACTATGATTTCGTATGTCGTCCATAACTGTTAGAGCGTTAACGCAATATCTTGCTATACAGTTTTTTATATAACTCAGTAATTAAGATAAACGTGACAAACAAATTTTGCGACATCTGATATTTCAATTCTTGGTTACACACAAAAATGTAAAGGACGCTTAACTTAAACAAAGAAAGAAAAAACTACTAAGTACTGATATTTATTGCATATTATTCAATGTTTGAGCACTTTCTGGGAAGTAACACACAAATACGATATTTCTGTATATTTCGAAAGGTTTCGGAGTCAGACAAAGAAACTATAAAAATGCAGAATTCTAAAATGTAAAATTGAAATGTTTGACAGTATCTATTATTTGACATATGACGTAACTAACCGAATTTAATTCGATAATATACAGGGTAGCACAGAAACTTCTAGAGATCATATAATAATAAAGTTCCTTTAAAATTTGAAGAAATTGAAAGGAGTGATCTTCAGAATTTTATGTGGCGCTCCTAAGTGCGACTTTATTATAAGATTGATTCAGTGATCAAATTAAAATCATAAAGGAATAAGTAGGAAAAAGCTTATGAACTATCCCGATATTGGGTTGATCATAAGGACATAACCATTAGCATTTTCTTCCTTAAACATTGGCAACCAGGAACGATTGAACTCCACGGAAGATGTAGCGATACAATTGTTTTCATTTAACAAAATTAAACATACTCTTTAAGTTTTCTTTCTTGTTGTGTTATTCTTTGTGTAATATAACTGAATTTTGAAATTATATTTTATGACTAATATATCATAATATCATTGTTGTATTCGTTTTTCAAACTGTCGTTTATTAATGTAATTTTTGTGTTCGTTTATTCGAACATTTAGAAGTCTAGAGGTTTCTCCAATATAGAATTTATTACTTTCACATGGGATTTCATAAATGCAATTTTTTTATATTTTAAGTTGTGTTTTATTGTTTTCGATTTTGATACAATTGATTTTAGTGAACTTCTTATTTTAAATGATGTTTTAATATTATATCTGTTTCCCACTCTTTTCATTATTTCTGTGAGAGCCTGTATGTATGGTATAGTTATTGTAGTGAGTGATTATCTTCGGAGTCAGTGTTGCTTGTTGAAATTTGGTGTTGGTTGTTAGCCACCGTTTGGAATTTGATTTTGTTTCACTATTCATTAATACTTTTTTTCTGGGTAATTATTGGCAGGCAGTACATTTTTTATAAACATTTTTTCGTCATTGAATTTATTGATGTTAAAGCAGTTGGTTTTTGCTTTGTCATATAGAGATTTGATGCTACCATTGGACTGCAGTAACCAAAGTGTTTACGTGCTTAGAAAACTTGTATAAGAAGCTGTCTCGAACCAAAAATTATTTGACATTCTTGTGAAGATGTCGGGAGATGGGGTCAACCGTACATAGGCGGAAGGATTCATAGAATTGGAACGAGCAAACTTTGCAGCTATTAGAGACCGATTCAAGTTTCATCATTATAATATGTTTAAAATAGAAAAAGATATTGGATATGTATGGAAATTTCTTTCTATTCGAGTACCAGAGAATGAGTTTAACAGAATTAAAATGTTTCAAGTCATAAGTAACAACAATGAATTCAAGTCAAAATCAAACACATTTACGTAAATTCAATCAACTTCTTTGTGGTAAACTTATGGCGAAATATTATGTCTTACAAAACTGTCATTATTCTTTCAGACAAACAATTAAACGCTTCTGAAACTTGAGAAGTTGGTCATAAACTACAATTTCAAAATGCAGTTATATTACACAAAGGAGAACCTATGTCGATGTGAAAAACCCAATATTGGGATAGTTCATAAGGTTTTTCCTAGGTTTTCCTTTATGATTTTAATGAGATCACTGAATCAACAATATTCTTTAGAATATTGTTGGACTCTATATGTCTATGTGGGACTCTTAGTACCTAAGAGCCCCACATAGAATTCTGAATCATCCCCCCTTCAAATTCTTCAAGTTTGAATGGAAATTTTGATCTGGTTTCATAGTTTCTTTGCCATTGACAACGGAGTCTGACCTAGACTCCGAAAGGGTTGAAAATATACAGAAAGTTCGTGAATTGTGGTGTTATTTACCAGAATGTGCTTAAACATTATTGAAAAAAAAATGTTGACGTTGTTGAGATTCGAAACCAGTACCCTCTGATTCATTAACGAGGCTCTAAATTTTTTAATCTACAACTTATACAAATCTAATTTGTGCTCAAATAGCTGCTCCAAACATTTACGATTTACTCTCAATGGTTTCAAGGTTTATTGAGTCAAATATTGACAAAAATATAAATGTATTGCCATAGAGGTCTGTTACTATTTAGCATCTATACTATTATAAAATTGGAAGTTTGTCTGTTTGTTTTGTTTGTTCGGGCATCACGTAAGAACTACTGAAGTGATTTTGCTGAATCTTTTTTTGTTGCAAAGCCTAGAGTTTGACTTAAAATCAGGTAGACATTTTATCTCTCTAAATTGACAGAAACGATAGATATAGCGAAAAAACTTCTACCATGTTGGGTAATACAATTACGCAGTTGGTTCCACCGCACTCACAAAATATTAGATACTGACATCAGCTTAGCTTTTATTCTAAATTCGAAATGTGCATATGTGATATAACAAGCGTAATTTTACAATCATACAGCGGAGTAGAATTACATATATTTAAAAAATTTAAAAAAAGTTATATTTGGTGTCCTATAAACAGCTGCATATATACAATGTGGTGGAAATAAGGGGGAGTGGAATTAGTTATAGGGGGTTATATTGAGTGGCTCATAAACAGTTCCATATACCAAGTGATTGAAAAAGTGTTGAATATTTATACAATTTGAATAAAAAATCTAAAAAAATGTGTTAGGTAAGCAGTTAGAATTTTTTAATTATGTTCATAAGATTATTATAGTTATGAAATGGGTTGAAGACATGTTAGAAGCAGTTATTTATACAGGGTGTATGAAATATAAGATAGAGTGAAATTATTTATGTTGTTGTTAAAAACTTGTTTTATATCCACATGTAGTTGCATATATTGGATGGTTGAAATATTAAGCGGAGTATATTTACAGGTAGGTTTAAAAAATATTATAAAGTAATTTTATGACCTACAAGCTGTTCTATTTATCAGAAGGTTGAAATATAGGGTGGCGTAGGATTCTAATGATACAGGTTGGTACAAAAATATTATATTTAGTGGCAAATGAGTAGTTGCATACAAAAGGTTGTTGAAATATAGGGCAGTGTTATAATTATACAGGGTGGGCAAAAAAATGCTATAAAAATTGTGTTATAGAGCAGTTGCATTTATGGACTACCTGAGATATGGTGCGCAGTAAAGTAAAGTTGTACAGTGTCATTCAACCAAAGTTAGAAAAAGTTGTAAATGAAGGGTGGTTTAAATTAAATGTGGAGAGAAATTATACTTTAATATGTCTTGAAAATATATATGAAAAATTGTGAAATAGCGTAGTTCATAATAAGTTTGCAAAGATATGATAGTTGAAGTATAGGATGAAGATGTGTTATGATAATTATTTAAAAAATGTTATATTGGTTGACCAATAAAGAGTAGCGTATACAGGGTAGTTGTACTACTTACAAAAAATGTTGAATAAAATTGTTATATAGGGTGGCCAATAAGTACTTGCAGTTTGGGTGAGATATATTCGGGATTGGTGGATTTATAGTTAAGTAGGGTGGTTCAAATAAGTTAGAAAATTTTGTATATAGGATAACCCATATGGTTCATAAGTTATTTCTTTTTGCGAAGCTTTGAACATTCCGTGCGCGGGTGAAACCGAGGGTAAACGCTAGTATTGTTATAAAATTGTATAACAGAAAACACAGCGGCATATTTAAATTTTTAACTAAAGATCCTTAACCTACTTTTTTGAAATTTTCGATGGCAAATTTTATTAGTTGGCTTTTGGTTTTATACTAAGCAGTCAAATAATAGACTTTTACATGTTCCATTATGTAAAAAAGTCGCATCAAAATTGATCAAGTAGAATATTTTAAGGGATGGGGGATGACACTACTCAAAAAGGGTCACACTGCACTTTTATATAGAACTGCAATGGCGATAATAACTTTTCAAAGCACCATTTCGAAAATATTACCGGAAATACCATTTAAATAAAACGTTAAAAATTAGATAACTTAGTTTCTCCGATGCGAAATCATTAATTTTTAGAAAGCTCTCAGTCGAAAACAGGTTTGGTCCGAACGAAATAATTATATCTCAACATTATACAATTAATGAAACAAAAGCCTTAACAGTACGTAGGAATATGAACACTAATATCAGAGGATAAATTATCATTAGCTACGCGTTAAGAGAATAGAACGTCTTCATTTAATAAGGTTCTTCTCATTTTTCAGACGGCGTTCGTTGTATTGTTGTCTTAACTTGTGGTTTTTTTTTATTTTTGGGCAGGCACGGATATAACCGTTATTAATGGTGTAGGTAGTCTGACTAAGACGAAACCTGCTAATGCTGCTATAGGTAAAGAAGATACTCGTTACACGGTATCTGAATTGAAGACGCCACACCTATTGTTGTTGGTCGGAGTGTTTGACGGGAACTCGTTTTTCGTATGATAAAACTTTCCTTTAGCAGCAAAGAGGTTAGGTTAGTAAAAAGATGCGATTATCACTTTAAAGCTATGCCATTGTTAATAAGTGTTAGTCACACAACTATTACATTAACTTTTTTGTTCATAACAATTAAAGAGGAATTCAGGCAGCCCTCTTGTGGTTGCATTCGTAAAGTTTTTCTGATTCTATAAGAATGCTATTGCAATGCGGCCTGATGATGGCAAACTTCTTTACCGAAACGTCAGTTTCCTCACAATCCCAGGAGCATTCAGTTATAGTAGGAGAGTTAACGGTCTATCCAACCAACCCGTTTCGAACATTTTTTAACAAGGTTTTATTATACGTCAATTAAGAAATTATCTTTCAGGAAGGCATCTCGCCATTGCCTTTGTTTTTAAATCTACTCTCACAAGGCTCCAGTTTTAATGTACTGGATTATGTAAGTTTAAGCATAAAAAAAATGTACTGGCAATTTTAAGGGTTTTCAGTATCTGCCAGACGATAGCAGAGTTGTAATAGGTATAGTAGGTAATTCATCACCTGCTCCCACAATTTTGAAATTTGGAACTTATACCCTTTTCATAGTTTTGAAAATATCTGCAAAGAGCCAGGCTATTCTGGCGGGTGGAAGTGGCTGCCAGACTTGTATGTAATGACCATGACGCTCAATGGAATTGGACCGCTAGGTACTAGGACAACACACTTCTGCCGAAAAAAAATTATTTTTTAATGTTTATTTCTATTGATGATTCTTTCGGTTATTCCTTGGTGAAAATTCATATTTTAGTAATATTAAAACACTAACCACTGTGGCAGTTTTCACAAATTTGTTATATTTTATTTGGCAATTGTTTAGCTCTAATGACAGGCTTTGTCAGAATTAAATATTAAAATAAATGCTAAACCTCTGAATATATTATCTACTGTGGTAACATAGTAATAACTAATGAGTATATAGGTAGAAAGCACAATATGTTTACTGTATAATATTAGTGAAGCTAAATATTTCCCGACTTGACCATACAATGTCTGGCAGCACACTCCCTCTAAGGCACCCATGGCATGCTTTAAGGGGAAAATTCACTAAACCTCAGATATCCGGGATATCAAAAGGGTTTAGCTCTGTGGGATCACTTGCCAGGTTCTCAGGCCCGAGGTTGGAGTCGCGGCGGCAGCCTCCCATGAACTTCCTGACCTAAAAGGACAGCTTTTTACATTTGTTGGTAAAGATGTTCGTCCAGACCGAGGTATTTTAAATTGTTTAATAGATGTTTTGGGACTAGTCCTGTCGTTGACATAACAACTGGTACAGTTCGCGTGTTGTTCATGTTCCACTGAGTCTTTATTTGAAATTCCAAATCCTTATATTTGGTTATTTTCTCAGTCTGCTTTTTATTTATATTATTGTTGTTAGGAAATGCTATGTCAATTAAAGTTGTTTTCGGAGCGACTTTATCTACCAAAACTATATCTGGTCTATTGTGAGTAACAGTCCGATCAGTCAGTATCGTGCGGTCCCAGTACAGCTTGTAGTTGTTATTTTCTAATACAGATTCTGGTTTTTATTTGTAGCATGGTAATCTAACCTACTGTGATAGTTCATGTTTCAGTGCTAGTTCCTGGTGCAGTATTTTTGCCACAGCATCGTGTCGTTCTTTGTATTCAGTTGCAGCGAAGGTTTGACAACCTCCTGTGATATGCTGGATAGATTCAGATGTTTGGCAACAGTATCGCATCTGTCGTTGTTAATAGAAGGGTCTTTAACGATAAACTTGTTATAATGATAAACAAGAGTTTGCTTTAATTTTATTAAATGAAAGCGATTGTACTTCTATTGAAATAGTCGTTCCTGGTTACCAATAATCAATGATAAAATTAATAATAATAATGTCGTTTTGAACAACCCAATATCGGAATAGTTCCTAATGTTTTTCCTACATCAGAAATTTTTTGATCTCATCTTTGGCTAATCTTATAACAAAGTGATATCTAGGAACACCACAATTTTTAATGCATCACATCATTTTGATTGTCTAACATTAATGTCAATTTGTGATTTACGAAATTTGTCATTACGAATCCTTTTATTTTTTAATTTATTGTTCATTTGTGTTATTACCATTGAAAAAGGACTAATGTCATCAAAATGTTTTTTGGATTTTCTACTATATATAGTAAATCGAATGTTAGTCCAATTCAAACTAACAACGCTCACTATTATGCGTTTCTACACTAAACTCGGCACCTTTTATGTGTTTCTAACAAGATTTATTTTAATTAAATATTCACGCAAATTGCATGCAACGCATAGGAAAGTAACGATATTTATTACAAATTCTTTCAGTCATAATTATACGAAATTCCTGCTGACGAGATAATCTCTATCATTACTTTTCTAATTATTATCTTTATTTCTGTTATTATTCCGAACAGGTTTGTCGCAAGCAAAGACAACTGGATATTTCAGTACACACAAAACATACTATAACTTACTAATTACCCTCGTTAACTGAAGAAAGGAAATAATTAATTACCCTTTACTTCTATAGAACATTGAAGATATCGTTTTAATTTAATTTTTTTGTAGCATTAATTGATGAAGAAACCAAAATCACAATCATATTTTCATTGCCACTCTTTTCGGCTATACGATGACATGAACGATATTTGTGCCATCTCTGGTTTTTATTTTTTCTGAGTTCTTTGGGAATAACCTCACATAAACTTGAAAGTCTGTATATTTAAAAATAGTCCAAACGCTTCAAGGTATAAATCAGACCCCGTTTTCAATGGTATCAACACAAACGAATTAAAAAGTTAAAAGGATTCTTATGACAAATTTAGTAAATCACAATTTGACATTAATGGTTGACAGTCAATCTGATGTAACTAAGGGAATGTACTGCAAATTTGATACATACAGGGTAGCACTAAAAATTTATTATGTGAAATAACAAAGCTTCTGACGAATTCGCCAAAAATTAGACCAAAGAAATTCTGAAGTGCCAGAGAAAGAAATAAGCCAGATCCTGATATAAGGTTGTTTAAGGTAATTTTTAACTAACGCGCATCCGCTGATTTCAAAGCTCACCCTGTTTTGTTCGTAACAGCTCTTCTTGGCGACTGCAGCCACTACAGTGAAAAACCAGGTGAGGTGAACGATTTCACTAAGATATTTGGATAATGGAAGAACGCTGATTACTGTTGGGGTCTACAAAGAACATTTTATGAGCGTTAATAACAAATAAATATATCTAAAAAATATATATTAAAATTAATTTTCATTTCAATTAGATAAAATTTAGAGCTGATACAAATAAACTAATATTTTTTTCGTTATGAATGCCTTAAATATTTTTCAGAATACATGTTGAATTTGAGGAAAAAAATTTTGTGCTTTGTTCTTCTTTGGGTAATATGTTTGATTTTTGAAATTGAATGTTATGACCAAGGTTGCGGGCATGTTCACAAATGTTTGACTTTATATAATTTTTGTGTTCATTTATTCGAATATTTTTAGGTCTGGAGGTTTCTCCAATATAAAACTTGTTACATTTGCAAGGAATTGAAATTGATTTAGAACTTGAAACGTTTGGAATTTTTTGAAATATACAGACTTTCAAGTTTATGAGGTGTTATTCTCAAAGGATTCAGAAAAAATAAAAATACGACGACCTGTTCTGATCATTAATTTTGTTTAATTTTATGATTATTAATTCTCAATGCGTTCACCTAGGCTGACTTGGAATAAAAGTTTGTTTTCGCTGTGATATAGTACACATATTGTATGTAGCATCTAGATATAAAATATTACTTTTTATTTTTTGAGAGATATACGGTAGTGACACTTTCTTGAGAATACTTATGCAATTATTTGTTAATAATATACTTTTTGCGATTAAAAGAATACCTATCAAGTCTATCCTCAGGGCTCGGGTGTACACACCAAAGTGCCACTGATAAATCATTTTCTAAATAAGGTTAAATCTTACGCAGTCTGATGACTATATAGCGTAAACTCGCTCTTCGACCCAATCAATTAGAAATCTGTAAAATCAAAGCATAGACGATGTTAGGCCACAGGAGCGAACGGAATACGTCCACGCAGAAACGACATGTGTTGTGCAGCTAGTTTTGCCAGCTGGAATGGACAGGCACTTGTAACACTCCTGGTAGGGCTTCTCTCTCCCCTCACTTTTGGAATTTTGAAGTTTTACGAACACCCCCATTACTTAGAATGATCCACGCCAGAGGGTGATATGTTCAATCGGCCCACGCCGAATCTACTTCCCTTAATTTCAAAAGGAGCTATCATCCACTTTCCACCTAGCGTAGGATTAAGGAATAGTGGGACCTTTTGTATTTAGCTTCAAGGTAACGGACGTCATGTCAGCAAAGGGCTCCATTGTCTAATACTAGGTTGCCGCTATACAGGTCCTTGATCAGACATCTAAAAAGGCGATGCCACAGTTGCCATTATTTCAGGTTCGACGTCTCAATTTCGAAGAAACGAAACTTCGATTAGTACTTGTAGAGAGGTTGACTAGTCTCATCTTGTCAATCCCGAGGGAATGAAGGCTTGAGGAACACTTGTGCAACGGTAGGACAAGTCACTCACGAGGACCAAAACCTTCTCCTTCTTTAGTTACTGACGGGCAGCCACCAGGATGACTAGCTCTATTTATATTGCAATACGTTAGTCATGTGGCTTGCAGATCCAGACCAATTCGGCAGATCTCCTTAGATCGTCTGTCTACAGTATTGCAGGCGTATTGTAGACCTTCTACCCAAATTGGGTTTCCATTTCAGAAGTCTACTGGTTCACTTCTGCTTCTTCGACGTCTTTTGTTTTTCATATCTTAGTGTTGTTTGTGTCACCTTTAGTGTGTTCATCTTTTATTTATTTATTTATTTATTTATTTAATTTTAGCAACTTAAGACAGCAATCAGGCCGAAGGCCCAATACAGCATCCACCGCTTACTCTAGTACAATTACAGTGGTTGAATATTATAACAAATATAAAGTTGGTACAAGACTTATAATCACAAAAAAAAATAATACAAACTTGATAATTAAATTTGTTAATTTCTTTAATTTGATTTTTAAAAGACGTGGTATTAAATATATGAATATTTTTACAAAAGCTATTGTGTAACATACAAATTCTGATAAGGCGCGAATTAAAACCTACATTGGTTCGACAAAGAACAAATTATTATTTATTTTGTCTGTTCATTGGGGTCTTCTCTCCTCAATTTTTTTTTTATTTGTTTGGAGACGTTTCAACTCCGACTCTGGAGTTGTTGTCAATCGTTTTGTTGAGTCTTTCTTGCTATTTTCAAAAAAATTTCGCACTGATGTGGATTATGTTATTTGTCAAAAAACTTTGACAGTGACAATATGTCATTTGTCGATCACTTGATACAGAGGGTACCATTCTTTTGCTGTTCTAGCAACAGATCTCTCCAGCTCAAATGAAGGTCGATTGAAGGGGCCCCGATTTCCGTATTGTTTGTCATCATACAGCTGGCTTCTTTAAGTTTTCTCTTTTTTAAATTTTCCTCTTTCAACAAAATCTTTGTTTTATCTCATTCTATCCTATGGCTGCTAGTTAATATATGGTTGGCCAAATTTGACTTGTTCACATGTCTTCTCGAAATGTTATATTGATGTTCTTTTTTCCTTACTTCTAAAGGTCTTGAAGTTTCACCGATATAACTATGGCCACAGTCACACACAACACTGTACACACAATTTTTGGAATATTGAGTTACGTTAAATGGTTTGGTATGTGTGAGGATAGAGCGCAATGTTATATTTGTTTTGAAAACATAATCCATATCAGTGCGAAATTTTTTTCAAAATACCAACAAAGACTCAACAAAACGATTGACAACGACTCCAGAGTCGGAGTTGAAACGTCTCCAAACAGATAAGAAAAAAATTTCGAGGTGAGAAAACCCCAATGAACAGATAAAATAATACTAGACCTCCTCAATAATCTTTTCGAAATTAAATTATTATTTCTTGTAGTTTTTTGAGGTATATAAAAAGATAATGATGATAACAATACTGGGCAGTCAATAATATTACGAACTACTTTGTAGAGAAGTAGTAGGCTAGACAGTATTCTTTCTTCTATTCACTAAAAATGTAATATAACATCTACTTCTGGCAGCCTCTATATCTTCGATATTATGAATGCCTGTTTTAAGACTGAGATATCGAAGAAATCTGTTATGAATTTTTTCTAATGTTTTTTTATGGATGTTATAATGTGGGCTCCATATTACACTTGCAAAATTAAGTCTACTGTAAATATGAGCATAATAGACAGCTTTCATCGATTTTTCATTCCTAAAATCTTTACAAGTTCTTATGACAAAGCCTAGCGTTTTATTGCAACTCGCTATCTACTATTATTTTATTTCAGTTACCTTTTGAATATTTTTTTATTAATATTATAGTGAAATGTTATTATTAATTTTTTGTGAAAGTGATTGAACTGCAACATTTATGTAAACTGTCTAAGTCTTCTTGAATAAGATAGGAATCAGCCACAGAATGAACATGAGAAAATAATTTTGCAAAATGTCATTTATATGGAGAGTAAAAAGCAAGGGTCCAAGGTGCGAACCTTGGGGCACACCAGAAAAAACAAAATACGGTTTTGAGCTAAAACCATTAACGTTTACCATTTGAAATCTATTATAAACTAATGAAGGCAACCATCTCAACAAGTCGCCAAAAATACCGACGTTAGCGAGCTTGTTTAATAATATAGTAGAATTCACTTTATCAAAAGGCTTTGTTAATGTCTGTCTACTTCTTTCTGTCTTTGGCTTTCAATATCCTGAACGATTGTTGATGGGGAGCTAGATTATTTTGATCCTCTGTATTCACTGGGGTTTTCTCTCCTCTTTAACCGAGTATTAGAAATTTATTTTAGAGATAAGCATAGTAGGAAAATTAAAAAAAAAACATGTGTATTACTGGTTGTCTTTTACAGAAAGTCATCGGCACTGTCAAATTTCCTTCACAATAATAAAAAATTGTGCATTTCTGCGAAACACGAGCCATAATAGTAGCCTAAAACTAAATGAACAAAATATTTGTAAATCCATTACAACCACATATTGAATTTTAAAAATTTTTAGATTGAAACTTTCTTATTTACGAATAAATTTACTGGTTGAAAGCCGATCTGTTGCATGCCTAGTTTACATGTTACGCTGCATAGATATCAAATTCGATTAAGAAATACATTACCGCAATAATTTGCCTCATATTTTATATTCGTACAATAACAGCTCGTTCAAAATATGGAACCGCATGCGAATCACGCATCCCTCATTAAATCAGGTTAAAGCAATCATTGTTGTTCGTTCATGATAATAAAACATTTTAAAACTGAATATTTTATATCGCGATTATAATAGTTACACATGTGTTCAATTTTCCAACTCTTCTAAATAACGCTGGACAGCTCGATTCATAAAAATTAGACGTGAATAGTAAATAATCGTTGTTATAAATTCCAAATTGCACGGCAGAATTTATAAAGACAAAAAATCACTTTGGGCCAGAATGGGATATTTTTCTTAATTTTGTGCCTCTAGGCACAGATTGATGTTTAAGTTTTACATGTACCCGTTAAAGCCGATTATGATTTTTTAGATTATCGCCCAGTGAAAGCGATTTCGATAGATTTCCAAGAGTTTTAAATTTGTAACCAGTTTTTTGAAAATACTTTCTTTAATTACAACAGGAGTTTCTCGATGATAATTCCAAAAGCCATTATCAATATTATGTTTTTAAATGTAATCAAAATATAGTATTATACTGGACATAAATTAACAGCAATACACAACATTCTCTTTTAAAGGTTATTTGTGGCATATTCTTATTATTTTTATGTTTTCTTGGGCAATAACACCAAAATCGAAATAAAAAGCTGTATATTGACAGAAAATACCAAACGTTTCAAAGTCGATTCTGACTTCGTTGTCAATTGCTTTAAAATATGCATTGAAAATGTAAATTGCAAATTGAAAGTTTAATTTATAACATTTAGTTGACATAAGAAATTTTTGTGGTTTTTAAATATACAGGTAGCACAAAAAATTATAAAGCTCATGTATTATAGTTATACAGCTCTCAAGTTGGAAGAATTTGAAAGAGTTGTCTATAGATTTTATAAGTGACCTTTCTAGTTACGACTTTGTTATAAGATAGCGCATTCGCCAAAAATGCGATCAAAGAAGTCTGCTGTTTCAGTGATCGCTTTAACGCCATACGGGAAAACCTAGGAAAAACCTTATGAACTATTAATACTTTATTCCTTAATTGTCGCTGACTATACCATACATACAGGGTCTGTCAGAGATTGAAAAGAGTGGGCAACAGATTTAATGCTAGAACAACATTCCAATCAAGAAATACACTGAAATCACTAATATCGAAAACAATCAACCAACAAAACTCAGAACTCAAAAAACGCATATACGAGATTCCTTGCGAATGCAATAAATTTTATATTGGAGAAACATGTATACCAATTTTCAGTCCAATATCATTTTCGGTTTCTGAGATAATTTACTAAAAATGTTAAAAACATTATTGTCCAGTATCCAAAAGAATTTAAAATAATGGATCTTGACTCTATTTGTTTAGAGAAAGAACTCAATCTATTGCATATTATGCAAATCTAAAATCTCCACTCAAACTAACAAATTATTTTATCTTTATCTCATAAAATATTTAACTCGCTGGCCCGCCCGACTACGCACGAGTAGCCAGATTGGCGTTTTATGTTGGAACAAATATTGTAAGAAATTTCAAATCATTCCCTTTCCCCATCTACCATTTTCAGTTGTCAATCTATTTTTTCTAAAACTCAATTAAATACACAAGAAGTTTTATCAAAATCAGCCCAGCCGTTTAGGCGAAGTTAAAAACAATTTAAGAATTCCTAGTGTCAATCCATACCATCCACAGACATGCTCAGACGTACACAAAAGGTTTCATTATTTGAAGCATTGCGCGCCCAGGCGGGTCAAATAGTCAAATAGTAGGTAAACATCACCCACTCAAAATGACACAAAAAGTTTGAACAGAATCGGCTCAACCGTTCAGGGAGTTTAAAAAAAACGATCACAGCGCCGCCTCCGGTTCCTATCTGAATCTAAACTATCAAAGGATCCACTTCAAATACCAAAAAATGTCATCATTATTGGTCCAACCGTGTAGGAGGATGCCAATCATAGCTCCACCTACCGGGTCAAATTGTAAATCTCACCCACACAAAGACACAAAAGAAATGTCATCAAAATTGTTTCAGCCGTAAGTAATACAATTTCAAACTTACCATTCAGAAAACCACCCAAACATTCACAAAATTTACAAAAATCTGCCCAGTTGTCCAGAAGGAGTTATTTTGATCCCCCGAGTTGACCATACAATATCCGGCAGCAAACTACCATAGCGTGACTTTAGGGGAAAATTCACTAAACCCGAGATATACTAGATATCAAAAGGGTTTAGCTCCGTGGGAGCCCTTGCCAAGTTATCAGGCCGTGGTTGGATTCCTGACGGCATTTTCCCATGAAGTTGGCAAAGATGTCAAGCTCGAGCTATTTTAAAGTGTTTAATAGATGTTTTGGGACTACTATAGTTGACACAACAATTGGTACAGTTTGTGTGTTGTTCATGTCCCACTGTCTCTTTAATTGAAATTCCAAGTCCCTGAATTGGACTATTTTTCCAGCCTGCTTAATATTTATTTTATTGTTGTGAGGGATTGCTTTGTCAATTAAGATTGTTTTTCTGAAGACATTATCTACTAAAACTATGTCTAGTCTATTGTGAACAACAGTCCGATCGGTCAGTGTGGTCCCAGTACACCTTGTAGATGTTATTTTCTAAAATGGATTGTGGTTTTTACATTTAGTAGGGTGATCTGACCGACTGTGATAGTTCAAGGTTCAGTGCTAGTTCCTGGTGCAGTATTTTTGCCACAGCATCGTGCCGTTCTTTATATTCAGGTGCAGGTAATCCCTGACAGCCACCTGTGATTTGCTGGACACTTCCAGATATTTGGCAACCATATCTGCATCTGTCGTTGTTGATAGAAGGGTCTTTAACGGATGTACTTTAGATAGTTCTTAGTTGGAATTACTTTATCTTGGATTGAAAATATAAAGCTAGACATCAACCAGTGGTTCGACGCTAAACTGTCGACATAATCTTGGTTGACGTCATTTATATGTCTTCCATGAAGGGGCTTCTCTTTCCATTTAAGCAGTTTTGGATCAGTTAAATGGTGGTGTAATTGGACTTGTTGTTCTGTCAGTCGCAGTGGTATTGAGTCAGCATAGCATATAACTCCTTGTAGATCAGAAAATTTTACGCAAATTAGAAATTTGTTCGTCTAGTAGTTTGCCTATATCTGCCAATCCTCTTTCTCCTTCATACCGTGGCAAAGTTGTACGTTTGACTGAGCTCTTTGGATAGTGATTTTGAGCTTTTGTTGGTAGAATTCGAACCTATCTTGGTTATTATTTGTGACAGAACTAAAAATTGTATAATTGTATACTTAGAAAGCTAATTTTTGTTAATTATATTATTGATGAAACGTAATTGTGAAAATTAGGAGTTGATAATATTATTCTGGCGCATTCACCAATATGATTTAATTTGCATTTAATATTATTTATTTTAAACTATAACGATATTTTGTGTTAGGGATGTCAGATTTAGCATGATTATAGTTACCGTACTGCGCTTTCTGCCGAAGGGAGTTGAGATTTACACAACCGAATTGCGTAAGTATTAACCAGCATTCATTGCAATTAATTTAATGGAAGGCATAAATGAGAAGATGCAAAAATATCAATAATCCAATGAGTATTTACACATAATAAACTTCTCTAATCAACTGTACATGAAAGATCCCACCCCTAGGATCAAGCCCGAAGTCGACTCCATTTTTAACAACAAACGAATGCAATGTATGACATATATAGATATGTAAATATGATCAAGTTAGCTGCCATTCTTCTTTGATCAATACTTTTAACTTCAAATCATTTCCAACTGCCAACCTTGTAACGGTAGATACGAGTATTTTCAGAATATTTGTGAAAATTACTTTTCCAAAAGGCGAATTGGACTCGCCTATTAGGGGTTCCGTACCACCTTTGAGATTAGTTATAATTTTTGAGTATCATGATATTTTTTGACTAGTCTTCCGTGATAATTCGCTTCGGTTTTAGTAGCTTCTTTATCACAATTGTTGGATAAACAGTTTTAAAAATAATCAAGAAATGTGCGTTTTTTAATATATTTTGAAATATGCGTTTGAAAATTATAGAAATTAAGCATCAAAAATATAGTTTGGTTGACATGACAACTTAGAGTTTTCACAAGAGCGCTGAGTGTTTTAAATAAAAGGTTTGGTGTTAGGGTGCTCAACTGTGTTTCTTCACATTATTGGCACACCGAAGGTTCTATAGCATACTCGTATCCTTTACACGAGTACCACACCAATATACAAATAACTACTTGTTCCTGACAAAAAAATGTGTTGAAGCGAGAATTTAAATCTACGCTTTCAGCTAAAACTACAGCGGTTGATAAGGACTCCAGGCTTGGGACTGAAACTTCTCCAAACACAGATAAGTATCATACAATATATAAAACATTTATACACGGTGAGTTTTTTTTGATGATCAGTATGGGGATCTCGGAAACTAGCGGAGATAGAGCAATGATTAAATTGCAAAAGATTTGCAGTTTTACTGGCCCAATTTAATGACCTTTTGGATTTTTGTAAAAAGTCATGGCTTAATAGATATTTTGAAAAAACGACATTCTCAAAATTGAAGGGAATTGTATCCCGAATATGATTTTCATGTCCTCGTTTGCGTAACAGCTCTCGTTTTCGAGATATGACACAAACTTATCTTTTTTTTTGAATGGAAACCATAGTTGACTATAACCTCAAAAAATCGGTCATTTTTAGAGCTTTTCAACGATATAATAATCGATATATTTACTCATAAAACTAACGGAGTTATGGATGCTTTTTTCTCTTATTTTCACTTTTAACGTAGTTAGACATGAAATAGATTGATTTATTAATAACTATTCCAAAAAACATTGGACGATTTTTTTATTAGGTATATCAGATATAACGAAAAAACGAAATAAGTAGGTACTTAGATACTAGAAACTTAAGTAATTAAAGTATATAATAATCGTTACAATTTATATTCGAAAAGTTCACCATTGTTATTTAGACAAAAATTGCATCTTTTTAAGATTGACATTATCGCTTTCCTCACAGACCGCCTATTAATTTATTCAATTGCTTGTAATACCGCCTCCCTTAGGTCACCAACTGTCTCATACTTTCATCAATAATAATAATAATGTTGTCGTTTATATGTAATTGGAGAATGGAACTGCGCAAGTCATAATAATTATCAGTTCCTTTAAAAATCATAAACTAATAAAACCGTGTACCTTGCAAGCTCTTATTGGTACGCTTTTAAGATAATTGACATGCGCTAAATCGTTCATGTCTGGTTTTACATCAAGTTGGGACAAACCTGTAATTGCACATGCGTTTTTGTTTTACATTATTGTGATTCCAAATATTCCTCTTTATATAAATTGTTTCATGTATATATCATACTTGCTGATTCTGATTTTTCCGGATATGTCGTACTGTAAAATAACTATATTTAAGCTTCTCGAAGTTTTTGTAAAAATTTTCACAGTATTGCAGAACCCCATACGCCTATTTCAGTTTATAAATTTTATACACGAAGTACATGAAATAATCCACGTCCAGACATGACCACAAATTACCACTTGCGTTTTTTGCAGATATGTTAACAACAAATGTTACCACTATTTGATGGAATGATAAATGCAATTACCCGCCTCACTGTTATGTGAAAATAACACGTACATTTATCCGCTGTTAGTGGAAAATGGCGGCAAACTAATGGGCTTTATGAAAAAAAGATGTAATGCGTAATGAGGTGGTTATTATACACTAGTATAAAGCTATCTAGTTTCACCATAATTATAATGGTACAATGTCACGCGTCATTATGACACCTTTTATTTACTCATGTGTATTATGCGAACATTGAATGGAGTATTGTTCGAGATTTTTTATGTGAATTTAATTAGCCGCAGGTCTTATAGTTCCTACTGTATAATTAATGGGTCGTGCAGGAGTTGATGATTCAATTACTGAGCCATGAGAGTTATTTTACTGGTACGTAACGTGGTTCTTTTAATTTAGATTTAATGGAAATTTATTAAGTTAAGGGCCACACATTATGAAAAATTGGTGGCTATTATTCTTAAAATCATCATAGGTACTCCCTACTTGTCAACTTGAAATAAAAAAACTGAATCTTTCGAGATATATTTATTTTTTTCACCTTTAAACTTATAGACAACTTTAAATATACTTACTGACAGATAAATCGCGTATGAATAAAGGTATGAAGCCACGAAATGAAACAACTTAGATAATAACGTTTAGACCTAGAATAATCTCATATGAAGGAAAATCAGACGTTTCTTTAACCCCTGAGACTAATAAGCCTTTATGCCATCTAAATAAAGTATTTAGTGAACAGCTATTTATTGACAATGAGACTGCTCATCAAAAAATCATATTATTAAACTTAAACCTAGTATTTAAGAAGTATATATTATAGGTCTGTCAAGCTGGAATATTCATTTCGTATGGCCGAAATCTAACCTGTGCCATAATTTATTGCTAATTTTTTGCTAATTAATTACGCTGCGAGAAAATTAATTACTCCCCCCCCCTTCTGGGGAAAGGGGGCTATTACAGCTTGACCGTCAAGCTCGTATAGCCTGCCCGATATCTCAAGGGTGTAAAAGGGGTGATCCTTGCCCCAAACTTAATTAATTAATTGCTGAAACCAATTCTATGGGAGACTACCCCGCCATCATCTCCCTTCTGGTAATAACCATATACGAGACAAAGCGGGCATGGTGGTTCTAATTGCTAATTTATTGCTGGCATTTGGCGCAAAATACGATTTTATTGCTCCCCACCACTCCGAGAAAAGATAGCTATTCCAGCTTGGCGGTCAAGCTAGCTAGCCAGCCCGATATCTCGGAAACCAATGGGGCTACCGGGGTGCTCCTTACGCCAAAATTAATTGCTAATAAATTTCTGAAACCTAGGCTCTGAGAGACTACCCTGCCAGAGCAATTAATTCGATTAACTATGCAACGTTTTCGCACCACGTTTACTCTAAATGATAATACGCATCCATAGAGATGTCGTACAGTGCGTACAGAAGAGCTGTAGCGTAGAGGAAAACCCGAATCAGTCTATCTGTCATCGGGCACAGGAATTGGATATATGTCCATCCAGTTTATGCGAGATTTTGCTGAAAGATCTTGGTTTGAGTGCTTACTAAATTCAACTCGTACAAGAATTGAAGCCACACGATCACCTATAAAGACGTACATTCGGTGAATTGGACCAAAACAAGATTGCCGTTGATCCCGATTTTCATAAGGGAATTTTGTTTAGGGATGAAACTCACTTTTGGTTGAATGGATACGTCAATAAATAAAACTGCCGTATTTGGAATGATGATAATCCTCACGTTCATGTTAAGACACCGTTACATCCAGAAAAACTGACTGTTTGGTGTGCTTTATGGCCTGGTGAAATAATTGATCCGAACTTTTTAAAAACGATGCTGGTCAGAACGTTACTGGCAATGGTGATCGCTATAGAGCCATGATTACTAACTTTTTAGTCCCTCCATTGAACAATCATGATGAACACGAGCTGTGGTTTCAACAAGACGAGGTAACATGTCACCCAGCTCGTGTCACAATTGATTTAGTGAAAGAAAGGTTTGGTAACAGCATAGTTTCCCGTTTCGCACCCCTTGGAGGACACTATTCGCCGCGTTATTGCCCATATACGGCCACAAATGTTGGAAAAAGTCATCGAAAATTGCACCTCCAGATTAGAATACGTCCGAGCCAGCCATGGCGGTCATATGCTGGAAGTCATATTCAAATTATAAGGCCATAAGATTATATTTCGAATAAAGTAAATTAACATGTCAATTTAAAAAAAAATCTTTGTTTTATTCTATTTCAAAGTTCTATACCTCTAAAAAAAATACCCTTTATTTACAACCCTGGTGGGAAGAACAATTACGTATGGCGTAGTAGTCTGAACAATAACTAAGAAACTGCAAAGTATAATTAATCTATGACCATCTATGAACATAAAGAATTAAAGAAATATTGAATATAGAAACAACGCTGATAAATGCTATAAAGAAAAAAGCAGCTTTAGGTTTACTGCCACATGAGATGTATGAATCGAGACTACGTAAAACTTGGGACTGGGTCCCAAAAGAAATAAGGAAATAAGGAAGCCCATTGAGGTGCTTATAAAATGGAATCAAAACGAAACAGGCAATGGTGTAAAACAGTTGCTATGTATACGAATTTATCTCAGATTTAATAAAACTATCATCGGGAAAACCTACCAATTTATACAAATAATGTCAAGTTGGCATTAAAAATCATTTCTATTTGACGATGTGGTAGATTTAAAGTATTCCATTTTGTTAAATCTTAATCAATTTAATAATAAAGGCCATAATTCCTAAAATCATATGTCGTAGTTCTTCATGTCATTTTACTGAATCTTAATTCTAAAGATATTTTAAATATTTTACCAAGATGTTTCCTCGTCCATGGAATTTTTATCTAAAAATTAAGAAACCTCTAAATTAAAACGTTTAAAAACTTATAAGTATATTGTGACATCTTTGGAAACTATAAACAAGTCAACCATAGTAAATCTTCGACCATTTTTCGCCTTTCTATCTGCCACTTGTAACAAATGACGTGAAACCCTTGTGAACCCCTCCCCAATACCTCATTACGTAAACTTAACACGCCATTATAGAAAACCGAAGCCGCTCTAACAGTTCTTCGGTCGGATCTATTCATTCGGGCTCACGAGAATCATAATGACGTTAATTTCTATTGAATTTCTATGAAATTTGAATAAAATCGTTAACATTTTTTTTATGAAATGTAATGACGCGAAACATTCTTTAAGAATGAGGTGTGAGGAAATGATTAATCAAAATCATTCGTTTAGGTGAAGGTAAACAGAAAGGGTGTGAGAATTAACCAGAATTAGATTCGTTGGGTGAACAAATACAAATAAAAATGTTTGTTGTTTGCGTACCTCTGCCATTACAATATCCTTTAATTTGTCAAACGTGTGAAATATTTTAAGGAATGATTTGACTGGTAAAAAAACGAGTTGGTTTAAGTATTGAGTTAAATTAATTTAATTTAATTTAAATTTTTAGGAATTAAATAGAAGTAAAAAGCATTCATAACCTATTTTTATCGTTCCCAAACTGTGAGAATGAGTGCTACAACATCAAGAATATTTTAAATCTGGTTTTCATGTTTTTTTTTTCTGGGTTCTAGTAAAAATTTCATTTTAGAAGACTATAATTTTCTTCTTGTAAGATTATTGTATTATTTGTTCCAAATCATTGTTTTATAATTAGGTTTACTATCATATACAGAGTTTTTTTTTTTGATGATCAGTATGGGGATCACGGAAACTAGCGGAGATAGATAAATTGGGAAAGATTTGCAGTTTTACTGGCCCAATTTAATGATACTTTCGGATTTTTGTAAAAAGTCACGGCTTACTAGATATTTTGAAAAAATGAAATTCTGTCGATTTAATCAAATCCCTCTAGCTCCTTTGTTTTTGATTTTATAAAAAAGTGTAAATATCAAAATTGAAGGGAATGGTATCGCAAATATGATTATCATGTCCTCGTTTGCATAACAGATCTTTTTTTGAGTGGAAACCATTATTGGCTATGACCTCAAAAAATCGGACCTTTTTAGAGCTTTTCAGCGATATAATACTCGATATAGTAATCATAAAAATAACGAAGTTATGGATGCTATTCTCTCTTATTTTCACTTTTAACGTCGTTAGCCATGAAATAACTATTCCAAAAAATAATGAACGATTTTTTTATTAGGTATATCAGATATAACGAAAAAACTAAATAAGTAGGTACTTACTAAAAACTTAACAAATTAAAGTAGGTATATAACAATGGTTACAATTTATGTTCGAAAAATCCCCCATTGTTATTTAGACAAAAATTGGATCTTTTTAAGATTGACATTACCACTTTCCTCACAGACCGCCTATCAATTTCTTCAATTGCTTGTAACACCGCCTCCCTTAGGTCACCAAGTGTCTCATACTTTCTTTTGTATACTTTGTTTTTTAGCGGACCCCATAAATAGAACTGCCAAATCGGGAACCGGGGTGGCCATTCGCGTGGGCCATTTCTTCCTATCCAAGAGTTTGGATAGATATTATCTAAGTGTTGTCTAACTTATAACGAGTTATGAGCAGGTACTCCATCATTTGGAGCCACTCAATTTCTAAACGAGTTCTAAAATTCAAATTATGCGACATGTCTGGAAAAGTGCATTGCAAGAAATGTAAGTAGCGCTCCCCAGTAAGTGATTCCTCATAGATAAAAAGCCCCAGAATTGTAGACCCTATGATACCACACCAAACATTAAAACCAAATTTTATCTGGGGTCGTCTTTGTTCTATATGGAAAGGATTTTCTTTAGCCCAGATATGCTCATTGTGTCTATTGAACATACCGCAGTTAGTAAATCTAGTTTTATCTGACCTTTAATGGAAACTGTGGATTGTCAAGGCGCATGTCTCTAAACCATGTACAAAAAAAACACGTCTATGTTCGTCACCAGCATGCAAAGTTTGAGAAACTGAAAGTTTGTACGGGTGGAACTTGTGCGTTTTCAGTACCTTAACTACAGTTCGTTGAGATGTGCCAGCTTTTGCCGCAATCTCACAAGTTGATGTAGATGGATTTTGATTTATTGCCAAAACATTTATTTGTGCTGCTTCGTTAATTTGATTACGTTCCTTTGGTGGTTTAGTAAAAGATCCATATCTGCATAAACTATCGTAAACCCTCTTAAATGAACATAGAGCAGGTTGCCGACGATTAAAGTATCTATAAAAGTATTCCTCAGCTGCACGAACTGAATTTTTATGGCATATGATATAACATTCCACCATATTTAGTTTTTCTTCGTTAGAATATTCCATTTTATCAGGAAAACTTGTCAAAATCGACTGTCAGTTCAGCACTACTAATGGAATTACTCTCAAATGAGGAAACGTCAAAGTGTAAACAATCTTTTTCATGGCTACCTACGTTAAAAGTGAAAATAAGAGAGAAAAGCATCCATAACTCCGTTATTTTATGAATAACTATATCGAGTGTTATATCGTTGAATAGCTCTAAAAATGTCGGATTTTTTGAGGTTTCCATTTAAAAAAAGATAAGTTTGTGTCATATCTCAAAAACGAGAGCTGTCACGCAAACAAGGACATGACAATCGTATTCTGGACACAATTCCCTTCAATTTTGATATTTACACTTTTTTTATAAAATCAAAAACAAAGGAGCTAGAGGGATTTGAGTAAATCTACAGACAGATTTTCGTTTTTTCAAAATATCTAGTTAGCCATGATTTTTTACAAAAATCCGAAAGTGTCACTAAATTGGGCCAGTAAAACTGCAAATCTTTTCCAATTTAACCATTGCTCGATCTCCGCTAGTTTCCGAGATCCCTATACTGATCATCAAAAACAACTCACCTTGTATGTAAGTTTGTTATTTCAGCTTCAGTATACAATTGAATTCTTAAAAAAAGCCCTCAAAAGGCGAAACATATGCCGAGTTTTCGAATCAAATACTGATACATCAAAAAGTTAAAATTTTTCATTAGTATTTTTATTATGAAAAATGGTAAACTGCATAACTGCATATGAGTTCGTAATAGTGTGAATGTGCTTCATAGAAACCGTACAAGTACAGTTTATTTTAGCTAGCCATTAACCCACAAATTCCCATAATCACCAAAAGTCATAGCTAATATTCCTGATAAAATTGCTCTTTACACCTTGCGCCTTTCACAGTATGTGCTTCACCGAAGGCGTCCTTTAATGCAGCTATGGTTAAATAAAGCAATTTTCGTTGAATAGCTTTAACCACAATTACTCGTTATAATGTGAATTTCCTCTTATGAAACTACGTTAACAACATAATTTTATTTCCAAGCATCGTGTGACCAAATGCTGATTACAGTAATCTCGGTTCGCCATCTTAGATACACTATTTATTAATGGCGGCATGAATTTAATACCCCAAAGAAACGATAAACGATCGATCGCTGAGGATACGTTGACGTGAAAAAATTTGGAACAACTAAATAAGGTAGGAGTGTTATCGCAAAAACAAAATAGTGGTTGTTGTTTGTGGATGAAGAGCACATCAGTAATTTGAGTTTTTTTTCCGCGAGAACCGTTGAGGTGAAAACGTGTACTGCTTTTTATAATACATATGCAACAATCTTTACAGATTTAATCATAAACTTTGCTCTAAGTGGTCTTCTGCATCGGAAATGTCGATGATCTCGCTGAACGGGCTCAGGTAGAACCAACGCGGAAAAAGTGTTAATATGCAATTACCGATCCAGCAAAAAAATTGAAAATGTAAACGTTTTAAATGGTAATTTATAGATGACACTCGAGGATTTTATTTTACCCATGTGAACAAAAAGTAGGCTCGTTAATATATAGTAGGACTTCTAATAAGGATTACAGTTTCCTTTGAAGCAATAAGAAATAATTTGAAATCACGAACAATCTGGGGCTATTATTAAAAACAACTAGTTGCCGAATTGAATAAGAATTAATGCTTATTCTTTCCTTATGTGTTTGTTAAAAACACAAGGTAGAACAAGAGTGAAGTTGAAAAGAAGTACATTAAAATCTATTATATCAAAAACAAACCCAACAAACACAACTTAAAACTGAACAAACTGCATATACAAAATTGCAAATGATGTTTTAGATAGAAGGAATATCTAGACCTCTAAATGTATCAATTAGCTAGCAGAAATAGCTTATGAAACATAGGGGTTGTCCAATATAACAATTTTTTCTACCTTTTTTTTAACCACTTAACGTAACTATAAATCTACCAATCCCGAATACATTTCAACCAAATTGCAACTGCTTATAGACCATAATATATAACAATTTTATTCAACATTTATTGGAACCATCTTGTAACTCTGCTTCACCCTATAGTGCAACCATCTTGTATATGCTGCTGTTTATTTGTCATTCCAATATAACATTTTTTAATTATCTAACTATAGTTCTACTCCACACTATTCGCTATATAACAATTATTTCTCATAATTTTTGAGCCACATTGTTTCAAACACAATATATAAAAAATTTTGCTTCGCTAGATATTTCAGGTATTGCATATACCAGGATGCAACTGTTCATGGTCTACCTTATATAACAATTTTTTTAACATTTTTTTATCGACCCTGTAAACTATAATCATATTAAGCTCCTGATCTCAACCACATTATATATTAAACTACTTATGGGCGACCCAATATAACATTTTTTGTACCACTCTGTATAACTAATTTCACCAATCCTCAACATATTTCACCCAAACCGCAATTGTTGATGGCCACCCTATATAAAAATTTTATTTAATATTTTTAAGGACTGCCTTCTACAGCTAAAACTCTACTTCCATCTATACTTAAACTATCTTGTTTAGACAGCCAATTAATCAGTTATTGAGCCCTCCTGTATAACCATAATTTTATTCTACAAAATATTTCAGCTTCGCTGCATCTGCGTGCATCTGCTTAGGGGCCACCAAATATAACATTTTTTAAACATTTAACTATAACTCTGATCATATCTATATTTCATCTATGCAACTGGTTATGGACTACGTTAATAACTATTTTTTGATATTTTTTAAACATCCAGGAAAATATAATTTGTCTCCACCTTATATGTAAACCACCCTTATATGCAACATTTTCAACCATGTTTTAATCACACTGTATGACTATAATTTTACTTCGCCCCATATTTCAGATTTTGCATATATGCAACAACTCATGTTCTATCTTAAAAAAAATTCGAACATTTTTTATTCACACGTTTAACTATAATTCTACTCCACTCCCTATTTTAACCACCTTGTATGTGCAACTACTTATCGGCCAACCAGTTTGACATTTTTTGTACCACCCTGTATAAATATAAATCCATTAATTCCCAATCAATTTCAACAAAAACTGCTTATAGGGCACCTTATGTAACAATTTTTAAATATTAAACTACTCTACTACTAACGCTACTCCTCCCTATTTTTCTTATATCCTATTTGTGCAACGATTATGAGCTATGCCACAATTCCTCCTCATATTGTTTGAAGCACAGTATAAAATATAATTTCTCTCCACACTTCATTTAAACCATTCTACATTTGCAAATTTTTCTAACTTTGTTTGAATCACACTTTTTTTTTGCCCACACCGTATAATTATTATTCGACTTCACGCAATATTTCAACAACCTTGTATATGCAACTATTTTTGTGCCACCCAATATTTTTTGACCACCCTGTATACTTAGTATTCCGGTCCACCCTATTTATCGGGTATAGGAAACAGCTCGTGGATCATAAAATTCCGTTATAATATTTTTTAAACCCACCTGTATAGCTGTAATTGTACTCCGCTACATATGTCAGCCATCCTATAATACGCTGCTTGTGAACCACCCTATGGACATAAAACATTTTTTTAGCCGCCCTATAAACTATATTTCCACTCCTTATTTTTATTTTTTCTGAGTTCTTTGGGAATAACACCACATAAACTTGAAAGTCTGTATATTTAAAAAGTCCAAACGTTTCAAGGTCTAAATTAGACCCCGTTTCCAATTAAAAAATTAAAACAAGGAATAGCAATGACAAATATCGTAACCACAAATTGACATTAATGTTTGACAATAAAACTGATGTAACTAAGGGAATTTACTGCAAATTTGATATATCCAGGGTATCACAAAAAATTGTAAACATCATGAACTCAGAAAAAATAAAAACCAGAGATGCCACAATTATCATTCTGAAAACAACTCCTTATATTTCAACAACCCGGTATAAACAACTGCTTCTAACATGTTTTTCAACCCACTTTATAACTATGATAATATCTTAACAAAATTCAATTATCCTAACAACTTATATAACATATTGTTTTATTCACCATGTTTCTGTTATGCCCTTATTTCACCCATATTTGATATGCAACTACTTATGACTCTAAAAACATAACATTTTGTTATCCACCCTGTATAAAGATAATTCAACTCCACCCGTTTTTCAACCACCTGTTAAATACAACTGTTTAAGGTCCACTCATTATATCTTTTTCGAACCACTCCGTATAACTTTTCCCTTATTTCAACCACATTGTAATAAAGCAGCTACTTACAGGCCACCTAATATACCTTTTTTCAAGATTTTTAAAAAAAAATAAAGTAACTGGTCAATGATCAATGTTACCCCATGAAGTTATTTAGTTTAGAAGAGTTACTTACATAGATTGATTAATGATTTCAATTCTTTTTATTAATGATGATGTTTTTTATTGTAATAGCAGCATGCCAAGCACCTATAAAAAGCGCCCCCCATTAAAACTTTGTAAAAATGGAAAAACTATTAATAATAGTACACACTAGAATGTAGATTAATAAGCTGAAAGAGTTCAAATAGATAATAAACAGTAAACAGGAAAGCAGTAACTTGTTAAACTGAAGAAGTATGGGTCCAAGTAATAACCCTTGATAATGCGTGTTATTATCACAATTTTTATTTTGCCCCCCTCCCATCTTAGGACAATTCTAGATCAGCCCCTGCCCCAAATACATATAAAGCGATATAAATCCTAGGCCCATGGATGGATTTTACAAAATATATCTGTGTTTTATGCCTGATTGGGAATACTTTCGAATTCTGGAAGGAAAAATGATGGTATCAAAGTAACCATGATTGCAGTTTAAAATTAATCCCCGATATATTTTTTTTTTTGTCGAAAAATAATGAGAATAAAAGTTGCATGGCACCGACTTCAAAAATATAGTAGATTGGTAGGTAATTAATTTGTACAGAATGAGCACCTTTTAATGTTTACATTTTTTTACTTTCTGGGTAGGTTGAATGTGTTATTTATTCGCTAGAGTTGTATTTTGTTATAATCATTTTTAGCTTTTTACTTATAGGTGGAAGTCGGTTTATTTTTTTAAATGTTTTATTTTCAACTTTTTATTATTTATTTGAACTCAGGAAGTTTTCATTTTTATTTTTTATTTTGTAATAGACAGAACCAGGTAACATCGACAGCCTCAACATTACACAATGATACTTTCTCATTTAAACTGACAGTTAAATCTTTACGAACAAAATGTACTAGTACGCGTTGACTTAATAAGCCCAAAATATATTTATGCCTTGTGTACTACGCCATGTAATCTTTTTTCAACTTTTTTTGACAAACCTGTATAACTATAGACAATTCCACTCCAACCTATGTACCAACCATCTTGTACATACGACTGCCCACGGACAAGCATAAATTTTTTAGCTGCCTTCTGTAAACTATAGGACGAAGTAGAATCAGTCCCATATTTACGGAGTCAAATCTGTCCGAGATTTCAACCATAGTAGGTATATAACTCCTTGTGGGCTACCCCATAAATTATTTCATTTTTAACATTTTATATTATCGCCCTGTGCAACATTAACTCCTCTCCACACTTTATGCAACTTCATATGGGCTATAAAAAATGATTTTTTAATCACACTGTATAATGATAATTCAACTCCAGCATATATTTCAACCATCCTGTATATGATTTGCTTATGTCCACATCATATAACAGTTTTTTTTCACCCTATATAATTTTAATTTCACATTTTTTCCAACATTTTTATACCACTTAACGTCTTGTCCACCCCATATTCCAACCATCCTGTATATACGGCTGCCTACCTACCACTATCATTCTAGTCCGTCCTATATTTCAATCTTCATATAAATGCCACTCCTTCTATCACTTTACTTTGTGATTTTGTTTGCTATAAATAAACCCCTGTCTATAAACGGACCAAATAGCGGTTTAAAGTTTGACATGTGTTGTCACTGAATTTTCTGTTAGGCCGGGACAATGTGACAACCAATAGCACCGTCTTCGCAAAATGGAAAAATTTGCATTTAAATCGGTATTTGCCTGGTATACAAACAAAACGAGCTTGATACTAATTGATCTAAGGAGCTGAAAATACTATGCTTTACTAACTATATGCTTGAGATGTAAATATAAAATGTTCAAATTCGCAATTAAAACTTCCAGTGCCTAAAATTCCCGCACTATTTTGTTGGAATTAAAATATTTATGAGGAACTGTCCGTTATGTCATTTCGATAAAATTTTTGATAAGAATTTTGGAATTATCGGCGATTTTCTGCAAAACTGCAAGTTGCACGTAGCAGAAAAGTATGTGAGATCACCTAAGGATCTTCCTTAATAGATTAAACGTTAAAACACTATACACTTCCATAAGGAGTTATCGAAAAATCGACTAAAATATTAGGGATATTGGTCAATTTCCATGCACGCATGTGTTCATTCACAAATTTTATCACTTTACCAATAGAATTCGTTTCCAAAATTTGCAGTTTCACCAATCCGGATATACTCTATTAAACAAGACCATATTCATTCAAAACAGTGCACCACAGGGGAAAAAATCAGGTAGCATACATACAAAAAAAATTGAAAAAAAAATTTGCCACGAATTGATAACCTATTTTTATATTTTTTTTTCTAGCATATTTTGAGAAAAGAAATTGTTTTAATTCCGAAACTGATCAAAGTTCCCCCATTCTAAGTAATTAAAAATTAAGGATGCAGTTTAAAATACTTATCAAAGTGTTGACTCACCGATTTTTAATAATAAATGAAATAGCAGCATAATATATGAACATATCTTCTAACTTGAACTACAATCTGATTGGCATATAAACTCCACAACTTTTACCTGGCTTTAAAGCTCTCACCACCGGTAACATCTAACCAACTAAAGCAAATTTTGAAGAAATTTTCAATTCACCACTGACCACACGAAAATTGCAAATCCTACCTACCGATGCCGGGTTTATTGTCAGTGACATAATTTTGCGCAATAAATTTCTATTTTGCATATAATTTACAACTTTCCACAAAATAAGTGGCTCACAGTGTGACATCTTCCTTATTCTGTTATCTGATGGACCGCTCGACAATAGAATTGGGCAATTTCTCCTCATCTGAATGCAAAAAGGCGCTTCGTGCCATGTGCTAAAATAGGTCAATCATTATTATTTTCTGCACCAATGTCTTGTATTATTTTTACGACTGTTCAGTTTCTTAAAAAGTCGTTAGAAACATGTGCATTCCACTCGAAATCAAAGGGGGTCTTTTTAAAAGCATTTGAAGCGTAAAATATGTAGAATTATGCAAATCGCTTTAGCGTAAACTTTTGACGACTATTGATCATCAAAGATATTGCCGTTTCCGCAGTGGCAATGACACACATATAACTGTAACTGTCATTAGTAAAATTGTAACCGGGCCAGGGAATTGGAATATTTTTAAGCGATTTCCGTAAATGGTGATGACAGTTTTGTGATTTGATAACCAGAATTTCATCGAACTGTTTCCATTTTATTTTGAATAACAAAATATTTAAAAATATTCATAGTTAAGAAATCAGTTTCTATATAGTTATCCAACAGATTTTCCAACTAGAGTATCTAGTATCCTAAATCTTGATGTAATATTACAGTGTGTGCAAGATTTGACTTACATTTATTTCTGTCTCCAGAACCATTATAGCTAGAAAAATGCTTAAATTAGAAAAATTGTAGAGGAGTTTATTGCAAATATAATTATTCTCGAAGATATGATTTATCTGTACAGGGTTTTAAGATATTCAGGAAAAATTTAATTCAAGTACGAGTGCTATGTGTTTTGAATAATACATTGTATGAAGAATTTGACGAAATCAAAAATAAAATTTCAGCTTGCTTTGTTTTTTAGATATTTTCATGAATTTTTTCATTTCTTCTGAACGCCATATTGGAAATTTGTATTTTAGAAAAGAATTCGTCAAAAGTTCTTAAATGATGTATAGCAAGTTCAAGTTACCAAATTCTCGACGTACGGGGGCTTCCTTCTATATTTCGGGATTAGAGAACAAAAACAAATATTAATCATCGAAAATCGCTTTATTGTTTTTCAAAATATTCCCCATGAAGATGTATACACTTTTGCATGCGTTTGAACCTATTGTCGAAGCACTTTTTCCACTTTGATTGAGATATCTCCAAAACATGCAATATGAACGCAGCAACCGCTTCTTCAGGTGTCGAAAAACGTTGACCTCTCAATTTGTTTTTTACATACGGGAATAAAAAGAAGTCATTTTGGTGACAAGTCCGGACTATATGGCGGATGACTCATCAAATGTTTTGAGTGGTCAAAAATGCAGTTGTTTGAGCCGATGTGTGAGAGCTGGTTGTGTACCACTCAGAATTAACTGTTCTGCGTTGTTCTAGTGGTACGGTTGCGACATGTCTAGTTTTTCCGAAAAAGCATGCGATCATTTGCTTGGAAGTGCTTCGTGCGCGAACAATTTTTGTTGGATTCGGCTTATCTTGAAACACCCATACAGTCGACTGCTGTTTACTTTCGGGCTCATACGCATAAATCCACGATTCATCACCTGTCACTATGACATAAACGTGTTTTGAAGCACCGCGATCAAATTTTTTTGACATTCAAATGTTTATGGAATATTAAATGTATGCTGGTCCCACTAATGTGTAAGGTTGACTCAATCTCACGATACGTCACATGACGATCATGCAATATCAGTTCGCCCACAGCATCAATGGTTTCCGGAAAAACAACTGTTTTTTGGACGACCTTCACGAAATTCGTCTTGGAGTGAACTACGACCTCGATTGAATTCACCATACCGTCGATAAACAGTGGTCCTTGATGGAGTTTCATCGCCAAAAATTAAATTAAGTTCATCCATGCACTCTTGCTGACTTAATCCACGTCGAAAGTTGTAAAAAATAATCGCACGAAAATGTTCACGATTTAATTCCATTTTTTGGCCCAGATGAATCCTTTAAGTTACTGTAAACAACACATAGCGCTCGTATGTCAAAACATTCTGAGTATGTATAATCTCAAAAATGTCAAACTTTTCAGTAGAGCTGTCAGTTGTCAGATTGCAACACTAGGGTTGTCCAATCCCGAAATATAAAAGGCAGCCCTCGTAGTAAAAGTGAAAATTATGGTTTTTTATAGTAGGCTGTGATTACCCCTAGTAGCCATAATAAAACATGCGAAATCAGTTTGTCATTTTATAAATCGTCAAGTTACCTTAAAATTATATAATTTATTTTTGATTCTGCCTAAGGATCTGATGGCTGTTAATAGTTGAAATGAAGTATGTTTTTACACGATAGAAATTTATTTTAACCTAACAGGAATAGATAAGGTGCAACATATTAATAGGAAGACCAATTTTCAAATCTAACTAGAGACTTTTTAATTTCAATGTTTTAAAATTGAATGTGGTTAGAATTTTAGTTATTTCAATTCAACAACAACAGATGTATTGTAAAATATCTATAAGCAGTGTTTCAAAACAAAGACACACGTCTTCCTCCACTTTGGAAACATTTTTCACACTGTGGTATAACTATTCTTCTTGAGATGTTTCAACTACAAGTTATCAGAAGACCTCTTACCCTCTGTTTTAGTTCCTGACAATTTTCTGACTGAGAAAATTCGTAAATCTCATTTTTCCGTATCCCCATAAATAAAAATCAAAAAGTGTAGAGTCTGGCCACCTCACAGGCCATATGGGACAATTATTACAATGATTCTTTCTTTAAAATATATGTAAGTACCTCGATACCTCTGTAATATTATGCTCCGAACAGCCATCTTATTGGAACTAAGTCTTATTTAATTCATTAGGTGGTATGTCATTTCTAGTTGCTGCAACAGTGGTAAATATCCTTTTCCAGTCAGATTTTCGTAGAAAAAGCACTTTTGAATTGATGTATCTTCCTCGGCAACATAATTTCCAAGCGGGTTAATCCATTTTCAACCGTTTGAAGATCATCAGCTCTTTCCTAGTTGATGAGTAGGTGGGAGCATCTTTTACAGTTTAGACTAATTCTCAACTTTGTATGGTGTTCCTTAAACCATATTGCTAGAAAGTGGTAACTAGCTCTACAGTATCACCTGAAAAAGGTAGCATACACAAATCTTCGTGTTTGGGTACATTGGTATGTCCTCAATCAATATGTTAGAGACAGATAAACATCATGATTTGATACTTTAGCTGGAAAGAGAAAAAGAGATTCTAATCTACTATCATTTATTATGTGATTATGCAATTCCTGTATCCAGTGTTGGCTACCACGTTTTTGCCATATCGTTTGTGTAAAAAGTATAAAATTGCGGATCAATCTGAACTGCGAAATTGGTCACATCCTCTTATCACCTAAGAAAGAGCTGATGATCTTCAAACTGATGAAAATCGAATATCCGTTTGAAAATACATCCATAAAAAGCATACAGTGCATGTTTGACTTCTAAGGCTTTTTCTATTAATCTGGTAACTCATTTTAGTTGGTATATAGTTAAATTCTCAGATACCAGTTTGATAACTCAACAACTAGTTTAAATTTCGAGCTTTATAAGAATTTAAGCTGTGTATTCCGTAAGTTCTTAGAGCTACAACCAACTTCTTACCCAAATACCACAATTACATTTTATTGATTGAAATTGAACTGTTGGCATTTTAATCTTTTAGTTGCATAGGTTTGTTTAAACAGAGTCTTTCGTGGTTCAAGTTCCTTATGTACGCACTAATCAATTCTTCTTGTAATTGTATTATCTCTCATTTAAGTAATTTTGTGAATGTATTCGAGTAAGCTCTTTATACTGCTCTTCTCAATTCCAGCACTATACCTCTTATAGCAATAGTTTCCTTTAGATTTCATCTGCCAATTTCTCTCCTAATCCTAACGAAACTGTCTGTACATACACTCCTTTATTACGTCTCGACCTTGATCCTAACCCTCTGCCATCTACAAAATTTTCACCAAATAACTAGCTCTAGACTCAGATCGTAATTTAGAACGTATGAATCTTCCATTTTACCATCTTCTTGTTCGTCAAGATATTGTCATGGATATTATCGCTCATGCAGCCCCTTCATGGTACCTGAAATTGAGCTCTTTGATTGTTGTTTCAGAGACACTGTCAATGCAAAAGTCAAATGTTTCAGTCTCAATCTGTCTTCATTAACAGTATTTTTAAATATCGATTATAAAATTCAAACGATCAATCGTTTGTATTTTTTTAATATACAGCTTTTCTCTGTAGTGTAGCGTTATGTATGCATGATACCATAAATAGAAACCAGCGGCCTTTTTGATAATAAACTTATAACTTGGAGTTTTGTAACTTGTTGAATTACGAAACGAAATTCTGCAAGTTACAAAACTACAACTTTTACAACTGATTATGAAACAGGCCCCTGAACATGCCACAAATAAACTTGGTAAAACACTCACGGTGTTTACGTAAACAAAAACATCGTCCACCTCACAATTTTTCTTTACGATTCACTATATTAAGTCAATTCACTCGACTGTAAGCCCTATAAAATGAAAACCGTTACAAACACCATGTACGATATACTTCCATGGCAAATCTTGACATTTATGATAGACATTTATAATGAAAATTTGTCATTTTTATTGATGCTTACTGTTTTTTGTACTTATTTTCACGATTTTCAGAAAAACTATATGTTTTACGTTATAGAAACTTTTACGAAATGAAGCTGAAACACTTCTGTCTAGAATACAGTATAAATATTCGAACTGGTTGAGCCTTTTTAGAGAAAATAGTTTAGAATCATTGAAATTCACTGAAATGTAGCCCCTTAATTACCGTTTTTTTTTATTTTCTGAAAAACCGTAAATATCACGTTATAGAAAATTATATGGTATCTTGCCATAGTATTCCTAAAAACAATGTCGTGTAAATCATCAAAATTGTTAATAAGGATTTTTCGGCTTCTTTTAACGAGTTTTATACACAAAAGAAGTTTGGAACCTTATTTTAGAAACACCCTGTATAGTGTCTTAGGAATTCACTTGTTACCCTTTAAGCAACTAATTAACTGAAGTAATAATTTACAACTTTCTTCTGGGAATTTGTTACCTATAACCAGCATGAACCTTTCATGAAGTCTCATCGACACAGGTACCTAGAAAATTTTACCTTTTCGCAAAAATTTCCACCTTTACACCAAGGTTGCACAAACAACTGAAAAGAGTTTATAGCATGCAAATTCCGTTCCAACTATGAAGGGTTACTTTATCTTCTATTGTCCAAACTTAAACAAATTTGCAAACATCAATATAGCGACAAGGTCGACCTATACATTTAATTTTCTTCTATTTCAGTCGAAGTTCTGAACGGGTGAAATAAATTGCTTTATTGCCCAACCTTATCCCATTGAAAATACTTCGATTCTCTTGTAGTATGCAAATAGAAAGGTAAAAGGACTTTTGCGAAAGGTTTGCGTAAATCTAGATCGAAGGACGACGCTTGATATATGAGGGCAATTGTTCCTTTCGGTCACTTCTCCACTAGCCTGCCATAAAATCATTTATACTTGGCCAAAAGATAATTGACCGCAAATTTACTGGGGATTTTGGGATTCTGTTTTGCAATTCTAGTTTTAGATTAACATTAGTGCGAATCGCTTCGGGTGATTTGTAAGCCGTTTAACTGCTATGTAGAAACACTACTCGCACTGATAACAAATTCTTTGGCAAGAAAATCCCGTAGTTGTGAGCAAAAGACAATTTACTGTTGATTCACAGAAGTAAAAAAAGTGGACCTGAAATAATCTAGGTTGTAAATTGTACTTAAATATTCTTGACCAAGTGGACTAGAATAACAATCCATTATATTATATCCATTTCTACTTTTACTGTACCAATTTCTGACTATAGGATTTAAATTGTGCAATAGATTTAAACGTGGAAACCAGACGATTTATTGCACATCACTAACAAATAAATATTAAGTTTAATTAGTTATTATATATCCATGATGTTAACGCTGAAATTTGTATTTGACTGTCAGATGAAACTAATTTCTTTATTTTCTGTTACCTCACCTTAGTTTTACTGGAAAAACTTAATTTTGGGGGGCAAATTACAGAATTAAATGGCAAATCTAAAATTAAAATTGTTTCTAACGCATCATGTAATAGCCAAATGAAAAGGCTCATTATCACGAAAACTAATATATTCTTTTCACATTTTTAAAATAAATTATGGCCTAAACTTTTGCATAAAATTATACATGGCAAAATAAGGAGAAACCCCTCATATTAATTTTTGGGGGCAAATTACAGAATTTAATGAAAAATATAAATTTAAAATTGTTTCTAACTCATTATGACGAATACAAACATATTTGTTTCATAAAAAATAATTATTATAAAGGATATTAACAAAAATATTCATACTACTAATTCCTACCATTTATTTCTGAAACTATAAAACCTAAAATTTTGAATAGAAAATAGGCGTATATAGCCTCACATGAAATTTACAGAAACAATAGAAAGAAATCTCTTAAATTAATGTTGAGGGCAAATTATAGAATTAAACGGAAAATAAAAACAAATATTTATTTAAAATACATCAGATGAAAGGGTTTCTTATGAGAAATACAAATTTATTTTTTTTTATATTTTTAAAATAAATTGTTTAAAAGTTTTGCATGAGAATTTTGTATTTCTGGCGGCCATTGTACCCTTATATGCAGTGGCGGTTGACGTTCCGTTAATCTTTCTTACAGGGCTTCACTGAAAGTTTATTAGTAAAATAAAACCCTAAAGTTAATTTTGGGGGCCAATTTAGGAAATTAAATAAATATTTTTATAAAAACAAATGAATCCTGTAGCAGACAAAATAAAAAAATACTTAAGTATATGTATGTTGTTAATTATGTTTTTTTATAAATTATATATACTATTTTCATTATCGGCATGCATAAATTCTGTTCATATTGACAAAGTCAAATTATCTATATATAAATAGGCAAAGACAACGGTTAGGTACCATTTTCTCCTCTGTCTATCAACCGATTTGTATTATTTTTGTTTTGTTTTGTAGCTACTGACGACCTTCTGGGCAGAATGCTAATATTAATTTATAATATTGATTCATTCATTAAATAAAATATAATAAAAGTTCATTATTTACGTCCACACTGTCAACGCCAAACAACTGACCGTGCCCCCGCCGCCAGAGGGTCAAAACTCAAAACATTGAGTTATTATATATGGAGGGAGCGATCGTTAGAGCATGTACTCCTAGAAGTGGCATGCAAACGTTGTTATTGTTTAGTGGTAAAATATCAATGTAGTGGTTTTATGGACGGGTTGCAGAAACTTCCATATTAAATATTCTGTTTTTAATGTGAATTTTATTATTTGATTAATATATTATTATCACTACCTTCCCGAAGGTGTTGTATAAAAAAATTGGCAGACAGCGGACAATAGAAAATGTATTAAATATTTAAATTCTCCTAGAGTTGTTGGTCCTCTCTTTTCTTTAATATTCCTGAACTTGATTGAAACCGCAAATGACGAAAACTTTCAATTATTATATCGAATATTTTGCCAGGAGAGGTTCCAGTCAAAAAATTTAGGGGTCATTCATTTGTCAAAAATATTTCGAATACTGATATTTGATTACATTTTTATTTTCTTTTTAATTGTCAATTTTAGTGAACAATTTTCGTCATTACATCTACTTCTCCGATTTCTCCACAACTCTGTTTCTTATAAAAATATACTTTTTACAATTTCCTTAAATACGGTCGAATTTGGTCCACTGGGCGACCACTAGATATTTTTAAATTAGCAGTTAATAAAACTGGATATTGTTACAGTAGATATAGATATTGTAAAATCATATAGTAGGGATTTAATATTTAGTTAATATACGTTTAGATATTGTGTTCTTATCTGGGTTACAAATACTATGGCTAAATCGAATCCTTGCTTAAGTTATTATCGTTTTCTCTTTTTAAATTGTTAGAATCCAAAATTACTTATTTTTGTTGTCGTGAAATACATTTTAAATTTTGTTGCAGTAAATTATTTCAAGAAAGCATGTTTTTGGTTTTTGAAACTTCAATCTACGTAGTAATGTTTTAATACTGAATCACATTACTTCAGTTCTATTGGAATGCAATGGTCTTTGACATTTATTTAAGAGCTTCAACGAAGTCGCGGGTAAAAGCTAGTAAGTCATCAATTCATATCGAGGTATCTTTTCTTCTGTTCAGATTTTTTATTAAGTTTCGGAATTTCTTTCATTAAATTCTACTTTCCATTTTTGGGTTTACAAATAATTTCTTTACTTATTTTTTGTTATTTGTAAAATTTAGAAACGTAAAGTCATATAGTAATAAGAACTATTAACTTCAATTACAAATTCATAGCGTATTGAGACTTTATGTGCAGAATTAAACTGCTTTATAATACACTGTTTGTCTACAGCTAATTATATTCTTCGAAATCATTAACGTATCTCGATAGTTGCTAGTATGACAAAGAAATGATATACAAGTTTTTATATGCTGAATTGAACAAGCATACATTTTATCAAAAAATATACTTGGTATTCGCCTTAAAAGAATATATGTTTTTGATATTTGATGTCGAACACATATAGCTGAATTGTTCCTTAAAATTAGTTAAAATACTTTATTAGTTTCTTTATTAATTTATTTAATGAAAAAGTTAGTAATTGTGAAGAGTTCATCTACAATACAATGTAGTCAAAATTTCGACATTTTATCTCTGATAAAACATTTAAAAAATATATATAACCGTCTTTCACCTATAACTAAAAAGGTAAAAATAATTATAACAAAATACAACTCTAGCAAATAAATAGGTGCTCATTCGGTACAAATTAATTACCTACCAATCTAGTATATTTTGAAGGCGTTGCCAAGCAAATCTAAAATCCTTCATTGCGTACTTATCCACTACTTCATCAAACTTCATTGTTGCTTGGCACGACTTCAAAAATATACTAGATTGGTAGGAAATTAATTTGTACAGAATGACCACCTTTTAGTGTTTACATTTTTCCCTTCCTGGGTAGGTACCTAACAAAATTGAATGAGTTATTTATTTGCTAGAGTTGTATTTTGTTATAATTATTTTTAGCTTTTTAGTTATTGGTGGAAGTCGGTTATATATTTTTTAAAAATGGTTTATTTTCAACTTTTTAGGTTTTTTGAACTCAGGTAGTTTTTATTCTTTATTTTTTATTTTGTATGTATAACCTTAATAGACAGAACCAGGTAACATCGAAAGCCTCAACATTACACAATGATACATTTTCATTTAAATTGACAGGTAATCCCAAAATATATTTATGCCTTGTGGACTACGCCATGTAACCTTTTTTCGACATTTTTTGAATACTCTGTATAACTGTAGATAATTTCACTCCGCCCTATGTACCAACCATCCTGTACATACGACTGCCCACAGACAAGCATAAATTTGTTAGCTGCCTTCTGTAAACTATAGGACGGAGTAGAATCTATACCATATTTACGGAGTAAAATCCGTCCTATATTTCAACCATAGTATATAACTCCTTGTAGGCTACCCCATAATTTATTTAATTTTTAACATTTTATATTATCGGCCTGTGTAACATTAATTCCTCTCCACACTTTATGCAACTTCTTATGAGCTATAAAATAAATAATTTTTTATTCACACTGTATAAATATAATTCAACTCCAGCATATATTTCAACCATCCTGTATATGATTTGCTTATGTCCACATCATATAACAGTTTTTTAATCACCCTATATAATTTTAATTTCACATTTTTTCCAACATTTTAATACCACCAAACGTCCAGCCCACCCTATATTCCAATCATCCTGTACATACGGCTGCCCATGGATCACTATCATTCTACTCCGTCCTGTTTGTTAATCATCATATAAATGCAACTCCTATCACTTTACTTTGTGATTTTGTTTGCTATAACTGAACACCCTGTGTATAGACGCACCAAAGTTTGACATGTGTTGTCACTGAATTTTCTATTAGACCGGCAGAATGTGACAACCAAAAGCACCGTCTTCGCAAAATGGAAAACATTACCTTGAAATTGATATTTAACTGGCATACAAACAAAACGAGCTTGATTTAAGGATCCAAAAATACTATACTTTGAGATGTACATAGAAAATTTTCAAATACGCAATTAAAACTTCCAGTGCCTAAAATTACCGCACTATTACGTTGGAATTAAAATATTTATGAGGAAATGTCCGTTATGTCATATCGATGAAATTTTTGATAAGAATTTTGGAATTTTCGGCGATTTTCTGCAAAACTGCAAGTTGCACGTCGCAGATAAGTATATGAGATCACCTAAGGATCTTCCTTAATAGATTAAACGTTAAGAAACTATACACATCCATAAGGAGTTATCGAAAAATCGACTAAAATATTAGGGATATTGGTCGATTTCCATGCACGCATGTGTTCAGAAATTTTATCAATTTACCAATAGAATTCTTTTCCAAAATTTGAAGTTTCACCAATCCGGATATATACTCTATTAAAGAAGACCATATTCATTCAAAACGGTTCACCACAGGAGAAGAACTCAGGTAACATACATACAAAAAAAGCAAAAAAAAAAATACGCGACAAATTAATAACCTCCTCCTTTTTTGGAAGCGGTTAAAAAGAAAGTAAACTGTTTGTAGCTCACCATTAATGTCAATCATTGAATAATTTCAAACAATTATTCAATCTAATATAGTTTAAGAATTATATCAATTACAGACGTGTTTTCGACGAATCGTTTTATGAAATTTTCTAAAGAATTGTCGAAGATATAATTGAATTTCTTTGAATTTTATATACCATTTTGATTAATGGCATGCATAAATTTCGTTAATATTGACTAAATCAAATGAGCTCAAAAATCGCGACAAATCATTATAGTAGAAATATGTATTGTAAAAATATAAAGTAGAGCTTTAATATTTAGTTAATACATGTTAGATTGTGTTCTTATATGGATTACGAAAACTATAGAGCCAAAAATCCTTGCTTAAGTTTTTGTCGTTTCTCTTTTTAAATTCTGAGAATTCAAAATTACTCATTTTTGTTGTAATGTAATACATTTTAACTTTTGTTGTACCAAATGTATGTTTTCAGTTTTTGAAATTTCATTGAATATTGTAATTATGAAATACTGAATCACATTGATTCAGTTCTATTGGAATGTAATGATCTTTGACATTTATTTAAGGGTTCTAACGAGAGCCAAGCCGCTGGTAAAAGCTAGTAAAATATAATGTTTGACTACAGATCACATCTCATCAGCAGTTTCCCTGAAAACGTTATAGTTCATTAATTTTATAAATTGATACTACATAACTACAACCTTTAAGAAATACACTGAGACTTCCATCAACTCCGTTGAAGTTAAGATACTCATGAAGATTTAATTCCTCACGGAAAATATGCAACACGATCTACTTGAAATATTAATCCAAACTTGAAGTTCATTGTTTATTTTCCTCAAAACTAACGCTCTTTCTAGCTCGACAAGCTGAAAGCGCTAGAACAAATCACCCATTACTTATCACAGCCAACTGCAGGAATAGATTCACCCGCTACCTATTGTGTATTGCACAATGCATCAATCACTGCACGTCTTGCGTTTTGAAATTCTATGAGATATTATGACGACCCGACCTGTGAGATTTATGTATTCTTTGAGGAGACGGTCTCCGCATATGAATAAGATGAATGAAACTGCGTTATAAAATCCATAAAAATGTGCCTGATTTCACTGGGCACAATCAAATGTTCAGAGGTGGAATAAAATAACACAGCAGATGCATTTTTATTTCAGTTCGTCAAGGAATGACTTAGGACATATTATTTAATGAAGACCTGTAGCAATACGTGAAAATTGATTTTAACCGACTTCCAAAAAGGAGGAGGTTATCAATTCGTCGCGTATTTTTTTCGGTTTTTTTTTTGTATGCATATTACCTGATTTCTTCTCCTGTGGTGCACCGTTTTGAATGAATATGGTCTTGTTTAATAAAAATTATATGCGGATTGGTGAAACTTCAAGTTTTGGCACAGAATTCTAATGGTATAATGATGAAATTTGCGAATGAACACATGAGTGCATGAAAATTGACCAATATAGATCCTTAGGTGATCCCATATAATTTTCTGCGACATGCAACTTGCAGTTTTGCAGAAAATCGCCGAAAATTTCAAAATTCTTATCAAAAATTTCATCGAAATGACATAACGGACATTTCCTCATAGTAATAGTGCGGAAATTTTAGGCACTGGAAGTTTTAATTGCGAATTTGAAAATTTTCTATGTACAGCTCAAGCATATAGGTAGTAAAACATAGTATTTTCGGCTCCTTAAATCAATGAGTACCAAGCTCGTTTTGTTTGTATAACAGGCAAATAGCTATTTAATTGCAAATTTTTCCATTTTGCGAAGACGGTGCTTTTGGTTGTCACATTCTCCCGGCCAAATAGAAAATTCAGTGACAACACATGTCAAAGTTTAAACTGCTATTTGGTGCGTTTATAGACAGGGAGTTTAGTTATAGCAAACAAAATTACAAAGTAAAGTGGTAGAAGGAGTTGCATTTATATAAAGATTGAAATATAGGACCGACCAGAATGATAGTGATATATACAGGATGGTTGGAATATAGGGTGGATTGGACGTTTGGTGGTATAAAAAATCTGAAATTAAAATTATATAGGGTGATTAAAACATTGTTATATTATGTGGCAAATCATATACAGGATGGTTGAAATATATGCTGGAGTTGAATTATATTTATACAGTGTGATTAAAAAAATATTTCTTTTATAGCCTATAAGAAGTTGCATAAAATGTGGAAAGGAATTAATGTTACACAGGGCGATAATATAAAATGTTAAAAATGAAATAATTTATGGGGTAGCCCACAAAGAGTTATATACTATGGTTGAAATATAGGACGGATTTGACTCCGTAAATATGGCATGGATTCTACTCCGTCCTGTAGTTTACAGAAAGCAGCTAACAAATGTATGGTTCTCCGTGGGCAGTCGTATGTACAGGATGGTTGGTACATAGGCTGGAGTGGAATTATCTATAGTTATACAGGGTTGTCAAAAAAAGTTGAAAAAATGTTACATGGCGTAGTCCAAAAGGCATAAATATATTTTAGGCTTATTAAATCAACGCGTACTAGTACATTTTGTTCGTAAAATAATAAATGAAAACTATCCGAGTTAAAAAAAAACTAAAAAGTTGAAAATAAAACATTTTTAAAAAAATATATAACCGACTTCTACCTATAACTAAAAAGCTAAAAATAATTATAACAAAATACAACTCTAGCAAATAAATAACACATTCAATGTTGTTATGTACCTACCCAGGAAGTAAAAAATGTAAACATTAAAAGGTACTCATTCTGTACAGATAAATTACGTACCAATCTAGTATATTTTTGAAGCCGGTGCCAAGCAAATATATATAACCGACTTCTACCTTTTTTTTTATAAATGTTTTATTCTGATACAATAGTGCATCTATCCAGATCAATTTGAAAAGTTGTAATGGCTAGTATTATAAAAACTGGATCTGAAGTGGCAGATTCTGAATATTAGACACTAAAATATTATCTGTTGTCGTGCAAAAGTTAAAATTTGCAGGTATTGGCACAACTTGTATTATTCTTGTTCTAAAGATAAAATTCGTGATAAAAGCCAACAATTTCAACGATGCGTTTTTGATTTTTAAAGTTAAAACCTTAGTAAATCTGCCTAAGCAATTAACACTTGAAAATTGGCGTTGGGATTCAAATTGACTGTACATAGTTTACCCTAAAAATTAATCACTTTCTATCATAAGGACTAAAAAGGGTGTGAAACATACATAATATTAAAAACATCAATTAAAACACAACTCAAAATACAAAAAATTGCATTTATAATTCTAGATTGGAGAAACTTCTAGACCTCTAAATGTTTGCATAAACGAACACAGAAATCATATTAAAATACGACAGTTTGAAAAATCCAAAATTTGTGAACATGCTTCGGACCTTGGTCATCAAATACAGTTTCAAAATTCAGTTATATTACACAAAGAAGAACACAACATCAAACGAAAACGATTGTGTCGCTACTATCTCTGTAGAATTCAATTGTTCCTATTTGTCGATGATTAAGGAAGAAATCGCTAATGGTAATGTCTTCGTGAAAATACCAAAACGGGATAGTTCGTAAAGGTTTTTCCTAGGTTTTCCCCTATGATTTTAACGGGATCACTGAATCAATAAAATTCTTTCATCGTATTTTTGGCGAATGTGCTATCTTATAACAAAGTCGCACCTTGGAACGCCACATTCTGAAGATACCCCTTTCAAATTCTTCCAATTTGAAAGGAACTTAATGATTATACGATCTTTAGAAGTTTCTGTGCTACCCTGTATATTACAATTAAAATTCTCTTAGGTCAGAAGTCAAATAATAGATATTGTCAAACATTTTAGTTTTACATTTTAGATTTGTGCCGTTTTTTATTCATAGTTAACCATTGACAACGGGGTCTTACCTAGACGTGTGGAATAGCATATAGCAATTTTTCCTGACTTGTGGTGTTATTTCTCAAGAAGTACTTAAACATTGAATAATATGCCACAAATATCATTAAGAAAACAAATAGTAACTTGAGGCATTCTACTTAAGTAATTTGTCAGTCAAACATGTCATTTCATTTTATTTATTTACCATGAGAAATTTAAAGATTAGCTATAGAAAGCTAAGGACAGTATAGATAAACAGCAACATTTGCAAGATTTTTGTATATAAAGGGTCAATTTATAGATCATGGCATGTTTAGTATCATAAGCATTTAAGGAAACAAATTAGTTACACGCAATGATTCTATTTGTCATAAAAAAGTCGTAGAGAGTAATATGTTGGTACAATGTACTCACACCAATTTTTTTTTTTCAAAATTTGTAAACTGATTAAAATATTCATTCCATTCGAAATTGTGCATTCCATGAACATAAAACAGTACACTCTATTATTTGTAAAGATTTTGAACAAAACGTAATTTGTAAGGGTGTTCAAATTTAAGGTTAATTTTCAAATTTGCCGCCATTTATATTTTGTAGGAATATTCCGGATATTAAAAATGGAGAGATATACGATTGAGCAACGCATGTTTATTATTAAAAATTATTTTAAATTTGGTGAAAATTGTGCGGAAGTTGGAAAAAAAATTTCGTACAGAATATAGAAGAGAAAATTGTCCGTCAAATGTTACCATTGGAAAAATTGTTCAAAAATTTCTGGGAACTGGTTCGGTAAAAGATGAAAAAAAAACATATCATCGTAGTGGACGTTCAGAAGAAAATATTGCAGCTGTTACTGCTAGTGTTGTTGAACAACCAAAAACATCAATTCATCATCGTGCACAGCAAATGAACATCTCAAAAACCAATTCATTCAGAATTTTGCACAAATATCTTCATCTAAAGGCTTACAAGATTCAGATAACGCAAGAAATAAAGCCAACAGACTTTGGTTTAGGTCGTCAATTCGTTAATTGGGTCATACAACAGAAACTTGAAAATGTGATTTTTTTCAACAAAATCATCTTCATCGATGAAGCACATTTTGTATTGGGTGGATTTGTTAACAAGCACAGTTGTCGAATCTGGGGTGAAGCAAAACCACGAGAAATAATGGAAAGACCCATGCATCCACCAAAAGTAACTGTTCGGAGTGGTTTTTGGGCTGGGGGACTGATTAGTCCATACTTTTTTGAAGATGACAATAGAAATGCTATTACTGTGATTGGGTGATCGATATCGAACGATGCTTAATAACATTTTGTGGAATGAATTGGAGTATATTGATGTGCAGAATATGTGGTTCCAACAGGACGGTGCAACATGTCATTCAGGGGCAGAAACAATCAATCTTTCGAAACAGAAATTTGGCAATCGAATAATTGCTCGAAGAGGAAACATTAATTGGCCCCCTACATCTTGCGATCTAACATCTCTAGATTTTTTCCTATAGAGCTATTTGAAAGAAAAGGTCTATTCCAACGATCCGCACACAATTGCAGGACGGTCTGGATTGCGAGCGTTATTAACAAAGCGACAAATATGAGCTATAATGCGGGTAAAGCGATTAATAGAATAATGTTGTTCTAACAACGTATCAAATAAATTTGGTGAAGTGGTGACTTGAAGCGCCACTATACGGGCTTCAGTCATAACTATCGGTGACATGCTTGAGTCTGAGCATGTGGCAAACAAGCGGTAATCAACGATTGTGAGCCTTTCTACCAAGTGTATTGCCTAACAACTCTGATGGCAAAGTGCCGCGGGAACCCAAGTCAGCGAGGTTATACAAGATTGTATGTAAAATCATTGCGAAGAAGGACATTTTTTTTGAATGTAAGCAACTAGATTACTGAAAAATGTCTTCCAACGGTGCGGGGAATAACTAAGCCTTGAAAGGACTACCGTGGAATCTGACCAGCAACGAATCACCTTGAACAAAAAACGATTACGGAAGAAAATATTGCAGCTGTTACTGCTAGTGTTGTTGAACAACCAAAAACATCAATTCGTCATCTTGCAAACCAATTGAACATCCCAAAAACCACTTTATTCAGAATTTTGCAAAAGATCTTCATTTAAAGGATTACAACATTCAGATAACGCAAGAAATAAAGCCAACAGACTTTGGTTTACGTCGTCAATTCGTTGATTCTGTCCAACAACAGAAACTTGAAATTGTGAATTTTTTCAGTAAATCATCTTCAGCGCTATGCATTTGTTAACAAGCAAAATTGTCGAAACTGGGGTGAAGCAAATCCACGAAAAATAATGGAAAGAACGATGCAACCACAAAAAGTAACTGTTTGGAGTGGTTTTAGGGCTGGTGGAGTGATTCGTCCATACTTTTTTGAAGATGACAATGGAAATGCTGTTACTGTGATTGGTGATCGATATCGAACGATGCTTACTAACTTTTTGTGGAACGAATTGGAGCATATTGATGTGCAGAATATGTGGTTCCAACAGGACGATGACATTCAGCGGCAGAAACAATCAATCTTTCGAAATGGAAATTTGGCAATCGAATAATTGCTCGAAGAGGAAACATTAATTGGCGCTCTAGATCTTGCGCTCTAACTCCTCTAGATTTTTTCCTATGGAGCTATTTGAAAGAAAAGGTCTATGCCCACGATCCACAAATAGTTGATGACCTAAAGGAGATCATTATTGACTGTTTTCAAGTAATTGAACCGCAGTTATGCCAGGAAGTTATCGAAAATTTTGGCAACAGATTAGAAGCTTGTCGTACAGCAGCAGGCGCTCACTTGTTTTTCATTACTAAACCGAAACAATTGTACTATCATTTGAAATAAAAGATTTGGTCATTCTCAAATAATTTGTGTATTTTAATAAAATTTTAAAAGTTAACCTCAAAATGGAACACCCATAGGCTAGTATCCTTATAGTTGCCCAGTTAAATTTTTTCTACAGTTCCGAATAACCGAAATGATTTACATGTAATTCTTGCATTCGTCGCTCAAGCACCACGGTTATTGGAATGTGAAACGCGAATGTGTTTTGGAAGGTAATAAATAGGTTTCGAGATGATGGAATGCCATAATACGAATAGCGAGCTCCCCGTGGTTCATAATTCTGTGGGGCGTGCATGACTCCCTCTCACTCGCTCTCTCGTTCTCTCGCTGATGATGTTGATGCCAGGTGTTGCTTTGTTAGAAGATTACATTTATGGAATCAAAAACATACACGTTATTAATTTTAACTACTACAGGCAATTTTTGAAAATACAATTGCACATTCATCAAGTTTTTATTCGGAATAGTAACGCTGCTATGTTTTACTATGATAAATGATTACAGAGAAGGACACGGAAAGCAATATGGTTGTATAGATTTCTTAAAAGATATAAAATAATTGCTTCTTCAATACCGAATTCTATTGCTCTTCAATTTTTTCTCACATATTAATAATCAGAAAGAACAACATGACAAGTAAAATAATTCATCTTGGTTAAGAGTTGTAACTCCCAAGATGTCTGTTTTAAAACCCAAAATTATCAATTTGTTACGTTAGTTTTTCTTAATAACTTTATTTGTTAATTTGCAATTGTTTTCACTAAGGTGTATTAGTTAAAGACGTTCTAGCTAGAATTATACAGGGTGAGTTTTTTTTATGATCAGTATGGGAATCTCGGAAACTAGCGGAGATATAGCAATGGTTAAATTGGAAAAAATTTGCAGTTTTACTGGCACAATTTAATGACACTTTCGGATTTTTGTAAAAAGTCATGGCTTACTAGATATTTTGAAAAAACGAAATTCTGTCGATTTAGTCAAATCCCTCTAGCTCCTTTGTTTTTGATTTTATAAAAAAGTGTAAATATCAAAATTGAAGGGAATGTATCCCGAATATGATTGTCATGTACTCGTTTGCGTGACAGCTCTGGTTTTTGAGATATGACACAAACGTTTCTTTTTTTGAATGGAAACCATTGTTGGCTATGACCTCAAAAAATCGGACATTTTTAGAGCATTTCAACGATATAATACTCTATATAGTTATTCATAAAAATAACGGAGTTATGGATGCTTTTCTCTCTTATTTTCACTTTTAACATTGGTAGCCATGAAATAGATTGATTTATTAACAACTTTTCCAAAAAACATTGAACTATTTTTTTATTAGGTATATCAGATATAACAAAAAAACTAAATAACTAACCTAGGAAAAACCTTATGGACTATCCCGATATTGGCTTGTTCACAAGGACATGACCATTAATCCATCCTTAATCATCGGCAACAAGGAACGACTGAATTCTACGGAGGTAGTAGCGATAAAATCGTTTTCATTAACAAAATTAAAGCAGCTCTTTTAGATTTCTTTTCGTGTTGTGTTCGTCTTTGTGTAAAATAACTGAATTTTGAAACTGTATTTTATAACTAAGGTCCCAAGCATGTTCACTAATTTTGGATTTTTCAAATTGTCGTTTTTTTTATGTAATATTTGTGTTTGTTTATTCGAACATTTAGGGTTCTAGAGGTTTCTCCAATATAGAATTTATCACATTCACAAGGGATTTTATAGATGCAATTTTTTGTATTTTGAGTTGTGATATTTGGTTTGGTTTTTAATATAATTGATTTTAGTGTATTTCTTGTTTTAAATAATATTTTGATATTATATCTGTTTCCCACTCTTTTTGGTCTTTCTGATAGACCCTGTATGTATGGTATAGTTATTGTATTAATGTGATTATCTTGGGAGTCAGTATTGGTTGGTGAAGTTTGATGTTTGTTGTTAGGGATTGTTTGGTATTCGATTTTGTTTAACTCGTTATTAATAAATTTATTTGGGTAATGACTGGCAGAAAGTTCGTTTTTTCTTCATTGAATTTATTGATGTTAGAACAGTTGGCTTATACTCTGTCATATAGAGATTTGATGATATCTCTTTTTACTGAATTTGGATGATTAGAGATAAAGTTGAGATACCTGTTAGTATGGGTCGATTTTCTGTAAACGTCTGTTTCAAATGTCGATTGTGTTTTGGTTATTAAAATGTCTAAGAATGGTAATTTTTTATTCTGTTCAAGCTCTAGTGTAAACTGAATAGTTTGTTCTGTGTTGTTTATGTCGTTAAGTAATGCATGTAAATCCTTAAGATTATGTTCTCAAATAACGAATATGTCATCAACTTAACGCCACCAAACTAAAGGTTTAATCTATTTTGAGAAAGTTGTTTGTTCTTCAAATTTTTCCATAAAAATGTTGCTTAAAGCAGGAGACAGACAGGAACCCATTGCCATGCCAAAATCTAGTTGGTAGAAGTCATTATTAAGTTGAAAATATGTTGTCTTTGTACAAAATGTATGTAGTTCCATTATTGTATTAATGGACAATTGAGTACGTTGATTTAGTTAAGATTCTTGTTCTAATCGTTCTTTTACTATGAGAAGTGTTTTGGTGACAGAAACATTATTGTATAGATTCACAATGTCAAAATTTGCTAGTGTGAAAGTATTTTTGTATTGTATATGTGATAATTTTTATAAGAAATGTGCGCTGTTTTTAAGATGCGAGTTAGACTTACCAGTAAGTGGTGAAATAATTTTTAAAAGGAATTTTGAGAGCTCACTGCATGGAGAATTTATGGAGCTGACAATTGGTCTTAATGGAATGTTGAGTTTATGAATTTTAGGTAACCCGTAAAAATGGGGAGGTTTAGAATAGTGTGGAGTATAATGTTTACGTTCTTGTTCTGTAAATTCATGTTTGTGATTGTAAAGTAAGCTGTATACTTTGTTTTCTATAGAAGTTGTTGGATCTTTGTTTAATTTTGTATATTGTCCTTGGTTTATTATGTATTGAATTTTGGAATAGTAGTCAATTTTATTTAAACTAACCGTAGCATTGCCTTTATCTGCTTGAATTTCGATGCACGCCCAATCCTACCATTGTATCCCATACAGAAAACATCGCTCACCTAAAAAATTTTCTTTTCGATACACTAATGGAATATTTTGTGCTGTTTCACTCGACTGCAATGAAAACCGTTGCAAACACCCTGTACGGTATACTTTCAAGGCATATCTAGACATTTAAGCTAGATATTTATACTCTCTTCGAGGTGTCACTATTTTGTAAAAAAATCCTAGATGTCGGTCTTTACATCTCACGTCTAGATATTTATGACGAAAATTTGACATTTACATTCATGTTAACCGTTGTTATGCAAATATTTATGTTTTACGTTATAGACAACTATACGGAATCAAGCTGGCACATCTCTTTATAGAATACAATTTAAAATATTCAAATTGGTTAAGCCGTTTTAGAGAAAACAGTGTAGATTTATTGGAATTCACTGAAACGTAGTCCCTTAATTACAGTTTTTTCTGATTTTCTGGAAAACCGTAAACCTGTTTAAGAAATTCAAAGAATTGACGATTCAGAACAACTAAGTAGGTTTAAAATCTAAATGATTAATAATTACCTGTTATAATATACCCACTAAAAATTGAAAAAAAATCACATTTTGCTGTATTCAAGAAAACATTAAATATGGAAATTTAAAAATACAGCAATTGTTTTTTATTTTGATTAAAAATCAGTTTACATTCATAAATTCCAGCGAAAAATTTATACAAATACAATTGTTTGATCACCCCAACGAAGTGCAAATAAACATTCAGTAAATATTATTCAAAAAGCACTCCGAATTCCAATGAATAGAATTTTAATCCTTGCCGAAGAAAAAGCGAAATCTCAAATCCCCCATTTTAATTTCATGAATATATTAGCATAGTAAATAAAAGTCAGCAATGCATTTGATTTCGGTTGAAAAGCATCCCCGAGCTAATATTCAACCGGAATCCATCCCAAACCGCATTTGATATTAAAAAAAGTCCCTTTTGTATAGAAACAGTGTGAGTGAACCACCCCTTCGAATCATATTGACATGACAGCGCCTTAATGATACTTCCCCTCGCGACCAACTCAGAATGTGACTCATCGGAAAGATAGAATCGGGAAGCTTCACATTCAAAGATTTTGCCGATGCTGTTTTGTCCCACATGACACAGCTACGCCGCCAACTGTGCTTCGGACACTGACAAATGACGAACTGTCACCGTGAAGGAAGACTGATATGGCCACGCCGTTCGTTGCTATTCCTCTATGCCTCTCTGCTCCAGTTGAATTCCATGCGACACACCAGCCAGGCAGCCAGCCATTTTCGAAAAAATATCTTCCCTTCTCTCATAATTCCACTGACACAAATGATTTTTTTCTCTGTGCAGAAACGAGAATAAATATGAAGCATTTTTCGCTCTAATAATTATAATAGTAGCCTGTCCCTAATATTTTTCAATTTTATTTTCATGATTAAGAGCCTTATTATTCATACGGAATGTTCTTAAAAAGCTGCATTATGACTATGTTCTATTGTGTATAAAAAGGAAAATGATTTCTTTGCTTCTTTGTTACGACTTGATGGATTAGATAAGCGCCTATTTGTCTTATGCGTTATTTGAGTAATTAATTGTTTGATATGTACACAACAACTGACGCATATTGTTAAATTAACATAAAACTTATTCAATGTGTTTTTAGAATCAAAAGTTAAGATGTTGCAAACATAATAAATATGTTACTGAGCATTATTTTTGAATACATATACTCACTGACAAAGAAATCCCAACACAACAACAACAATTTTCTTATTAAGTTTGTTAATACCTAAAGTGTTTGTCCACTGGAGTTTTCAACACGTCTTGGTATTGATTCAATCATGTTTTCTATATCTTCTTGACCAATACTATCCCAATCTGTCTGTATTTCATATCTTACAATATCCAAAGTACGTGGGAACTGGGGTAAATTTCCCAGCCATCTCTCTCCTCTCTCTCCTCTCTTCTCTCTTTTCTCTCTTTTCTCTCTTTTCTTTCTTTTCTCTCTTTTCTCTCTTTTCTCTCTTTTCTCTCTTCACTCTTCTCTTTTCTCTCTGCACTCTTCTCTTTTCTCTCTTCACTCTTCTCTTTTCTCTCTTCACTCTTCTCTTTTCTCTCTTCACTCTTCTCTTTTCTCTCTTCACTCTTCACTCTTCACTCTTCTCTTTTCTCTCTTCTCTCTTCTCTCTTCTCTCTTCTCTCTTCTCTCTTCTCTCTTCTCTCTTCTCTCTTCTCTCTTCTCTCTTCTCTCTTCTCTCTTCTCTCTTCTCTCTTCTCTCTCTCTCTCTCTCTCTCTTCTCTCTTCTCTCTTCTCTCTTCTCTCTTCTCTCTTCTCTCTTCTCTCTTCTCTCTTCTCTCTTCTCTCTTCTCTCTTCTCTCTTCTCTCTTCTCTCTTCTCTCTTCTCTCTTCTCTCTTCTCTCTTCTCTCTTCTCTCTTCTCTCTTCTCTCTTCTCTCTTCTCTCTTCTCTCTTCTCTCTTCTCTCTTCTCTCTTCTCTCTTCTCTCTTCTCTCTTCTCTCTTCTCTCTTCTCTCTTCTCTCTTCTCTCTTCTCTCTTCTCTCTTCTCTCTTCTCTCTTCTCTCTTCTCTCTTCTCTCTTCTCTCTTCTCTCTTCTCTCTTCTCTCTTCTCTCTTCTCTCTTCTCTCTTCTCTCTTCTCTCTTCTCTCTTCTCTCTTCTCTCTTCTCTCTTCTCTCTTCTCTCTTCTCTCTTCTCTCTTCTCTCTTCTCTCTTCTCTCTTCTCTCTTCTCTCTTCTCTCTTCTCTCTTCTCTCTTCTCTCTTCTCTCTTCTCTCTTCTCTCTTCTCAAATTATTTGTATACCTATAATTTTACTTGGCCAAATATGCCAAGAATAAGTCAATACTTATGTTCCACACTATATCACATTGTTTTAACTACCCTGTATAACCATAATTCCACTGCATCTTATATTTCAATCATCCTGTATATGTAACTTCTTGTAACATTTTTTGGACCCTCCGCTCTTTAACTCTAATATCTTTACTGTATATGTTTATTTAACTTTTTTTTAAAAATTATCCATTCTCTATAACTATAGTTTTACTTCACTCTTATTTTAACTACCTTGTATACGCAACTATTTATGTGCCACCTAATAAAACATTTTTTGAAATACACTGAATAACTTTAATTCTATTTCACCTTATATTTCAACCATCCTGTATATGAAACTGCTTATGTACCGCCCAATATCACATTTATTTGTAACTACACAACAACAACAATTTTTTTATTAAGTTTGTTAATACCTAAAGTGTTTGTCCACTGCAGTTTTCAACACGTCTTGGCATTGATTCAATAAAGTTTTCTATATCTTCTTGAGCAATACTAACCCAATCTGCCAGTATTTAATGTCTTACAACCTCCAAAGTACGTAGGGACTGGGGTAAATTCCCCAGCCATCTACCCATCATATCCCAAACCTGTTCTATGGACGAAAGATCGGCGATCTGAACGGCCATGGCAACAGATTCACATGGGTCACTTCAAAGAACTTTAAACCAACTCTACTAACATGAAGCCGGGCATTATCTTGTTGAAATATGGGATCCAAAAGTCGATTAAGGTAAGGGGGGAAAGGGGGCTCCACTACTTTCAGTACTTCCTTAAGATATCGTTGCGCTGTCATGTTGCTCGAACAAAAACTAAGTGAGCTACTTCCATGTGCAATAGCACCCCATACTACAACGCCTACTGATCGGTGTACATGTAGCTCAACATCAAATTGAGGTTCACGTCTTTCTCCTCGATGTCGTCTACCTCTCTTTCGGCCATCTTGTCCACCCAAGCAGAATCGAGATTCGTCAGAGAAGAAGACCTGATGACATTCCACATTCCAGTATTGTTGTTTTCTGCACCACTGTCGTTGATGTCGATGCTCAGCGATCAAAGGTTGCACAATGTGGGTCCGATAATGCTGAACACCTTTGTGCTCCTTGGACGTTCGTTGTCTACTCGTATTTTGGGTATTGTCAAACCACGCTTCACAACAACTCATAACAGTAGTTGGATTTCTGTTCTTGCGGTTAGCGATTTCTCGTGATGAAAAACCAGCCTCCCATAAACCAATAACTCAGCCACTCTCAAATTCACCGAGCTGGTGATACATTCAGCATTACTAAATATCGATGTTGGATCCCACCACATAGTTTTTTAAATTTAAATGCGAAAAACGAGTACAATCAATTAACTGATAAAAAAGTTGACATGAATAAATATTCACCCAACTTTACCAAGTGTTACCCGTTTACCCATTATCATCCAAATTTTACTAAAATAATGTTATATTTAAACATATTCCTCTTTGTCAATCAGTATATTTAGTTGCTTATAAATTCTTCTCAATTAATAATTATTTTTCCAGTATTATCAGCTACAGTTAGATATGGTAATCTTTATTTTAGATTTTCTTGGGAATAATACCACATCAGAGTTCAAACTTGTGTATATTTTAAAACCAAACGTTTCAAAATCCTGTCGGATTTCGTTTTCAATGGATATAAATTTATAAAGTAAAATTGAAATGTATGACAATTATTTTGACAAATATGTATACGTTACTATGGATAAATTTCTTTGATTTTAAATATACAGGGTGCACAAGAAATTCCAAAGATCATTATAAATCAAAAAAAATTTTTCAAGTTGGAAGAACTTGAAAAATTGTCTTCAGAATTTATTTGTGGCGTTCCTAGGGATGACTTTCTTTTTAAGATAGTGCATTTGCGAAAAAATGCGATCAAAGAATTCTGATAATTCAGTGATCCCATTAAAGTCATAAGGGAAAACCTAGGAAAAACCTCATGAACTATCCCGATATAGGGTTGTTCAAAAGGATATGACCATTGTTAATTTCATCTTTAATTATCGGCAACCAGATATGACTGAAATCTACGGAAGTAGAAGCGATGCAGTCGTTTTCATTTAACAGAATTAAGGCAGATTCTTTTAATTTTCGTTTTGTGCAGTGTTCTTCTTTGTGTAATATTGTTGTGTTTTGAAATTGTATTTTATGGCCTTGGTCCCAAGCATGTTCACAAATTTTTGATTTTTCGAACTGACGTTTCTTTATGTAATTTTGATGTTCATTTATTCGAACATTAAGAGGTCTAGAGGTTTCTCCAATATAAAACTTATTACATTCACAAGGAATCTTATAAATGCAATTTTTTGAGTTTTGCGTAGCGTTTTTTGGTTTTGTTTTTGTTATAATAGATTTAAGCGTATTTGTTGTTTTAAATGTAGTTTTGATGTTAAATTTGTTGCCTACTCTTCTCAATCTCTCTGACAGGCCCTGTATATATGGTATTGTTGTTGTTATAATGTGGTTTTCCTGGTTGTCAGTATTATTAGGTGAAGTCTGGTGTTGGTAATTCTGAAGACAATTTTTCAAGTTCTTCCAACTTGAAAAATTTTTTTTGATTTATGATGATCTTTGGAATTTCTTGTGCACCCTGTATATTTAAAATGAAAGAAATTTATCCATAGTAACGTATACATATTTGTCAAAATAATTGTCATATATTTCAATTTTACTTTATAAATTTATATCCATTGAAAACGAAATCCGACAGGATTTTGAAACGTTTGGTTTTAAAATATACACAAGTTTGAACTCTGATGTGGTATTATTCCCAAGAAAATCTAAAATAAACTAGAAGATGCCACAAATAACATTCAGAAAACAATGGTAATCTTTTCCACGTGTTGTTACACCTATCGTAACTCAGATTTCTTTTTTAACAAAATCATTAACAACGATCTTTGTGTTTTAAATTAGGTGTAACTCAAATTGTGAAGTACTACACATTTTTAGCAAAAAACTATATAACTACCGAACTATTCAATTTGCATCCCCTTGGACCTGAAAAACCTGCCATAAGCTTCCCGTAAAATTGCCTGATTCTAATTTGTCCCTCTCTATAGGACAATTTTTTGCGATTTGCCCCCCTCTAGGACAATTTTTTTTCTAATTGTGCCTCTTCCTAAACCACAAGGTTGGTACGCCATTGTTTGTATCACAATTTATAAGCTATTGACAGACCCTAGCTACATACAAGAGTCAGGCCTTTCTAGAAAAGTTCTGATTAAAGCTTAACCTCGAGAATTTTGGATCTAATTTTCTCTGACTTTCTCGACTCATGATGAATTACGTCACATAGCATCAAAGTGATTAGTTCTCTAGCAATCCAGAGACAAACCACCATTAAATTTCAATTCAACAACTTCTTCACCTCTGTCGAGGCTTTTGTTTCAAAGAACAAACTTCACTTTGGACCCTGGCTTTGGTTAAATACGATACACAACATTGTTGTCTTTATAAATCATTCATCTGGACCATCCCGGAAAGGTGTGGGTATCGTATATTTGTAGGTACTCTTGAAAATGGTATGACCAAAGTACTTACAAAAGGATAGTCCTAACTCTTCTTCAAACAGTGAAGTAGCTGGTGTCAGTCCCTTGTTATTATGTATGGTTATTCACTTTGGTATTGTCAACAATTTTGGATGATGTTGCTCATGTTGAACAATTCCATTCGTCTTTCTCATTGTGAAAGCAATGCACTTGTTGTTTTATAGTTTTTGGTATTCGATGGCGGCCATAATTCTAAAGACGGAGGAGGGAGCTAAGAAGAGTGTATTTATAATTTTGTTACAAAGCTTGCAATATTTAGCATACTTTTTATGTTCCCCAGATTTTCAATTTAGTTCCTATATTATTCAGTACTGCGACAATATAAAAATACTTACCAAAAAAGTATGTAAAATACCCATAAGTACATGGCCACTATATAAAATATTTAAATAGCTTAAAAATTGATAATTCAATTTATCATTTACTTAAAATAAGAATCATAAACATGTGATTATAACTTTATTTAATTTTATCATTTATAACTGCAAAATTTTGCTCAAAATGTATACATAGTGTGAATCTCATTAAAAAGTAGTAGGCAGTCTATATGAATTACACCAGACAAATTCAAATAAGAGATGCTGACTGAACTGATCTAGATTTAGTCGATATTCCATCGGCTGAAAAGGGATGAATCACATATTCCTACTATTAATGATAATGAATTGTGTATTTAGATTGTGGCTGGTTGGTTAACCATTAATACTTAAATTATTAAAAAAAATAATTTAATTCTAAACTTTATGTTATTGAGTATCTATATGAAATTCAAAGGACATATGAAGTACAAATATTGGAAGACGAACTAACGACAAGAATAAATAAAACCACTAAAGATCAGAGAGCCACCGAATACAGACTGAATACACAATAAACTTACAAAATACGAAAGAAAAACATTACACATATGGCTTCAAAATCTAATGAATGACCAAAAGTACTAAAAAGGAAAGTATTTTCATGGAGATACTGAATAAACGATACAGGAACAAAGGATATCAAATGGTAAGAGTGACGGAAGATTAAATCTCTACGGCACGTTTATTATCCGACAAATAGTAGAAAAAAGCAAAAATAAATAGAAACTACAAAATACAACTAATCCCCATACATGTGATTCATCAACCTGAAATGTTCCTTCAACAGAGTTCAATGAAATGACATCCTAAAACTATTAGAAGCTAAAACAAATAGAACAAACGCTAATAAGATTGATTAACGATATAAAGACAATTAAAAATAAAGTCAGAATGGCAGTAGGAGAAACACAATTTATAAATTAAAGAGCAGGAATATGGCAAGGAGAATCAGCAAGGACATGCCATTGTCCAGGATTGAACGGTTCGTTTTGAACCTATTTGTTATTTTTTACTGCCAATGTATCCACAGATTCTCACGTAAATTCTGGAATGGTAAAACTGGGAGGAAAACCTGTACGGGAAACAATAATTCTAAGTAAAACGTGTAACTCTTAGGTTATATTTCCTGTTCCAAAAAGTAGATAACATAAATATCGAACATTATATTTACAAAAACTATTAGTAATCGTGTTACAGTCGGGAAACAGACAGGATATACAAAGAGGTATAGCACGATATATCATCTATATATAAACAGTCCCACCCTTATAGAGAAAGGTACAAAATATAATGAAAATATTTACAAGGAAGCAATAATACATATCTAAATGGTTGAAACTACTACGACAAGTAGGATAGAATGTGATAGCAGTATGACACAGGGGAACAACATTTGGAATGGAAAAATGAAGCATTAACTAAGAGAACAAGAAAAAATTGTAAATGAATTTAATATACCATCTGTAATGATACTGAGTTCTGAAGATACCAACAAATATATGAGTCGTTCTCTGTGAACGAAAGATCGAGAATCTACTTTTAAAATCTCCGTGGTGTTTTTATCGAAACAAAGAACATCATGGTGACCAAATTTTTTACTAAAATGATCATAAAACTTGCATAGTGAACCCCAGTGAGGTCCGCAACATCCCGAATGAAAGTGCCTGAGCTCTACTTGCAAATGCCATACCGTAAAGAATTTTCAGGGCGGTTAAAATCCAATATGGAGACCAAAACCATGTGTCAATTGGAGACTGAAGAAATCTACCAATTTCCGATCAGATTTGGTATATCGGGATATTCGGGGTCGCTGATCAATCCTACATCGGATTTGCAATATGTCGTGCTAAATTTTTGATCATTTATCCATTTTCCTCAGAACCTGGTATTCTGGGTTTTCAAATCGTTTATTACGAATACTTGTTCAACGATTCCAAAAATTCCGATATTCCAAATATGACGGATATCGGTAAATTTTTAAAAGTCGCCACTTGTCACGGTTTTTGGACGAAATATTGGATTTTACCCATTGAAGGAAGATTTCAATACTTTTCATTTGCGATATTACGGACCTCTATCGGATTCACGATGTTAATATTAGAATCAATCTAGTAAAAACAAATGGAAATGCTATGGAACTTTCGGTGTGTCCCTAATATAAAAAAGGGTGCAAAACTGTGTTTTTAGTGAAAACAAAGTGGTGATAATGTTGTTTTGACAGCGATGTTTAATAGGCAAATTCTGCATTAATAGCTTTCGGCAAACTGGAACACATTCTAAAAGTCAATACAATTCCTATAAATCTGAAGCCAAGAGTGTGTAACACGTGTATTTTCCTGTGCAAACGTAGGGGCTGGAAATAGTCTAACAAAAGCAGTTGCAATTAAACTCTTAACAACCCAAATAGTTGTTGAACGATGGATACTGGTCGTCTCAACGTGAAAAAAACAGAAATTAAAACATTAGGGGACAAACCAGAAAGATTGGCGGATATAATTCAAGAAGTGATTAAGATGAAATGGCAATGAGCAGGACATGGGGCCAGGATAGATAAAAACAGGTGAGGGGAACATAGTATGACAGCGTGGAGGTCTAGACACACTAGAAGTGTATGACGTAGACTACAACAGGAACCTGGCAGGTATACGGTGGTTCTATACAGCACAGAACAAGTAGACATAGAAAGGGATAGAAGAGACCTATATCGCGAAGTTGGTAAATGCAGGTTGAAAATAAGATTTAGTTATTTAAAGGAGTCAACAACATATAATTAATCTAAAAATAAAAAGCGAAATATTGTTTTTAACTTGCATTAATTATTCAATTAAGAACTGTAGCCACCAGTTTTAGAAATAACATAATCTCGATTTTAGTCCTTCTATGAAATCTGCTCATGTGCATCTCGAGAATAATAAAGAGATACAAGAGATATTCATTGATCAGTTCTTAATGCTTGATATATTTCACAGTCTATTTACGGTCGTCCTCCCATCTTGAAATTCAAAGAAGCCGCAGTTATGATTGCGGAGCGATCTCTCGGGCATTCTGATGGTATTGCCACGTTAATTAACGAAGAGATTAAAAACAATCGTGGATCAGGATATATGGTGGAATACAAATGGACTACTGTTTTTAATCAAGCTGCAAATAAAGATGAAAATGTGACTCGCTTGTACATACTTTGCGGAATTTTAATGAATTGAACGCCGAAGCCATTTTGCAGATATTTAATGCACAAATAATTGCTAGTTATTTCAGTAATTTTATCTTTTTCGCATTTTGTGGTGCTACTGAACGTTTGCAGTATTCATTTTTTTTCACTTCGTTTAAGTAATTTACGCAATTAAATAAAGTTGGTTTAGATCTTATTTTGTATGTCGGACTTCAGGTAATTTTAAATAATAAACTGCAGTTAAATTATACTAAAAGCATAAAGTAGTATATCAATTATATTCATAATATTAAAAGGTGTAAATACGGTAATTAATACACATTTATTCTTATATTAAATCTTTGATTTGATCTAAAACAATAAAATATTTTATCACTACGTATCGATTGGAATAAAATTTTCTGGTGCAAAAAAAATATTAAATTTACGAAGCCGTGAAACAAAACTATCCGACAAAAATTTTAAAATCATCGAAAAAGTTCAGAATTCCCTAGAAAGTTCATATCGAAGACTGGAGTATAGTAGATAGTTCGAGAACATTCACGAATAAATCGAATTTTGTCTGCAGAATAAAGTATTATGTAGACTTAGACTGTTAAAGAGAGATTTAATTTGATTTTTTAAAATACAGCAAATTGTTAATGTTCCGTACACCCAATGAACGGAGCCCTTATAGAATCACCTTTATTTTTGCCTATTTTCTCTAAAAGTATAAAAGTGTATTTCAAATAGTCCAAACGTTTCAAGATCTAAATCAGACCCTATTTTCAATAATATAACTTAACACAAATGAACAAGAAAATAAAAAGCAAATTTGATATATTCAGGGTAGCACTAAAAATTCTAAAGATCATTTGAAATAACAAAAATTTGTTTCAAATTGGAAGAATTTGATAGAGTTATCTTTAGAATTTCATTTGGCGATCCTAGTTACCACTTTATTATATGATTCGTCAAAAATGAGACCAAACAAATTCTGATGTTTCAGCAATTTCGTGAAAATCATAAGGGAAAACCTAGGAAAACCTTATGAACTATCCCGATATAGGGTTGTTCAAAAGGACTTTACCATTATCTACTTTGGTTTTGTATGGAGTTCGCCTTTGTGTAATATAACTGGTGTTTTTTTAGAGGTATAGAACTTTGAAATGGAATAAAACAAGCATATATTTTTTTAATGGACATGAAATTTATGCCATTATAATTTGAATGTGACTTCTGGCATATGGCCTCCACGGCTGTCTCGGGCGAAGTCTAATCTGGAGGCTCAATTTTCGATGACTTTTTCCAACATTTGTGGACGTATATCGGCAATGTTGTCCTCCAAGTGGTCAATCGTTTCGGGCTTATCGGCGTAGACTAGCGAATTGACATATCCCCACAGAAAATAGTCAAACGGCGTTAAATTGCGGGTCTGAAACGTGAAACTATGCTGTTACCAAACGTTTCTTTCAATAAATCAATTATGGCACGAGCTGATTGACATGTTCCCCCGTCTTGTTGAAACCACAGCTCTTGTGCATCGTTATTGTTCAATTGATGACCGAAACAGTTAGTAATCATGGCTCTATAGCGATCACCATTGACTGTAACGTTCTGGCCAGCATCGTTTTTGAAGAAGCACGGACCAATTATTCCACCATTCCATAAAACACACCAAACAGTCTTCTGGATGTAACGGTGTCTCAACATGAACTTAAGGATTATCATCACTCCAAATACAGTTTTGTTTATTGATGTATCCATTCAACCAAAAGTGAGCTTCATCGGTAAACAAAATTCGCTTATGAACATCGGGATTAACAGCAATCTTGTTTTGGGCTCATTCACCGAATGTACGCCTTGCTAGGTGATTCAATTCTTGCACGAGTTGAATTTTATAAGCACGCAAACCAAGATCTTTCCGCAAAATCTTCTATAAAGTGGATGGACACATATCCATTTCCTGTGCAGGATTGCGAATAGACTGATTCGGGTTTTCCTCTACGTTACGCTCTACAGCAGCAATGGATTCTTCTGTACGCACTGTACGACATCTCTGTGGATGTGTATTATCATTTAGAGTAAACGTGGTGTGAAAACGTTGCATAGTTAATAGAATTAATTGTTCTGATGGACGATTATATTGACCGTAAAATGGACGTAGTGCGCGATACGTATTTCGAACAGAACCATGATTTTGAAAATAAATTTGCACAATTTGGAAGTGTTATACAGGCGTCAGTCTATTCATGATAAAATGCCAAACCAAACTAAACAGAAATCACTTGACAGCTGACAAGATGGCCGCCGGTTAAAAAAGTGTTCACAACTTAAAGTACTATACATCTTAAAAAAACACCCTTTAGTTGAATTTTGAAATTGTATGTTATGATCAAGGTTCCAGGCATATTTACAAATTTTTATAATATTTTTGGGTTCATTTATTCAAACATTTCTATGGCTTGATGTTTCTCCATTTGTTACATTCGCAAGGAATCTTATAAATGCATTTTTTTTAGTTATTTGTTTTAGTTTTTGATATAATTGAACATCAAAATTTCTTTGTTTTTGTCTCAGTTCTTGGGGAATAACACCACATAAACTTGAATGTCTGTATATTTCAAAAATCCAAACATTTCAAGGTCTAAATTAGACCTCGTTTTCAATGATATTAACACAATTTAAGCAAAAATTTAAAAATTAATATAATTGAAAATGGGGTCTGATTTAGACCTCGATACGTCTGGAGTTTTGAAATATACAGACTTTCAAGTTTATGTGATGTTATTTCCAAAGAACTCGAGTGTCGCTAGGATTTAAGTTTGTTAAGCAAACCCTGTTTGTTTTTTTGCTTGTTATTGAGCGCATTCATCTTCCGTGTTTTCTGGGACAACTTGAAAATAAAATTTGAACAATTTTATAAATATATTAATGGTTTGTATTTTTCTATGATTAATTTTTATATCAACAAATACAAATAATTATTTCAAAAAATACTTTCTACAACGCAATTTTTAATTCAATATTAAGTTCATTGTTTTGCTTATTGCAGTTATTGAAATTTAAATTATTGTTGTCACAACAATTTTATTCTATTTTGGCAATTTATTCTGGCATTCGGTTAACAAAGTTTGTAGATTCAATTTAAAACTCGCCTAGTATAACACTTTGTCATATGCAATATATAGGTCACTTGAGAGAAAAACCCTTTTCAAACAGTAAGAGAAAACTTTTGAGAGATACATTTGCAGTTGAAATAAGCGCAATATCTTCGTCGAAAGAGCTCTCCGAAGTTGACCGCCACAAAATAGCACTAAACATAGAGCCGAGAGATGGTTGGGTCGGTAATGAATAATGTAACAGCGGGCGTTGTAAAGAAACAAGGCTTCCAGCGTGATTGAGAGATCGGAAGAAGGGCACAGAATATAAAAAGGAGATCAGAAATCGTTCTGCGGGCGACAAAAACTGATAAATATCCTGGAGATTTACGTGGATTCAGACACACCAAACTTTCATAACGTATTATATGGAAGAGCGAACTTGGTTCTTGTCTAATGCCCGCATTGAATCCCTCAGAAGTTGTGAAAGTTGCGGGGACCTTTTGTGTTCGTATAAAATATAAATTTAGCCTGTCCTCGGGCTCTCTGCGAATATTAAGGGCAGCTTTTGTCAAAAGAAACTAAATATGTTTAATTGAGGATTTAATGATCTATTTATTGTATTTTTATAATATTAAATGAAAAAATGTTTTGTGTTCTATTCTCTTCAAAGATATGTTTAATAAACGAAAAAATTAAATGATATTTATAAAAAATTTTAACCCAACATACCCAGTTCTTCTATAAACCACCACCAAATATTATTTTTATTACTAATTTGACCCTTTATAATAAAGAGGTTGAGGTTAATTTTTAAATTTTTAATAAAATACACAAATTATTTGAGAATGATCAAATATTTTATTTCAAATGATAGTACGATTTAGTAATGGAAAACAATATCTGCTGTTGTACGACAAGCTTCTGAGCTTTTGCCAAAATTTTCGATAGCTTTCTGGCAGAACTGCGATTCAATTACTTGAAAACAGTCAATAATGTTCTCCTACAGGTCATCAATTGTTTGTGGATCGTTGGCATAGACATTTTCTTAAAAATAGCTCCATAAGAAAAAAATTAGAGGTGTTAGATCGCAAGATCTAGGGGGTCAATTATTTGATTACCAAATATTTAAAAAGACATATTCTGCACATCAATATGCCCCCATTCATCCTACAAAAAGTTAGTAATCATCATTCGATATCGATCACCATTCACAGTCATCTTCAAAAAAGTATGGACCTATCATTCCACCAGCCCAAAACCCACACCAAACAGTTACTTTTTGTGGATGCATCGGTCTTTCCATTATTTCTCGTGGATTAGCTTCACCCCAGATCCGACAATTTTGCTTGTTAACAAATCCACCCAATTCAAAATGTGCTTCATCGCTGAAGATGATTTTGTTGACAAAAATTCACAATTTGAAATTTCTGTTGTAAGGCTCAATTAACGAATTGACGACGTAAACCGAAGTCTGTTGGCTTTATTTCTTGCTTTATCTGAATCTTGTAAGCCTTTAAGTGAAGATCTTTGTGCAAAATTCTGAATAAAGTGGTTTTTGGAATGTTCCATTGCTGTGCACGATGATGCAATGATGTTTTTGGTTGGTCAACAACACTAGGGGAGGGGGGGGGGCAATAATTCCTTCTGAACGTCCACTACGGTGATATGTTTTGCTTTTTTCATCTTTTACTGAACTAGTTTCCTCAAATTTTTGAACAGTTTTTTCAATGGTAACATTTGACGGACAATTTTCTCTCCTATATTCTATACGAAAGTACAACTTTCACAAAATTTAAAATAATTTTTAATAATAAATACGCGTTGCTCAATCGTACATTTCTCAATTTTTAATAACCGGAATATTCCTACTTGTCATCTGTCAAATAACATATGATATTCTAGTACAAAAAATGTAAATGGCGACAAATTCAAAAATTAACCTCAAATTGAAACAACCTTTATTTTTGTCCTCATATTTAAAGTATACCTAGGCGGTTGTAGATAAGAGATTTCTTCGCAATCATGTTTTTTATTTTTTTAATTGTATTTTATTTAAGATATATTTTTTATTTTATTATTATTTATTTCTTACCACCACCTTACGCAACTCAATGACTTCATTATATTGGCCGATTTACATACGTAAGCAAAACTGTAACTCAATAGAACACAAGAGAGTAAATCAAATTAACTTGTGAGATGATAACATTCGTCGTAATTACGAAGACCATATAAACGCTTCTAAAACCATAGTTGGCTGTGACCTCAAAAAATCGGAAATTTTTAGAGCTTTAACGATTTAATACTCGATATAGTTATTCATAAAAATAACGGAGTTATGGATGCTTTTCTCTATTATTTTCACTTTTAACTTAGGTAGCCATGAAAAATATTGTTTTACTTTGACGTTTCCTCCTTTGAGAGTAATTCCATTAGTAGTGCTGATCTGACAGTCGATATTGACAAGTTTTCGTGATAAAATAGAATATTCTAACTAAGAAAAACTGAATATGGTGGAATGTTATATCATATGCATAAAAATTCAGTTCGTGCAGCTGAATACTTTCATAGATATTTTAATCTTCGTCAACCTGCTCTATGTACATTTAAGAGGCTTTACGATAGTTTACGCAGATATGGATCCTTTACTAAACCACCAAAGGAACGTAACCAAATTAACGAAGCAGCACAAATAAATGTTTTGGCAATGGTAAATCAAAATCCATCTACATCAACTCGTGAGATTGCGGCAGAAGCTGGCACATTTCAACGAACTGTAGTTAAGGTACTGAAAGCGCACAAGTTCCACCCCTACGAACTTTCAGTTTCTCAAACTTTGCATGCTGGTGACGAACATCGATGTATTTTGTTTCTTCAGGCCTTAGAGACATGTTCCTTGACAATCCACAGTTTCCATTAAAAGTGTTATGGTCAGATGAAACTAGATTTACTAACTGCTGTATGTTCAATAGACACAATGAGCATATCTGGGTTAAAGAAAACCCTTTCCATGTAGACCCAAAGACGAGCCCAGATTTTTGGTGTGGTATCAGAGGGTCTACTATTCTGGGGCCTTTTATCTATGACGAATCACTTACTGCATTTCTTGCAATACACTTTTCAAGACTCGTTTAGAAATTGAGTTGTTAGAAACATAATGGAGCACCTGCTCATAACTCGTTATTAGTAAGACAATACTTAGTTAATATCTATCTAAACTCTTAGATAGGAAGAAATGGCTCACGCGAATGGCCACCCTGGTCTCCCGATTTAGCAGTTATAGACTTCTTTTTATGGGGTGCGCTAAAAACAAAGTATATAAAAGAAAATATGAGACAGTTGGTGACCTAAGGGGGGCGGTATTACAAGCAATTGAAGAAATCGATAGGCGGTCTGTGAGGAAAGCGGTAATGTCAATCTTAAAAAGATGCAATTTTTGTCTAAATAACAATGGTGGACTTTTCCAACATAAATTGTAACCATTATTATTTACTTTAATTTCTTAAGTTTTTAGTAAGTGCCTACTTATTTAGTTTTTTCGTTATATCTGATATAAGTAATAAAAAAATCGTTCAATGTTTTTTGGAATAGTTATTAATAAATCAATCTATTTCATGGCTAACTACGTTAAAAGTTAAAATATCTATGGAAGTATTCCTCAGGTGCACGAACTGAATTTTTATAGCATATGATATAACATTCCACCATATCCAGTTTTTCTTCGTTAGAATATTCCATTTTATCACGAAAACTTGTCAATATCAACTGTCACTTCAGCACTACTAATGGAATTACTCTCAAGTGAGGGAACGTCAAAGTGAAAACAATCCGTTATTTTTATCAATAACTATATCGAGTATTATATCGTTGGAAAGCTCTAAAAATGTCCGATTTTTTGAGGTCATAGCCAACTATTGTTTCCATTCAAAAAAAGATAATTTTGTGTCATATCTCGAAAGCGAGAGCTGTCACGCAAACGAGAACATGACAATCCCTTCGGAATACAATTCCCTTCAATTTCGATATGTACACTTTTTTATAAAATCAAAATCAAAAGAGCTAGAGGGATTTTGCTAAATCGACAGAATTTCGTTTTTTTCAAAATATATAGTAAGCCATGACTTTTTACAAAAATCCGAAAGTGTCATTAAATTGGGCCAGTAAAACTGCAAATCTTTCTCTATTTAACCATTGCTCTATCTCCGCTAGTTTCCGAGATCCCCATACTGATCATCAAAAAAACACCCTGTATAAGATACCCTAATAACAAAAAGTATATAAACACACCAAAAAAACGACAGCACCTTCTGTATTACTCGGCCAAATTGGTACGTCAGTATTTGTTGGGCCTCTCGTGAAAATCCACTTGTCTTAATTTTCAGCTTGATCGACATTTTGACTACTAAATAAAACGAATCCGTCTAATTTGTCGCAGACAGTTGTAGTTGAACTGGTTCCCATTACTTTCCGGACACCCTGTACGTGTATTGACATCCGACTTACATACGTATAAAAATTACTGCTCAGTTGTACAGAGGGAAGAATAACTTGTAACACACACGACGACAGTGAAGAATAATATAAAACTACATTAATTAACAATTGTTTAACAAACTAATCAAAGTTGGTAAAAAAATTCTTGACAAATTACGATTTTTACTACTAAATTTTATTTCATTTGCACAATAAGTTTAACAGAACTAGAGATGTTTCATAGAGAATTTATTAAAACTGAGACATCCATCCCCAATTCACAATATACACTGTTTTCGTCTCAGAACAACGATGTTAACAGAAAGAGAAGAGTTAATTAATAACACGGAACTTGGTTGACGGTCTTTGCTCAAGACAAGATTAATTTCTTTACAGCAGATCTATATCTACAACACTTGAAATGACAATGATGTTTAGGATGGATCATTAATTTTACTAAGTAACAAGAAGGACCCGCATGGCTCCTCCAGACAAATCGTTTGCTCACAATGAGGCAACAAGATGTGAATAATCGAAAATTATTAATAATTTGAAATTGTATGAAAAATGACAGCACGAAGTAATGATTACGGTTTGAGAGATCAGAATGGAAGATAATTTCATTTAATTTAAATCAAATTATGTAATTAGAAAGTGTGTTTTGGTTTAATGCAAATAAGCTATTGGGAAATTTCATCCTATTCTACTAATTTGGATTTATGTTCCTGAAAATATTGTTAATAACTGTAAATTGTTATAATCATTAGCAAGCTTTTTGTATAGTTAATATTAACATCAATCGTTACCAAATAAAGAAGACATACGGTAGAAAACTTATAAAAAAATTGAAAAATCTCCGAGATCCATTAAAATACACTATTAAAATTACTTAAAATTAATTTGGTCAAGTGCGAGTTGGACTCGCATACTAAAAGTTCCCTTACCACCTTCAAGATTCTAATATTCCAGTTTCAGACAAGCAGTGAATGAGTGCATTTTCTTATATTTACCCTAATATCTTTAAAGGAAGCGTTTTAAATTTATAAAAAATATACAATTTGATTTTCCACACATAGACTTTTTATTTTATCTGCTTCAGAATTAGCTTGATTTTTATGAGAATTTGGCCCCGAAAAATTAACATTAGAGTTTTATTTTACTAATAAACTTTCAGAGAAGCCTTTTATAATCTACTGTCTGAGGCTCTGTAGATTGGAAGATAAAGGGCAAAATATGTCAAGTTTTAAATTATAAATTATTAAATCTGTTATTCAAATTATTTAAAAATACAAATCAAATGTATGTTTCAAAATTTAAATAGTGTAGTTTCTAAAGTGGGAATTAAGTCGATGTTTAATATTTTTCTTAATATCCTTTAAACAAATTATTTAAAAATATGATATATTTGTAATTCACATAATGAGTCTTTTATCTGATATATTACATGATGCGTTTGAAAATTGAATTTTTATTTTCCATTTGATTGTATAATTTTTCCCTAAAATTACAAGGGGGTTTCTAATAATTTTTCTTATAAATTTCAAGTAAGCCCCAGTACCCCTAATTATTTTCAAAATTTTAGGTAGTATGGTTTCGGAAATAAAGCCAGAAATTATTTTTTTTACATTTTATGTTAATACCTTGTAAACAATTAATTTTAAATATATATATATATATATATATATATATTTGTATTCCTCATAATGAGCCCTTTCATTTGATGTATTGCATGATTTGTTAAGACAATATTTTTTTATTTTTTTATTTTCCGCTTAATTCTATACTTTGGCCCCCAATATTAATATTAGTGATTTTTTCATATTTATCCTCTAAAGAAAAAAATTTAGGTCTTATAGTTTGACGAATAACGGGGAATGGGTAATTTTTTTAATATATTTTAAAATATTCATTTTAAAAAAATTAAATAAACATATTTGTATTCGTCATAATGAGCCCTGTTATTTGATATATTACATGATCCCTTAAAAACAATTATAATTTTTTATTTTCCTTTAATTCTATAATTTGCCCCCCAAAAAATTATTTGGGGTTTCTCCTTATTTTTCCAATAAAGTTCAGGTGAGGGGCTATACCTCCATTTTTTTCAAAATTTTCCAGCTTATGGTTTCGAAGATAAGGGGGGGAGGGGAATTGGTAAACAATTTTATATTTTTTTTAATCTCATTTCATTTATTTATTTTAAAAATATGAAAAAAAAAATTTGTTTTCATCATAATGAGCCCTTTCATTTGATATATGACATAATGGGCTAGAAACAATTTTAATTTTATATTTTCCATTTAATTCTGCAATTTGCACCCCAAAATCAAAAGTAGAAGTTTCTCCTTATTTCTCTAGTAAACTTCAGGTTAGACCCTATATCTCTAATTTTTTTCAAAACAGTACGTTTAATAGTTTCGGAGTTAAGGGGGGGATGTATAAATTTTGGTCTAAATTCGTTAATATCTTTATAACTATTTTTTTTTAAATATGAAAAAAAATTATTTGTGTTCCTGAGAATGTGACCTTTCATTTGATGTATTACATGATAAGTTTAATTTTTTTTATTTTTAAATTTTCATTTAATTCTATAATTTGCCCTTCAAAATTAATATTAATGGTTTCTCCTTATTTTTCCTATAAAGTTCTGGCAACGATCTATATTTCCTATTTTTTTCAAAATTTTTGGCTCAGTAGTTTCGGAGATCAGGGTGAGGACGGTCGATTTTTTTAGTTTTTTCCCCCAGAAGTAACCCTGAAATTAAAATTTCTTCTTTTGGGATATGTACTCCTGATCGGATCACCAAACTGTACATTGATAACAAATTTCAACCTCTTCCGTCCAGTAGTTTAGTAGAAAATTGCTGTGATGAGGCAGTGGCAACAATCCAGAGTGATATTATAAGCGTATCCGTATATTGTATATAGGGAACCCTAACAACTAACACTTAATGAAATTTTGACTTTTTTATTTCTATTAATTTGACATGTTTCGCCTAGTCTGGCTTCACCAGAATTACAATGCATGCTAAATTATACATTGTTGACAACAGATATTAATAATATAATAAAATATTATTTAGAAATAGATGTTGAGATTAAGTAGGTAAGTGAGGTCAGTTTAGTTGTTTAAAAGGTTCAGAGAATTTGAGTTTTTGTTGATTTAGAGGGATTCTAGAGATATATTTTTTTATTTTTGTTTTGTAAATGTACAATTTCGAATGTATTTTGAGGTATGTGTTTTTCTTTTAATAACTGGTCAGCAAATGTAGATTTATTTTGTTGTTGAATTTCAACAACGCCATCTTGAGTTGAAAGATCTTCCAGTATGACAAATATATAAATTGGGGCTACACCCACAGTTCAACCTACAGACACCCGAGTTTGCCAATCTTATTTTTGTTATTTTTTTATGTCTAGGTAAATTGTTGTTTGTTCTGAAGGCTGTATATATTATTTTCTGGATGATAATTGTAAAAATTCTGGTTTTTATTTTATCTGGGTTCATTCTGTATAACACCACATAAACTTGAAAGTCTGTATATTTCAAAAGTCGAAATGTTTCAAGGCCTATATCAGACCATATTTTCAATGGTATTAACAAAAAATTAACAAGAAATTAAAGAACTTAATAAATTAAAAGGATTCACAATGACAAATATCGTAATCAAATGTCAAATTGTGATTGCGATATTTGTCAGTTTCTAACTGTGGCTTCAGATAATAAATTATGAAGAGCTCTTTACTGCAAAGCTGAAGGTGATTTGTGAAATATATTTTGACATAGAATGCACTGGACAGAATGTCAAATTACTGATTATCTGACCTGGTATGCATGCATTTTTCGGTTAAGCTCTCATAAAGGTTTCATATATGTTGTTGTTTTAGGTAACGGAAGAAGTGCAGGAGACAGTTTTGTATTGTCTGTAGAAAAACATGCTCGTACCTAATTAAGTTGACTAATCATAAGAGGTAAAACATGAAAACTGCCAAACTTTTATGACTGACATGTTACATTATCATAAAAACTGACAATCAGAAAAATAATAGGAATATTCACATCAGGTGCATCCAACCACCAAATTCAGTAAAAAACTAAGAAAATAGATATGAGATAACCTCTTAGTCTGACAATTGAATAACTTGTTTGTCTGGAGTTGCAGATGTGATAAAACCTGCTATTATATCATTGGCATCAAGAAATAAGAATAAATGTAAGGATAGACATTTTTACAGAGGTTGTTGAATAATTCATATATTGTCTTTATGTGAATAAATCAATTACCTACTTTTATAATTTTATCAACAGCAAACATTTATAACATTTTGCAGTATTTTTGTACCGTTTTTTGCCCTTAATTTTGAAACATGTCTTAACATTTAGGTTAAAACAGGGCTGTCATGACGTAAAATATTTATTTGCTCTTATATTTTCATACTTGTAAGTATTTTAGATTTTTGTGATCTGTCTATAGCATATTGTCGTACTTTCTATTTGTTAAAGTTTATATATTGAATTGTATTTATTTGTTTTTTATAAATAAAAATTAATTTCCAGTCGGTAGTTTTATTTCGGTAGTACAGTCATCTAGGAGTATTTTTTAAGCAATAAATGTAGGTAAGGTAGACACCTTTTGTATTTGGTAAAAACGCATACTATTATAGGTTTCTGTCCTGTAAAAGCAGCTTATAGAGATGACGTAGAGGGCGGTAGTCGTAATTTTTGAACAGAATTTATAACATTGAGTTTCCCATCTATTCTCTCTGTATTATCTGTGAGCCACACCACGACTCTAATGATTACTTTATAAGTCTCTAAAAAGACGAGTAGCTATCACAAAACATATATTTTTTTTAACTCTTCAACAATTACAACAGTTAGAAAGAATGTACAGGATATTCAGTTTACAGTTCATAACTAATGCCGACTTTAATTCTTACTTAAGACATACTTTTATTGGATTAAACGTATCTAAAAGATAGTTTTAGTGCATCCTTTAAAACTTATTTCCAGCCTTGACGAATAAATGCGGGGGATCCTAGCAATTAAAATCTACACGCTTCATTAAACGTGTATGCCTCCAAGCAGGTCGAATATAAAAGGAAAGAGCCAGCTTGATCGAAACCCAATTAATACTAACATTGTTAAAATGACTAGTTCAAATGTTAGCTGACAAACTAAAATTAATGAAAGAAGAAATGTATCCCATTTATCACTATAATAACGACAAGGGCAACGGTGCCAACTGGTAATTATGAAATGTTTATAACAAATATTGTTTAATCCATAGTAAGTGGACCTTGTTGGCAATTTTCAAATTAATATTGATAGTAAGAAAGGTTTTTTTTTAACTATATAAAAAAATCTACATCAGTTACAAAACAATAGAAGCAGCTACAATATATTATGGGAAAGTGTGAGAAAAATAAGTGTTAAATTAAATGGTGTTGATTGAGTACTTCTTGGGAAATAACACCACAGTTACGAAAATTGCTGTATATTCCAAACGTTTCGGGGTCTAGATCAGACCCGTTGTCAATGGTTAAGAAATTACGATAAAAAAAGGCACAATGCTAAGATGTAAAATATTTGACTATATGTATTATTTGATTTCTGACGTAACTAAGAGAATTTTGTTTGTAATATACAGGGTAGCACAGAAACTTCTAAAGATCACGTACTCATAAAGTTCCTTTCAAATTAGAAGAATTTCAAAGGGAGAACTTCGGAATTGTATGTGGCGCTCCTAGGTGCGACTTTGTTATAAGATAGTGATAGGGAAAACCTAGGAAAAACCTTATAGAGTACCCCGATACTGGGATGTTCACAAGGACATTACCATTAGCAATTTCTTCCTTAATCATCGGCAACCAGGAACGATTGAATTCTACAAAGGTAGTAGCGATACAATCGTATTAATTTAACAAAATTAAAGTTGACTCTTTTAGTTTTCTTTTGGTGTTGTGTTCTTCTTTGTGTAATATAACTGAGGTTTTGAAACTGTATTTTATGACCAAGGTCCCAAGCATGTTCACAAATTTTGGATTTTTCAAACTATCGTTTTTTATGTAATTTTTGTGTTCGTTTATTCGAACATTTAGAGGTCTAGAGGTTTCTCCAATATAGAATTTACTACTTTCACAAGGAATTTTATAAATGCAATTTTTTTGTATCTTGAGTTGTGTTTTTTGGTTTGGTTTTTGATATAATTGATTTTAGTGTAGTTCTTGTTTTAAATGATGTTTTGATATTATATTTGTTTCTCACTCTCTTTAGTCTTTCCGATAGGCCCTCTATGTATGGTACAGTTATTGTATTAATGTGATTATCTTGGGAGTTAATGTTGCTTGGTGAAGTTTGATGTTGGTTATTAGGGATTGATTGGTATTCGATTTCGTTAAATCGTTATTAATAAATTTTTTTGGGTAATGATTGGCAGAAAGTACATTTTTTATAAATGTTTTTTCTTTATTGAAATTATTGAGCTTTTGCTCTATCATAAAGATATTTGATGATACATCTTTATACTGAATTTGGATGATTAGAGTTAAAGTTGAGATATGAAAAGTATAGCAAATTTTGACTAAGAAAACCAGAGTATGAGGCTACACCAAACTGAAATAAACGATTTAATAATACGTAGTAAATTAGTACCACAGATAGACAAATTACCCAAATACTGGTATTTCAACTTTTTGTCATATATTTGAATTTTAAAATGCTATTAAACAATTTTATTACACTTGTGAATGGTTAAAAGTAATTGTTATTAAAATTGGAAATTTTAACCTATTATTAAAAAGTTGAGACAAACAAAGGTTGGAAACTATGTGCCAGTAATGTATGAATCTTTTTATAAATTGTAGAAAGTTTCCTCTAAACAATCAGAACGAACAAACGACCACTTCTATGGTTCCAACATATATTTCCATTTAGTCAATATACATAAAATTTAAATAGTCTTAATAATCACTTTACTGCTCCATCTGAAATAAGATTTTAATATATTTTCAAAAAATGATGATCGAAGTCGACTAAATATATTCGATATATTTTTATTACTTTATTTTTAAGCTATTTAGTGGTAAACTACTTATCTACTTACTTAAGGCTAAAAATTATACTGAACATGATAAAACACCAGTCGGCAATCCACCTTATATTTGTTTTAACTGAACAAAAAGTATAAGTAAGTCTTTCGCCTAAAACATAAAACTCTCAAACCGCTCGTTTCTCAAATATCAATGTGAACGACCACCATGAGGGTGTACCCCAGCTTTGAATAATTAAAGTGAAATGCATCCCCTTGGCAATTTACAAATAATTTTCGATTTTTCATAGTAGCACCTACACATAATGCTCTGTCAGTCACTGGATGACTAATGAATGTTGCTAAATGATTTGAAACACAGTAGCCATGAAATATTATCTTCGGCAGTGACGTACATTTATTCTTCCTAAGTGATTATAATTTACTGTTTTACATGTTTTCCAAATGGAGTCTTGAAACCTACTAATGAACAAAAAATTTAGTATCAAATCAAGGATAATGATTTCGCACATTTAAAATCTCTCCAGTCGCACCTCAAACAATTGATTGACCTGTTTTATCCCTCCCATTGAGAGACTGTACATTATGTTACTTAGGGGGTATGGACTTAATCTACAGGGTGAGTTTTTTTTGGTGATCAGTAAGGGGATCTCGGAAACTAGCGGAGATAGAGCAATGGTTAAATTGGGAAAGATTTGCAGTTTTACTGGCCCAATTTAATGACACTTTCGGATTTTTGTAAAAAGTCATGGCTTACTTGATATTTTGAAAAAACGAAATTCTGTCGATTTAGTCAAATCCCTCTAGCTCCTGTGTTTTTGATTTTATAAAAAAAAGTGTACATATCCGAATATGATAATATGATTGTCATGTCCTCGTTTGCGTGACAACTCTTGTTTTCGAGATTTTTTGAGGTCATACTATGGTTTCAGTTCAAAAAAAAGATAAGTTTGTGTCATACTTATCTTTTTTTGAATGGAAACCATAGTATTACCTCAAAAAATCGGACATTTTTAAAGCTTTTCAACGATGTAATACTCGATATAGTTGTTCATAAAAATAACGGAGTTATGGATGCTTTTCTCTTTTATTTTCACTTTTAACGTAGGTAGCCAAGAAAATGATTGTTTTCACTTTGATGTTTCCTCATTTGAGAGTAATTCCATTAGGAGTACTGAACTGACAGTCGATATTGACAAGTTTTCGAGATAAAATGGAACATTCTAACGAAGAAAAACTGAATGTGGTGGAATGTTATATCATATGCCATAAAAATTCAGTTCATGCAGCTGAGGAATATTTTCATTGATATTTTAATCGTCGTCAACCTGCTCTAGGTACATTTAATAGGCTTTACGATAGTTTACGCAGATATGGCTCTTTTACTAAACCACCAAAGGAACCTAATCAAATTAACAAAGCAGCACAAATCAATGTTTTGGCAATGGTAAATCAAAATCCACCTACATCAACTCGTGAGATTGCGGCAGAAGCTGGCACATCTCAATGAACTGTAGTTAAGGTACTGAAAGCGCACAAGTTCCACCCGTACAAACTTTCAGTTTCTCAAACTTTGCATGCTGGTGACGAACATCGACGTATTTTGTTTTGTACAAGGTTTAGAGACATGTGCCTTGACAATTCACAGTTTCCATTAAAGGTGTTATGATCAGATGAAACTAGATTTACTAACTGCGTTATGTTCGATAAACACAATGAGCATATCTAGGCTAAAGAAAACCCTTTCCATGTAAAAAAAAGACGACCTCAGATAAAATTTGGTTTTAATGTTTGGTGTAGTATCATAGGGTCTACTATTCTGGGGCCTTCTATCTATGACGAATCACTTACTAGGGAGCGCTACTTGCATTTCTTGCAATATACTTTTCAAGACATGTTGCATAATATGAATTTGAGAACTCGTTTAGAAATTGAGTGGTTCCAACATGATGGAGCACCTGCTCATAACTCGTTATTAGTAAGACAACACTTAGATAATATTTATCCAAACTCTTGGATAGGAAGAAATGACCCACGCGAATGGCCACCCTGGTATCCCGATTTGGCAGATATAGACTTCTATTTATGGGGTGCGCTAATAAACAGAGTATACAAAAGAAAATATGAGACAGTTGGTGACCTAAGGGAGGCGGTATTACAAGCAATTGAAGGAAAGCTGTAATGTCAATCTTAAAAAGATGCAATTTTTGTCTAAATAACAATGGTGAACTTTTCGAACGTAAATTGTAACCAATATTATGTACTTTAATTTCTTAAGTTTTTAATAAGTACCTACTTATTTAGTTTTCTCGTTATATCGGATATATCTACATAATATATTCCATATCCAATGTTTTTTGGAATAGTTATTAATATATCAATCTATTTCATGGCTAACTACGTTAAAAGTGAAAATAAGAGAGAAAAGCATCCATAACTCCGTTATTTTTATGAATAACTATACCGAGTATTACATCGTTGAAAAGCTTTAAAAATGTCCGATTTTTGAGGTCATAGCCAACTACGGTCTCTATTCAAAAAAGAAAGTTTGTGTCCTATCTCGAAAACAAAAGCTGCCACGCAAACGAGGACATGACCATCATTTTCGGGATACAATTAACTTCAATTTTGATATTTACACTTTTTTTATAAAATCAAAAACAAAGGAGGGATTTGACTAAATCGACAGAAATTGTTTTTTTTTAAATATCTAGTAGACTTTTTACAAAATCCGAAAGTGTCATTAAATTGAGGCCAATAAAACTGCAAATCTTTCCCAATTTAACCACTGCTCTATCTCCGCTAGTTTCCGACATCCCCATACTGGTTATCAAAAAAAACTCACGTTGTATATCAAGTATATCAAGGTATACTAATATAGTAAAAAGTAAAATTTGTTTGTTTGTCGGGGGTAATCTCTAGAAGTAGTGAATCGATTTCAAAAATTCACAAACCACACTATATGCCAGTAAAATAGGGTATATTTTATTTTGATATAATGTTTGACTACGCCATTGGGGGCGTGGGGTGTCTGTTGTTTTTCCTTGTTCCTTGTTCCCTGTTCTTGGAAACGAAGTCGTACAAGCCTGAACTTTGGTGTATGTACATGAGGGACAGGTGGGGAAGTAGTTGGTAAGGCATCCTTTTTGGGAAAATTAAAATATTAAATGGGGGAAATGGGGCTGACTATTGCTTTAAGGAGAATTCAATATCTTCGAAATAGAAAATATTAGTTTTTATATTTTTTGTATTCTCCTAGTTCCTGTGTACAGAGAGTTCATCTCTCTCTTACAGGATACATTACATTGTATTTTTCTATGAAGTGTATTATTAACGATTGCTTACTTAGTGAAAGACACAATATTTTCAATTCTGGAGAATACCTAATAACAAAATGGTTTCTTGGGTACGAGCATTTTGCTCATTTCTACTCACAGTGAATACCCCATAGTAAGACATTTAATTAGGTAATTAATTTTTATTTGATACTGTCAAATATCACTTTATATTTTGATCAGTTATATCATATAAAACATTTTTTTGCTTAAGAGCACTTGACATTTTTTTTATCCAAATAGGTAAGATGAGTGTTAACGATTTTGGTTATTTCTTTTTGTAGATCACTTTCTCGAGTATAAAATATTGTTTATGTCAATTCTCACCAGGTTTGACTTAAGAATGTTAAATGTCAAGCTGATGTCACCGATAAAACGAGTCACTTACTATACCGAAATAACTTGAAACCGAATAAATTTATCCCCAGCAGCCTACACTCTCGTGAAAGAAACATGTCGGGTCGCAATGAGTGTGGTTTAAAATGTCTAAACTTTTAGTTAACCGCATATAAACGAAGAGAAGACCAAACAGAAAGATAAAACTTCATCGAGCATAAATATCAAGAATTCTGTCGTGTATGAGATTATATTGGTTCTAATTGCGTTTGCTTTGTTGTTTACTATAACGGACAACCATATTATGTATCACAACTTTGTTGAAATTTCAAATGTAATTAGAAAATTGTCATACGCAAAAGATACGATGTTTTCGGATACTATCTACTTAAATTATAAAGTGACTTGTATAACTAAAAATTAGGTAAATAATAACAGTGGTTTCTTAGAAACAAATAGTAACCTTACAATTATAGGAAATTAATGATTAATAGTATCAAAAAGCATTTCTCAACAACCAAGTAATATCTGTCTAAAATATGTAACGACAAAATATAATTTTATAAAATCTAAATTTTATGTTGCTACCTATAAGAAATAAAGATCTAAAAAGTTAAGTTCTAACTGGGGAGACATACAATTTGCTGCTTTCTACCCTTTATGCCCTTTCTTGGTTAATCTGATTATATATCTGAATAAAGTTGCATTCTAATTATTGAATCTGTTTTTATAACAGTGTCAAGTTTGCCAATAAAATAATAATATATTAATCCATTATTTCTAAAGTACCTAGACATATTTTTTTCAAATATCACTGCATCTTCAGATATTTTTCAGCATTACTGTTGTACTGCAGTTTCTGTGTTGTTCTGACGTATGTTCAGTATATTGCCAATTGTGTGCAGGATTTGTATATTAATCGACTCTACTATTTTTCCTAGAAGTCATTATTTTCTATAAAGGAAAAGAGTATTTTATATTAAGTGGTTCCAGTTTCTTGCACAGAAAAAACTAAGTCGTATGGGCATTTGAAGATCAAAGTAGTGAAACCGTGAAACCATTGGAAATAAAGTCTTTGTATTTCATTACCATAGTCATGAATTTTCATATGTGTAGATAAGTGTTAAGAACCTTTCGCTTCAAGAATTTTAACGTTTCAATTAGTCAGGTATATCTTTTTTTGCCAAAAATTAAATTTACAATAACGTAGTTTATTTTTAAGTTTAGTTCTGGACAAAGTTACTGGGTAACAAATTGCAGTATGTAGATAACGTTAGGGATCTGAGAGTTGTATTAGATTCCAAACTGTCGTTTGAAATACATATTGAATTACTTGTTCAAAATGCTCAAAAAATGTTGGGTTTCTTATTACGAATAACCAAAGTTTTCAAAAATGTCAGATTGGTCACCACCCTCTACTATAGTCTTGTTAGATCGATATTAGAATATTCTTCGACAGTTTGGAATCCCTTTTATCATAAATATATTGTTAGAATAGAAAACGTCCAAAAAAAATTATAAATGCTGTAAATTATTGTTTTAACAGGGAAAGACATTTTCATCCATACACTGAAAATTTAAAATTTTATAACATGGTATCCCTAGAATTCAGGAGGAAATGTTCTGACATATTTTCCTTATATAAGATAATTAATAATCTCTTTGATTCCGAATATTTAAGTAATCATTTCTTAATCAATGCTAGGCCTTACACCCTCAGAAATAGAGAAATATTTGCAATTGGACGCTCTAACTCCAATTATTATTTTAACTCGCCGCTGCCACGGTGTTACCGATCGTACAATATGATCGATGAAAAAAATAATAGTACCAGTTATGACATTTTCTCCTCGGTTTTCAGGAAACACATATCACAGGCTGTTGACCTATGTCAAGGATCAGTCTGTTAGTTTTGAATTTGTATCTTAAGTTTTTCTTTTTTCCCTTTTGTAATTTAATTAAATGTACTTGCTTGTTCTCATGTTACAATTATTGTTAACTTGTGCCACCCTGTAATAGGGCAGCTGTGACTGTCTGTAGGGGGGCCGTACTCTTTAAATAAATAAATAAATAAATAAAGTTCTGTAAAGAAAATTTAAACCAGTTGAACAGTATTTAAAAAACGTAAAATTATGTTAGTTACCCTTGTACTTAATATCAGTTAACGATTATGAAATTCCACCAAGTATCGGAAGAATCAATTCCGTATTTGATATGTTCCAAAAGTATAAACTGATGCTAATTAACTGTGTATGATAACTAGATATGTATTTCAAAATTTATTCAACAATATTTTATCTGGAACTCATTGAACAGTTGACCTTAAAACATTCAAGAAACTATTTATCTGTAACAGAATCTGTTAGGCAGTTATTATTATTACTGTTTTTCTCAAACTTCCCTCTACTTTGTTGTTCTGGTGTGTTTTTTTGGGAATGACACCATATATGAAGAAAAAAAGTCTGTAAGTGTCAAAATTTCCAAATGTTTCAGGGTCTATATGACGAAGTTAAAATATATATGGGGAATTATTTTTCAAATCAAACATATCCCCACATTACCATTTTGGAGTAATGGACTGGTAAAAAGTTTTTTGAGCACACCCAAAAATTTGTTAGAAAGTTTAGTGTTCAAATCCATTTTATGTTTTTTGAAAAAAGGAACTGTAATCTCAGAAAAATTGTTTAAAGTAGGGCACCTCGCAAAAAATACAATTTTTCAGTCAACAAAGATTGAGAAAATCATAATTTTTCAATAATATTAACCAAATTACTTAGAAAAGAGTTTTGGGGGTCGCCAAACAATCCGTTGTCAGATTTCAAATTAAATATGGAATATCCAATATGGCAGACGATTTTTTGTGAATAATTCTGATTTACACCAAAATTGGTTTAGGGTGGTTTTTAGGATCTCTAACTACGAATCCGAGATCACGTTAGTAAAATTCGAACTAGCAGATCCAAGATGGTGATTAAAAATTTTGAAAATCAACCGATATTCGTTAAAAGAAAAAAATGCAGATCACTGGTCCCCAAATCAATAAAGTGATTCATTGTAAAGATTTACTAAAAGTTAGATAACAGTAATTTCCAGTGTTAGCCTCTGATTCGTGATCATAGACCCCAAAAAATCCTCAAATTCCAATTTTGGTGGAAATCCGTTGATTTTTAAAAGTTTGGTCTAAATAGGAACTGTTTTTAAGAATTTCGTCGGCCATATTGTTTCCGCCATTTTGAATTTTTAATCTGACAAGAGATCCTTGTTCAGCGGCCCCTAAAACACTTTTTCTGAGTAATATGCTTCAAATTATTGAGAAAATATAATTTTCTCAATCATTTTTGAGTGTAAAATCGCATTTTGTTCCGAGGTCTCTCATTTTAAACAGTTTTTGTGAGGTTAAAATTAAAATTTTCAAAAAACACCAAAGGGCTTTAAAAACTAGATTTTCTGACAAATCTTTTGGTGTGTACAAAAAAAAATTTATTTTAGATTTTCTTGGGAATAATACCACATCAGAGTTCAAACTTGTGTATATTTTAAAACCAAACGTTTCAAAATCCTGTCGGATTTCGTTTTCAATGGATATAAATTTATAAATTTATATCCATTGAAAACGAAATCCGACAGGATTTTGAAACGTTTGGTTTTAAAATATACACAAGTTTGAACTCTGATGTGGTATTATTCCCAAGAAAATCTAAAATAAACTAGAAGATGCCACAAATAACATTCAGAAAACAAAAAAAATTTTGTCCCAAAATTGTAATGGTCTTGAGGGTGGCCGTATATATATGAAATAATTTTTAAAAAAACTGCGAAAATTTTAGACTCTTAATTGTCTTAATTTTCATTGAAAACGGGGTCTGATTTAGATCCCAAGACGTTTAGAAATTCTGAAATATAAACTTTTCTCTAAATATTTATAAATATAAAGTAGACATACCACAACTACCATTTAGCAGTAATCTTTCCTCTTGTTATTCATCATTTTTAAACATTTGAATTCGTATTAGAAGTTGAAGGCATTCAGTTTTTTAATAAAATCTCCTAGTCAAAACCATATCTTCTATGGCAAAATATGTTGATTTTTTGAGTAAAATTTGTACATTTTTTATTATTTCACATAATAGTCTAATTTAGAAAAAATATGGTCACGTACTTAACACATTACTGTTTAAAGACCCCCAGCTAAATATAGGTACACCCAATTTGTCTATGGCCAAATGAATTCAGTTTTTTGAGTAAAGTTTGTAGGTATTGTATAATTTCATATAATAGGCTAATTTAGAAAAAAATGCGTATAATACATTATTGCTTAAAGACACAAGCTATATATATACTTAATGACCTTCTAATTAGCAAGCATAAATATATACTCCGTAAAAATAACGTCTGAATTAACCATAGAACAAGATAACATGGTAATAAATTCAGACGCGTTTCAATGTCAGCATAATAATATTATTTTAACATTAATTAATTTTCATTAATAGAATATTTATAAGTTATATGTTAATAATTTCGTTAAAAAAAGTAACTGTATCACTGCTTGTTAGCCACTTTTAGACATACCTATACCCAGCGCGTAAGATCTAAGATCTAATATGATTCTAAAATCTGACAGGTAAGCAAGTACTTAAAAACTAACTAAATGTTAAATAATACATCTACACACTACTTGAAAAAATATATATATAATTATTAGTACAACAACTTTAATATGATTAATGTAGTAATTACGTGTTTTGCACATATTATACACTTCGTGTAGACATTATGTGTTAATATTTAAATATTAAAGTCGATCTAAACAATGACAAACCTAATAACTAAAAAATAAATAGTTTTGTTAGATCTAAGGAGGTACACTACTTTCTTCATACAAAAAATCTGTAAAAATATGTAATTGTTATTTGTGTAGATATCTACTCGTTAATATAAAACAATTTGTAAGTCTAGTTCGTCCTATATTTCAATCTTTATATAAATGCAACTTCTTCTATCACTTTACTTTGTGATTTTGTTTGCTATAAACACCCTGTCTACAAACGTACCAAATAGCAGTTTAAAGTTTGACGTTTGTTGTCACTGAATTTTCTATTAGGCCGGGAGAATGTGACAACCAAAAGCACTGTCTTCGCAAAAAGTCGATCTAAACAATGACAAACCCAATAACGAAAATATAAATAGTTTTGTTGGATCTAAGGAGGTACACTACTTTCTTCATGCAAGAAATCTTTAAAAATATGTGTAGATACCTACTCGTTAATATAAAACAATTAGTAAGTCTGCATCAATTTATAAATCAATTGAAGGGTTGTCATTATTGGGTTTAAAATATTTTCTTTAAAGTTTAGGTGTCTGTTAGTATTTATTGTTTATTTCTTTGATTCCATATTTATGACTAAACTTGAAATATTTCAGAAGTTTATGTTCATTTATAGAAGCAAAATAATGTTTTAATAACAATCCAGGAATCATAAAACAATAATTCTCATATAGCAACTAGATACATATTCATTTTCTCATACCCTTTAATTTGTAGGTCAAAATAATTACTTTCAAAATTTTCACAGAAGTAATAATAATCTCTAGTCTCAAAAGTTCTATATATTTCAAACAGCAGGTTTCAAGCCTTATATTGGGCTTTATTTTAATTGGCCAAAAAGTGTGTGAATTCACATTTACATATTTTGAAATCTGTTGGTCATCTATTGTGGGTAATCAATAATAATAATAATTTAGATTCTTTTTGATTATGATTATATTTTAGTTGCTAATATTTGGTACTTATTTTTGTATTTTACAAAATGTTATAGCTTTTAAATTCATTTTTTAAATATTTTTATTGTTATTGTTATTCTCTTAATTTGACTTGGTGTTATATATTAATTTGTGAAAATTGTAATCTGTTATTGGGGCTTGCGTTGTTTAGTACTTGAATAAATAAATAAATAATGGAAAAATTACAAGTATATAAAAGTAATAAAAGACAAAATAAAATACTGTAAATATATTACTAATTTATTTAATGAATACTTAATTAAAATTTTTGATAAATGGTGTAAATTTACAATAATTTTAAGTTTTCAATTCCGTCTTAGGTATTTTCGACAGTAATTCCATCATTGATGAAAAAAAGGAATTTAAGTTTTTGATTCATACCAAAATTTAGATTATATTAATTTTTAGACTGGGAAATTGTAAAAACAAGAGGATTGGAATCCAGATGCAATTAAAAAGTATTATAGTTCGAGTAAGACAAATCAACAGCATATATTATTTCTACAATCTCAGATAAAATAAATTCCCAGTCAGTAATGGTGTGTGATTGGTAAAGTTTGTTTCCAAACATTAAGATGACATGTTTTCCAATAATCCCAGATTTTTTTCCGTCGCATAACATGCTGGACCGGAATTATTAAATGTAAAAGTCGTAAATCAATAGAAAACGTGCTCAGCTCAGGCAAAACTTTGGGTATAGGTACACAAAATATAGAACGCCTACCAAATATCTATTACTATAGGAACATTAATAACTTTTTTATAAATTATATATAAATAAATTTACTTTGTGAAACTTATTACTTAATCTACTTTGAAATTATGAAACATAAAACACCAAGGAAACTAATGCTTCTCGTAATAACATAAACTCGTAATTAGGTGTTATCCCATTTGTTTACACTCAAGGAAAATTTTTTGCTGGAAGTTACTTTGGAAAATGTTTACTAATTAGCTAGGTTCACTAGGATCTCAGTCAATGCACTCAAAATAATATTTGTAGTATCAGTAATTGCGTAAAACAATAGCCCTTTTAAATTTTTACAATCTAATTGTGTAAATTTTCTAAAGTGTTCTTTTCCATAAATGCTACTTCTGATTTAAATAAAACGTGAGTTGTGGTTTGTAAGTAATACTATACATTGTTTCTATGTGGATTTGTTTAAATAAAATAGGTCCCTATACCTATGTAAAACCTAGGTACTCCAAATAGTAGGTAGAGGTATATTCTTCTAATGGTAGCTTTCAATTTACTATTAATCCACGCTTGAAATGAGCAACAACATACTTTAAATTATTTGATAATTTTTTCTTAAAGTTTGATTTTCATATTATTTTTTGGAATAAAGTTTATTAACGTCTTAAAGCAACGTAATAATTTTACACTGATTCAGTAATTAATTTAGTAGATATGCCTGCAGACATATTCTTTAATGAAATGGTAATTATAAAAACCCCTAATGTAATTTTTAAACTCAAACTGAATTTATACAACCCCATAGATAATTGTTTATATTAGGTACAGTAGCTAAAAGATTCATGTTAATTGTTTATATAGGGATGATTGAATACCTGCCTACTAACAGCTTATCTATTGATCAGTAGAATGATTCAAGTAAGAAACAAAATAGCAGTCCTTAAATGAAGTTAGAAAATACGAATGTGTATACTTTTACTATAACTCCATAATGGTAAAATGACAATAAAAATTTTAATAAAACATCTTAATTAGTTATAATTGTAAGGTTTATAATTAAAGCTTGTACTTAATATAGCTATGTTTAAGAAATTATGCACAAAAATCAAAAAATAAATATAAACGCGGAAGAAAAAATTGCAAGAATGAGCACAAATAGGTACTTATATGAAATTAAATAACATAATTTATTTATTTAATATAAAGAAATTAAGTAGGTAGTACCTACTCTAAAATATAAGCGTTGGGTTGCTTTGGAATATCATAAAAAAAAGTCTACATAATAATACCAAATCATGTGAATTTTTAAAACTGCAATAACTAATTTTCAAACTGAGTATCGAAAAATTTTAATTAAGTACCTAGGTATTGACTTAAGTGGTTGAGTTTTACAATTCAATGTAAATACAATTAAATTAAGTATATCGATTTTAGAATGACTCACCAAACATATTTAAGGTAGATTTACAAAATGAATGTGTGTACCTAGGTGAAGTATAAATTTTAGAAGAGTTGTTTTTATCTACCACAGTTTTATTATAGTTTTAATTTTAAAATTAATCCGTAGGTAAGCCACAATCTGCAATTGTTGGTTGCTAGAAAAATGGATTACCAAAGCATCTTGTTGGTTTGGTACTAATTTCTTAGCCATATCTACTAGAAACATTTACAAATGACACAAGCATATCTTATCTATTCAGCCAAAATTACAATAGCTAGATGAGCTGTCAAGTTTTCCCTCTAACATACAATTTGGTGAAAAATAACTTAATACGTTAGGTATATTAATAAATATAGGTACCTATAGGCCTATGGATATAGGTAGGAGTCATTTTCCATTTACTTTCAAGAGATTTCATTAAATATGTTTACCAAAAATTGATATAGATAGGTTGATATTTAGACAAGATCAACATATACATTATAATTTTACCTATCTTATGAAAATAAAATTAAGGCAAAATCCAAATCATTCAATAAAAAGTTAATCACTTGAAATATGTTTTATTTCATATTTTAAAACAGTCATTGAGTGTCAGAATACTTACCCTTAAATTATCAAACAAACTTAATGTTTAAAAAGAAATTTAAAATAGTCTTGCTACGTTATAACAGACTTTTATAATTAGTGTAATAAAAGCGATTGCTATGAAAATATATTTCAAAAAATAATAATTTCAAAAACTAAACTAGGATATAAATTTTATGTTGAAAATAAATTGTTTTAAGCAGTAATTTTAATTTCAAACAAACAAGGAATTGAAGGAACACAACCCAACCATAATATTTCACAATTACCTGCCCCTAGAATTTTATCATAAACATTAGATTTACACAAGTTTAATTTACTTAATGACACAAACAACACAGAACCAACTTCTTATGCCCCAAAACACATCACGAAGTAAGAAAACAACTCAAACTAACAGGTATCTCAACTTTAACTCTAATCATCCAAGTAGTAAAAAGAGGTAATCCAATGACCGTTCTAATATCAATAAATTCAATGAGAAAAAACGTTTATAAAAAATGTACTTTCTGCCAATCATTACCCAAATAAATTTATTATAACGAGTTAAACAAAATGGAATATCAAACAATCCCTAACAACCCACATTAAATGACCACCAAGATAATCGCATTAATCATACAGGGTCTAAGAAAGACTAAAAAAAGTGGGAAACAGAAATCAAAACATCATTTAAAACAAGAAATATACTAAAATCAATTATATCAAAAACCAAACCAAATTATACAACTCAAAATACAAAAAATTGATTTATAAGTGTGATGCAATATTTATATTGGAGAAACCTCTAGACCTCTGAATGTTCGATAAACCTATCAATTTAAATTCAAAATTAAAGCTTGGGACCTTACATTTTATTATATTACACAAAGAAGAACACAACAACAAGAAAACTAAAAAGCCTAAATTTTGTTTGTACTTACATCCGTATTTCGTTCCTGGTTGCCGAAAAAAGAAATTGCTAATGGTATGTCCCTGTGAACAACCCAATTTATTAAAGGTTTTTCCTAGGTGTTCCCTTATGATTTTAATGGGATCACTGATCAACAAAGTTCTTTGGTCGCATTTTTGGCGAATGCACTACCGCACTTAGGAGCGCCACATAAAATTCTGAAGATCTCCCTTTCAAATTCTTCCATTTGAAAGTAACTTTATGTTAATATCATTAGAAATTTCTGTGTTGTATATTACAAATAAAATTCTCTTAGTTACGTCAAAAATCAAATAATACACATTGTCAATATTTTAATTCACATCTTAGATGGTGCCTTTTTAATCCATGTTATGGCTTCAGTTTATATTTTTCTTTAACTGTGATGTTATTTCCCAGGGAATCAAACCACACTAGAGAAATAAAAATATAGGTACACTTACTTATAGAAATGCTATGCTGTGTGTAACAAATGTAAAAACACAGTTATGAATCCTAATACCAAATGTAAAAACCAGTTTATTTTAAACACTCAACGCGGTTTCAAGGAGTAAACCAAACTGACAGTTTACGGTTTAGTCTTTGATGATGACAACTTAGAGTTGTTAAAACGGCGTTGAGTGTTTAAAATAAAGGTTTGTTTTTAAGGTGCCAAATTCTGTTTTTACATTTATACCTACTTATATCCAGAATTCCCAACTGGTTGATAATAGGTATAGGTCAGATATTTTTACTGTTAAATATATCTATAGCCATTAAAATCCCAAATTTAGGACCTCAATATGTATTCTGAAGGACAAATTAATAAACAATAACTATATTCGTCGTCCCAAATAATTTATATTTTTGCAAACTGAATTTGGTAGATATGTCAGTTTGAAATTGTTGTACCTATACATATATACCTATAGGTATGGAATGTTGCTATTCATCTGAAGATTTTAATTCCAGTAGGGAATTATTGTGGCTGAAGTGAAATATGCTGGTATTTAATAGTATATCAACATTATTGCCAACTAGGCCAAAGAATAGTTATAATAAATCCATGATCAACATTTATATTGAGATCAACTGTATTAATTTTAAATCATACCTACTTACTACATATCAGACAATTTTTTCTCTAAACTGGGTGTTGTTAAAATTAATTGGTACCCTAAGCCAGTTTCTTCAAGCATGCTATTACAACAAAAGATTAACTGAAGTTAAAGTAATATCTAAAATATAAATTCATTAAGAGAATTTCAATAAGAACCTATTAAAAATAAATTATTCATTAGTATGCTGTGTTAAATCATTATTTAGAAATACAGGTAAAGAATTAACTTTATAAATTAACAGATGTATGGATAGTTACATATGTAAATTAAAAATGTTTGTATTCTATAATGCATTCTTTGACTTGTCCTTAGATAGGTCTTCTTTCATATAACTCTGTACATGTAGGTACTAAATAAATAAGTAATACCTAAATAAATTCCTAATCTACCAATATTTTAAATTTATAAAATTCGCAAAAAGTTAGATTCATAACTACAAATTTTAGAATTTTGAGAATTATGAGACAGTTCTATTCGGCTCTTATAATATCATTAAGTTTGTTTAATTGCATTGTTGGTAATATAAATCGGTCATAAATTCTATGTTTGTGAGGTTTTGCTGGTTTTATCTTCTCTTTTGGGATACCGACCTGTCGCCATATGGGTCTGCCAACCGCCGATAGGGAAATCAAAACAGTTAGTGTCTTTAGTTTCTCCAGTAGGTACAAAGTACATATGGTCGAGAGAAAGTTTGAGGATAAAGAATTGCACAAAAAATTAATAAGCAATCTAGATACAAAAATTGTTAACTTAGAATTAATAAACAGCAAAAAGATTGAGGAACAAAAACCTACCGTCAATCTTAAATTTATTTAACCATGAAGATAAATTAACAGATATAAAAAAATGTACGTACCAAAACAACCCAATAGAAGCCGCCAGCAGTGGTGAACTAATGTTTGTGTTATCTAAAAAACCGTAAACAATTGAAAAATTCCGGTATTCAATAAAAGAAGACTTAACCAAAGTGCGACTTAAGAATGGATAGTTAATGGTAATATTTACATATGTATGGTGCATCGTATTAAAATCTGATGTGCAAAAAAATTATATTCTGTAATGTATTCTTTGACTTATCCTTATGTATAGGTATGTACTATAACTCTATATCATGTAGGTATTATTATTATTATTTTATTATTATGTAACAAATATACCTATTCAAATAATATAATGATATCTAAATTAGATATACCTACCTACTTATCTAAAACATAAAAAACATATCTTAAAATTATTGCATAGCTATATACCATACTGACAAAATTAAATACCTGTAATAAGTAATACCTTTGTAACAGTTAAAGTTGATCGAAAAAATTACAATACCTATAGTAACAGTTCTGAGCGAAATTATGCGTTAATGGTCTAGTAAATAAACAATGACATCGTTTATTGTTTTAAATAATAAATATCCAAATATATACGAATTTTCTGAAAACCCTCCTTAAAAAGTATTGTTGTAGGTAAATAATTTTGATTTTTTTCCAGCTATAAAAACTTTCAACTAATCTTTATATAAATTTAAAGTGGTTTTAAATTAAATTGGGGAATATTTAAAATATGTGACTGAAAAAGGTTAATCAAGAATATTAATAAACATTAAACGGAACTACCTATAATAAGCAATAAATATATTTTAAAGTTTTAAATAGGAACAACCATATGTGCATAGGTAAGTAAATAAAATACAACTCACAAGGTCACAATAAGTTCATGATTTAAACAATTTACCAAATATTATCTGTTACCTAGTGAAATTATGTGCTTTTTGTTTTACTTAAAAATTATTGAAATAGTTTGTGGTTTTAAAAACCTAATAATTAAGGAAATATAATATATTATATATATAATAACTATTGAGGTAGGTAACTATTTTTACGGTATTTTTGCCAGACTATTTACACTTTTAAACTAATGATTATGTATTTTCAAGTTATAGGTAGGTACCTACGAATAAATTAGTAAATAGCAATTTAAAATATTTAGCTGAAAATGTTTAAACTGTAACCAATTATAATTTTACTGTACGTACCAAGCCGGCATTAATTAATATTCCCAGGACATATTTATTTATTTATTTATTTATTTAGCAGATACATTCCACACATATTTATATAGTAAATCCTACAAGGTAACAAAGCTACCTGCTCGTAGACTGGTATATACTTTCAAACGAACCACTAACTATACTAATTAACTAAAACTAAACTAATTGGACAAAAAAAAGTTTCGTTGTACTTATACATGTATTAAGTTGTCCATAACACAACAGTTGTATCCTAAGTACTTTCATACATTTTTCATAATCCAGGGTCTACGTTTTGTTTTAATCTCATTTACCTTTCCTGTTGCCATTGTTTTAAGTCTATTTAGTAAAGAGTTAAATGTTATTATTGCTCTATAGTAACTATTCTTGAAGCTGACAGATTTACTTCTGTTAGGGATTTGAATGGTTTTATTTCCTGTTATTCTCGTAGAATTATTGAATATATTACTAAGGGTTTTATAAATATATACTATAGATTCACATGTAAACAGTTGTTTAATGTTGAGTGGGTATTTTTGGTTAGGTATAACTTGTTTCTTTTCTATATTTTTTAGTAGTCTATTTTGAAATCGCTGAAGCATTTGTAAAGTGTTATTATATGCTCCTTCCCATGCTATTTCTCAGTAGTTAATAACTCTATGGAAAAAAGGGTAGCATAACATAAGTAAGGTCTCAGTGTTCATAGATTTACTTAAATTATAGAAAATATATAAGAGTTGTCCATAACACAACAGTTCTATCCTAAGTACTTTTATACATTTTTCATAATCCAGGGTTTACGTTTTCTTTTAATCTTATTTACCTCTTCTGTTGCCATTGTTTTAAGTTTATTTGGTAAAGAGTTAAATGTTATTATTGCTCTGTAGTAACTATTCTTGACGATGACAGTTTTACTTCTGTTAGGGATTTGAATGGTTTTATTTCCTGTTATTCTCGTAGAATTATTGTGAGTGGGTATTTTTGGTTAGGTATAACTTGTTACTTTTCTATAATTTTTAGTAGTGTTATTATATGCTCCTTCCCATGCTATTACTCCGTAGGACGCTATGGAAAAAAGCGTAGTGTAATATAAGTAAGGTTTTAGTGTTCATAGATTTACTTAAATTATAGATATATATGTATGTATATATATATATATATATATATATATATATATATATATATATATATATATATACATATATATATATATATATAAATTAGTTTATTGTATTATTTTCTTGATTTTAGGTCGTTACAAATGATAAGACTGTTTATTTCATATGTTTTAATAACGACGTTTCGGCTATGTTTTTGGTCTTTTTCAAATCTATTCTAAAACTATTAACATTATTGATGCATTTAAGAAATTATAGACTAATAATTTTGACTTACCTACAGCGTTAGTACTTGTAAAGTCAAATTTTTTTCTGTTAAAGTTTTTACTTTTTTTTTTAACTTAACATAACACTAAACTAACATGGTGTGTCCTTTCAGAGACAAAGATAGATTACTTTAGTAAAACCATTTGGAGTAGTCTATCGTTGTGTCTGAAAGGACACACCATGTTAGTTTAGTGTTGTGTCAAGTTAAAAAAAAAAAGTAAAATCTTTAACAGAAAAAACTGTGACTTTACAAGTACTAACGCTGTAGGTAAGTCAAAATTATTAGTCAATAATTTCTTAAATGCATCAATAATGTTAATAGTTTTAGAATAGATTTGAAAAAGGCCAAAAACATGGCCGAAACATCATCATTAAAACATATGAAATAAACAGTCTTATCATTTGTAACGACCAAAAATCAAGAAAATATACAATAAACTAATTTATGATATAAATATGGTCGAGGAAAACTGCATACAATACTTTATATATATATACCCAATAATTATTTAAGTCTCAACAAATTTTTTGCACCTATGGGTAACTAAACGAGAACTTTACTTATATGTATTACGATTTGTTATAATAATGTAACCGCTATAGTCGTAGAATCATTAGCGGGATTAGATTGGGAATCATACCAACACACATCAGTCATAACAACCAATGCCAACCTGTTTGTTATGCAAACACGTTGGAAATTATAATCTTCCGTACGATCCGTACATTATGCGATCAACATTGTAAACTATTTAGTTCTAAATACTGCCGTCGAACGTCAAAAGTGTCGCTAGTGAACGGTGAACGTCTGTATATTCAATGAGTTAATCAGATATCATATACAAGTCGACCAATCGGATGTATAGAAAAGAAACAGGGGCGGCGCGAGCGACCTTTGACAAATCTATGGGCCGTGCAGGTTTGACGTGCTCTTGACAGCAATTAAGTAGTTTAGGTGGAGCCAAGTAAGGTCGGCCCTAATCGGAATGGTTCCTTGAGCGCGCTAAATTTGAATGAAAGTAGTTTTTGTTGTTTACGGAATTCCCTGACGAAAATGTGGGTAGATATGTCTTATTTCGATTATAGAAGTGCTTGATTGAACGGCATAGATGGCCAAATTTTAATTGGGATATTAGATAACTACGTTAATGTTTGTAAATTGGTAAAAGTATTTGTAGAACAAGCGTTTTACCTAGTAATTTAATATTTACTTATACCATTAGCATTAATTATTGAGTAGGTAATTCATTTAAATTTTGCTTGACAGATGAAATAGCATTAAGTGTGAAAAATAGTGATGGTGTACAATCGTTGTTTTTTTTTTAGAAAAAACACATAAGATGAAACACAATATACTTAAAAACCTAAATATCTCAAGTTCTGGTTCTGGTACCTTTTTTAATGAGATGATAATATGTAAAATTTAAGTAAACCTTTGACAGTTTTACAATGACATTTATAAAGAAATGTTTTGTTTATACACAAACAAAGAACCAGAAAAAAGTCCAATGATCATATAAATAAGCAGCTTCCAAACTGGAAGAACTAGATATTCATAAGAGAAAAATTAGTAAAAGCTTTATAGAATATGCTGATAAAGACTTGTTAAAAACTAGATAACTAATAACAATCTTATCCTGAATTATCAGCAACCAGACTCGTATTCTGTGGAAGTAGCAACAAAGTAGACTTTTAATTTTCTTTGATTGTGTGTTTTTTTTAAGTAGGTACCTAATTGTGTTAATGTTTAAGCACTTTTTATAAAATAACACCAAAATTCACGAACTTACTGTATATTTCCAATCGTTTCGGATTCAGATGTCGTTGTCAATGGCAAAAAAACTATAAAAAAGGCACAATTCCAAAATAGAAAATTACAATGTTTGATTTAAGACGTAACTAAGAGAAATTTGATTGGTGAATATACAGTGTAGCACAGAAACTTCGAAAGATCACAAAATAATAAAGTTCTTTTCAAATTAGAAGAATTTGAAAAGGGTGATCTTTAGAATTTTATGTGGCGCTCCTAGGTACGACTTTGTTATAAGATGCAATCAAAGAATTTTGTTGATTCAGCTATCCCATTAAAATCATAAGGGAAAACCTAGGGAAAACCTTATGAACTATCCAGAAACGGAGTTGTTCACAAGAACAAGACCATTAGCAATTTTTACCTTAATGATCGGCAACCAGGAACGATTGAGTTCTACGGAGATAGTAGCGATTCAATAGTGATCATTTAACAAAATTAAATCAGATTCTTTTAGTTTTCGTTTAGTGTTGTGTTGTTCTTTGTCTAATATAACTAAATTTTGAAATTGTCTTTTATGACAAAAGTCCTAAGTATGTTCACAAATTTTTGATATTTCATTTTTATGTAATTGTTTGTTCAGTTATTCAAACATTTAGATGTCTTTTTTGGTTTTGTTTTTGATATAAGTGTGTTAAATTATTAGACTGTAATTTATGACCCCGATTATTTTAAAATTGTTGTTTTTTATGTTCAATAATCCGAACTTTCTGAGATCTAAATGTATCTCTAACATAAAATTCGATAACTATGATTGTTTACATAATTTTTTCTACAGTCTTTGTGACATATCCTGTATATTTGCCATAGCTGTTATTATAATTTGGTTGTCTTGAAAAGCCGTAATACTAATGCATCGTTCTTTTTTTTAATGCTACCTTATTGGTTCTGACAAGAAACTTTTTATAATACCTAGGTACCTCCTTTTTTTTTAAATTAAATTTGTTGACATTAAAACAGTTGATCTTTGCTCTATCAAATAATTATTTAAGTGAATCTCGATGAATTCAGTTAAAACTGAGTTATCTGAAAACTGGTTTTCTGTAAACTTTTGTTTCTAATGTAGATTCTGTTTTTGCTATTAGAATTTCTGGACAACTTTGTTTGTAATTTTGTTCAATTTCTAATGTAACTAATCAGTATAGTTGGTTATTTGCTATGTATGTACTTTACATATTCATGGAATTCTTTAAGATTATGATCCCAAATAACCAATTTGTCGGCAACGTACCGGCACCATATTATTTCCTTTGAAGAAATTATTTGTTGGATTGAGTTGGCTGTTACTTGGTGGAAGTTGAAATTCATCATAACATTATTTGTCTTCTAAAGTTTTCCATAAATATGTTACTAATGCCTGTGATAGACGTGTGCCCATGACCAGGCTAAAATCTAGTTATCGTTTAATTGACAGTACGTAGTAGATTTGTAGAAAATGCAACAATTATCCTTCATAAACTTTCCCCTTTTTATATTTCAAGTACCTACCTGCACTTGCAAACAATATTGTAAAAGTTGACAAACAAAACATAGACAAGTAATCACGAATCAATGGAAGTAATCTCTAGTCCTTAAAATATGAAACAGAAGTCCAAGAAAGGGCAGATACGAGGAAGAATTCTATGTTAGATTTGAAACAAGTTACAATGAAATACAGGAAAGGAAAATACAGATGAAAAATATGCCGAATTATTTCTTAGCAATTAGTGTTTCTTTAATGTTTTTTATTTATTAAGTATTTTAACATTTAATACTCTTATGACTTTTTAGAAAAAAGAAAGTGACTTGACAGGTTTTATGGAAAAATCGGGAAGGATTTGTTAACTGAATATTAAAATTTTTAGGTATAGCTTAATAAATAAATGTTTAATGTTCCTAAATTATTTTGTTTAATTTTTGAATTACCGGAAAACGTGCAGTAATTTTCACTTAAGGAATATGACATGGACAACCCTGCCCCTTGAATCAATGAGGATACCTTAATAACACTAATCATATTATTCACAATATGCATTATACTAGATATTCTGAAAATGAAAGTAAACAGGAAGTTTAATCTCGATCGGACATCTACCGGATACCTACTAAAACGAAATGGCTTGTCTACCTGGGAACTTATATCACTTAGAAAATGAAAATAAATGGTTATTTATAAACTATCTAAAATATTGAGAGTATATCACAATATTATATTATATCAACTAGCAAGGTCAACGACTAGCAATATTCAACTTAATGTGTACACTTCATCAATAGCTTTTTATATGTATTTATAATGGTACCCACGACTGCTTTCGTGTTAGTAGTATCACAAACACTATACACATCACGCATTTACCCAAAAATAAAAAAATACATATTTAATTCTAGCTTTTATCAAAATAATCTCTGTACAGATTATCAAAACTTGCAATTATAAAGGCATTACCACAGAATACACTAGGACCCATTAATTATATTTTGGTTGAAAGAATATTTTACGTAATGCCTCTATGATTTAATTCCTTAGCAGCCATTGTTGTTTACCAAAATTATTTTGAGATTATGAAACCGTAATTATTCTTTTTGTTGGGATATGGTTACTAAAGACGATGTAAAATCCGTGGTGTTTTATACGTTGATTTCACAATAGGGAAACACTTCCATTCTTTGTTTGACAAATTTTTGATAAGCATACTTTCTACACACCTGTTATTGATCTAAGCATTTTTATATTTAATCTCATTCTCACAATCATCTTGCTTGGTCTGTTTTTGACATGGACCTTCATTAATCTTTGCCAAGTCTCAATCTTGTGCGTTTCTGATCAGTATCAACAGTTTCGGGATTATGTTAATCCATTATTCTTTCATACTTCTTGTCACATTATTGCATTTGCTTCACCATCTTCATTTATTATTGTTTCTGTTTCTTATCTGGGAATTTGTTCAGTAATCTTCAAATGTTATGCTCATCGATTGGCACTCCATTACTCTTGGTCTCACTGGTAGTTCGTCTATGGTTCTGTAATGATCCAAGTTAGAGCTCGACAACCTAGAACTGCGAGTACGCCTTCTTGTTCTATAAATTTCCAAATTTTGTTCTCCGTTTCAAATTTTATAATCGATATTAAATAGACATAATAGTCTACTTCTACCAGTTTTTGTATCTTTGTCCAGTTCTGTTAACATTCTATGTAACTCTTCTAGGGTTTTTACTATAAGAGTAAATCTACAGTTATAGGGCCTTCTTACATTTATTAGGATCGCCATATTATCTGGCCAATGTAATTTTTTGAAAATATCAAATGCGTTTGTAGACAATTTTGGTACAATAGTATCTCCTCTTGTCTTAGCTATATCTTCTAATGAGTTTGGTGTCTTTAAGTAGGTATACAGTGGATTTTTATATTTGTTTTCGGATAAACATTGTATATAAGTGGACTATTCTGGAGTTATTTAGTATCATCATAGTTGCCCATTGATTTATTGTATCGAAAGCTTATTGGAAAGCTGGCAAAAGCTAGATACAATTAAATATTATACTCCATTGTTCGCTTGTGCCATAATCCCTTCTAGGTTGGTATCGGTTCGGTTCTTTAACTACGCGGTTTATAACACATTTCGTGGAAATTTTATATATCTCCAACAGAAGATAGCCCTTTGACCGGTATGATTTGTTTTAAATTTTCCACTTAGCCACTATTCTGCCACCTCCTGTTTTTCTTCTTCTGTATTTTTCTTGTATTGAAGTGTTTGGTATCATATAGATTCGAATAGAATTTTTTCATTTTCATAATTTACAGATATTAATTTCTGAACAGCCTTCTTTTCATTTTTGGGTCTGCAGTCACTATCTGTATCAACTTAACTTAAGGTTGCTTTCATTTGTATTATGTCATATTTGTGTGGCATGATACAGTCTAGGTTCTTAGATCTGAATCAATCTCCCTTCATTTTCTGTGTTGTTTTCTGTTTCTCGAGAGGAAGGAATTCATTTAATGTGCACAATGTGCTGTTAGAATGTTGTTTTAGTTCGTTATAGCTGAGTTTTCAAAGAGATACTTCATTTTCTTCCTATTTCTTTAGTATAGGTATACTTTTAATCATATATTAAAAATCAAATGTATAGGAAAATGTCCCCTGCACTAGGTGGCGCTGGTAGCTACAGATGAGGTGCTGTCTTCATGTTCAATCTGTGTAGTTGCAACACAGCTTACTTATGTGGATTCTAAAGTAGTTCATAATGCCCAGTATTCGGTGGAGATTAATTTTGGGTTTACGAAATTAACGTACATACCTTCTTCATAGAGGTATTATACGTAGAGTGAATTAGGTATGGGCGTTACTGTAAGTGGCAGTGTAATAACAATAGAACGAGAAAGACAATGTCAGGGAGCGCTTGCTATGTATCTACCCTACCAATAGTAGGCGTCATCACTGACACTGGCCAATCAGGAATGAGCCGCTTATTCTCTCTCTCTCTTTCTATTGTTATTACATGAATTTCGGTACTGCACGTGCTCTACAGTATAATACCTCTATGACCTACTTATCTACCTGAAATTGAAAAACGGTTTGAGATCCGCAATTTATTCTTAGAATTTGTTTTTTGTTGTTAAGTTTTTTCTTTTTAAAGTGAAGAATCGAAAAAGGGTAGTTCCCAACTCAGGAACAAAGCACCAGAAGGAAAATAAAGAGATAGGATATATTAAAGCACTTAAAACCTACTTTAGAAGACTACGCTACGTTTACTTAGTATTTATTAGAAATATTTAGAAGACTTTTATGAATACTTAGATCACTACTAACTCCTGTTCTCTATAACTCATCCAACCTGTGATGAATAGAGTTTTACGGGAATTTATTTGAGGTGGTTATGATGAGAGTTTCGCGGTAATTTTGTAATTAATTTTCAATACCTTCAGCTGAATCTCCTATTTTATTCTTTATTCGCAAATTACACTGTACTCTTTGAATGGTCAGTTTGAAAATTTCCATGAAATTAGATCGTGCCCAAATTTCAGCTATTTTGCAGCCACTGCACTCTCCTGATCTTAATCCTTACTATTTTTAAATCGTTTATGTTTATGGAATGCTGTAAATGGCAAAAATTAAATTTTTAATCGCGGTGTACCACAATTTCAGTCAAAGACGATGTGCTGCTACATAAAGACAGGTACTAAGAGAATGTCTCAAATAATTTCTTTCTAGTTTAAATATTTCTGATTCCTTTAATAGATATAGTTGAAGTCACTTATAAATATTATTTTTAATTACTTTTACAAACCACTTCAATTTCTCCTCAAATATTTGTACTAAATTTGTACTAAACTCAAAAGTTTGATTAAAATTAGACGCGTACCAAATTAGAAAACATTATTCACAGACATTTGGGAGAAATTTTTGATATTTATTTATATTAGAAATTCAAGGGGTTGTCACTCCTTAGAAGCGCATTTTGATATCTAGGGCGATTAAACTCAAACACTATATTTTTGCTTCGAATTTTAACCGTACAGGTTGGTACATATAGAAATATGTATGGGATATAAAATATATTGGAACTGGCGCCTTCACCAAACCATAACTTTTAATTCAACTCAACAATCAGGGAATTAATTTCTGTTTACTAACTCATTTAACTCTTAACATTAAGAAACTCGATTTATTAAAATACCAGTTAATTTTTACTAGAGGTGGGCTTGACAAAAGGGCTTTTTTACATTAAAATCTCAAAAATTTCTTCAGTTGTTAGTTGATGGGTGTTATGTATTATTCTTGTTTTTTTTTGCACACGTTTATCAATAGAATCTAAGTATAAATCAGACCATATTTAGAACGATATTATTGTCATCTAAAAAATATTTATACATTTTGAAAACGTTCTTGCGTCTTTGCAGTACCTATTTTAAGAGGTCTCCCCTTATGTGCGTGTATTTAGCAGCAAATGTTGAATCTGCTTTTGAATAAACATCTTTCGAGAGGGCAGTGACCAATTTGGCGAGATGTTGTGCATAAATTGTTTGTGTAACAAGGTCTATATAAGATAAGTCTAGTTAGAATGGAAAAACACTAAATATGTAAGAGCACTATGTATATAATTGCTAAAAATAACAAATTAAAGCAATTATGGTATCAGCATAACTATAAAAACTCAATTAGTCAGTTAAAAATCTAAACTTTTTGCTATAGTTCAAAGAATGTCAGAGAACATTGTGTTTCTGTGGAATGTCCACATTTGAGTTAACTTTTTTAAAGTATGATTACTATTAAGTTTTTCTTAATTTACTAGAGATATATTTGAAAAGCGTTTATTATCTGTATCATTGATAAAAATATAGTCAGCAAATGAAATATATTTTGCAAAATTATGTAAGTTTGTTAAATGAAATCTTATAATTGGTTTCTGCTTACATATCAATACAGTTTGACAAATACATCTATAGCCTTTATGTAGTGTTAAAAAACTACCTGGAAAAGCTGAATTGTTCTTAATAAAATGCCTCAAGCCTCTCCTTTAAATTTGCAAGGATTTTAATATTATATAAAAAATTCTTATGCAATAAAAAATTCTTCAATCGCACTACCTTTTCAATTCAATTCCAGAGAAAATATGAAATTCTGAGCCTGATCATCATTGGAATGAACCTAAAACTTATCTGATCTGGTTATTTGATAAATTAAGTTCAGAATTTTTGTATTCTAGTCTGTACCTAAAAATGAGACACTCGTCTGCAATTCCTGGTATTAAAATGTCAACATATTTCACTTTAAAACAATTTTATTATTTAATTAAAATAATAAAAAATATTTACTATTACAATTTCAATACAATTGAGGAAAATGCAACTACGACATTTAGGCTATTTTTAAAAGATACTTACCTCTATAATGAAATTCATTAGGAATGTCGGAAAACTGCATTGGAACTACATCATTCTGAGTGAAGCTGAAGCTTGTCCATAAAAATTAATGAACAAATCTGGTTGAACAGGATATATATGACGGTTGTCCTTTAATGTTTTCCATGTCAGCCTTTATCGTAGCTAGAAATTTAATAAATGAATACTGATAATAGAGACAGCAAATTTAAACTTATGAGTACCGTCGTCGCCAAATAATTTCAAGGTTAGAAAGTATACCAGACAAGTTCGTATGCTAGTCACACCTCTAAAAGCTTATATGACAATTAAAAATTAGCTTTGACAAATTTTCGAATTTGTTATTCAAACCTGGATATCAAAAAGCTAAAATAGTAGCGCAAGTAACAACCGTCATCATGGTGTAATTGAATACAATGAAAATTTTACATGTTAGTATGGAACACGTTTTCTAAAAAAAATAATTCGTCATTATGGAGTTAACCCTCTAACGTTAGCGATCATAATACTTATATAGTGCTGAAATTTTCAATTTTATCAATGTCAACATAAGGCCGAAATCAAAAATGGCAGGCCAACATACATGTAACAACCCCGTCAGATGAGCTGAAACTGAAGAAAAAGTATCTGAGTTTGACTTTATAACTAACTCAACCGTTTAAAATGAATTATTTAAAAGATATTAAAAGAAATATAAAAAAATTACCCATTCCTCCGACCTTATCCCCGAAACTATAAGCCGTAAATTTTTTAAAAAAATTAGGGATATAGGACCGCACCTGAACTTTACCAGAAAAATAAGGAGAAGCGCCTAATATTAAATTTAGGGGGCAAATTACAGCATTAAATGGAAAATTTAAAATTAAAAATATTTCTTAGGCATCATGTATTATATCAAATCAAAGGGCTCATGATGTCGAATACAAATATATGGTTTTAATATTTTTAAAATGAATATTTTAGAATATTTAAAAAAATATATGAATAAACAATTACACATTCCCCCGTTTATTCCCCAAACTATACGACCTAAAAATTGTTGTTTACAGGAAAAATACGAAGAAATCCCTAATATTAATTTTGGGGGGGAAATTTTAGAATTGCAGGCAAAATAAAAAATATTAAAGCATCATGCATGATGGATATCAAATGAAAGAGGTTGTTATGAGGAATATAAATGTATTTTTTCATATTTTGAAAATAAATTATTTAAAGGATGTTAACAAAAATATAAGGCAATCACTCATTCCCCCGTTTTATAGCCCTAATATTAATTTTGAGGGGAAAATTATAGAACTAAACGGAAAATAAATAATTTAATAAGATAAAGGGTAAAATTATTAAATACATTATTCAAATTATTTAAAAATACAAATAAAATATATATTTCAAAATTGAAATAGTGTAGTTTCTAAAGTGGGAATTAAGTCGATGTTTAATATTTTTGTTAATATCTTTTAAACAAATGATTTAAAAATATGATATATTTGTAATTCACATAATGAGCATTTTATCTGATATGATGCGTTTGAAAATTGAATTTTTATTTTCCACTTAATTGTATAATTTGTTCCTAAAATTACTATGGAAGTTTTCTAATAATTTTTCTTATAAATTTTAAGTGAGCACCAGTACCCCTAATTATTTTCAAAATGTTAGGTAGTATGGTTTCGGAAATAAGGCGAGAAATGAGAATTTTTTATATCTTTATGTTAATATCTTGTAAACAATTAATTTTAAAAATATGAAAAATATGTATTTGTATTCCTCATAATAAACCCTTTCATTTGATGTATTGCATTATGTGTTAAAAATATTTTTCTATTTTCCGTTTAATACAATAATTTGGCCCCCAATATTAATATTAGAGATTTCTTCGTATGTTTCCTGTAAACAAAAAAAATTAGGTTTTATAGTTTGGGGAATAAAGGGGGAATGGGTCGTTTTTTAATATATTTTTTTAAATATATTCTAAAATATTTATTTAAAAAAATAGAAATATATATTAGCATTCATCATAATGAACCCTTTAATTTGATATATTACTTGATCCATTAGAAACAATTATAATTTTTTATTTTCCATTCAAATCTATAATTTGTATTTTTTTTTAAATTGTACAGCTTATGGTTTCGTAGATAAGTGGGGGGAAGAATTGGTATTTTTTATATTTTTGTTAATATCTTTTAATGAATTTAATTTTAAAATATGGAAAAAATATATTTGTTTTCGTTAACTTCAGATCAGACCCTATACCTCTAATTTTTTTCAAAACTTTACGTTTTATAGTTTAGGAGATAAGGGGGAGGGGGGTAATATAGCAAATAAAAGGATCATTATAAGAATTACAAACATATTTTTTCACATTTTTAAATAATTTGTTTAAAAGATATTAACAAAAATATTAAACATGGACTCACTCCACCTTTACAAAATACTAAAATTTAAAAAAATATATTTTATTTGTGTTTTTAATAGATTTAATAATTTCTTATTTAAAACTTGACCTATTTTTCCCATTATGTTGCAATCTAAAAAGCCTAAAATTCAGACAGTAGATTATAAAATGCTTCGCTGAAAGTTTATTACTAAAATAATAATAATAATAATGTTAATTTTGCTGGCCAAATTAGAAATCAAATACACATTTTTATAAAAAGCAAGCGAATAATGTAGCAGATAAAATAAAAAGTCTTTGTGTGGAAAAGAAAAGTATATAATTTTATAAATTTAAAACGGTTCCTTTAAAAGATATTAGGGTAAATTCAATAAAAAAATGAACTCGTTTCCTTCTTGACTGAAACAGGAATTTTTGAAAAATATATAGTTTGATTAGCCTACATTGTATCAAATCTTAAAGGTGGTACGGAACCCTAGGTATGAGAGTCCAACTCGCACTTGACCAAATTATTTGATAAAAGGTTTTTGTTAGATGGATTAGGAAGGATGATATTGAAAAGCCGGTGAGATCACCTGATTTATCTTTCATTGATTTCTAGTTGTGACGATATTTGAAATCAACGTTTTATTTGATTCATCAAAATAAAAGTAAGTGGAGTCAACGGTTTAATAAAATTTCTTAGGCAAACCTTACTGAACAATTTTCGATGAAAAATTCTGTAATATCATAGGCGTACTTATGGGGGGCAGAGGGACAATTGTACCCCAAAATTTATTTGGTAAGACTGGAAAGTGTAAGAATGTGTTTGTCTTTACAGTATTATGTTTTTCTTGCCACCACTGAAAAGGCTGTTTATTTTTATTTATTTATCAGAATGTTAACAATACTTATACATTAGGTATAATATAATAAACCCTGTAGAAGTAAACTCAGTTACCTGTTCGCAGGTCTGATAATCTTAACACTAACCTTAATGATAATTTCCTATAAATTCTTATAACTAATATCCTAAAAATTTAGTGTTGTTGAAATAATTATGTGATACTAATATATACTTTAAAGAATTAGGACTTATATATAATTTACTATCCTGCTATTTGAAATTTTAAATATTAGCCAAGATCCATGGTTTTATTTTCTTTTTGACAGTGTTAAGGTTTTTTAGAGTTTTCAAATCATTTGGTAGGCTGTTGAAAACATTAATAGCTTTAACATAACTATTTTTACTGCTTATAGTTTTATTTCTTTTTGGAATCATAATACTTCTGTTTCTTGTAGAACTGTTGGATTTTATAAATTTATTTTTAAACATGTCATAATAGTATTTAAGAGACTCAAAAGCAAAGATTTATTTCAGATTTAGTTTTTTTTTTCGATAAAATTTTGTTTTTTATATATAATTTTCAGGAGTTTATTTTGTAAACGTTGTAATAAAATTTGTTTAGTTGAATAAATCCCTCCCCAAGCTATGTTACCATAGCAGATAATACTATGAAAAAGTGCATAGTATAACATTATCAGCGAGAATTTTGGCCATTTTCCGAAATATAAAGACTAAGTATTTTGTTTTATTTATTAAATATTCAACATGCATGTCCCATCTCATTCTATAGTCAAAACAAATTCCTAAGTATTTACAACTTTCTACCCTTCTTATTTTTTTCGTATTTCTCTTAATATTTATATGGCGGGGAACACTATTGCCGTAGTTTTCGAATGTCATGAAAACCGTTTTATCAACATTTAGAGACAATTTGTTTAAGGCAAGCCATTTATTTATCAAATTAAGGTAGTAATTCATTTGCGTTTCGACTGCATTCCATGTTTTTCCTGTTGATATCACAGCCGTATCATCAGCAAAAGATAATATAATTCCCTCTGGTATATCAACTAGTAGGTCATTTATATATAAAATAAATAGTAGGGGACCCAAGATGGTACCTTGTGGAACACCTATTTTAATTTCACTGAAACCACTTATAGTGTTATTTATTTATACTCGCTGATAACGACTTGTCAAGTAGCTTGAAATGAGTTTGAACGCACTTCCTCTAATTCTAATTCTGTATAATTTATCTAATACTATTGAATGGTTAACAGTATCAAAAGCTTTGGCTAGGTCAAGGAATGTAATAGCAATAGGTTCACTTTTATCAAGTTTTTCATAAATTGTATTAGTAATAAAATTTAGAGCAACTTTTGTACCAGTATTTTTCATGAAGCCATATTGCATTTTTGATAAGATTTTATTCTTTTTAATGAAATCGAGTAGTCTGTGGTAGATAATATTTTCAAAAATTTTTGCTAGGTTTGATATCAAGGATATTGGTCTATAATTTGCGATATTGTCCCTATAGATATTAGCCTTATAGATTGGTGTAACATCAGCTAGTTTGAGTGCCCCAGGCCAAATTGCTTTCTGTATACTTAAATTTATGATGTGAGCAAGTGGTAGTGCTATATGTCTAGATAACATTATTAGAGTTTTTGCATCTATATTATCAACTCCACCATTTTGTAATTTTAAATTTCCTATAATATTTGTTACTTCATAAATGTTTGTGGGTGCCAAAAAAACAGTATTAAAGATCGTTGTGGGTAATTTAATGTCCTCATTTTGTGGAGTTTTGATTTCTTTGCTAAGCCTAGATCCAACATTACAAAAATATGAATTCATGGTAATTGCTATTTCATCTGGATCTTTAATTTTACGTTTGTTTTCATTATATATGTAGGTAAAGTTGTTATGTTTTTTTACTACTTTTACCAAGCTTTTGGTGGACATATTTCCATAATTTTTTTCATTTTTTGGTTCAGGTAAAGTGACTCTTTTGTTTTGTAAGAATTTATAATTCCAGAAGTAATCCAGTTATTTCTTGGTGTAGATTTGTAATTAATTTTTGATTTATCTCTATTATATGTAGTTAATTTAATACAATTCTTTATCATGCATATAAGTTCATTAGTAGCAGTATTGGGATCATCCATTGACATTATTGATGACCAGTTTACATTTTCTGCGAGTTTTCCAAGTTTGGTATAGTTTATGCGATTAAAAGGTTTATTAGGTGAGGCCTTAACAATTTTGTCCAATGAAATGAACAGTGGAAAATGGTCAGTAAAAGGCATTGTATGTTTGAAAGTTGTAGTTGCAAGCGAATTAGTTTTGATAAAAATATTGTCAATACATGATCCTTTATTACAATCATCTATTGATGGTCTTCTGATGGTTTGTAAGCCTGGATAAAAACCTTTTTCAAGTAAACTGTTGTTCTTGGCTAATATTGTCCAGTTTCATTAGATCTATATTAAAGTAACCAATTATAAGGTGATTTTTATATTTTTTTCATATTTTGAAGAAAACTTTTTAAATTTTTTATGAACTCAGTTTTAGAGAGTTGTGTATTATTAATTTAACTATGAATACACAAGATCTGTTATCTTGTACACTTGTTAGCAAGAGAATTACACATAGATAGGCAACTCTTCTTAACGTCCGATCATTTCAATTTTTTCCATATTTTAACAATGTTTTGATTTCATGTTTGAAAGGATTTCCCGTTATTTGACTTTTTTTTCTCAAACGAAAATAAAACTCCAAATACTTCCAAAGAATAATATCACTTTCAAACAATCCATCTTCATGTTGAAATAGACAACGTTATTTGAACTTTCAAGAAAATACTTACCTAATAGAAGTGGCGGCAGTAAATCTTCCAGGAATATATTGATGTTTAGCATCGCGGGTTCGGGGCTCCGAAATAAAAGAAACAAAAAACTTCATAATGCTTCGGTGCGAGAGAGATAGGAAAATTCAAGTTTATTGATTTATGAGCGCCACCCCGGCATTTTCCATAAAGCTGTTTGCGGTCTCGACTACGAAACCTTAAATATATGGCCAAACAAGTGTTTAGTATGATCATCTTTAAGTGATGTTCTACTTATTTCTTTTTCATCGAGTTTTTACTGTACGTGATTATGAAGAACATTAATCTAAAATAAAAAGTTTCAAGTAGAAGATAAATACCACTTGAAAGAAGAAAAGGAAATGTTAGCATTTAGTAAAAAAAATATTCCGGAATGAAAACCAAATACAATCATTCAGAGTTGTCACAAATATATTTCTAAGCTTGTTCTTAGTAAACTTTATTTAACTTTTATGGTGAGGTACAAATAATAATAGCTAAAAATTCTACTTACCATTGTTTGCTTCTGCGAAGTTCTTCCTACTTTAGAAGTACCCGCAATTAGTCGAAATCCCTAGTTCCCTGCAGTTGGTAGTTGTCTGTCTTTGGCTTGTATGTTTCTTATTGAGCGCCAGGTCTCGATGATGGCAGGCTTCTAATTTGTTGAAAATTAAAGAATTATGGGCTTAGGTCCATATGGCATCCAGGCAGTAAACTGTTGGTTTCAGTTTACTTTTGAACCATAGCAATGCTGACAGTAATACTTTTTTGTGTCTTGCCGTTCTAGTTGCCATTTCATTATTTATTTTGTCTGCTCATTGGGTTTTCTCTCCTCTATTTTTTTTCCTGCAACAGATAAGTATTTAAAAATTGTATATGTAGAACAAAGTGTAGTAAGGCAATTTCGTAAAATTGCCCGGATTACTGGCTCTCCATACAGAGATTCTTCCTCACAGTTATTCTGAGAAAAAGAGATGTCTACAAAATGATCAACCAGTATTTCTGTATATAAATAATGTATTGTATATTGTGTAATACTTATCTGTGTTTGGAGACGTTTCAACTCCGATTCTGGAGTCGTTGTCAATCGTTTAGTGTTGTTTTCGAGTTTTTTTCTAAAAAATGTTTGTTTTGATCTTGAATTTGTTTATGCGGTTAGGAAATAAATACAGCGTTAAAACTGTTTTTAAAACAAATAATAATTTGCGCTCTATCCTCACACATTCATATGGAATTATGTTCAAACTGGTTTGTTGTTGCGTTTAACGCAACCTTTAATAATATAACAGAGTTCTAAAATTTGTGTTATAAATAAAACTATAAATCAGTACAGTGTTTTGTGTGACTGTGGCCATTCTTATACCGGTGAAACTTCAAGACCTTTAGAAGGAAAAAAAAAAACATCAATATAACATTTCCAGAAAATGTGTGGACAAATTAAATTTGGCCAATCATGTATTAACGAACACCGGCAGCCATAGGATAGACTGGGATAAAACATAGATTTTATTGAAAGAAAAAAATTTAAAAAAGAGAAAACTTAAAGAAGCCAGCTGTATGATGATAAACAACACTGAAATCGGAGCACCTTCAGCCGACCTTCATTTGGACTGGAGGAATTTATTGCTAACAGAGCAAAAAAACGGTAAACTCAGCGTCAAGTGATCGCCAAACGACAAACTGTCAGTGTCAAATTTTTTGACAAACAACAACATTTTTACATAAAACCTCGAAAACAACACTAAACCATTGACAACGACTCCAGACTCGGAGTTGAAACGTTTCCATACACAGATAAGTATAACACAGTATACAATACATTACTTATATACAGGACTACTGGTTGATCATTTTATAGACATCTCTTTCTCTCAGAAAAACTGTGAGGAAGAATCTCTGTACAGACAGCCAGTAATTCGGGCAATTTTACGAAATTGCCTTACTACACTTTGTTCTACATATACAATTTTTAAATACTTACCTGTTGCAGGAAAAAATTTTGAGGAGAGAAAACCCAATGAACAGACAAAATAATTCTAGACCTCCTATACAATCTTTTCGAAATTAATTTCATTATTTGTGTGTCACTTTTCTGCTTAGATTTTGTGAAGGTGAAAAATAAGACTTTAGATCATTACTGATACTGAATTTCCGCTTGTTCATTCAAAGAAGGTAAGTAAGTACATTGTACATTGTTTAGGTGGCCGATCACGCCAGAATTGTTGACATGCATGATCAAGTTTGTATAAGTTAATTATGTTTGGTAGTGTAAGAAGGAGACCTACACTATGTCGGATGCCAAAAAGACTGAGTAGTATTTTTTAATGTAAATGTAGAAAGTGAGTGTTTTTTGGCCAGCCTCACACTTTTCTCCAAACCCCTATTTATCATCTGGGAATAGCTTTCAAAGAAGTTGCAATATTAGGTGCCCCATGATTTGGGGATTAAGCATGTTAGGGTGATTGGTAGATAGTTGTTGCGGTGTTTGACCTCCTGGCCAGGTTCTAAGGAAGCATAGCGTGTCCAGTATGCTATTGTCAGTGTTGACAAAGTACCTACGGGATATGGTAAAAGTTCTACTAATTATTACCGGCATTTCTAGCAATTTGGTTGAATGGATACTAAGGTACTTTAGCTTTTATGTTTCAGTGTGTACTGTTTTATTATCTAAAATGAACAGGTCAATACCAGATTGTGCTAAATCTCTAAAGAGTCTGGTTGATTGTTTAAATGTCTTCATTTTTAATTTGCCGTTGTTGGTAATTGGGAGTCTTGTGACATAAATTATATGTTAAGATTGCTAAGTGGGTTTGATGATTTCGTATATTGTTTATTCACTCTACATAGAGAACTGGCAAGCACAAGTTAATGGCTGGTATAATTGGCCTTACTACATAGGATATTAAGAAAGTGTTTGATCATGTCAAATTGTGATTTACGAAATTTGTCATTACGATCCTTCTAATGTTTTAATATTTTTATTTCTTGTTCATTTGTGTTAATACCATTGAAAACGGGGTCTGATTTAGACGTTTGGACTTTTTGAAATATATATACTTTGAAGCTAATGTGTTATTCCCAAGGAAGAGAATAAAAACCAGACATGCCACAAGTATCGTTCAGGAAACAATTTCGAAATTATTGATGAGAATGTCCTTGAGTATTGTGCCCCTTCATTGAGATATTCTCTTACCACTATTCAAATTTCATTTGACAATGACAAATAAATAACGCTAGAGTATTCTATACCGATTGAATAGTTCAAAGAAACATTTCCGTTTTCACCTGCGCATCCACCAATACATAGATTTTAATTTCGTCCTGTAAGTTAACTTCTTTAAAAGATATGTTTTTACATTAACTACACGAAGGAAACAGCAATATTATTAGAAAGTAGCCAACATTTAAAACTAATCATAGTCAGCAATATTACTATATTATTAATAAATTCACAATTATAATTTCAAACTATTTATGATTTTCTACATATTCGATTCATGGTTAATAACTCCTTAGAAATGTTTCACACAGCTCTGACTATTAGAGGAACACATATTTACTTTTCAATAATTTTCTTAAATTATATTACATACAAACATAATAATGCAATGATCTACATTTTGTTCCATTATATTGGACAAACAAAACTTTTAACTATTAATACAACTTGCCTGAAAATGCACAAATAAATTGAAATTTTACGTACTTGGACTTGTAAACAATCTTGACATTCCTGCAGTTGAATGGTTCGGAAGTGGCACAGTATTCGACAGATTATAAGAGATTTTAATGTCAGCTCTTTCGTCTTCAGTCGAATGTGGAATCACTATCTGGATATATAAGAGAAAAACAGTCGGACTAAGGATAAGTATCTAGTCCTATACTCTTTGCTTTCTTGCACATTCGCAGCCAACAATATGGCGATATCATTTTTTACAATAAGAAATAGAATGATAGAAGGCTGCTTGAGACCATGTCGGGGTAATCAAATCCACTTCCCTGTGGCTACCCAATAAAACTTTCGAAGTCATGGTAGTCGATTCCAGACCTCGTTCATGGCCACAAGGCGGTGCTCGTTAGTAACAATGGAAGTAGAGGGTCCCCGGCTCGAGGAACGAGGCCGACTTGTTAAGCGTTTAAACAAGTAGTCGTCAGATCTGCTGATTGTGGTGATGAGACGACCTGGCGAATAACAGTGGAACCGTCGCTTGAGATGTCGTGTCATCGCCTTGTACGGGGTGCGACGTAGTATTCGCAACGAGAACCCTTTGCCAACTTATTGCCTGTTACTCCTAAAATTGCGCCAAAGCGTCCCGCAAGTAGAGGCACCTACACCTCGGAAGCGGATGTCAGTCTCGTCCAGAAAGGTAAAAGAGGTAGACTTGTAGGAAGTGGAATGGGTCAACCCATCGGCGGGAACGGGGGTGTTCGTAAGATAGCAAAGTGGGTCGTACGGGTGGAGAGAAGTCCCCACTGGGTCAGGTTACCGGGGGCTGGTCAGGTGGAAGGCCGTAATAACCAATCTAGGATCCGAAGCAAATCCTACCTTAGTCCAGACCTGCACTCTCAAAACCCTGCACCGTGGTTGAGTAGGTCCGCTACCAGACCTGGAACATCGTCTGCACATTAGAGGATAATCTTCGAGTTGAGCAACTTCGGTATTGGAGTCCAGCACTCACCACAGAGCAATGATTTCATTTGACTTGTTGTGATAATCATGTACCAACATCAGTAGGAACGCTGATTTGTCGCAACCATACAAAAACTTGAAAATTTTGGTGGCTAGGGTGGAATTAGTTTTAAGGAAAGAATGGATCATGTGATAATTCCAGAAAAATTAAACGCTCAACTGTACATCGATCTCAAACTAGATGATGTGATACCAGCATCTTTAGGAATTGTTCTTTGCTTTACTTTCTTTCAAACGGACTTCCAAAAAGGAGGAGGTTATCAACACGCCATGATCTTTTTTTATGTATGCTCACCGTTTAATTAAAAACGGTTAGATCAATTTGATAATTTAAACTGCATTACATTAAGGATTCTGATGAAAATGTACTAGAACAGCTGTTCTATGAATATTCACCGATTTCCGTAAAACGACTCAATCAAATTTAATATTTTAACTTACATTATATATTAAGATATATTCTGTGTTGATTCGCTATATTTTTCAATAATGGACAACATACTGTTTTTCAGAAAATCAGACAAATATGTGCAAAAATACGACAAACGTTTTAAATGTCAAGATTTGCCATAAAAAAGTCAGTTTTTTTAATAAGTTATAAATTGTGATATTCTAATTTAATTAAATATATAGATATGTCACAAAATAATTATTGATTGTTTAAATTATGGTTTATTTTAGCTTAATGACTTCGATATTTAGGCTTATTTACTTAGGAATACGATTCCCAAATGTCCTTTCAAACCAAACTCTGACCATTATGTTGATCAGAGTTTGGTCATTTACCACAAAAAGATAGTTCTATAAATTCTGTATAAAACTTTTTTCTTGTTAACGCCCTCTTGAGGAGTCCTGTGCTGCTCCGTTATTTTTTGGACATCTGATATATAGTTACCTGATGTACAGTCGTTTGATTGTCCCGATTTCAATAAAATGTCAGGTGTAGATCACCTAGCAGTTTTTTAAACACCAAATTTTGGAAAAGAAACCATGTTCATAACTATTCGACATACTTATAATGGAGAGGGTTTTATTATACGGGCCCAATCTAGCAGATTATGATGATCTTCAACAATTAATAATAAATAAATTGAGCACAAAGCTTCAACCATGTGCTTATCTTATAAATTAGGCAATCTGCTTCCACATCTCCTACTATAACAACTCTAGGTTCAACAGGTGAGCATTTGGAATGTACCTCTGGTACTTATAATCAATTTGTGTATAGAAAGATCCATATGGCCTGATACATTAAAACGAGCTGATATAAAGCCAATTCACAAAACCAAAAAAAGCATATCATGTCAAATTATAGACCCATCTCATTGATATCTAATCTAGCTAATATCTACAATAGAATATTAGAATTTGTGAACAAGCGTAAAATAATATCAAAAAGTACGGCTTCATGAAGAAAATAGGTACAAAGGATAACTTAATTATTCTAGCAAATGTAATTTATGAAAAGCTTGATAAGAGTACTCCATTTGCAGCTACATTTCTAGACTTAGCGAGAGCATTTGATACTGTCAATCACGAGATATTATTAGAAACATTATACTGTTATGGAATAAGAGGCAAAGCTTATAAGCTCATGATTTCTTATTTGCAAGATACAAAACAGCGTGTTAAAGTAAATGAGGTTGTAAGTGTGTAGTTCGAACAGGTGTTCCACAAGGAACACTACAGGGGCCATTATTATTCATCCTGTACGTTAATGACTTACTAACTACTATGCCTGATGACGTAATAATATCACTTGCGGATGACACAGCGGTTATATCTATAGGAGAAAGATGAATAACTATCTTAAAGCTATAAGTAACTGGCTAGCTTTCAATAAAGTATCTTTAAATTTGAACAAAACTGTTTAGGTGATATTCGGAAATTGCAATACATTAGTGTTCAGTCAATGGAAAAAACCTGAATAGGGTGGAATCATGTAAATATTTGATTAAAGAATGAAGTGTGAAAAACATATATAATACAGTCTTAGAAAAACAAAGTATTTAGGATTTGTATTCTATAATCTCTCCAAGATTATGAAAACGGACACATTGATGAAGTTGTATTACGCATTTTTCTCCAACTCCAAAGCTACAAAACGTCAGCATAGCTTCCACAAGAAACTATTAAAAATCGTAAACAAGAATAAAACGAACTTACATAAAAATCCTTTATATTTGGAGGAACTCTTCTCACTTGAATCTTTGAAATATCACTACATTAAACTGAAAGAAAAATTCCTGAACTGAAACAGCATTACAAGGAACAAGAGCATACTTCTCCCGCATAGATCTAATACAGTGGAGTAGGAAGCGCAGTTTAAGTGCAATAAATGTATACAACAGTCTTCCAAATGAAATAAAAGCGTTAAGGAATGTAAGTGCAATAAAAAATAAGTTAAAATAGTGGATAATTAATAAATGTTATAACAGAATCCGATAGGCAATTAACAAAAAGGCCACCATTGTTATAGAAACTTCCTGAAAAATTATCTTTTATTTATTTATTTTGTGTTCTTTTTTATTTTATGTATTTTGATATACATATATATATATATATATATATATATATATCCCTTATGTTAAGTATATATTTTCGATAGGATAGGTTTATATATTATTAGTTTTATGTATTATGCCAAGACCAAGAACTCCGATTACATCTGTGGAGATTATGTAATAAAGTTCTGATATTATTGTTTATATCTATTGGTTAAATAAATAAATAAATATTTCCAGATTTGTAGAAGTACATTAATTTGAGTTCTTATTTGAAAATTTAAAAAATATGGGGGTTATGTTGCACCCCGGTCAAATCGCAGTTTTTTTGTCAACCAATCAAATTTGAATAAAGTATCTGTATCTAAGACTTTAGTCAAACTGTGATCCAGCTATCCTACTATTATTCTTAATCGCTTATAAAAATTTTCCAGTGATAAATATATTTATATAGTTTCTCATAGTTTTGTTATTACCAAATTTCAAACACAATTTAACAACTCTCAGCTAACTTGACTTTCTCTTCAAACCAAGGGTCCTCTGACCACAACGTATTGTTGCCGTTGCGTCAGAAGCACTCAAAATGCCATAAAACTCATAAACCATTATCAGTAAAGCACCTTGTAAACAGAACAGTAAGTAGCGAAAAAGACAACACCGATCTTAAATCATCATCCGCGATTTTATGGATGTCGTCGTATTCATTTCATCTCCTTTTGTGTGTCACCGCTAGCTATCTGTCTCATTCTCGCACGTTCGAACTTTGCTGGCCAACTAAGATAAACGTGTATCGCATGTACCCAGAATGATTTACTGGCAGATTACTTTAAGAGACCACTTGTTATTGCCCATAACTTCTGATTCAAGTGGTTGCGATACACGTACACCATTCGGGAAGGGAGAGGGTTCGAGAATGATAATGAGAGAGTAAAACGCGTCGGAAAAATTAGGATATTGACAGGTTTATGTTTGGATAATTTCTTGATACGTGGACGATCAATTTCTATGAATTACACATAAATTTCACAAATCCAGATGAGTACACCTATTTAACTAATTAAATTTTCATGAACAATTTGAAAACGTTTATTGGGTAGTAAACTCGACCACAGTGATTAGTTGTAAATAGTGATGTGCTGAAAATCCGTATCCGTATCCACGGATATCATAGGGAGACGAAAAATCCGTATCCGTATCCGTTAGTTTTTGACGCATCTTTTACGGATCTTTTACCTTATTAATTTTTAATTCATAGATGAAATTTTTTATACAGGTGATTAGGTAACAATGAATTTGCCTGTTGGACGTTATGGGTAAGGTATTAGAAACACTAATAAGAAACAGAATAGACAAAGAATTAGGATTATTTGGTCTGTTCATTGGGTTTGCTCTCCTCCAAATTTTTTCCTGCAACAGATAAGTATTTAAAAATTGTATATGTATATTCATTTTGAAGTAGATGTTGTTTGATAATATTGACTTCTTTGTTAAAAATTTGGGTGGATGAAGATATGTTTTTTGCTCTATCATATAAGCACTTTACAACACCTTTCTTTACATTTAAGGGATGGTTGGAGTGAAAATTCAAATATCCCCAAGACTTTATAAATAAAACTATAAATCAGCTAGAAAGAAAATCGCAACAACAAACCAGCACAATTAACCATCACAATAATACCAACCAAACACAAACAGACAACCAAATTATGAACATAATTCCATATATCCCAGGTGTATCGGAAAAAATTAAGCGGTTAGGAAATAAATACAGCCTTAAAACTGTTTTTAAAACAAATAATACCTTGCGCTCTATCCTCACACATACCAAACCGTTTAACGCAACCCAGAGTTCTAAAAATTGTGTGTACACTGTTTTGTATGACTGTGGCCATTCTCATACCGGTGAAACTTCAAGACCTTTAGTAGTAAGGAAAAAAGAACATCACTATAACATTTCCAGAAGACATGTGGACAAATCAAATTTGGCCAATCATGTATTAACGAGCACCGGCAGCCATAGGATAGACTGGGATAGAACAAAGATTTTATTGAAACAAGAAAATTTAACAAAGAGAAGACTTAAAGAAGCCAGCTGTGTATGATGATAAACAACCCTGAAATCGGAGCACCTTCAGCCGATCTTCATTTGAACTGGAGGAATTTATTGCTAACAGAGCAAAAAAACGGTAACCTCAGCGTCAAGTGATCGCCAAACGACAAATTGTCAGTATCAAATTTTTTGACAAACAACAAATTCAAGATCAAAGCGAAATTTTTTTAGAAAAAACCTCGAAAACAACACTAAACGATTGACAACGACTCCAGACTCGGAGTTGAAACGTCTCCATACACAGATAAATATTATACAATATACAATACATTACTTATATACAGGAATACTGGTTGATCATTTTATAAACATCTCTTTCTCTCAGAAAAACTGTGAGGAAGAATCTCTGTACAGACAGCCAGTAATCCGGGCAATTTTACGAAATTGCCTTACTACACTTTGCTCTACATATACAATTTTTAAATACTTATCTGTTGCAGGAAAAAATTTGGAGGAGAGAAAACCCAATGAACAGACAAAATAATTCAAGACCTCCTCAACAATCTTTTCGAAATTACTTAAAGAATTAGGAGATGAAAGAATTTCAGAAAGACAATTTGGGTTTCGGAAAGGGAAATCAACAGTAAAAGCAGCAAAGTGGATTCGTGACAAAGCAAGGAGCTCTAGAGCGGGCTGGGTGATACTCATCACTTTTGACGTTAGAAATGCATTCAATTCGGCATCATGGAAACGTATTGTAAAGGAAATGGAGAAGAAAAGGATTAGTGAATATCAAATAAGAATAATAGAGTTATTTCTCCAAAAGGAGTATTATACTCGGGAAAGAAAAAACGTTAAAAATGAGCACAGGCGTACCACAAGGATCAGTACTAGGACCGACGTTATGGAATATATTGTTCGATGATCTTCTAAATCAACTGGTGCAAATACGATAGCATTCGAAGACGACCCGGCACTATATGTGGAAGGGCCAAACGCTGACAGGCTGGTTGAAAAATCAAATGAGGCAATAAGAATAATAGGAGACTGGATGAAAGAGGCAAAGTTGAAATGGGCACCGGAAAAGAGCGAGGCGGTGCTACTCAAAGGTACAAAAATGCAGAAAATATGAGAAAAAAATAAAAGTAGAAATAGAGGATCTAAATATAACACCACAAAAGAGCGTAAAGTATCTTGGTATATTTATCGATCACCAAGGTACATATGGGACACATATTGTAAATGCAGTAAGGGGCAAAGAGACGACTGCTTTATGGAGTGGTACAATCAACACTTTTGTACAGGGCACCAACAAGGCACAGAGGTATGAAGATAAAAAGATATAAGAACATGATGTTAAAAATGCAAAGACAGGCGCTGCTGCGGGTAATAAGCGGATATAGAACGATCTCGTATGAGGCAACGACAGTTATAGCCGGTATTTCTCCGATCCATCTGACGGTAAAAGAAAATTACGAAAATAAAAAATACAGAGAAAACAGGAATAATATCCTAAAAGAATGGCAAAAAGAATGGGATGCGCTAACGGGAAAAGCGGAATGGACAAAATAAAGTAATACCAGATCTAACAAAATGGGCGAGCAGCAAATATAGAAGTACAGATTACTTTATGACACAATTTTTGCCTGGGCATGATAGTGTCATAGCATACCTGAAAAGGATAGGGAAAATAAGAGAGAGTAACTGTGATATGTGCCAAATTGAGGAGACAATGAAGCACGTGGTTTTTGACTGCGAAAGATATGCAAGTAATAAAACAAGAACAGAAATAACGATTGGTGAAAGGATAACACCCTCTAACGTGATAAAACTAATGATAGAAAGTGAAGAGAACAAGGAAATTATATACAAATGGATAAGGGAAATTATAGAGGAAAAGGAGAGAGAAGATTTAACCAGAATGGTGTGATGAAGGCAAAGAAAGGCATGAAGGTGGCGACGCAAGTTAGAAATAACAGTACCACCACCTTCGGAAACTGCAGAAACAACAAAGTGGTTTTAGTGGGTGTGAGTCCCACACTAATTTGAGTAATAGACTCTAAGCTCAAATTGTCCATAATGGATTTCCACCTTAAAAAAAAAAAAAATAACAATGAAAAACTGTTAAATTCCATTCAGATTATTTTTTTTATTTAAAATCGTATTTGGCACCTTTATATTGCAAAAAATTATCGTAGTACATAACTCAAACGTACTAAATCAACTATCTTTATAATGAGATCCATCACACATCTCGGTAATAAGCTTAATAAAATTATGAGACATTTGAAAATTTATTATAGGAAGTTTTTGTAAAATATTATTTAAAATATCTCTATGAGATAAATTTGGTTAAATCTTCGTTTAAGCTTTATAAAATAATGAAATATTTAAGTATTATAGATCACTTTTAGAATGAGAAATAAACGTAATTTAAATCTTCGTAATATTTCAAATTCTATTTAAGTAAATTAATACTGCGTGACACATAGATTCAAAGCACAGTGACAATTAGAGAAACTTGAAGTTGAAAAGTCATAATTAAAATTAAGTAATGATAAATTGTATTTAAAAAATAATAACTTGGCAGCTTTGTCCCCCCCAAAAAAAATGTTAAGATGTGCACTAAAAAATTGCTCACTTGGAACGCTTGTCGCCGGTGATGATAATTATATGCGAGCGATGTGACTGAGACCTCCAAGTGACTACTTGTCCAGTCTATAACTATCATACTTTAATATCTTTGATTATGAGAGTTAACTCTTATAGAGATCAATAACTTTTGTCCATAACAGATTGTCTCTTTCCAAAGGTTTATGTGCAATCTATACCGCCGCGTACTCTAAAAAAATTATGATCCGTATCCGTATCCGCGTATCTTAGGACCAAATATCCGTATTTAGATCCGTATCCGTAGATATACATTTTTAATGATCCGGCAAATTATTAGTTGCAAAGAACGTTAAGGAATTTAGAAAGTGCGTAAATTTGATAGTGGAAGCCAACCCGAAGAAAAAGCAGGTTTTAAAGCGAGCTTGACCACAAAAGAATAAATATTTACTCAAATCAAATATACCAAAAAACAAGGTGTTTGATGGGATCCAAAATCTATGTTTAGAAATGTGAATTTGAATTTGTTCGAAACTAATGTTATGAGATGTTGTAAAGCGTGATTTGACAATACCCAAAATCGGAAAAGAATAGGGAAACAAATAAAGTTCAAGATCGCCGTTTTAGACTTTAGAAATGGATTTTCTACAAGGCGATAAGTGTCCAAACGGTTTATCACTGTCTAAGGTCTTTTGGACTGCACCATTTCTCACCTATCTTGTGCTACGTCTGGCTGCTGAGCATCGATGACCACAGATTCTGCTTGGGTGGACATGATGACCGAAGAAAGGTTAGACGATGTCGAGGAGAAAGACGTCAACCTCAATTTGATGTTGACCGACGTGTACACCAAACAGTAGGCGTTATGGTATTGGATAGGTACTATTGCATATGGAAGTAGGTGACATTTAGTCTTTGTTCGAGTCAAAATGACAACTCACGTTATCTTGTACTCCCTTAATTTAATCGGCTCATGGATCCCATATTTCAACAAGATAATGATTGATTGGCCTCATGATGCACGAGTTAGTTTAAGGTTTTTTGAAGAGGCACACGTTTGGGATATGATATTCTACCTATCATCGATTTACCCAAGCGTCCACGGACTTTGGAGGTTCTCAGACATGAAATACAGAATAAATAGACCACCTCATTGAGTCAATGTCAAGACGTTGATTCCGTTCTGGAATTTATTTTTGTTTGTGTAACGTTCTTTCATACTCTCTCATTGGTATCTTTAGTTTTATTATGTAACTGATGTTTTCTAAATCCTGAACTCCAGGATATTTTTTGAGCACAGCTCAATAATGTGATTCTACATTTAGTTTTAATCCAGCCGAACATGAAATGAAATCTCACCAAGTGCGGCGATAATTCCAAAATCTTGGCTATGTGAGAGTAAATGTTGAAAATATAAGGTTTGTTGTTATACCGTATGTATTCTGTCTGTTGCTCTAGATTAACAAGAATGCTTCTCTTCTAGTCAACTGGGATCATCTTGTATATTAAAGTTCCTTTCGACAATTTGGTTAGTTTTACCATTAATTCTGGTGTGCCGACAAATTTCATTTGACATATCAGCGGTTTTCCTATTGCTACTGCTCCGTCTGCACAATTTTTGTGCGCTTGGTATTACAATGTTTCATTGTTCTAATCATTCCCAACATTTGATTGTGCTCTTCTGTTTTATTTTAAGTGAGAATCTTTCTCAGAATCCTTTTTTTAACTTTCCCATGTTTGTGTTAATCAAGTCATGATCACCATATGTCAAACCTGTGCATAGCTAGTCATGACGATTTCAAATTTTAAATGCGAAAGATTCGAGAGGAATATATTTTGAAAACACAGCTAGATGGACTGTACAGGATAGTACAAAGAATGACAAAATTAGAGAAAGATGGACAATGGAGAATATTAAAGAACTCAGAGACCGATAAGTCAGTTTGACGATTATTTAGTGAACCATCGAAGAGATAATAGAACTCAAACGAATTCATGTTAATACGTGTTAGAAGCTTCATAAAGAAATACTCACTGACAGTCTTTGTCACTGACGATTTTGGTATTTTTTAGTCAGTTTATAATTATTTACTCCTTTCTATAGTATTTATATTACCAAAACAATATCTTATTGAAACAACTTCTTCCGGGTGTTGCGATTTCTTTGACATTGAGTCTATTTAAGAAATACACACTACATATAAAACTGTATGATCTGAGAAGGGTACAAATAATCCGCAAAACTTGTGAAATTGATCGCCCAAATAACAATTCCAAATTTTATTATACATTTGGTTGAAAATATTCTGTTGATATGAATAGATAAGTACATTCCAAAGAAAAGCCATAATGAAAAAGCATGCTATTCAGCAATTATCACTGCACGAAATGCTAAGTCATGCAAACACTCGATCAGGACAAGATCGCTAAAATCGTGCAATAAGATCTCCATGCTAATATATTTGTCACCTTTAAGTCAACTGTTCCATGCGTGTGATTATAAAAAATGGCTTTAATTCTCAAGTTTCCTAAAAGCAACCAATTATACAGGGCGGGATATGGCAAGCACTTTTCCAAATAAAGTATACTCAAACGATTGACGCTAGAGCTGTTTAATTTTACAAAAGTTCAGGATAGGTATGGAGAATTTTGAAATCCATGGGAGGCCTTCTTTCTGAAGCATCACTCCAGGCAGATGACAGAAGATGTCTATAATTTTGGCCAAGTCACTTCATTATTTTCCTTAATTAAATTTGTGTAAGTACCCCTAACCGAAAAATATTAAGCCCCCAATAAAATTCCTCAAGATGCATGTCATGGTAAAACTGCGGGTTCAAGAGAAGTTTCAGTAGAACAGGATCACCAATAATTTTCCAGCAAGTTAGATTACTATTTCAGGAATCATGGCATATTAGAAATTTCTGATAGGTGGAAAATATTAAATATAATTAATAGATATAAAAAGTATGATAGAACAGAATGTGATAACTATAAATATCAATAAACGTCTCACAGTCTTCGACAAATTTCTGAACAATATAATAAAGCCTGTTCCAATTTGAGGTTAATTTTTAACTTTTTAATAAAATACACAAAATATTTGAGAATGATTAAATATTTTGAGTAGCTGTGCGGTGTTCCTTAATCCTGGTGTCCAGCGGTCGCTTTGTCTCTCCAATGTAAATATTGCCACATTCATACGGTATGCTGTAAATACAGTTATTTGGTATTGCTGGTGCGTCGGGCCTCGTTCTTTTATCATGCTCCTCAAGGTGTCGTTGCTTTTGAAGATAATTCTGATTCCATAGCTGATCATCCTGATGGACAGAACGGAATACAACAAGAAAATCGACGAAGTACTGTCGAAGGAAAAATACAAGCCACTGCCTACTGATCCAACATCCAAAATAGAACGCAAAACTTACAACACTCTCACAGATTATGCTGAATACCTTCTACCCGAGACAAGGAGAAAACTGACGCCACATCACAGCAAACCACCACATCTTTATGGAGTACCCAAGATACAAAAGGCTGGAGTACCTCTCAGACCGATTACAAGTTCGCGCAACTCACCAACAGCAGCACTATCGAAATTCCTTCTGCCAATCATCCAACCTTTGGAGGGCAAAACATCATCGCACGTCAAGGACTCAAAGCACTTTGTCGAAATCATCGGATCCATGGAACTTGGGCCAGAACATCGCTTAGTAAGTTTCGACGTTGAAAACCTTTTCACGAACGTATCACTAGACGAATCTCTCAACATAGTGAGAAAGAAAATTACTGAAGACGAAACCCTGATGCAAAATTCTGAATAAAGTGGTTTTTGGAATGTTCAATAGCTTTGCACGATGACGAATTGATGCTTTTGGATGTTCAACAACACTAGCAGTAACAGCTGGAATTATACTGTCACAGCCAACAGCACTGCTTGTTCCATAGTCGAATACACGTGCGTTTGTTTAAATCAGGCGCAAATTAAATCTGAATCAAGTTTAGTAGTCCATGAAATTCATTGCAGAAGTGACAGTAGTTGTCAAAATAAGTTATTAGTTTTTTTTAATTGAACGTAATAAGATTGTATTGTTTTAATTTGATAGTAAAATGGCCGAATTAAGTGAAACAGAAAGAATAGAAATATTAATGATGATTAGGTATGAGGAGAGGAAAAGGACGCATCAACAAGTTTGTGACCTTTTTAACATTGTTCATCCGAATACACACATATCCCGTTTAATAGTGATGAAAACTTTGCGAAGGTAAGTGGAACAGCAATTTACCAAAAAGTGGACGGTTAGAAAGTGCAAGTAATGAATGTGAATCTTTGGAAGAAAATCCTCATTTATCCACTACCGACCTCGCCAATATGAATGGATATTAAAGCGAGAAAAATATCATCTATACAAAATTCGCCTCGTTCAAGAACTCTCCGAAGACGATTTCGACAGACGTTTGCAATTTTGTGAAACGATGATGGATATTTGTAACCGTGATAATAATTTTATAAGAAATGTGGTGTTTTCAGACGAGGCTACATTTTGTTTAAATGGTACGGTTAGTCGACATAACTGCCGCTACTGGTCGCAAAGTAATCCTAATTGGGTACAAGAGCCTCTTACACAACATCCCCAACAATTGAAAGTTTGGGCCGACATTTATAACAGCAGAATGGACAATTACCAAATAATATCTGGTTTCAGCAGGATTGAGCACTACCCCATTACGCTTGCATTGTTCGAGATCATTTAGATAGGACATTTCATCACAGATGGATTGGAAGAAGTGGTACTTATAAATGGCCTGCACGAAGTCCCGACCGTAATCCACTAGACTATTTTCTGTGGAGTTATTTAAAGTCTAAGGTTTATGAAGACCAAATAATTTGCAAGAATTAACTGCAAGAATAACTCAAGACATCCAGAGAATTACACCAGAAGTAATAGCTAATGTTACTAGAGAACTCAAAAACCGACTTGCTTATTGTCAAGAAGTAGACGGTGCTCAGTTTGAACATCTAATACATTAAGTTTAGTTAAGTTAAGTTTCAATGTTATGAAAATCACTTAGATTTAGTTAATAATTATGATTATGTATTTCTTTAATAGATATAAGATTTTTCCTTTCCTTAATTACTTTTCTGTTAATATCTCGGTAGGTATTGAAGTAAACAATATCAAACACGATATTTTTGTATTCGCAATAAAATGTTTCATCAGAAAGTAAAATACTATACAGGGTGTTTCATTGCAAATTTTAAAATCGACATTACTTCCCTTAAAACGGGGAGTTCAAAATTGTAAAAAAAATTGGAAACAAATAGGCAAACTACTGCAGTATCCACTTTCCAAATTTCATTTTAATATCTCTAATAATTCCAGAGATATTTACTTGGTTCCACACATTTGCCCATTACTATATATTCTTTAGATAAAATTTTGCAAGATTCTGACAGCGCCCCCTCTTTGACTTCACTTAATTAATGTCTACCAGCTAAGGATAACGGAATAAGTTAAGAACTAATTACAAAAATTACGGTATTTAAGAAGAAAGTAAATATTCAGAAAAAAATACCATTTCAACTAACATTTTCAGAATAATTTAGTTGTTAAATTAATTCTAAAAACGTGATAGCACAACATTGTTTAATAGAAACTTTTTAAGTTCTTTTGACTAGTTTATTGTTAAGCTATATATTTAATGTACTCGCACATCAAAAACTAATCAATAATAAAATGTAAGAATTTTAAAACAGATCTAAAAGTATACAAAAACGTGAACCTAATTACTAGCTACTAATTTTGCGTTTTGTATTATTCAATCTGATTACGAGTGGATGTCCGGGAATGCATAATGAAATAATTTCCAAAGTTGTTATTGCCGGCAATAATTATACATTCGATTTTTGGAAATGTGGCAAGATGGCTTCTTTTAGGTTGGAATTATTATTGGTTAGCATACAGTCAGCGACTCCGCCTCACTTCTATATTTGACGGGATGATGGATAACTTTTCCGGGTCACGGAGGGACCCTAACTTATCTGAACTCCATATTCGTTTGTTGAGGCATTATTCGGTTCTAAGTTTCTCATTCGGATAATGGGAAACGATATTCCAAAAAAACGGAATACAAAGAAAATTATTGAATAATATATTCGATAGTATACTAATATAATTATTGATAAAAAAGAATAATGGGTTACGTTTTTTTGTTGTTGTTGTTTCGGAACACACTATAGAATTTGAATCAATAATTACTATTCATGTTAATTATGCAGTAGATGTTGTGGTTTTAGTTTATCTGACATAGGAAAAAATTTTGAGTGGAAAGTAAAAGAATTTGAATGATTTGATTTAAGAAGAGTCGTAACTTCTGCTATTTATCGAACTCATTAAAATAAACCCAAACGTCCTATTAATATGTGTACTCTAACACGCCCATTTGGAAGTTAAATGCCTTTAAAAGGGCTCACACATGACAAAACGGCCGAAAATAAATTTAAAAAAATGTATGGGTCTTATATAACTTTTTACGTTAAAAAATTTGTGCTACTCCGTTTTTCGACCTGTATTTTTTATTTTAGTTTTTTTACAATTACAAGTACTTATATATTTTTTGTTGTTGTTGTTTCGGAACACATTATAGAATTTGAATCAATAATTACTATTCATGTTAATTATGCAGTAGATGTTGTGGTTTTAGTTTATCTGACATAGGAAAAAATTTTGAGAGGAAAGTAAAAGAATTTGTCTGATTTGATTTAAGAAGAGTCCTAACTTCTGCTATTTATCGAACTCATTAAAATAAACCCAAAAGTCCCTATTAATATGTACTCTAACACGCCCATTTGGAAGTTAAATGCCTTTAAAAGGGCTCACACATGACAAAACGGCCGAAAATAAATAGAAAAAAAAATGTATGGGTCTTATATAACTTTTTACGTTAAAAAATTTGTGCTACTCCGTTTTTCGAACTGTATTTTTTATTTTATTTTTTTTACAATTACAAGTACTTATATATTTTTTGTTGTTGTTGTTTCGGAACACATTATAGAATTTGAATCAATAATTACTATTCATGTTAATTATGCAGTAGATGTTGTGGTTTTAGTTTATCTGACAGGTAAAAATTTTGAGTGGAAAGTAAAAGAATCTGAATGATTTGATTTAAGAAGAGTCGTAACTTCTGCTATTTATCGAACTCATTAAAATAAACCCAAACATCCCTATTAATATGTACTCTAACACGCTCATTTGGAAGTTAAATGCCTTTAAAAGGGCTCACACATGACAAAACGGCCGAAAATAAATTTAAAAAAATGTATGGGTCTTATATAACTTTTTACGTTAAAAAATTTGTGCTACTCCGTTTTTCGACCTGTATTTTTTATTTTATTTTTTTTACAGTTACAAGTACTTATATATTTTTTGTTGTTGTTGTTTCGGAACACATTATAGAATTTGAATCAATAATTACTATTCATGTTAATTATGCAGTAGATGTTGTGGTTTTAGTTTATCTGACATAGGAAAAAATTTTGAGTGGAAAGTAAAAGAATTTGACTGGTTTGATTTAAGAAGAGTCGTAACTTCTGCTATTTATCGAAGTCATTAAAATAAACCCAAAAGTCCCTATTAATATGTACTCTAACGCGCCCATTTGGAAGTTAAATGCCTTCAAAAGGGCTCACACATGACAAAACGGCCGAAAATAAATAGAAAAAAATGTATGGGTCTTATATAACTTTTTACGTTAGAAAATTTGTGCTAATCCGTTTTTCGACTCCTATTTTTTATTTTATTTTTTTTTACAATTACAAGTACTTATCTCAAAGAACGTGTTATTTTCTATTCCACTTAATGACTTAGCATAGCAGAAACAGGAAAGCCAAGTAACAACAGCTCATAAAAATGTAAACATTAAAGGGTAGAATATGAATAAAGTTAATATATAAATAGTAATAATAAAGCGAAATAGATTTGCATAGGCGTTGTCAAGCAAAGACAGATGGGGTTGATTTTCTCCCTGGATCTCTATTGGCCAACCGTATGCGATTCGAAATAAGCTTTACAATTATATATTGAAGTTAGTACTTAATGTAATAAACGACATTTTTTATGTTAACTAAGAATCTCTGATTTAGCCTCCGCCAGACCAGAAACCTGCATACTTGCTTAAGCAGTATGCCAAAACCTGCCATTTGCCACCCTGTAAACAAAAATGTGGCTACTCCAAACTACACATACCATATGCAAATAGCAGCATTAGAAACATTATAAACTAGAAAAACATGCGTAGCTGTTTTCGAACATTCTCATTTGGTTTTAACACACAACTGTTTTATAGAAAGTTTAAATACGGCATAAAAATAAATCATTCAAACTTCATTTACCATGCTCTCAACTAAAGCAGCTAATGAGCCAATTTGGCAGATTGAGTACAAATAAATATTATAGCAGATACCAAAACATCACTACTACAATATTTCATATCTACTATTGCACACTCTACTATAGACTTTTAGTTCTATTTCAGTTATACTACTACATTTTTGTCGATTGTCTTTTAATATACATTAGTTTATGAAAAACACACAACATTAAATGAAATTTTTTTTTTATTTGACAACATGTACCAAAACTTTTGAATTGACACAAATAATTAAACATTTTGTGCCTGATTGTTAAATGATTGCTGACTGACTATTTCAAACATCAACTAATGTAACTTGCCATAGTTCATCTCACTCGTCAAAAAAACTGACAAAAAGTAGAAGTATATCTAACTTTACGAAATGACCCAATAACTGAGCAGAACTTTTTAGTTCATCGTAAAGTGATTTGAATAGTACGGAAACGTAAGCTTAATACCACACTACCATCTGTAGCTTGGGTATACACATAAAAATACTTGTATACAGCATAAACTTATAAAGCCTCTTAAACTTAAAACTTTTCTTCCAGTGAGCACCAGGTATCTTCATAGTAGGTAATTTACCGACAGTTATACTGTTTTCCTTCACTTAGTTACATTAGTGAAGTTCTCTACGCTCCTCCCAAACTAAAAATCTGAGTCTTCGGGATCAACCAATACCCTTGCATCTGAACTTCCTAGCATATTATAAAAGAAAGTTACTATAATTTATCTGGATATAACTTTTTTATATTAATTAAATTAGGAATAAACGTCATTTTGATTCTGATATGGTTTCAAAAATTATTCCTTTTATAAAGCTCTAGCCCAATACGTCTGAGAGTTCGAAAATTTCAACCTGTGTTCTCATGTATTACTTAATTTTCGCTTGTTCATGCAGAAAATAAGCTTTTGTATTTGTTTATTTACATGGAAGTACCGAGGAGGACAGGGGAGGGCAGATGCCTTCCTGGACGTGAAAAACCCGCAGCCATTAAAGCTTCCCAAAAATTTGTTGACTTGCTTCTTCCTAGACAAAGAAATTTTCAGATTTCCCCCTTTCTCTTGGAATTGTTTTTTCATAATTGCTTTTCAATAGAACATATTTTAAATTTGCTTCTTCCTAAACTAAAAGCTTGGTACGCCACTGGTTATTTAGGTTGCATCTTCGTAACAGTATAACCTACAAAATAATAATTTAACTCGATTGTCTTTGTTACATGTTAATTTGACACTGATTTTAATTTTTCATATATATACCTCACTACGATTTAATTTTGTGAATTCTAACTAATAACAACAATATTAGACTAGTATTGGTATCATGCGAAAAAGAAGTGCAGTATTTGTCCAACATGTAAAATACACACTTTCTAATTAATGTTTAGTTTCTCTCAGTTGGCTTTTTACCATGAATATAAAATTATTGAGTATTTAAAACCTTAATTATTCATTATATTATGCACAACCAAACAGCAGGGTCGCTAACACTTGGATTTTCCCCACAAAAGTAGTATCAAAAGTCCTTAAAAATTAACTCACTAAGGAGGCATGTGACACTTTATTAAATTTGGCAGAGTAGTTTCCTCCACCCATCTAAGAAAGATTTCAAAAGTTAAGCAATATTCCTTTAATGACTTATTTACGTTGTGATGTCATACCAAATTGTCTTGGAATACAGACGGCAAAAGATCAACTTACATTAATATGTTAAAAAATCCCTGTAAACTACTTGCCACTAAAATGTCCCAATGCAATTTTGGAGTGCTAAATGTAGAATGAAATTTTGGTCAATAATCTTCATTTCGCTCCACCATAACTAGACAGAAACATATACTCATGCCAAAAAGGTTGCAACACCTAGAAGAAGAGGTTTAAACTTAATATTGTTTTGGTAAAAGATAGATGCTACAGTAAGGAATAAATGATTAAAATTTGAATTCCAAATAACAATTATTTTTAATTAAGTTTGTTAACCGCGAGTATCTATGCACTCCCCAAAACGTCTTGGCATTGATTCAATAAGCTGGTCTATGTCTTCTTGCGGATACCATCCCTAGCAACCTTTATTTCATGTCTTAGAATCTCCAGTGACCGTAGGGATTGAGGCAAATTTCCCAGCCTTCTACCCATCATATTCCAAACATGTTCTATGGGGGAAAGATCGGGGAATCTGGGCGGCCATGGCAACAGATTCACATGGGTCTGTTCAAAAAAGTTTAGACTAACTCGATCAACATGAGGGCGAGCATTCTCTTGTTGAAATATGGGATACATCAGCCGATTAAGGTAAGGGAGTTCAGACGGCAGCAGATTATACCTTTTTACTGTATTTGACCCGTTGTGCGCAAGCGTTGCGACTCTATTGAGGAAATGTATATGTGAAGGGAACCCACGAACTACAGATCAAACACAGAGAAAGCATAACAACATGTATTTTCGGACATGCGCATAAGAAACGAAGTAAATTAAAACAATATAGACATACGAGCTGCCTTTTATATTTCGGGATTAGAGAACAAAAACAAATATTAATTATAGAAAATCGCTATATTGTTTTTCAGAATATTCCCCATGAAGATCTATACACTTTTGCATGAGTTTGAACCAATTGTCGAAGGACTTTTTCCACTCTGATTAAGGTATCTCCAAAACATGCATTCTGAAGGCAGCAACCGCTTCTTCAGGTGTCGAAAAACGTTGACCTCTCAGTTTGCTTTTTACGTACGGGAATAAAAAGAAGTCATTTGGTGACAAGTCAGGACTATACGGTGGATGACTCATCAAATCGATGTTTTGAGTGGTCAAAAATGCAGTTGTGATGTGTGAGAGCTCGCATTGTCGTGGTGAAGAGTGATCCGTCTTCGGTGGTTAGTTTTCCTCATTTCTTGGAAGACAACTGGCAAACAAATGGTTGTGTACCACTCAGAATTGACTGTTCTACGTTGTTCTAGTGGTACAGTTGCGACATGTCCAGTTTTTCCGAAAAAGCTTGGAAGAGCTTCGTGCGCGAACAACTTTTGTTGGATTCGGCTCATCTTGAAACACCCATACAGTCGACTGCTGTTTACTTTCGAGCTCATACGCGTAAATCCACGATTCATCACCTGTCACTATGTTATAAACGTGTTTTGAAGCACCGCAATCGTATTTTTTGAGCGTTTCTATAGACCAATCGACACAAGCCTTTTTTGTTGATCGATTGACAGATTGTGTGGGATCCAACGCGAACAATTTTTTTGACATTCAAATGTTTATGGAATATTAAATGTATGCTGGTCCCACTAATGTGTAAGGTTGACTCAATCTCACGATACGTCACATGACGATCTTGCAATATCAGTTCGCGCACAGCATCAATGGTTTCCGGAAAAACAACTGTTTTTGGACGACCTTCACGAAATTCGTCTTGGAGTGAACTACGACCTCGATTGAATTCACCCTACCATCGAGAAACAGTGGTCCTTGATGGAATTTCATCGCCAAAAATTAAATTAAGTTCATCCATGCACTCTTGCTGACTTAATCCACGTCGAAAGTTGTAAAAAATAATCGCATGAAAATGTTCACTATTTAATTCCATTTTTGGCCGAGATGAATCCTTTAAGTTACTGTAAACAACACATAGCGCACGTATGTCAAAACGTTCTGAGTACGTATAACCTCAAAAATGTCAAACTTTACGATAGAGCTGTCAGTTGTCAGATTGCAACACTAGGGTTGTCCAATCCCGAAATATAAAAGGCAGTCCTCGTATGGATATGTCTGCAACATGATGTTTGCGGCTTTCTCTACACTCCGCTAGCAGTATATTAGTATTAAGTATATGGTTTAACCCTTCTTCGGCCTATATGTCCACCGAAGCAGAATCGAGATTCATCAGAGAAGACGTCCTGATACCATTCCACATTCAAATCGTCCGGTGCCTACTGTTCTCTGATTTTGGATATTATCAAACCACGCCTGACAACATCTTATAACAGTAGTTAGATTTCTGTTCGTGTGGTTAGCGATTTCCCTAAACGAAAACCCCACCTCCCCTAAACCTATGACTCAACCTCTTTCAAATTCACTTAGCTAGCGATACATTCCGCCCGCACATCCCATCAAACAGTTTGTTTTTTGGTATATTAAAAAAATCCAAAAAACGAATACAATATTAGTCAATAAAAAATGTTTACATGAAAAACATTCCCAAATTTTACTCATTTATTCTTTGGTATATCATCTATGTTTTACCAAAACAATATTAAATTTCAACAACTTCTAGTGGGTGGTGCGAAGTCAATGAGTGTAACTCTTGTAGCTTATTTAACACTTCTGTGGATATTAAGGTTTCCACTGGGAAATTCACCATTTTGAAAAACTTTTCCAACTCTAGACAGAATCACAATTTAATTTATTATTGGATCATCTATCATCATCAGATGCATTCAAAAGATTTTACCTTAAGCCAAAAATTATTTGGATTGGGGAATAAACTGAAAATGCCAATTATAATTTACAATAATATTTATTTATACATATATTATTTATATGTACGGTATATATAAGTTGAAATCCACAAGACAGAAATCCAATATTAAATCATTTAAAATCAAAATATAATTTATATGAATGTTAAAAATAATAATAATTTATATTACAATAATTTCATTTACAAAATATTAAAAACAATTTAATTTCAAAGAAAATTATAGTAGTCTGTCATGTCAAAACTTAGTACTTCTAATTCTAAAATATTACACCACAGCACAAAGAACTATAATTCTAGTTTTTTATCCATATAGGTACAAATATACAGCATGCCACTGCAAAATTTTCTAAAATTTAGATTATAATTATTTTTTTCTTAGAATAGGGTTAACCAATTTAAATAGGAAAGACGAATTTTAATTTTTTGATTTTAAAGGAGTATCAATAAGATATAGGTTATGATCTGAACCTATTTAATTTGCCTAACCGATTTTTATATAATAAAATAATTACGTATACTTTTTTTTTTGTAGCAGCGTTACGTATTTTCGTTACAATTTTATCACTATCAATTCTTTTTTATCATGATCTGCGAAATCCAATCAAAAGTGTATACAAAATATTTCATCTTCGAAAGTTTTTTTATATAATAAAAAAATTCCAATTAGTTGTATGCATGTACGTATATAACGTTGCTGAAATTCCTAACTTTTAAATTTCACAATTGTTTACGTATGTCGAGTATCATTATCATCATCCTACATGGATAACATTACTCTAACTTTGGCATGAAAGTGCGTAATTTTAAATATATCGTATAATTCATATCCTTTTTTATTTACCGGATTGTATGTACAATCTTCCTCTAGCATAGAGAATGTTTGGAGCCCAAAAATATACAAATAAATTATCTACAATTCAAGGAAAAACAATGCTACGATGAAACGAACAACATTCATACGTGTACTTGTTTCACAAAATATATTTTATTTGGTTTTAACCAAAATAAATGGTTTAGCTTTGAAAACATAAATTCAATTCATTATAAAAAATATATTAATATTGAGGAAATGTAATAAAAACAAGGTTTAAAGCATGCCACAGAACATTCCTAAAAGCAAATATACAACCACATGCTTCAGATAGTATTATATAATAAAGATTTGTTTTGTACGTGTAGGTTTATGTAGGTGATTTAAAGTATTATAGTTGACTACAAAATTGCAAATTGATATGTAAATCCAAATAAAAACATTGGAAATTGAGTCTATCTTCGGAAGGCAACAAATTGACACCTTGAGATACGCTGGCCAAATAAAAACAGGAACGAAACAAAAAAGATCGAGCACAAACTGTCAATAAAGAAGAAATAGAGATAATCGACTAATACTTGGCAAACGATAAGAATTGGCAGAGATCGATTATGATTGGGGTTTGGTAAACTTTGTCATATTCTCCAAAAAAAGACGAAAACATAAAACCATGTGTCATTCAGGTACTGATATACTGACTGGAAACCACAAATTGCAGCTAACGCAGTATGGAAAAAGCAATGCTGGGAAGGAAAACCAACGAACGGTTAATGCAGGAAGACATAATGAAAACAGTTACAAAGACAGGATAAACTCAAAATACAACAGATGAAAGCAATAGACTGCAAAAGACTGCAAACCGAAAACCGAGACGACCAACCATGAGATGGTATGACGCCATGAGAAAGGTTTCAGTATAAAACTAGCGACGAAATTCCAGGAGTATAAAACTGGAAGAATATGGAGGATGCATTCGTTTACATATGGGTGACAAATGAGTCTGGATTTGAAGAATAGGTGATTGAGGAACTGAAAAAAGTGCATTCAAATTAATATGATTTAAAAACTGTTTGCATTAAACCTCTCCTCAATTCTTTCAGCTTACTAGGTTTTTCTGCTATTCGTTTGTTGTTTTTGACGTTATTAGTCTGTCAAAATCTTAAGATAATCTAATTGTCGACTATTGCAATTAGATTTTATGGTCAGTTCCATTCGGGGTTATGTTTCCTTATTAGCGTGCTTTATTTGAAATGAACTTGTTTTTCAATAGAATCACTTCTAATTTGTGTTTGGTAACTGGTCAACAAGTTCTCTCCGAAATTGCTATAGGTATACTGCAGTAGTCATATATTTCTGAAAGCTATATTAACTTCAAGACTCATAGCACACAAAATGGAATTTAGTATAAATGTTTCAAAACATATTAGCCTTATGCTCTGAAATATAGATAATGACTGATATTTAATACATGTTTCTTAATCTAACCAAACAGAGAACACTAAAGACTAACTGGCTACACAAAGTTTTATAAATTATATTAAAGAAATCGAAGTTCAAAGGGATCTGAAACGTAATGTCATAACGAGTAATGGAATCCTGTGCCTGTGCTCTGGTATTAAAGCTGCCATAAAAATGCCCAATCCAAGGAAGGAGGAACCAGAGCCATCCCCTTAGGCAAAATACTTAAGTTGCCACATAATGGTAGGACCAGAGCGCCATATTACTTTGGTACAACTACAGCACATTTTCAGCGTACCTAGAGAGAGGATACGCGAACCAGAGACAGTCAACGGCACAGACTAAACGGGCGAATGCTGACTAACATTTCACTACCCACGGTCAATTAGCCACAATGTCAAACTACAAAGACGTCATAGTTGAGTCTGGTACCTTTCATTACGGAAAAAGTGTATTTGGTATATCCATTTCCGAACTGATTTGTGTTTAGTTCTCAGGATCTCCTCGTTAGTCTTTCCTGAAACTTGAGCAATGTTTAAAAAATCTAATCTCGAAGGCTGTAAGCTACTAACCACTCAGAATTTTTGCAAAAATAAGTTTCCAGCCGATTTTTTGTGTTAAATTTGTTTCATGATTCTATGAGCTGGGGATTATAAGTTGTTTTTTTTAATTCTTAATATATTCGCCAACCACATTAAGGAAATCGTTTTGCTCGTTCACGTTTCCTGTCATTAGAACTGTGTCATCCGCGTAGTGTTCTCGGAATACAGCTGAAGAGAGTTGGGGAGAAACCTATCACTACCTGATAATTCGAAGGTTTCTTTTCGCTTCAAACGCTTTATTCCTGACTTTAAGTTCTGTGTTTATTTTATTCCATGTTAAGTCTTTTAAGATTTGTGGTATTCGATTCTGGCGAACGATTTTAGCAATGGATGCAGCACTGTATTACTTTTGTTCCTTTATTTTGGTGTTTATTACTCATCGTACCTAATTCCCGTCTACATCTCAATTGTGAGAATCAGAACATCGCATTTTACACCAAATACAGGAAATCAATCAAGATGCTTAAAAAAAGGTCTTTAATCGCTGTTACTAGTTTCCAAGTAACGAACCAGATGATAGAATATGAGAGAGGATTTCGTTCTATGCTGTCGGTTAGTGAAGATGATAATGATTCTAATGAACGATATTTAATTTGATGTGAGCCAGTGAATTTATCTCTCTCATACATTCGGCTAGATATTTGTTGCATAAATGAAATACCTTGCATTCTATTAATGTAAGAAACTCATCTGGCATATGAACTGGCCCAAATGATTTCCTATTTTTTATGTCTTCAGATTTTTTTCATGATGAAAATGTGTGGAAAGCTTTTTATCAACTTCGTCTTATATTTGTAGACGCGAAATGTAAGGCCGACATCTAGGATTCTCGGGGAAACTAGCACACAGAGGTTCCGAATCTGGGAGAACAGCAATTAAACGGAACGGCTCCAGATTCAGAACCTCTGTATGCTAGTTTCCCCGAGAATCCTAGATGTCGGTCTTCCATCTTACGTTTACAAATTTACAGTTATGTATCAAATACATAAATAAATGTTCGAGAGGACATTCTATTGTGGGAAGCGCAACTGATGAAGGTTCCCAACCAGAAACAATATGTATTATATACCTATATTGTCTTGCGTACAAAAGAATGATACCTCGAAGAGAGTATTTGTCTTATATATCAGATATTTCACATACAATGAGAATGTTAATATAGTTCTTCCAGTAAAGCCGAGAAGGATATACAGTGCTATTTAGTTATGCCAACTCAAGTGAAATGTTTTTAACAGTTCACACTTCACATTACGAAGAAGTCACTGATCAAGCTCCCTCCAATTCCATCATAATACTTATTGGAAATCAGGGGCGGATTCGGGATTGCCATTGGGGGAGGATTGATCACGTTGATTTTAGCGCAATAAACACTAAAAAAGCATACCACTCAGATGGTATTGGTGGGGGCTTCAGCCCCTTAGTCCACTCCCTGGATCCGCCAGTGTTTGAAATGACAGAACCTGAATGAAGACATGTCTCCACCTCTTGGAAAGAAGCTCAAATCAAAGATAAAATAATTAATGTTAATCTACCCACATAAACTCTACATATTGCGTTTGTTTTCTTTGGCCAATTGTTTTATCCATGCGACTGCTGAATTTAAAATTCAAAAGCAACTTAATTATACCTTTTAAGGTAAACCAAAATATTGCTTGTTGCCGTGTATTGTTCTTTAATTTTGTAAAACAAGTATAAGCTAAGGGTAAAGACTACAATTGGTAACAAGCCAACTAGAACGTCTGAATTTACCTTGAAGTTCTATTTAGCTTGTCTTACTTTAGCGACACATACATTTCAAAACAAAATGTCAGTCACTGACCTTACATTTTCCATCGACTGTTGAATCTTGCAGATTTTTCAGAACCAACCTTTTTTTAAAAAGCGAAACGCATTGAGAAACATTTTTGAAAACATTTCTAACGGAATCGAAATTTCACTACAGAATGCAGTCATTCTGCTTTCACTGAATTGCACATTACACTGGCCTCAATAATTATATATTATTGTTCAGAAATATGGATTTCGCGAAGTAAATAATAAAAACTCTATTATCTACAAATATAAATAAATAAACTATAAAATCGATCTCTATTATACCGCGTACCGAAACTAATATCGATTTCAATTATACACAAAAAAGGACTTTCTTAAGAGGTCATTATGGTTGTGTGGAAAATTTGGAAAGAGTTCCTGCCAAAAAGACTTTCTGCCGTTGGCAAAAAGCAAATGCAATGACTAAAATATGTATTTAGGTACATGGTTCTTTGCTGTAGGTTCACTGGGGTGATCCCTGAGGACTGATATCATCGCCACCACCTTCTGAACCTCCTTCCCCTTTTGTCTTGTTCTCCTTCTTCCATTTCATGCGCCTATTTTGGAACCAGATTTTGATCTGCCTCTCGGTCAGGCAAAGAGCGTGGGCTATCTCGATTCGCCTTCGCCTCGTCAAGTACCTGTTGAAATGGAATTCCTTCTCCAACTCCAGGGTTTGGTATCGGGTGTAAGTTTGACGTCCACGCTTCCTCTCTGAAAATAGGAAAAATACATTAAAATTATTGTAAAATATAATAGAAGCAAATTTAACAATATATCTACTCAATAGAGCTTGAATAAAGACACTTTCCATCCCAGGATGTGTCAAGCAGGTAGCAGCTTAGTCATAATGAACAGCATCAATGTCAACCTGCAAGACTTCATGTTTGGTTCAAGATTCTTGGATAGAGAATATGTATTGACCAGTTACTATATCGAATTAATTAAAATGGTGATCATGGTAGAATAAAGCAAATATGGCGAGCCAATATTTAGAGTCAAATGTTTTTCAAAAGAGCTGTGAACTAAGACCATTAACAAAACTGGATCCACTATCAGATGGTATAGTAAGCTCCCAAGCAACTTGGATTTTGGCAGAACAACTACGGGTAAAGGTTTGCCAATCAATGAAGATGCAGCTACACTTTGGCTACCAGCAATACGCTGAAAACCCTATAGGACTTAAAATTCAATTTTAATTGATTACATCTAGGTGGCAGATTTTTGCTCTATAACTCTCCAAGGAGTAAGGGCAATTCCTTAGACCTCAAACGTTGCTTGATTATTAATTAATTTATGATATCATACTTCCTGAAGGTGATCTTATACTAAATTTACGAAAATAGAGGTGGAATGCTTTTCTGTGGCTTTGAACAAATATATTTCTTGATTAAATCAATAGAAGTTACATTTTTCAAAGCTCTTGGAGCTAAGCTTACCTCGTTTTAGTATTAAATTTACTAATTTTAAGTCCCTATTGGGTAGAAACTTGTCTACTTGAGACGATAATAACCAAAGGGAGGACAGTGTTATGTACTAAGTTGCTAGCCATAAATTGGCAAGCCACTGACGGAAAGAAGTTAGAGGATAAATGACTAGATGTTGAAGCTACTATAATAACTGGGTCGAAAATTGTACCAGCTACATGGAAACCTCGTAAGGTTCAGGGCATACTTAATTACAGTTTTTTTTTGTGTAATTTCATTCAAGTTTAAACTAAAAGTTGCATTAACCGAATCCCATTATGTATCAATATCGTAAACAGAGATGTATGGAGATTTCCAAAGTCATATTAAAACTGGTACCTGCTATTTAGGATTGTGATCTCTCAGCTTCTGTAATGTAACATATATCTACTATATAAGATTACAAACATTTAAAAAGAATTAAACTACACTGTAGACAACATGGGCTAACATTTGCCCAATTTATAAGCCTTCTGGGACATTTTCTTAACACAAATTAAGAAAGTGGAACAGAAAACCGTGTTAGGATATATTGCCCACAATGTTTGCATGTACTTCTTCAAAATAAGGTCGCTTTGAACTCGCCAGATATTAATAGCAGTTAAAACAAAACATTAAGTAGATGCAGAAAAGTCCTCTCTAGTGCGCTACATCCTTCTCTACCATAAACTTATTTCATAATAATCTCCTTTTTTTTGTAGCAGTGCGGGTGCTAACCACAGTCTGGGAATGCGTTTTTCTTATTGAAGAGAAATGAAATATGTTATCAAAAACTGTAAATAGAGTCTAAAATTGGATATTCACTAGCTTTCTGATGCGGAGCTTTCACATTTTGAAATATAATCACATGGACACTACTTCATTTTGTTCGGTTATGTCTTTTGTTTTTGATCTAGGATAGGCACTCATCGTCAACTAGTTCTTCAACTAGTTTTATATTCAAAAACTTAGCTTGGGACAGTATGATGAAAGGATTTTAACACGGTCTTATTATTTCAAGTTATGGCTATAAACGTGGAATCTGAAAACAGTTTTGAAAGCAACTGGGTTTTCAAAATATATCGCGTACATACTCATAAAATCTTTATTAGTTATTTTAATAAAACTTAACAACGAAATTAAAAGCTGCATTTCTAACAGTATTGCCGTTGTCTAAAATTGATTTACTTTGAAAAAAAAAATTGATTGTTATTATTGCTGCAATTCATTTCCAGGGTAGGATGTGACTTAGGACTAAAGACACAGTCTATAAAAAGATTGGACTAACCATTTCTTTAGGGTAGTAATTAATTGGCAGTAACAAGGAAAACTAGAAATCTCTTTCAGTTGCTACCAGATATAGCAATAGCCTATATACATTTTTTGGAACAATAAATGAACAATAAATTAGCAAAAAAAATACGACGCCAAAAGCACCAATTAATTAGCAATAAAATAAGGAATCAAGAACACTTTGAAAATTAGTTTAGTTGCTGAGATATAGCTATGTACAATGTGACTTCAACCTTAAATCATATCGGATATCATTTTCTGAAGATGTTGCAGCAATACTTTTGTTGGAGCAACAAATGAGCAAATAATTATTTTATCGTTTATTGCTAATTATAATTAGCAATAAAATACGTCGCAAAAACACATTGAAATATCTATTAGTTGGCAAGACATTGGTATACTTAAATCTTAAGTCACATCCGAAATAGTTTCTCGGAAAGTGTTGTCGCAATAAATTGTTTTCGGGCAATAAATGAGTAAGAAACAGCAATAAAATATGGCACCAAGAACAAATTAAGGAGCCTTAACTCTTAAGTCACATCCAAACCAGTTTATCTGAAGGATCTGAAGCAATTTATATAAATTAGCAATTAGTTAGCAATTAAACAAAATCAAATCTCATTTAGTTGCTGAGATAAGGGCTGCCTTTTAAATTTCGGGATTGGACAGCCCTAGTATTGCAATCTGACAACTGACAGCTCTATCGTAAAGTTTGACATTTTTGAGGTTAGACGTACTCAGAACGTTTTGACATACGAGCGCTATGTGTTGTTTACAGTAACTTAAAGGATTCATCTCGGCCAAAAAATGGAATTAAATCGTGAACATTTTCGTGCGATTATTTTTTACAACTTTCGACGTGGATTAAGTCAGCAAGAGTGCATGGATGAACTTAATTTAATTTTTGGCGATGAAACTCCATCAAGGACCACTGTTTATCGATGGTATGGTGAATTCAGTCGAGGTCGTAGTTCACTCCAAGACGAATTTCGTGAAGGTCGTCCAAAAACAGCTGTTGTTCCGAAACCATTGATGATGTGCGCGAACTGATATTGCAAGATCGTCATGTGACCTATCGTGAGATTGAGTCAACCTTACACATTAGTGGGACCAGCATACATTCAATATTGCATAAACATTTGAATGTCAAAAAAATTTGTTCGCGTTGGATCCCACACAATTTGACAATCGTTCAAAAAAGGCTCGTGTCGATTGGTCAAAAGAAAAGCTCAAAAAATACGGTCGCGGTGCTTCAAAACACGTTTATGACATAGTGACAGGTGATGAATCGTGGATTTACGCGTATGAGCCCGAAAGTAAACAGCAGTCGACTGTATGGATGTTTCAAGATGAGCCGAATCCACAAAAGTTGTTCGTGCACGAAGCACTTCCAAGCAAATGATGGCCTGTTTTTTCGGAAAAACTGGACATGTCGCAACCGTACCACTATAACAATGCAGAACAGTCAATTCTGAGTGGTACACAACCATTTGTTTGCCAGTTGTCTTTCAAGAAATGAGGAAAACCAACCGCAGAAGACGGATCACTCTTCACCACGACAATGCGAGCTCTTACACATCGGCTCAAACAACTGCATTTTTGACCACTAAAAACATCGATTTAATGAGTCATCCGCCGTATAGTCCTGACTTGTCAGCAAATAACTTCTTTTTAATCCCGTAAGTAAAAAACAAACTGAGAGGTCAACGTTTTTCGACACCTGAAGAAGCGGTTGCTGCGTTCAGAATGCATGTTTTGGAGATACCTCAATCAGAGTGGAAAAAGTGCTTCGACAATTTGTTCAAACGCATGCAAAAGTGTAGGTATAGATCTTCATGGAATTAGAATTAGAGCAATATTTTTTTTTCGGGGAATAAATGAGCAATTAACCAGCAACAACGTAGTGTAGTACCTAGTACATAGCACGTAGTGTAGTCATAGTAGTCCTATGTTGGTTAATAACCAATCAGCAATATACAGTGCCTTAGTTACCTGTTTTGCCAGTGATTATTTATTATAAACACCTTCGAATTTCGTTCTCATGATCTTGCATCACAAAAAATTTGACACCGCAACATGTCGGTTCTCAACTATAAAATTATCTAAGCTTTAAACATGCATTACCAAATCAAATCATATTGGAAACGTCTTAGTGTGTTTCGTAGAGATTCCGAACCGATTCGTCTCCATTACACATAAGATTTGACAGGAACCCATTATAATACATTGTAACTAATCGCAATTACTATGTAGAGTGTATTTCGAAATTTCGCAAGAACGTCAAGTCCAGAAACACGAAAATGATTTATGCATCATTTATAAACTCATTATCTGAGATACGGACTGAGACCGCCTAGAGCCCCGTTTGATTGGCGTCACAAGGCCGAATTCTACCTCCCTTCAAACTGATGTATGTAATTATTTTCTTCGTCATTTTTTTAGCTTTCTCCAAGCAGTCGCCGGTTCGCTTCAGGTAATAATTTTTATAATGAAAGCTTTCAGAACACGACACAAGATATGAAAATTTGACAAAGAATTCTTTTCTGGTAAATTGCTTTCATTATCCACACGTAAAGGCGCTTTTTACAAAGGAAGACGAAACGCCTAACAACTCGATACAAATAGCGTTAGATTTGATTTCACAATTTCGTTTTCGATGGTTTAAACCTACTTCATATTGAAAATTATGTCATTGTACATATTACTACTCTTCCTGTATATACAGCGAGACTTTTAGTGTCCCCCCCACCCACATTATGGACACTGTCAACTGTCAACATTTTTTTAAAGGAAGTAAATGAGTTAAATGAGATAATTTTATTTTCTACTGTTAATTTGTCGTACAAAGGAATCATCGAAGAGAGTAAAACTTGACAGGTGAAGTAACTATTTTATTAATTCTGTCCTAAAAGGGAGAACAGCAATTACACGGAACGGCTATTCGGAACCTTTGTGCTAATTCTCTCGAAAATCCTAGATGTCGGTCTTATGTTTCAAATTTAACTAAATGTCCTAAAGAAGTGTTCATACCGCAACTGATAAGGTTCCCTGACAAAACAATTGTTATATATAATATATATTGTCTTGCGTACAAAGGAATGACACCTCGAAGAGAGTATAAAACTTCCTATATTAATAAATGTATTAATTGCTCAGAATGTTGACCTTATGCCTTGTGACAATTGCTAGCCTCGCCTATCCTTAAAATCAATCTCACATTTATCAGTATTTCCAGTCGGATATTAGCACAAATATCTCTCATTCGGTTTGTTAGATCGTTGAGTTATTCCGGTTCCGTAACATACACTTTCAACTGCAAATATCCCTACAAAAAAATCAGAGGCATCAAATATGGTGAACGAGCTGGACAATCGATACGACCTCAATCTACGAATTCGTCGATTTTAATAAGCACAAAGTGTAGACACAATTTGAGGAACCTACTTCGTACTTCGTTTAAAGTTTTTCCACAAAATATAGAAACACTTCTAACACAGTTGCGCGGGCATTAGCCAATAAGACGTTGGAATGGCAGCACTATTTGGAGCTTTTTAGATAGCGACGACTTTCACGAATAGCAATGGTGTCGAGTCTATAACAATGTGCTTTATTTACACAACCATATTGCCAATTGTTTCCTAAGTGCCTTACCACCAGTTAATTTCGAGCAGTTTGCTAGGCCATTTCGGTAAAATAACGTTTTGTTAAGTATTCGACAGCACCCCTAGGACGTTCACACGAACAGTGTGCATCGTACGTGTCAAGTTGACAAATGTCGTAAAATAAAAAATACGACAATTACATTTAAAAAAAGTACTCCTGATAATTTCGTCAAATGCGTCCCCTCCCAATTTTGGCTGTAGCGACCACTTCTGGATATAACAGTGGAAAACACTGTATCTACATTATCTAGGTTAGGGTTGTTATTCGTTCAACAGTTGCGGGCCGAAGTCCCAACTAGTTATGAAATGTCCCGACATTTGGCAACACAGCTCCGTCGTAGTGGGGGACACGGGCCTGAACAATTTCACAAATTTATAACTATAGGTTAGCGGGAATTGTTGGACCAGATGAAGTCGTCCAATAAATACAATAATAATATTACCTTCAGCATCTGTTAGCGCCAAACGCGGGGTAATGATTCCTACAATGGTTGAATTGTTAGCCAAGTTTAAGTAGAAACATACATTCTCCTTAGAAGCATTTTCTTCGAGCTTGAAGAACCTTGCATTTCCATGTTGATATCCATAGCAGCAAAAACTATGGCAAAGTTATCTTCGTGGTCGTCCATAACAGATTTACCAGGGATCTTGACAAAGCCAGCTTGTCTCCAAATTTTAGCGGTGATTTCATTGTGGAGTAAACCAGCAGTAGAAAAAATAAGAATCTTCTGACCTTGAGCAATGGAATTCATCACATCGATAGCAGTGATACCAGTTTGGATCATTTCTTCATGGTAAATACGACACCAGGGATTGATAGGTTGACCTTAGATGTCTAAGAAATATTCAGCCTGAATTGGAGGACCTTTATCTTTAGGCTTTCCTGATCCATTCAAAACACGACCTAACATATCTTCGGACACTAGAGTTTTGAGAATGTCGATAAGTTGACCTTCGATGTCTAAGAAATCTTCAGCCAGAATTGGAGGATCCTTTATATATAGGATTTCCTGATCCATTGAAAACAGGACCTAACATATCTTGGGACACTAGAATTCTGAGAATGACGATAGGTTGACCTTAGATGTCTAAGAAATCTTCAGTCAGAATTGGAGGACCTTTTTCTATAGGTTTTCGTGATCATTGAAAACACGACCTAACATATCTTCGGACACTAGAGTTTTGAGAATGTCGATAGGTTGACCTTAGATGTCTAAGAAATCTTCAGCCAGAATTGGAGGACCTTTATATATAGGCATCCTGATCCATTGAAAACAGGACCTAACATATCTTCGGACACTAGAGTTCTGAGAATGTCGATAGGTTGACCTTAGATGTCTAAGAAATCTTCAGCCAGAATTGGAGGACCTTTATCTATAGGCTTTCCTGATCCACTCAAAACACGACCTAACATATCTTCGGACACTAGAGTTCTGAGAATGTCGTGCTCTTGGCGTCGATTCCGGAGGTGCCTTAGAACACCTGGACGATGGCTTTGGAACCGCTGACTTCCAGGACTTGTCCAGATGTGATGTTACCATCAGGAAGTTTAAGTTGGACGATTTCGTGTTGTTCGTCATTTTGGGAATTTGACATCTTCCAAAGTGACTAAAGGTCCGTTTACACCTGATACAGTTCTATAGGTTAATCTTGGTTGAAATTTGATATCCCTGGAAACAGCCAATATGTGTTCCCTGTTTACCTGTTTTGCTGAAAGATTATGGCTCGACATTTCGCCCTACTGCCCGATTCAAGACTCACGTCAGACAGTAACTGACTGGTCATACGATATTTCCCGGTTAAATAACTAATAATTCCAAATAAATCTATCAGTTCTTTAAATAATTATACAACTCTAATCTAGATTCAATTTTCTATCGTGAAAAAACCTATACTATTCGTGGAAACAAGTTTCTTAAACTTAAATATTTACTAGTTCTTCAAAATATTACTAAATCCTCTTGTGAAGATTATGACCGACTTCTCCATAAACACAAAATGTTTCTTTCTTCTTCCGAATGAAGAACGCGAACAAATTGAAAAAACAATTGATTTGTAAGCTTAGTTGTTCAATTCAAAACTCAAAGATTGTGTTTGTAAATGTTTATGATGTCCACAAGACTCGATTTTAGCACACAATGAAGCGTTGAATAGAGTAAAAAGATCTTGGTAATAAAGCATCACAAAACCACACTTTACATTTGAAAAAATAAGTTAATAGTGCTTTTTTTTCTATCAAAACTTGGCTTGATAGATATCTTACTTGGTTATGATTCTAGATTGACATCCATACTGTTTAACAAACGTTGATTAATGGATAAAGCAGGCGATAGAAACTTGATCTTTAATTTTGTTATATCAATGTATTAATTATTATAAAATGATACACGCATATGTGTCTGACATAACTTTAAAAATGTTATCAAACCGATTATTAACTCCTAACAACGGATGTTGATAAAAACAAACAATGGCTTTCGTCTGCGTTCAGCCTCAACCGAATACATAATAAACGGTGATGTTATCTCATGAGGGCTCGACTGTCAATCTCTATCAACATTACCAGACTGCTTAATTTCTTAAAATTGCTCTCAATTTGTTCTATGACCTTTTTAGTTAGTTGTAGATAAGAATTAATCAAGCAATTATTTTTGTGTACTAATTAATATTTGTCTACTGACTTGAAATAATCTGTTAAAACTATATAATGTTAATTTAATTATTCTTCAAATAACGAAAACTGGACTACTTTGTAGACTCAACATTTTTTCTTTCGGATATTATGACCAGGTGTGACTAGCGACTATACATCTACATCAGAGACATTATAAATGGCATGATTAATCCACATTTTGAAATTAACAATAAAAAGTAATACAATGTTTCAAAGCTCTAGTACAGCTGTATGAATTAAATAAAACAACAAAAAGTAAATTAAGTATTTAAAAAGTACGATTGAAAAAAATATACGATTTAATTGTATGTATATCAAACCTTCTGGAATGAGCCGACCCATTCTAAAAATTGCTATTCTCCCTGTAAATTTTGTTTGTTTTAAATACCTAGATCAGATACTCCACTAATATTAAAATGCCAGTTGCAACTCTTTATTGAACGTCACCGATTTTTTATACAAAATAATGGAATATTTTCTGCCATTTCACTCGACTATAAGCCCCCCAAGTTATCTTTGTCTCTAAAAGAAACTGACTTCAAATGAATCAAAATGAAAGCTATTACAAATACTCTGTTCGATATACTTTCACGGCATATCTTGGCATTTAAACTAGATATTTATATATATTATATTTACCATACTATTTTTTTTAATTTTAGAGAAAACAGTGAAGATTCATTGAAATTCACTGAAATGTTTTTTTTACTTTTTTTTCTAATTTTCTGGAAAACCGTAAATCTTATAGAAAATTATATGTTCCTTAATATAATGCAATTTAAATCATCAAAATGTTTTTGAATAATCGCTGGCCATACATACAAGAAAGTTGCGGACGAATTGATAACCTCATTTTTGGAAGTCGGTTAAAAACTAAAAAAAAACTTAAGACAAAGTCTCATAAGAACTAGTGATAAACTAGACATTCACTGAAATAGATCGGGTTATAGGTAACATGTTTGTTTTAATTTAAGAAAATATTAATTTATTAATAAGCTTTCATCAATATTAACTCAACAATATAACTTTTTTAAAATACAAATGCAAAGGCATATATAAATACATATTTAGATATAGAATTATAATTGTGATGGAATGGAAATATTGAAAAGTCCGTATTTTTTTTAAAGAGTGATCCGAATAATATTTGTTGTAATATAAAGCTGGACAATTCCGATAAAACAATGAAACAAAAAGTATACTACGTGATTCTCAAACTTAGCGCTTTTTATTACTTTTTTATTAATTTCAGTCATGTAAAAGTAATGTTTAAATCAACTATGTGTTTGCCATATATTCATGTGCATAAGTGGTTAGTACCTCTCCTAAAGTCGTTGTTAAATTAACAGCGTTTCGGTGGAGGCGCTTCTGTCCTCTTCAAGGTATTTCGCCTTGTTCTGGCGTCAGAGTAGTCAGAGTGCTTATGCTTCATCTTATAAAAAATATATAACAAAAGATGCTTTATGAAGATTATAAACGGTACTGGCTAAAACGAATACCAGGAGACAGTAGACCATAAAACCCCAATAAGCAATGCTTGTACGCAGGTACGTATATTGACATCATTTTGATGTCATGGAGAAAATTCGTACAAAGTTTTTCACAGGTGAGGATTTATTTAAAGCGACCGGAATTTTATGAAAATCCATAACCAGTACCAAATTTATGTAGGACAAACGAACAGGAAAATTATTACTACGTAAGATGAACATAAGAACATATTATGTAAGTAATAAACATCAATTGAACAACACTAAGTCATGATATCAAACAGCACAGGAAATTACAGGAAAATTTCAAAGACTGGATAATCTTTAAAAGATAAGACACGTAATTGACGAAAACAGCTAATAAGCAGTGGGACTCCGATGAATAGAAAAGTATTGTACAATCGAAAAGTGACGTCATTTTGTCGTCATAAGGTATAACCGTCGTATATCGATGATAGGAGTTATGAGTGCGGACATTTCTAAAGTGACGTCTATTTTCAATTACAAAAGTTTTCTATTGATCGGAGTCCCAGGGCTGAAATAATCGCAACACTAGCACTAGCCAATACAAAAAATGAATAAAACTGAACTTGTAGAGATGAAATCAACAAAATAACTACCGAAAAAAGAGAATATGAATTTATTAAATGAATCAATAACCTGCAAGATCTGCCCTTCCTTAAGCAGATTTAAAAAGAGCTTTAAGGTAAATATTAAAGGATCAAGGAGAACTTTCAAAGAAAATAGATTGACTAGGGAACGTTCGCATAGCGTTTTGTGTACTACTACTACGAAATAAATTAAAGTGATCAATTTATTACGGTAGATTGCAAACCAGCTATAAAACTTTTATGTGAACGGTAAAAATCAAAGCAATCCATGCGAAACTAAATAGTGAATTACGAAGAATGAAATATATATATGCAACATAAAATTTGTTAAAAAATGAGTGAAAGTATTAAGAATCAAAATCAAAACTAAGATATTTAGGGTAAATTTAAAAAAAAACCACTGAAACCCGAATATTCGAATTCGAGGATATCCATCACTGCTGTTAAACACCTTGTTTTATTTCCTATAAAGGCCGAAGTCCGGTGAGTTTTTTATTCCAATTTGTATCAAAACATTTTTATAATGAGTTTTTCTATCTACAGCCGGTCGAGTGCTGGCCGCATAAAATTAATCCCACTTCTTCGACTTCTAGTTTCGGTTGAGCAGCTTATGATTAAATTCAGTCCCGTAGAATGCATTAATAAGAGAACGTGGAACTTTTTAAATTCCCTCGATTCCCAAAAGGTTTTTCAGTTATCTAATTAACGATATTAGATTCGGATGCAGCGCAACAGTGATGAACGCCCGTCTACCCCGAACAAGACATGTAATTATTTTCAACCCGACTGTTCTGAGTTTGATTTATTTCAACACAGACATGAACTCTGATTAGTTCGATGCTTCTTTAATTAACGTTCGCTTTTTATTCTTGGTGAATACTTTGGCTGGCAAGGCAACGGGACTGCTATTTCAGATGAACCGATTTATCAAGTGTCATACCTGGCTATCTGCGTACATATTTACACTTAAAGACACAACAATGTCGGTGCAATCAACTAATTGCCTTAGAACCGGGAAAGGTGTCAAGTTTGGGCTTATCTAAAACCCTTTCTGTACAACTTCTAATGTGTATTTATAGAACGTACAATATGTTTTGGACTATAGGGATGATCGATATTCATCGATGTTGAATTATCATCGATGTTATAAGAATAAACATCGATGCAGTCTAGGCCATCTAACGGGAATTAGGTATAGTAGATTGTGAGCTATGAGAAATAAAGTTAAAGCACAGAATAATCTATTCTGTGGATAGAGTTAATAGATTACAGCCATTGCTTAAAGTATAATAAGTTACACATAATGATTGTATGTATCAAATTTGCACATTGTTGAATTAGTCTTGTTTTCTGTGTGCAATCTACCAAATTCTTCACAATCATGCCTGTGACAGAACACAGTTAACTTAGAGCATGTACCCTCTGGAGATAGCCTGCAATGCACAAAATTGTATCAAGGCTAGAAAGAGAGGGCAATAGAGAGGGTAAGAGCTGCTTCCAATGAAATAAATGAACTACAAGCTGGACGCAGCTCTCTAAGATACAAAAAGTAAAATTAATAGTTTTAACAAACTTTTCAGAAAATATTTTTGTATCGTAGAGAGCTGCGTCCAGCTTGTAGTTCATTTATTTCATTGGAAGCAGCTCTTACCCTCTCTATTGCCCTCTCTTTCTAGCCTTGATACAATTTTGTGCATTGCAGGCTATCTCCAGAGGGTACATGCTCTAAGTTAACTGTGTTCTGTCACAGGCATGATTGTGAAGAATTTGGTAGATTGCACACAGAAAACAAAACTAATTCAACAATGTGCAAATGTGATACATACAATCATTATGTGTAACTTATTCTACTATAACCAATGGCTGTAATCTATTAACTCTATCCACAGAATAGATTATTCTGTGCTTTAACTTTATTTCTCATAACACAGAATCTACTATACCTAATCCCCGTTAGATGGCCTAGAATAAATGTTCCTAACTTAACCTAATAAAAGGTACATATTTTATATTCAAACAAATTTTTAAAATTTTAACGATATTTTTTTAAGTAAAACTTAGTCACCTGGTTTTAAAAGTCTGAAGATTACAGCAATGGGACCATGTAAAGTAAAATAAATTAACTATAAGACACCCACATTGTCAGAAAACCTTAATTTTCAGTATGATTTTCAATATAAATAATTTCAAATATCTTAAGATTCAATATATTTTCATTAATGTGAATTAAAACACACCTACCTACCTAGTAACTCATGAAGATTTCTGTTTTATATCGAAAATATAAAGAAATATGAACCACATACTGTTAATTAATATTAGATAAATAAATACACCTATTTTTTGACTATTTTTTTTTCTGCGAATTGAAATTGCAACATTGAAAATATTTAGAAAAGTTTTCTGGTTGGATTAAAAACTTTCAACCTAATCCCTACAAAAGTAATGAGATGTCAAAATTTAATTCAAGTTACCTGCAGATAGCCATGAATTCAGTGTTGCCAGATTTATCGTGAATTTGTGCATAATTTCACGCTTTTTTGTAATCTTAGTTAAATTATATCAAAATTATCGGACAAAATTAAAAAGATTCTAAATTAAAGGTTAAAATTAATAATATATTATCAGAAATAAATTGATAAGGTGCAACATAATTCTGATTTTAGTTGACAAACCATATTTACAATGCAATGATAGTTGCAAACTACAAACTTGCGAGCGCCCAATATACGGCGATTATTATGTATTAAAATATTTCATCGATTCTATTTCATTAGCACGACTATGTAGGATAACTTTAGCGAAGGGCCAAAACTTTTAGTTTTACATTTAATTTAGTATGCTTTTCACATTGGAGGAAACCCATTTTATGATTTTCTCTCCAAGCAATCTGGCGGCACTGTATGGCATTGAAAGTATGGATGTAAATAATGATTTTTTTTATTATTTCATTATTTAATAAGAGAACCAACATGATAAAGTAGTTTTAGCATTCTGCACTGAAGTTTGTCGGTAGCTATTAAACAAAGCAAATCGGTTGAGGAGAAAATGGTACCGAACCGTTTTGTCTATAGATGAATGACGCCTAAACAATTGGATATTAAACTGTTTGGATCACAGTGTAAATAAAATATAATTTCCGAAATTTTTACAATTTCAGCCCTGTTTAAGATTAAATTTCAAAAACACGATCGACCAAAAGTAGTTCTGTTTCTAAACGAATTATTACATTTGCCATAAATTCCTTAAAAATGTTAATGTTTAACTTAAATAATATATAAAAGCTTAGTTTGCCGATAAGAACGTAGATTTTTTGGATTAAAATATACACAAATTATTTAGCTGGTATTATTGTAAAGATAAGTTAAATAGTTTTATATTTTTTAATGATTTTTAATCATATTGACAACCGAAGGTAGTTATTTGTGTTAAAGTTATAAATATTATTTAATATATTATATGAATTTTTCAATATTATATGAAGTATAAAAACCCGTTCTTTTCAATGCATGTATGTATCATCTCTAATTTGCTTACCTAAAGGTAATATTGGTTAAAAATAGAATTAACAAAGAAGGATGTAACCTGGAGTAATCTGATATGCCGTTTGGGTGCGGGATTTTTGGCATATCCGCAGGAAACGGAGCTATTTTCTTACCGCTTGAAGCAAGAATTTGGCAAAACTGCCTCAACATAAAGAGACTTGTTTGTATGCGTGACAACGTCGCAAATAACATACACTGCAAACATTCATCTCATGGTTCATTAGTCGAAACGACATACATCCTTTCGGCTGCTGAGATATCAAGTTGTGTACAGAAAAACTACCCTCCGAAAAAGAAAAGCAACGAAATCGAATGGCATTATTGGAGACTTCCATTTCGGTGTGCTCTGAAGCGTTATCCGCACACATGTCGGTTTTTTTCCACCATCTCCGTGTTCTCAACGGAAACCAGCATTCATCTTCGTCACCCTCTCTTTCATGTCGGTCTCACCCTTAGATTTCTAGTTAAGAGCGCGGAAGTAAGTTTAGGATGTTTTTCAGTCTTATTTCAGGAAGATGTTTTTGATACATGCTTTAGCGATTCATGCCAAAACTACCATTCCATTTTAGATTATATAGTGCAAAACAAATTAAAACACATTTTTATGCACCCAGTAAAAATAAAATGCATAAACATAATAGTAATTTTTCAATTTCTAAGTACTTCTTGGGAAATAACACCACAGTTCAAAGAAAATTGCTTTAAGCAATATTTTTACGCAAAAATTTGAAGAACAAACAATTTCCTCAAAACAGATTAAACCTTTGGTTTGGTGGCGTTATGTTGATGACATATTCGTTATTTGGGAACATAATCTTGAGGATTTACATGCATTACTTAACGACATAAACAACACAGAACAAACTATTCAGTTTACATTAGAACTTGAACAGAATAACAAATTACCATTCTTAGACATTTTAATAACCAAAACACAATCGACATTTGAAACAGAAAACCGACTCATACTAACAGGTATCTCAACTTTAACTCTAATCATCCAAGTTCAGTAAAAAGAGGTATCATTAAATCTCTATATGACAGAGCAAAAACCAACTGTTCTAATATCAACAAATTCAATGAAGAAAAAACGTTTATAAAAAATGTACTTTCTGCCAATCAATACCCAAATAAATTTATTAATAACGAGTTAAACAAAATGGAATATCAGGGAATCCCTAACAACCAACATCAAACTTCACCAAGCAACCCTGACTCCCAAGATAATCGCATTAATACAATAACTATACTATACATACAGGGTCTATCAGAAAGACTAAAAAGAGTGAGAATCAGATATAATATCAAAACATCTTTTAAAACAAGAAATACACTAAAATCAATTATATCAAAAACCAAACCAAATAACACAACTCAAAATACAAAAAATTGCATTTATAAAATTCCGTGTGAATGTAATAAATTCTATATTGGAGAAACCTCTAGACCTCTGAATGTTCGAATAAACGAACACAAAAATTACATAAAAAACGACAATTTGAAAAATCCAAAGTTGTGAACATGCTTGGGACCTTGGTCATAAAATACAGTTTCAAAATTCAGTTATATTACACAAAGAAGAACACAACACCAAAAGAAAACTAAAAGAGTCTGCTTTAATTTTGTTAAATGAAAACGATTGTATCGCTACTACCTCCGTAGAATTCAGTCGTTCCTGGTTGCCGATGATTAAGGAAGAAATTGCTAATGGTCATGTCCTTGTGAACAACCCAATATCGGGATAGTTCATAAGGTTTTTCCTAGGTTTTCCCTTATGATTTTAATGGGATCACTGAATCAACAAAGTTCTTTGGTCGCATTTTTGGCGAATGCACTATCTTATAACAAAGTCGCACCTAGGAGCGCCACATAAAATTCTGAAGATCCCCCTTTCAAATTCTTCCAATTTGAAGGGATCTTTATGATTATATGATCTTTAGAAATTTCTGTGCTACCCTGTATATTACAAATAAAATTCTCTTAGTTACGTCAGAAATCAAATATTATGTATTGTCAAATATTTTAATTTACATCTCAGAATTGTGCTCCTTTTTTATCCGTAGTTTCTTAACCATTGACAACGGGGTCTGATCTAGACCCCGAAACGTTTGGAATATACAGCAATTTTCTTTGAACTGTGGTGTTATTTCCCAAGAAGTACTTAGAAATTGAAAAATATGCCACAAGTATCATTCAGAAAACAATAATAGTAATTTTGTTAAATTCTACTTAAAAATACCGTAGTCTTTAATTAAAATCCATTTTTCCAAACATATATTTTTCACAATTAACTGATAAAAATGATCACTCCTATATGATTAAATAATAATTAAAATGCTGACATACTTCAGAAAAATCCAACAATATTGAACCGGAATACCTATTCGCCGATATCAAGATGTCACTCTTGTTCGTCAAAAAATAAAAATCTAAGATAACAATATCGTTTAAAAGATATCTAAATGGGGATGATAAAAATATATAGTTTGATGATGATTTGAGATGACGAATCATAAAATTTCGTAGCGCAGTCTTTATCTTCTAATAGGGTCCACGCCAGGATAGCTTTCAACTTCAAGACATACTGAAACCAGTAGAGGAATGAACTTCTTTGTTCATTCAATACAAAATGAAACTGAATAAATTGTTAATATATCTACTTATAGGTAAAACGCAGAAACCTGGCGGTTTATTCGGGATAATCGTTAAACAAGTGGGCCACAGATGCAGATAGAGATAGTGAATGAGTTGTACTGTTATCCTGAAGCATTAGATTTTTTTCTACAAGGGTGTAAAATAAAATAATTTTTAATAAAATACACAAATTATTTGAGACTGATCAAATCTTTTACCAAATTTCTGTTTCAAAAGATTGATTGATTCTGCTGCTGAATGACATGTCCAGCTGAAACTACATATTCTGAACATCACTATGCTCCAATTCATCCCACAAAAAGTTAATAATCATCGTTCGATATCGATCACCATTCACAGTAAGAGCATTTCCATTGTCATCTTCAAAAAAGTGTGGACCAATTACTTCACCAGCCCAAAAACAACACCAAACAGTTACTTTTTGTGGATGCATCGGTCTTTCCATTATTTCTCGTGGATTAGCTTTTTCAGATTTGACAATTTTGCTTGTTAACAAATCCACCCAATTCAAAATTATGATTTTGTTGAAAAATTACATATTTTCGTGTTTCTGTTGTATGGCTCAATTAACGAATTGACGATGTAAACCAAAGTCTGTTGGCTTTATTTCTTGCGTTATTTGAAACTTATAAGCCTTTAAATGAAGATCTTTGTGCAAAATTCTGAATAAAGTGGTTTTTGGAATGCTCAATTGCTGTACACGATGAAGAATTGATTTTTTTGGTTGTTCAACAACACTAGCAGTAACAGCTGCAATATTTTCTTCTGAACGTTCACTACGATGATATGTTTTGCTTTTTCATCTTTTACTGAACCATTTTCCACAAGTTTTGAACAATTTTTCCAATGGTAACATTTGACGGACAATTTTCTCTTCCATATTCTGTACGAAATTGTATTCCAACTTCTCCACAACTTTCACCAGCTTAATAAAAAAATAATTTTTAATAATACACGCGCGTTGCTCAATCATATATCTCTCCATTTTTAGTAACAGGAATATTCCTATTTGTCATCTGTCAAATAACATATGATATTCTAGTACAAAAAATATTAATGGCGGCGAATTTAAAAATTAACCTCAAATTGGAACACCCTTTACATTTCTAAAAATCTGCTGATTACTTGAAGAAGAATATGAATTTGTAGTTGAACTCAAAATAACACAAAATAATCATACTCTCTTCCATATGATTATACCTCTATTAAAACAAAGTTCTGATAAAATCCATAACTATTCAACAGTATTATGCTCTGACATTAAGATGTCGCTGTATCTCAACAAAATATTAAAAGGGAGTACCTACAAGATTATCGTTTCAACGATTAAGCAGAACATTTTATTCCAGTATTTTGACAACAGCAATGACAGAATTAAATGCTACTGAAAAGAATATGTTGGACAGATTGAGATAGTAATCATAAATTGAATGACGAATCATAAAATTCTACAACGACGACAGTCTAAGAGGGACTATACCTTAATACGTATTTTGGTGTTTACCAGAAGCTACCTATAACGGCCTGGTTTTTTAAAAAAAATAACAATATTGATTTTACGAATTTATAGTTGTTAAACTTTAAAAACCTCGTCCCTTCGAAATGAAATGCTTATTCAGCGTGCGAGAAAGAATTTGATACAGAAGTACCTGGTCAGACAAGATATCTGATATGTTATCACGAAAGCAATTGCGACACCTAGGACTTTCAGGAAAAAGTAGCAACACCATTTGCCTGTAAATCCTAAAATGGAAAACACACAAAAAAAATGTAGGTTAAGTTTTTTGTGCGATTTTTCTCCTAGGAATCACACGGAATAGCATTACACACAGGACGACTCCCAATTTATAGTCTCTGTGAGCTAGTTTTTTCTGAAGCTTCTAGATGTAGTTTTAAGTACTAACTATATAAAGAATTGTGGGATATTTCAATCAGTTGAGGAGAGCGTAACTGCTGAAAAGTCTAGACTAGAAACAATAAATTGTCTTGAGTTCAATGGATTGAAAAATATCGATATGTAAGTATATAATAATTTTGATATTCCAATATAAAAATGGCGAATGTTTATCATACTAAGAGTATAATGTCTCCATAAAAGCCAAAATTTTGAATTCGATGTCTATTGTTTACACACTTACACACTTCAAACAGTCGGTACTTTGGAAGGCATATTGCGACCTTCGATTTGAAAGGGTAAAAAAAATAAATACATAGAAATCAGTTACAATTAAAACAACTAAAATATCAACTACAACTACACTTTTTGTATTTGGATTTTTTAAACTAATGGAGATGTTTTGAAGGAAAATGGCAGTTATAAAATTAAATTTATAGTCACACCAGAAAATTTTAAAAAAGTTTTACACACAAAATATTTTAGGCGCTTGAAAATAAATGAAATGATTATTTTAAATTGAAAACAGAATACGTGTTAATGGAATTCTTCCCACGGCATTTAACATAAGAATTGGAATTTATTTGGATCCTACCTTCTATTTGTTAAAGAAACACAAGGCCATCAAAAATATTTGTCAGATTGATCTATTTTTGATTATTCGTAACTGTTACATTACTGTATAAATTTGGCTATTTAATTATCGAACAGGAAAGTTAATTAACGAATGTGCAAATTTAGTTAATTAATTCTAATTGATATAATTTATAACTTGTCACGAGATTATCATTTACATAGAACTCGAGATATTTTCTGAACATATTTTACGCGAGCACAGTTTTTTGCGTATAATTTCGACTGTGATATCAATCGACAAGGTCGTACTATCATAGATCAAAGTAAATTGAAATATAAATGAGAAAATACGAAAAATTTGACTTGCAAAATATGACATATATTTGAATACCTACCGGGATAAATTTCTATTCATAATGAAGACCAGTAGAGGTGTGAGAGTATTTTCGGAAAAGTCTGCATAAATATTAAATACGAATGTTGATCCTGATGTTATGACTGAAATTTCGATCAAATTTCAGAGCTTCGCGTTTGAGGGTGGGCTGGATAAATACGACCTTTGGGGCAATTCCCCAAAAAATGTCTAGTCATCAGACCATCATAAAGATTATATATCTGAAGAAATCTGGGTGCAGCATAACCAAAACGGAAAATGCTGTATGATTCGGGCATCGTCTTGTTGAAATCACTTCCATATGTGCACTTTCCCGGCAAAAAAGTCAGTATTCATGTACTCATACTGATCAAAAATTTACCATTTTCAAGAAAGTATAGGCCTATAACACCTTCACACCAAATTCAAAATAAGACAATGACTTATTTTGTTGTAGCGGTCCTTCGACCATTACTTCCAGATTTATACTACTTCAGATGTGACAGTTTTCTTTGTTAACATATCATCATAACATCAAGAGAAGCATGATAACTTCACAAGACTCAGTGAAAATTGCCGTCATCTAAACGTTACTCCACCTTCAGTCACTGTTTTACGCATTGCATTTGGATCATAACTGTCTAAATCTAATCTAATCTAATCTAAATCAGATAGTTAGGAGACTCCAAATCCTCAGAACAGTAAGACTTGGGGAAAGAAAATATCTTCAGATCAATTACAGTTAATTAAAAATCAATTTATTTCTTTGCACTTATGTTCTTTGTTTGTTGGTGACACTTGATTTCTGGACTTGGTAGGTTTAACAACAACTCTTGAAAATAAAAATAGAATTTATGAGGCTTATGAACGGCGTTTTGGGGTAAAAAATACCTACTTCCAAAATACGAAAGAGCTATAATGGTAAAAAAGAAAGTAAATTATTTTTTAGTATTCAAACGTACTCATGGCCGAAAACTAAAAACTGAAGTTTATCCCAATAACTAATTATAAATTTTGTTTAGGTACCTACACATTATTTATAAACAAAAAGTAAATAAAACTTTATCAAAAGTCGAAATCAAACTGAACAGACGGTTTGCATTTTTTCGACAAAATAGTGAATTTTCTGAAGACTAGATGTGGCATCTCTGGTTTTCTGAGCTCCTTGGAAATAACATCGCATATACTTGAAAGTCTGTATGTATACATTGCATTTAAACATTATTTGAAAATAATAACTAATATAATTTTATGCAAAGGTATAATATTATTAGGATAAGTGTTTGCTATCTAGGTATATGGAAATTTGGGGAAAATAAACCACGAAAATGACTAGTTGCGTCATATGTTCCTTCTATATATGTCAGGAATAAGTCAGAAATTAGACTTAATTCAATTTTCATTTAAGTAAAATTAGTTTTTATGAAATTAAATGAAGTGCTTTCAAATGTTCTCTAGTCTATCATTTTTTCTTAACTGGGCATTCTTGATATTGTAGTTTTGTCATTTTTTGGGACTAACACCACAATGAGTGGAAAATCGGTATACTTCAATGTGCCAAACGTTTCAGCGTCTAAATCAGACCCCGTTTTCAATGGCAAATAAAAATTTAGACAACTGAATAAGGAAATTAATAATGAAAAATTTTGGACATTAAGTGTTTGACAATAAAACTCATGTAACTAAGAGAATTTACTGCTAATTTCATATATACAGGGTGGCACTAAAAGTATTTTTGTAATACTCGTTTTTGAAACATACACATTGTCCAGCAATTGTGGAGTTATTCTCAACAAATCACAAAAATACATACTAAACATGACACAACTATCGTTCAAAAAATATACTTGATATTTGTCCAATGGTTGCACTAGAGAGCACTATTATCGTCTGGTTCGAAACAGAAAGCAATTCAGTTAGCTGAAATAATAGTTTGTAAGGATAAACAATTTTTGCATGAATAGTGGGTATATCAAATAGTAAATTAATATTAAATATGATATTTGTAAAATCTAGTTTTTCCAAAATGCTTTACGGTTATTCAGATATTTCACAACTACAATTTCGATTTTTACGAAGCAAATGCAAAAAACAACCCATAAGTAACTAAGAAGATGCAGTATAAATAACTACGATACAGAAGTACTTACATATTAGTACACCTGAAACTGGAATGTATGTATAATCTCAATAATTTTAATTTAACACCAAAGTTAGTGATGACTATTTCTTTATTATATCGAAAATATAAAGAAATACATTAAACCTGCCGTTAGTTTTTGATAAACAATACTTTTTATGTTGACATGTTGTTGTGTATTGAAATTGAAATTTTTCAAATAATACGTTGATAATTTTCACATTGAATTGAAAAGGTACATTAACCTAACGGTTAAAATGTTATGAGATGTCAAAATTAAATCAAAATAATCAAATCAGCTAAAACGAATAAGGCCGTGAACATTAAAATTAGTGCCATGATGTCATATCTAACTATTTGTCTTAAATCTCACTAATTGTATTCATATCATGGGCTTTGTAATCTTAGTTAACCTGCATGAAACTATTATCCTTTAAAATAGAAACAATATAAATTAATACCAAAGGTTTCAAAGTTGATTCTGACTTCGTTATCAATGGGTTTAAAATATGTATTGAAAATGTAAATTGCAAAGCATAATGTTAAAGTAATAAAATATTATCGGAAACATATTGATAAGTTGTCACACAATACACAATTCGAATTTTAGTTGACAAACTATATTTAGAAAGAAATGAAAGATTCAATCTTGCCAGTACCAACAAAATGGTTATTATCATATAATATAAATGTTTGTGCGTGAGAACTCCATTTAGTAATAATGTGGAATAACTTTCGGAACAGATCAAAATTTGTTAATTTTTTGTCTATTTTAGTTTGATTTTCAAGTCAATCCATTTTACGATTTTCTCTCTAAAGTATCTGGCGGCACTGTTTGGCATTGAGAGTGTGGACGTAAATTATGACTATTTGTTTTATTTTATTGAATGAATGAAGCAATATTACTAAAAAATTATGCATTCTGCACTGAAGGTTGTCAATAGCTACTAAACAAAACAAAAATAAAGAAAATCGGTTGAGGAACTGACGAGAAATTGGTACCGAACCGTTTTGTCTTTGCCTATTTATACAGTGGTCGAAATTCGACCAACTGTGTCAATATCTCTGGCAGGTTAAGAAACATGAAGATTTTATCGTGACATTCTATCCTAGGACTTTAGGGAGAACAGCAATTACACGGAACGGATCCAGATTCGGAACCTCTGTGTGATAGTTTCCTCGAAAATCCTAGATGTCGGTCTCGCTTCTACAAATAAGTAACGTAATTCAAGTTTTTTTCAGATATAATTCATAGAACTTTACTTGTGTTCAAATTCTTAATTTAATATGACAACAATTCAACCGCTAATGGGTTACCCTACATATTTATTTTTTCTAACCCCCCTGTATAGCTATAATTGCACTTAATTCTCTAACATTAATTAAAATCCTCATTATAATAATTCCATCTCATTATATATTTCCACCACCCTGTATATGCAACTGCTCATGAACCACGCATATTTTTTAACATTTTTGAACCACCGGGTAAACCATTCTGTATATGACCCACCATATTTACTCTTTTTGTTTATGAAATTTTTAATTATCTCCTGTAACTATAATTCTACTCCGACCTATATTTCAATCATTATATATACGGAACTCTTCGTGGTCTACTCTATAAATCATTTCCTTTTCTAACATTTTTTATCACCATCCTGTATATCTATAATTCTTCTCACCCTATATTTCATCTTAACTATATATACAACTGCTTATGGGTTACGAAATGTTGCATTTCCATTTCCGCCACCCTGTATATGCATCTATGTATAACATTTTTTGCACCACCCTGTATAATTGTAATTCTACTGCACCTTCTATTCCAAGAACCCTGTAAATTCAACCGCTAATGGGCTTCCCTATATAATTATTTTATTAGTTATAATTGCACTCTACTCTATATTTTAAACACCCTATATATGCAACTGCTTATGTGCCACCCACAAAAAATGATTTCTAACATATCTGGAATCGCCCTGTATAATTATAATATACAACGATTACTTTACCCACTAAGCAATAACAACTTCCAGAAGTACATGCTCTAAGTATGTAACAGCATTGGTCTGTCTATATATAATTACTCAATGTTTTGAGTTTGGCGGCGGCGGCATATACAGTTGTATGGCATTGACATTATTGTCGTAAATAATGAATTTTTATTATATTTTATTTAATGAATGAACCAATATTATAAATTAAGATTAGCATTCTGCACTGAAGGTCGTCAGTAGCTACTAAACAAAACAAAAATGAAGAAAATCGGTTGAGAAACAGAGGAGAAAATGGTACCTAATCGTTTTGTCTCTGCCTATTTATATATAGATATATTTTCCACCTAAGTCATGAGAATTTACTGTTAAGTGTGATGAAAAATTGAATTTGGATGATGAGGACCCCGAAAATTGTAAAAAAATATTTCTGTACTTTCCATGATCATAAATGTTATGTTAATGTTAGTCGGCTGTTTAATGAGAAATATTAATTGGTTTTGTATTGTTAATTATTTGAACATCTACCTATAATATTAGTATTTCCTTCTTATTCTAGTTAGATGCATCAAATATTTTTTCTAAAATATTGTACATTGTTTTGTTTCCGAATTTGGTTCAAGAAACCATACGAATTGCCAACTGCATAAATAAATAAAATTCAAATTACATAACGTCCGTTGAGGAACGAATTTAAATTGAGATACGGCTGACATCACATCAAAGTATAAATAATAATGAGAAAGACATATAATGACAAGTGTCGGCATACACTGCCGACAACGAATCGTTATCTTTTGTAAACAAAAACACGCGGACGAAAGACAATTCGTTTTTCCTGATTTATTCAATTATTACATAATTTTTCAATTAAACGAAACTCAGGAATCATTTGTTATCTCGCAGTGTGCGACACTGAACATTCTAAAAGAGATATCATACACCCACAAAGCGATGCGACAAAGAAATATGAGTTTTTATTGTGCGTCGACACACAATTGCATAATCTACGGAATAATAGGGCCGCCCTACCATTTTACATTTCGGGATTCATTTATTGTGTTCGGTCCCCGAGGAGAGTGAGAGAGCAAAGAACGGGGATCAGAATATGACCTGGCAAACTACGGGCCAGTATGGCGGGGCCAAGCTCTTAGATCGTTATGTTTTTTGACGGGCGGTGGTCGTGGGCTTTTGACATGGGTCTGACGCACACTAGAATGGAAACGAGATTCGGGCCGCATTCATCTGATAAGTCACAGTCTGTTGGTCGGATGGAGGCTAGACAGGAATCATCAGTCATATTACAAGACAGCATTTCTAATTAGGAACGAACACTTGCTTCTAACTTGTAATGGTGGACGCGGCTTATATACTTTTCTAACGGATATTTTAAGCTCTCTCGCATTTGTTTGAATAAATGCGTTATTTCACAGCCTGGCGATCTGGTTCATATGCGTTCTGCATGTACGTTTCACACGTTTTGAAATGATTGAGGAACACGATATGACTAACTATAACATGAAAAATAATAAACTATTTTAAGGAAATATTAAACTATTTTCGAGAATATGTTAAGTAACAGATGTGTACTGACATGTTTCTTGTTGCTCAATATTTTATTCAATTGTAAACGGTTAAATTTGCCACTGAATAGATATGGTAACCAGACAACCTTATTGGCCTATTTCTGAACTTTATACAATTGTAAATAAATTAAATAAAAACAAAATATTAAGAACTAGAAAATAAATATTTAAATAAGCAATTTTATGTTCAAAACTAGTTGTTCCTTTTCTATATTAATAAGAAAATTTTCCATATAATTCCAACGAAAACGAACAGAGCAAATACTGACAAAATAAAAAAAAATAGTCGGATAATTAACATTTATATAGATTTAAATCTATTTTTAATTAGCTGCATCCAAGATTTCGAATAATGATAAATACACTCATTAAATTAATCAAAATTTATAGTAAAAACGTTTTCTGGGATAATATGCCATGTCTGTGAAAAAAAAAAATACAACTAAAAAAGAGCATACATACAGAAGAATTGGGAACTTCATCCTTTTTTGGAACTTGGTTAAAAAAGTACTGCCGTATGATTTCGTAATGGGGCAGTGCTCCATCTTGATGAACCCATATTGTATTGGCAGGAACTTGTGGGTTTACTGATTCAGGATATAAGTTTATCAAAACAGCACGACATTATTTTGGAGCAGTTCTAAAGTTCTAAATATTTATCTCCATTCAAATTGCCATCAACAAAAAAGAGACATATGATATGATTTCCAACAATTCCTGCCTAAACAATAACTTTTTCAGGATATTGCGTATGTTTCTCTGTCATCCAGTGAGGATTCTTATTAGATCATTAGACCAGTAGCGGCAATTTTGACGATTAACATGACAGTAAAGTGTAAATGTGCTCTCATCAGAAAACAAAAATCTTCTAATTGGATCACCTTGTTATCGAACCTTACCATAATTTGTTCACAGAAATACGTTTTCCAATTTCGTATTAACACTTACTGCAATGGCAGCTACTTTTTTTAATCTGTCTTAGATGAACAAGCTCGCGAGACTGTTTTCCTATTTTGCTAATTGTTCCTTGGGATACAGGCGGCAAATTTGACAAATTTTCGTGAAATAAGCGAGCAACTTCCATTTGTGTCTGTGTGTTATCTCTATAACCAATCATTTGTAGAATAGTTATTTTTTGAATTTCTGTTAAACGAACCATTTTTCTAATATCATTACGTATAGATAACGAAATTAAAACGACAATAGCGCTGACACTGTTCACCACTGTCATGCAGACAAACAAATGCTAAGGTTATGAATTTTGACGTTGAAATACTATAACCACCATCAGCACGCCCTGGCACAGGCATTTAGATGAACAACAAAATTCGTATAACGCCTTCGCTCGTAGTTTCTGTGATAGCTGCTGATTCTTGACAGATACTTTCTCTCAACTGCATCCGAAAACATACGAGATACTCTTTAAATCTGACATATCTCCCCTGCTTAACAAAAGTATATAGGACTGCGTAGGGACCAATTTAGGCCACCTCTCCTAGAGAACACCTTCTGAATGACAATTTCAAGAATTCACAGCGGAGGACCATTGGAGATGACTGCAGATTCCATCCTGCTGAATTCATGTTCTTGGTTGTAGCAGGAAAGCTTTTGCATTTTACCTACTAAGACGTTACTAATAGTTGACAAGCGCTCAGTTACTTCATTCAACAAACTGTGCTTCAGAATCTTAAAAACTAAATTTAAATATAGCACCCAAGCAAGAATCATTTCAGCAATTGAAAAATATGGTGTCACTAATTTTCTTCCTATGACATTACATTTATTAAAACTAGAGATCATAGTTTGGAAGGTAACATAACAAAACATTAATTACAAACCTAGCGAAGAAATGCAATGTACAAATTATGACAGAATCTATATCGTCCAAACAACTCCCCAGTTGGAAAATAGACTAAATAGTCATCAATACGACAAAAACTGTTTTTTTTTCATATCAGTAAAAAGGAACGCAGGAATGGTGTTTTCTTACTAGGTATCTCAATATCAAGAGCTAAATGGGAATTAACTATTGAGTATAGCAAATAATTTTCTTTTTTAATGTTAATTTTTGTAATAAGTCTGAAAACACTTAATATTTCCGAAACAGTTGAAGATAGGCGTAGGATATTGTACATGAATTATGTCTAGAATTTTCTGGAGAATAAATAATATACAGGGACTTGCATTAAAAATAAGAAAGTTGGTATTAGCGACTGTCACATGTCACACCCTGTATATTTTTTTTTGTTGAAAAAATGTGCATTTAAAAATGCATATCGACGTGTCAATGCGTTTTTCATTATCGGACTTATTCCATTTGGCTGTTCCACACTCTATAGTAAATTTCAGAGTATTTTGAAATTACGGCTAAACCAAGACGTCATGAGATGAAAATGTCCCGGCTATGGATTCAGCGTCCCCAAAAATACTACACTTAGTGGGGCCCCAGGTTAAGACCGTTTCTTTTTTTTCTGGGTGTGTAATTCCCAATAATTCAATCAAATAATAATATGTACATCTTTGAGCACAACATTTATAGCTTTGAAAATATTTCATTACAAACCTTTTTTAGAAATTTTAATATTATAAATATTACCAGCGACTATCTATTTTTTCCTGGTCATTGATTTTGTAATTCTTGTAAAGAAGCAACAGATTAAGATAGGAGCAGGACATTGTACATGAATTATGTCTAGAATTTTCTAGAGAATAAATAATATACAGGGGCTTGCATTTAAAATAAGAAAGTTGGTATTGGCCATTGTCAGTTGACACACCCTATATATTTTTTTTTTGAAAAAATGCGCATTTAAAAATACTAATCGACGTGTCCAATTGTTTTTCGTTTTAGAATTTATTCCATTTGATTGTTCCACACTGTATAGTAAAGTTATGGCTAAACAAAGACGTGCTGAGATGAAAATGGCCCAGTATTTGGATTCAGCGTCCCCAAAATTAGAGACTTCACATAGTGGAGCCCCAGGTTAAGACCGTTTCTTTTTTTTGTGGCTTTGTAATTCACAATAATTCAATCAAATAATAATATGCACGTACATCTTTGAGCACAACTGTTATAGCTTTAAACATATTTCATTCCAAACCGTTTTAGGAATTTTAATATTAAAAATATTACTAAAGACTATCAATTTTTTCTTGGTCATTCATTTTTAAGTCTCGTAGAGAAGCAACAGTTTTGACGAACAGTGGTAAACTTTCAAATGTATTTATTTAGAACAGCATATTATTATATAAAATCAAACGTCGGTATTTTCGAGTATATATGACAACTTCTCAGTGTTTTAACTCACTTCAAATCTCATGTATTTTACAGTGTCCCCTACTGCAGAGCAATTTGAGAAATTTACAAGTTGGTAATGCATTCTTGCAAAAATAATTATATTATTACCCATAATAGGGAGCAGGTGGAGTGCCATTTGCATTCCATTCCATAAATATTTCCAATTAAACCAAATGATCTCAAGAAAATATTCTCGAGGCATCCGATGTAATTGAATTTGTCAGGGAGTCACAATGATGGCGACAAAATAATGAATGGACAGACATCAATTATGTTTCGTTTCTCAAGCGACTGCTATAAAAATAGCTACATGTCACAAAACCATAATCGCCAATTTAAGTTCCACATATTCCTTTTTTGCCATACCAGAGTTATTACTTGTTAACGACATCTTTTTAAGACGACTTCTGTACGTCTTCAGATGCGTTGTACGCAAGGAAAAGTTATGTTATATAGGGCACATTAATAAGTGAGTAAACTTTTGGTGCTACCAGTAAAACTAGTAGGTGTCTCCCAAAAATCTAGCAGGTGACATAGTCTTTAAATTAAGGAAAATATAATCAGTTAATTTGTTATGTTCATTTTTAGCGGATCTATGTTTTTTCTTTCCTCACAATGTTTTCGGAACAACAGACAGAGTAAATAATTGGAAAAAGGTGTAGTAAGAGCAATTTGTGGAAATCTCTTAGAACTGTATAAAGGACTTTGTAGATTTTTGCATCTGTCACTTCAGCAAATTGAAACCCTTGGTTATTGAATAATTGACTTGAAAGTTTGCATCTTGATATTCACGGACATGATCCTGGGACAACGTGTCTTAATAAAGTTCCACTTAATAGCCCCCTCAAATGGTTAATGGTTTCGCAGAATATTTCAAAAGCGTATTTGTCGACACTACACCTAATCAACTTCTAAAAACTTTCTGAAATTAGTTCTAGACTTATTCACATACGTCTATCACATTCATTAGACCTAAAAGATCAATTTACTGATGACGAATTGGTTGCTGAAGTCCAAGGATTTCGAGGAACGACCTTCGAGCGACCGAAGGTTTTTGAGATTTGTGTGTAACGTTATCTACCCCCAAAGACATTAATTACCTTTTAGCACAACTTTATGGAAAATTGGTCTACAAAAACTAACCTTTTTGAATTTACTCAATTGGTTGCTCCAGGTAGATGTTGTATTGATGAAAAAAAATAAGGTTAAGAACTATGTCTTTAACGGTATTCTCATACAAGGGTTTTTAATCAAATAACTTTATTGCAACTTCAGGCGTCCCACAGGGGTCTGTCCTAGGACCGTTGTTGTTTCATTACCTACATCGTACTTGAAGTGGACTTCAAGGTATTTCGCAGTTGACCTAAAGTTACATTTACCAATAAATTCTGCAGATGATTGTCAATTTTTACAAATACAATTAAATAAATTAGAAGAACTTGTCAAAATGCAAAACACATCCACTTTTCCGATTTCTCCACATCCATCTTTCTCGGGTAAATTCTTATAAATTATATATATATATAATATTTATATATAGAAATCTTTGTCAAAAGAGAATATATATATAGATATTCATGAAATGTGAATATCATCAAGTAGGCCTGTGTTGCGAGTTTCTATCTATCTGAGTCTGATTACAGCTTAATGGGTAAAAGACTATAAATCATAAGTATGTAACTAGCATTTTAAAGCCGTTAAATATGACGTTTATAAATATGTTAAATAAAAGAAGTCCAAGATGAGACCCTTGGGGTACTCCAAAGAAAACTGCTATATCACGAGACTAAATTTAAATCTAAAGTTAAAATCTAAAACAAGTTTTGAAGCTTGAAAACAGCTATGACTAAATACTCTGTTCTCTTTCCAAATATTTAACATTTCTTATTCAAAGGTTACTTGTGCCTCTTGTATCACAAAAAATTAACAACCCCAAATCACCCTAATTAAATTATACAAGGTGAGTTTTTTTGATGATCAGTATGGGGATCTCAGAAACTAGCGGAGATAGAGCAATGGTTAAATTGGAAAAGATATGCAGTTTTACTGGCCCAATTTAAAGACACTTTCGGATTTTTGTAAAAAGTCATGGCTTACTAGATATTTTGAAAAAACGAAATTCTGTCGATTTAGACAAATCCCATCATGTTGGAACCAATCAATTTCTAAACGAGTTCTCAAATTCAAATTATGCAACATGTCTTGAAAAGTGTATTGCAAGAAATGCAAGTAGCGCTCCCCAGTAAGTGATTCGTCATAGATAAAAGGCCCCAGAATAGTAGACCCTAATATTAAAACCCAATTTTATCTGGGGTCGTCTTTGTTCTACATGGAAAGGGTTTTCTTTAGCCCAGATATGCTCATTGTGTCTATTGAACTATCGTAAAGCCTCTCTAAACCATGTCCATAGCATGCAGTTTGTTGGTTGGACGACGATGTAAAATATCCATTGCCAAAACATTTATTTGTGCAAATTTGATTACGTTCCTCAGCGTGCACGAGCACTGAATATCCCTCAGCTTGATTTTTATGGCATATGATATAACATTCCACCATATTCAGTTTTTCTTCGTTAGAATATTCCATTTTATCACGAAAACTTGTCAATATCGACTGTCAGTTCAGCACTAGTAATGTAATTAGTCTCATGGCTACCTACGTTAAAAGTGAAAATAAGAGAGAAAATCATCCATAACTCCGTTATTTTTATGAATAACTATATTGAGTATTATATCGTTGAAAAGCTATAAAAATGTCCGATTTTTTGAGGTCATAGCCAACTATGGTTTCCATTCAAAAAAGATAAGTTGTGTCATATCTCGAAAACGAGAGCTGTCACGCAAACGAGGACCTGACAATCATATTCGAGATACAATTCCCTTCAATTTTGATATTTACACTTTTTTTTATAAAATCAAAAACAAAGCAGCTAGAGTGATTTGACTAAATCGACAGAATTTCGTTTTTTCAAAATATCTAGTAAGCCATGACTTTTTACAGAAATCCGAAAGTGTCATTAAATTGCTCTATCTCCGCTAGTTTCCGAGATCCCCATACTGATCATAAAAAAACTCACACTGTATATTTCTAAAAAAAAACATTTTCTTCTGAAAATGATATACAGAGCTAAGACATCAATTTAACACTTCAAGAATGAATTATACCCATAATAACAAAGTAATTAATCAAGATGTTATTCAAAAAAATTAGATTGAACTGTAATAATATAGACATAGTACGTGCAACAAATTAAGACGCTATAAAATTTACACTGAAGACCATTTATACAGCTATATAACCTAATAATAATTACCCTATGAAAAGGGTTAAATAATTTACAGCACTATCAAATCTCATCGCGTCACAATTTATCACTTGGAATGCTTATTTAATAGCGACGACGGCCGGCGGATTCGCACGATTGCCGCCCGAGCACATCCTTGCTTCATAAATTCTGCTCAACAAGTAGTCTATATACTGAGGCGGTTATATTGTTATTACCGTGCTTATGGTTGCCAACAGATGTAAATTTCAACTCTATTAGTTTAATCGTTGCATTACAACCTTGGTAAAAATTTTAATGTCGTGTTTAGGGTTTTGTTGATGCATTTTATAGTAGATCGGATCAGATGCTTTAGTTTAGTTGGAAATTTATGTCTCTGGCAACTCGAATTAGGCATTCATTATCACAAAAACTACATGTTAAAATATAGTTGTTTAACGGAGATTCTTGGAGTCAAAGGAACTGATTTTGAGTAAATCTTGGAGTTAGGTATGTGCATTCATATCTTTACGTTTGAGTTGCCGCTTAGAGCTGGATTTTAAAAAAGGAAAAAATATAAAATTAGAGTTCCGAAATTTTGTACTGAATATGTTTATCATTGTCTTAGTACTTCTTGGGAAATAACACCAAAGTTTAAAGAAAATTGCTGTATATTCCAAACGTTTCGGGGTCTAGGTCAGACCCCGTTGTCAATGGTTAAGAAACTTGGATAAAAAGGCACAATTCTAAGATGTAAATTAAAATATTTGACAATGTGTATTATTTCATTTCTAATTTTATTTGTAATATACAGGGTAGCACAGAAACTTATAAATATCATATAATAATAAAGTTCCTTTTGAATTGGAAGAATTTGAAAGGGAAATCTTCAGAATTTTATGTGGCGTTCCTAAGTGCGACTTTGTTATAAGATAGTGCATTCACCAAAAATGCGACCAAAGAACTTATTGATTCAGTGAACCCATTAAAATTATAAGGGAAAACCCAGGAAAAACTTTATGAACTATCCGGATATTGGGTTGTTCACAAGGACGTGACCATTAGCAATTTCTTCCTTAATCATCGGCAACCAGGAACGACTGAATTCTACGGAGGTAGAAGCGATACAAACGTTTTCATTTAACAAAATTAGAGCAGACTCTTTTAGTTTTCTTTTGGTGTTGTGTTCTTCTTTGTGTAATATAACTGAATTTTGAAACTGTATTATATGACCAAGGTTCCAAGCATGTTCACAAATTTTGGATTTTTCAGATTGTCGTTTTTTATGTAATTTTTGTGTTCGTTTATTCGAACATTCAGAGGTCTAGAGGTTTCTCCAATATAGAATTTGTTACACTTATAAGGGATTTGATAAATGCAATTTGTTGTATTATGAGTTCTGTTATTTGGTTTGGTTTTTGATATAATTGATTTTAGTGTATTTCTTGTTTTAAATGATGTTTTGATATTATATCTGTTTTCCACTCTTTTTAGTCTGTCAGTTCAGCAATACTAATGGAATTACTCTCAAATGAGGAAACGTCAAAGTGAAAACAATCTTTTTCGTGGCTACCTACGTTAAATGTGAAAATAAGAGAGAAAAGCATCCATAACTCCGTTATTTTTATGAATAACTATATCGAGTGTTAAATCGTTGAAAAGCTCCAAAAATTTCCGATTCAAAAAAAGATAAGTTTGTGTCATATCTCGAAAACGAGAGCTGTCACGCAAACGAGGACATGACAATCATATTCGGAATACAATTCCTTTCAATTTTGATATTTACATTTTTTATAAAATCAAAAACAAAGGAGCTAGAGGGATTTGACTAAATCGACAGAATTTCATTTTTTCAAAATATCTAGTAAGCCGTGACTTTTTACAAAAATCCGAAAGTGTCATTAAATTGGGCCAGTAAAAGTGCAAATCTTTCCCACGTTAACCATTGCTCTATCTCCGCTAGTTTCAGAGATCCCCATACTGATCATCAAAAAAAAATCACCCTGTATATCTTTTAAAGTTTACATTTCATTCTCATTTTGGGTGCTATTTTTTAAATTATATATGCTCTTTTAAAGTTTACGAGAAAATCTCAGGAAACTTTCTTGTATTACTTTTGTTAGATAAATTAGAAACACTAAAGGAATTTAAATGATAGAATGTTACAACATTTTGTGACATGTTAAATCAAAGTGCTCCCTATCACAAATACAAGACGGTCCAACGATTTCCCCATTATCTTGGAAATTAGTTAGCAGAAATTTTGTGGAAATCAAAAAACTCTACAACATTTTGGAAGTAAGCTAGAAAATGATGATGCCCTTAGTATGTCAAACTCACCGTATTATTAAAATAAAAATATAAGGCTAAATATTTCAAGCCATGTTGTTCTTTTATATATTATTTTCAAAATATCGCTGAACCTATGTATAAGAAATACCTTTTTAACTTCAAGAAACCAAAAATACAGGAACACCACAAACTACGGCACCTTCACGTGAAACTATACTGCTTTACTAAACTAATCCCATGGTATTGCTTACCTAAGTAAACGTTATACAAATTTGCTGGAAATAGTTACAAAAGTATTGTAAAAGCTGCAGGTGTTCTGTACCCTTATGAGTTTATAATAGTTTATTGGCTTCCTAGTCACTTTATATATTAAAATTAATTTACCAATTCATTTGATAGGTGGCATTTCTTTAATTCTAACTTCAGATTTTGTGATACAGATAAAAATATCAGAAGAAATCAATTATGATGAAGTTGACAAATGTTGGCCAATAAATTTTCATACCTATGGTCAGGACATTGTTAAATAGGGTCATGAAAGCCATAAGACCCCCTGGGATACGAACAGTTGTTCGTTAAATTGAGATGTCCGGACAAGTTATGCAAAAGTCTGTCACAATTCTGAAGAATCGTTATAAATTCAAGAAAAAGCCATAAATGTCAACTTTTCAAACGGACAAGGTCGGTTTTGTAGATTAGATCACTTTGGTTAGGAATTTACCTACTTTTAGAATGCAAATTTTAAGTTTGTGCAATAACCGTTTGAAATGCTTTATGTAAAAAGATTTCACCTTACCATTTTCTGTGGTGTAATACGTTTAGAAATTCTAAGCAGTTCGCTTTCTACAGCACAGCGATTTTGTGTCTTAATAAATAATAGCGAAACCCGACTTCGGTCTCGAAATATCACACGAACAACCCACAAGAAATGCATGTGGTCGGAAAATATTTCTGGAAGAAAATGAAATGAAATATGAAATTAAACCGCTACTTACTGCAAAGCCCTCTTTGTAAACATAGAAATATTTTAAAATTTGGCCAGTGAATAACGGGTGGCGGCTATACGCTGCCAACATATTTTTGAATTGAATGAGAATGTTTGTGTTCAATTATTTTTTGAAAACAAATAAGTAATTTCAGAAATTTTGTTTGAGTAAAGATAATATGTTTATATTTTGTTTATAAATTTCCTAAATTGAAAAAACTTTATCATAAGAATAAAGTTAAAAAATATGTATTAAAAAATCAAGCGAACGGCATTTTGTTTTTTTTTGGTTTCGATTCTTCAATAATCATTCATCATGTTTAGAGAAAAAGATTTTTTTGTAAGTTGTGGCTGGTTGACAGGAAAAATTAAGTGTACATACATAGCGAAAGTAGAAAACACAAAACTAAAAACAAAACTCCAACTGTCGTAAAACACTAGTTTTCAACAATTTTATGAAAATATTACAGTTTTGATTTATTCGAGTTTTTGTTTTGTCCATTCGGTGCAAAAACTCTATAACAGCAAACTTCTGTATAAATGACAAAATCCCTTTAACGACAAAAAATTCTTCAAGTTCATTCCATTATTTATTCTATATTTACCACAGTGTCAACATAAAATCGCGTAACACCGCCTTTTTTCTCTGTCTAGAGAAAAGTTCAGTACAACGGCTCTACAACAGAAAACGTTTTAGGTCATGACATCAATAAGCCACGCCCCAGAAGGGACTCTGATTGGTCTCGATGTCAATTAGCCACGTGCGTTTACTATGTTCTGATTGGTTGGTTCAAATGGCTATCGTTCGGTTTTATGCGCTTACCGCAGTCAGACTGTTAGTTCAATTAGCTGTCACTGAACTACCATGAAAGTGAAATCCAATGATCGAAAAGTTGTATCGACATGTGTCCCATGGAAGGTATCATGCACCACAGTACTAGCTCAAGGACCTTGAGTAGACGGTTTAAAGTTTCTCAACAGCTACATAAGTTTGAAAATCAGCAGCTTGAATGAAGACCGACAAATAAATACCCTGTCACCCTCTGGAATATTTGTACGAAGAGCTCACAAGCAATGGACTGTACGCAAGAATAGTTTTACAGCACAAAGGAATTATCGAGATAAGATATCATTTATGAACAACAAATTTTTGACCTGTTCATAAGAACAAGATTTCCACATCCTGAGTGAAACTGATATATCAAGAACGAGAAACTTTACTATAAAAACATGCTACGCTATTTTGAGATCTCATGTGTGACCATCAACAACTATCCACCTATCTAAAGAAAGCGTAAGAAATATATTAGCATGCAGAATCCCACTGAAGAGTTTAAAACAAGCTTCTGGATGTCCAAATTAATATAGCATCCAAATTAATAGACGCTCTAAATTAGTAGACGCTCCAAGTTAGTTTAATTGCCCAAATTCTGCAGATTTTTTTATAAACTCAGTCAGTTACTACACAGATTGGATAAATGGTGGCTCTGCCAGTAGAATGACAAACTGACCTGAAGAATGAAGTGTATTTCTGGTTTTAGTTAATATAGGGTCTATGACATTCACCCCAAATTCTGCTCTTAAGTCCCTTAAGTCCTTGTTTCATATTCTTTTACGAAAAGAACCAAACGTAAAAAATCAACGAGGACAAAACCCAAGCTCTGCTCGTCAACGGGAGAAGCCGCACGATCGTTCCAACAGGAAACCTGACCGTCAACGGCAGACAAATTCCATGGAAGAACGAAGTCATCATCGACTAGGGGTTGACTTTCAAGAGGCATGTCCAAGAGACTCGTAATAAAGTCAGGGCTGCCCGTGCCAAACTTTACCCCTTAATAGGAAGAGGAAGCAAGCTGGGACTCTTAAACAACCTAACTCTCACCAAAACAGTCATCTCGCTAATGCTGACGTAAGCTTCAATAGTATGGGGACACACCTGCAAGAGCAACAGGCAGGCCATCCAAAGGCAGGAGAACCTATGTCTACGCCTCGCAGTCGACGCACCCTGGTTTGTTCGAAACACGGTGATTTTCAACGATTTACGACACCAACCAGTGCTTGCAGAAATGAAGAGGAGGGCCAGAGAGGCTTACGCCAAACTGGAACAGCACCCAAACCTTCACCGACGAGAACTAACCGACTATGACCCCAGATTTATTGACAGATACAAACGGCCTAAAAACCAGCTCTGCCGTAGCGAAGGGGAAGAGGACGAAGAAGCCCAGAGATAGAGGACAGGTAAGTAAAAAATGAAGTATATAACAATCTTTTTTTTCAGGAGACAACAAGGGGGGCCCGGGGGGAAACCAACCTACCAAACAAAGAGAAGACAGAAGAACACACACCCACAAAACAAACGACGACCACGTGCACGCCCACAGAAGGGTACAATTAGCTATATATCATATAGCAAAGAATGAGCCACGTAACACAAATATGACAGTTGCTGTAGTACCAATAAGGTAAAGCAACGGAACGAAACCAAAGCCAAGCTATCCCAACAAGAAGACAGCGATTATGCAGAAAGAAAACTGCGTTAGCGTGAGGACCCGAGTTAAGTCTCAGGGGGTGGATGGCAAGGGGGCTGTAGGTGCTCATCAGTAAAATTTTCTGAAAGGCAAATCTAGTTCCTGGGCTCGCGCATGGGTGTGAAAAACGTGAAAATGTCTCTCTGTTCTGTTTGAGGATTGATTTGCTGATTGCTTTCTGATTAATTAGAAAATAATGGATAATTCTGATGTAAACTATCGTTGTTTTGTCATAATTGCATGATTAGTTAAATCCAGGCCCATAATGGGGATTTTGGTTGTAGACAAAGACTTAGTCACAACTGAAGTCTGGATCGCATCCATATTTTTGTTTGAAGCACAAGTTTGGTCTTTGATGGAACTGAAATTCCTAATGTTACTCTAATTTCAGTCGTAAATGTAATATTTATTTATTTATTTATACAATAGGTCTTCTTTCAGGTTGTCCCTAAGGCAAACCCTTAATAAAGATGACACACAGTGACAAAAAGAAAACTACAAAGGTGAACTCGAATTACAATTACAACATAAGTCCCAAACTTACCAATATCTAAAGAGACAAATATAAAACTGTTAAATTATGTTGTGGATCATGTTTATATATCACTGTTTAAGCCTATATTATAAAACCCATGTAACGATCTAGATAAATTTTTCTTGAAATTATTAAAATTAGAGGAAAAGATATCAACGTTTAAATGACAAATTATATTAAACGTAGATATCTTTTCCTCCAATTTTACCAATTTTAAGAAAAACTTATCTAGATCGTATTGGTAGCGGTATTCGGAAAGAATGATAACACTTTCTTATAGGGTCATCAGATGTAAATTCAAGTGAATTTTAATCATAGAAGATAGGATATTTTCTGTAGAATGGAAGATATAGCAGGCCAGGCATTACTTATGACTATTAATTGTTATGCCACCCTTTGAATTATCTTACACCATTTCTGACAGGTTACTGTCTCAAATATGAATAAGTGATAATAATAGTATAGAAAATTATTATAGAAAATAATACACATTAATGCAAGAGTCAGTACAAGTTGAAATAAGTAGAATCTGGTATTTGTGTGAGATTAAATTAAAACTTTGATTGTGACAAAAATGAGATTAACCACTAAGCAAACTTAAATTGCATACAATCAAATGTCAGAGTAATCCCATATACGTTATTGAAAAATATTAATGTGTTGTTAAATGTACTCACCAAATTGGCTCCGCATCCAAGGATAAAGTGGACTAGGTAACGCAGCTGCTGCGTTATTAGGAGGTTGCTGGCCAGGTTGAGGTTGTTGCTGTAGAGGAGGTTGCTGATGAGGAGGACCCTGATGCATGTTGGCATTTTGCTGGCCACCATACATCATGTGTTGCTGTTGCTGGTGATGCTGCTGCTGGTGATGCGGCGCGTGCTGCTCTTGCATATGATGTCCCATATGGTGAGTGTTCATGTTTTGGGAGGTATCTAAAGGCGGACTACCGGTGGGGCCCAGCACCCCATTTTGCGTCACCGCTGCCGCTTGCAATTTACAACTAGCATACACAACAGGCGTTTGATGTCCATTCGGGGGAGCACTAGACCCCATATGCATACTGGTGGGACTATCCGGTCGGTACTGTCCGTCCATTTGCTGCTGTTGGGCAGTATAGTAACCAGCGTTTCGGATGTCCATCCGGTCGTATGGCGGGAACCTGGGATAAGGCATTCCTTGGGGAGGTTGACCAGCAGCCGGTGGTCCACCATAATGGTGGGGAGGAATGCCTTGCCGCAATCCCACCACGGAAGGATCACCCGAGCAAGAGTTTGGATCCGTTTGGACAGCACCAGCTCCTTGAGGTACTTGCACCGCGGCTCCATAGTGTTGGTGTTGGTGTTCCGCTGATACTACACCACCATTTCGCATGTCTGGCATATAATTGGCAAAGTACGAACTCATGCTAATTTTCTTTGAATTTTTCTATTCGTTACTACACTGATTTATTCCTTCACTTTTAGATCACATTAAACACTATAGCAGCATTTTTACACTCAATCAATCACACAAAAAAAAATCACTGTTATATCACTTCTTCGATCAGTTTCCACCCCGGTGTCCTGTCGCGAGACTGTCTTCTTTACTTCCTATGCACTAGCTTCATATATTCCTGCAACAAAAAACATCACACATTACCGCCAGCCATGCGAACGTAGTAATTAGGTGCAATCTTTTAACATTGTAAAAACCAATTGAATGCATTACAATGCCGAATGGGGCTATGGAAGTCTCAATTTGCGCAATTTGTGCTCATGATTGGTGTCAACAAACAAACAATTCAGATCGAGTCTCAAATAGCAAATGAATGAGTTTCACTGAAGATTGGACCAAGAAAATGAGTGACACATGTAAACCGAGACAGTTCATCATTAGAATTCTACGCTCCATATAAACATGTGTTCGCGGAATGCGACGGTGGCATCTAGTTAGCCATGCTAGTTTCCAAACTCTGACAAAATGTATGACGGCTATTAATTCAGGAGTTTGAACACGATATTTGTAAAAATATATTTAGAATCCTGTATTACGAATCATTTCAATTAATATTGTTGGTATATAAATAAAAAAATATAATTATTTACGACGATCCAGGTTAAAAGATAAACTTGAAATTTAAGCTACTGAAAATCGCTCAAATTCCAGTGAGTTTATAAAACACACAAATTGTGAGGCGGCTAAAACAGGTTGGCTTCGCAAAAGTATACGTTCAAACAGCTGAATGGCAATTTAATGCCGTAATTCCATCTGATTATCCAATTATTTTACACTTTAATTGATGTAATTTGTTACAATTAACTTTACCTTAACCGAGTGATGATCCGAAAGGTAATGAGTGCGTAAAAAAGGAGGTTTTTTTTTCTACGGGTGATATAAATAATGTATAGTTTTCCAGGGAAAGCGGATGCATAAAAATTAATAATACAGGAGATATAACACAATCAGTTATTTGGACTTTCTGTCAGCATTATAAACACGAATTTCCAATAAACATCATTTTGAATATCGGCATATATGTGTATCAGGACATTCATTCCGTGATAAAATTTTTGCATTTAGATGTACATACGAAATACATAAATAATCATTTAAGATTTCAATCAGAAGGGGGAAGCGCAACTGATGAAGGTTCTCGACGAGAAGCAATTATTTGCGTTCAATGGGTTTCAAACACCTCGAGAAAATAGTATATTTGAAATTCAGAACCAATAATGAAACAATTGCTTTGATCAATACAAATGACCTTTGGCAAATTACCATATTGAGCAATAGCCCCTAATGATCACTGATCGTCCAATTTCAAGCAAGTGACATACAAGGGTGATGACATAGGTACCAGACCTGACAAAGTAAATAAAAAAAATAATTGTTTTCTGAATGACAGAGCAAAAACCAACTGTTTATAAAAAATGTACTTTCTGTCAATCATTACCCAAATAAATTTATTAATAACGAGTTAAACAAAATCGAATACCAAATAATTCCTAACAACTAAGATCAAACTTCACCAAGCAACACTGACTCCCAAGATAATCACATTAATACATTAACTATACTATACATACAGGGTCTATCAGAAAGACTGAAAAGAGTGGGAAACAGATATAATATCAAAACATCATTTAAAACAAGAAATACACTAAAATCAATTCAAAAACCAAACCAAATAACAAAACTCAAAATACAAAAAATGGCATTTATAAAATCCCGTGTGAATGTAATAAATTCTATATTGGAGAAACCTCTAGACATCTGAATGTTCGAATAAACGAACACAAAAATTACATAAAAAAACGACAATTTGAAAAATTCAAAATTTGTGAACATGCTTGGGACCTTGGTTATAAAATACAGTTTCATAATTCAGTTATATTAGACAAAGAAAAACACAACACCAAAAGAAAACTAAAAGAGCCTGCTTTAATTTTGTTAAATAAAAACGATTGTATCGCTACTACCTCCGTAGAATTCAGTCGTTCCTGGTTGCCGATGATTAAGGAAGAAATTGCTAATGGTCATGTCCTTGTGAACAACCCAATATCGGGATAGTTCATAAGGTTTTTCCTAGGTTTTCCCTTATGATTTTAATGGGATCACTGAATCAACAAAGTTCTTTGATCGCATTTTTGGCGAATGCACTATCTTACAATAAAGTCGCACCTAGGAGCGTCACATAAAATTCTTAAGATCTCCCTTTCAAATTCTTCCAATTTGAAAGGAACTTTATGATTATATGATCTTTAGACATTTCTGTGCTACCCTGTATATTACAAATAAAATTCTCTTAGTTACGTCAAAAATCAAATAATAAACATTGTCAAATATTTTAATTTACATCTTATAATTGTGCCTTTTTTATCCGCAGTTTCTTAACCATTGACAACGGGGTCTGATCTAGACCCCGAAACGTTGGGAATATACAGCAATTTTCTTTAAACTCTGGTGTTATTTCCCAAGAAGCACTTGAAAAATAATGTAAAAATCTCTCTATTTTTCTGCATCATGTCCTTTTAGATCCATTCACATTTTCCAGCGAGTCCAATAGCTTCGATAATAGTGAGAAATGTCAGGTACCTAAATACTGAATGACACTAAACTGCAGACCCTAATTGTTCATTACTTGATCTCATCTGTACTGCATTGCTAAATGCAAGGATTATTTATTGATGTCATGAATCAAACACAGTAATACGTCCGAGTTCACTGTTTTTCTTTTCAGATGACAATGGACGAAACTCCCCGTTCAGTGCTTTGTTTTGACTATGCTTTCGTCTCAAGTTATAATTTGATGCAAAAACCTTGCTAAATTGCTGAGAAGCTTCGCCAAATACTTGACTAAAACATATTCAAGACGCTGTTCCTTTATGAGTAACCGTTGCACTCATTTTGCACGAGCTTCTTTATGTCAAACTCTTCAGTCGATTTGGGATGTGAATCACATTTTGAATTGTTTACTATATCAGCTATCTCACACACTTTCAGCCAACTGTTATCCTATACCATGTTGTGAATTTTCTTCATCATTTCTGTTTACAACATTTCTGGCATGGTTACTTCATCTAGTCAACCACCTTTGGCATCTCGTATTTAAAGTCTGCCACTCAATGCTGTAAACGATGAAGCATACTCTCTCAGACTCGACAGTCTATCTTATAGATTTTGATATTGTAATAAATAATGATCACGAATTTTGTTAATTTTTGTAGCAAATTGAATAACAGGTCTATTATTAATGACTGCCAAACTAATACTTGTGCCAATGATTAATGGAGTACCTATAGTTGTAAGTTCAAGTTAGTTTAAATATAAAACAACCAAAAGAAAAATATATGGTAATGTACAACCTTAGAATTTTTTTTGTTCAATTCTTACTCCATGTAGTGTCCTTAAGTTTCTTATAACATTTGAAAATGTCACTTTAAGAAAACCAGTCACGTAATGTTGTGATATAGAAGGAAGCTATAAGTTTGGTTAGTTCATTGGTATACAACTTTATTAAATACATACTTAGCAACAAAAACTCAGGTTATTAATGGACTAACTGAATTTACAGCAGAAGTCTATGCATTCCTGGCCTTAAAGAAGGCGTTCGGTTGTATACCTTTTGAAACTCCACATAAAAATCTACTTTAATCTAGTTTTGACACGTGCAGTATATGTGTAGTCCTATCTAGAATGGACTAAACAATTGCTCTTTCGTAAGATTACTAGTCAACTGTTCGGAGGACTCGGCAAAGCTGTACATCAAAGCTCTATGCTGGGTCACTTGTTGTTCCTCATTGATGCGTTCTCATCCTTAAGATCCAATATTGCAGTATACTCAAAAAAACACAGCAACAAAGTGAGAATTCGTTTTTGGGCTGAGTCACAACATAGTAAGAGTCAGAGCTTTACATTACAAACTTTATTGTTTACCCAAGAAACTGATGCATTAGTGAAATCTTGTAAGTTTACATTGGTGACGGGATAACCTGGAAAGCTTGACAATATATACATACATATATAGCTCATACACTAATTTAAATTAGGGTCATTCCCTGAACAGTGCATACATTTTTGAAGTCTAAGATCAAACTTACAAAAATTTACTTTTTCCTTAGAGACTTTCTAGGAATAGTATCAACTTGCGAAAAAGTCCGCATATTTCAAAACTTCCAAATGTTTCATAGTCTAAATTAATCTCCAGTCTCAATGGTAGTTAATACACAGAGAAATTAAATAGCAATTATATCAAAATTATAAATTGCACTTAAAATGTTTGATAATATGAACTATTTGATATATACATACAGGTTGACACAAACAAAATTTCAATGACCATTTAAAAAATAATAGAGCTCCTTTCAAAATGGATAAAATTGAAAGACTTACAGTCAGAATTTATGCGAGTTTATTTTAAGGCAGTGCATTCGCAAAAATGCAAAGGAAAACCTAGGAAAAAAGTTATGAACTATCCCGATATAGAGTTGTTCAGAAGGGCCTGACCATTATTAATTCATCCTTGATTATTAACAACTAGGAACAACTGAATCCTGCGGAAGTAATAGCCATGCAATTGCTTTCATTTTATGGAATTAAAGCACAGTCTAGTAGCTTTGTGTTGCGTTTTCTGTTTTAATTTTGATGTATTTTATGACCCAGGTCCAGGCAATGATCACAAGTTTTCAACTTGTTAATGATTGTTTCTTTATGTAACTTTTATGTTCATTTATTCGTAGTTTTAAAAACCTAGAGGTATTACCAATATACACTGTATAACTCACAAGAAATATTATAAATTAATTTTTAAGATTTGAATTGGGTATTATTTGGTTTTATTCTTGATTTTAGAGAATGTGTTGTTTATATATGTACTTATGTTGTATACAAAATTAGTATTTGGTTTTAAGACTAGTTTCAGGTTTGTATAGGACGCTTATACTCATGTTATTTTAAACAAGAATTTATATTTTTCTGTTGTACATCTATCAAATATTTTCTGTTATTTATAGTTTTTTACTGTAAAAACATACTATGTCAATAAATTAAATATAATGAATTTTAATAATTTAATTTAAAAGTTTTAGTTGTAGATCGTAATCAAATTGAGTGTCAATGCTTTTGGTTAGCCCCTAGCTTTTCACAGTGATTTGCAATTTATAGAATTTCGTATTACGCTTTTATGCAAAATTAGTACTTAAATAACGTCAACGCCAGTACCCAACAGCAAATTAAATGTGTGTTTTTTTATTAATATGTTTGTTTAAAAAATATATTGGTGTTATTTATTTGTTTTAATTTCCATAAATCTCTGTGTACAGTGAAAATTATCTGTTGCGGATGTAGCTTAGCTGTTCTTTTTCAGCGCCTATCAGATACACAGGTTCGTGTGTGTTTATTTGGAAATACACGGACACGGTACACAATATAAACAAAACGACAAAATAACAGTCGAAATCTCATTCGCACATCCAAGCGGAGTTTCTCTCTACATGAACAAAACTCATAAATCAGCGCCATTAAAAACAAAGGCATAGAGTACATCAAAACATGTCTGTAGTAAAAAATGTTGGTTTAGCAAAAAGCAAAAGCCTGATGGTGGCGTCACGATGGCTGACTGCGGTTAACGAATTACATGTGTGTGTGAGTGTGTGTGTGTGTTTTGTGTGTGCGGAACCTTTTAGCTTGACAAATCGAGTGTCGGGAGACGAAGGCCCTTATGATGTGGGTAGATGCAATTACTTTTCCTATTAAAACTGTTTCGTTACGTAAATATCATCTGTGACCGAATTCTTTGATCAGACGTACAACATGAATCAGTGTAAAACTTGAAACGAAGTGTATTTTGATAAACAACAATCCCCGCACACAAATATTTATTGTGAGTTTTCTACAGGCATTATTGAGGTGAATTTGGTTACACAACCAAACCAAAATACATCTCAACTTCAGAATAACAACCTGTCACAAAGAAACGAATACTTACAAGCATCAGTACTTAGAAATTAAATGAAATAGGCATCGTACTGTGTCAGAAATGTCTAAAATGTCAGTCAAAATACATAATACGGACTTCTGGTTATGATGGTGGGGCAGCCGCATGTGTGCGTGTGTTAGGTTAGGAAAAATGCGGTAAATTTAATAATGTTTATCTAGAAATGTGTTTGCTATCACCATAGATGCTTATTAAGTGATTAAGACGCTCATGAAGTCATTGATTTGTGTTAGTTTTAAGTGAATTAGCCAGTGGTCCATGGCTGCCCAAGGCTGTCCTGTCCTGTGTATAGTTTGTACATAACCTACACTTTTCATATTTTAACGTGCATCGTTTCTTTATCTCGAGTGATAGTTATAATATGTGGTATCAAGGATCTTTACCCAAAGCCACTCTTCACAGAGAAACCCTTAAAAAAGAAGAAGAAGGAACGCATAAAAACATTCTTTTAAATACAATTTCATACACCAAATATGCGGATTATGTTATGGTCATAAAAATATCGACTTAATCAAGTTAAATTAAAACTGCATAAGATATAAATATACTGAGTCTGAAGTGGTAGACAATGTAACTCGTTCCTCGAAGTTTCCTTGGACTTCCGTCGTCATGAAGCGATTGATCTCATAATGTTTCAATAGCTGTTTCCGTCATCGGGTTTCATCCGGTCCAATCAGCGTCGGCGTTTGGTTGCCAGTGATGCGTAGCGGCAGAGGCGGAAGAAGAGCTTGCCAAATATTTTTAACGCTAGGCTGGCTAATTATATTCTCGTTCGATATTATATATGCTGTCTCTATGAATTTTCTTTTGTACCAGTGCTCTTCCTTGTGAATTGCTCTGGCCTGGTCCCAGTTAATCTTGTGGTGTTCGGTCCATGCGTGCTTAGCTAGCCCAGACTTCGTTACCTCCGCCCTTTGAGTAGCTGTGCGGTGTTCTTTAACGCTGGTGACCAGCTGTCGCTTTGTCTCTCCAATATAAAGATTGCCACATTCACAAAGTATGCTGTATATAGCGTTATTTGGTACTGCTGGTGCGTCAAGCCTCGTTCTTGTAATCATGCTCCTCAAGGTGTTGTTGCTTTTGAAGATCATTCTGATTTCATAGCTGTGTGCAATTCTTCTAAGTTTCTCCGACAAGCCTTTAGTATACGGTAATAGTAGAGTTGCTACCGTGGTGTCCTCTTCCTGCCTAGGTGGTTTGTTTAGCTCTTCAAACGCCTCTGGTAATGATTTTTTCCGGATATCCATTCGTCAAAAGGTCTTCTCTAAGTTAAACTTGTTCTTCTTTGAGGGCTCCGGGTGTGCTGCAGATATTTTTGGCTCTATGGATTAGTGTTTTGATAATGCCAGTTTTCGTTGCTGATGGGTGGTTGGAATTATAATGTAGATACAGTCCTGTATGGGTAGCTTTCCTGTAGACTGTTGTTTGGATTCCGGTCCTAGGCCTTTGACACTTTACATCAAGGCACCCACTCTCTTCCATCTCCATGGTGAATGTAATGGATATTTGGGATTGGTTCAGGTGCTGTAGTTCTGCCAATTAATGAAGGTGTCATCGACATACCTCAACCATAGCTTAGGCTACGTCGCGTACCTACTCAGTGAATGTTCTTCGAACCATTCCATGTAGATGTTGGCGATGGTTGGTGATAACGGGGAATCCATAGGCAATCCATCTTCTTGCATGAAGAACCGGTCCTTCTCCCGAAAGTAGCAGTTCTTGAGGCAACATTCAAGTAAGTCCATGATTGAGTCTATTGTCTGCTCCGTTCTCTCTACAAGGGTTTCGTCTTCAGTAAGGTTCTTTCTCACTATGTTGAGAGATTCGTCTAGTGGTACGTTCGTGAAAAGGTTTTCAATGTCGAAACTTACTAAGGGATGTTCTGGTCCAAGTTCCTTGGATCCGATGATTTCGACAAAATGCTTTGCATCCTTGACGTGTGATGATCATCATTCCCCTGATGATGATAGCAAATACACAGCTATTCAAACGTTGTGAGATCAAGAACTTCAAGATGATGGAAGTCCAAGAAAACTTCGAGGATATAGATTATAGATATACTATTTTGTACAGTTCATTGTGTTTTCTCTCCTCAATTTTTTTTCCTGCAACAGATAAGTATTTGAAAATTTTATATGGAGTAGAGTGTAGTAAGGCAATTTCGTAAAATTACCCGGATCACTGGCTGTCTGTATAGAAATTCTTGTTCACAGTTATTCTGAGAGAAAGATTAGTTGTTTAGAATTGTAGTTCGAGATTTTTTCTAAAAAATTTCGCTTTGATATTACCTTAGGTATATGTACTGTTCCTACCATGTTCCCAAATAGGGACGTTGCAAACCACTAAAGTACCGATACAAATAAAAACACATGTTGATTTAGCTATTAGCATTAATGAATCTGTTATCAAGAATATTAAACGATTTTGCAAAAGGATTGATTTCCAAGATATACAACTAAGCTAACACTTCTAAAAAGATACCAGCATCCAATATCATTAGTCCATTGTGGACACGATGAAAAACAAGGAAAATGCAGCCAGTTAGTTCCATAGAATTCGAGATGAAGATGTTAAAAACGCACAAATGGCAAACCCATCATGATTCTGACCGCCGACAGCTGACAAGAGAAATATCATGGACTAGATGCAATACAACCAGAATACGAGCCACAGCTGACTGAACTACTTAGAACACAAAGTTATATCAGTTTCAAACTAACATTGAATCCAGAAAAGACCTAGAACGAACTAGTTTCTGTTAGTGTAGCTAAATTATATTTTGATAAAGTTTTCTACACCATCTAAAACACATATACCATCCGAACTTATAAAGGGCGTTATAAGAACACATGGGTGGTCATTTATTGGGCTGATGTCTTCTTTGTCGTAGATAAAGAAAAAATGTCATCTAAGAATCATTAAAAAACATATGCTATTTAATATACAAGAAAAATAAGAAGATTTTTTAAACCACATCAATTTTGTATAAACCTATGCTTGAATAAAACAGGTAGTTCCAGTTTTATGTATGTAAAGTTCTTTACGTTGGAGTTAATTGGAGTTTACTTGTATAGCTTTAGTAACATAAAAATACTAATGGTTAAACTGCAGTAACATTATAACATTTAAAGACCAGATTTCTTAGTATGTTATTCTTTTGATTCACACTCAGTGTATTACGTAAAAAACAAGATTGTAGCACTCAACGAAATACACGTAGATCTAAAACTGATCGGGTTTTTAGTATCTCCGCCTTTCTCTTTGACCACATAGTTAAGTTTCTGAGAAAACAGAACAACTAGATCTCGTTTAGATTTGAATCCGGTTTCTTCTAAACCTAATACATATTTGGCCTTTGACACCGACAGCATGAAAAAAATATTATGTGAAATTCTTCACGGACATCCACTCCAAGCAAATGTCCATAAAGAACAAGATGTAAACGTACTGCGAACGAGCATGAAGTATGAGAAAAGAGAATGCCGATTTACGAGGCAAAGTATGTAGCAAGACGACCAACTGTGGGATTATGACACTTGGAATTATTCAACATCTGAGAAAATGTTTGGAAAAGGTGAACAAATGTTATGATGCTTTTAATGCTAGATAAATATTTCGCTCAAAGGCATTACAAACTTCAATAGTCAGCACCCATAAAAGGAAATGTACTGGACGGCAAATTTAATTTTTTAAAATAAATCGCAGTCAAAAGATTCTTTAAATAAACTAGGTATTTTTTCTATATCTAACATGTACATTAATTATTTGAATAGCATTTGCGCATTCGCCATAAATTAGTAGTAGAAAAATTGATTTATTTCGTCTTAAACCCTGAAATCTTCGAGTGATAAATAAAACTATTGCTAGAATGATAGATGCTAGAAAAGATTGATAATACTTTACCAATAGCTACAGCTTTCGTTGACCCAGCAAAATGTTTTGATACAGTAAATCTAAAACCCTACTTGAAAAACTAGGCAGTTATGGAATCAGGGCTATTGGAAATAAATTGTTAGTGAGCTATCTGGGCAACAGGCTACAACGAGTAAAAATGAATACAACAGTGAGTGAATTTATGCCCGTAACAATCGGTGTTCCTCAGGGAACAATACTTAGACCTCTTTTGTTTATATTGTGTTTGAATGACCTTCTAGAAGATACGACTGATAACACTATCTTTTCTTACGCTCATAGGCCTGTGATCTATTATGACAAAAACTTGGCAAGGCGTAAAATCAAAAATGAATCATTACCTTAATGGAATGGCTAGCCTTGGGTAAATTATGCCTGAATATAGATAAAACAGTTTATATGCTTTTCCGGAATCGTAGCGACAACTTACCAATTCTATTGATGTTCATATAAACGGAAAGAACGTACGTAAGGTGAATCAGTTCAGATATTTAGGTGTCATTTTTGATCCCCATCTAAAATGGGACAAACATATTGAATAAATTATATAAAAAACAAATATTTGGTTTTTATCTATGACAAAGCATCCAGGTATATGGACATTGAAACATTGAGAATGGTTTATTCCGCTCTGTTCCATAGTATAATTAATTATGACTATGACAATAATCTTAACCTTCTGCAATGGTTACAAAATAGAATATTCCAAATTGTAAACAAGAATAATTAAATTTCTAACAAAAACCCACTGAATTTGGATGAAATTTTTTCGCTACAATTTCTATTATATTGCTATAATTAATTATAATAGAATTAAGTAATAGATACATTACATCCAATTCCAAAACCAGTTTCTCAATAATGTCTATATAATTCTTTAGAGGTAATGGAAAGATTCTAAACAACTGTCATAATCAAATTCGACGTCCTAGTATACTTTGTGTTCATACTTAGATTGATGATTTTTACTGTCTAGGCTTTATTTGTTAGTAAATGATTTGAGCACATTTATGCACCACCTTTGAATAATGTCTATATGGTTCCTTAGATCTAATGGAAGGATTCTAAACAACTGCTATGATCAATTTTGACATCCTAGTGTACTTGGTTTTAGTATTTAGACTGATTCTTTTTAGTCTCGGCTTTAATTGTTGCTAAAACTAATTCGAACACATTTCCGCACCACCTTTCAATAATGCCTATATGGTTCCTTAAATCTAATGGAAGGATTCTAAACAATTGTCATGATCAAATTCAACGTCCTAGCATACTTTGTTTTAGTACTTTTTTTACTTTTTTTTTTACTATCTCGGCTTTATCTGTTGCTAAATGATTTGAACACATTTCCGTACCACCTTTCCGTAATGTCCATGTGGTTCCTTAGAACTAATGAAAAGATTCTAAACAACTGTCATGATCAAATTCGACGTCCTAGTATACTTTGTTTAAGTAGTTAGATTGATGCTTTTTACTGTCTCGGCTTTATTTGTTGGTAAATGATTTGAACACATTTCCGCCTCACCCTTCAATAATGTCTATATGGTTCCTTAAATATAATGGAAAGATTCTAAACAACTGCCATGATCAAGCCCTCCCCCCTCCCCCCCTCCCTCAACAACAAATCATTGGTGGTATATGCTTTTTTGTGTTTATTTTGCTAAAATTTTCTTTCAGCATGTTTAAGTCGCCCCCTTCCCAAACGACAAATCTGGATCCGGCACTGGGTAGAATATTATACAATTTAGTAATATATGAAGCGTGTCCTAATTCTTTGATCAAAAAATTCCAAACTGTATTGTACGAACGATGGACAAATGCCATTTTTTCAATATTGGATAAACTCCTCTACCCAGAAATTACTTCTTACTGAAATAAAATACCAATTTGAAATTTAGAATAAAAATAAGAATTCTGATTTAATCCGAATGATGTCAATTGAGCTCCCGGTTATTGTCGTATAAACCCAAACAGCTAGGTGAAGTGAGATGTGGTCTTGAATTTTTAAACCGTGATGTTAGTTACTTAATGAGTAAAGTTGTAAATTAGTGCCATGAGCGTACCCAGCTTTTGGATGAAGAAAGTTGGTAGTTTTGACCTCCAGTGTGGTGGACAAATCGGTAAGTTTTGGCCGTAAATAGAAACGTGAATTTATTACATTAGGTATAAACTATAATATATAAAGTTTTATTAAAAACGTAAGGAAGCGGTACGGATCGGCAGGAATGGTCCAGCAATGGCAACTGTCCAGACCTTTCTCTTCCTGGTAGGATGGCTATAGTATTTAGCGTCCTGCTTGGGAGAAAAAACATCGCATACTACACGAGTGAGTACCAACGAAATACGAGGATAATAGTCGTGAGAAACCCTATATAGAATGAAAGTATTACCAATCCATGTATATGCAGGCAAACTATTCAAAATGCTAGATCCAAAGGTCAACAACCCCTATTCTACAAAAAAATTATAACACTTTGTTAAATTACTATGAAATGTAAATCGATTAGAGAGTTTTCGGAAATTTTAATTATTTAAATTCAACTTGACATGATTAGACCAGCGTAGCAAGTTAATATACTGGCATACCTTTGACCCTCAATCTGTTACATATCGATGAACTTGCAATATTTTCGATACAAAACACTGATCAGGATCAAGAATGAAATTTTCTGTTATGGTTTATGAGTTGTATTAGATATTTCAACTTTAATGGGACAAAATCGTGCCTGTACATTATTAAACATTTATCGACTAGACTATATAACTAAGAAATATATCAAGAAAAAAGTATATAAAAAATTTCGAGGAAATAACAATAATGTTTGAAGTGGCACACATTCTAAGGCATCCATTTTCTCAGTGAGAAATTCCCATAAAAGAACCGAACATTCTTTGCATTTTCCCTATTCAACTTGATAATCTCCAGTTTTGCTCAGTATTTGCTCACCAGATATGAAAAGCTGGATTAAAATTTTATGCGAAATAAAGGAAACAAGTTTCAAAAGCTTTCGGTATGTATAGCCTACCGTGGGAAATATCACAACGGATATATTATTATTCATTTCAATATAGAAACGTCAGAAATATGAATTTATATTAACGCTAGTTTCGCACGAAATTAATTTATAACCTTTTACGAATACTTTTCGTTATGTTACGAAATATTTGTAGAACGGTGAATCTATTTTAAACACGTTACTATTAACTCACTTTCGTCGCAAGCATGCGTTTGGTCAGGTAGAAATTTGCAATCGATAAGATAATCTGCTTATGAACTATGAATTTGAAATTTTTCCACACACCTCGCAGCAATGAGTAGCAATGTAATTTGTTGAGAGGCGTTGACATTTGGGACATAAATGACTAATTCTTCTTTGACAGTTTCTGTCAACTACTGTCCGACCGAAGGTCAGTTTTTGGCCGAAGCCGATTGTTCGGCCTAAACCTGACCTTCGGCCGAAACCGAAGGTTTTACTTTAGTAATAAATTCAGTAATACTGGCCATAGCCTGAAGGATCGTTGCAAATTGTTTAGGAAGTATATAGTACTATGCATGATAGTAGAAACAAAAAAAATATCAGTCTAGATCAGACCCCGTTGTCAATGGTTAAGAAACTATGGATAAAAAAGGCAAAATTCTAAGATGTAAATTAAAATATTTGACAATGTGTATTATTTGATTTCTGACATCACACTCTGGTCGGAGCGAGATCCATGTTTGTCACAAAAGGATAAAGCAGCAACTGGAGCTTGGTATCACACCTAACCTTGCACACTCTCACAGTTTCTTGTTTCAGCTAGGGCATGAGGGTGTGCAAGCTTGGACTCAACCCGCCAAAGGTCTGTAAGAAGCAAGTGTAGATCTTGGTTTGGGATTTTGGGTTTAGGGAGCATATTGAGTAGGATTCCCCTAGGGTAGGAGGGGTGCGTAAGTTTATGAGTTTTGCAAGTGGTTTCTTTGTTTGAAGTGTGTATCTTGCTGCTCATTTGTGACGCTTGAAATGATGGTCTCCCTCATTCTTATTAATGCCGGCTCTGATTTTGAGGTTTTAGGGTTAATTGCTTTGAGGGTTTTGGGGTTTCAGATTTAGGCTTCGTCGTGTTTTCAAGTCATAGGGATTTTCTTGGTCATCCAATTTTGAGGTTTTGTGTTTTTGGAATTCTGAGTTATCATTTCACGGCTTGCCGAGCTCGTTCGGGATCACAAGAATCTGGAGTTATAAGTTTTTAACAGATTGCAAGATTGATATTGTTGAATTCTACAATTTTACAGCTACTATTGGAGGTTTGAAAAAACTCTGACGTGATGGAAGCAAATGAGTTGCAAATATGAACTAAACTTGTAATCAAAAAAATGAGTTGCACGCTTTTCATTGTATGCAAACAGAAATTACTTGTTTTATAGTCTTTAATGCTATTTAAGAACGACATATTAAACTATGAACACTTTTTAGAAATAAAATTGTATAGTATGGGAAAACAATACCTAAATCGACACGGGCACTAGATAACGATTTCAGTGTTGTTCTAATAGAAAATTCCATTACTGTTCACCGTGAAACAAATCCTGAGTTTCATGTCCCATTACGATGGGGTGGTGAATATTAATTTACCCCGGAGCAGTGCCCGTTGCAAAGCTAAAACCGGCACATTTACACCTATTTCAGTCACCCTTTTTAAGCCATCCCTTTTGCATAACCATTCCATCCAAAAACACCCTGGAGTGTCAAGTTCTTTGATTAAATTAAAAGTTGGGCCTCCCATCGGGTTGCTCTGTTACTATTTACATGCAAATCTCATTTAAACATTTCAGCCAATTATGCCTGACGCTTTCAACGTAAATTTTTTAATGAACTGTAGGGAAAGTATGTGCTGCTAATTCTGCCACAGGGAGAATATAGTTAATGAACGTTATATGCTTTTTTCGAATATTGACATTGTTGCTGGTTATTATCAACAAGCTACATCTTTCACTTAACATCAATTATTAAATATTAATTCTTCCATTTAAATAGTTTTCTGTTTAACAGCATTGTCTCTTTATTCAAAAAAGTTGCTGTAAGGGCGACAGTGTATTATAAAAATTATATTTAAATTCTAATTGGTTCATATTTATATTTATAACAGGAATTGCTTTATTTTGAATTAAGGGTCCAATCTCTCCAAATGTTGAATTTGCCATTTTTGCTGTTTGGTTCTGTTTGCCTACTTTTTCCAGTTAGTCTTTCCTAGGCACCACTATTGATGTAAAGATTATTTTACTTTTTGATTATTAGATTTTTTGAACTTCAGTCTAACTAATTTATATTCGAAATCTCTTGTATGTCATACCATAACTATACCCTTACGCATCGAACTTGTCATTGCTAAATAGCTTTTGGTAAAGAATTGTCTGCATCTTATTTCGGAGTTCGAAGTTTTCAAGGTCGTACTTTGACTTCACTATTAACAGCATTAAAAAATGAATTATTGAAACATAAAATCGGAATGGGAAGATTGATTGTTTTGACAAATGTACTTGAAATCTACTGTTTTTTAGATATTTGTTGTTAAATGGTTTGAACAAGTTTCCGACCCATCTTTCAATAACGATATCATGGTTCTTTAGATCTAATGGAAACATTCTAAACAACTGTTATGATAAATTTCGACGTCCTACAGTATATTGTTTTATTACTTTGTATGAATTTTTTTACTCTCTCGACTTTAACTGTGCTAAATGAGTTGAACTAATTTCCGCCCCACCTTTCAATAATGTTTATATGGTTCCATAGATCTAATGGAAAAATTCTAAACAACTGTCATGATAAAATTCGACGTCCTACAGTATTTTGTTTTAGTATTCGTTTTGATTTTTTTTACTCTCTCGGCTTTATTTGTTGCTGCTAAATCGTTTGAACAAATTTCCACCTCTCCTTTCAATAATGTCGATATGGTTCCTTAGATGTAATGGAAAGTTTCTAAACAACTATCATGATAAAATTCGACTTTCTACACTATTTTGTTTTACTACTTTTTTTGAATTATTCAATTCAAGTTTGTTACAGTTTATTCAAGCTTGACACAATTGTCTTCAAAATTTACATGTGGTACTCCTAGAGACAAGTTTGCTGGATTCGTTATAAAGGAAAATCCAGGAAAAACTGATCTAAACTGCCCCTAACAAAATTATGCAAAATGTTTTGATTTCTGTTGATGTTTTATAGTTTCCTTAACTTATTCAGTTTAAATTTTTCAATTTGTCTCTCTTTTTTAACATAATACTACACTTCTGAATATTGAGTAAATCTTTTATGCAAAGTCTTTGGAATTTATATACAAAACTTTTTCCAGTTGTTTTGTTTTGGCCTTGTTACCCTTTGTTTCTTATCTTGTTGTGATTTTGTGCATTCACATTTATAACTCTTTCGTTCTAAACTTAGATAAGGTTGCTACTTAGCTTGGCCCTTTTTTAGAATGCTGTTTATCGAAAATCAAACAAATACAATATAAGATGACGATGTAAATTGTGATACTATGCAAGATTTTAACATGATAAATCACGTATGCGCTACTTATTCAAGAATAATAATTCAAGTGGACAAAAAATAACAAAAATATTCACAGATATATATCCACACTTAGAACTATATCATTCAACTTATAACAGCCGTTTCGAACCAGGAGTTCTTGTCAGATAGGCTTCCTTGAATGACAAGTTCTAAAGTGAAATACTTGGATGTAATACACATCAGTAAGACAACAGTCAGTGTATTGAACATAATAGATGTCGGTGACATCTACCGTCTAGTGAGTAATTTAACTGATGTTACTGCTACTTGGATCATGTTCGAAGTAAAGTGTTCAGGTTTTATCCATTGTTCAAATCAAAGCAAAAACATGGCTTTATTGCCGTAAAACTTTGCATCTTTAAGACATTGTCATCCTTCTGGCACCCAGCTTCCGCATCTCCAAATTATCAGACCATATGCGACAGATCTTACTGTGAACTCACTACCATGTCTGCTAGCACATGTACCTACTATCAATAACCGGCAATATATTTTCTAGTATGATAACCTCATATGGCACCACTGTCATTATCGTTGACAGCTTTGACATCTTTTATTAAACGATTACCATTTTTTTTCATATTTAATTCACTGAAAGTGTTTAGTAGGGATGGTAGCCAAGCAAATTCTAAACAATGTAGAATCGTTAAACCGTCAATTTAGTTGTTAAATGTTTTATACTTTCTACCAAACGTAATTCATTGTAAAGAACTAACCCCACATATGTCAGGTCTGGTATTTTAAGGACGTTCCCCGGAAGACTAAAGCAGGTCTTTAGAACAACTTCTATAGTATACATTTTTCATTTTTTTGCGTTATTCTGCCCAGAACACGAGGAAAAACTGCTCTTAGGAAATTTCGAAATTTTTAATAAGTAGGGGATACTAAAAACATAGTTCTAACCAGTTTAGAGGTTAGTTGAACTATTAAACCTATGAGGAGAACCACACAAAGGGCCAATAATGAACTTCTGGTATAATCTGTTCAAATAATTGAGTATCAAAACATTTACCAAACTTTTTCGATCTTTTAAATTTTAAATAGCTTAGAAATTTTGGAGGAAGCCTATTCCAAGCCAACAGTTCAAATAAATTTAATTATTGTGGCCTAGAAAGATTGTATTTGAAAGCAATGATACTTATAGAAACTCCTTATTTACATATTTGTATTATTATTTTCAATCCTTAGTTAATTTTTTGTTTGCTTCTAACGTTTGTGTTTTCTAGAGGTATAGAACTTTAAGTTAGCAACACTCTTCTAACAGGCGGCCATCTTGTCAGCTGTCAAGTGATTTATGCTTAGTTTGGTTTGTCATTTTATCATGAATAGACTGACGCCTGAACAAGGCTTCCAAATTGTGCAAATTTATTTTGAAAATCATGGTACGTTCGAAATACGGATCGCTCACTAAGTCCATTTTACCGTCAACATAATCCACCAGAGAAATTAATTCGATTAACTATGCAACGCTTTCGCACCACGTTTACTCTAAATGATAACACGCATCCACAGAGATGTCGTACAGTGCGTACAGGAGAATCCATTGCTGCTGTAGAGCGTAGCGTAGAGGAAAATCCGAATCAGTCTGTCCGCCATCGTGCACAGGAATTGGATATGTGTCCATCCACTTTATGGAAGATTTTGCGGAAATATCTTGGTTTGCGGGCTTACAAAATTCAACTCGTGCAAGAATTGAAGCTACAAGATCACCTAGCAAGGCATACATTTGGTTAATAGGCCCAAATCAAGATTGCCGATTTTCATAAGCGAATTTTATTTAGCGATGACGCTCACTTTTGGTTGAATGGATACGTCAATAAACAAAACTGCCGTATTTGGAGTGATGATAATCCTCAAGCTCATGTTGAGACACCGTTACATCCAGAAAAACTGACTGTTTGGTGTCTTTTATGGGCTGGTGGAATCATCGGTCCGTACTTCTTTAAAAACGATGCTGGCCAGAACGTTACAGTCAATGGTGATCGCTATAGAGCCATGATTACTAATCAATTGAACAATCATGATGAACACGAGCTCTGGTTTCAACAAGACCGGGCAACATGTCACACAGCTCGTGCCACAATTGATTTATTGAAAGAAACGTTTGGTAACCGCATAGTTTCACGTTTGGGACCCGTGAATTGGCCTCCAAGATAGTGCGATTTAACGCCGCTTGACTATTTTCTGTGGGGATACGTGAACTCGCTAGTATACTCCGATAAGCCCAAAACGATTGATTGGAGAACAACATTCGCCGCGTTATTGCCGATATACGGCCACAAATGTTCGAAAAAGTCATCGAAAAGTGGACCTCCAGATTAGACTACGTCCAAGCCAGCCGTGGTGGCGATCATATGCCAGAAGTCATATTCAAATTATAATTCCAGAAGATTGAATATCTTTCGAATAAAGTAAATTTCTATACCCCTAAAAAAACACCCTTTATATGAGGAATTTGAAATCTGTAAAAACAGTTATAAGAAAATCAATTTAAATCATCAGGAAATACCCATAAAATGATACGATAACCATTATGAAATAGCAGAGATTGTCCAGTGACTCACAATCACTTCGATATACCTCTTTTTCTTACAAAACTATGTGAAGAACGCCACCCAATTTCCGGTCTGAAATTCTCTACATCGTTGATGGTCACGCAACGAATAAAATATTTTAAAACGGCCGCCTATTTAATCCAAGTACAACCCTCTATCGGGTGATAGCCAAAGTTTTCGGAACTGGGTTATTGGTGTGTCGGTAAGATAGTTCACTTATCGAGATGCTTTCAATTTACAGACTGTAAATTATCCGATTCCCGAACCTGTTTCAGCAGTCTCTTAAAATAGATTTCTTTATTGCTTCCTCGTACACAGAGCTGTCGTGCCGGATACGGCATTTGAATTTATGGGGGCAGGTTCGGTGAGCTTGAAATTTTTACCGTAGGACGAGCAAATAGATTTCAAGAAATAATCATTGAATTATCGTGATTTATGTATAGAAAAATTTAATTAATTCACAATATCCGTATATAGAATATGATTTTAATTCCAGTGAACACTAACTTAATTGTATTATAGATGCAGGTATCTATCTGTAAATTTATTTCAAATATAGTTGGTAAGAAATATAACAATATTTTAATTATACGCTAATGAATTAAACCAAAAAAAAACAGTTAGGGTATGAAATTAAATAGCTTAAGGTGTATAGACGACCACTTCTAGCTTCTTTTAAGACATTGAAATTTTTAAATGATCCATATTAAAGTGAGTTTTATTAAGTCGGAATGTTCGGCCGTGTCATATATCAAGCACCAAGCAGAGGAAGATCAAAAGTCGGCAATGGTCGGAATCGACCACACCAAAGGCAGTAAAGTTCAAAAACTAAAAGCAAATGTTAAATGTCAGAAACTAGAAGAACCATTAGGGGTTTAAAACGCATATCGATTATTTTTAATTCTATAGTCCGGATATATAGTACGAGATCATCCACTTGATAGAGAAAACGTTTGTTTTCTGAATGATATTATTGGCATATTTGTGTCTAAGTACTTCTTGGGAAATAACACCACAGTTTAAAGAAAATTGCTGTATATTCCAAACGTTTCGGGGTCTAGTTCAGACGTGGTGTTATTTCCCAAGAAGTACTTAGACAAGAGAAAACATGTTGATCATCCAGGAAAATTGCAGAGCTTCGGTATGTTTCAAACTTAAATCCCATATAGAAATGCCTCCTTTATTTACCAGGGGCTAATGTTTTTTAAATAAAAGGTTATTTTTTAAATTCATGCTATTTTATAATCTTAGATAGATTTCATAAATGTCCAGCGATGTCTCTGAGACATCTGGCTCTCTAATAATCTTTCTGCTCTTCTGATTTTTCTTCAACATTCTTCATCTATCCTAATCTAACCTAGCTTAATTCTGTATTGTCACTTTAGTTGTGTACATTGCCTAAATTTTGTATCAAAATGTCTCATTCGTTTTAGTTATTTGGTCGATTCATTTTGTTCTGAACTGTAAATGAAACGGTTCTCCTTCCTAGAGTTCCGATTTAGAACTTATCGCTCTATACAACCAAGTGTCCCCGGTGCTCAAAGGAAGGTAGTAGCAAGCCTGTGGTTGATACCCGCTGATGGGGGTATGTACCATCGTCATTAAGAAATTCTTATGTCAACTTCCTGGTTCCACCATCAGACATCGGACCCCAACAAGAGTTCCTGTGCTCAACAAAATGATTCAGATGAACCAGAACGCGATGTTGTTAATCTTCTGTCTATCTGTCGAGGAGTTCCTATGGCCACTTTAAAATAGAATTGCTTTGCTTCAAGACGATGTCAATAATCCGTTTAGCAGAATTTCATCCGAGGATTTTCTGTTAACGAAAAATAAAGCCAAAAAAATAGTTCATTAGAAAGAATATAATATAATGGAGTTACTCAGGATTTCTCAAAGTACTGCCATAGGAAGCAGTGCGGTAAAGATCTGGAAAAAAAATCGATGAGAGAAGAGATGAAATACTTTTCAGGCTACCTCAGTAATAATGCAGGCCAAACCATATTCAAATTGATGAAGCGTTAGAAAGCCGAAAAGTGCTACTATCTTAACAGGTAAAACACAATGTTAACAGAACACCAAGATCAAGTAGTACTAAAAGTCATCATAGAACAACAGTGAAGATCAACCTTTTGAAAATTTGGCTTTAGAAGACCGTTTTAGATTCACAAACTCGATTGCAAATCGTTAGTTTGTAGAACATGGAAAGTTTATCCTCATTTTTATCTTACCTCTCTCGCCTAAGCATCGAACTTAATGCAGTGTTGCAGAGAATGGCTACTGTAGAACCAGGAATGGAATTTGGTAATCTTTACCAACTAATCCAAATTTGGTATGCATAATGGCGAATATGACAAAAGCGGGTGACAGGTCGGAGTAAATACAACCAAACTACTCACTAACTACAAGTTCACACAGAACACTCCTTTTGAACGACCGTTGTTAGCCAGAATTTCATAATCAATTCGATTTGTTGCCTTATCCACCAAGATCTCCCTATCTACCACCAATTAAGCATGCGTGGAATATTGGTAGCCGATTGCAAAACTGTCAGGTCCTCCACAAACTCTAGTAACACTTATGCACCAGGTGTAGATAGCATGCAATGAGTTAATGAGCATACACTGTGGAAACTCAACTCATTGATTAGTTATTGCCTGATTCTATTGGATTCCCTACATGTTTTGATCGTTTACTTTATTTAAATTAAAAGACATCCATACAAACATTTATTAGACGAAACTAAAAAAGTTATTAAATTAAAATTAATGTATTTAAATTAAAGGAAAATATTACATTTTATCTGAACAAAAATGTTGAGAACAATGTAAATATACATTTTTTTGGAGGTGAAATTTCCCCAAAATGATTAGGTACGAAAATCAATTTGGTGTTTTCGGTCGAAACCGCATGATAACACTTGTGGCAGGCGGGTTTTTTATTGTTCGTATAAAAGCCATATTTTACGTTTTCTGCCAACGCTTTTATGTTAGTTGTGTTTAATCGGAATTGTGATCGAGTAAACGGAAGTACCGGGAGAAGTGCACCGAAATAGGATTTATCTGGTTCCGGTTTTTGGGAGTCGGACGCAGATTGTTTTAGGTCGATTAAAATTCCGAGCGCGAAACACAGTAGTATCGGTGATCGCTCTTGCTTTGTCCTTTTGCGTCCCTTTTGTCGATAGAACAATGGCGGACCAACTGAATTTTTTTTGGAACGCGAAACGCACAAAATCGAAAGCGATCCCTTTATTTCGACAGAAAGCAAGGGAACTAAAAGGTCACGAAGTTGAGGTAAAATATTAATAAGTAAATTTGCTAAAATAAATAAGATTAAAAATTGCTATAGTAGTTGACCAATAGCGAATTATTTGCAAAAATTTAAATATCGATCATATAAAGGTTTTTTTTGATGATCAGTATGGGGATCTCGGAAATTAGCGGAGATAGAGCATTGGTTAAATTGGGAAAGATTTGCAGTTTACTGGCCCAATTTAATGACACTTTCGGATATATATTTTGAATAAACGAAATTCTGTCGATTTAGTTAAATCCCTCTAACTCCTTTGTTTTTGATTTTATAAAAAAAAGTACAAATATAAAAATTGAAGGGAATTGTATCCCGAATATGATTCGTCATATACTCGTTTGAGTGGCAGCTCTCGTTTTCGAGATATGACACAAATTTATCTTTTTTTGAATGGAAACCATAGTTGGCTATGACCTCAAAAAATCGGACATTTTTAGAGCTTTTCAACGATATAATACTCGATATAGTTATTCAAAAAAATAACCGAGTTATGGATGCTTTTCTCTCTTATTTTCACTTTTACGTAGTTAGCCATGAAATAGCTTGTTTTCACTTTGACGTTTGACGAAGAAAAGAACTGAATATGGTGGAATGTTATATCATATGCCCATATGCCATAAATATTCAGTTCGTCCAGCTGAGGAATACTTTCATAGATATTTTAATCATCGTCAACCTTCTCTATGTACATTTAAGACTACATGGAAAGGGTTTTCTTTAGCCCAGATATGCTCATTGTGTCTATTGAACATACCGCAGTTAGTAAATCTAGTTTCATCTGACCATAACACCTTTAATGGAGACTGTGGATTGTCAAGGCACATTTTATGAATAACTATATCGAGTGTTATATCGTTGAAAAGCTCTAAAATGTCCGATTTTTTGAGGTCATAGCCAACCATGGTTTCCATTCAAAAAAAGATAACTTTACGTCATATCTCGAAAACGAGAGCTGTCACGCAAACGAGGACCTGACAAGCATATTCGGGATACAATTCCCTTCAATTTTGATATTTACTTTTTTGTTATAAAATCAAAAACAAAGGAGCTAGAGGGATTTGACTAAATCGACAGAATTTCTTTTTTTTTTAAATTTTCTAGTAAGCTATGACTTTTTACAAAAATCCGAAAGTGTCATTAAATTGGGCGAGTAAAACTGCAAATCTTTCCCAATTTAACCATTGCTCTATCTCCACTAATTTCCGAGATCCCCATACTGATCATCAAAAAAAACTCCTATATACAATATACTCATCTAAAATTTCAGATGTTTTCTAAGTACCGTTTTGTGTGAAAAATCAAATTTTCATTTTGCAATCTACATCAATAAATATAAAGCCATTGACAACGAAGTCAGAATAGACTTTGAAACGTTTGGTATTCCTGCAATATACGTAGTTTTATTTCTATTGTGGTGTTATTCCCCAAAGAAACATAAAAATAATGTTAATTATAGTTTTATAACTAAGGTGTACCTTGTGCAATTATATAGGGTTCCAAAGTTGCTGTTGTGTATAGAACTCATTAAAATAAGCCAAATATTCCCTATTAACATGTCCCCTAAAACGCACACTTAGGAACTTATATGCCATTAAAAGAGCTCAAACAAAACTGTTTGAAAAGAGCATGAACCATTAATTTCCGTCACCTTTTCATAGAAACATGTCCCAGGATCATGGATCAAAGAAAGTTGAATCCGACTCACAAGACAATTGCTGTCAATCTTAAAGCATTTACTTCTGGAGGGAAATAGCCTACAATGTACAAATTTCGTCACAAGACTAGAAAGAGATGGCAATAAAGAAGGCATGATGTTATCTCCCTTGATAGGTGGAAGCACCCAATGACCTACATGCTGTCCAGATCTCATTGGGAGCAGCTCCAAATCGAGTGAGAAAGCCTCTTGTTCTAGTCTTGTCACGATAGTTCTGCATTGCAAGCTACTTCCAGCTGTATAAGCTCCAAGATGTCAAGAGCTGTTTGTCGTCGTCTCTCATTTGATCAGAGTGTGGGTTCACACTGTTAGAAATCTGGGCTTTGTTTGGTTGGTTAAAAGTTCATTGCCAGATCCTGGTCCGCATGGTGGCGCTGATGTTGGTTCGTCGATTTAAATACCAAAATAAATTTAAAGGGGGGAATTTGGAGTGCTGAGTTGCTAGTCTTTAAATATATTACAATATATGTTTTGTATAACGGTTGTAAGGCGAAATTTTATTCAAGGTCAGTCTCTTTGTGGCTAGAACAATGATTTGACTAACGCTGACATACAAGGAATACAAGGCTAGTCTTTTTTGTTAAAATACAAAATGTGTATCATATTTGAAACAAACTAGTAGTTAGTTAGCTTTCCCAATAGTCCTTCATAATCAAAGCAAATACAGCGTTAATTAGTAGTATAATAGTTTCAAAGTCATAAATAGACTTGACTATGCTCTAACTTAGCTGACCGTATTAATAATAAATATCTGATATCGCAGAATACTATATTGAAAAATGTATTCATGTATGTCAGAAGGTTCAAAATGGTGTACCTCAGAACCTTACATTTAATAATTCAGTAGTATGTCGTTGGCAACCAATTTTTGGTGAAGTCATCACTGACTGACTAAGAAGCCACAGTAATTTGAAAACCTATTTTTTTTAAATATTGTCAGTTGTGAGCATAATAAATTCACTGCTATTAATTTGACAAGATGAACACCAATTTATTCCACATATAAAAACTCACAAACACTAGTAAAATGATTTTACGAGCAGCAGTCATAGGTAATGGGTAACAGAAACTGAGCAATAAAACAAATTTGGAGTTTTATTTGTTCTATTACTATAACTGGGGTGTTCTTCAATTTAACCAACTTCATACTTTTCGAAATAGACTTTAGACGGGTAACTGGGAGTTCTTTGATAATAATACAACTATTATATTAGTTAAACATAAACATAACATAAATAAGAGAAATTTATCTTGTATTAAACTCATATTTATTCCTATGATTCTATTTTTGGTTTAGTTCATGAGGCTCAAATCTCAAATTATATTAATGGAAATCTCGTTTGTAGTTGGACTACTGTGCATAATACCATAAAATATTTTAAATGGCTGAACCTTCGATATGGTCCTGTATAAGCAATCCAGAGATTCCTAAAAGTTCTCCCATTGAAGAGGGTAGGAGAATTATTTAAAATTCTCGCTTCGCAATTCATATTTCTCACATTAGGACATTATTAAATCATGATACTTTGCAATTAATCATACCAAATTTTGCCCATAAAAATAAGTTATATCTAAAAAATTAACTGCACAACTGACATGTTTTCTTAGGAAAATGTAAATGAGTTCCAGCTAATTCCGAAAGTAATCATAGTGCGAGGGTGGTCCCAGAAGTACCCGGTTCGACCTAGAGATAGCGGTATTTGTTTGATAAATATCAGTTTATTAGAACAGTACAATATCTATGACGCAGATGTTCCAAATTTGAAGGCGCCACGTTGTTTAGTATTTGTTTGGCAGCCATCAGTAGTGACCAAATGAGGTGACGACATCAGAGGCGGTGAAAAAAATCCACAAAGCGGTATGGATGATGGTTACTGAGAGTGTGCGAGCTAGCAGACATAGTAGGCATTTCAAAAAATCGCTTATTTGAAAATTTTGACATGAGAAAACTGTTTGCACGATGGGTGCAGGGTTTGCGCCACCCTGTAAGCTTTTTTATTTATGATGCTCATGAATATGAATGAAATAATTCTAAAAATAGTGTATACATTTTTTGACCAGCAGCAGACTAGTCTATTATGAGTAATTGAGCACCATGGAAGGAATAGATTAGCGTGAAATAACAATGAATGTATCATCGATGAACGTGCAAAGTACACAATGAGCATATACTGCTGTGGTTTCAAAAATTTTCGCAATACGAACCTCATCTTTTGACACTTCCCGTGCTGAGCAATTGGTATCCCTTAAACTTCCTGCTATTAACAGCTTGGATCATTTTTCTTTTCTTTTTTTGAAGGCTCTACTTGTTTCCTCACTTTTCTTTACATGACAAGGACAAAATCTCAAATTCGTATATCATCAAAGGGTGTTTGTTTTGGTGTAGATTGACTGATGAAAGTATGTGGGATCTTTTGAAAGTAATTTACAGAATCGTTGCTAATATCAAACTAGTGATGGTGGAATAGAGATATAATAAACTCTTCATACACCAGCTGAGACATTGCTTCTAATCTCTGACTCTGTTAAAAGAATTAGAATCAAAGGAGCGATTGGTTGGAGCACATTGAACGGTATAGTTCTGATTTCAGAGTCGTCATATAATATACATATTTGTAAAGAATAAAGAATAAATAAAAATATGCAAAAGGCCTATAAATCCAGTTCCGCCACTGATTTTTGTCCTTTTGTTAAATACAAAGCGCTGGTGCACCCAGGCTTCGTTCGCATTTTCATGAAATAATACGAACGCCTCTTGCTATCGATTGGTCGAAACATTGATGAATTGTTTTCATCATGTGCGATTACGCCGGTCGATTTCAATTGCCTTTTCAATGGTCCCTTGATATACAAACCAGTAAATCACAGGACACTATCAACTAGCCCGATAGGTGCAATAGGGTGTCCGTTTAGTGTCAGATTATTCAAATTCATTGTGCCACCTTAATGCTACTATCTACTCTCGAATGCTGTTGATTTCTCTGGCTCTATCAAAAGGGGGCTTATCCATGAGTATGTTTTATTGCGAAAAGCAATTAATATTGCTGAGTATAATTAAGCATCTTTTAGAAGGTGATATTTACAAAAAAAAATCAAATTGTATTATAAAGAAACTTGTAACAACTATATAAATTCGAAATTTGACAATATAAGAGTAAAATCAAATATTAAAATGTGAACGAAATAGAACATTTCATACTTGGACTAGACAAGATAGACGATTATACACACCGTTTAATCAAACAAACTATTAACGTTTTTTTTTTCTTTCTTAGAATAGCTCAAACTTCTTTCATTATCAAATCTTAATGTTAATGAAAACTATACAAACAATGAGTCAGTAACAATAGTGATAATTTTAACTAACAACTGACTTTCATTCAAAATTTTAAAACGTAGAGTTTTTAAGGTACATAATAGAATAAAAAATAAAATTCGTGCTAAAGCCAATCAAAGTTCAAACAAACAAATAGACACCACCCAACTTGTATAGAATCACCCTCTACTTGTTAAAAATTATAAAGAGATGAAAATGTAAATATAAGAATAAGGAAAGTATTTGTTGAAAGAAAAGATGTATGTACGAGTTGTGGGAATTCCACAAGGGGCTGTTTCAAAAACCTATAAGAGGTTTCTAGAACTGAGAACTCGAAAAGATAGGCCTAGGGGAAGTCGTGGAAGCCTTACTACAGAACAACATCCGGTTTTTCAGTTTCAGTGGAAACTTTAAGGAAGTTACTTTGCAGTTGACAGTTAAGGTTTCCGCATGTATCATCGCAAAATAGAATTGCCGGGCTTAATTAGTGTTTGGAGCATCAAAACTGGACAACTGAATAATGGCTAAATGTGATATTTTCATATGAGAGCATAATTGGCCTTCAGTCAGATGACCGGCTAATTCGTTTGCTATGAGGTAGTCCTGGGAGACAAGCTAGACTGAATGCTCCCCAAATAAAAAGTTGGACTGTAATGTATCATAAGTGATGAAAAACAGACTTGATTCTATTTAGAGAAACTCTAACAGTTTCGAGATGGAATTAGTGCTGCAATCTGTAGTCAGCATTTGAAAGGTGCCTTCGGTGATTCTATTTATGCAAGATAACGCTCCACAACATACCAGCAGAGTTGCGAGAAATTGTTTAAACCAGGAAGATGTAGCTGTTTTGGAATGGCATGCGTGTTCTCCGGATCTTAAACCTATTGAACACTTGTGGGCTGAGCTTAAAAGCAGGATAAGAGCTCGTCAGAATAACCATGGCAACGTAAAGCAACTCGGAAAGCAACACTAGAGGAAAGGAGAAATTTTTCCCAAAAAGAACTTACTTCAAAGTAAGGAAATCAATTTTGTTCTTGAAACTCGCACTAACAACCAAATAGATTTTATCCCATACAACTATTACAGAATTTCAAAAAGACAATACGAGTATACTCTTGAACAGCCATTTTGTCTGTTAGTGAACAAGTCTAGTTTTACTAGAACTAAAATGTTATCTGGAAATAATGTTGGAAAGTTTCAAAAATAGGTTGCTGATGATATTCTAAGATAGAATACCTCCGGGGGAAAAAATATAGGGAAGATCAGAATATAAAGCAAATGAGACATTAGATATATTATTTAATTTCAAAAATCTGCATGCTTAAAATGCGGTTTAGCAAACTCATATTGAGAAAAGATTTTGATTTTTTAAGTCCAGGAAGATGCCTTTGGAAGTGATTGTGATTTTTAAAAATATATCCCACATGTTTATGGTCAAGGATGGTCAAACAGCCAATCGACAAACGAAAGAGAAACAAATACATGAAAATGCATAAAGAGTATGTCAGTTTGAGATAATTACTACCTATTTTAGGGAATATGTACACTTTTCAGTGCAGTGAAATTATACGTTATAGGCAATAAGATTGTATTTTGAATTGTTACGGATAGGTATACAGTGTGTCCGGTTATGCACTAGCGATAATCTAAATGCATGTAAAACAATTATTTTAATACACAAATACATCATATACTAGGGCTCAATACCCCAACCCTCCATATGGCAGCCATTTTATTTTGTTTTTTTTTTATGACCTATTCTCTACGTGTAAACAAAAACGTTCATATCTCTTAAAGTTTTCGTCTTACTGAGATAAAAATATACTTATTCGACGGACAATAATACTGTCTATCAACAACATTTCAAAATAAAGAGTAAACGTTTTCTTAACTTTTGAAAAAAAGATGAAAAAAAAGGGTCATACATTATACAATTCAACAAATTATTGCAAATCAATGCAAAAGCAGTCCCGATAACCTTTAGGAGTTATTGTTGTTTGAACATAGAGTATGCGCAAGCACAAAAGAGAGTTACCTTTATTATACCGTCAACATATGTGGTTGCAGCTAGATGGTGCACCCGCGCACTATTCTCGAGCAGTGAGAGAATATTCGAACAATAACCGTGGATAGGTCGCGGTGGTGTAGTAGCGTGGCTAGCTCGCTCGCCCGATTTGACCCCCTTGGACTATTTTTTGTGGGGTGATATGAAACAAAAGGTGTATTCTACGGTTCTATACACCAGAGAAGACCTCGTCGCTAAAATTATGGCAGTCGCCGAAAAAATAAGATCAGACCTAAAACTAATTAAGCGTTCAACTGCCCAGATAGCACACAGAGCATTAACTTGTTTACAAGCTGGGGGTGGGCACTTTAAACAACTGCTGTAGGATAAAATTTAATGTGTATAAAAGATTGTAAAACTATCAAATACAAATTAATAAGAATTTTATGTGGTTTTAATGTTTACCTGTTTAAAGTCCCGACAAAGGTCTTTTGTTCTTGCGCATACGCTATTTTCAAACAACAATAACTCCTAAGTAATAAACATACAGTTGTGAATTTAATGTTGTATTGTAGCTTAACTCAAAAACTTTCGATTTTGTGAAAAAATGAAAGGTTATCGGGACTGCTTTTCATTGATTTGCAATAATTTGTTGATTTGCATAATTTTTTGACCTTTTTTTGCATTTCATCTTTTTTCAAAAGTTAAGAAAACGTTAACACTTTGTTTTGAAATGTTGTTGATAGACCGTCGAATAAGCCTATTTTTATCTCAGTAAGGCGAAAACTTTAAGAAATATGAACATTTTGGTTCAAACGTAGAGAACAGGTCTTCAAAAATAAACAAAATGGCTGCTATATGGAGGGGTGGGGTACTGAGCCCTAGTGTACGGTGTATTTGTGTATCAAAATAGTTGCTCTACATGTATTTAGATTATCGCTAGACCATAACCGGACACACTGTATATCGAACGTTGCTACAATTACTTGTGTCTCTCACTTTATGAGTAATACATATCCAATTTCTAGTAACTAGGTACTTGAGACTAACCCCTCCACATTTCATTGAACTTTACTAATCATTTCATTTTACAGGGCTGTGATAAGTCGGAGGAAATGTTCCTAGGCTTACAGAACTCAGAGCCTTGCGGATCTGCCGATATCAAATAGGCATAAGTTTTTTCTTCTTCTTCTGCTTCTGGCGTAAAGGTACTAATACTTGATCGAATTTTTAAAATGCAAGTTATTATGAACATTTGTGTGTACGAACTTAAAATATTCTCATGGTTAGATAAAAATAGTTGTTTTAAATATTTCGTATTGTGTTATGATATCATAAGAGATCAATAATGTAACATTTTATAATAAAAACAGATCTCATATTATTTAGTCTTACAGAGAGTGAATTCTTCAACAAAGAATTTGGTGGTATATACACAACTTTCAAAAATGACTTATTATTCTTTAATATTCTTGTTTTTTGTGGTGTCTTACCAAAAACTATATAATAAAACCTGGCTGACAAGGCACATTTTAATTGACTCATTAATTTTTTTATGAACGGGGATAGAAAATTTTTGGCATCCCACTATATGCTCCAGCATCTAACATAAGTGATAAAGGTTTCAAAAACAGAAAAATACAAATATGTTTACAGTTTTTAATAGTAAAATTATAACGAGATACAACTTGATGCACTTCTAAACTAGAACGGCTTTACTCAAAAAAGAACAACTTCTCCCATAATTTCAAATATATAGGTATGTACCAAGAAAGATTCCATTATCATTACAGAGCTACCTGAAAACATTATCATTATCGTTAAAACCAACTTAGATGTGAGTTTCAGAAGGTTTCCGAGATTTTATAATAATATTTCTACAGAAAATGTACCCGACTTTTACGACATAACTGTAAATAATTTTCTGAGAAACCAGCAAACCGTTTAATTATTTCAGATGAATGTCATCTGGTAGTGAAATATTTCTAGGACGCCCGTACATGAAGAACTAGCACTTGAGAATAGTAACCTTAAAAACTGTGGTAAGTAAAATTTATGGTATTTTTTTTTTCGGTGCCTTTAATATAAAACCATTGGATAGTCAGAATTAATTAAATTAAATATATAATATGGAGATGATTGCCACTCCCTATTAAACATAAGAATGATAATTCAAGGCGAACAGCAACCTACAAATTAATTGATTGATCAATTAATCTGACAAGTCTTTTAAATAACCTGCAAAGAGATTAGAAAGTATATTAAATATATTTCGTGTTGGTGTAAATCTATTAACGGAATTTAGAAAACAGTTTTGTTTAATTGTTATTAAAATTTGTTTTTGGCATTTAAGCATTCTCTGATATCTTTTTGTTGATATAAGTGTCAAGTAAAGTTTTATTGCTGCATTCACTCATTAAATTTAGTTAGTTAATAAAAGCTAAATGGAAGGTGAGTGTCATTGGTCCGAACCACAATAATTTGGTCAAGTGCGAGTTGGACTCGCATATTAAGGGTTACGTACCACCTTCAAGATTCTAATATTCCAGTTTCAGACAAGCAGGGAGTGAGTGTATTTTCTTATATTTACCCTTATTCTCGTAGCCTTCTGCTTTCGAGTAACTAGAAGCGAAAGCAGAAGGCTACGAGAATTATGCGAACCGACCTGAAAAGGGCAGATGTGACTCTGCCGAAACGTCATCTTACCTCGATCCCGGCAGGGATCAGTTATCAACTACGCGGATGAATTCCCGGGAACATCCATCTAATACATTTAGTGCCCGCGAACACTTAAAAACATATATATATATATATATATATATATATATATATATATATATATATTATATATATATTTGTATTCGTCATAATGAGCCCTGTGATTTGATATATTACATGATCCGTTTGAAACAAGTTTTTTTTATTTTTCATTTAATTCTGTCATTTGCCCCCAAAATCAATATTATTCAGTAAAATTAATGGCTACACCTCTATTTTTTTCAAATTTTTGGGTCTTATAGTTTCGGAGATAAGAGGGGAATGGGTAAATTTTTTAATATTTTTGTTAATATCTTTAAATAATTTATTTTAAAAATATTAAAAAAATTAATTTGAATTCGTCATAATGAGCCCTTTGATTTGATATCAGTTAGAAACAAATATAAGGTTTTATTTTCCATTTAATTCTATAATTTGCCCACCAGAAAGAATATTAGGGGGTTCTCCTTCTTTACCCAGTAAGGTTTAGATAAGCCGCTATACCTCTATTTTTTTTTTTTTCAAAATTTTACAGCTTATGGTTTCGGGGATAAGGGGGAATGGGTAATTTTTTTTATTTTTGTTAATATCTTTTAATTAATTTATTTTATAAATATGAAAAAATATATATTTGTTTTCATCATAATGAGCCCTTACATTTGATATATGACATGATGCGTTAGAAATAATTTCAATTTTATATTTTCTATTTAATTCTGTAATTTGCCCCCCAAAATTAAAAGTAGAGGTTTCTCCTTATTTTTCCAGTAAACTTCAGGTCAGACCCTATACCTCTAATTGTTTTTCAAAACTTTACGTTTTATAGTTTCGGAGATATGGAGGGGGGAATGGGTAAATTTTATTATGTTTTCGTTAATATCTTTTTAATTATTATTTTTTTTAAATATGAAAAAAAAATTATTTGTGTCCCTCAGAATGGGACCTTCATTTGATGTATTACATAATGCGTTTGAAAAAAAAATTAATTTTCATTTAACTTTATAATTTACCCCCAAAATTAATATAAATGGTTTCTGCTTATTTTTCCTATAGAGTTCGGGCAACGTTCTATATTTCCTATTTTCTCAAAATTGTAGGCTCAGTAGTTTCGGAGATCAGGGGGGAACGGTCTTTTTTTTAGTTTTTCCCCCCAGAAGTACCCCTAAAATCAAAATTTATTCTTTTACGATATGTATTCCTGATCGGGTCACCAAACTATAAATTATTACCAAATTTTAATCTCTTTCCGTCCAGTAGATTAGGAGAAAATTGCTGTGATGTGACAGAGGCAGAAATCCTGAGTGATATTATAAGGGTATCCGTATATTGTATATACGGAACCCTAAAAATTATTAAACTTTAAACTTAACATTGAAAGCATGAAGAATAATGATCACCTATTAATTTTTAGGTGACATGTATATTTTTTCTAAACCAATTATTCATAATAAGTTTTTATTAAATTTGAATGTGGATAAAACTGTAAATTTGACACATTTTGGTTAAAAAAATTGAAATGATAGTTAATAATCTATATCTAATTATTTCTGTTTTTTATTACACATGCAAGTTTAAATCCGTTTGGGCACAAGTAATTAGCAATTCTTTTCCGTCTCACAATTTTCTAATAAAGAATGTGGACGAATTCAAACTGATAATGAAATTTAATCGAACAGTCTACCATCTATTATCGAGGTGATAAACTATCGTCACCGACAATGTGAAGACATAAAAGGACCCAAAGGTCAAGAAAGCTAACAAATCACCAGTAGATGGCGTAAAAGGTGTTCTACATCGACAAAATCTTGGGTAGGGCAGGGGGTGGCACTACACTGTGAGTGATTGAGTGAAGGGTGGAGTTTAACCCCGAAGGGAGCAGCGAAAAATTCAAAACAATCATGGCTGCTATCCATCAACATGGCTTCTATTAAAAGGGGGAATAATCGTCCCGGAATACGAAAGTTCTGTCGATCGCACTCATTATTTTGAGGTGTTGCTTTCCGCGGCTGGGGAATTTACAAGTTGAGGTCTTTTTTGCAGCCGAGAGTTTCTCAATAAATTTATTACACCAAATGAAATTGTGTTGTTTTGTTAGAATATAGTAAGTGGGTTAAACAACATGTTCTTAAAACAAAGAAATAACAAGAATAAGAAAAGAAGGGATCAAAGCGTGTCTAATTGAATATATCAGCTAAATTCAGTAAATGTTTTTGCCTCTCCTATATGACGGCTTTGACTCTATTTGTTAAGAGTTTTACATTTATTGGAGTGCCTAGTAGACTAAACAACACCAAAAATGAAATTATCACAGAGAAAAAGGAAGTAATAGTGGAAAGCTGACAAAGAATTATATATAGACAACTACCCAGACTTACAAACAAACTCGTAGAACAGGACTTGGTATCAGGTGTACTCTCAATCTACTAGAAGAAAAAAGTTTTCATCCAATTTAACCAACCATGTGTGAAGAAAATTTGAGGCACTCATCATGCAATGGAGCAATCATTTCTGGGATAATCTTTGACCTATAGGGTAGAGCATATTGAAATCATCAGAATAACCAGAGTACCAGACGCTGTAGAAACCTTATTAACTATTAAAGTATCTAATACAAAAAGAAAATACTCCTAGAATGATAGTCGACAGATAGGCCAACTGCATGACGAATGGTAGATCTACGAGGGCTGCCTTTTATATTTTGGGATTGGACAACCCTAGTGTTGCAATCTGACAACTGACAGCTCTATCGTAAAGTTTGACATTTTTGAAGTTATACGTAGTTACTCAGAACGTTTTGCCATACGAGCGCTATGTGTTGTTTACAGTAACTTAAAGGATTCATCTCGGGCAAAAAATGGAATTAAATCGTGAACATTTTCGTGCGATTATTTTTTACAACTTTCGACGAGGATTAATTCTGCAAGAGTGCATGGATGAACTCAATTTAATTTTTGGCGATGAAACTCCATCAAGGACCACTGTTTATCGATGGTATGGTGAATTCAATCGAGGTCGTAGTTCACTCCAAGACGAATTTCGTGAAGGTCGTCCAAAAACAGTTGTTATTGCGGAAATCATTGATGCTGTGTTCGAACTGATATTGCAAGATCGTCATGTGAACTATCGTGAGATTGAGTCAACCTTACACATTAGTGGGACCAGCATACATTCAATATTTTTCAATCGTTCCAAAAACGGCTCGTGTCGATTGGTCTAAAGAAAAGCTCAAAAAATACGATCGCGGTGCTTCAAAACAGGTTTATGACATAGTGACAGGTGATGAATCGTGGATTTACGCGTATGAGCCCGAAAGTAAACAGCAGTCGACTGTATGGGACTATCAAGATGAGCCGAATTCAACAAAAGTTGTTGGCGCACGAAGCACTTCCAGGCAAATGATCGCCTGTTTTTTTCGAAAAAACTGGACATGTCGCAACCGTACGCAGAACAGTCAATTCTGAGTGGTACACAACCATTTGTTTGCCAGTTGTCTTCCAAGAAATGAGGAAAACCAACCGCCGAAGACGGTTTACTCTTCACCACACGACAATGCGAGCTCTCACACATCGGCTCAAACAGATGCATTTTTGACCACGCAAAACATCGATTTGATGAGTCATCCGCCGTATAGTCCTGGCTTGTCACCAGATGACTTCTTTTTATTCCCGTACGTAAAAAACAAACTGAGAGGTCAACGTTTTCGACACCTGAAGAAGCGGTTGCTGCGTTTACAATGAATGTTTTGGAGATACCTCAATCAGAGTGGAAAAAGTGCTTCGACAATTGGTTCAAACGCATGCAAAAGTGTATAAATCTTCATGGGGAATATTTTGAAAAACAATAAAGCGATTTTCGATGATTAATATTTATTTTGGTTCTCTAATCCCAAAATATAAAAGGCAGCTATCGTAGATGAGATAAGTAACTCTCTTCTCCGATTCTTTGATTTTAATTATCTTTCCTCACTTACGTCCAAAACTAGAAGAGATCTGAAGTGAGGTGTCCCTTGTGAGCTGAACACTTCAGTGATTTTCGACTCACAGTGAGACATGTTACTATGAATTTCTAATAACTAATTTATAAACGCACAATTATCACTATTCAATTATTACAACAATGTTTTTGAGTTTTGGTCGTTCGAGTAGTCGCTTTTTTAACTTTAAGTAGCAGATAATGGAATGATATTAGGATACACACTCAACTTTGTGTTTATTTATCTACCTGTGGCTCACCAACATAATCAAATATTTTTTTGAGTAGTGATACATAAATCAAAAGTGATATTTGAAGAGAACGATGTTCTTGTATAATTCACAAACAAAAAGATTCAAGTTATAGGTACTTTTATTGTAATTAGGACGTTCAAAATTTTCAAATTTTGGGACGCCTGATTGGCCTGCAGATTGACTTTTGATAAATGCCCTTGATTTATTGCTAAGTATGACCAGCCGAGTTAGAATTACCGATAAGCAATAAATGTTGGGGTAGGGTTATTTATATGAAACACCAACAATATAGGCATTAAAGTCTATAAGTCTGTACCAGAGTAAGAAACAGCTTAATCCAAAGATTTAAAAATTAGTTGCTAAGCAAAACTGCTTTTGTACATCAGAAATAGTGTCCTTCAATGAAAACTCTTGATCAAACTGTTATCAGAGCTGGTCAGAGTCATGAACGATAATTTTACGAAAGCATTACGCAGCAACATCACAAACGTTTTTTTAATAGATCAGATTGAATACTTAATATGACATCAGTTTTTTAAACTTGACCTTGTTTAAGTTTGGTTAGTGCAAAATTACTTTGTTCAACTTTTAGTCAGATTACCATATTAGCTAACAAGGCTCAAACCGATAAGATATTTGCTAACCCTGTAGTCAGACTTTCGATGAGCCAACTTGTTTTTGTGCTGAGAGTGTGAAGAAGGATTATGGTAAAAATACCTAACAAACTTGTTATAAGTCTTCATCTAAACAGCTGACATACTAGTAAGAAGTACGGGAAATGTACCCTCATGTAGGTAATAGGTAGGTATTATTGTGTTTCGATAAAAATTTAAAAAATGACAAGGAAAAGAGGTGGTTAGTAATTAATAAAATATTAATGGTGTAATTCTAAAAATTAGTGACAAGATTATCGGAAATTGTTAGAGCTTAAATCACTTCAATTTGTTACAATATCCTAACAATTTTATTTGTAATATTTGTTTAGTTGCTTATTGTTGAATATATAATTTTTACGTTCATTCGTTTACTGACTAAGCGCTGGCAAGGATGACTAGCAATTACCTTGGTATGTTATTTATTTACTACGTACTATGGCAATTCTAGTATTGTTTTGTACTTAGTTTTTTATATGTACATTTGTTCAACCTATCTGTTCTACTATTTGATAAAGTAATTCCGCAATTCGATGACACATACTTGCATAATATTGTGTAGTAATTTGCTAAGTCACTGCAGGCAGATAACCAAGTTAAGGACCTCTAAGCTTTGTAAATGAAAAAGAAAACAAATACATATGGGATTATTTGGAACAAACCTAATAATCAAAGCTACAAAATACAGGTTAAATACCATAAAATTACTTAGAGGACCTTGCCATATCCTTATGGAAAATGGCTTTCAGTAAAATTAGCTGAATTTATAGTATGATGTTGTTTGTGATGTGTAGATAAAAATTTCTCGTGGGCATCAAGTTCAATATTCTTTCGTCTTAAGATATGAGGGGTCAAAGTAGCTTTGGGTTTTATGACTCTTTTTAGTGAGCCGGCTCATTTCGTTCAGGTCACCAAAACGAGTCGTTCACAATGAGTCGTTCACTTGAACGATTTCCTAAAACACAGGGGTTTACCCTTCGGCGGATTTATATAATGTCTCTACTTGTGTAGTTTACTGCTCAAACTAATATTGAAGTTTTGCTGAGTCATAATTTACGTAAATACAAAATTTTTATTTTTGTAGTATTTGGTAAGAAAAATAAGAATAAAACTCTAAACATTAAAAAAAAATTATTATGCTTACTTATAACCCAAATAGAAATTTATATAACAAAAACACTGCAAAACAATAACAATCATCTGTCTTAGTGCCTGTCATAATAAAAATTTAAAATACCCATTCATCGATTCGTTGAAAATAAAACCTTCCGACCAAATTTTAAAATACCTTTCATCTCATGAACCAGACGGCTGACCACTCTTTTCTCTCCACTGCTCCGAGCCGAGGTGACTGTGCCGGTCGAAAGATTAAAGGATGAACGAGTCAACGAGTCTAGTTCGTGATTGAACGTTGAACGTATAGCACATCCTATGACTCTCGACTTGCTCGAGCCGAATGACTCTATTAATGGCGAACTGAACGAGCTATTTGACTTAACTGTGCCGCTCATTCGTGGCACATGTAGAAGAATCGTTCGTTTTGAACGACTCATTCACGAACGACCCAAGCCTAGGTCAAAGTGTTGTCCACCTAACTAACACCGAACAGAAACAAATATCCATGAAGATGGGTTTAAGTTTTATAAAAAGTATGTAGAAGAATAAAACGAACTAGTTGGATCCACGATAAGGCATACCTGAAAGTGATATTAGGACCCATCAGGCAGGTTCGCTATTCGAGACGAGAGGCTATTTTTTGACTTGGTTCATTTGCCATTGATAAATGACATAAGTAATACAGTGGCGTTACATTGTTTTGAACTTAATAATATCAACAAAATTTCTGCCAAAAGACCATAAATTGATCTTTCAAACGAGCCAAAAAATATTCAAGTCGGATAATTGGTTCACGAGATATAGAAATTTTACTAATAAAAATACATTGGGTTCTCCTTCCCCTTAGAGCATTTACTTTCTAGAGATAGCCTGCAGTGCACAAATGTCATGGTAAGACTAAGGAGAGAGGGGACAATAGAGAGGGCACGAGGCTATTTCACTCAGTTGGGAGCTGCTTCCAATGAAATACGTTCAGCATGTTGTTCATTGGCTGCTTCCACCCACCAAGTGAAATAGCCTCTTACTGTCTCTATTGCCCTCTCTTTCTAGCATTGCCACGATTTTATGCTTGACAGGCTATATCTAGATGGTAAATGATCTAAGTCCTTCCCTTATTATCACAGATACGAAAAAATTACGTGAAGCAAAATGATACGTTATTACCCGAGCCAGCGCCATCTAGCGAGTGTTTTTAGAGTTGTTAACGTTTCAAAAGATAAATTTTTCGCGATTCAGGTCTAAGGAACTTTATGTTTACTACCTGCCATGAAAATATGTATTACTTGCGAGTTTTTCACCGTACCTAGTATTACTTAGTAAAATAATAATTCCCTACTTTTATAGACCGAAAAAACAGAGAAGAATTTAGAAACTTTAGAATTTTTTCGTGTTGATTAACCTCTCTCCCTGAAAGTCAAATGATTGTTTGTTGTCACATTACAATAAAGACTGCTATCTCGTATCTATTTATACAAATCCATTAATAATATACATTCGTAGTGGGCATGAGTCATGTTTGGCATAAAAGCAACTTCTCAACACATGTAAAATATCTAATTATTCAATTTTTTTTTGGTTGGGCACACAACAGAAAAAAACCTCTTTTGAAAGTTTTGCCAAAATATTGTGTTGCAAAATACGATGAAAAGCAACAAAAATATTTTTTATATCGTTATCGACAACGTTACATGTAGGTAGGTCGACATACATTTGCATTATTTATAGGCAAATATCAAAATTTAAGTTCACTATTTCGGAACGACATCAATATCAGTGGGAATTACAAGATCCGAAGGAATATTAATTTTATTCCTATCAGATAAATCTGAATAAAAATTACATTAATATATCAACGTGAATTTTATATTTGCAAACAAAAAAACATACGTGGGTAGAGATGGCCTACTAATATTTATGGGTAGTTGAGCTAAAGTCTCCGTTATAAAATTGTTTCTTTCAGACAAAACAATAAATAAACTAACAAAAAAGTGGATTGTGACGGAATGGAATTTACCACAGAAATTCTTGCAGATGACATCTGTGGTTTGGAACTACGATAACGTCCGAATTTCAACAACATATGCATTGGATAATAAAAACTAGGAATTATAGACTAATTCGCCTTGAAATTTTAATAGAGAATGAAGAAAACAATCAAAATTACTTCGAAGATGGACTCAGTTTGCTCTACCTTATCCTTTTATGTGGTAACCAATATATTTGTAATTTAATAATTTTTATTAATATAAGTAGCTTTTTGATATAAGTAAAACTTTGATTTACTAATTATATTTCTGACATAATCCAATTATTTACAAATGTAATTTATTAATAGTAATTCTCAACAGAAAATAATCCAGCATTTCGGACTGTTTTATTACTTCTAATATTGGCATATTAAACATTAAGAAAAAATAAAATATTACAATTTTTGATCTCACTCCGGGTATATCCTATTCCTATATCGTTTCTTTACATATACTTCATGTTATTTACAAACCAGTTACTTTAATTTACCACCTAATTAATTTTACTCTTTAGAATATTATTATCTAGCCATGAACGCTTAGTTTTTCCTTTTTTTATGTTTGTTATATTTTCTTAATACCTTATCATTGTTTAAATTCCTCTTGTTTATCTCACTATAAAATTCCTTGTTGATTTTGTTCTGGATGGTTGTTATTATCTTTGAAACGTCATACAGTTGTCAAACTGTTTGGTTTTCTCCTCTTTTCTTTGTATTTTTCAAGTAATTTTCATGTGTTCAATTCAGTATTTGAAAGGTAATTTTTTATACAAAATTATTAATGTGGAAATTGGTATTTTTATTAAAAACCGGATTAATAACAAATACAATGTTTTTGTTAGATAACCTAATAATGGGTCTCTCTATCTGCAGCTCTAATTTTGTTTTATAGAAGCTCAATAAATTGTACAGTCTGCCTTACATATTTAACAAATTCATTACTTTTCTACTAATTCTTACGTACTAACATTTTAACTAATCTGTTAAATTTGAATATCACATGATTTTGTTATTCGAATTTCGACCACAATTCTTTGTTTCTGATCTTTGTGGTTGTTATTCCTGAGTTCTTAATGTAACCATTTATTGATTAAAGAATATAGCCGATTTGCAGCAATCTATCAGTTATAACTTTGGTTCTATCTTGGTTGACACTGGTTGTACTTTGTTGTACTTTTCAACACTGAGAGTAGAACCAAAAGTGATTCGCTAGAATGCTATTTGGTTTAACCAGAAAACGTCAAAATCAAATGTTATATTGTTTCGTTTTTGTTTAATTAAAATTATGTACATCTATATATAAATAGATAAAGACAAAACGATTAGGTACCATTTTCTCCTCTGTCTTGCAACCGATTTTCTTCATTTTTATTTTGTTTAGTAGCTACTGACGACCGTCAGTGCAGAATGCTAATATTAATTTATAATATTGGTTCATTCATTAAACAAAATATAACAAAAACTCATTATTTACGTCCATACTGTCAACGCCAAACAACTGACCGTGCCGCCGCCGCCAGACGGTCAAAACTCAAAACATTGAGTAATTATATATAGAGGGAGCGATCGTTAGATATATATTCTTAGAGCATGTACTACTGGAAATGGCTTGCAAGCGTTGTTATTGTTTAGTGGTAAAATAGTCAATGCAGTTGATCAGTATTGATTTTTCGGATGCGTTGCAGTAACTTTCATATTAAATATTCTGTTTTTAATGTGAATTTAGTTATTTGATTAATATATTAATATATTATTAATAGATTTGTCAATATGACTGAAAATTTTGGTCATTACATCTACTTCTCCGATTTCTCCACAACTCTGTTTCTTATAAAAATATACTTTTTACAATTTCATGAAATAGTGTCGAATTTCGACCATTGGGCGACCACTAGTATTAATAAATTTCTTATGTATGTGATTCTGTAGTCGTCCTTGAACGATTTTTCAAAACTGATAAAAATTTATTGTAAAATGTATACGTAAACATGTAAAATAGTAAATACAGAACCTAAAATGTCTTGTAAGAAACTACTGCTTTGGATTATTACCTGTTAAAGAAATTTCAAAAGTCATTTCATTGGATTTTTTTATGTTTACATTTGATTGTATTAAAAAATCTGGCTACCTGCTTGAATTCTGGTCAAGAACATATGCCATGAATTAGGCTTATCCAATTATATTCATAGCCATGTTGATCAATGTTGAATTTACTGAGATTACGTCTCACATTCCCGCTTTTCTGTTTCTCGACTAAGAATTCTTCTGTGCCATTATTGATGTTTATGGTCCTACTTTTAGCGGAAGCGGGGTAGACATGTACATATAAATGCCACAAAACAACCAAATTAGACCAGGCAAATGATGGTGCTGAGAAGTTTAATGATAAAGAAAAGAAATTGAATTAATACACAAATAAGAAACAATCATTCAGTTTCAATGCTGCAGGAAAATAGGAATTAATGGAATAAATGTATTAGGTAACAAGAATGTATGAGCAAAAATATCGAAACCAAATGAGCAGGGAAAAGTGTTTAGAAATTCAATGAGACCTGTTGTCATGATATGGCTTTCCTCTATAAGAGGCTATTTTCCTTTAATTGTGATGAAGTCATCATAATTAAATGACCCAGTTTTTTCTCCACTTTCTATGACCCCCCGTTGCCTCATTCAAACTCCAAAATTGCAAGTTTTAATTGAAAAAAGAACGTTCTTGTGGTAAAATACAAACGTCAGATAGCTGAAGGTGTGAAATGTCATCAGATGAAATATGGGTGCACTTTATCGTGTAAAGGCGAAAGTACACTGCCGGTTGCTGCTGAATCTGCAATTCTCCACTCATGTGTGTCCGAACGATAATCAACCCCGGATGGAGTTGCCGCTTGGATAGAGGCGACGACTACTGCTACACGAAAAAATTCGGTTACTGGACGAAATGTGAGAAAAATGACGCGAAGTTGTAGATCTGGTGTGCAGAAAATACTATTTCCCAACAGACTATCCTCGTATCTTAAAAGCATCTATTTAAGCAGGCACAATAAAATGTAGTCAAATATTTATTAATGAATGAGCACAATTAATTAAAGACTAACTATTGTATACAGAAAATACAACATGAGTGCAAAAATTTTGAGGAATACTAGTTTAAGCGATAAAAAATGAAAAGATGATGAAAGTTTTGTCAAAGAAATGAAAATGTTACATTTGCGCACCCATTTCTACAGTCAACTAAAATTTTGCATGCAAAATGTTCGTGAAGCTTCATATAAATATTAATCAGATTACACCGGCGCACAAAAAAATAAAAATTGTCTGTACACCGGGCGCCACCTATCTACAGGCATGTTTTTCGACTCGCTCAATACGAATTTCAAGTCCGTTTAGGCCGTCCTGCCTTCAGTTTCGAGTAAATTGCAAAAAAAACCCAAAAAATTCAATGTTTTGACACGAAACAAAATTTGAGGCTCTAAGAAAAGCATGATTATTATGTATTTTGATCTGTCAAACACTAATTTTAATTGTGCTCCAATCATAAGCTGTTTTAAATCGAAAAAATTTGGAAAAAATCCTTTAAAATTGCAAAAATCGCGAAAACTTGGGATTATCTTGGTACAACAAATTTGTGGACGCGGATTGACGAAAATGTTGCTGTTATTTAATCTTTTTGATCTGATTCTGCAATAAAATTGGCCAATAATGCCCTCAAAAATTCATAAAACGACAAAAAATTGATAAAATAGCAGAAAATTGCTGCTGAAAAAATAGAAAAAAAACTTTTAAACACCATTAAATAAACTTCTTGTATTTTTTATCTATAAAATACAACACAAAAATCTGAAAATGCAAAACAATTGTAAAATCTATAAAAATGACGTATAAACAGAATAAGAAGAACCCGAGGAGGTGCCCTGGTTGTAAGTACAAGAGATCTTGCAATGAAATGAAATCTACACATCGAAGAAGTTGAATTGTCTTCTAAACGTTGTTTGTGGCATATTCTTGATTACTTTTATGTTTTTTGGGCAATAACACCACAATAGAAATAAAACGACGTATATTGCAGGAATACCAAACGTTTCAAAGTCTATTCTGACTTCGTTGTCAATGGCTTTATATTTATTGATGTAGATTGCAAAATGAAAATTTGATTTATGACATTTAAAATTGACATTAGAAAATTTGTTGTTTTTAGATATACAGGTACCACAAAAAATTCTAAAGATCATGAATTATAGTTTACCAGCTTTCAAATTAGAAGAATTTGAAAGAGTTGTCTTTAGAATTTATAAGTGGCGTTCCTAGGTACGACTTTGTTATAAGATAGCGCATTCGCCAAAAATGCGATCAAAGAATTCTATTGTTTCAGTGATCCCATTAACGTCATAAGGGAAAACCTAGGAAAAACCTTATGAACTATCCCGATATTGGGTTGTTCAAAAGGAGGTTACCATTAATAATTTCTTCCTTAATTGTCGGTAACCAGATACGATTAAATTCTACTGAAGTAGAAGCGATACAATCGTCTTCATTCAAAAGAATTAAGGCCTTAATTGATAAGGTTTTTCCTAAGTTTTCCCTTATGACGTTAATGGGATCATTGAAACAATAGAATTCTTTGATCGTATTTTTGGCGAATGCGCTATCATATAACAAAGTCGTACCTAGGAACGCCACTTATAAATTCTAAAGACAACTCTTGCAAATTCTTCTAATTTGAAAGCTGGTTAACTATAATTCATGATCTTTAGAATTTTTTGTGCTACCTGTATATCTAAAAACAACAAATTTTCTAATGTCAATTTTAAATGTCATAAATCAAATTTTCATTTTGCAATCTACATCAATAAATATAAAGCCATTGACAACGAAGTCAGAATAGACTTTGAAACGTTTGGTATTCCTGCAATATACGTCGTTTTATTTCTATTGTGGTGTTATTGCCCAAAAAAACATAAAAGTAATGAAGAAGTTGAAATCCCAACACGATGGCAAATTTTTACTAAATAAAAGAAAAGATGGCAGAAGAGGTATCTACTTGGTAGATCATTTGAGAATGACACAGTACAATACCCTGGAAAAACCGTACAAAATCCAATTTGTGCACATTCTTGGATCTTAATCTTATTTTATAGATAAAAAATACAAGAAGTTTATTTAATTGTGTTTAAAAGTTTTTTTTCTATTTTTTCAGCAGCAATTTTCTGCTGTTTTATCAATTTTTTATCGTTTTATGAATTTTTGAGGGCATTATCGGCCAATTTTATTGCAGAATCAGATCAAAAAGATTAAATAACAGCAACATTTTCGTCAATCCGCGTCCACAAATTTTTTATACCAAGATAATCCCAATTTTTCGCGATTTTTAAGGATTTTTTTCAACTTTTTTCAATTTAAAAGAGCTTATGATTAGAGCACAATTAAAATTAGTGTTTGACAGATCAAAATACATAATAATCATGCTATTCTTAGAGCCTCAAATTTTTTTTCTTGTCAAAACATCGAATTTTCCCTATTTTTTGGGTTTTTTGCAATTTACTCGAAACTGAAGGCTCAATGGCCTAAACGGACTTGAAATTCGTATTCAGCGTGTCGAAAAACATGGCTGTAGATGGGTGGCGCCCGGTGTACAGACAATTTTTATTTTTTTGTGTGCCGGTGTTATTATATAACTTTAGAACTCTCTACTACTAACCAGTTTTTCTATTTAAAAAAACAAATTGTCAGTAACCCGCAAATTTACTGAAAAGAACCAACCAACGAATATAGCGTCTGTATTCGTAGATTTTGCTTTGCTTTATTTACAATTTATCGAAATGTTTATAATGGTGTACTTTTTAGTGTGAAACGGTTTATTAATTTTATGTTTTCTTGGGAAATAACACCACAATTGAAATAAAAAGATATTGAAAGAAAAACCAAACGTTTCAAAGTCAATTCTGAGTTCGTTGTCAATGGCTTTAAAATATGTATTGAAAATGTAAATTACAAATTGAAAGTTTGATTTATGACACTTAAGTTGACATAAAAATAATCAAAAATATGCCACAAATAACACATAGAAGACAAACGGTTTATTGATAGAGGAAAAATCTAGAATTTTACAAACTGAGGATGTAATTGTGTAGAAAAATCAAAATTTAGGAGTTTATTATGTATGTACAATGTACATATACATCTAACACAAACATTTGAAATTAATAATTAATTGGTTGCTAAATAATTTAGTTATTAAGATGTATCCTTCAAATTTACTTTGTATCAAGTTCTAATGAATAAGAAAATAACTATTACAGAAATCCCTCCCAAATCTGTTATTTTCAGAAATGAATGTAATTTTGACAAAACAATAATTATTATACGAGTTGTTTGTCTGATTTGGTTTGTACTATCTCCACTTAAAATGTGTCCATTCAACTATTTACATTCTATATACAGAGAAATTGTACACAAAACATTTAAAAAACTGTTCATAGTCCAGTTTAGTACTGCGTTATCACACTGTTACTTAATTTTCCAGAAATTTGAAAATGAATTAGGGAAGAAGGGAACATCCATAAATTAGGTAAAATGAATTTTAATGAATTTTATATGGGGGACAAAAAAACATCAAAATTCATCTTACCTAATTTATGGATGTTCCCTTATTCCCTAATTCATTTTCAAATTTCTGGAAAATCAAGTAAAAGTGTGATGTCTAAGTACTCCTTGGGAAATAATACCGCAGTTTAAAGAAAATTGCTGTATATTCCAAACGTTTCGGGGACTAGGTCTGACTCCGTTGTCAATGGTTAAGAAACTATGAATAAAAAAGGCACAATTCTAAGATGTAAATTAAAATATTTGACAATACGTATTATTTGATTTCTGACGTAACTAAGGAATTTTATTTGTAATATACAGGGTAGCACAGAAATTTCTAAAGATCATAGAGTCATAAAGTTCCTTTCAAGTTGGAAGAATTTGAAAGGGAGAACTTCAGAATTTTATGTGGGGCTCCTAGGTACGACTATGTTATAAGATAGTGCATTCGCCAAAAATGCGACCAAAGAACTTTGTTGATTCAGTGATCCCATTAAAAACATAAGGAAAACCCTACGAAAAACCTTATGAACTATTCCGATATTGGGTTGTTCACAAGGACATGACCATTAGCAATTTCTTCCTTAATCATCAGCAACCAGAAACGACTGAATTCTGCGGAGGTGGTAGCAATACAATCGTTTTCATTTAACAAAATTAAAGACTCGTTTAGTTTTCTTTTGGTGTTTTGTTCTTCTTGTGTAATATAACTGAATTTTGAAACTGTATTTTATGACCAAGGTCCCAAACATGTTCACAAATTTTGGATTTTTCAAATTGTCGTTTTTTCCTGTAATTTTTGTGTTCGTTTATTCGAACATTCACAGGTCTAGAGGTTTCTCCAATATAGAAGTTATTACATTCACAAGGGATTTTATAAAAGCAATTTTTTGTATTTTGAGTTGTGTTATTTAGTTTGGTTTTTGATACAACTGATTTTAGTGTATTTTTAGTTTTAAATGATGTTTTGATATTATATCTGTTTCCCACTCTTTTTAGTCTTTCTGATAGACCCTAAATGAATGGTATAGTTATTGTATTAATGTGATTATCTTGGGAGTCAGTGTTGCTTGGTGAAATTTGATGTTTGTTGTTAGGGATTGTTTGGTATTCGATTTTGTTTAACTCGTTATTAATAAATTTATTTGGGTAATGATTGGCAAAAAGTACATGTTTTATAAACGTTTTTTCTTCATTGAATTTATTGATGTTAGAACAGTTGGTCATATAGAGATTCAATTATACCTCTTTTTACTGTGTGATAACGCAGTACTAAAGTGGACTATGAGCAGTTCTTAAATGTTTTGTGTACAATTTCTGTATATATAGATGTAAGTAGTTGAATGGACACATTTTAAGTAGAGATAGTACAAACCAAATCAAAACAAACAACTCGTATAATAATTATTGTTTTGTCAAAATTAGATTTATTTCTGAAAATAACAGATTAGGGAGATATTTCTGAAATAGTTGTTTTATTCATCATAAGGCTAAAAAAAATGTGTAAATACAATATAAAATGTATATCGATTACAATCTATATTTAAAATTTGTTTTATTTATTATTAATATTACATTTTTTATTAATTAGCCATATTTTCATTAATAAAGCATGTTAAAATTATAAAAACAACTGGATTCATATCCATATAAATTTTTAATTTGCAATGGATTTCTGAAAGTTTTCCTAGAATTAGACCATTATTTGGTTACAATTAAAAAATTTATCATACATATTAAAGTTTATGAACATTAATTCTTAAAATGTTAAAACGTTATTGTCAGTAAATCCTTGTAATTATTAGGGGATCAGTGAATATATACTTTATAAAAAATATATATGTGCTAATTGAAGTAGAATTTAAATATTTTTAGAAATCTAGATAATAATTTAGTCAAATAAGTCATCAGCTATGCAAAAATAATATTTAATAAATTCTTAGGTAAAATACAAAATTTCGTATTAGCAAACACCCCCCACTCTAAAATATCGTACGTAATTTATGGATGTTCCCTAAAATATTTCGATTATATTGTTTACAGTAAATTTACAGTAAAAAAAATCCGTTATTTTTTGTTGACTGATCGTATTTTTTAAAGAACAACAAACATGTTCGTTCTACAAAATAAATTTTGTTCAGGCCACCTCAAAAAAATTAAAGAAGTAAAAACATATTTGATAGTTGTAGGGAAGCATAAAATCGTTTCGCTTTTCCCGGAAACTATAAACATGCCAAACGCAATTTATCTCAAGGGAAGGGAATTCATATCAATTTTTGTAAATGGCTGTAGGGCGTAAATCAAACCAAATACGATTAAACTTCCGGAAGAAATAAATTCAGAACAATGATGTCGCGTTAGGATCATTTTTGGATTTAAGGAGGCTTTAATGCAATACAATCAATCCGAATTTTACATGTTCTCAAATTAACTCACAATATAAAAGTGTATCTACAATAGAAATATAATAGGAACTGGCCATACAGACACTCTGTGCAGTTTTTGAATAGAATTTTGCTTGATGGTTTGTAAAATGTGAATTGTGGCCAAAAGACATCAACACCAACCATGTAGAGCTGAATTAAGACCGAAACCATACAGAGTAGAGAATGTACTATAGCAAATTAAGCAATTTGCTATTTACTACGAAAAAACAGTGATCAAATGATTTTACTTTTTCTCAACACTATTTTGCTCAGTAAGAAAGAGGGAAATAAGGATATGGGGACGAAAGTGAAAGAGGAAAGAAAAAGAGATATATTTCTTAAAGGTTTTTCGCTTCTATCTGTAAATACCAAAACTATTATTCAGTAATTTTGCTCAAACGACGAAGATAATAATAAAATAATTAAAACGTGATTGTCTTCTAAATGTTATTTGTGGCATATTCTTGATTATTTTTATGTGTTCTTGGGAAATAACAGCACAATCGAAACAAAAATCTGTATATTCACGGAAAAACCAAAAGTTTCCAGGTTAATTCTGACCACGTTTCAATAGCTTTAACACGTATTGAAAATGCAAAATGAAAGTTTAAAGCCATTAAAAAATAGGTCAAAATAGATCTGGACACGTTTGGTTTTTCCTTGTATACCTATACAGATTTTTGTTACGATTGTCGTTTTATTTCCAAAGTGAAGAGTGATCCGTCTTAAAGATGATGAAAGGACAATATTGACAAACTATAGACAACCTATTATAACTTAATTCACCTATTTACCTAATGTCATAGTCCCATCTTTAGAATGTTGTCAATGAAAATATGATGCTTCTATTTTTTTCTGTAAGCCAAACTGATTTATGTATTAACACACCAAGGTATATGTAATTTGCAAATTTCTGGAGTTGTACACTTTAATGTGATATGCTCAGTTACTACTAGTTCTTTGCACATTAGATTCTTGAGTATTGAAATCCATAAATGGCCCGACATACATAGTTCAATAATAATTTATGATTTATTATCACAATTTGATTTACTAAATTTGTCGTTACGAACCTTTTAATTTTTTAATTTCTTCTTCATTTGTATTATGTTATATACCATTGAAAACGGGGTCTGATTAAGACCTTGAAACGTTGAGACTTTTTGAAATATACAGACTTTCAAGTTTATGTGGTGTTATTCCCAAAGAACTCAGAAAAATAAAAACCAGAGACGCCACAATTATCGTTCAGAAAACTACATGATCGATGCTAGAATAAACAAACTGTAAGCAAAATGCCCATTCTAAACAATGCTTAATGAAATGCCAGTTTTCATTACAAAACACCGACTGGGCTTTCATGTTGGTTAACGAATTCTTAAACGGACAGGATTTCCAGCGGATTAAATTAGTGCTCCCTGTAGGTGACATCAAACTCATAAATTTTATCACCTTTCGACTACTTGACATTTTAGCTCACCCTTGAATGTCTTTGTACAACATCCAGAAGCAAAAGTCGAATTTCTCTATTGACCCAGTTTCGTATAGCAAATTTTGCGTAATCCCTTATCAAAACTTAGATGACAAGTTCTTTGAAATATCGTTTTGGATGTCTCAAAAATTTGTAAAGGATTTAGAAAGTTACAGATACTTTGCTTTACCTGCACTGCATGGGAATAAAGGTGAACTTTTGTTGTCTTTGAATAAGTTTTAACAAAGGAGCCTCGGATCGATATGCAAACTAATTTTATGGGAATATCGATGGTTGCATAAAGATTGTGCAAGAATTTTATGCAAAGTTGAATTATTACACAACTCATGAGTTAGTAAACTAGAGAAACTTGTTATGAGTATTCTAATAACATGTTTAGGCAAAATAGAAAAAAATTACCATTTTATAACCGACTTCCAAAAAAGAGGAGGTTATAAAACGGCTTGGGCAATTTTGATGATTTAAACGGCATTGTATTATAGACCAATCAATAGAGATTTTTCTTGCAAAAAATACTATCAGGACATTGCCTGTGCCATCACATTGAGAATGATTTGTAGTGATATTTTGCTACATTTTCCACTCGCAACTATGGTTTGTTACTTTATTATAAACAATTGAAACAAGAAAATTCAGTTTTTTTTCGTGGCATGTTTATAAAATGAAAAATAATAAACTAATCTCAATGGTGTCAACAGGTAAATTGCAAAGCATGGAAATACCAATGAAATGAGCCCAGGATCGATCCGATAAGATCTTTAGTAACAGAGAAAAACAAAAAATACTGGAAAATTTAGCAGTTTTCTTTATATTATTATAACTTTGTCACTATCGAAGTTGTAGAACTGGGCTTGTGGGAATTGAGAGTAATTGATATCTACCTTATGCGTGACTAAACCAGGCGCTATCGGTTTATTAGTTTTTGAATTATTGCTTTCTGAAGTTTTTAGTCTACTATTCTTGCAGTGTGTCTCCATGCGACATGGATCGTCAAATATCAATTCAGAATAGAGATGTTGAAAATAGAGGTATCATTCTACAACGCCTCTATTTTCATTTTTCATTAAATGTCTGTGAAATATACGAAAAATGTTAGCAAAAATGACCAAAATTTGATAAGCGTATGAATGTGTTCGAGTAGTGGGGGGAACACAGTTGTTGAGGGGAACTGCTAACAATAATTATTATGGATAGTAACTGTCACTCTGACAGATGGTGAAAGAATTTGTTCGATTTTATTATATCAAATGAGAACTGTTTGTTTATTAATATATTTATATGTAAATTGTTTCTCGGAAACGTTTTTGCTTTAATTTGTGGATTTTAGGTTTATGGAACATCGAAGGACAGCGGTCATTAAAAAAATTCTTACTTGTGAGGATTATAAATATCTATGTATGTGCCACTACTATATATTACTATACGCTTCCCCTCAACAACCGTGTTTCAACCACTCCTTGGATACATTCATACGATCGCCCATTTTTTGTCATGTTTGCTAACATTTTTCAGATATTTCACAGAGATTTAGTGAAAAATCAGAATAGAGGCTTTGTAGAATGATACCTCTACTTTCAACAACTTTTTTCAAAATTGAAATTTGATTATCTATGACGCATGGAGGCAAAATGCAAAAATAGTGAACAGAAAACTTTATATCACAATTGTTCAAAAACTAATAAACCGGTAGCGCCTGGTTTTGGCATAGATAAAATAGATGTAAATTACTATCAGTTCCTACAAGCCCAGTTCTACAGCTTCTAAAGTGACGAAGATACAATTTAAAAAAAAAAAATACATTTTTCAGTATTTTTTGTTTTTCCCTGTTACTAATGATCCAATCGGATCGAGCCTGGGCTCATTTCATTGGTATTTTTATGCTTTACAATTGACCTGTTGACACCATTGAGATTAGGTTATTATTTTTGATTTTATAAACATGCTAAGAAAAAAACTTAATTTTCTTGCTTAAATTGTTTATAACAAAGTAAAAAACCATAGTTGCGAGTGGAAAACATAGCAAAATATCGCTTTGTTAATGTGATGACACAGTCGGTATCCTGAGAGTATTTTTTTACACATTATCAGTTAATTTTTGCTCTATTGATTGGTCTATTAAGGAATATTACAGAACGGTGCCATATAATTTTCTATAATGTGAGACTTACGGATTTCCAAAATATCACAAAAGCAGTAATTAAGGAAATACACTTCATTGAATTTCAATGTATCTACACTGTTTTCTCTAAAACGACTCAATCAATTTGAATATTTTAAATTATATTCTACAAAGAAAAATCTGTGCAAAATGTTAAGATTATTACTTTATTATTAAATAATCACGAAATATTTTTAACAATAATGTCAGTTTATGGATTTCTACTTAACAATACAAAAAACTTTTTTTTACCAACATGTAACTAAGCAACATAATAAAATCTCAACACTCCTCCTCAATTAAAACTTTACAAAGATTCAATTGATCACAACAGAATATTAATTAAAATTTTGTTTCTCAACTTAATGAATTTTTCTTTTCATAAAGTCTTGGTCACAATATCTGCTACATTTTCTCCGAATAATGTTATTGATGCACTTGTACTTTTTCTATCGATTGTATCATCTGCCCAGTCTGAATCGCTGAATACCCTTTTATCATAAAATTATCTGTTTTCTGGTAAAATAAATTCTATATCTTTAGTTCCTTTCAAATATCGAAAGATCATTTTTGCTGCAACCAAGGTTTGGTTTATCTAACATTCTACTTAAACAGGAAACAGAATACACCAAATCTGGTCTTGAAGATACGGCTAAATACATACAAAACTAATATTTAAGGTGCAGTACTTTCACATACTTCGTACAACCTTTACTACCCAGCTGACATTCTCATCCATACCACATACACAGAAACGCGACGATACCGCCATTATCGATACTTTAAAGTGCCGGGAACAATGCAGTGTTCCTCCAAAGAGTCGTTGATCACCTTATCAGATAGATAGAAAAATGGCAAATATACATCAACCCCGGTAAAAGTCAGGTTAGCCCCTTTACTTTCAAAAATTCGAAGCCAAGAAATCGGCTACGGCTAGCCAACAGGCAGGACACGGCCATATACCTGGGAGTCATGTTCGACAAGAAACTAAACTGGAAAGTACACACAGAGTATTTAGGAAAAAAGGAGAAACAGCATTTATACAACTATATCCATTCCTGTCTTATAAAAGTATGAATGGTTTAGCAAGCCAATATTAATAAATTAAACATAAATAAATAAATTTTCTCGAAAATGGATACTTTTGCCCAAAAAAATAAATATTCCTGAGAAAAAAGCAGCCTAAAACACTGACCTCCCGTAAAGCCCTATCAAAATTAGTCATCATCAATTATTTGAAACGTATTTTGTTTTTTCGTGTAATTTTTTTAATTTTTTTATTTTTATTTTTTATTTATTTACTGTTCAACCAGGTTTACACCCAACTACAGAACAGGAAAAAAAGCAAATTTATAGTAACAATAAGTAAATTAACAATAACAGTTTACAAAAAATATCAACAATATTCAATAATTACAGAACCTAAGCTAAGATTAAAGATTGTTTCTTAGAACTGAGAAAACACAGTTCAGACATTTATATCATAAGATGAATAGACTATTTTAGTTATCTGAAAAGCAGGTCTTTATGGCTGAAAGAGTGCAATTAAAGATGTCAAGCTGGTAATACACCTCATTACACTTCGAACACATTTTATAAAGTGGAGAACGTTTTAGAATATTAGTACGGAAAGTGGGAAGGTAAAAGGTGTGATTTGTCCTAGATGTGATTCTAGACACCAAAAAATTTAGTTTTTGCAGAAAAAATGAATGAAAATGAGTTTAAACAGAAAAATTTCTGAATGACTGTCTCTCCGGTGGCTCAGTCAATCTACTTTATGTCGGGAAAGAAGTTCAGTGTTTTTAATATCAATTGGCGGATAAACATGATCTATTCTGTATGATAGGAGTTTTAAAAACCGTCTCTGAATTAATTCTAATTTTTGTGTGTGAATGAAATAAAATGGACTCCAGATTATATCAGCATACTCAATTTTAGACCTGACAAAAGCAAAATATAACATTTTTAATGTCTCTGGTTGCAGTAAATCTCGGGAGTTACTGGCAACAAAGCCGTACGTCTTGTTGGCAGCAGAGAAAACGGAATCGACATGAGCAAAGGAAAGCTTACCGTCAAATGTAACACCCAGGTCAGTAAAAGTGGGCGGTCTCTCAAGAATAGAATTATTAATTTAATATTGAAAATCAATAATATTTTTTTAATGTGTACGACTTTACTTTACACTTACTTGTATTGAGAGATACATCATTATTTTGGCACCATATTTCAATGTTTCAGATTTAGAGATAGTCTCTCGCAGTCGGAAATACTATTGATTTTACAGTAAATCTTCAAGTCATAAGCATATAATCATTAATGAAGATATTAAATAAAAGAGGTCCCAAGTTACTGCCCTGGAGGACACCTGAAGTGGCCACGTATTCGACTGAGTAAACCCATTAAAGACAACCGACTGTTTCCTGTCACTGAGATACGAAGAAAAAAGTTTAATCATTGAATTTGACAGACCAAACTGAGCTAGTTTAGAAAATAGAATTCCGTTATCGAGTCGGTCAAATGCCTGCGAAACGTGCGTGTACACTACGTCACACTGTACCCGATCGTCTATACATTAAGCCAGAAATTGAGTCAGGTTGACAAGGTTTGTGATAATTGAGCGTCCTTTCATAAATCCATGTTGATGACAAGTAATAATATTGCTAAGATGAGAGTACATTCTATTATAAAGTAATGTTTCAAACACTTTACTTTAGTCAATATTGAAATTGGACGAAAGTTGCAAATGTCAGATTTGTTACCCTTTTTAAAAACTGGAATTATTTTAGAAGTTTTCCAAATAACAGGTATAGTAGAGTAGTTAAGGGAAATATTAAGTAAGGTAGTTAATGGTGAGGCAAAAATTGTTGCACAATCTTTTAAAATAAAATGTAATGCAAATAAACAAATGAACGTGATTGTCTGTGTTTTCAAAAACTCATACAAACCAGTCAGTCTATGTTATAAGTATCTAGTTATCACATTATTAATGTAATTGAAACAAATTTTACGTTTTTTACCAAAAATATGTATTTAATATACTGCTGACACTACCTTGTTTTCAAATTATAATTTTTACAAGGAAATCTTTCAAGTACCCATTGTTATTCAAAAAAAGCTGCTCAATATTAATCATTTTTGAGTTCAAAATAATAAACTGAAGTATACCTACTGACTTGACGTCTCAATCGGCCTACAGAAACGGACAAATCACATGTTAACAACCGTTGTCAAGATAATAAATGAAAGATCTGCCATGAAAAATGCTTCAGCTTTCATAATGGCCTATCAGTAAGCAACACCGGTTGTTTTCACTGCCATTTAACTAAAAGATCGAGTTACAAAATGATAAAACTCCAAAACCTAATGTATATTTAATGACATAATTTTTCGACGGAGTAACCTTATGTTTGTCAAGTACACTCGGGTTTTTTAAAGATGGTAAGCATTATTTGTTGACAGAAAAGCAGTAGAAATCTTTACAGGTTACAGGTGTTGTTTTAGAATTAATTTGACGATTTGGGTGTTTTCGGTCAGTAAGACTGAGAACTGGAACCCTGGCGGATTTATCTTTTGAAATCATTATTTGTCATGTGAATATATACATCCGAAATCATTAATATTTAACTGTATATATTTTTAATCTTAATCAGACGTATGGAATAAGTTTTGGAAATTGTGTAATGAATTTAACAGTGATTAACAACCTGTATAATTTGTCAAAAGTTTGAAATTTAAACCTCAATTAGTCTGAAAAGGCAAAATGTGACAAACTAAGTTTATTTCTAGTCATATATTAGCTGACGAAGCAAATATTGGTCTGATCTTTCCAACAGATCACATAGAGCAAAATGTGCCATCTTTATGATTTTCTGACGACAGCATATGCCAAAATATTGTATTAAAAATACGAAAATGTTGGTTAAAATTTCGTTTGATAAAAATGGGATTTGCTAGTCACCTCACTTCATTGGCACCAATGTTGGTCATGTTTTTCATTCACGATAACTAACATAAAAAAATTATCGAATATAACTAAAAGTTTGGACAATTAGGCTGAAAAAAATATATAAAACTACAGTTTTTTGACAAATTTAAAATTAAGGTAAACATAAGAATTTCAGAGGAAGAAAATGAAGAACAAATGTTGTACAAATTACGATTAATCAAAGCCTATAGATTTGTAACTAGACTTAAAGAACTGAAGAATTAAAAAGGATCTGATCTTAAAGAAGGAGAATAAAGAAAAAGTTGTGTTATGGGGTATATGTTATTACGTGGCTTAAGTAAGTTTTGGTAAAAACAAGTAACTATAAGATTATTCTGGCATTTGTCAGAATTTTTTAATAATGGAAAGAACAAAGATCACAATAGTTTAATTTTGTTACATATTTGAGTAGAGCAATAAACAAAGTTGTGCCAAGTTATAACTATGTGCGTCAATAGATCTATGCTATGTTATGTTGTTTGCATGGTTGTCAATTTAATTATGTGACATAAATGGAGAGATAGTGTATAATGTGCTGCATACTTTTTTTGTATCTACTGATGTCCAAAGTCAAGTAGCGCTTTTTGTTCAGCTCATTTTGCAAATATTAAAATTCTGAACTAAAACATTTCTTCAACGAAATAAAGTATAGTCTTACTGTTTCTTTTGTTTAGTACATAAGGAATTTTAAGAATCGGCTTAGTAATTCCGCAAATCATTCCCTAAAAACAGAAGATATGAGAACATGGAATTTTCTATAATTTGCAACCACAGTTAGATACTCCTGTGTATGAGGCGTAACTATTTTTATTTGAGAAACAAAGATAGCGTTTGTTCACAAACAATTAGTAACTAATTCGTCTTTGTGAATACTTCATACTCTTTTTGCATTTCTATTTAACGGTTTTTTAAGAACAATACTCATATAAAACGTCACCACTTGAATCCTAAAAGTGATAAATAATGTGAAAAAAATAGCTTGTTTGGCCAAAAAAACTTGTGATATGATAAATTGTTATTATCTCTTCGTTGTGTAATATGTAAAACACTACTACTGGCGTAAATAAAAAAATATGTACAATCATCTCGTGTTTATATACACTCTTCGATAAACTCCCATAATAATGAATGACCTCAGGTGCACCTCAGCAGCATTCATGCCGGTGCTTTGTAATAAATAATAAAGTAGGGTTTTGCAGTCGATATCGTATCATTTAATTGAAATTACAACAATTATTACAAATTGCCCTTTTCGTTAATAATATACCTGCATAATGCGAAGCAATTTTTGTTATTAATTGAGTTTATAAATAAAAAACTCGACTTAAATGCAATGCATTTCTCGTTACTACTATTCAATAAAACTTGTGAGGTCGATAATGTATTCTCCCACATTCGTTTCATTCGTAACTTATGCAGTAAAAAAGTTCGGAGAGTAATAAAATTTGTGTTTTTAACCGGACATGTGTTTTTTCGCTTGCTTTTGTTATGGAGTTAGCACGTGACCAGTAAAACATTGCACTATTATGAATTTTTATTAATTTGGATTGAATAATAATCCAAGCATATAAGAAAATTAGCATGTTACCTTTATAATGGGCTAGATATTAGTATAAGTCATGTTAGAATATGATGAAAAAAATTTAATACAATAAATCTGCTTACAACACATTATTTACCTATTACGCTGGGCCCATAACCTGCTTACAGTAGACCATCAGGTTTAAATTTTTGATTGTGATACTGACAGTAAATATAAAAACAGTATTATATATAATAAGGCTTTAAAATCAGACCTTTAATTACGCTCAACATGTGCGTATAAATAATATTTATTAAACTAAAATTTCACTATGAAAGTATTTGAATCACAAATAGAGCTCATAACTTTTTGACTATTAATCCCATTTGATTCTTTAACTAGAATGGAGTATAATTAATTGTTTGATATATAAAATATCAAATGTACAAATCAAAATCAAATGTTGCTATAACTGAAAAACACAGATACTAAACATTTGAAGAAAAAAAAGTGGGAATTAGTTGACGTGTATGTTCTAATACCTAAACTAAAAAAACATAATTATTAAATTTAACATATGTAATAAAGAAATATAATTAGTATATAAAGAAAAGCTGCGAATAAGTCCTATATATCGATAGCAGAGATTCTGAACAAATGCGGACATGCAAACATTTGGATGCAAAACTATCTTTTTTGGAAAGTTTATTGATTGAATAAAAAATTATCAAGTACAACGACTAGACCAAGTAATCTTATAACTGTTGATTTTAAAGCCTAGGGGATATACTTTCCGGTGACATGTGTGCGTTAAAAAAATACAATATGGCGACCAGAACCCGGAGGATTTAGAGATTCCAGAATTAAAAATTTGAAACAAAATTTTAGTAAGTTTTTGACTCGAATAGTAACTGAACTTCGCCATTTAAACGCTGTGTTGGCAGGTTGACAAAATCCAATATGGCGGCCGTAACTGCAAAATGATGGCAAAGTTTTCGAAAATAAAGAGAGTTTGGAATATGGTGGTTTTTGGGATCACTGATTATGAATATGATGTAAAATTCTTAAATACAAGATGGCGGATCGTCCACCATATTAGATCTGCAATACTGAATTTTGAAAATCGAATCTGATTCATACACATAGATTCCAAAAAACCCAAGTTGATGCAAATCAATATAATTTTCGAAAAATTCATTTTGTGCCCACCAGTTTCTAAAATCTAACAATACATTCTTAATTAGGGACGTCAAAAGCCCTCACATACCAAATTTTATTTTGTGCACATCAGTTAATTTTCGAAAAATTTGTCCACCATTATCATTTTCAATTACCATATTAGAACGGTTATATTGGATTTTGCCACCTTACTATAGTAGCTTTTATATAAGAGCTACCAGATATAACCTGAGTCAGAAACTGGCCACATCTGAGGCACGTTTTTATTTTACAAGTTTATTAATCTTGAAACTCCATTTTTCTCGAGTTTTTGGCCGCCATATTAGATTTTTTTAATTCTGCAAATAGCATTAGAAAGTAAAACCTTGAAACTTTAACACGAGCCAATTATGATTTTTTTCGTTGCTATAAATTTCTATTAATCTTTAATCTATTAATAAAATTAGTGAACATTTAAGCTGATATTTACGCAAATAAATTTATGCATAAATAGTTTGTCATTTGCTATGTATTTTTATTCAGAACTGAAAATCAATTTATTTCTTTTTATCACTGAGATACACTTAGTTACCTACCTCATAACAAAATAAAATAAATGAATTTCAATTTTCATGGCTACATTATTCAACGCACGACAGTTGAAATTCTTTGATGCTAGGAAGCACCTTATACGACACATGTCAGAGAAATGAACCTGTAGACATCAACGACATCTAACGTCATGCTGAGTATGTATTAAGTATATGATTCCAATCTCATGCTACTTGCGTATACCAACACTCGGTAGTTTAGCCATGAAAAGTTAATTTCATATTTGCTTTAAGAGATTTCCTTAACTCGGGAGTCGCGGTCAAAGTATTGGTATTTAAACAACATAAGATTGCAATCACATACTCAGCATGAGGTTAGATGTCGTTGATGTCTACAGGTTTATTTCGTTGATATTCGAAAGAAATTACGGATTTGTTTTTATAAATATAACCTATAAATATAACCTATATATAACCTATATGACTTATGCAACCACTATTACAACGCTATTTTGTATTTTTGGAAATATGTATGGTTGCAGGTTGAAGAAATTAACGTATTGGATTACAGCTACAAAATGCTGTTAAAATAATCGAAATTTGTACTTATTTTCAGTAATTTTAGTTTTGTAGATTCTAACTTAATAACATGTAAAGATAGATGAGTAGTTTTGTAGTTACCCTTTATGAATGTCTTAATGTTAACCCCTTATCACCTATTTGATGTTATAATTTCAATGTTTCACGGCAAGTTAGCAACACTGGATTACTTATATAAATGTGACATGAAACCTTTTCAAATCACAATTAAACCATACCATAGTATAATGGTGACCCAACTTCATCCACTCGAGTGGCTTCAGCATAAAGTTTCGCAATGATTCTGACACTTCAAACCCTGTAACCTCATGATATATTATCGGTAAGGGAATCGAACTGATTAGACATAACGCAGACTCCTCAGTATAATGAGACATGCATATGTATGTTCGTTCTATGGTGTAAGAAGGTCTCCGACGTCGGATGCTCTAATTATGCCTTGATTTATCGTTCGGTTTTACTAAGCACTGTACTCGAATTAAAACAATTATTATTCAAATTGATTCCCGTTGGGGAGATCCCCACGAAGTTTTTGCTTGCCATCAAATTGATCGTTAAGCTCGGTTTTCTTTTACCCCAAGTTATGAACGTTTTCTGCACGTTCAGTATATTTTACGGGTGATGGTTACCCATTTGAATTTTCAGGATCTGATAATTATTTAAATTATTTTTTCAAGACAACTGAACTACAATATTTTCTAGTAAGTGTTGTTGCATATAAAACAATTGCTTATGAACAAAAGAATAAATAGTTTAACCAATTATAAGCGATGTTATTGTATTGGAGATCTGACGACCTTTATCGTTATAATATAAGGTTGCTTCTGTATATAAGTTTTAGAAATGAATTGATAACTGAATTTCCATCTATTTGGTTTTCCAGGCTTGTCCCTTTTCTTTGTGTATTCCATTCTAGAAATCGATATTGCAGTAAACTGCAACACTTAATGCGCTGTCTGTATCTTTTCTAGTTTAAAAAAAGTTGTTAAAGAATTATTGTGAAACTAATATCTAAATTTGTGATTAAGGAAAAAGCTATGCAGAAACAGAAAGAAATAATAAATAACATACAGTTTGTAAAATATATCAGAGCAAAATAACTTTTTTAAGAAAAAACGATATTTCAAGATACTAACGGATTAAAAATTAATTAAAAAACTGCACTATAACAAACATACTAAAGTGTATCAAGGGATAAAATGGCGCATTTAGAAAAAATAAAATAAATTAGAAGAAAATAGATAGCGAAATAGAAAAGACATGTTATAATCTATATATAAATAGGCAAAGACAAAATGGTTAGATACCATTTTCTCCTCTGTCTCTCAACCGATATTTTCATTTGTGTTTTGTTTAGTAGCTACTGACGACCTTCAGTGCAGAATGCAAATATTAATTTATAATATTGGTTCATTCATTAAATAAAGTATAATAAAAATTCATTATTTACGTCCATACTGTTAACGCCAAACAACTGAAGTGCCGCCGCCAGACGGTCAACACTCAAAACATTGAGTAATTATATTTGGAGGGAGTGATCGTTAGATATATTCTTAGAGCATGTACTTCTGGAAGTGGCATGCAAGCGTTGTTTAGTGGTAAAATAGTCAATGTAGTAGGTGACTATTGATTTTTCGGACGCGTTCCAGTAACTTTCATATTAAATATTCTGTTTTTAATGTGAATTAAGTTTTTTGATGAATGTTTTATTATAACAACCTTCCCGAAGGTGTTGTGTAAAATTTGTCAGACAGCGGACAATAGAGAATGTATTAAATATTTAAGTTCTCGAAAATCCTAGATGTCGGTCTTACATCTCGCGTCTTCATATCTCCTAGTGTTGTTGGTCCATAAATTTGGGGGGGTCATTTATTTGTCAAAAATATTTCAATACCGATATTTGATTACATTTTTATTTTCTTTTTATTTCAATAGATTTGTCAATATGTTTGAACAATTTTGGTCATTACATCTACTCCTCCGATTTCTCCGCAACTCTGTTTATTATAAAAATATACTTTTTACAATTTCTTGAAATAGGGTCGAATTTCGACCACTGGGCGACCACTACTTCATATTAAAGTTATAAAAAAACTACATAATAATAAGGATTTTTGAAAAAGTTTGCCTTGAGTTGTATTTTTCAAAAAACCTTCATTTTCACGAAATTTGTGGTGTTGTGGAAACAGTATATTAAGGTCAGGGTAATAACTGACTTGCGAGAGTTTTAGCAATTTATTTTGCCAACGAAAATTGTAGTTTTTTTAATATTGACTATTATTTCCATGTCGAAACAGTTGCCATATGATGAATGGTATAGTTTTGAAAAGTAGAGATTTATTTGTTTTGTGTTTTGTAAAACACTGGAACCAACTATCAGAGTATAGTCTATTTCTTAGCATCTAAATGCCTTTATATATTTAATTTCCTCAAAATATGTAAGATTAATATCTACATATATTTAGATAACAATATTTAATTCACCTAAAGAATTAGTGAAAACTACGATCTCAATATCGAATATAAATTAACTGCATGACTGTAAAAATCACATGTACAGTCGATAAATTTAAAATTAAAAAATGGCATACTTTAAGTCCTTATGTTTTCTTGAAGCTTGATAGCGGTAAATTGTTTACAATCTTAATATTACTGACGCCCCAAAGGCAGTTAATCAATTGTACACTTTAACGCAAAATTATTTACAATTCAAATAATGGTTAGTTCTTTGCACCTTTGCACCTTCTAACAAATTAACGGCGTTTTAAAACAAACCATACAGCCATATTCTTGATTTTTTTAAATTGTTTATTCTTGTCTTGACTGCCTGGGTTTTCTATGAGGCGCTACCCGATTGACGTGACCTGAATGTTAAGACTATCATCATGTACGAAAATAAATAGATAAAAGTATTAAAATTTTGGTGGTTTTCACTTTAGCTCAATGTGTAATTTTATTTCACAATATCCTAATTTGGATAATGAAGTTTTTGACTACATTCAGATTAACTAATAACCGTTTATCTCAAACAGAAATATTCCAAGTTTAACAGGTAATGAAATGTATTATGAGTTTATTATACTTGAAACGTTAATATAAGATCAAAATTTAAAATAAAAAGACCGAATATGTTTCATTTGAACCTAGGTTAAAAATTAATTAGTCACAAAATTATAATTTGACGAAACATTTAAATGTTTAATAAATATTCATAAATATTAGCCACGATGTAACTTTGAATAAAAGCGTAAGAAACATTTACAACACGAAACTACACGTAGGCACTAGTAAGGAGGTAAAATTTCCAAATTTTGAATCTACATAAATGGAATTTTGCGTCACAACGAACATAGCTATAGTAAGTTTGTTCCTATCTACAGTAATCATTAGTTTTTTTAAAAAATTGATAATAATCATTCCTGGAAGATTCCTCGGAAGTCCAAGGAAACTTTGAAGGGACTAACTTTCGATAATCAGTTGGAGGGTATAAGTTGTTGTTATATCCATGATCAAGTTGATTTTCATGATTTTTGCATTTCATAGTATTATTGAAAGGGCATATTCTGGTTGGACAAGGTCTTCTTCAAGGTCATGACCTTGATGGTCATATCAGACTTATTATAGAGAAATCTTTGAACTTATGAAAAATAAGAAGAAACACATTCTGAAGAATTTTATAGTCGGGTATATTTCGTAAGTCTTATTTGTTGTTCAGTACAACCAATAAAACATATTAATCCTGTAACTGCCAAGTCATTGACAATAACAGCACTTACTGACAAAATAACAACTTTAATTCGATTGCACCACAGAACAAAATCCCATCATATAAATTGGAACCCAATTCAAACTTGGTAAAATGATTAAGCTAGAGTTTACACCACTACTCAAATAAGCGTCTCGGGGGGCACTTTTAACGAAATATGAGTTCTAAAAATGAAGACAACTCTGACATCTAAGTTTTTCATCTCAGCAAAGAGACATATGTAGTAGAATATCTTGTTCTTAGCAAAACAGGATGAATAACCAACAATAGTCAAACACAAACCGAAACAACCCTTACTGTAGTAAAGAAAACAAACCTGCAAAACCTATTGTGAAATCAAGAAGAATACCTTCCAAGATTCAGAATTACTATCGGGAAAATATGGCAACTAGTTTTCATACTGAATTTGAATTTCCTGCAGTGATAGTCTCCGGCTTTTTAGAAAGATGAACAGTATTTTCAAACTAATGTGATACATTTGTACAGTCATGAGTCAACTTTACTGAGAAATTTATAAATACAACCATTTTCCGAGGCACATGGTTAGCTCTGGATGATACCGCATAGGAGCCAGGACAAATTCTGCATGCTATATTTTGCCAAAAGTATAATAGATTTGTCATAGAATACCCACGAATTCCTACTTCACAGATCGAAATCTTTTTCAAAATATATTTGAAATTAGTTAAAGAAACTGTAGTGCTGTTTTGAATATGTAAAACGTAACATATGGTTGAACAAATTCAATTCCATTAATCCCAGAATTCCGTTCACCATTGAACTAAAGAATAATAAACAATTGACTGGGTCTTCTGTTTAAACTATTTGCATTATAATATTAAGTTCACAACATTGCCTGAGATATAAAATATCAAATAATTTTGAATGACCTACTAAGACAACTGAAAAGGTAGAAGTTTCGTAGACTTCATCAGTATCCTAAATTTCCCAAATTTTCCCTCAAAGAAACTGTATTTCATTATTTCGTGAGCATGTGGTAAATTTGCGACCTCTTAACAATTTTTTATATACCCCAACCTTCAATAAATAACTTAAGACGATATTTATAAACCAAATGTCGATCAAAGTTCAACTTCGTCTCAACAAGAAGAAGTAATGTACAGTATTTTAAAGAATACTGTCAATTTTTATATCAAGTTCAAGTTTTTACCAATATAAATATCATATTTTATTGAAACAATATTATATCAATCTAAGTAATAAAAAAAGCATTACCTTACTAAGATATACTGACGAGTGATTACCTGGAACAATACAAAAATAATTAATTAATAAGTAAATTAGATTGTGGATATTTAAAAACTTAAAGCAAGTTTTCAATGCAATTATTATGGATTGCTTGCAGGCAGTTAATAATAGCATACGCCATCACGAAACAATTACCTCAAACATCTGTTACAACATGTCTACTACATATAAACCGGAAATGTTTTAGTGGATAAGGTGTCAAAATGGCATAGATTTCCAATTTACACAGCAAGGATTTTAATACTGTGACAGAATACATTACTAGTCTAGTTCACAAGGGACGTAAAATGGTTTTAATTCTAGGTAAGACTCATAAAAACATCCGAGGTTATTGAAATCAGAATATCATCTAGAAAAGTATCATATTAACACATGAAAAATTGCAAAAATTCTTAGAAATTCAGGCGAACAAAGGGGTTTTTCTTTTTGCAACTAATTCGTTAACTTTTAGCACATATTTAATAAATTCACAATAAAACTGTTAGGGATATATATTTTCAGTAAAAAATATTTCATTTATATAATTAAATTGCTTTTATCTTTCCAAATACAGCTTCATCCACACAGCCATATCGCAACACGCTTCACTAAACACTAAACCCATTTTGTTTTTCTATTGTGTTACATATTAATCAAAAAATTTTGAAAATATGATAAGAGATAAAATATCCTCAGTAGAAATATTAGAGAACAATATTCAATTTCGAAAAATTAATCGGATTTTCATATCATGGGACTAATCTTAATAATCAGTTAACAAATTTGTGAAAATGAAAACTAAATGTTAATTTTTTTTTAATAATAACTAAACTGACTGTTTCTATCTGTTAAAATATTACCCTATTACAATAGTTAACCTCCAAAATTTTAGGGCCATTAGATTAATAATGTAAACAAATAGATTGATTAGTTTCTTTTTAAAATTTGATTGTTATGACATTTACGTAATAAAAAGTAATTACAACTTTTAAAGAATATTTACTCGAAATTTTTTTTCATATAAACGACGTTTACTTTTTGGTTTACTTTTTTTATTTTTAAGCCCATCAAATACTTTTGCCGTTGTAATTATTTTGCGATTACCTTTCTACAAACTGAATAAACAATTTTTGCGCATACTTTGTTTATTTTTTATAAATTTGCTTATATATTTTTTTGGTAATGAAAAAATAATTAACACGATTTTTGACATTTTTTGTTATTCTTTTCGGTATTATAATATGAAAGCAAATTCTGCCATTGTTTATAACACAAAGTGTATTCAATAAACAAATTATTTAATTGCTCCAGCTTCAGTTTAAATATCAAAAAAAGTTAAAAAGACTATAAACTATTAAAACATAAAAAAATAATATTTTTAATAGCAAAAAAACAGTATAGATTACTAAAAATTTAAATACAACTAAAAATTTAAAATGTGATTACGTAAAATGTTGTCAATCATATTGAGTTTTGAAATAAAATTGACACGTGTCACATTTCCAAATAACAAATAGACACTATTATCATTTTTCAATTGGGAAAAGTCGTATACGCTAGTAAAATATCTTTGACAATAGACATTTGCGTTACCTCGTGTTTTAGTTGTGGAACGCTGGTTCTGTCAACGCCGTAATTTATGTTTGCTGTGTTATAGATTAAAATTTAGTTATCTCATAAAATGGAAAGGAAAACATCAAACCGAAAGTGCGGTGTAGTTGATTGTGGAAATACACCAAGAAAAAACCCAAAATTACAATTATACCACTTTCATGGATTTCCATATCAATTAGCGATGAAGAAAAAATGAATTGCAGCAGTTCGACATCATGAGTAAATAAATTATATTTCCACGTTGTTAGTCATTATTGTATGTATACAATTAATCATAATTGTTGTTATGTTAACAAAACTGAGATTTTTTAATTACAGCTGAGGGGCAATCCATCTCAACCAGAAACAAATTCAATGATTTGCAGGGGTCAAATTGTTTGGGAAAAAAGGTAAACAATGCACATAACAAAAGTTACAATCCAACTATATTTCCTGCAATATGTATATGAAAAAGCAAAATCTCCATGCTGGTTTGTGGGCTGAAACATTACGAATACCTACGACAAGAAAAAATTGCATCTTCAGGAGTCAATGAAGCTCGAATTGAGATTAACAATAGTAAGTAAATATATATAAGAAAAAATAAATTAACTTTATTCATTATATATAATTTATTGGTAGATTTCACTGACGAAGTTTTAATGGACCAAGATAAAAATTTTGAAGTTGGAACAAGGATAATAAAGCAACAACAGATGCAAATATACATGTTAATTCAAAAAGAACTGAATATTGATTATATATTATTTATAGCTTTTGTAATAACTAATAATAAAGAAGCGCTCATAAAAAAATAAAAATAATGATAATAAAAAGTATTATTTATTTAAAAGGGTATAAACATTGATATATTACAGGAAAGAGATAGTTGAATTGTAAACTTTGTTATGTATCTACATCGCTTGATTTTTCTGCTCCAACGAAATTAGCACAGCAAATCCTTGAATATGTTCCTGGTTGCCATGGCTTTTCATCCCTCCTGTAACTAAAAAGTTACTTTCTTTCTTTATTCCTAAAAGAAAATATTAATTTAACAATTATGTTAACCTTAAATTTCAATTTATTTTGGAAAGAAAAGTATTTACATGATTAACTTTTCTGATTAAAAGAGTTATTGAATCTTATATTTGTTAACAGAACAACAATTGTGATTACTTTTATGTATTTAGTAATGAAAAACTTGGAAAATTAATTTATTTGCCCTAAATGACCATCTGCTGTAATTCATTTTTTCCTTCCTCTCCGATTGCCATAGAAATCCAATAAAACGGTAGAATTGTAATTTTTGATTTTTCCTTGATGTATTTTCAAAATCAACCACACCGCACTTTCGGTTTGATGTTTTTCTTTCCATTTTATGGGATAACTAAATTTTAATCTATAAGACAGCAAACATAAATTACGGTTTTGACAGAACCACCGTTCCACAAATAAAACACGAGATGGCGCAAATGCCTATTGTCAAAGATACTTTACTAGCGTATTGTGAAAGATATTTTTATTCTACATTCAAAACATTTTTTTTTAGGTAAAATGCTATGAGTAGTTACAGAGTTATAATGTTTGAATTTATTCAAACTAATACATTAATTGCTCAAAAAATTGTCGTTGTATCTGCTGACAATAAACAAGCCTGTCCTTAAGTTCAACCCTCACATAAATAAATAGTTCTAGATGGATATTACCTCAATTGTGTCTTATTCAACTTTTTAGGTCGTTTGATGATACCGTTTCCGTAACGCATACATTCGACTTCAAATACCCTCACCAAAAAAAAAAAAAATCGAAAGGCTTAAAATCTATTTGACACTTGGTAAGGTGGCATTTGTCAAATTCATTTCAAATCGAAGGATGACTGACAACATTTTACGTCATTTTAGCTCGGGAATCATAGCGTGTTTCATTCAAAAGATAATAGAGGGAGTTTTAACTACAAATATAGTCTAATTAAGCAATATTATGAAAAAAAAACTCACCCCTTATATTACAATTTTTAATTTTGAATAGACTTCAATAATAATTAAAGATTAAAATACATCAGAAAATAAAAATAACATACTTTGATATAGAATTGTTGTCATAAGGTAAGCGGGTTTTGATGAATAAATATCAGAGCCTATTTTTTTATTTGTTTCACCCGATTCTGTGATAGCGTAACTGCTCGGGGGCCGATTTTTCAGTGTTAAATAAAAATTATTAACAATAAAGATAAAGGTCCGAGGGGTGGGACTATGTTGTTGCAAATAAGATCCTTTTTAATAATTCATTAAATACTGAAAATTTGCAAAAAAGCACGACTTTGTTAATCGTTTGTATGTTAATTTCATATTTTCATAATTTTTTCATTCTGTAACCAATGAGAACTCACTTGTTTTTACGCTATTTAGCAAGAATTAACACCATTTTGAGTTTGTGAACCAGATTTATGCTTTTCATTGGTAATGATTAATCATTTTCATTTCACTATGTAATACAAATTGCTAAATAAAATCTTGTAAATGAATTAGCAAACCTTTCATTATAATTCATTACGGGAAGTAAAAGGAAACGAATTGTTATTTTCAACATAATTAATTCAGTATTAAACAAATTCTAGTTACAATTTCTCATCTCATTTGTATGTGCCAGAAAATGTTTAGATCCCTATCTTTTGTTCCAACAACCAAAACTCACTAAAAACAAAAGAAATATAGCAATTTAATTCGATGTAATCGCTTCACAAAGGAAAAATTAAGATAAGATTACAATAGACCGTATGTCCGTATTCTTCAGCGACTTGGTTCGCATGTTACGCCATCATTAACGCGAACATCAGGTGGACTTGTTCTAACATTATAAGCTGGTTGAAGGAAAGAGGGGCGAGAAAAGGGTCTTACCACCAAAGGGATTCTATCATTAGTCCAGCACGCTTGCCAAACTTACATGTTTTTCCTTTATAACTTCTAAATATGTGTTAGGTCCTACAGTTGTGACTCTCATAATCAGTTATATTTTTCACAATGTATATTGGTAGTTATACAGCTGGTTTCAAAAATTTTCAAATACTCACTTTATACCTCATTAATGTAGCAGTGAAATTTATTGGTTATTAAATAATAATTCAGTACAACAAATCTTGTCATTTGATAGAGTAAACAAGACAATAATGTCAATTTTAAATGTCATAAATCTAATTTTCATTTTGCAACCTACATCAATAAATATAAAGCCATTGACAACGAAGTCAGAATAGACTTTGAAACGTTTGGTATTCCTGCAATATACGTCGTTTTATTTCTATTGTGCTGTTAATGCCCAAAAAAACATAAAAGTAATCAAGAATATGCCACAAGCAACGTTTAGAAGACAATTTAGAAGACAAGACAATAAAGCTCACAAAAACTTGGTCATTCTCCTGTGGGTACACTTTCCACAATTTACCACTTAAACCTCATAAAAGGCTGTACCACTACGACTACTACTATGTAGCTTATAACTCTCTAAATGAAATATATTATATATTTGCAAATAATAGGTGTCATAATTCTTGCGTCACTGCCCTATCGACTACAAAAACATTAAAATCGTTGAAGTAAGAAAATATACACGACTATACTGTTCGCACTATGAACTCATGTTTCGTCTAACTGGCCAAGGTTAGCTGGAGCTACTTGGTCATTGCCAGTTGTGATCTTAAACTGCTATTTTTGATATAAGTTTAAGTACTTATCGAAGTTATTTTTAGTAAGGTTACACCAATTACTTACACAATAATGTAATTCAAAAGTCAACATGTCCAGACGAAAATAAAAAATTCTAGGTAGAAGAAATGATAGAAACAAAACAAAACGCTATATTAGAACAGAAAATGTTACTATATTGCTAGGAATTAACAAGATAGAAAAATAAGGATAAATTAGTTTGAAGGAAACAGGTACGGGAGAAACAAACAATCAACGAAATAACAAACTGCAAAAAACGGCGATGCACGTAATCATGGAGGACTAGTTTGCCTATATATATACTATAAGAACAAATACTATAAGAACAAATGTGACATATTGACAGGTCTGTATAACCGATCTGTGTGACCAATTTATCCTTCCTGAAGATACCCTATACAACAACAAATATAAAAAAGAAAAAGTCAAGCAAATTAAAAAATATAACAGGCTATACTTGCGGCATCACTAAACACTCTTACTAACCAAAAAAACAGTTAAGACAAGGAAAGTAGCAAGTAAATTCATCTAGGGAATTGTAATCAAAAGGAGAGAAAGTTTGAAAAATCATTAATAAATAAACAAAAAACCCTGAAAAGAGTATCCGATAGAAATACATGGTTGGGTACCTTATACAACCATACAGAATTAGTAACTCTAAATGCTGTTTATAGCAAAAATGTGATAGTTGCTGCGCAAAATCACTTGTGTGAGTAATTCTACGAAGCAATGATTGAGACACTAATAATTTCAAGAAGCAAAAATAACGGCATAGTAATCAAGCAGAGATCACCATACGCTTCGTAATCTTCTGATAGAAGCGAGTTAAGAAATTGAAACCTCGGGGAACTGTTGACCAGTAACCGAAAATGAAATTGTTGAGGCAAATATACACCCTATTGTTGTCTACCTAAAAAAGTTCTTTGGCACGGTTTCTATAAAATTGTATCACAATGTTTACACTATTTGGGTCATTCTTGTTTTGTTTTAAAGAACCGGTAGTGATCATTGAATTATCTACTTTTTCAATATGACCACAGGAAACAACCACATTATTGTAAATGTGAGCTCAATCTATGAGCTGGACTTAGAACCATCACAAAGCTGGCCCCCGGAAATAGTACATAGGATAACATGGTTGCAATCTGCAAAAAAAAAACACTAGACCATATGCTGGCTAAACCTAGTGACATAAATGTCATGGCTCAGTTTTTTGGTGCTATTTAAGAGGATGCCCAAATATAAGGCTTTATTTATACTGTCACAGAAGGCGAAATAGAAAATATGGAGAAATTAGTTTCGACAACAACTTATATACAACTTTTAGTTGAATCTTAACCGCACTGTACATATTATCAGTTTTCTGTACATTCTCTCATTTTCCTATACCTTGTCCCAATAATCAACCCAGCTGAAATCCTTGAAATTCGTTGATTCAAACGGTGTTCTCTCTACTTCAATACTACTGCTTTCATTTGAAAGAGTTTTTATAAATACTCTTTCAAATGAAAGCAGAAGTATTGAAGTAGAGAAAACACCGTTTGATTCAACGAATTTAACAAAAGGGACGGATAAGGCCTAGATATTGTAAATCTGGCAGACACGCTTACCTTGTGATCACGCAAGTGTAGGCAAATTTTATTAATGGACTACAACCTATTTCGGTTTGTAATCATTCGTTAAATTTAATGCTGTGAACGCTATTACCCCATAAAATTGAGAACGAAATTTCTAGGCGAGTGCGAAGTAGATTCTTCACGCAATTGTTAACAGTTGTGTATGCAACATTATACTGTCGCTTTGGAAGTTCTCTGCTATTGTTTTTTGTGAGTAAAAAGGATTTTTTATATTATCAATAATCAACTATAAGGTTCACAGGTGACCTATATCGTTATCTTAAAAAACTTATTTCAGGAATAAACATCGACAGGAAAAGGTATAATATTTAGCGGGTGTAGGTCATACCTTATAGAATAATCGAGTTGAATGGAACCCTGGGGCAGTCGCAGTGACCTGCTGTCAAGATCAGGATTTACAGAATATTGTACCAACATTTAGATTTTGAATTACGGTATAATTCCACTACCTTTACCGTTATCGATAACGAAAAAGAGTACGAATGTTTAGCAGAAGTGAAAATAGAAGAAACTTAAAATTTGCCATTTGTGGATGATTTTCAAAAAAGGAAAGGAATAGTTAGAGAAAAAATAAAGCTACTGGGATTCAACAGAACTAAAAGAAATTTCGAACTCAAAAACGATGGAAATTTATTGAAACCTACTAACTCTCACCTGAGAGACGAATATTTTAATACAGTAACAACCAAGTGCATTGAGTCTGAAAATGGGCAGGCAGCTTTCTGTAATCCTACCAATATGACTGAATTATAAGCCTTATATAGACCCTTGCATATTGCATCTATATCAATAAGCAATGCCAAGAAGAAATCATGGAACATCTATGGATATATTTCACCAATCTCACTCTTGTGCCGAGATTAAGAGCAAGGAAGCTAGTGTTTATAAGCTCTTAAATTCGGCATTTTAACATGAGCTAATGGTCTTCAACAATATGCTAGCTGTTAATCGTGAAGTATTTTTACTTCAGAAAAGATGTATCAGAAGTGTTTCAAATGAAAAAAAGAAATAGCTGTAAGCCTGTCTTCATAAGTAATAAAATCATGACGTTAACTAGTATGTACATTATTGATTGCTTTATGTTTGTCCATAAACATAAGGATCTTTTTGAAGGAGATGTGTTGAGTAATAGCTATGAAACAAGGCATAGGTCTATTTTGATCCCACAAAAATATAATTTCAGTTATATTCAAAAAAATGTGACATATATGGCTACAAAAATATTTAATAGTGTGCCTGAATGTATTCGAAACCTGCCTCAAGCCAAAATTAAAAAAAAATTTAACAAATTATTTAGTCAATAAGGCCTTTTATTCAACAAATGAATTCTTTAGTGATCCAGACAGGGTAAGACTGAGGTAAAAAAAATCAGTATTTATTTGAAATATGTAACTGTGTAATTCTGTTTTGTACTCTGTGACATTGTACTATGCCAAACTTGGCTTTGTAGTATAAATAAAGGAATATCTATCTATCTATCTAATGGTATTGTCAGACGAGTTATTGACACCAGCAAGGTATGAAAAATTAAAGTAGATTACAATAATGAAAAATAATTATATCTTTCTTCTTACCGCAAAAATCATTAATTCATTTTCATACATAATTATAGACTATAACACATTGAAACAAGATGAATGTAATAATAATTTAAAATAAAGATAAATCTAATGTTTTTTTTTAATATTCTCTTAAAACAAAAATTAGTGCTATATGACTTACAGAAAATTCATACAGCACAGAAGAATTTTACCAAAATTTAAATTATATATATACTAATAATTACGATACCAAAAAATAGAATGTCAAAATTTAGGAATGTAGGAAATATTTTAATTCTAGTAACAATACTTCTTCACTTCATATCTGAGCGAGAACAACCGCAGCTTAATCCACGAGGAATTATAAATAGGTGACAGAAGTTTTGAAATTTTCCAATTTCTATCAGTGCGTTACAGATGTTCAAAACTTTAATGTGACATGCCATTAATTTAAAACTGCGAGCTGGATATTTTCATGGAATTCCAATTTTTCTTTTTGCATTCTGTTTTAATTAATTTGGCTAAACTATTGTATGCTGTTATGCAATTGGAGAATTTCTCATAAAACGCTGTCATGTTGTAATCATTAAAATTTCTATTTTGGATGATAAATGTTACACTAGAATTTGGTAACACACCACATCATAAATGCTTTATTGCTTTCATCGATTTATATTTCAACTGAGGACATACTGCTAATTTAACGAAAACAGCTAATAAAGCATTTAGCAATAAGCATCAATAAACTATATATATATATATATATATATATATATATATATATATATATATATATCCCACGTCATTTGTCTTAATAATTTCTTAACCTTAATCAGTTTGCTATGGCCAAACTCTTGCAACCTTAGGTTAAGAACACCCTATTACCAAATTTCAGTACAAATACGAGATTGAAGCAATGAGCCCCTGGAAAACAAAGTGTGCCCCTATGGGATTTGGCATACAAACGGACAAATTACCCTGAAAGTTCGCCGAAGATTCAGGCGCTGCTTTTTATAGGTTAAGAAAGCTCAACAAATATAAATAACTTTTGAAAACATAAATAATATAGAGTGTAAATAATGTCGATGAAATTGTTGTCTATTTATTTCTTCTTTTTGGGAGAAGCTGCTTTCTTCGCGAGGATGCCGCGGATTTTACTGTTTTCGGTTGGAGATTTCGAAGGGGACTTCGCTTTAGATGTTAACGAAACTGATGATGATGACGATGAAGTTATCGATGGGGTGAATTTCGGAGTAGAATTCTTCTTTTCAAATGCGGCAACTTTTGGGTTTGGGTTTGGTTGCAGCCGTAGTCCTTTTTGCTATTTTTTTGCTCCCCCGCAGCCGCCGGCTTCTTTGTAGCCTTGGGTTTATCGCTGGAAGCTGCTCGTTTTGGAGGTGATCTCTTTGCTGTACCTCCAGCCCTAGATTTTTTTTCGAAACCGAAGCTGCCAATTTGAAAGAACCGGAAGCACATTTTTATTTAGTTTGAACTAAAACTCTTGAAGCGACGGCTGACTTTAAGTATTTCTTGATGAAAGGCGCTACTTTCTCGGCATCGACCTTGTAGCTGGCAGCAATATATTTCTTGATGGCTTGCAAAGATGATCCAACACGTTCCTTTAAATCTTTGAGAGCGTTGTTGACCATCTCAGATATCGGTGGATGCGAGGGTACTTGGCTTTTTTTCCTTCTTCGCCACCGTTTGGGTTTGTGATGATGAATTCAACACGGATGTCGCAGAAGCAGTCGAACTATGAGTTTCCGTATCAGCCATAATGATTTGTATTAACTATTACGATAGTCAATAATTTGCTTGTAAATAACGTCGCATGTGTAAGCACCTCTGTCTAGAGACAATATAGTAGGAGGACACTGGACAAGATTTAATCATAAATAACGAATTGACATTAATAAGCTGCCATCATTCATCATTGTAAATCAAGTTGGAAGCAATTTAAAAACAGAGCAAGGGGTTGATGCAGAAAATCAACTACAACCAAATTTTGTGGAAAAATAAAATTACTAACCATAGAAAAGTTTACAGATCACCAAACATCAAAGTAAGATGCGTCGTACGTCCAAAGCTGTTGAAGGATTTTTATCAGAACACACTTGCCTGAGGAGAATCCAGTTGAGCCAGTTTACCAGCGTCATAAACCTAATAAAGTGTGATATTGTTGGGTTCTAGTTAAAATTCCCAATTGCAAACGTGGCATTATTGTTCATGGAATATAAATTGGAGAGAAATCATTAGACAGTCAAAATAACTTGGAAAGCTGTGGAAATGGATTCTGGTTACAAAGAACAGCGGTTACTTTTGAATATCTGGCACGGGGACCCAAAATTCAATGGAGGATAAAGGGACCTTTAAGGAAAGAAATGGTAAAAAACAATGATAAACATATGCCGAAGCTCCTAGTCTTGTCTTTTGTAACTCTTACATTTCGCATGGTATATGTAAAATCGGAAAAACAACTCTAAAAAACATTTTTTTTATATGAGGCATTTGGTCAAGCCAAATAAGAAAAATTGTCATTATTTGAAAGAGGGACCAAGTCGCAAGTGGTACCTGAGATACTTACATAGCATCAGTGAATGGAGTTGATTATGGCGAGGACGTCTTGTCCAATCTTACCTGATCAAAAGTTTAGTAAACGTTATTTTTTGAAGATTTGGTCTAGAGCGACATCTCAAAATTCAATGCTAAATAATGCAGTTAATTGGCGACCAAGTTTGTAAAAATTGTTTTGTTTGTTTCTTCAGAACTGTCAAAACAAAAGTGTGCAATAACAAGAAAAAAACTTTCTCCATTATTATGGGTTAATTACCATCAAACAGCTAAATATGGTAAATTGATAGGGTCGGCCAACCCAGTGGTACCTAAACTAAACTAAACTAAACTAAACGAAATATTGGCACGACAAAATGCATCCAATGATAAGAATCTAAATAAATAATAATAAATAAGTCTATTTTTAATTTATTGAAGTTGACCTCAGGAAATGTTTAAAATTGAGCTTCATAAACGTTTGGTATAAAACTACGAATAAAGATTTTAACTATCATAAATTATTTAGCCACCCAGAAAATAAAACACACTGAATTTAAAATTATAGGGCATTTTATAACTGTTTTGTTCACACCGTAGTGCCAGTTAGTTCAGTTGAGATGGATAAGGGAAAATTTTGAAGATCGTGGAAAAATTTTTAAGATCGTGGGAAAATTTTGAAGGTCGTGGGAAAAACGGCATCCTTTAATGTATGTCCTTAGGGTATAATTACTGTGGTTGTGTCAAATATAGGAAGGTAATTTATGGATAATAAATATTAATTTAGATTAAAATAATAAATATTAGAATCATAACAATAATATTATTTTATACAATTCTACCTGCTGTTGAGGTAGATATATAAAGTCTGTTTTAGATATAATTTTTGCAACTAAGATCTTAGTTGCAAAAATTGATTTACTAAAGGATTTCTTGCAATGAAGTCTGTTGTTTCAATATCATTTTTTATTAAAAATAGATTTTACATGAATATGATATAATTAAGGAGTAAGTGAATCGGTAAGTAAGCAGGGCATACAGTTTGAATTTCGATGAAAATCCTGACATTCACTAACTACGGCATACCTGACTATTCAAAATTGCGTAAAATTTCAGCGTTATCTATTAAAGCTGCATAGTTGCAAACTGTTGAGATTCATAACTATGTTTAGCGTACCCTTTATTAACTGTTAGCAAAGCATTACTAGTGCTAGGAAAAATAAAAATATGACGCAATGTTGAGTTAAAAGTGAAAATATTAATATATTCAGTAATAATAGATGGCACACTACTTAAAATTCTAACACTATTTTGCAAATACTTCATATGTTGTAAACTGACCTTGGAAATAACTATGTGTTTGTTAATTCAGAACTGGAAATATTAAATACTAGATCGAAGCAGGTGATGAATAGAATCTTGTTCATTAGCTAAATTATAAACTTAATTTCCATAGTGAAATAAATTATTTTGAATTATTACTGTCCCTTCTATCAATGAATTCTTTTTTTATTCATTTAGCGAATTGTTTTAATTGATAGTGTGGCTTTCACGCATTTTGCATAAACATCAATTTCAAGTTATTATCGCAGCGTGCCTGTTATTTAATGGCTGGCGGCATTCGACTGATTTTCACCGCTTTTCGTTTTGTTTCCACCGCACACCGAGACCCGGCCGGGTCAATTTATCAATTTCAGTTTTAGCAACCGCGACATTTTTGTGTTATATAGAGCTTTTATGTTTGCTGTGTAGTTTTGTATAGCAACATTAGCAAAAATGTAATATATGAAGAGTTCTCTATTGTTTGTTCTTTTATTTTATATGTACATACAACATTATAAGATGATATATAACCATTTTCATAACGCTAACGTTTTGATGTATTACAAGGGAAAACAACAGATGCATTATCTTGTCAGTGTACTAAATAAAATATCAGACTACAAGAGTTTTCATTATATTTTCGCATGGTGATGTGTTGTAAATAAGGACTGCACTAGAATATTTCCGCACCAAAAAAACTGCCTTCACTTGAAAATGAAAAATTATTCTGCTCTTTTAAATTTCGGTTCATGAAGTAAAAGATTTTATCAAGTTATAACGAGATGTGCTTTCTGTTATTTCATTACATAGGAGCAAATCAGGGGGATGTATGAAAATTTTGCCTTTTAGTTTTACTAGCGGTCGCCCAGTGGTCAAAATTCGACCAAAATCATTGTTGAAAATTTGAAGATAATATACCTATACGAATTTTCATATTTCCAACATTTTTTTCTACTATTATACACATTTTCGTGAACTTACACAAAGTAGTTCACCACTACTACTACGAGCCGTTTAATTCATTTTTTAAAAACACTAAAAGCCGTCAGATAGCAATTAAACAACTAAAGCAAATTGGTTCACAAACACTAGGGAATGGCACGAAACTGTTTTGCATTTGCGTATCTACATATAGATTTTTAATAAAAATACACATTATTAAAATGTCAGTTTGTTCATTTTAGATAAAAGTTATTCACCCTGTTTTAAGAGGCAGTATTTTGCACGAATGGTATAACTAATAATAAATTAATATCAAAAATAATATTTTTGAACTTTAATTTTTCCAAAATGCTTTACGGTTATTCGGATATTACACAATTACGATTTTAATTTCTTGAAGAAAATGCAAAAAAAAACAACTCATAAGTAACTATGGAGATGCAGTATAAATAACTACGATACATAAGTACTTACATATTGGTACACCGTAAACTGCAATTTGTATATAATCTCAATTTATCACACAAAATAAAAATAAATACAATACACCTGCTGTTAATTTATGTTAAATAATACCTTTATTTGTTGATAATTTTTGTAATTGAAATTTTTTAAATAATACATTGGGGACAATCCATGCCAAGTGGATCAGAGCTGTGGCCAACATTGTAGGTGCCCTAAAAATTAATCGAGGGCTCATTTTAAAGCTTTCTACTTTCGAAAGCCGTGTGTGCTTTTGAAAACTCAAATATGGCGGTTTCAATATGGCGACCGGAAGTGCAATGAAAATGAAAAAATTTTGGAAAAAACTTATAGAATTAGATCAATAAAGATGATTGCTTAAAAATGAAGCAAAACTATATCCACCATACAACCAACATATACCTCTTCCTACATTAAAACTGTTCCAAACAACTATTACAGCCCTTTTTCATCATTTTGTCATCTGCCAGCCATATTTTATCAGGATCGCTTTAGCGTTTAGAGTATCATCCTATTAAGAGTCGAAATTTCAAAAATGCTTAAGCCAAATTTTTTCCAAATACTTAAGCTACCTCCCTACTAGGTTTTATCAAGATTTCTTGAGCAGTTTGCGTTCTTCTGAATTATCTTTCTTTCACTTTCAACCTCGATGGGGTTGAATATTCGGTCAGGTAGACTGGGCCAATTTATGAAATTTAAGGTATCTCCCTACCAAATTTCGTCAAAATCCATTGAGCAGTTTAGACGTGAACACGTAACAAACAGAGAGGTAGATAGAGAGTTAGAGATATCCACTTTATTTAAAAGAATTAAGATTCTTTCCAGTATTATTTAAATCGGTATAATTGCATGTTTATGATACCCTTAGTACACAAACTACATAACTATTTATTACTCAAAAAAACTTTAACACGAATGAGACTCTTCACGTTCTACACCCAAATGTAGTACTGTAGTTTCTTCTTAACTACTTGACAAATATTGACTGTATAGGAAGGGCTTGTCTTTCAATTAGTGGTAGAGTTCACAGAACCAAAGCTTTGACCCTTTCCTAAGCTAGATAAGTCTTATATTATTCCAAACCGGGCTTTCGTTAAGACCCTTTTATAATTTTCTCTTGCATATTGAAGGTCCTTCATTTCGCAGTCTCTGCTATTGAAGTATTTGATCAAGCGGCTATTGACAGCTGATGTTAGAAGGTTAGAAAGAACGATCAAGATTAAGAGGATAAATTCTGGTCGTTCTGAGTTTGACTAGCAACAGAATCAAAGCCTTTGTACATTTAGTCACTGTGGTCATTTGTCCAAAATCTTCCTTGCACGGGTTCAAAAACTTAAATGTCTTACAGCTGATGGATATGGATGACATGGATATCTCTCGGAGGAAACTTTACTTTATCTGAAGAAATCCATGTCGAACCATAGATGCTCTAGAACTCTCATGTGTGTCTAATTGTCATTTATTTTCCGTAGACTCTCATAATGTCCTCTCAATGAGTCCTATAGGCAATTAAACTCCCTGGAATATACCTGGAAGCTCCTTATATTGTTTTCCGATGAATTAGCTCCAAACACTAATGTAAACCCTGAACACATTGGTTCTGCACTATATGGTTTTCAAATCTTATAGCGATTGCTTTAAGAAAATGTTACATATGAAAACTACCAGTGGTGAAATAAATCAAAAATAACCATCTTCATAAAAAATTAAGGTTTCGAACAGACAGCTAGCTGGTTATAAAGATCTGTGCTGCAGATCTGTTGCTGCAGTTGAATGTTTATATGGTAAAATATCATTTCAAAATACTCAAGATTTAAAATGAAGATGAAGCAAGTTGATATCAATATATCTTCAATGCGTTTAAACTCTTGTCAACCAACACGCATCAGAAAGCTTTTGTTACCGTAATAATGATGTAAAATATGCTTGTGGGAGGTAAAAGAAAAAGTACATTGTGTATTTAGGACTAACAAATATTACTAAAAAACGGCGTACCCATACTATAAGATAAAAGTTTTTACTCTTCTACTTCTTAGTTTAAGCCAGTTTTATTTTGGCCTGTTTCATTGCTATTTCCTAGTTGAACATTTTTCCAATGAGTATATTCCAAGCTGATCGTGTATTACACATTCTGCATTAATTTCCTGATTTTAAGAGTTAAATATTTGCCAATTTCCCTGGAAATTTACAGACTTGGTGTTTTTAGGAAATCCTGTGGATATAATTAAGACCCTAAATTCCAGTTGTTGTAAACTACAGGCTTGGAAGTTTCGGATAAGTAAACGTTTTAAATTATGCATTTGATTATAAAAAATATATTTTGTATTTCTAACAACGAAACCTTTAATTTGATACATTCTCAATTGTTTCGATTATAAAATTTGTCCCCGAAAAATTTACAAAAAATATTCGCAAAATTTCTCCAGTTTGCCCCAAAAATGTCATTTTTTACGCTATGCGTTCGTGATTAGGTAATTAACTATGTAGATAAAAAATGAAAAAGTTTCAACTAGAAGATTTAAGAACATAGGTGGCCAACGGACAGACAAGAGTGATTCTGCAAGAATATCTATTCTTGGGCAGCAGGGAATTAAAAAAATGTACCTGAAAAAATACGTACATCATACGTGAAAAACAGATGCAATAAAATTGTTGTTTAATCCAAATTATCTTTTGTTTTAGTCTAGAAATTTTATTTATACAAATTTCAACTTTTATTAATTCAATTCAAGAACAAGTTTTCTTAAAAACATAAAAATACTTTAACATCAATAACTAAATGATAGTCGCAGAATATCTAGGTCACAGTATGCAAAAAACAAGTTTCCAAATTAAATACATCAACACACACAAAACATAACGTTGGATGGTGATAATTAACAGTATTGTCCGTTAACCTAGAATTTTATTGCGTAGAATTAGGCATTACACATTACCAATTGCTATTATCGTCATGTAAACAGGCGACAACGTTTGCGAACTCTCAAAGGACATTTACAATCAATTCATTAAGGCCTTTACTACCACGAACAAAAACGACACTCTGTTATACATTAAATTCTATTGTCGGACATATGTAGGCTTTTCCACTGAACTTTCCGTCTAGTTCAGTTAACAGAGGAAATTAATTTTCACTTTGATTGATGCTACTTGATTTTGTGCATATGACGTTGGATTAAAATAAATAATACATGCTCATATTTGGTTCTTTGAGTTTTTGGACAATAATATTCATAGAAAACACTAGGAAATGTAAACAATATAGATGAAATCTACCAATATGGAGTATGTACGAAGGTTCACCTCGATATTTTGCTCAGATCATGCATTTATCATAGAACGACAGATTTTATATTTGTGCCAGTTTATCACAGTGACAGAAAAGTTTATGTATATGAATTATTACTCACATAATTGGACTTGGTACTACTAATTAGAAATGGGACCGTCAAGCAAACAGCTACATCAGGGTGACGGCATCGAAACAAGTTTTATTCCCATGATAGACCATCAGAGAATCTAGTCAGATATAGTAAGGATCTATTCTAGCGCCGATTGATGATTCCAACGGTAAATAGTACATTAGTAGTCTCAGGACTCCAAGAGATTTCTTTGACTCTTTAACTAGACAAAGTATGGATATACAGGCCCTTAGGCACTGCCCTACAGATAATAACTTCGCACCATCGCCTGCTCGAGCAAGAGCTTGAACCAAATGTCCGAAGCTAAGGTTCCCACCTTACAGAACAGGAATACTACCACAAAAAAGAGTCATCAGTACAGTAAAACTAACACATCTCAAGGCAATCCAAATAATTACAGAAAAACGACACAACACCTGATGCGATTCATCAAGACCTGGCATCAACATTAAGTAAGTCTTCTGCAGTTAAATGCTGGTGCGGTAAATTCAAATCTGGAAGAAAGAATACTAAAGTATAACGTAATTCACCAGATAGTCTAGCAGGTCAACGAGAACTTAAGTGTTCATTATTTGAGAGAATTTACTGAAAACTGTATGAAAGCATCACAAAATTTGATACTATAGAATAGCAGAGGCTTCACTAAAATTACTGTCCTAAAACCAAGGTAGAACTTAAAGACTGTTAATATAACTTATTCCATCACCTAAATATAAGGTGTTTCTCTAAATTTAAGTATTAGATCTGCAAAAGTGGAACCCTCATCTATTCCGTTATTAAGTATAATATCATATCTTTTAAACTAGGTGATGCTTTGGTGACCAATGTACAGTATTCTCCAGAAGTGGACCCCAACGACTACAAAGAACAGTAGTGAATAATGACAAACCCTGTTACTTGAAATTTTCTTTTGGTTTTAGGAACTCTATGTAGTCGCTAAGGAGCTTCTGGAAGCCTGCTTGATTAATTTTGCAACCACTACAATATAAAAGGTATGATTAAAAACGTTGCCTTCACTTTTTTATCCTATGTTACGTTAAGATTGAATTGAACAGTGTATCATATAAGAAACTAGTGACCTATCTATTTCTTTAATACCTACATGTGAATCACAAAGCAATATATTATGTATCGTCATTATTGTCGTGCTCTTTCTCATTTGAATTCATGGTCACCACGCTGTATAATATTGAAAACTTATACTAGATCTTGGTAATCAGCCAATCAGACTTCTGCCCGTTACTATGAACATATTTCTACATGTTTTTGCTCAAGTGAATCCCTTCTTAAGAAAATTAACGAGGTGCCATCTGTAACTAAGCTATCCTACTTAACTTTCAGTGTCACAAACGATGGAATTTCGACAAAACGATGGACAGCGACTCCAGAGTCGGAGTTGAAACGTCTCTAAAGAGATAAGTATAAGATAATATACAATACACTATTTATATACAAGAATACTGGTTGATCATTTTAAGACATCTCTTTCTCTCAGAATAACTGTGAGGAAGAATTTCTGTATGGACAGCCAGTAATCCGGGCAATTTTACGAAATTGCCTTGCTACACTTTATTCTCCAAATACGATTTTAAATATTTATCAGAAAAAAATGAAAGAAAACCCCAATGAACAGGCAAAATAACCACAGCTTCACTTCTTGACAGAGACAGAGATCAATCCTAGTCCACAACAAGTGTGCAGCTTAGTAAATAGCCAAATGTTTTATTGTTTTAAACCAGTATCTTTTAATAGGGACCAGAATAAATCTATTGACTTTATAAATCTAATCATTTTATTCGTTAAATTGTTTTTTATATTACATAAATCAAAAATAAATTTAGCATAAGCTCATATACTAACCAAAATTATTCACGTTGGTTTAATTTTTAAAATTGAAACTGAGATTATTTTTCAGCCCGGAACTGTCTGAAACGAAATATACTTTGATCTCAAATACTAGATCTCAAACAAGTTTCTGAAATTGAAACGTAAAAATATAATGTGTTGGGCTTGACGAATCGAACCACCAGGTAGACTTTTATACAAATGTAAAGTTGTCAGGTAAATATTACTCATATTTTACCTGGAAGAGAATTCACATGATTGGTTCAAACTTACAAATCAAGATATCCAATCTGATGGTTCAGTAAAAGAAATAATTGAGGAACGTTAATGCCATATCAACAGCATGCTTGCAGTTTACGCATTCAAGGAATTTCATTTAGTATATTTGATGGTTAAGTAGCTTCATAAAGTTAAAATTTAAAAAAATCGTAACAATCGTGTTTAACACTCATTTCCAGATTCGTCAAGATTAACATCTAAAATCTTCACAAATTGGACATAACCAGGTCTATCTGATTACTTAAGCACAGGCGAAAAGGAAATAGTGAAGCTTTGGTACAAGATGTAATTCAAAGTATAATCAAACCATCATTTTGCTGGTGGCATAATTTGTTCTAACAAAATGAGCTGATGAACAATTTCAAATTAGAAAATGACCTCTTTAAATATTTGACGCAGTTTTTCACAATAATGTGAAATTGTAGGTTTTTTAAACAAGGAGTTTTAGTTAATATTTTCAGTTCTCTCTATTGAATGCATATTCAACATTTATTGGAGGATTTACACATTGATTAAAGATTAAGTCTCTCAGAGAAACACCAAACGCAAAATACACTTAGAGATTTATATTTTATTTTGATAGATTGATACGTGTTTCGGCATACAATCCCTTTATGCAGTTTCAGAAAATACTGAAGTCTTATTCTAACTACCCTATTATAATACATTGTAATTTACCTAAATAATTACACAGATATATTAAAATAATTTAAGAGTGGCGATGGATTAAGATCTAACTGATTATTTAATAGTCTACCTCAATAGTTGCATTTATATTATTATTAATAATTCATAGGGATTCTAATGACTTAATTTTACTAGGATTAGGTTCTAAATGTAAAATTAAATTAAATGACGGGCAAAATTAGAATCATATTATTTGGGTATTTCTCTTTTGTTCTGTGTAATTTAATGATATTATTTGTGTGACAGAAAATTTTGGAAAATTCAGACGAAAATTCGGTAAATCAATTAGTGACAATTTATGTAATCCCATCAGAACAGAATGGGTGCATTTATTTGGCATTTTCTTTTTTTGTTGTGTTTGTACTTTTCATGGCAATATTTGTGTGTACAAAATTTTGGAACTCCACTGGAAAATTAAGTGTGGAATAATTTGTTAAGCACATAACTTCAGATCTGCTGTGTCTATTTGGCAAATTCTTTTTTACTGTCTATTTGATCATCAGCACAATATTTGCCCGAAAGAAATTTTTTGAAAATTGACCAGAAACGTCGGAAATCAGCTACTGAAAACGTATGCATGCATATCACTTCAAAGCGGTTATAACTATTTGGCTTATGCGCTTTTTGGTCGTGTTTGTAATTATTACGGCAGTATTTATGTGAAAAAAATTTGGAAAACCACCATAAAAACGTAACTATTCTTTTTGGGGAAGGTTTTAGTCCATTTCTTATATATTATATTTGTAATAATCCAAGCATATTATTCAGAGAAATGGATTTTCCTGGCTCCATTCAGCAAAAGGGAAATAATAGTTCAAGGGCTTACCAACACATAAGAATGAAAAAAAAATTAAATGTATATTTTAAAATATAATAAAAAAGTAAAAATTCATTGCCAAGCTACCGAAATTACAAAGATACAGGGAACAGATACAAAAAATTGCGAAACTAAGGAAATTGAAACATTGTGACGCTACTGTGAACAGCTGGAAGAAAAATTAAGAAAATCCAATTGCAACCTACCAGGAATAGCTGCAAAACACATAGCGAAGCTCCCAGCAATAGCTGGACATCGAGTTAACTGACAGGGTAACGTCAACCTGGACTGCTGGCGTTTATTTAAGATAAAATTATGTCTAATTTCTCTTTTTTTATTTAGTTTTACACTAATTACTTCAACAACATGTTACAAAAAACTTTAGCAATATAAGGGGAAGAAAAAATACCGAATAATAATGTAATATTATTTCCGAATAGAAATGAAATTTCCCAATGCTTCAAAAATGGGCATCTTTAAAGTGCTAAGAGAAAACGTAATTGCATAACTTTAGTTACAAAATGTATGAATTTTAGATGAAAATTTCCTAACCCGTAGGCACGCCTATGTGCATTCATAAATACTTGGGCAATACTAATGATAATTTCTAATTTTAATTCGACGATGGGAGGTCATTCTAATAGACACTGACCATCTGACAACTATCTTCGTTGTAGGTTTCTTTAATGTCGCTCGTACGTAGCTAGTTTTTGTTTTTATTGTTAATTTTTTTAAACATACTAGGGATAACACAGCAAACAGACGAATGCTATCAAGGTTCAGCAGTGACGTTACAATGTACAATTAAGTTCTACGAATGTTTTTTATCAAGAGATAATAACATGGTGCTTCCCAAGGTCTTGTATTTTTTATTATTTAATATCGTTTCTTGGTAAAAGTTTCAAGAAATATAAACGTCGTATAAAACGGGTTATTTTCGTGTAACATAAGCCACAAGTCGAAATTATTTTATAAGTTTCCTCCCTTTTAAAGTTATAATATGCACAACTTTAATTCGGCTACAAATTGATAAAAAGTTTTGTTTTTATACTATTTACAGCTATACTATAAAAATTCTAGTGCTGGGACACTAGTAATAAGTACGTTCTAACGCCTAGTAAATTCAGAATGTCATTATTTGTTACTAAATGCATACGCATATTTAAATGTACCATAAATTGCATTATTGCTTTCAACAATAGACTAAAATGTTTTTCCCTACACATCAACTTCTTCTATGTTAACCCTTGCAAAGACAACACATAATGCTCTATGTTTGTACTTCAAAATTGGATGATCAAATTACAATACTTATCTAATAAAATTTAAGACGACTAAATGGCGGAACAAAATCTCCAAATTTAAAGTGGTTCAACGCGGGTAGTCTCTGCAAGACTGATAAAACATTTTTTTAAAATATAACCGACTTCCACCTATAACTAAAAAGCTAAAAATAATTATAACAAAATACAAATCTAGCAAATAAATAACACATTCAGTGTTGTCAGGTACTTACAGAGGAAGAAAAAAATGTAAACATTGAAAGGTGTTCATTCTGTACAAATTAATTACCTACCAATCTAGTATATTTTTGAAGTCGGTGCCAAGCAAATCAAAAATTCATTGCGTACTTATCTATTACTTTATCAAACTTGATTGTTGCTTAGCACCGACTTCAAAAATATACTAGATAGGTAGGTAATTAATTTGTACAGAATGAGCACCTTTTAATGTTTACATTTTTTTCTTCCTGGGTAGGTACATTGAATGTGTTATTTATTTGCTAGAGTTGTATTTTGCTATAATTATTTTTAGCTTTTTAGTTATAGGTGGAAGTCAAATATATTTTTTTAATGTTTGATTTTCAACTTTTAGTTTATTTGAACTTAGGTAGTTTTCATTCTTTATTTTTTATTTTGTATGTAAAACCTTAATAGAGAGGACAAGGTAACATCAAAAGCCTCAACATTACACAATGATACATTTTCATTTAAATTTACAGGTAAATGTTTACGAACAAAATGTACTAATACTTTTTTTGACAACTCTGTATAACTATAGATAATTACATTCCACCCTATGTACCAACCATCCTGTACAAACGACTGCCCAAGGATGACCATAAATTTGTTAGCTGCCTTCTGTAAACTATAGGACGGAGTAGAATCCATCAAATATTTACGGAGTTATATCCGTCCTATATTTCAACCATAGTATATAACTCCTTGTGGGCTACCCCATAAACTATTTGATTTTTAACATTTTATATGATCGCCCTGTGTAACATTAATGCCTCTCCACACTTTATGCAGCTTCTTATGGACTATAAAATAAATATTTTTTAATCCCACTGTATGAATATAAGTCAACTCCAGCATATATTTCAACCATCCTGTGTATCATTTGTTTACGTCCACATCATATAACAGTTTTTTAATGAACCTATATAATTTTAATTTCACTTTTTTTCCAACATTTTTATACCACCAAATGTCCACTCCACTCTATATTCCAACCATCCTGTATATAGGGCTGCCTATTGATCCCTAACATTCTACTCCATCTTATATTTCAATCATCATATAAATGCAACTCCTTCTATCAGTTTACTATATGATTTTGTTTGCTATAACTAAACACCCTGTGTATAAACGCACCAAGTAGCAGTTTAGAGTTTGACATGTGTTGTCACTGAAGTTTCTATTAGACCGGGAGAATGTGACAACCAAAAGCACCGTCTTCGCAAAATGGAAAAATGTTCATTTAAATAGGTATTTGGCTGGTATACAAACAAAATGAAGTTGGTACTCATTGATTTAAGCAGCCGAAAATTCTATGCTTTACTACTTATATGCTTGAGATGTACATAGAAAATTTTTCAAATTCTCAATTAAAATTTCCAGTGCCTAAAATTCCCGCACTATTACGTTGGAATTGAAATATTTATGAGGAAATGTACCTTATGTCATTTCGATAAAATTTTTGAAAACAATTTTGTAATTTTCGGCGATTTTCTGCAAAACTGCAAGTTGCACGTGGCAGAAAAGTATATGGGATCACATAGGGATCTTTCTTAATAGATTAAACGTTAAAAAACTATACACATTCGTAAGGAGTTTTCGAAAAATCGACCAATATGTTAGGGATAACGGTCGATTTCCATGCACGCATGTGTTCATTCACAAATTTCATCATTTTACCAACAGAATTCTTTTCCCAAATTTGAAGTTTCACAAATCCGTATTAAACAAGATCATATTCATTCAAAACGGTTCACCACAGGAGAAGAAATCAGGTAACGTACATACAAAAGAAATACGCGATGAATTGATTACCTCTTCCTTTTAGGTAGTCGGTTAAAAAGCAGGAGCATATGCAACATTTTTTTCTCGAAAATACTAAAAAAACGACAGTATTAAACAATTAATCCAAATTTTTAATTCTGGTGATTATTTTAATATGACCAAATGCAATGAACGCAGAGCTGAATGCAATAGGTAGAACTTAAAGTGAGTATTTCCTAATGCATTCAAGAAAAAAACAAAAATAACATTTAATCAAGTGAAAATAAAAAATTAATGTAGAAAAATATATTTAACATATTTACACTATATTCTAACTATGTGATTGGAATGTTGTAACATTCTTTAGTATAAATTGTCATTCCTGTCGAAACAAAGATGTGTTTGATATGTTAAAAATGTAATTGCTGCGTTTTTGCCCTGGTATCATTATTTAACATTTAGAATAACAGTCAATTATAATACCCCTATATATGACGGGTCTGAACTGTCATCACTAAATATTTATTATATTAATATCATATTGTTTTTTTTTGTAAATTAACATTAATAACATGTTGTAGAAACTGCTGACAAATAAAACTAGTATACTATTTATTTCGTTTGTCTTTATTACAGCAATATGTAGGTACAAAACTACTTTAGTTGCTCATATATAATTGACAGTGCTGACACTTTTTTGTCGTGTTTTAACATAATTAAAGCCTTTCTTCATATTGTGTTTTTGGTTAAAATATGGAGTGTTAATTGGTTGAATAAATTAATCACTAAATAAAGAAAAAAATGTTAGAAGTTCCTAAAGTAGTATAGTAATCAAAATCGGTTCTGTTGATTCCAATCAAATTTCAGTCTGGAAAATGATGATCCTTGGAAAGATTTATGGTGTTACAAACTATAATAACTGATATAATCATTTTAGGAAAGGTGAATTATTTGTTTGTCAGTTTAGGTATGCCACCATAAATGCAAATAAAAATTGTAATATTGGTTACATAACGAAAATATTATTATTACTGAAACACTTCCATCAATTGTTGGTCTACAATTTTTTGGCAATTGTTACGCCAATGTGTTGGGTGGATTGTTAGTTAATTCCAATTAATTATTCATGTATTCATCCATTTTAATTGTTTATTTTAAGTAGGTAAATAAGTGTGTTTGGGGGAGATATTTGAAATAAAACTGATTAGTTCATGCCCGGAAAAAATCGTTTTCATAGCAAACGAGCAATTGTTTATCAAAGTATATATATTAAACCCGCGTCGCCGAATATGTCTGCGGCGTTGCAGATAAACCGTTAGGAAGAAATTTCACTAGAGCACGGCAAAACAGCCCGAACAACTAACTATGCGAAAATTTGATTTTACCAGGGATGCTGGGTCAGCCGAATACTATTATTAAATATTAAATGAAATATATTTAGTTATTAGCAATTACCAAAACTATGTTCCAACTTCATTCATAATTTTCATCTTTTATAATTTCCTAATTTTCTAACGATATTAATTAATGGAAAAGTCCAATATCAAAATTAATAGTATTTAAAAATTTACATGAACAAAACGCATATTAATAATTTGTTTTAGCAGGCCCTTAATTAACAACTAGAGAACTTAAATTGCAAAAGTAAACTTAAAGATACATGTGAAAATTTGTGTAAAAAATCCCATAAAGTATCAAAAGTTATATATTTTTTAACCGACTTCAAAAAGAAGGAGGTTCTCAATTCCTCTGTATCTATGTTTTTTTTATGTTTGTTCACAGATTACTCGAAAACGGCTAGAGGAATTTCGACCATTTTTCTGTATCCTATTTGGGTGGATAGCGAAGTGGTTCCGTATTTTTTTCATTAACATAGCTTGTACCGTTTCTTAGAAAATGGGGAAAAACTATTTTTACCAATTTTCATATATTCTATGCCTTGGTGGAGGCGCCGGTATTATTAGAAAAATTTTATTCGGAATGTGGGACAAATTGAAAAGAAATTAGATTAGTTCCGCGATATCTCCAAGTGGTCAGAATTTTTTTTTCAAATAACATAGCTTGTATTGTTTCTTAGAGAATGGGGGAAAACTTTTTACCTAATTTCTTATATTCTATGCTTTGATGAAGTCGGCTGTATTATAAGCTTTGATGGAGTTACTGGTATTAACTTTCGGAACTTGGGGTAAATTGTAAATACGATGAATTAATCAAAATAAATGAGTAAATATGTATATACAGTGTGTATTCATAAATCAAACGATTTCTTTTTAATAATAATTTTAAAAGAAAAAAGTTATTCTTCACAAACAGCTTTTTTACATGGTCTAAAACGTAAACAGAATCATTCCATGTCAATTTTTTATTAAATTTAGACAAGGTTTGTTATCCAAGAGGACTTTATCGTATAAAAAATTTTCTTAATATATATACATGTCTAAAAAACAAGTTATTCTGTTCAACAGTAAACGAGGTTGGTCAAGCTAATACATAATAGTAAAATTCCTTATGTTAGGCGATATGAAAGAAGTTAATTATATTTGAAAACTGCATTCAATTAAGCCATTGCATCACTAAAAATTGTGAAATAAATACATTTTTAAAAAACGACTTCAAAAGAAAATTGACTAAAAAGCATGAAATAATAGTTTGCTATAATTAAATACTTTTCTGAGCTCGGTGCCAATTTGAACAGCGAAGTTGCGAAGTATAACTAAATCAATGTACTTCCCAAAATATTTTCACTTTTGCTTGGCACCGACTTCATAAAAAGAATTTAATTGTAGCAAACTATTATTTCATGCTTTTTAGTAAATTTTCTTTTGAAGTCCATTTTTGTTTTTTAAATATGTATTTATTATATATAAAATAAAAAATAATTTGATTATTTCTTATATTAATTGTAAAATATAGTGTACTATACGTTTATTTCTTTTTAGCATATCCCAATTTCCTAAATATTGACTTGAAAAATATTGTATAGAAGAATTTTAAAAATACCAACCTATCATCACGTTAAAGTTGTAAACACATCCTAGAGAAGAAGCTGTCGAATGTCGATTCTAAATAAATAAACAAGGTAAAATTTTAGGGCACTAGGAAACTGAGACTTATTCGAACAACTTTTAACACAAAGCTCTAAACACGTGTACGAGGTAAACAATATATTTATAAATAAAGGAATAACTATTAGAACAACTATAAAAGAATGTAACAGAAATACAGATATTATGAAATATAGTTTTTCTATAATAATAAAATATTTATAAAACAGAAAGATGAAATAAAAAAATATATTTGTGGGTGGAATTCAATGACAATAAAAAAATGTATGATAAATAAAATGACAGGACAAAACATACTTAAGCAAATCGAAGACTCAAGACCTATAATAAATGTTAATGACGTACAAAATATCACACCTGAAAGTAGTCCAACAGATGTGCAAATGAAAGCACTGGAGCAAAAGAACGGACCAATCACAATGCAGGAAATGGTCCTGATAAAACAAACGCAAATAGAGACGCCACAAGGCACGTAAAGAAAATATTATAAAAAGTATAGATCGTTCTTTGTATAAGAAAAGAATGCATAGTCATGGTTTCCAAAATCGATTAAAAATATAGATAGCATCCAAAATCCAGTGAAAATGTATCTAGTTCGCAAAGAGAGTAGGAATATGGCTATGATGCGGAAAGTTTGAAGCAGTCCAAACTTATAGAATACAAAATATTATGAGTTAAATATCATAATCACAAACACAATCCAGTAGAAAAATGTGTCACCATATTATAAGATTAACAAGTATATTATATACACCCATAACTGAATTCGTAAACAGAAAAGAAGACAAACGTGAAATCTGATGTCTGTTGGACACATTATCCGATAAAGATAGGACAATAATGGAAAACACGATTTTTTTGACAATCTATTGAACGCAGCGTTTTTTGGCCATAAGACAAACTCTCAACAATAACTACTAAAACATTAATTTTTGCAGTCAGGGTCTACGGATTCATTTTAAACGTAATACGAACTTGGAAATATTGGAAATATATTTAGGTTACTTTAAATAGATTCCTTTGTGAAACAAATCTAAAAGCAAACATGCATGCATGATAAAATTTTACGACAAAGTATTCAATTAACTAATTCCTAAAGTATCATTAACACATAATAACCAAGGTATATATTAGAAACATATCAAATCTGCATGTCACAACTAATGTTTTGAAGTCTTTGAATTCTTCTTGCAATTGGCATTTAACAATTAACTATTTAAATACATATAAATGCGAGAATTTTTCTAGATTGTTTAACCGACTTTTTGATTAATTTATAGGTGGGAATAAGTTCCTGGTAGATTTTGTTTTTAAATTTATGAGAAATGCCAAACATTTCTATAGAGGAGCTTTAAAAATGACATTTGTAGTTGCTTCAAGCTACGATTTTTAAGTTGGAAACAAAATATATCCATAAGGTGATGTTAACCTGGGCAATACTGAAGGAAATTACTTTTGTAACCTGTGAACGAATGAATCCCGTCAAACCTTGATCCGTGACGTTTACGTAATTCTTAATTATTAATCAGTTTGTACAAATTTAATTTTAAAACACATTCCAAACAAGAAATACACTGAAACCTCTAATATCGAAAACAGAACCAACCAACAAAACCCAGGACTCAAAAAACTGCATATACAAGATTCCTTGCGAACGCAATAAATTTTATATTGGAGAAACATCGAGACCATTAAACGTACGAATAAATGAACACAAGAATTACATAAAGAATTTGAAAAATCGAAAATTTGTGAACATGCTTGGAACCTAGGCCATAAAATAAAATTTGACAATTCTATACTTCACAAAGAACAATATAACACGAAACGAAAAATAAAAGAGTCTACCTCAATTCTTTTGAAGGAAGACGATTATATCGCTTGTCTCTGTAGAATTTAATCGTATCTTGTTACCCACAATTTAGGAAGAAATTACTAATGGTAACCTCCTTTTGAACAACCCAGTATCGGGATAGTTCATAAGGTTTTCCCTAGGTTTTTACTTATGACGTTAATGGGATCACTGAAACAATAGAATTCTTTGATCGCATTTTTGGCGAATGCGCTATCATTTAACAAAGTCGTACCTAGGAACGCCACTTATAAATTCTGAAGACAACTCTTTCAAATTCTTCTAATTTGAAAGCTGTTTAACTATAATACCATGACCTTTAGAATTTTTTGTGCTACTTGTATATCTAAAAACAACAAATTTTCTAATGTCAATTTAAATGTCATAAATCAAATTTTCATTTTGCAATTTACATCAATAAATATAAAGCCATTGACAACGAAGTCAGAATAGAGTTTGAAACGTTTGGTTTTCCATCAATATACGTCGTTTTATTTCGATTGTGGTGTTATTGTCCAAAAAAACATAAAAATAGTTTGTACGATGTAAGTTGTGTGAAAATTTCATTTTTCAAACGTTTTAGTGATTTGCAAACTTTTTAGTGCAATTTCCAATTACTTTGAAATTGTGGGTTTGATTTTGTAATGCCTATAATTTGTTTACCTTATTCAGATAAAAATTAATATAAATCAATACAGATATAATATAAATTTTATATTCAATTAGACACTACTCGTAGTCATTCTATTAAGATTTAAACATATTCAATACCTAAGCTCCAAAGAGGAATAGGATGAATACATAAAGAATATGTTTCTTGACTTTATATCATTGCGAGTACAAACCGAATTTTATTTAAATAATACACTATTTACACAATAACAAAAATGATATTATTGAAAAAAGGACAATCAGATATTTAGCAAGATATTTACGGCTATTGTTTGTCTTAACCGATACGCCCGTTGAACTGAAATGAGTTTTAAAAAATTTGGAAAATCAAAGCTATCATGTCATATTTTAAAAAAATTCTGGGCATCATTGTCATATTCATTAAATTATTAAGTGAACAAAGTGAACGATTTTAAGAATATTTAAGCAATAAGTTATCCAATTGTTTAGTTTAACTTGTTATTGTTTTTTGTTTTATGAATAATTTTAGAATACTAAAACATGTTATAAATTTCATTTTGTTCTAATACGGACTAAAATCAAGAAACAAATTGAAAATACCTTGTTAGAAACACGTAGTTTTAATTTTAGAACAACATTAATGTAAAAACAGCTTTGCATCCTAACACCAAACGTGTGAAACAATCAATGCCGTTTCAACAATTCAAAGTTGTCATCATCAAGGAGTAAACCTCGAAATACAACCGATACAAACGATTGACAACGACTCCAGACTCAGAGTTGATAAGTCTCCAAACACAGACAAGTATAACACAATATACAATATATTACTCATATACAGGAATACTGGTTCTTTCTCTTGAAATAACTGTGAAGAAGAATCTCTGTACGGACAGGCAGTAATCAGGACAATTTTACGAAATTGCCTTACCTACTACTATTTTTCTTAAATACAATTTTCAAATACTTATTTCTTACAGGAAAAAATTTTGAGAAAGAGACCCAATGAATAGGCAAAATAAAACAAAGAGTAAACCAAATTTTGGTTTATCCTTGATGATGACAACTTAGAGTTGTTGAAACATCGTTGAGTGTTTAAATATAAAGGTTTGGTGTTAGGGTGCAAAAGTGTGTTTTTACATTTGTGAAACACCAAAGGTTTCACAGCATTTCGATTTACAACATTAATGAAAATCATAAATACTTTTTTAAAGTTTGTGTTACAATTTTTGGCGTTGTGTTTCAGATACAATATATACAAATATAGGTATATAGATAAAGAATGGAAAATCTTAAACACTCACTATTATTTTTTGTCACTAGGCAAAAGTCTTGTCTACTTTTTGTATTTGTTTGTAATGCCCTGAGCGGAATATAATGACTATAAATACATAAAATTGTGAGCACAACAAAAAATAAGTTGGTTAATCAGATTTTTAGAAACAAATAATAATAAATGAAACTAATGAAATTAATAAATTGAAAAAGTTGCAATGTTGATTAAAGAATCCACATTTTAACATTAAAATGTTTGACAACCTGTACTACGTATCTAAGAGAATTTATTGCGATTTATATACAGGGAAGCAGATAAAAATTCTGAAGATCATATAAACAAAATGACTCTTTAGTCAACACATAAAGCTCTTATCTTTTTCTATTCTACTATTTAATTTGCATGTTTATATTTCTTTAAAAATGATCTTGAAATTATTTGAACCAAAAGATTACTTTCGTGTTTTTTTTTGTTTGAATTGAATTTACTATTGCGGTAATTTTTATATAAAGTAGGATTGTGATAATAAATGATAATGTGCCGTCATTTTAAACCACTTATACTTTTTTATTGGGTTTCAAATTATTTGAGAAAAGTTTTCAAACTTCGTACCTACTATTGTTCTCAATTCTTTAGAAAACAAAAAGCTTCTAAAAGTTAATACTTAGTTGAATCTAAAAAACATGTATGTTGTTGAATTCAATCATTTAGTTGAATACAACCAAATCAAAGTTTGATGTAAGCTTTCGTAAAGTGTAAAATTCATTCGAACAGTATCAATAATTATGAGTTGTTAGAAAATTAAAACATCAAAACGAAAGTTTCGGTCTGACCGTGGGAAATACAATGTAAATGAAAAACGCGTACTAAATTGGTAAACCAGTTTTAAGCATTATGCAACAGTCCCTACATACCCTAACGAATAAAAGCTCGATTTCGAAGCGTATCTGATTAAAATCGTTTAAAAACGCGTACCTCTTCCGTTACACATATCTCCTCGTTTTTAATGTGTCAATTAGCAGCAGCATTAAGATTCCTCTAGTGCCAACTCCTGATGAGACCACACACGGCGACAAAATCCAAAGAATCCCTCCGGTCGGTTTACCTCAAAACAAAAAGATCCAAACGACTCCTTTGATGAGATATCGCAGCCAAGAATGTTAATCGAACACATCACTTGATTAATTTTAATCACTGGTTCACTAATTTTTAATCATTTCATTTTGAGGATCCCCCGAAATCGGCTGTCGGGCTTTCGCGAAAAACAACAACACCAACAACGTCGAGTCGTTTCTCTCGCAAGCGTTCGCGCACTTTGAGTTTCGAATCTCGAACTGTCAAAAAAATTGAAAAGCGCGACTAGCGGAACTTTATGGCTCGACAAGTCAGTTTGCACTGTGAACTAGCAGCGGATTGGTTGAAGTGGCTTGTAATAGTACTGGCAGGCTGTCAGCGTTGCAGACATCACTATAGCCGAGCGCACGCACTGAACTTGCGGTCTGTTTTCTCTATCGCACTCTCACACACACACACACATATACACAGCACACCGCTCGGCGGACATAAGTTATTATCAGAGCGACTATTTTACGATTGTTACAACCTCCTACCCTTATTTTCAGCACCCGAACCGTAATTCTTCTGAGAACTTTACTTCGCTGATTGTATCGGTCTATACCGCGCGGCGATAAACTCGGAGGGATTTTTGGTAACTGATTTCGAACGTTCGACAATACTGTTACGTATCTTTGTTGTAAGTGAAAATAATTAAGAAAATTTTTCACATTTTGATTTTGAAATGTTAGTAAATTAAAAAGATGTTTGGACTATAAAAAACGTATTTATTTATATAATTTGAACGAGTTTAATAGTTCTTATGAAAAAATAAGAATATAAAATATAACAATCCTCCATAATAATCTATATATAAATAGGCAAAGACAAAACGAATAGGTACCATTTTCTCCTCTGTCTCTCAAACGATTTTCTTCATTTTCGTTTTGTTAAGTAGCTACTGACGACATTCAGTGCAGAATGCTAATATTAATTTATAGAATTGGTTCATTCATTAAATAAAATATAATAAAAATTCATTATTTACGTCCCTACTGACAATGGCAAATAACTGACAGTGACGCCGCCGCCAGACGGTCAAAACTCAAAACATAATTATATATGGAGCGATCGTTAGATGCTGTTATATTCTTAGAGCATGTACTTCTGGAAGTGGCATACAGCCAAAGCGTTGTTAGTGTTTAGTGGTAAAATAGTCAATGTAGTAGATCAGTATTGATTTTTCGAACGAGTTCCAGCCAAAAATTCATTTATTTGTCAAAAATATTTCGAATACCGATATTTGATTACATTTTTATTTATTTTTATGAGTGAACAATTTTGGTCATTACATCTACTTCTCCGATTTCTCCACAACTCTGTTTTTTATAAAAATATACTTTTTACAATTAGACAATTCTTGAATATAGCAGCACTTAAGATTGTGTACTATGCATTAGTTTAATCAATCAGTATGGGATTAATACTTACTCAACTATTCTGTCACCATTAAAAGCCGCTAAAAATAGATTATTAAGAATTATGGACAGAAAATAACTTATGTATCCTACTACCAGCTTATATGAAGAAACTAAACTTATGAATCTAAATCAGCTATATAAAAACTGTACTATTTAAATAATAAAATCTCCTCTATTTGTTAAAATAGTTAACCATCAGTTTCAAACAAGAAACAACAATAATATAAATCTTCAGCTGATAGACGCAAAAAAAACTATTGGACAAAAAAATTTTTACTACTTTGGGCCTCGAATTTACAATCTGTTACCTTTAGAAATTAAGCACACTGTGAATAAAAATAAATATAGGTTGGCTATTAAAAAATATATTACAAACGAAAATTTAAACTTATTTTTAAATTAGCTTAACTGAAAAATATAAGTGTATCACTTTCACATTTTTTTTTGCCACAATAGTTATGTACCTATTTTACTTTAATTAGAACATGTTTTACTTATTTTAATACTTTTTCCAAACAAAATCTTTTGTGGGACAGTGACGGTACACAAGCCATGCTTAAACAGTCACTGTCACTACAACATTTAAAAAAATTATACTCTATGTAAATATATATAATATGTAATGATTTTGTAATATGTAATAATTCGTAAAATTGTAATTTGTAATAATTTGTAATTTGTAAATTTGCAATTTGTAAATTTGTAATTTGTAATTTGTAAATTTGTAATTTGTTAATTTGTAATTTGTAAATTTGTAATTTGTAAATTTGTAATTTGTAAATTTGTAATTTGTAAATTTGTAATTTGTAAATTTGTAATTTGTAAATTTGTAATTTGTAATTAAACTTCATTTCACGATAATTTCATAAAATAGCGTCGAATTTCGATCACTGGGCGGCTACTACTAGTAATAATGCTATATTGTCAACAGGTTGTAAAAACTCAATTCAGAGAAAAGATACAGAACCTTGGTTTTCATACTTGAAAAAAAAACTAAAATTTAAAATAAATTAATACGAAAATACTAAAATTCTTAACAAATTAATACATACTAATAAGAGATACAAAAAGAAGAGAAATAGAGAGTAACAACAAGAATGTAAACAAAAAAATACATTATACAATACAATATACAATTAAGTAAGCTTAATTGAAAAACAAAATGAAGAAGATATTTAGCAAGAAAATGAAACGAAACTAAAACTAGCTTTGTAGGTACTTATAAAGTTCAGTGTATTGCAATGTATTCCACAATTTGTACTTATTTCATCAAACACATATTGTTAGCTGGAGAGCCAACTAATGAATTTGAATGGCTTTGACTATTATAAAAGGTTTTTATATGTCTTAATCCTGGCTTAGGTACTTTGAAGTTTAGCCTACTAAGTAAAAATGGACAATCAATTTGATTATTTGCCAATTTAAATAGAAAAGTTAGGGCTTCACAGTTTCGTCTACACCTGAGAGATTCTTGTAAACATATCTGTTGCCCAACAATTCATTGATAAATATTAAAAACAATAAATGCCCAAAATTTGAACCTTGTGGGACTCCGGAAGTTGCGACATTTTGAGGCGATTTGAAGCCCCATATTCTACATACTAAGTCAACCAATAAGATATGATTTCATGACCGAAAGAAGGGCTTTAGAGAAACCAAGTGCTTCAAGTTTAGTGGAAGGTATAGTGGTCAATGTGATCAAAAGCTTTTTTTATGTCCGTCTACACATCAATTAATTAGAAAAGTAGTTGGGAAATTATCTCCAAATTAGTGATAGTAAACCTCTGTCATAAAGTCGTGTTGGTGGGGCGAAATAGACGATCTTACAGAAAAGTAAATGGCATTGTGGAGAACAAAATTACATAATTTTACAAGTTTTCCAGAGATTTGGTAAATTATTGTTTTCCAATATGAGAATAGAGGCAGTTTATACGTTAAAACCAATTTTTGAACTTTGATAATCTCTGCATTGTTTCTCAAACATTCTGTGATTTATAGTTGCATAATTTTTTGATACAAAGAAAAAATACGTCATGGAACCTGCATTTGCTCAATTTTGCCGAGAACTGCGAAATTCGGAATTCAAAACGTCCTTATATATTCAATAATAATCGTAAATATTAATTCATTTCTTACCCAATAGGGATGAAATTTGCTCTTAATATAGGTAAACTTTATGTCTTCTCCCAAATTCCTTCTAACAGGCTAGGGTTGGTCTGGTCCCTGGTTCTTATTGACCAGGTACCAGTTTAATTGCTTTTATCAAAAAATTTCATACACACATATAAAAATGTATCTACTACATATTTCGTCAACGGTCATAATTCCATTGTTTAATTTTCCATGAGTATCTGCCAAGTAACATAGGAAATGTAATGTTCATAAATATTTTAAAAAAATAAAACAGCCACTTGGACATTGGGAGAGCATTATTTTCTAACTTATCTAACTCTAATCTCACCTAGAGACACTTTTACGTAATTGAGTCGGTTATTCATAAATAATAGGGAAAGAATAAAGTGTACAAAAATATCTTCAATGATCTCAGCATATTCCACCGCTGACAATAATAATCACATCCAAAGCTTCCAATAGTCCTTTCTCGTTTTTATAGTATTTAACATGTTTATTATGATCAAATTATTTGCAGATGTGACTGTACCGCCATTTTTTACTGGAAATCCTACTACACCTACAGGTTATGTTATTAAAATGTTTTCCACTGTATAATACCCATTAAAAAACTATCAAGTCCGTCAGAAGAACTACTGAGATAATAATCAAATAACAAACTTCATGAAGTATTTTATACTTCAATACACCAAAATTTCCCATCAATAAGCAGATTTTAGAAGACAAAAATTGTATGAAAAGAGAGAGCTACATTGATTTCAAATTTCAATGATAATAATAACAACAGTAAGTTTAATTATGCATTATTAAGGTGACAAACTTAAACATATTATATTTCCACTTTAGTTAAGATTAAAACATAGACAGTCCTCATTGGATCATTGTATTCACAAATTGAAATCTAATTTGTAGCCGTATACAACCCCGTTATGTAAATTTAGTGTATTCATCATTAATCCACAAAGCTCTTAAATCATAACAAATAAATAACTAATCGTTAATAAAAAAGCGTCTATAAAAGTTTCTCATAGGGAATGTGTTATATTCTACACAATGAAATTGCTAAATGCAACTTCCCCTTACCTTGATAATAATACCTTACAATCACTAAACATATCTACCTCCCAAGAAGAATGCTGTACTAATAAGAACAAGAAAAAGTGGGATGTATATCATAAATCATTTCCCAAATATTTTTATAACCCTTGCTCAATATGTGGTCAATAAGCGTTAATAACCGAACCTGTTTTTCCCTACTTGCTTGCAATTTTGTTATTTGTTATTTCATGAAGTAGGTACATTATTTCGTCTTACCAATAAGCTGTAATTATTGCAGCGTGTAGTAATCTATTAAGTAAGTAATAATTATAATTGTTACTTAATAGATAATTGTTTGCTATTTATGTACAAATTTTTCAAGATATCAGTCATTTGAGGATAGTGCAACTAATGAATGGACTCAGCAAGAAACGATATAATGTAATTTGTTCTACAAAGTCTAGAAAGCCTAGTAAATGTTAATTTACGGTTAGAGTATCCTTTATGTAATTTTTAAACTTCAATTAATAGACAATTACAAACCCATCAAAAAATATGCCGTTACTAATCTTAAACAACGATAGATCCAGATACGTAAATTAAAATATAATATTCAGTGACTGTACACAAGCTTGGGATGAATGGGATTAATTAATCTATAAATCTGGAATTTTTTTGATCACAGTAAGTGTATTTTTTAAAATTCCTTTTTTTCTACGGTAAATACATATTTTAATATTTCCACACTCATTTAATACATTTTTAAACTACGCTGAACCAACAATTATTATTATAAGTTTAGTTTGAACCAATTAATAATATTTCTCATCAAAATAAATTTTATATTTGTGCAATTTTATGTAGGTATCCTGGAAATACATGAACAAAAATTCCCAAACTTTCTGGCCATGACCTAGAATACTCCAAAAATAAGAATGAAGATTATTTGGAATTCTAGAATGCTTGTAAATGCGTTCTCGTAAGTAGGTTCAAACTACAATAGCGTTGATTTTATGATATTTTATATTTTTCTTCCATTTGACAGTTGTGATATATTTGAGATTTCTGACAGTTGAAATTTCAACCTTTTGTCAGTTTATATATTTCAGGCTCCAAATGTCATTTTTGAATGTTTTGTTATTTTTACGTTTTGTGACATTTTGGACCTTTTTAATACCTTTATATTTCTGAATATTTGATATTGTTGTCGTTCGTTTGACATTATATAAATTTCCGGCATTTTTAACATTTTTTGATGAAAACGGGTCTTTTCTGCGAGAAAACTATATATATATAGCCAAGTTCCCCCAAATAAAATTCACCCAAATCTGCAGCGTCCAGCAAATTTTCTTATGGATGTATTACTTTCGAGTTCCAAAATTTTCTAAAAACAATTGCCGACTACCATCCAGGTGATACGTAATTGAATTTATGAAATGGAGTAATCTCGTTTCTATTTATTCAAAAAACGTGTGTATAGCAATTTTCACTCCACTTTTGTATTTCCCAAATAATATATCCAATGAGTACACTAAAGGTTTGTTAATTATTAGGTACACGAGTGACAAATTTATCCGAATACAAAATGAATCAGCTTAATTTCAATTCCCTAACAATTATTAAAACACTGTTTATAATTATTCCACTCATAATATATTTCACCCTGTATATGGATGCAACTGCTTATGAACCATCCATTAAAACATTTTCAGTAACAATTTTCAATCATCCTATATATGCTTATGGGCCACCCTAGACACACTTTTTGTTTATAAAATCTTTTAACCATCTTCTGTGACTATAAATCCACTGCGAACTATCTTACAACCGTCAGCTCCATAACGAATTGCAACTATCCTATAAAGCAACTGCTTATGGACAACCAAATATAACATATTTGTTCCAACTTTTTTTTAATCACCCTGTATAAATGATTCTACTTCACCATATATTGCAACCACCTGGTATATGCTTTCCTGGCTTATGGCCACCTCAGACAACATTTCTCAAGCCACCCGGTATCTATATACAAATAGGCAAAGGCAAAACGATTAGGTACCATTTTCTGCCCTGTTTCTCAACCGATTTTCTTCATTTTTGTTTTGTTTAGTAGCTACTGACGACTTTCAGTGCAGAATGCTAATATTAATTTATTATATTGGTTCATTCATTAAATAAAATATAATAAAAATTCTTTATTTACGTCCATACTGTCAACGTCAAACAACTGACAGTGCCGCCGCCGCCAGTAGGTCAAAACTCAAAACATTGAGTAATTATATATGGAGAGAGCGATCGTTATATGCTGTTATAAAGTTAGAGCATGTACTTCTGGAAGTGGCAGGCAAGCGTTGTTATAGTTTAGTGGTAAAATAGTCAATGCAGTGGATCAGTATTGATTTTTCGAACGCTATGCAGTAACTTTCATATTAAATATTCTGTTTTTAATGTGAATTTAATTATTTGATTAATATATTATTATCACAACCTTCCCGAAGGTGTTGCGTAAAAAATTGTCAGACAGCGGACCATAGAGAATGTATTAAATATTTTTAAGTTCTCCTAGGGTTTTTGGTCCTCTCTTTTCGTTAATAATCCTGAACTTGATTGAAACCGTCAATGAAGGTTGCAAAGAACAATCTTTCAATTATTATATCGAATGTTTTGCCCGGAGCCGTTCCAGCAAAAAAATTGGGGGGCCATTCATTTGTCAAAAATATTTCGAATAATGATATTTTTATGTTCTTTTTATTTCAATAGATTTGTCAATATCAGTGAACAATTTTAGTCATTACATCTACTTCTCCGACTTCGCCACAACTCTGATTCTTATAAAAATATACTTTTTACAATTTCATGATATAGGGTCGAATTTTGACCACTGGGCGGCCACTAGTAACTATAATTCCACTCCACTTTATATTCCAACTACTTATCGTATAACACTCTTTTTTAATATTTTTAGAACAGCCTGTATAACACAAATTCTACTCCGCCTAATATATCAACTATCATAAATATCCAACTATCTATATATTATTTTTTGCAGCTTTTTTCTAAACACAACTTAAAAAATTGTTAGAACAAGTGGCACGTAGGCGCCATCTTTATTTTTATTCTGAAATATCTTATGAAGGTGATATGTAAATAAATCGAATGGGAATATTTTCCTAAATTTTACAAAAATAATGAAACAAAATCTCTAACAATATTTTTGTAAAATTTTTGTAAAGATTGTAAATATTAAAGTTCAAATGCTCAGTCAGTTCGTTTCTTCTGTAAGTTAACACATTTTCGATTTGAGGGCGAATCAAAGAAGTGAAAACACTTTCCTTCGTCTTCCCATGAAAGAATAATTCCGGGTGCCGGTATCGCATTACCCAACATAATAGATTCATTAAAGTTGCTGATGGTGGTCCGTAACAATGCTGACATAAAGTATTAGTCATCCTCGGTTTTTGGTGCGTTTCGCACACATTCACAGAACATGAAAATGATGGCGGTAAAGGGTCCCTCGCTGCCGAAGCAGAACACGCCATGCAGAGAAAGACCCGACGTTACGCACAATGCTAATGCTGAACGCTTGTCCAGTCCGCCCCTTCGAAACAGTCAGCCATGATGGGGTCCTTTCCTTTCTCTTCGTTATTATTATTAATTGAGACTTTTTTGGTCTGACATGGGCGGAGATAGAATAACGAGCTTCGAGTTGAGAAATCTATTACGAAACTGGTACAAGGTAGGTACTATTTGCTAGCCGGATTAGGTTGTTATGAAACTAATGGGCATACGAAAAATAAAACTATAAATTTCGGATGATTTATGAAAAACAACGGTCTGTGTTTTAAGAGATTTTAATTAGTAGACAACATCGCCGTTCATTATACGAAATAAAAATCCGACATGGTCTTGAAATCTCGAAACCAAACTTAAAACAGAATGTTGTTGGTACAATTAACCTTTAAGCTTGTTTTTCTAACCGACCTGTATGGTTAACAAATTGTAACAAATATTTTTCTGACGCAAGCACAATAAAATTAGAATAATGACTTCTCGTTTTATGCTGTTACACTAAAATTATCGCCATAGTCTACAGCCGATGTCTGAGAAATTTTGTAACACACGTAATATTTTCCTTCAAAATATCGTTTACAACAACGCCTGAAAAGGAAAACTATGATAACGAAAAATGGTACCGGTAGTCATAACTAGAGATGCAGCATTCAAAGGAAACCTTTATAAAAAAGTTGCCTAATAACGCACTTTGGCATGCTGCATCCCCTTTTCTGCATCCCCCTAACAAATTCAATATCCTGTAAAACCAAAACAAGAATAAATTTAAACATCTCCGTCTAGGTGTTGTGGTTTCTTTGTCAGTGAGATTATGTATAATTTGCATTGTTCCTTTCTCTTTACGTTTCCTTCCCCCCCCCTACTGGATCACATATCATAACACCAAATAAGACGCCCCCAAACTCTGAACAAACTTATTTCGTGAAAGGTTACAATGATATGGGAGACAAAGAACGAGAAATAGGCAAAAAAAATAAGATCCTAACAATATATAAACACAGATTTACAGAAAGCACATAGTGTGCCTAACAAAACTCAAAATATACTTGAAATTCTAAATTTCCACCACATTTTAGCCCATTTAGCGATAATTTCAAGGTACCCACAGCCAGTGATAACAGAATCCCACGTAAGCAGGTAGCAACTTCTTCATTTCCCTGTTACTATAGTTTACCTTCTCTATTGTTTTTCTCCCACTTTTTATGTTTCTACCTGTCTTCCTCTATTGATATCTTTAATACCGCATAATTTGTTTGGTTCTCTCTATTGGCAGTTGATATCCTTTTTTTTATCTGGCTGTCACCATATTGGCGCTTTTTTTCTAGGATAATCCTGAGCCGCTCTCTAACACACGTTCTGCATAACTCATTCAAGTAATACCATCACGAGCCTCTTTTATCAAATATTTGTCGCCCTTAACCTACAAGCTGTCTGTCCAAAAATACCTTCATTTGCTCATAATTAACATGTTTTTTACTGTTATAGTTGAATTATCATCACACTATTCCCTTGAAGAGCTCATGCTGCTTAAGATTTTAGCAAGCCGAGACTTACTCTCTCGATGTAAAATAATACTTTTATACTTATTTACCACGTTTTTATTCACTCGCTTTCTGCCTGTTTATCTATTCTTCATAAATTTAGCAATAAACTTTAAACTAAATTCCTTTTGAGGTGAAACCTTAAACGAACTGGATAACAATGTAAAGCTAACTTAATACGAAAAAAATAACACTACACCTACATAGAAAATAATGTATTTTACAATATATAAAATCTGGTGACTATCTGTAAAATAGTTTATCGTAAATTTAAAAAAAGACTTTTATTATATACGACTGATCTCATTATAAATTCAATATTTAAGGGACAACTTTTATTGTCTCTAAATACCTATATTTTGAAAAATTTTTCTGTATTTATACATATGGAGATTTTTTTGTTTTTTCTTGTATTTCTTGTAGTAAAGATGTGAACAATTATTGTATACATGGAAGTATATACAATAGAACCGGTCAAATAAGCAACTATTTGGTAACAAACTTAGATGCATACAAATGTTTCAATTATTTTGTAGAGATACAATTTATGTCAAACTGCGTTACCAAAAATTGACAAAAACAAATCCATCATTGAAAGATGATGTGATGTAAGCGTTATTGTTTCAATTCTTGGTCATCGATAAAAGATAAAATTAAGAGTTTGTAAAATAAAAACATTTATGTACTTGTTAAAATATTTTTGTATAATAGCGTAATACATAGAGCTTTAAAAAATTATTTTCCAGCTTGACCACACAGTATATGGCAGCACACTCCCTCTAAGGCAAGCATAACAGATATCCTACATATCAAAAGGGTTTAGCTCTGTGGGAGCCCTTGCCAGGTTATCAGGCTCTTGGTTGGAGTCGTGGCAGCTTCCCATGAATTTCCTGACCGTACGGGCTGTTGCTAACAGACGGGCTTTTTGCATTAGTTGATAAAGATGTTCGTCCAGACCGAGGTATTTTAAATTATTTAGTAGAAGTTTTGGGACTACTCCTGTTGTTGACATAACAACTGGTACAGTTCGTGTGTTGTTCATGTCTCACTGTGTCTTCATTTGAAATTCCAAATACCTGTATTTGGCTACTTTTTCAGCCTGCTTAATATTTATATTATTGTTGTTAGGGATTCCTATGTCAATTAAGATTGTTTTCCTAGAGATTTTATGTACTAAAACTATATCTGGTCTATTGTGAGCAACAGTCCAGCTTGGAGTTGTTATTTTCTAAAACAGATTGTGGTTTGTATATATGGTAGGGTGTTCTTACCGACTGTGATAATTCAAGTTTCAGCGCCAGTTCCTGGTGCAGTATTTTTGCCACATCATCGTGTCATTCTTTGTATTCAGTTGCAGCGAACGCTTGGCAACCTCCTGTAATATGCTGGATACATTCAGATGTTTGGCAACCATATCTGCATATGTCGTTGTTGATAGAAGGGTCTTTGAAGATCTACTTTAAATAGTTCTTAGTTGCAATTACTTGATCTTGGATTGCCAATATAAAGCCTTCCGTTTCAGGAAACATATGACCAGAGATCAAGCAGTAGTTCGACGCTGAACTGTCGACATAATCTTGGTTGACGTCATTTATATGTCTTCCATGAAGGGGCTTCTCTTTCCATTTGAGCAGCTTCTGATCAGTTGTCTGGTGTCTCACAGGTGTTGAGTCTGACATATGACTCTGTGTAGATCAGAAAATTCTCCGAGTTTCTGGAAATGATTTCGAAAATTAGAAATTCTTTGATCACGTAACTTGCCTATATCTGCCAATCCTCTTCCTCCTTCACACCGATGCAATGGTGTACGTTCGTCACAGCTCTTTGGATGGTGATTGTGAGCTTTTGTTAGTAGTACTCGAACTTTCCGTTGTAATTGTTCAATGTCGGTCTTGCCCAGTTAACTATTCCGAAAGACAAACTAAGCACTGAACACGGGAAATTATTTATTATTAATATTATTATTGAGTTTATATAATATTTATTATTTATATATATAAGACGGGACGAGACAACTGGTATCGAGACGAGAATGAGACTTAATTTTTTAGGAATTGGCGAGATCGAGACAAGATTTTTGAAATATTCGCGTACTCTCGCCTCGTGCGAATCCCTACTACTTACAAGGATTTCTGTAAAACTGTAGGGGTAATTAATTGAAAATCAAAATCTAGTACCATCAATTGGTGGAAATTATTGCTTGCGTATAGAAACACTTTTTCGCAGGAGTAGCTAGTTTATGGATCTGTCAACTAATCTAATTTACATGTGTAATTTGTCGGACTGTATATTTCACGTTTTTCTCAAGCAACTGACACATGATTTTTGTTCACTGTGTTATATTTCATAAAAGCATCAATATATGATTATTAATCACCTTGAATTTCTTTTGGGGCTAGACCATTCTCCAGAATACATTTCTACAAACCACAATAATTTGTTGGGTTTGTACCCGACTAGTAATTTTTTATTTAAATTAGCCATTTCGCAATTACTTTGATCCGGATTATATCATTGCTAATCGGCGGGTATAAAGTCATTGAAAGTGTTCACAATAATTTATAGCTGCGTCCTTTTACGATCCGTCCCTGAACATGACAAGTCTTCACTATTATAATTAATGTTGCATTTGGACTATGGCTGCGGCCCCCACATATGATTTAGTGCGTCTCTAGTTGAACAATCAAATTATTTATTCCACCCGAAAATAATAGACTCATTAAATGTAATTAAAATGTACGACAAAATTTGATGCTTATCTGGTAGGCTGGGTAGAATTAATAATTTTCTTGGTGCGTTTATTCATTACTTCCTCTCCACTATGCTAGCTCGATGGCCAAGTAATTACAACATGCTGGATGGCTGGTTGGTTGCTTCGTATAGCCGACGCTACGTGTGTGTGTGCGTATGTTATGGTTGGTACCGCTCAATACGGGCTCAGCTGTTTTTCAGTTTTCTATCAGATACTTCAATTACTGGGCAGGTGAGAAGCATGGATAAACCAGAAATTTGCATAACATGTTCAAAGTCGGTAAATGACACGTTAGGTGCTGCAATTCAAATTATTTTTTTTTCATCCTATCAATTATAGACGCGTCTTCCGACGAGTTTAATGTTGGTAAATTAAAGTTTTTTCTTGAACGAAATTGTAACCAATTTTGTAATAACAAGACATCGTGGCACTGAATATTTTAGATATGCTTATTATATATTTTGAACGGGATTATGAGTGTGAGCGTGAATTAAATGATGAAATTTTTAGATATAAATATAAATTAACGTGTTAGTTCCGCATTCAAATGGTAAATCTTCAAAATATAGTTGGGACAACGCAAGATTCAAATAGAATTTCAGCACATCAAATTGAAAATATGAAAACGATCTTTGATACTATCGAGTTAACCACATACATAAGTAAATATTAAATTGAATGGAGTTGGCCGTTACTTGGTGGAAATTAACACTCATGATGAAATAATACACAGTATTATTGAATTCCACTTTATTTAGACACACTTGTGACAATTGTTTCGCTACATTGTAGCTTCTGTTGACAATAACGTGAGTTTACAAAATGTAAAATATATATAGTATTAAAAGGTACAATAAACGAACTAAGTAGATTAAAATTCAAAGCTTATAAATACTATTACAGTTTTGGAAATTACTAATGATATTCTTCTTACCAATGCAGAAAACAGGTAAAACGGTGTGTTTTGGTTGGGATGATCTCTTAAAATTATCGGATTTATTTTTACTAATGTAATTATATCAACAAATTTAATAAGGGGGAATTATTTAGGTCTAATTGGTTGCTAAGCAAATTATGGGAATTTTTAATCCTATTAATTTCTAAACATTCTAACATATTTAATTTTATGCCTTTATTTTCAATGTGTAAAATTTCGAAATTATTATTGAAACTATAGTTGCATTCTATTAGGAGGTTAGCGTAATTAGAATCCTTTTTATTTTTTACATAAGATGTGTGGTGTTCTTTGATTCTTTTTATAAAGTTTCTACCCGTTTGGACTATATAGGTTTTTGGACAATCGTTGCACTCTAACTTATATACACCTGATGATTTAGATTTATCGGTTTTACTTTTATTATTCTTTATTAGATTCCGTAATAAATTATTGGTCTTATAAGCGACTTTAATATTTAATTTGTTTAGAAATTTACCAATTCTGATACTTTGTGGCCCAAAATATGTTATTATTTTGTATTTTTCCTTAGGGTCTTTAATATTACGGTAGACTGATTGAATGGCTTGATCATACAGTTTTTTCTTTAATATTGATTCAACAGTTTTTACTTCGTATCCATTGTTCAATGCTATTTGTTTTATTATATCAAGTTCTCTATTCTAAGTTATTTATGAAGTTAAATCCCAATATAAAATTCACTATTGAGGAAGAAATTTGTTAGATTTAACAATTAAAAAAGAAAATAACACACATATTTTTTCAATTTATCGTAAACCTTGACATACCGACACGTTTATTCCATTTTCTTCTTGCCACCCCATTCAACATAAACTAGCATATTTTCATAGTACCGTAAATAGACTAATTATTATCCCATTAAATAAAAATAATTTTGATCCTAGATGTCAGTCTTTATATCTCGCGTCTAGAAATTTACCGTTATGTGTCAAATACATAAATTAGTGTTTAGAGGACATTCTATTGTGGGCAGCGCAATTGATGAAGGTTCCCGACCAGAAACAATATATATCATATATATTGTATTGCGTAGAAAAGATTGGCACCTCGAAGAGAGTATACCTACGAAAAGTCGAAGACAACTAAGACCAGTGAAGCCATTTTGATAATAGATATTGTTAAGGAAAATTATGGGCTGGACTTTGATATTATAGACTCGTATTCAGAATTGCAGACAAACAGAAAAAAAATAAAATAAAATCATAATCTTAGGAAAAGTTTAAACATATAACAAAACTTCCCTTAAACGAGAATTTACAAATTGTATCAGGTAAAACAAAGAATGAAACTACTCCACTGGGAAATTTAATTAAAATGTGAAGTTAAGTCATGGATTTAAAACGCAATAAATAAAGAATTTCTTTAATTTTAGAACAGCCATGTACAGAAAAAACTCATCTAACGTTTTCTACGACAAGCATATGTAAAACAATTCAGTAAAAAACTGAAGAAAAAGCAATGAACACAAAATCGTACAATGAAAACAATCGTTATATCAAGAAAAATGTGTAGTTGATATTGAAGCATTGCCGAAATTTATAAAATCAAGTAATTTCGAATGTATTGTTTTGACTACAAAGTGTTTTGAATATTGTGTATACTTATCTGTTGTTGAGACGTTTCAACTTCAAGTGTCGAGACTTCCCAACTCCAAATTTGGAGGCATGACCAATCACTATTCAATATATTTATATTTGGGCTGTAGGTATGTATTGTATTTTTGCAGAAATGTAAATAAAATTAATAACTTGACACTGACAAACAGAACAATGTGAACGGAATATTCAGAAACGCAATACCTGCTGAAGAATGCAGGTCAGGAAGTAACTTTCAGTAAAGTACAGAAAGTTACTGAAATACTGAATCCTCATTATTATAAATACCCCTATCACAAAAAAAGAATGCTATTTCATCCAAGACATTTATTTTAATACCTTTAGGGCGAGTGTTGGCTTACTGTCTTATGAAATCAATAGTTTGAGCAATTCAGCTAGTGAGCGAATATCCTTAGGGAACACATCAAAGATGAAGAAAAGGTTGATAAAATTAGATAATACAAAATCCAGTGAGTACCAATTCAAAAAAGAAAGTTTTCAGATTCAAATTTTCTATTTTTTTGGGCTCAGTTCAACGTGAAAATGTGTTCATATTTTTTTAAGGATAATATAATAATGCTTATTATAAGTACAACGCATTGAAATTAACAAACTTTTATATTTGGTAAGGATAAAGAAAATAAAAAAGACCGGCAATCATTTGAGACAACAATGGAAGTGATAGATAGCTTTTTTAAGAAACATTCTCCCCTCTTCTCGTGATCTTAGTGTCTCATTTTTCTTTCTTTGTGTCACTCCAAGTAATGGATATGAATATCAGGTGAACTAAAATAATTGTCACTACTTTGTTGCGACTCAAATATTAATCCTAATTTTATTCTTAAATTAAGTATCTGCAAAGAAATGTAAGTTTACATATTGAGTAAGTGTTTGTAAATAGTTTTGTTCATCTGAATAAGTATTTCAAGACAAGACGTCAAAGAAAAGTTCGTTTTGTTCTTACATTACAAACAATAACATTTATACAAAACAATAAAGTATATTACATATTATTATTTTCAACGGTAGCAACAATTTTAAATCTTAAGTTCTTATTTAATGTAATATTAAAATGAGTTTTATTCATTTTATCTGAATTGAAAATAGTACATAAATTTAATTAATAATGATATAATATTAATAGAAAGTATAATTGTTCTCGGTTTCGAACCCAAGAACTTTGGATTCGCAGCCATGCGCTTTAGACTCCTGACCACTTGTCTTTAAGTAAAGTATGCTCTTTAGGGAATATAAAAGTTCCGGATGTATGTAATATATCAGTCCCTCTATTGAGTGGTAAACGTACTTTGTTTATTACGATAATAAAAAGATGTAAACAAAGGACATGTTTTGCTTACTGCAGTGGTTTCCAACCAGTGGGGCGCAAGAACTTTGCAAGGGGCATGCAGCTGTTTCCAAAATAATATTTTGGAATACAAGCCAAAAATGTCGAATAGGTATCAAAAAATTAATCAGCAATATAGGTATAAGTAACCCACAATTAGATTGTTAGAAAAATTAGGGGAGCGCAAGAATTTTTGTTTCTTAAAGCGGGGCGCAGGTACAAAAAGGTTGGAAACCACTGGCTTAACGTATACCCTTCTACATTCGGTAAATTTAATGTCAAATTGCCTTTTTGTCTGGTATCTTTTTAATTTTAATTTAATATACATACAGGTATGAAAAACGTTTGACTGGGGTCGGAGAATGCTAACGTTAAACAAGGACGGAAATGCTATTATATGCATGAGACGAGGATTGTCGTTTTAAGTACGTCAGTTTCACGAGCATTCAAGGTAAAGCACGAGAATATCGTATCGAATGGAAGGCGGAGCATCAATCGTCACAGTCACAGAGCGACCGTCCGTCGTCCGTCTCTTTCCTAGTCAGTAAGGTTTTATCAATAAAGGAGTATGATTATTTACGCAAATAATACGGATTTCGGAGCATTTTTCCTTTTCATGATTTTTGCGATGAAAAATTAATTGTCGGCTATTACGCCAGAACGAAAACTTAACATTTTTTCTGTTTTAAAAATGAAATAAAATAGATACTCTTAAAAATAAAATAAATTAGTAACTGTTAAAAAAATTGTCAATAAGAAATTAATCATTAACCTTATAATTATTTACAACATATCGTCTGTTTTATTTTTAAGCGATTGTAATCTTCGGAATGTGGTGATAAGAAAAAAAGTATTTACCGCCCGAACACGTCCGAACTGGCGTCACACCGACTTCATTCTCCTGGTGCGTATTGCGTTGATTGATTCAAAATCGCATGGGATTCTACCCGACCCCAGAGAACGAATTTCCACACCTGTATAACAAAGAGAGAATTGGAGTGTTTATTAGATCGAAAAGCAAATTTTGTGCAGGTATTCTATATTAATTAGATGTTATATTGGTTTATTTCCTATTTATTTTTGATTTTCTATAAGTAAGTGTCATGTCGGGTCGCATGAAACAAATGAAATTTAAAGTTATGCATTTCATTTCCTTGCTCATCTATTTTCATATGTGGAAATGTGGGCCTCGGTTGCGAGGCTCTCACTTCAAAAAAAAAAAAAGATTTGTTATTGTATTATCTCTACTAATTTATAACAGAATAAATACACAAACATCATTATATGAAATATTAAGCACAGTATTCTCATATAAATACAAACCACAATTATAATTTCGTTAGTTCGCTTTAGTTTACTTCACTGATTCAAATATTTTGAAACTAAAATTCGAAACAAGATTATACTAAAATACTTTGTGCAGAAATTCTGTTATTATTTAGTTTATTCTACTAATAATTTGAAACAAAATTGTCAGACCTGCAAGAACAACCTATAAAAACCTGAATCCACATTATATATGATGGTTTATATTCCATATAAATTCTATATGGTGTCTAAGCCACCCTTATCCAAGTTCTTCATGGTACATCGAACAAAACCAAAATATCAACTTTTTGACGTCTTAATTATAAACGGTACGTTTTGATAAATGCATCTGACAGGATGAAGGTAAAAAACCGAACGATTTTATGCCATTGTAAAACTATGCTAATCAACACAACGATGTAACATATTGTTCGAAATTAATAAAGTCGTGTTTCGCGATGCTCTGGTGCCAAAAGTCATTAGTCTGATTGAAATCACTGTTAAACTGTAGTGAACAATTAAGCGGTTGAAACATAAAATATGTATAGTAATTGATTGTTTCAATTAGTCTGTCAAACATAAAAGTAAATCTTACAACAGAAAATCATAATAAGAAAAATACTAAAACAGTATGTTTTAAAAATCACAATAGTTATGGTTATGAACTGATGTCGGAATTCTCAGTTATTTCATATATAATGGAGTATAAGTTGTCTGGTGAAATAGGTATGAAATGGGAACAACCTAGTAAAGATCAAAAAAGTATCAAATAGTCTATAATAATGTTTTTTTTGTTGATTTGTCAAAGGAAATTTGTGATTGATGTATTGATTTACAGTTTTTGAATTTTTTTCTCTAATTTTTTCTAAATTTTTGCATTTTAGCGTTGTGACATTTAGGTACATTTTTGAAATATTTGTGATCTTTGATATTTTTTACATTTCTAACATTTTACAAACACAAACAAACAAAAAAATTAGCATTGTGAACTATCAAACATAATTGTTTTCGAGTTGTCATTATGAAACAAGAAATCAAAAATCATTACCTAAAAATTAATGAAAAACTAAATAACGAAATAAAAATATTAAATTCGAGATGTTTAGAATATTAAAAAAATATAAACATTTTTAAAATTATTATGTCAAAAACCTAAAATGAACGAAAAATAAAAAATGAAAATTAACAAATATAACTAAACATATTAACGTCACCGTAAATTTCAAAAAAGTTAGAATGATAAGCACGTCAAAAGTGTGACAAATTTCAAAAATATCGAAAATATTGTCAACAAAGTGAAAAGTGACAAAAATGTCAAAAACACCAAAAAATGGAAAACCACAATACCAAAACTGTCAAACTTGTCCAATCTGCCTAGTTCTTCACATTAAATCCCAAAATACAGACTTTTTAGAAGTGGTTGTTGCCGTTTAAATTTTGCTCATGAACTAGAAAAAGTTAAAAAAAATTTCACAAAAAAATCTAAAAATGTAAGGATTGTGAAAATTGCCAAATGGAAAAAATGTTTAAGATAATTTGCTCAAATACGCCAATCTGGCTTGTGATAAATAAAAATAAATTATGAAATATAAATTTATTAAAATGGGCATATTAAACAAGTATATTCATTATCCTTTTAAAAAAATCATTGTGAACAATGTCAAAATCAAAATTTTCACTTACATTCTAGTCCCGTCACAATTGCAAAATTCAAATTTTTAAAAATTAATAATAATAAGTGAAAAATCACTACGTCAACTGCAATGTAGTTATTTTGCCGCAACTTACATAAGAGAAAACTATTCCTATGTGGTCAAAAAATAAGCCTTGATTGCTTCCTATAATAAATAGATTATCCGTCCTAGACAGACACAAATTGGTTGAAATTTACTACAGCCAGTTCAGACGAAGAAAAAGTGTTCATGTAATTCCTTGGAGCACGATATTCAAGTAGACATCGCCATCGGGTAACTCTTTCAAGTAGTCTGTAGTTGAACAAAACTTTTGCACTGCAATTAATTTTCTTCTAAGTGATTTGTTCTTGCCGTCAAGATATCATTTCAAATCTACCTTATGCATAACGGAGCTTGAATGGCACGACAACTGCATTAGATTATTTTTAACGATGTAAAAACGTTTTAACGGTAATTCAAATTTCTCAACATCAAGAATTCTTCATACAGATTTTTATTTTTATTTATTTTATTTACGAACAACACCACGCGAGAACAAAAACAGTATAAAGTAGTTTCTAAATGATTGAGGACATAAATGATTATTTTGAATGTTCATCTGGGATTTTCTCTCCTGGCAATGGTTTCTGAAAAATACAGATAAGTTAAGTACTTGAATATCAAGGTGTAGCATCTAAGGGCAGTTTGTGGAAACAGATAAATACAACAAAAAATACACAACATATTATACTGGAATACTAGTTGACAAATCTGTAGACCTACTTTCTCACAGTTGATCCAGCGGGAGAGTTTTTTCTATAAGAGGACAACTAGTGTTCCGGGCAGTTTCCACAAACTGCTCTTAGATACTACACCTTGATATTCAAGTACTTAACTTATCTGTATTTTTCAGAAACCATTGCGAGAAGAGAAAATCCCAGATGAACATTCAAAAAAACAGTATTGTTAAAAACCCCAACGGTTTAAGGTCTAGTTTATGAGGAAATTAAAATAATTCGTACAATGTTTCGATAATTCTATAATGACATATACAAAGATTTTGCATACAGGGTGTTTCTAAAATAGGGTTTTACGTTATATAACATGTGCTACGTAAAATTTTTAAGAATTTATAAATCTGTAGAGAAAATGTAAAAAATTTGAAATAAAAAAAATACAGGACAATAAGCTATATCTATACCAACTTAAATAGGACGCTTATGCATGTCGAAAAACGGAATAGCACATGCTATTTAACATAAAAAGTTAAGGAAAAGCCGATGCATTTTTAACCGACTTCCAAAAAGGAGGAGGTTATCAATTCGTCGGCACATTTTTTTATGTATGTTCAGTGATTATTCAAAGATAGCTTCCGAAATTCATGATTTAAACGGCATTGTATTAAGAAATATAACAGAAAGGTACCACATAATTCTCTATAAGGTGAGATTTACGGTTTTCCAGAAACTTAGGAAAAGTAGTAGTAATTAGCGACTACACTTCAGTGAATTTCAATGAATCTACACTGTTTTCTCTCAAAGGGCTCGACTAATTTGAATATTTTAATAGTTTCACCTAAATTTAGTATATTTTTCTATAACGTAAAATATACGGTTTTCAAAATGTAAATGTCAAATCTTCATCATTAAATGTCAAGATATGCCATGAAAGTCTATTATACAGGGTGTTTGTAACGGTTTTCATTTTATAGGGCTTGCAGTCGGGTCAAATGGCACAAAATACTCCATTAGTGTATCGAAAAGAAAAATTGTTAGGTGGGCGATATTTTCTATACGGTTTACGGTGGTAGGTGTGTGTGTGTGTGTACGTGCATCGAAATTCAAGCAGCAATCAATGTGCGCAGTTAAAATATAGTGCGAATTACAGTTAGACAGGTGGGTCCGAAAAATCTCACCAATAAATGTGATATTGGGTGGTACATAAGCAATTCCATATATAAAATGGTTGAAATATAAGGTAGAATAGAATTAAAGTTATACAGGGTGGTTAAAAAAAATGTTGTATCAGCAGCAAGCAATATGCGCAGTTAAAATATAGTGCGAATTACAGTTGGACAGGTGGGTCCGAAAAAATTCACAAATAAATGTGATATTGGGTGGTACATAAGCAGTTCCATATATAAAATAGTTGAAATATCAGGTAGAATAGAATTAAAGTTATACAGAGTGGTTCAAAAATGTTATATTGAATGGCACATAAGTAGATGTTTATCTATCAGAAAATAGTTATTGATTGCACACGGTTTCTAAAAGGATTTTATTTTTCTTCTGTTTTGTCAATAACAAAAGAAAACCTTTTGCTTGCGCCCTATTAAAGGGCATAGAACTTCCTAAGGATGCATTTTAGGGCACCTGTATTATTTTAATCATTTTATTTACATCTGTTTTTGCTTATTTGAAATTTCTCCACCGATTGAGAGACTATAACTGTAAATTACGATGTTATTAGCTTTTTTATTTCCAAAGGTGTAGTAGGATTATAATGTGCGGGGGGGGGGGGCTTGACCTCGGTTGGGGTAGGGCTTGACCTTGTTCCTTGTTTGGGGGAGTGCTTGACCTCGCTGAAGGTAGATTTAACAAAATAAATATTAAATAAGTATAGATCTCGGATAATTGGTGGGTGGGGGCCTTGAGGCCATTTGTCCCCTGCTGAATCAGTCAGTGGTAGTGGGGGTGTTTTGTTGAGTAGGAGAGATCCTCATTCAGCAGATCGTAAGGGAAAACGAAGAATTGCCAGTTCAGAATTCGATTTAACCTCTATAAAAAAATAGAACATTGATTAAATCGACCTATAGAAGTCGTGCCTAGCTGCTGAAAGATAAGAGTGGTAATTCTCATCTCTTTTTCAAGAATGTAGGCTTCTTGAGGATAGTTTTTCACAAGGGTTTCCTTAATGGCTTTAATATTATTAACGAAACAATAGAATTTATTGTGAATGCACTTACCACTATCACATCTTATAACAAAGTTGTACCTAGGAGCGCCACATATAAATTCTAAAGCCAACTCTTTGAAATTCTTTCAACGAGCAAACAGAGTGATTATTGCACACTGTGTATACCAGTTTTCGTAAAAATCCTGTAATTAGGGTTGAATATACAGATTAACAGATGGTGTTGAGTTGATTTCTTTCTGTGTGCTTCGGCATTGCAAGCTATACACCCTATCCTCCCGATTTATCACTTTTCCTATTGAAAACAACCTTACGGAACTCCAGGAACTATATGCAGTCTATTTGAGACGAAAATTCGACAATTAAAGACCATTTTTAGGTCCACCGTAATCTGCTAGCGAATTTTCTTTAGAATTATTGAATTTATGAAGATTTCCTAATACAGGATAAAAAAAATAACTGATTTTTCATAGTCAGTAAGTTGAATGCTTTGGACTTCTCTATTGAAAATATCGAACTCAATGGTTCGCTTAGAAACTTCTATAGGGTCATATATGAAATGACAAAACACATTACGTTCTATACAGTTTTTTATTGGAATGTTTGGGATTTTTTTTCACAGGGTTACCTACTATTTTATGCTTTCCCGATTTACTATATTGTTCATATGGTACTTGTTAGCAAATGCCATATGAATAGGATTCATAATTTCAACAGTTAGAATGTCAAAATGACTTCCATTTCTTATTAAATCTTTGACGTCAGAGGCAGTGACAATTGCCAGTCAATAGCAACATCAACGGCGTCGAAATGTCGTTGAATATCATTGAGAAATCCAAAAGTAACCGAATTTCTGTAGCTATACTTTTCACAGTGTCAAAATCTTCTAATACCTTGTAGGAACCACTCAAGTCTATTTTCAATGGTGGGATCCCTCATGAGTTCGGTAGTGATTTCATGCCCCCTTTTAGATAATTCTCTCCACAAGAGTCGAAATGGCAACCGATGACTGTAGGAAGGTATAAAAATCGAGGCTAAAATCCTAGCACTTGAACATAATTTTAACACTAAAATAAACGCAGAGATTTCAAAATCCACTGTTTTTTCATTGTTTATAACTTATACACACATATAAGTTACTCGATTCAGTTACGAGAATAATTTTTAGATATGATAATTGAATACATGATCTCTGGAATTTTGTATGCTATCCTGTATATCTAAAAACAGTGTTATTTGTATTTGTCATTTAACAGTATTATAATATTACAATCTAATCACAACATGATATGAACCAGACCTTTAAAGGATTTTTAAGTATATAGTATCAATTGCTATTTAATTTCCCAACATACCATAAAAGAAACTAGAAAATGTCACAAATAACCTTTAGAATACACCATTTTTTCTGTTACGAACCAAACTGGTTAAAAATCCATCGTTGAAATTGAAATTTTTTACACAAGAGTAATTACAGAAAGAGAAATTTGGTGAATGTCCCTCCCAAAATTTGTATCCCGCAGAAACATTTATCACCCAATAGATTATATGAAAGGGCAAAAGGGCTCAGAACCATTCTGACTAGTTCAATCAGCGTTGTTTTTGCTCCAGTGAAATTTACGTTTCCTCTAGACTGAGCAAATTTTACCAGCTTGATAAATGTTCGCTGCCGATGACACGTATGAAATACGTCAAAGCCGGGGGCGGATTTTCAATTAAAACTCGTATATGCGGAATAATGCAATGATGCCGAAACAGTTTTTTGCTAAAAATGGCGTTTTTCGGTCGTAAAGATACCGGAAAATTTAAAACACCAACTTGTATACCAATTATAAGTTCCCCCGCATTTTGTATTCACTGCATATTATCATATCATATCAAATCATTAAAGGTGGTTTTTAGAATAAATTTTTTAAAACCACGAAAAACTAGTTGAAATGTTATTGCAATACACTCTATTGGAAACATTCTAAATTACAATCACCGTTTTTAAAAATAAAGGAGATCCTGAAGATGCAACAAATTATCGGTCTATATCTTTATTGAAAGGCCAGATGATTAACTACTTTGAAATAAATATTATCTTTATACCAAACCAATTTGGTCTTCGTAACAAAAAAAGAGCACAACTCTGGCTATCAATCGAAGAAGTTAATTTGTCGCAGAGGGTTTTGAAAATAAGCATAATACATATGGTACATTCCTGGACATAACGAAGGCATTCGATTGTATAAGTTTTGAAATCCTTTACAAAAAGCTATATTACTATTATCCTTATACAGTCCTACTTAGAAGGAAGAGAACAGTATGCCCTTTTTGTGAATCAACAGTCGACGAATCGAAGGATTCGGCATGGTGTACCTCAGGACTCTGTGCTGGGTCCTCCGTTATTATTCATATACATTATTGACTTGCCAAACTTTAACAATCTATTGAATCTGCTGATAATCCTCTTTGCTGATGATACCACAACATTGCTGCGCTATCAACCTTTACACCCAATATTGCAATGGACTCAAATGACACAGCGTGAAATAGAGAATTGGTTTTTAGTCAATAGGCTTAGTCTCAACAATAGTAAGACTCAGGACATTAATTTTACGTTGCAGTCTTCACCTTCGACACTAGAAAGTGATGCATCAGTGAGGTTCTTAGGGGCCAAACTTGATCTTGGGTTGGCCTGGGAAGTCCATGTTAATTTGCTTTCCTTATAAGAAGCCTGTCAAAAAAGTATCTAGGGGCACATTACTGAGAGCGTATCATGGATACTTTAGCCCTAATATGTTCTGCACGCTTTTAAACTGGGGTAGTTCTTCGTGCTCTTCACAAATTTTTGAATTACAACGCCGTTGTGTCAATAATATTGCCGAAAAAAAGTACCGCGAGGGTTGTAGAGGTGGTTTTGTAGAACTAAAACTACTTAACCTTCCTTGCACTGTTTTCCTTCAGTGTCCTGTCTTTAAGAAACAGAATCAAAACAGCTACAGAACACAGAACGATATTCACTCCTATTCTACCAGGAAAGGATGAGACTTAGTTCTCAGCTACCACCGATTGCAATGAACGAGAATAGGTACTGACTATTATGGTAGAATTTAAAAATTTAAAAGTATATTATTTTAAATCAATAGTGAAAAATTATCATTTAAAACAAGCCTTTATTCATTTGAGGAGTATTAAGAAAGTGATTTCAATGTATAAATTTTTAATGTCTAAAGTATTTGCACCTACAGTGTAGTTTGTTGTCTATATATTAGTAAATAGGACATTTTATTTTCTTACCATTTTAATAACATTCTTTTGTATACATATTTAATACATTTCATACTTGTATACCTTTGACTTGTGAAAACACACAGTTGTAATACTTTACCAATAAATTAACTAAACTCAACTAAACTAAACCACAAATAAGTTCTTTTCAATGGCGTTATGATTGTTGAAGTACGTTAAGAAGTTTTGAAGTTACAAATGTTCATTTAGAAACACATTAGAACATCCCCACCAACTCAATATTTGGAGGAAATGTTTGGCAAACAAGTTTAGCTCAGTTTTAAGAACTATTCACATTTTTTCGGCGATCATATTCTCAATAAAAATAACTTGAGTAGCTATTTGATTATCCTGTACATCCACAATATTGTTAACTAGCATTTAAAATGTACTTTCCAAATCTAGAAACGCATTTTATTCGTCTATGCAATGTATCGTTTAGCAATGTAGCTGCTCTTGGCCTGTGCAATATCATATACCATAATAGGGTTAGTTCCATTCAACATATATAACATTCCAGGGGAACTTATGTCGACTATGGCATTCAAATTGGGAACGTATTGTGGCGACCATGACTACAGACTATTCGAACAATGCCGAGCATTCACCCTTTGTCCAGTATGGGTATATCACGCAGAATTTAAATAATTGTAAACTAGCTGTGGCTGTACTATTGAGTCACTCACGTAAAAGAACATTTTCAAGATATTAACATGTTAATCAGGAAATAAAGGATTTTACTGTAAATAGCAATTGATTAAGCATTATTAGTCCAGTTATGTATGCTGCACTTTACCATTGTTGATATAACATGGGATCTGGAAAGTCACCTTAAAGGTAGCATATAAATCCTTTGTTTCCTGAATGATATTTGTGTCATATTTTTCAATGTCCAAGTACTTCTTGGGAAATAACACCACAGTTAAGAAAATTGCTGTATATTCCAAATGTTTCGGGGTCTAAATGAGACTCCGTTGTCAATGGTTAAGAAATTTGGATAAAAAATGTACAATTGTAAGATGTAAATTAAAATATTTGACAATATGTATTATTTGATTTCTGACGTAACTAATACAATTTTATTTGTAATATACAGGGTAGAACAAAAACTTCTAAAGATCATATAATCATAAAGTTCCTTTCAAATTGGAAGAATTTGAAAGGGAGATCTTGAGAATTTTATGTGGTGCTCCTAGTTAAATTTGTACCAAGGAGTAAAAATATTATTTTTTTAAATTTAAATAAATATCAAAGAGTTAGATACTGTCTCTATATGGTAAAAATATTGCATCCAGTCAAAAAGAGATAAGTAACAACCTGTAAGTTACTAAAACCAGAACAAACATTTTATTGGAAAATATATTTATTTTGAACACAAAGACCAGTCTCAGTTGGTCATCTTTTTAGATTTCACTCCATCATTTATATTACTTATTATTAAGACCGAGGTCATGTCCAAAATACAGAGACTTTTGTAAGTTCAAAGCCAAGAACGGATACTCAAGACCGAGGCTGTCGAAGTCTCTAACTTGCTTTGGTCTTCAAACTGATCGTTAAACATAAGATAACATTTGCCCTGACTGAAACTTTGGCAGGCTGAAACATTTAGATACGGCTTGTGTCGCGTCACAGAAATGTTGATTTTTGACAATATTTATATTAAAAATGATTAAATACCGAGTCATAGGAAACATAACTTACGGAAATCGATACGGTATCAATAGAAATTCACACGCAAATAGAGCTGTAAAAAAGTTTGAATAACTAGGCATTTTTTCACAGATTGGTTGTACTTTTAGCTATAATGACTGGACTATATAGTTTGCTTTTCGTTAGAAATGAAAGTTGTATGCATAAGAGTAATTTCACGCTTCGATTTAACTTTGCAAAATTCCTCTTCTAAATAACGGCATAACGATGTAATCTTATTAAGGTATTCGGTATAAATAATTTTGCTATTAGTCATTATTTAAATTCCTATCCTGACTTACATCTACACGAGAGTTCACCCTGAAACACTAACGTGTTAAATCCCTTCTAATAATTTGTCATGGCCATCTTGATATCACAACGTTATTTTTTTTCAAGTTCGTGCGAATGAAGAGATTTTGTTTAATACAAGAATTATTTGCTAACGGTAATTTGTGAAATCGTGTTTTGCTTTCACATTAAATTTGGTTTTACTTGTTTTGAGGTAATAGTATGAGTACAATTTCTAAAAGGTATACGATATATGAACTTGACTGAAATTATTTACTAGTTCGTGACTTTTGTTGTAATAAACTAAAAGGCAGAACTAACACAAAATTGCATAATTTAATCTTTCTTTTATAACCGATGAACTTCCTACTGTTTGGAAACTGTCCAGGATTTGTCCAGTACTGAAAAAAGGAGACAAAAGCAATATTGAAAAAAGTTTTTGAGATGGTTTTTATAAGCTGCTTTACTTGCATGTACAAGGTCAGGTCACAGAACACCAGCATGGTTTTATAAAACAAAGATCCACCATTACTAACCTTTTTTGTTTAACTTAGTACATTTTTGAATATCTAGATAAAAATAAACAAATGGATGTGGTCTATACGGATTTTTCAAAAGCCTTCGATAGACTTAATCACGGCATTTTGCTGGCCAAATTAAAACATTTTGGTGTATCTCCCTCACTTATTATATTGTTAGAATCATATTTTACAAACAGAACGCAGTACGTAGAATGCCGTGGTTTCAAGTCAACAGAAATTGTGTCCACATCGGGGGTTCCTCAAGGCTCCGTATTGGGGCCACTATTATTTGTCTTGTTTATAAATGACATTGTTGGTGTTGATGTTCAATATCTGCTATATGCTGATGATATTAAAATCTATACTGTAATAGAAAATGTAAATGACTGTTTTAGGCTACAGAAAAGTCTTGACAATGTGAATGCCTGGTGTAAAAAAACGATCTGCCATTAAATGCTTCAAAGTGTCATGCCATGACTTTTACCAGACGGCAAACTCCTATTTTGTTAGAGTACAATATAAAGGGTGTTTGTTAAGACCAAACAATATTACAGATCTTGGTGTTAGTTCTGATAGCAAACTAAATTTTAATTTGCATATTGGAAATACTGTTCAAGCAGCTTATAAAAGTCTTGGTTTTATAATTTGAAACTCTGAGGGCTTCTCAGACCCAAGCACTCTTATTTTACTTTACAACGCCTTTGTGAAATCTCGGCTTGAAACGCTGCTTTAGTTTGGCACCCAGTTATAATAAGTACAGTGAGATGGTCGAAAATATTCAGAAGCGGTTTTTGAAATTTCTAGCTTTTAAAATTTACGGTTCATATCATCCCATAGGTTTTCCTCAATCTGAGCTACTGAAGAGATTCTCGCTTCTTAGTCTGCACGATTGGAGGAGAGTTCACTCGTTGTCTACGGCTTTATATTTATAAATATATATTTATAAATATAAAGCCATTGACAACGAAGCTAGAATAGACTTTGAAACCTTTGGTTTCTCTTCAATATGCGTCGTTTTATTTCGATTGTGGTGTTATTGCCCAAAAAACATAAACATAACCAAGAATATGCCACAAACAACGTTTAGAAGACACCTTGTATATTGTTAACACTACACCTTTATATAAGCTCTTCTCAGTTTTGTGTTAGGGTACGAAAATTTGAAAGGTTCTCAATATTTTATTTTTCGCTAATATCAAATTTCTAGTCTAGAATATAACGTTTATATGGCCATAAAAAAATAACGGTTCCACCTCACATGCTACAGCTGTAGTTCCCTCTATACGACAACATTCTTTTTCGTTTTACATCGTGAATAAATTCTATAATAAACCAAAGCATTAAACGCTACCCAGTTAGCAATTCGATACATACAAGAAGTGGATATATAATTAAAATCATTGAGAAAATGCCAATAAATTTATTCAGACCAAGTCCATATTATTAAAGTTGTAGTTTCACGGTTGGATGCGAAGCCATAATTGCTTATTCATACAGGATGCTAATTTGATATAAACTCGCTAAAAAATTATATTTCCTACTTGTCCGATATTATTCAGTTAAACGACGAAGAGAAAATATTTACTTGAAAATATCAGATTAGAAAAAATCAGTAGGCGATTTTTGACAGAATTGTTTTGCACAAAATTATCACTCAATCTACATTGAATTCGAAAGTTATTAGAAATAAAATTAACATCTGGCGATTGTTTTATACGTAGTTAATTACAGTTTCGTTCTCCGCCTTTAATAATATCTATTCCCGGATCACTTTTTCATAACTCAATCAAAACCTCCTTCTTTTGTACGAGCTTTCCTTCAGGCGATTTCGTAGCTGACAGTGACTGATTGAGGTTATTTTCTGACACCAATCAAAGCCGAGTTGAGGCCCTACTGGATGCCAGCCTCCTTCATATCGACCAGTCGGCGGTGGTAAACAGATGAAAAGATCATTTGTCAGAAGATTTGATTTCGAAATTAACAAGCCTTTGGCGGGACATCTTGATAACCTTGATTTTGAACTATGAGTTCGTTAGAACTTAGAATGCCTTTTATGAAAACGAGCAAATGAATGATAATTTGTATTCTGTTGGTCTGTGTTGTAAAAATTTAACTTGGCTGTATTTTTTGAAAAACTAGAAAGTAAAAATGAAAAAAGTATTACGCACATCATAAGAATTTCTACCTGTAAGTAATGCTAATAGATATGAGTTGCCAAAGTTGTTATAATACTGACGATTATGTTAATTTCATATGAATAATAATAATATGCTTTATTCTCAACAGGTATAGAATTACAGAGAAAAGATAAAAGATCCAGAACCTTGGTCTTCATACTTGAAAAAACTAAAATTTAAAATAAATTAATACGAAAATACTGAGATTCTTAAAAAATTAATACATAATAATAAGAGATAAATAAATAAATAAATAAATAAAACTTTATTGCCCAACAGTAAAAAACTATTAACAGAACAATATTAAAGAATCCTTAAAAAAAACAGAAAGCAAAATGTACTAAAAAATAACAAAAATAAATAAATAAAAATAAACAAATAGTCGAAACGCGATATCAAAAATAAAGTTAAAAATAATAAACTAAATAAAACGTTGACCCTACTCAAAATAACAGACAAAGAGTCTACATGAATATCACATTCCCTACAAATGTGGTTGAAGTTTTGTGTCATACAAAAAACAGGAGAGTTTATGCCTAAGTTAGTTTTGTAACGACTATGCCTAAAAACCACTGGATCTCTGAGAAAAACAGAAGGTACATTGAAATTAAGCTGTTGTATAGAAAAGTGAGCGAACATATTATTCGCCTGAACTCCAAAATTTCCACATTAAATCTATTCCACATAAGTTGCTCATTAACTCCTCTATTGGGATAAACTCCATCAATTTTAAAACATAGATACTTAAGAAACTTTCGCTGTACACTTTCTAATGCTAACTTCTGATAATTGTAAAATGGTTTCCAGACGATCGAGGCATATTCTACCCTGGAGAGTACGAAAGAATAATGAAGTACTTTCAGAGCATCTATACTATGAAACGATTTACAGTTTCTGACAATAAAGCCACATAATTTACTAGGTTCGGCAATTTTAAGGTTAATGTGTTTGTAAAAATTCAACCTAGTATCAAACCACACACCAAACCACAATTAAAGTTGCGCGTGGAAAGCAATCATCTCTTATCATATAATTAAAACCTAGACAAGCTTTCTTCTTGGTAAAAGACATTATTTTGCACTTAGACACATTCAAATGTAGATTATTCTGCAAGCACCAGTCACTAACAACATTAAGATTCTCTTGTAGAAAATAGCAATCATCAATACCTGTAATCTCAACAAAGATTTCTGAATCGTCAGAATATAATAAATTGTTACACTTTAGCCAACTTGTTAAGTCATCAATGAAAAGAAGAAACAGCAGAGGTCCCAGATTTGACCCCTGAGGAACCCCTGATGTAGCAATGTATTGGTTTGATTTAAATCCATTATAGAAAACAGATTGGATTCTGTTGTCAAAATAAGAATTTAAAGAAGTAATGAGTTGACTACCGAATCCATATTTAGCCAATTTACCAAGTAGAACACCGTGATCCAATTTATCAAAGGCCTTTGCAAAGTCGGTGTAAATAACATCCACTTGACTTTTATTATCTAGACATTCCGCCAGGTACTGAGTTATAATAGTGAGGTTGGTAACAGTCGATCTTTTCTTCAGAAATCCGTGCTGTGAAGAGATACCAGAAAGAAGAGAGTAAGAACAAGAATACAAGCAAAAAAAATACATTATACAATACAATATACAATTAAGTAAGCTTAGTTGAAAAACAAAATGAAAAAGATATTCAGCAAGAAAATGTAACACTACTCTAAGCAACTATACTGAAATTAGCGTTGTAGGTATTTGGAATAAAATTGAGTTTATCGAAATCTATATCACAATTTCTACTAATTTCATCAAACACATTGCACATTTTGTTAGCTGTGAGCACAGAACCAGTAGCGTTTTAAAAATCTCTATTGAAGAAAAGTTTACGTTCACAGGTATTAGAATTAAAGCCGTTAGGAAATATCAGGATAAAGTACCAAGTAATACTTAAGTCTATATCAAAATTCAAAAAATCTATCTCAAAATACGAATGTGAATTGTTCTATGGTCTAAATAAATGAAGAAAACTATAATAAACGCTGTTCATGCCTGAAAAATAGTGCTTAGAGTCAGGTTATATAAAACGAAAACCTTATAGAATCATCTTGTATTTGACCATCGATCTGACATAGCATATTTGCTACGAAATTATTGGATTAAGTTCAGATTTAGTACTCATAGAAGACTAGTAATATTAAATAGTTTTTAAGTTATCTTCAATTAAAAAAATGTCAAAAAAAGAATCTAGACTTTCATCATCAATTTGAATTATTTACCAATCTTTTGTCACTTTCACGTCAGACGTAAATACTTAGATATTGTCACTATCTAAAAAGTGTCACACAATTTTTTTCTGAATAAGCAACAATATCGTCAAGATAGTTCTAATATACATAAATTATCCCTTTCTTTACGGGATGACAGACATTTCAATTATTAATAAATAAAAATACATTGCGATTTGTTTTCACGCATACAAAATTCTTTAATGCAGCCCGAAAGTCCCGAAATTACGTATTCAGTGCACCTTGTGTTTATGGTCATTCATGCACCGGTGAGAGTTCGAAAACTCTGGTAGTAAAAAACAAAGAACATCAATAGAAACATTTACCGAAGACATATGGACAAATAAAACTGCCATCGACTAGAATAGGATAATTCTAAGGAAGCTAGTGCATGCTGATCAATAAAACTGAAATCCATGAAAACAATTATTACTAGCCAATTATGAGCACTCAGCATCAAGTAAAAGAAAAGTAAAAAAAAAGATAAACTGTCAGTGTCAAAATTATCTAACAAATTAAAAAATAATTTCTCTCAGAGAAAACACAAGATGTCGAGTTTTTTAGAAGGTGTGCTTGTATATTTGTATATAAGTTTGAAACGTTAGTTTATGCAGGGGCAGATTCACACCTGCTTCCGGGGAGGGGGAGATTTTATGATTCAGGGGGGGGGGGCGATCCTGTCAATATTTTTCGGACTATTACACTAACAATTGTCGTTATGAGGGTTACACCCTTGAAATGGCCTTCTTGTAGGCTCTTGGGTTAAGATAACCACGTTTTAATATTAAATTTACTAACTTCTAGGCTCTCATCGCCCCCATCGCCCCCCCTCTTTGGATCCGCCCATGATTTTATGCTTAAGAAAGATGAGGCCACGTCTGAGGCTTTCAACACCTTTCTCCTTTAAAATATTTAATATATGAACAAATCAAACATTCACGTCTGAGTTCTTTTTCAATATAAGTTTTAGAAAGTGTTCTATGATCACTGAAAATGTAGAATAAAAAATGAAAATACTGGCTTAAAATGTGGTTGCACCGTGTTAAAGTGTTATTTATTTATTTAAAGAGTAGGGCCGCCCTACAGACAGTCGCAGCTGCCCTATTACAGGGTAGCACAAGTTAACAATAATTGTAACATGAGATCGACCAAGTACATTTAATTAAATTACAAACGGGGAAAAAAAAGAAAAACGTATGGTACAAATTCAACAGTAACAGACTGACTTAGGTCAACAGCCTGTGTTGTGTGTTTCGTGAAAACCGGGTAACTTAAGGAGAACATTTCATAACTGGTACTATTATTTTTTCCATCAATCGCTAGGATCGCTAACAGCGTGGCAGCGGCGAGTTAAAATAATAATTGGAGTTAGAGCGTTCAATTGCAAATATTTCTCTATTTCTGAGGTGTAAGGCCTAGCATTGATTAAAAAATTACAATATATTTATGATAGAAGGGATTCCAAACTGTCGAAGAATATTCTAAAATCGATCTAACAAGACTATACTATAGGGTGGTGAGCGATTTGACATTTTTGAAACCTTTGGTTATTAGTAATAAGAAACCCGACATTTTTTGAGCTTTTTGAACAAGTAATTCAATGTGTATTTCAAACGACAGTTTGGAATCTAATACAACCCCCATATCCCTAATGTGATCTACATACTTCAAGTGACTAGGTTTTCTGGTGAACACGACGGAATGACATTTATCACCATTAACAAAAATTCTGTTTCTTGTACAGTAATCAGAGAATCTGTTTAAGTCGTCCGCATAAAGTAAATGCCCGGTGTTACACAAGCATGAACCGATGTAATTTAAGAAAATGCTGAACAATAAGGGACCAAGATGTGACCCCTGCGGCACTCCAGAAGTCACTGGAATACATTCTGATCTTACATTGTTCACCACAACATACTGTGACCTATCTACTAAGTAGCTTTTTAGGAGCAGAAAGAGTCCTCCATGAACACCGAAATTCCCAAGCTTAATTAAGAGAGTGGGGTGGTGAACATTATCAAAAGCCTTGGTCGGTGTACACGGCACAACCCTCTAAGCTGTTTTCCATTGCCGCAGTTAACTCTTATGATATAGAAATTCACTCCATGCGTATTGATCTTGGGCCTATTTAAATTAAAAGTCTTAAATTTTGAGATACATACAGAATATTTATGTAATTACTGTGATACTATTAAATTTATTAGGTACATATCTTCTGTTCTTCTGTGCATCAAGATGCATACATTTTTTAATTAATTCTACTGGTAGCAGGTATTGCAATAAATATTTTTAGTGAAAAATATAGAATACCACTGTTTTGGCAAAAATTATTTTTAATATCTCAGATCATTTAAGAGCAATTTTGGATCCCTTGATTTCCTTCATTCATGATTTTCGTTTAAAAAAATCGTTTAACTTCAGGTCCGAATCGTGAAAAATCTGATGACTGTAATATTGAAATAACTGTTTTGAATCTATTGAATTCGTTTAGAATCAACCCTCAATTAATAAAGAAATAAGTAATTGATTTTACTATAGGAAAAAATAAAAAACTTTCAGTGTTAATCATTCAAATGGACTGCTTGAATTTATGAATTGATGGGATATCTTACTGGCCATTGTTGAGATCTTCAGTGATCGTCATTACTAATGTCATATTTTCAAAAATTATTGGACAGGCGAAAGAAAAATACGATACCAAATGTGCTCAGAAATTAATTAAAATTGTACGGACGACATTGATAGAAACATGAAATTCGTTGTACATCAAAAAAATGCATCTTGATTGATAGAAGATGTCTACCAAATGTAACAAAGGCATCTACAATAGTACCTAACACAACTATTTAAAAAAAAACAGAAAACTTTCTCACCCTGTATTCCAAGAGTTAACGAGGTATTTTTATAAATTGCTCCCAAGAATAGCCTCCTTAAATATTTTATCTTACTATTGAAACAATCTGTATATTCAACAAGTTCTGGGTATTCCGATATTAATGTTTTCTACATGACATATGATATTTAAAAAACTACGAAAAACTGTTATTGCCAACTAAAATCATCTGAAAACCAACATTCAAACAACTTCTACGTTACATCTACCTACTAACTGATTTTATTTAAAACAACTTGACTTGGCTTGAGGAAGCAATCTTCCATAATCAAATACATTCGTTATTTTCCTGTTACACTTATTGGTTGCTTAGAATTTCTCTTGTGTAGTTGTCGTTTATATTTGTATCGCGGTTAAACAGTTGTGTGAAATAAATCAGTTGCAGGCTTTTTTCTATGCATGTTGAAGTCAGTCATAAATATTCCGTTGACATGCATTGGATTCCCTATAAAAGCGGGTGAGAAAGTAATTTGATTAGTGGGTTTCATCCTGCTGTACTAAACAACAGGACGAAACAATTACGCCACGAATGTGTGTGAGCAATTAAATCACACGATCAACCAAGAAATTGATTAAAAAAACTTGTAATGGAGCTTATATGGATTATCTTTTATTTGAAGGTATTTGTGAAAGAGTTTAATGTGTTCAAAGTTAATATCTGGGTTTTTCATGGCCGAAACAATATATATATTTAATATTCTCTTCGAGGTGTCATTCTTTTGTACGCAAGACAATATATACTGTGTGTCTGCTTAAGTTCGCACAATCCGGGAAACTTGATTATTATTGGTTTTATAAAAAAAAGGTATTCTTTATAAAAAGTTCTGCATGGTCTTAAACCTAAAATGTCACCATCACATATTAATTTGTTACAGTCGTTTATAAGGTTTGGTAGAAAATATGAATTTGGCTCGAGGGTAAAGTACCTTTATTTTTGACAATATCGAAAATTGTTATTAGGAAAAGTTGTTTAGAGTTGAAAAGTATGTTCAAATATGCAATTATGTGTATTTTTTTAATCTATAATGACAAAGCCAATGTAACGTGAAATCTAGAATGCGCTGATTTACAAATGATTTGTTGACAACAAGAATTGTTTGACAGTGAACGTCAAATATAGTTTGTTAATATGCCGGTGATATTTAGTGTGGAAGAAAAAGTAGAAATTGTGTTAATCGTTGGTGAGAATTAACTTATCGTGGAGCAGCTGAAATATTTAACAACAGACATCAAGGGAAAAATATACACCATACATCAGCAATGAGAATGTTGGAAAAATTCAAATCCTGTGGAGATGTTAATAATAAATTCACAAACAAACGTCGAGAACCTGTTGCAAGTGAGGACATGAAGTTAAATGTAATATTATCTGCAGTAGAAAACCCTAAATTGGTTCTGCGAAAAAGGGCATCTTCGCTTCCAGATGAAGTTGGTAAAGATACAATATCAAAAATTTTTAAAGATAACAAATTTCATCCATATAAACCACAATATATCCATACTTTAAAACCAGGAGACTACGACAGAGGACTAGAATTTTGTTTTCTCATCCAAGGAAAGCTAGAAGACCACCCTTTTTTGGTTAGGAAAATAATTTATTCTGACGAAGCTACATTTACGTCTATTGGAACAGTGTCTTCACAAAATTATCGATGGTGGAGTAACCCAATCCTCACTTTACGGTTAAAACTCGCAATCAATATTATTTTAAAATTAACGTTTGGTGCGGCATTTACAAGGATAAAATAATAGGACCCTTTTTTTTTCGACAATCTTTGACTTCTCAGCGATATCTAAATTTTTTACAAAATCAGTTGCATGATTATCTTCGTAACCTTCCAAGACATGAACGGCAACAGGTATGGTACCAGCAGGACGACGCAACATGTCATAGTACAATGGAAGTAAGGCAATAACTGGAAAACATCTTTAATGGAATGTTAATTTATAGACATTCCGATATTTTTTGGCCAGCTAGGACGCTAGATTTAACACCATTAGATTTTTTCGTAGGGGGTTATTTAAAAGAAAAAGTATATCAACACAGGCCATTCACAAACGTAGAACATCTGGAAACAATTATTACGTAAACAATTCAGGGTATAACTCCGAATATAATTAGAAATGTATTGAGGGAATTGTCTTCTAGAACGGAAACCTGTATTGTAAGAGAAGGCGGATACGTTGAAGCAATAATAATTTGATGATAAAAGTATTGCACACTTGTTATGCAATTAACATTATTAGCACTGTATTCTGTAGTTGACAATTATTGTAAAATAAATAATTTTGGTATGATCAATTATTTTAATGCACCATCAAAATAATGCAACATGGAGGTTAACAAACGTAAAGGTTATCAAATTTTCATCGAGTAAAGAGATAACTGATAAAAGTTTCCGATATCTTCAAAAATTAATTTACTTTACCCTTAAACCAAATTCATATTTTCTACCAAACCTTATAAACGACTGAAAAAAATTTATATGTGATGGTTACATTTTAGGTTTAAGACCATGCAGAACTTTTTACAAAGAATAACTTTTTTTATAAAACAAATAATAAAAAAGTTTCCCTTATTGTGCGAACTTAAGCAGACACACTGTATAATATACATGTACATTGTTTCTGTTCAGGGAACCTTCATCAGTTCCGATTTTCATAAGATAAGAGCATGTCCTCTCGAACACTTATTGGAGTTACAGGATCTGAGTGGAACTTTACATATTACGTCTACAAATATATATTTAAATATGAATTATTGGTTTATAAAAATGTTTAGGCCATTCAAACTAATCACCTGATAATAAGAATGCAATTACGAGTACTTGCAAACCTCATTTTTGAGCACAGAATACATAATATACTTGATCTTGAACTCTGGGGACCAACATAGTGTAGGTTTTGGCCAAAGCAGAAAACCCTATGGGCACTTCATACTGACCGATTGAGCTTATAGCCCATCCCAATATTTTATTACAACATATCACTTTCACATAGAAGCGTATTATGAGGTAAATATCAAACAACTTTAATAAAAAAAAAACAGGCATATGGATTAACCTTGAATTTAACCTGATCCATTGCAGATAACGACAAAAAATAAGTTACTTCTGAAGGAGCTCTAAGAAATCTGCCAACTTTGAATACACAAATTAAATATCAGTTATTTACCTGTGCACTGTAGAACAACGTTTGCACTTATTTCAAATAGAAAATAACGTTCTCCCTGATTTCTTTTATAAAAAATTTTTAAAAATCATCAATATAGAAAATGGCCAGCCAAACGAATATCACCAAACCTATAGTTTTTTAGGCCCTACAAGAAAGGGAAAGCGATTAATAATAATCAAAAAATGTAATATACCCCAATACCATCTTTGTTCTTGCTTGGAGACGTCATTAAATATATTTACATCTGAACTGCTTTCAAAATTGGTTACTCTTTTTTTCTAATTTCTTAAGTAAAATAATGTTGCTATAACTGCTCCGAGGACCATGGCCACTATAGCTTACGATTAAGCCACAAAACAAACAGAGGTATCAAAATATTGAAAGTTGCAAATCTTGTTACGATTTTGTGACGTAAAAAATTGTTTTGCAGCTCATTACGATTCAGAGACGCAATATTCTTTCTGGTTTAAATTAAGCTAGAGGTGCTATAGCAGTCATTATTTAACCAACAATTTCTTGTTAATTATAACGCAAAATTATTTTGTAGCTCATAATAATTCCATAGAAAAATTTGCAGTTTAAATTCAGTTAAACTGCTGTAACTATCAAGCAAAAAGTGGTATCAAAATTTCGAAAATGACAGCTTTTACCGATTCTGAAACAGTAAATTTAAGCCACAAAATCTATAGCTATAATATTTTAACCAACAGAGACATCAACACTTTGAAAGCCGCAAGGTTGTTTGTTTTGCAATATAGTTACGCTAAAGGCAATTTACCGATTAGAAGGCTTTCAACAAGGGAACCCATCAAGGTGTAGCTGAAATTTTGAAAACAGTGGGTGTACATGGGCTTAGAGGGATAATAGTTAACCTATACTTGAATCCATTACGTTCGTCAGAGTCGGGATTAAAGGGATTAACATATTACGAAGTTTAAGGCAAGGTTATATTGTTTCTCCGTTGCTGTTTAATGTATATTTAGAGTGCGTATTTAGCCAAGCCTTAGAACACACAGAACCTGAGTGGCTTCTAAATAATGTCTGTTACGAAGACAATTTGGTCATTTTCGATGACAGCTTGGGTGAATATATGGATAGAATAACAGACAATCCAAAATTAATAAACAATAGCAAATAAAAATTTAGTAACTGTCAAATTAGAATAAATGTATGTGTTTTAAACTTTGACAAGAGAAGGGAGAAGATAGGTATTGTACATCTTGAGCAATGATATGAAAATGTGTCGGTTTTTAGGCGGAATGGTGTCCATTTCCTTAATTTGTTAAATGAATAATTTGTGATTTTTGAATGAAAGAGCATTCAATACTTGCATTGTCAGCACAGTTTGTTGTGTGGCACACAAGTGAAAAAGTAACAAACATAAATTACGTTTTACGGGAAAGTATACAATGATTTACTTTATAAGAAATTGGTGCCCAAACGGAACACTTTTTCTGACAGCATTGCATCATCTCTCTTCCCTTGTAAAAGTTTGAAACACATACATGGATAGAGCAGTTTTACTTATCGTGGAATTATTGTAAATCATTGGTATTACTCACTAGAAGCACGTAACATAATTGTAAGCAAATGAGATGTGGTTAGATGCAGAATAATACAAATACCATGGACAGACCACATAACAATCATCGAAGTTCTGGGAAGGGTCGCAAATGAAATGGAAGTGGTGAATACCGTTAAAATTAGAAAACCATTATAATTAGTAATGGGGGAGAGGTGATGGTAGAAGACGAATTTCCTCGTTAAAAAAACGTCGTGTCCTAGTTGGTTATGAATTCGACTGAATTATCTGGAACGGCAGAAAATAAATATTATCGGCAATATCCAAAACGGATAAGAACTATTAGAAGACAACGTAATATAGGCAAATTTTCGAAAATACCCCTATTTTCGAAAATTTGCCAGGCTGGTTTTCGCTTTCAGAAAGTCTTCCTAACAGATGTTCTTTCGTTAATTCTTGGGTGTTCACTGAGAAGTGTTTATCAAACAAATAAATTTGAGAGTGACTGTTCCTGACTATTTAATCACTCGATATTAAGGGTTCTGATTTTTGCTCTGTTAGCAATAAGTCTTTCCAAAAAGGATCCACATCTATAGAGGGAGGTGTCCTTTTTTGTATTTATCTTCTTTCATGAATATTTTGGTATTGTCCAATCGGCTCTATGACTACCAGGGACCCGGGCATCTGTTCTAAATTACCTTTACCACACTTTGACCGTTACAACTTGCTAATACTTTTCAGTACAGAACAGCATTAGATAGAGAAAAACCCTAATACGCAGCCAAAATAATCAAGGACCAGCCTAACAATCACTTCAAAACAATAGAGCTACAGAGGGCACTGTTTCACGGAATTGGTAAGAACTATAAATTTAGTTAGCTATAAATTAGGAACAGATTATGCTGGTTCATAGATATTTTTATATTGGATATGTTTTCTTTTCCGTATTTGCTTATAAATAATACATTAAATTTAAATCAGTAACTAATTGTAAAGGTTTCCTATGGCATCATCGACCCCTTCATTTCCATTGTGCCAAATCAATTTAAATTTCAATTGATTGCTATTCTGGAAAGCAGAAGACGCGAACCGCTTCTGTCTCTTGTTATTCATATTGTTATTCGAACGCGGATTCTACTGATTTCTGTTCTGACTGGCTAGGGGATCGTTCCGTTCGGGGGTAGAGAGAGGGTTTACGGCGAAAAGTGCGGGTGAAATAGAGACAGCGCGCCACGGCAACACGGGGGTGTGTGCATCGGAGCGCGCGGACCATTGTTGCGAGACCTTGCACGCTTTGATAGTTGATACAATGACCCGAGTGATTAATGGGCTAATCCCCGCGCGGCATACACAATGCGCTAAGATCGCGAACATTCCGGATATGAGGAATCCTCGCCCTCACAATGCCAGTTTTTAGCTCGCCTGTCCACCCCTCGTATTGCGAGACAGAAATCGTTTTTTTTTGTGGGACAGACTTCAGGCGATTGCCGTTGGTCAGTTTACACACTGGCGTGTTGGAATTCGAATTACCTTCAGTTTCATTAGCGCTTCATTGCTTGTCAGGCATTGGTTAGAATAAAACAATATTGTTGCAAATTAGTCGTTGGTTGATATTTATAGAGTCAATTGGGCATATTTCAATTTTCGGTATATTTGTCAACTTTCAATATGATACGCGTAGCTCTATTTGGTTTCTTCTGTAACTCTTGTTTATATGTCTCCCCACAGTCAAATAAAATAGTGAAAAAGTACTGAAAATGTGGAACTATAATTTATTTATATACTGTCAGCCTCGTATGCATGGATAATTCTATTGAAATATTTTATCTTCTTATATATTTTAGTAACAGGAATACCTCATATGTTTGTTGAAGTTTAGAGTGTTCTATAATTACTTTCCAACTACAATTTCCTTTATATTCTTAGTATTTATACACAAACAACTCACTTTTAACAACACCTCCAAAATCCTTAATTGTGTCTCCATTTTAATTTGTACATCCTCAATATTCTCTCCATATATTAATTACTGCATTATCAGCAATTACATTTAGGATAGTTTCCTTCTCAAAATAGTAACAAATATCATTTATATACAACATAAAGAGGAGCGGCTCCAGCACAACTCCCTGTGGCACACCAAACATATTCCGTTTGGACGATACACAATTATTAAACTTAGTCTGTTGCCAAACTTACACTCAGATAACTGTGCAAACATTTTAAAGCCTGTGCAATTATACCATAATTCCGTAATTTTTCAGTCAGTCTTTGGCGATCTATGGTTTTGAAAGGCCTTTTAAAGTCAACAAGGACCACTACCTTAATCTTATCTGTGAATTCTATACATTTTGATCCTACAAATAATGTTAGTAATGAACTTTCAGAGTGTTTATCTCGAAAACCGGATTGATTAGGTTGTACTTCCACAAATTTTGCCAATTCTTCACATTTTTTAGTGTTAATTACTTCCTGCACAATACTGTTACTGACGTTTACCATAAATCATGTACTTTACCTTTCTCTATTAGAGTATTTATAGATTTAATTATTTGTTTTTTATAGATATTTCCAGCCTAAGGCCTCCATTTCCATAATATCCCAAGTGCTTTATTTTCTAATCCTTTCACTATTTTTTCAGAGTCTGTTTTTGTTATTCTCCTAAACGCTTCAAGTGACTATGAAAATTCTGTTCAACAATGTTTTTAATGCTGCAAACAAATTAAATCTCTTGGCTATTTCCTGGGCTTCTTTAATATTATTGTTATCAAATTACACATTACTAATCTGAACACATTTTAATTGGAGTAAAAACAAGAGAAATTGATTTTTTTAATGCGTAATATGTAAGTTATGTATTGACTTTTTTAGGTTTAATATTAATTAATATATTTTTTGTTTCGGTATTGTGTACAGATGACCTGGTAAACTTAAAATGAAACATTAGTCAAAAGAACGTCGTATTTTAGCACGACTTGCAATACCAGTTGACTGACCGAAATTGTCACGTAACGAAAAAGCGTTACGCCTCCTCCATGCGACTTTCTCTCTGCGAGTATTAAATTCTAGCAGAGGAGCAACATGTGCTGCCGCACAGTGGACTTAAATCACGAAATACTGACATAATTTTCGAAATATATACTCTTTACAATAATTTGAAGTTATATGACATTGCTTTCTTAGAGCTATATAACTTTAAATATTTTCAAAATTATATATAACTTTAATATGATATAAATTTTAGTATTAAATAAATAAATAAATACTACATTTATTATTCAACAGCATAATATGCAATTTAAATTATACCTAAAATAATTGAATAGTGATTGAAAAACTAAGGTAAAAGTATTACAAAGTAGAGCCGAATAAGATAGTTTTTACTCAGCACAGCACGCACTTACATACAATGATATCAAAAAATATATAGATTCGGAAAATACACGTCATTCTCAAGTCTCCAAGAATGATTTGGAGATTTAAAAAAAGTACTAATTATTAGCCTATTTTAGCATTTAATTTCGTAGTGCGACATGCGCGATGTTGGAGATATTCATTTTCTTAATTATTTTCCACTTAGATGCAACGATATTAAACACCACTTTCATGGCGTCACTTATTTGTGTTCATATTTTGGATCAGTTGGCTATAAATAGATTTCTTTAGCATATGTTGGTTGCAAAACGTCTAGTAACTAAATTTTAAAAGATTTGGAAAAATACAGCAATAAGTCGTGTCTGTCAGAAGTCGATAAATAAGGTTAACAACGATGCGAGGTTGAAAATAAGGCATTCTAGCCTGGATCACCAAGACACACAGTTCCTCCAAAATTTTTTGCAGCCAGGGCAGTCGATCTATAAGAAGTCTCTACCATCTGAAGCTTCAATGCTATTTTCGTTGAATAATGTCAAAAATTCCGAATTTTTGAATTATTAACAAAAATTAAAGTAGTCCCAATCTCCCCTTTCGTCCAAAAGAATATAAGTAGGACGTATAAGTGTAGTTTTAGAGATCTGTTTACACAATTATGGAAGATAGAATGGAAGGAAATCCCCTATCAAAATTTAGAGTTAGATAGGTCAGAAAGGAATAAGTGAAGATTTTATTGTACCAGTGCTCCTCTGGTGATTACCGTCTTATTTTATGTATTCAGTCAATGCTGAATAGGTGACACCACCGTCGATTTGTCTCTCCAGTGTGGAAACTTTAACGCTTGCAAATTATTTGGTAGATTCAACTACTACATCAAATTTTGTTTTTATTATCTTACTCCTCAAATATTTGCAGCTATTCAAACACATCGTTGATTCCATATTAGTATCCAAACAGCATTAAATGGTTATTCTTACTGAATCTGTCATTTTTTTATATTAAAAAAATCCTTTGCACATAAGTTAGTGAATCCTATATTTTATTTGATGATCAAATACTTTTGTTTATTCAAATTTTTGAAATCTATGAGTTTTTTTAACCATTTATTGTATTCTTTCCCATTATCAAATTTAGTTACTGTTTACTACTATTGAAAATAGTGAAAACAAACATATACAGGTATAACAAAATCCTCAAAAATTTATTACCCAAGAGCGCTATCACGCCCAGTGAACATTTATAAGTAAAAAATCATTTAATGGCGACATACTTTTTTGGCGGTTTGTTTCCTTCCGTTACCAAAGTTGTAATAATATCTAGAGGAAATCACTGTGATAAACTGTAATCATTTGACCGTAAATTTATAATGATTTTCTCATTAAGAATATCATGAATAAAAATAAATGAGATGAATTTAATTGCTGTATTAAGTGGAACGATGACTAAATGTCATGTTTTCAATAGACACGTATAAATTTATAGATTTCCTGCGTTGAAAGTTCCGTTTAGAGATTATCGTTGAACTGTTAAAATATTGTTGACTTCCTTTTCACTTAAAGTAACGACGAGTTAATCGTGTATTGTATAAAAAAAGGTGACCAAACTTGGCTGTTAAAATATCTTGTGGTGCAATTAGTTAAAATTGATTCATATATACAAAAGGATTTACTGAACTTCCTACTAGTTTGATTTACAAAAATATGGTTTTAATAAGTAAATTGCTCTCATGGGACTCCTGCTGAACTTAATTACATATGTTTTTGGGCTTCTCTAGAATAACACCACAGTTCTAAAAAGTTCTGTAAATCTCAACAATTCCAAACATTTTAGGGTCTAGATCAGACCCCGTTGTCAATGGTAGTAAAGAAACTATACCAAAATGTAGATATGCAAAATTTAAAATACTTGACAATGTTACGTGACTTAACTAAGAGACTTTACTTATGATAATAGATAGGATAGCACCAGTAAATTCTAAAGAATATATTATAACAAAGTTTCTTTCAAATAGAAGTAATTTGTGTAGAATTTTATGTGGCTCCCCAGCGTGGAATTTTAGCAAAGATGAGAACAAAGTATTAAGATGTTTCAGTGATCCCATTAAGGGCATACCATGTACCCCAGGAAAAACCTTTGAAATATTCCGATATAAGCTTGTTCAAACGAATACAACCTGTAGTAATTTCATCCTTAGATCGCGGCAACTACCAACAACTATTGCATTGCTGCTCCTATAAAATTCAGTAGTTCATGGTTGCCGAACATTATATTACACTTTTCCAATATGAGGTTTGCCGTTTACGACGTTTACCAACCTCTCAATCGCACAGAGCAACCGCACTCTATGCCAGACGTCATAATAAGCGAGCCCTTGATAGCATGCATAGACTCTCACTCACTTACACAATTTCAAACGACTGACGTGATGGAATCAGCTTCTATACTCCTTCTTCCTCCCCTATCGTATTTGATAGAACGGATAATTTCTTTTTCTCTGTCTCTATTGCAGCCCTCAGTTAAAAAATTTAATATTCCTGCAAGCCAGTGTTTGAATAGTCTTTGGGGGAATTCTTTAATTCATCATCTCACAAAAAAGCTTTATTTTGATATATATTTCATTATTTTACTAAATCGGTGAAAGTACCACTGAATATTCATCTATTTATATTTCGCAAATGAACAGCCTTGAACAGACAAAAAGTAAGCACCCTCCATTTGCATATATAGGCTTTATTAATACTTTCAATTAGCATTACTTTTTTGGTTAGAAGGTTGGTAATGAAATAGAAAAAAAACTTGGTCGGTGTAGATCAAGACCTATTACAGATTTTAGACTACTAGCCATATGAAAGGGCATACTATGTGAATTTTGAGAAGAATGGGACTATTGTATCCCTTAAATTTCTCAGACCAGTGAAAATCCAGTGCGTAATATTTCTTCAGTTTTGTATGAGGAGTACGATGAAAAACACCTACTACTACAAAAGAAGAAAGAGCAGACATTGATTCAAAACTTAGTAATCAACAAGAATTTAGGACCATCACAGACAATAAATAGAGAGCTTCATGAAAATGGGATTCAAGCTATGGTGAGGCTGACCAGATCAGTTTGAAGAACTAATGTTGACAGCAACCTTAACTGTTACATGTCCTGATATTTTGATAGGCAAGGCCTGTACATTTGACTAAAATTACAAACAGCAATAAAGGAGTTATTTCGAGAATGTTGCCAAATCTAATGGGCGTTTCTAGATAGGTTAAATTTATTATACAAGTTTATAAAGAATCAGTTTTTAGGTTTAAAAAATTTCAAATTTGGCTGGATTCGCCTGTAGACCTTGTACTTACCTAGGCCATGAGAATGGAAATGAAGGACTTACCTGAAATATAAAAAAAAACAGTTGTAAGTGTTCGTGTTCATGTTTTAAATTAAAAAATAATGAAACGTTACCTAGGAAACACTAAACAATTTCAAAATTGGCCCTATTATACTAGGCAATCATTACAAATTTTAAATACGGTGTCTGATCTGTTACAGTCAGAAGAGAAAACTTCTATGAACAGACCACAGTTACTCTCCAAAATCGAACATCAAAATCAGTAATCAAACATTTTCAGGAGAAAGATGATTAGTAGACTTTTCTACACAGTTAAAGGTTGTATGACCATGGTATAGTCAATTCTTAATACATTTTATTTTAGCAAGTAAACTTAAAAGCTATATCATAGGTGTCCAATATAATTTTGTGGAGGGCCAGGTTTCGTATTTTTATAAGTGGGCAGCTATTAATGTCTTCTAAAGTTTGAACTAGGTCGCGGGCCGGATGAAAGAACTTCCACAGGCCGCATGGTGACCCCGGGGCCGTAGGTATGTAGGACGGCCCTGAGCTTTATAAACATTAAGAAGCCTTAGGTCTTAACTCAGGTCTCAGAATATTTGAGAACTACGTACAGGACAAATTTTAATTTATTGTGCTGCATAAAATAGATAAGCGTATTAAATAACTGCACTAAAAGTATTTAAAGACATCGCTCCGACAACTTAATTACGTTAAGACTGTACGATAAATTACTTGAAGAAATTTGTCCCTGAAATGAAAATGAAGTCGTCATTTAGTACTTCAATTACTGAACAATATGATATAAACGCGAATTAAACTTGGAACAGTGACCTACAAACGTGCTTGTAGAGAGAGCGTAAAGACGCGGACTCCATCCATTCAGAGGCATGGATGTAGAGAATTCTCCGCATACATATTGTAACAAGAATACAGGCATGGCTGTTTCAATCGCAGCTCTAAAGAGCGTAAGATTGCCGCGGAGTTGCCACATGTAATCTAAATGGCTATTGAACAGTTAATCTTGCTCATAATATTTGTCGATTTGTTTCAACGTTAATAACAAAAACTGAAGCAAGTTTTAACTGAAAATTCTAGTAAACCTTATATACATGGTGTTCAAAAAGTCCGAGTACGGCTGATTATCTCAGCAAGAAGACTTTTCATAATGGATTTGAGCTTGACCATGAACTTCAAGGTGAAATCAAGGTCAAGTTGATTTTTTCAAATTGAAACACTCATTTTTGAGCTTAATGGCCAACAGAAGTCAAATTTAGCTCGAAATTGGACTTCGTACAACGAACATTATGGTTCCAAGGAAAAGATTTTTGACAGGCATATAATTTTACCAAATTCATTATGACCATTGCTTAGCCATAACAAAATAACAAATGCCCCAAAAAATCTCTTTCTTGCACCCATAATGGTATAGTATGACTTCAATTTGACCTTTGCTGACCCTCAAGGTCAAATAGAAAAAAAATAGTCAAGGACATATTTGATCAAAAATTTTTCCTCTCTCTTCATTTCCGGTATCAAAAATGAGTGATCCCATTTGAAAAAATTCAACTTTTGATTTGACCTTGATCAAGGTCAAATACATTATGACTCATTTGTGGCCAGGGATAACTTCTAAACGTTTTTTATTGACCATATTTTTGTAAAATGTCTTGTTGCCAAGATAATCAGTCGTACTGGGACCCTTTGAACGCCGTGTATATTTTTTTGTTTTGATGGATAAATGTAGAAATAAACCGGCAATCAGGATTAGTGCCTGTTGTTATTTAATTGTTCCTCGTTTATTTACAGTTTCGCGAAAAATAAATAAAAATTACACCGGCAACAAAATAAAGAAAGCGATCTGTACATTTGGAAATACCATCTTAGTTTCTATATGTTGATGCGCTGAGTCCGATTCCGAGAAATGTTTGACCTGTACAGCTCTAGAAATTCAGTAAATTGCAAAAAACCCTAAATATGGCAAAAAAATCGTACTAATTGCCAAACGAAAAAAAAAAAAAGTAAAATGTTACTACCTCATGACAATTTTGCAATTCTTCATGATTTTTTAGCAATTTAAAGCGGTTTTACGTGATCTACTACAAATTTGGAGGGTTTGTAGCTAAATCAACTAGAGATTGAAATTTAGTGGATCAAAATATATAAGTAATATATCTAGTTAGACGATTTTTTTTATTAGCATTACTGTAATTTACTGTAAATTTGGAGAGTTAGCGAGCTTAAACAACTTCGGATTTGGATACAGCACATCCAAATACATAATATACTTTAGTTTAATTGAAAAAATTTCAGTTGCATGACTGCAATTTAATCGATTCTTTTGGCATTTTTAGTGTTTTTGTTGCAATTTGCTCAAATTCTACAGGTGTACGGATCAAACGGACCCCGAAATTAGACGCAGTGCATCAAAATATATAAACCTAGATGGATCCGGTCAAAGGCACTGACCACTTTTTTCACATTGTGTGCCGGGGTTATCTTTTAGGAAACGGAAGTATAGTTCGAAGTTTTTATATTTCTGTGAGTACCTATATGAGTATATGAAAGAAATTCAGATCAAAGAACATTCGAGTATCCACCAAGATCTCAAAACCTGATGCCGTTGGAATTCTTTCTGTATCACTCTGACGAACGCCACAACTATGTAAACTGGATGATAATTGAAAAGCAGTTATTTCTGCTAACAGAATTTTGAATTTATTGAAATTTAGAACAGGATCAATAATATTTTGAACCTATTTACAATTAAAAGTTCAAACTCTATTATAGGGGGAGGTGTTTTATGGAGGCACTGGCGGATCTAGGGGGTGGGCTAAGGGACTGCAGCCCCCCCCCAAATCATTTGAGTGGTATGCTTTTTATTATTTATTGTGCTAAAATCAAGCTTTATTGACGTCAAGCCACCCAAACGGGATCAAGCCCCCCCCCCCAAATGACGACCCTGGATACGCCCCTGTATGGAGGGACAATATATATTGATATGAATGACTGAGTAGTGTTTGGTAATGTTCATTCAGTCAATATTTATGCATTTTACGGGTATGGTAAACACTTTTATATATATATATATATATATATATATATATATACAGGTGTGGAAATTCGTTCTCTGGGGTCGGGTAGAATCCCATGCGATTTTGAATCAATCAACGCAATACGCACCAGGAGAATGAATTCGATGTGACACCGATTCGGAAGTGTTCGCGCGGTAAATACTTTTTTTGTTATCACCACATTCCGACGATTCCAATCGCTTAAAAATAAAACATACGAATTGCCGCTTCTTCTGTGTTAAGATCGAAAATTTGACCGTAATTTTGCACCGTGATTATTTTAACATGTCAGTGTACACTACGGAAGAGAAAATCCAAATAATTAAATGGTATTATTCTGGTAGCACTGCTCAAGAAATCATTGGGCGTTTTGCGTTTTCATTTGAGGAGAGGCCTATTCCTTGTGAAAACACAATATTGAATGTCATCAAAAATTTGAAACCAGGGGATGTGTAACTAACTGTAGGAAGTGTGTAAATCTCAGTGAAGAACCAATTGTTCACCCTTTAAGCGATGAGCGGGAGCGTCGTGAAATTGCTGTTTGTAGTTCGGCGGAAATTAATTTTCCGTGCAACAGTACCACCATTTCAGAAGAACTTGATCTTGGTGCTAGAACTGTTAGGAATATTTTAAAAAGAAATAAATACAAATGCTACAAGTTGCAGACAACACAGGAAATATTTGCTGAAGACCATCAGAAACGGAGTGATTTTTGTGAAGATGTAATGGAAAGGGCTAACAGAGATGATAGATTAATAAATCATATTCTGTTTACGGACGAATCAGCCTTTTCATTGCATGGGCACCACAATCCTGCGGTTGATGTTGGTTATTCCAGTGAAAATAAGCACATTAGTGTTGTAGGCAAAAGTCAGTATCCCCAAAAAGTTAATGTATGGGCTGGCATTTTGGGAAACACCATCATTGGGCCATTTTTTATTGATGGAAATTTAAATGCCAATAAATATTTAGATCTTTTAAGGAATGATATTATTCCAGCAGTTCAAGCACTACCAATCAATTTCAATGAAATTTGGTACCAGCACGATGGCTGTCCCGCTCATAACGCTGAAATCGTGCAAGCATTCTTAACTGAGACTTTTACCGACCGTTTGATTAGTAGAAGAGGTACCATTTCGTGGCCACCCAGATCTCCCGATCTCGCACCCAATGATTTCTTTCTTTGGGGACACATAACTCAAAAAATCTACAGTTATCAGCACGACCGTGCTAATAATTTGGATGCCCTTAAAGCCAAAATTCGACAAACTATCTGTGAAATTACTCCTGACGTGCTTCAAAATGTTCAGAGAGAATTTTATGATAGATTAGGATATTGTTTGGCGCAAAATGGAGGTCTTTTTGAGCATTTACTTCACTGATATGTTGTAAATAATTATAAAGTTAATGATAAATTTCTTATTGACGATTTTTTTAACAGTTACTAATTTATTTTATTTTTAAGAGTATCTATTTTATTTCATTTTTAAAACATAAAAAATGTTAAGTTTTCGTTCTGGCGTAATAGCGGACGAGGAAAGAGACTGACGGTCGCTCTGTGACGATCGATGCCCCGCCTCCAATACGATTCGATAGCTCGTGCTTTACCTTGAATGCTCGTGAAACAGACGTACTTAAAACGGCAATCCTCGTCTCATGCATATGGTAGCAGTTCCGTTCTTGTCTCACGTTAGCATTCTCCGACCCCAGTCAAACGTTTTCCATACCTGTATATATATATATATATATATATATATATATATATATATATATATATATGCATTACATTAAAAAATAAAAATTATAGAAACTGTAAACATTGCTCCAAGAAATGAACGCATTACATAGTAATATAAAACAAATGGTTTATGAGAGTTATTATTGGTTGCAATATTGTGACGTAATATGGCAATAGAGTGGTCAACACAAACCCCTCATTTTAAGTCTACTGGGCAGATTGTTTAACTAAATATCAGAAAAATCCCAAATCAATCTCGTACCTTAAAGTACATGGGACAAAGTATTTGGTAGAAATAATATAATCGATATTAAAACCACTAGTACAATTTTGCAGATAGATATTTTTAGAATATTTTTTAAATCGTTTTCCCCTCTGGGAAACATAAATTTGATTGAGCTATGTCTTGTAAATAACTTAACATGCGGCACTGTTAATGTACATGAAATAAAATATTCACAACAAAAATGTGAATTAAAAGTTTAGGTCTCTAAAATGGAATAAAATGCGTTTACAAACTCGTAGCATTTCTTTGAAATTAATTTCATTCCTAAATGTCAATAAAAGAGACATTAACAAAAATAAGAAACATTGCCTCAGATACATTTTAAAATTTAAATGCAGGAATAATTTAGTAATTACTGATACATGATAATTAAATATTAATTAAAGCTTAATCATTTCTTAAGACATTTAAACAAATGTTGATGTCAAGAAGTAAATTCATAATTATAAAATATATATTTTTTCTATCTTTAGAATATATTTTTTAAAAGGGCAATATTTAAATAATATAAATTATAAATTTTTAATAAATTTTAAAGTTGTTTTCTGAAAAATAGTTATTTGGGATTAACACCACATGAACTTGAAATATACACTTTCAAAAACATGTTATAAAATCGAATCAGTTAGTAAGTTTATGTGCTACAAACTTGATTATTCCAGAAATTGTTTAAAATATTTTAGTTTTTCAGAAGTTTACTGCTATAATGTAAATCTTGGCAACACTGAGTAAGAAAACGTGAAGAAGACTGAAAAGACCACACCACCTCATTTGAAGTCAATGATAATTTGCATACAGTTAAGTCGAATACATTGCATTTGCCAACAAGTCTGTTCATCGAAATTTATTGCAATATTTTAATCGATTACATGTTTCACAGATATTACACGAGGTTAACATTCTTGTAAAATTATAGGTATATGCATGCGGTATAATGAGGTAAAATAAGAGGTTTTCTAAAAGCATGATTCTATATTTACTGATATCAATAATTTTCTACTTTAAATTGAAAAGTGTGAAAGAAATGTTTTATTAATCGTTAAAATATATATTTAGGCTATAAATGTGTTAGTAAGTCTATAGCAGCAGGACTAGGTCATTCATTTCAATATAAAACCAGCTTACATAAAATATGAGGCTGAGATAAGTAGTGCAAACTGATATCTGTAACTAGCGACGTCACATTTTAATTTATTAAGCAGTGTTATGTTTAAACGGTTTATGCCAAAGCCAACGGAAGTCTTCATATATATGGACTGATGACCTAAGTTAACACTTGTCATTGGGATGAAGAATTCAAGAGAGAAATAGACAACATGTTCAAAATAAAGCCTCTAGTGGACATTATTATTATTCTTTGTCAGCCTGTATCCATCCATTACTGGACATAAGCCTCTTCCAAAATTTCCAATTTCTTTCTGTCATTTGCTGTTCCAGTTCATTCTTTTCTCGTTATGTTTTCCAAATAGTCAATACACCTATTTTCGGGCCCCCCTAAGCCTCTTTTTCTTTCACGTGGTTCCAAAATTGTTAATCTGTGGGCCCATTTTTCTGAGTTTGCGTTTGTTACATGCCCGACTTGCGAATCTCGTTATTTCAAACAATGTATCTAAAAGTGATTTCCAGCATAATCGGTTCCATCGCTCTTTGAGAGATACATCAGTTTTTGAATTCTCGTCTCTAAATGTGAAATGTCTCCCGATTGATGCTAGTGATATATCGGGAGTCAATTCTAACATATTCCAGTGCAACTAGGAATGGGCCGGTCTCAATGTTATCAAAGGTTTTTCCATATTTCAACTACCACACATTCTAGTAAACATTCCTTAAAAGCAGTTTTAGAATTTCCTCGATTACATTGCCTCCCATTTTCAACAAGTTAGAAGTTACTTCATTTGCCGAAAGGCATGTCTGATCTAGAATGTCGTTATCGTTTAGAACCTTTTTATCAGCAGGTTGGAATTTTGGTGTAGTAATTGCATTGACCTTGTCATAAAATGTTTGGATTTCTTTAATAATTTTAATCTAGTTCCAGCTGAGTCTCAATGTTGATCCTTTATTTTCGATGTCCTTAGTTTCTATTTACCCACCTTTGACTTTAGTATTATCATGTTCTTGTCATTTTCTATCGTTTGTAAGATTTGTTTTAGGTTGATATGCCCTTTGGTTTGGTTTTTCTTGTTTTTTTTTTTTCGTTAGTTTTACGTTTTCTGGCTCAAGTTTGGTTCCTCTTGCGTTTTTAACTTTATAACATTTTTATAGTACTTGTCTTCATGCCATGTGTTTAGTGCTATTACATGCCCTAAATTTTTCTTTGGTTAGTTTTGGTATTGTGCTTTATTCAGTTCAAGCATCGTTGTTGAGAACTTGTTATAGGCAGAAGTTTCTGCCTGAAATGATAGCCTAGTCAATAAAAAACTGTGAAACCTATAATGATCTGAAAAAAGCAGGGTTTTACAAAGATGATGTTTGAAGACGCGAGATGTAAGACCGACATCTAGGATTTTCGAGAGAATTAGCACACAGAGGTTCTGAATCTGGAGCCGTTCCGTGTAATTGCTGTTCTCCCTAAACTCCTAGGACAGAATGTCAAGATAAAATTTTCAGGAATGACACCTCGAAGAGAGTAAAGATGATGTTGTTAATAGAAAAAAGAAAATTCTGTTGAGTACAAATCCAGATACTACTCCTAAATCAAGTTAATAAATAAGTCTTAAAATTTAAGGGAAAACATATGCTGACATTAAGGAAATTGTAGAACAATGCCATAAAATTCTTTTACTAGTAGGTGAAAGCAACTAATAATATGATTTTATTAATATTTGGATCTCAAAAAAAATAAATTTACCAATAGATTACCTGTTACCGTTGAACAAAATATTTAAACATATCCAGAATACCGAATGCCGGAACTTATAAAATATTCGGAAATATTTTATTGCCAGAAGTTTTATTATATAAATAGTTGGCCGGTGGCCAGAATTCAAGATATTCATAGAGTAAATTCTTATAATTTACTTCATTTTGTTGAAAATAATATTTATTAACCCTACAACTAAATAGTTAAATCAGAATGAATTACTAATCATGAAAATCATGTTCATAAAGCTCAATTAAGTTATTTCTTTAAGTATGTGAAGGTAATGAAGATGTCAAACAAGTTGCTCTAATATTATTGAAATATTCCACTCGTACTGAAACTAGCAGTACACTGTTGTGTAGTTTAGATGATTGTCATGATTTGTTAAATACTTGGCATGCAATATTTTTTTTTGCATTCAAAAGAATTATACAGGAAGTTGTTCAATATACAGATTCAATTTACATTGATCTATCAGTTCTGTTGATGGACCACAACATATCTCTATTCCTCCAAAGATGCTCCAACCTTTAAGACAACGGCTCGTCATTTTCATCTTCGTCCTGCTCTTGTTATTTGAGCATTCTTGAGATTATCGTCAGTTTTCTATTTCAGCTAAGATTGCTTATTTTCGTCAATGTAGTTATGAACAATTCAACATTTTGTGAAAAGTGTACGATTTTGGCATGTTTCTGATTTAACGCCTTGCTATCAGGTACTAGAATAGATCACCATCACAAAACTAAACGGCATACTTCTTTAATATCTGCACCGGATGCGAGATTTTTATTTCCAGGAGTTACTTTTATTTTTATAAATATCATGAGGACCCATAATAGGCATGCTTTGACCTACCTTAGTGTTTTCAATTTATCCCATCTTGTGCCACTTAGATCTACATCACCTTATATAGTCTCCACATAGTAGGCGTCCCCTAGATATCCTCCCTAAGTTGGTTCTGTATTTCAAGATTGCACTGATTTACTTCTTCACTTTATCTCTTTCCATAGAGTTGAGTAGTGCCATAGTATTATGTTTATTATCCAGGTATTTGTTCTGTGATTTTTAACTGTAATGTACAACATATGGCGCTCTACTGTGTTACTTTTGGTTCATTCATCGATTCTTCTGTAAGCGCCATAGGTCAGAAATAGAGTGTCATAAAGGTACGATACTCTAGAATCCGTATATTTTTATATTTTAACGTCTTACTGAATTAAATGTCCACTTATCCAGTCCATGCTTTACTGTTTATTTGCTGTTTCATGGATGCAATTTAACCCAACCAAACCATGACATTTTATTTTGTTAATAACATCCTTTTTCTGGGGTTACTGCGATAAAAACGAAATCAGCAAATACTGAGATTATTGAGTCTTCTTTCTTCTTATAGGATGGCCTTGTTATTTTGCCAATTTCTTTGGTCAAACATTCATAAAGAATTTTGGCCAAGAAGCGTGTTTTACATCTATTTTGGAAACTTTATAGCCGCCCAGTTCTCTGCTGCGCCAATAGCCATTTCGATGTGTTCTTCTTATTTCTAAAGCTAGCTTCCTCGGTTTTTAATTACTTTTGTTCATGTTTTCTACAGCTGGGATTGAGAGCTTGTATGGTCCATAGTTTTCAATGTTCCATAGATATCCCTTCTTGTGTAATAATTGCATAACTGCATTATTCTAGGTCTCTGGGCCATAGGGAAATAAACTGTCAAAATACACATTTTTCACTAGACTATTATTCTTCTACTGACTGTGTAAAACTCATATAGGTTCTTTTTAAATAAACTATTAAAGTCGTTCCAAAATTCTTATATTATCAGTGCTAGAGAAAATGTTTGCCACCAACATTAATACATGTAAGTCTTCGTCTTATTTTTAACCAGTTCTGCACAACGTGCGAAATGAAGAGTTTGGCAGCATCCAAGACTCTGACGTAATTCACCAGTTTTTTATATTTCCAATACCTCTTATGCTTCAGGCAATGCCAGTAAAAGCATGCAATAGGTTTAAATAGAGAGAGCGTACAATTAGACCATGGCGCCTGATCCAGTGGTTTGCATAGTCTTAGTTCAGAGATTTTCGCTCAGAACGGGCATAATGAACTGGGCAACCGTCATTTTAGTACCACGTAAAATATACAGGGTGAGTTTTTTTTATGATCAGTATGGGGATCTCGGAAACTAGCGGAGATAGAGCAATGGTTAAATTGGGAAAGATTTGCTATTTTACTGGCCCAATTTAATGACACTTTGGGATTTTTGTAAAAAGTCATGGCTTACTAGACATTTTAAAAAACAAAATTCTGTCGATATAGTCAAATCCCTCTAGCTTCTTTGTTTTTGAATTTATAAAAAAAGTGTAAATATCAAAATTGAAGGGAATTGTATCCCGAATATGATTATCATGTCCTCGTTTGCGTGACAGCTTTCGTTTTCAAGAGATGACACAAACATCTTTTTTTGAATAGAAACCATAGTTGACTATGACCTCAAAAAATCGGACATCTTTTGAACTTTTCAATGATATAATACTCGATATAGTTATTCGTAAAAATAACGGAGTTATGGATGCTTTTCTCTCTTATTTTCACTTTTGACGTAGTTAGCCATGAAATAGATTGATTTATTAATAACTATTCCAAAAAACATTGAACGATTTTTTTATTAGGTATATCAGATGTAACAGAAAAACTAAATAGGTAGGTACTTACTAAAAACTTAAGAAATTAAAGTACACAATAATGGTTACAATTCATGTTCGAAAAGTCCACCATTGTTATTTACACAAAAATTGCATCTTTGTAAGATTGACATTATCGCTTTCCTCACAGACCGCCTATCAATTTCCTCAATTGCTTGTAATACCGCCTCCCTTAGGTATATCAGATGTAACGGAAAAACTAAGATCACCAACTGTCTCATACTTTCTTTTGTATACTTTGATTTTTAGCGCATCCTATAAATAAAAGTCTATATCTGCCAAATCGGGAGACCGGGATGGCCATTCGTGTAGGCCATTTCTTCCTATACAAGAGATTGGATAGATATTATCTAAGTGTTGTCTTACTAATAACGAGTTATGAGCAGGTGCTCCATCATGTTGGAACCACTCATGTTCTAAACGAGTTCTCAAACTCAAATTGTGCAACATGTCTTGAAAAGTGTATTGCAAGAAATGCAAGTAGCGCTCCTCTGTAAGTGATTCGTCATAGATAAAAGGCCTCAGAATAGTAGACCCTATGATACCACAACAAACATTGAAACCAAATTTTATCTGGGGTCGTCTTTATTCTACATGGAAAGTGTTTTCTTTAGCCCAGATATGCTCATTGTATCTATTAAACATATCGCAGTAAGTAAATCTAGTGTTTCATCTGACCATAACACCTTTAATGGAAACTGTGGATTGTCAAGGCACAGGTCTCTATACCATGTACAAAACAAAATAAGTCGATGTTCGTCACCAGCATGCAAAGTTTGAGAAACTGAAAGTTTATACGGGTGGAACTTGTGCGCTTTCAGAACCTTAAATACACTTCGTTGAGATGTGCCAGCTTCTGCCGCAATCTCACGAGTTGATGTAGATGGATTTTGATTTACCATTTTTAAAACATTTATTTGTATTGCTTCGTTAATTTGATTACGTTCCTTTGGCGGTTTAGTAAAAGATCCATATCTGCGTAAACTATCGTAAAGCCTCTTAAATGTACATAGAGCAGGTTGACGACGATTAAAATATCTATGAAAGTATTCCTCAGCTGCACGAACTGCATTTTTATGGCATATGATATAACATTCCACCATATTCAGTTTTTCTTCGTTAGAATATTCCATTTTTTCACGAAATAACTATATCGAGTATTATATCGTTGAAAAGCTCTAAAAAGGTCCGATTTTTTGAGTTCATAGCCAACTATGGTTTCCATTCAAAAACAGATAAGTTTGTGTCATATCTCGAAAACGAGAGCTGTCACGCAAACGAGGACATGACAATCACATTCGAGATACAATTCCCTTCAATTTTGATAATTACCCTTTTCTTATAAAATCAAAAACAAAGGAGCTAGAGGGATTTGACCAAATCGACAGAATTTCGTTTTTTCAAAGTCATGATATTTTACAAAAATCCGAAAGTGTCATTAAGTTGGGCCAGTAAAACTGCAAATCTTTCCCAATTTTACCATTGCTCTATCATCAAAAAAAAACTCACGCTTATTTGACAAATAGTTTTACAGAAAATCTCGATAGATTTCACGATCTTTTGAATTGTCAGCGCATTTGAATAGTGAAACTTATTTAGATTTTCTGCAATATTTTATCTCAATATAATTTTCTACAACATACTTTTCAACTTACATGGTAGTTAGTAGAGACAATTACAACGAAAAAGTCATAAAGATGAACATTTAAAAAGTCGTTACCAAAATTCTGCAAAAAAATTAATTTGACAAAACTATATTTCCTGCACTGGTTATTAATATAGTGACAGCAAAAAGGGAGAGAGAGATAGAGAGAAAACACGTACATGTGAATTCTACGAGTTGAAAATTTCGCAAACGAAAAAACTAACCAACTATACGATGAATGAAACCAGACCTGAAATATGGAATGTCGGACAATGCATGTGAGGACGCATCAAACTGAATCTACCGCGTTGATGATTTTTGTTTTTGGTCGAATATGATGGTTCGTTGGAGCACACGGCTGTCTGCCAGTGCCGCTCTTCATTTCTCGCATTTTCCATCGCCATAAATCAAGGGACAGGAGACAGGCCAGCGGAGAGAGCACTCCGTTGCTATGGTTGCGTGGCATCCCGACAGTTCTGTTGGAATCGCTCTCGTTACGTTGAGGAGCAAGCGAGAGGGGGCGCTGTCAGGAGGGAGGCAGATCAGAACCGGGGATTTAATCCTGCTGTCGGGACGGGGACGACTGTGAGATGGGGAAAGTTAATAAGAGTTCGGGAGGATTAAAAATAATCCTACTGTTTTGCAATATTGCTTACCAAACACTGGAGATTTATTTAATGGAAGAAATTCCGTTCAAGTCGATTTATCAAAAGATATAAGGAAATAAGAAGTAAGGAAGGGTGGGATGGCTGAATGTTGAATTTCAACTAAGTTTGTTTTGAAAGTCGTGGCGTTTTTTGGGTCGTTCCCTTTCACATATATTACAATATGGTAATACGTTTTCCACGCGTCTATAGCGTTCGTCGATATGTGGGATCAAATTGAATCAAAATGAAATCGTAAAAGCAATTTTCGATAAGCTTGGACATGAACATTTTCTCAAATATGTAGTATTTAATTTCTCCATCTAAAACAAAACATCATCTATTGTGAGAAAAATAAAATTTGGCAAAAATCACCTCTAGGTATAAAAATTAAAGTGATAGAGGTGCAAAATAATTGATAGCTCAAAGAGCTTTCAAGACTTTTATAGTGTTGCTAGTGGTCGCACAGAGGTCGAGATTCGACCATATTTCATTAAATTGTAAAAAGTATATTTTTATAAGAAACAGAGTTGTGGAGAAAGTAGATGTAATGTCCAAAATTGTTCACTCATATTGACAAATATATTGCAATAAAAAAAAATGTAATCAAATATCCGTATGCAAGATATTTTTGACAAATGAACGAAAACCGCTCCTGGCAAAATATTCGATATAATAATTGGAATTATTTTGTCTGTTCTTTGGGTTTTCTCTCCTCCAAATTTTTTCCTGCAACAGATAAGTATTTAAAAATTGTATATGTAGAACAAAGTGTAGTAAGGCAATTTTGTAAAATTGCCCGGATTACTGGCTGTCTGTACAGAGATTCTTCCTCACAGTTATTCTGAGAGAAAGAGATGTCTACAAAATGATCAACCAGTATTCCTGTATATAAGTAATGTATTGTATATTGTGTAATACTTATCTGTGTATGGAGACGTTTCAACTCCGAGTCTGGAGTCGTTGTCAATCATTTAGTGTTGTTTTCGAGGTTTTTTCTAAAAATATTCGCTTTGATCTTGATTTGTTGTTTGTCAAAAAATTTGACACTGACAATTTGTCGTTTGGCGATCACTTGACGCTGAGGTTACCGTTTTTTTGTTCTGTTAGTAATAAATTCCTCCAGTCCAAATGAAGGTCGGCTGAAGGTGCTCCGATTTCAGTGTTGTTTATCATCATACAGCTGGCTTCTTTAAGTTTTCTCTTTTTTAAATTTTCTTCTTTCAACAAAATCTTTGTTTTATCCCAGTCTATCCTATGGCTGCCGGTGCTCGTTAATACATGATTGGCCAAATTTGATTTGTCCACATGTCTTCTGGAAATGTTATATTGATGTTCTTTTTTCCTTACTTCTAGAGAAAACCTCGAAAACAACACTAAACGATTGACACCGACTCCAGACTCGGAGTTGAAACGTCTCCATACACAGATAAGTATTACCGAATATACAATACATTACTTATATACAGGAATACTGGTTGATCATTTTGTAGACATCTCTTTCTCTCAGAATAACTGTTCTACATATACAATTTTTAAATACTTATCTGTTGCAGGAAAAATTTTGAGGATAGAAAACCCAATGAACAGACAAAATAATTCAAGACCTCCTCAACAATCTTTTCGAAATTACTTCTAATAATTGGAAGCTAGTTATTTGCAACCTAAAAGTTTTCGTCATGTGCGGTTTCAATCAAGTTCAGGAATATTAAAGAAATGAGAGGACCAACAACCCTAGGAGAACTTACATATTTAATACATTCTCTATTGTCCGCTGTCTGACAATTGTTTACACAACACCTTCGGGAAGGTTGTGATAGTAATATATTAATCAAATAATTAAATTCACATTAAAAACAGAATATTTAATATGAAAGTTACTGCAACGAGTCCGAAAAATCAATACTGATCTACTACATTGACTATTATTACCAGTAAACACTAACAACGCTAACAAGTTATATATTTAGTCGTAACGTGCCCCTTTATGGTTCAATTTGCAAAGTGGTTTGATATGAGATTCACATTTATCTCAAGAAAATTTCAACCCTACAACCATTCGAGAACAAAGAAACAAAATACTTATTTTGTTTAGTGTCAAACGCTGGTCATCAATGAACACGTCACTGACCGATAGAAATTCAAGAAATCGTGTGAATGAACTATTTGCTTCTCAGTGATCGAACGAAAAGTTGACCGGCGAATGGATGTACAATAGAATTTGTAGATTGAATAAATTGAAAAAAGATTTTTTTGATTAAGCTTAAATGTACTTGTTTTCAAGTGTAATCTCAAGGAAAGGTGCATTACTCGAATCAAAGTATTGTGCATTTGGGGTCAGAGTTGGTGGAGACTAGTCGATTTGATAAAAAATATATGGGAAAACAAGTATAGTAAACTTTAAAAAGGTTATCGATAAGAGAGAACATATAGAAACTCATATAAAACAAGGTTTTCTTCATTGGCTAATAAGCATTGTATGCAAAAAGGAAAGTTGAACAAGAAAATTTGAACACAACACTTAAAGATTATTAACAAATTTTGAAGTTAATAAAATAAAGTAAACAACAGATGTAGTGAGGTAAAGTAGAATGTCGACACCAGAACCAACTATGTTGAAGAAAATGTTGTTGATCTGTAATTTAAAATCAATCGTGTCGACTACAAAGTGAAATTTTAAAAATCTGAAAAGACATATTGAGAAAAAGTCAGCAAGGAACTTACAGAATAGATCTTCCCTGGTCTAGGTAGTTTGAAACAGTTGCTATAGCTAATATCTAGAATAATAGTGAAATGACCACAACACTAAAACTTGTATTAACAGGTTTTCCGTTAAAATTGAAGTTAGTACAATTAAAGGAGATCCAACATAAATGAGTAGGCTGAGGGATATTAACAGTAGTTGCCCATCTAGAGAGTGAACAGTGGCAACAGAGACATCAAAAATACAAGGAAACCCGTTTACGAGCCTTGGAAATTGACGTCTTTATGAGTGTGTTCAGACCAAGACTGGATACAGTATTTTTAACCATCGAGAGCAAAAGGAAACCACCCAGTTAGAAGACATATTAGCAAGCTTCCAATATAAATCAACAACATGCCGGAACAGTCAAAACCAGGAAATCGGACCACGTGCCATACTAGTAACAAAATTATTTGGATTGGGAATATCAGTATCCCCCCACTGTAATTCTGATATTCATAATCCAAATAATCTCGCTGACTGTTCCAGTGCTGTGTTACTACACGTGGATGGGCACGCTACTGACTAACAGAAATTCAAGAAATCGCATGAAATTTTGTTACTCATTAGAATGATTCATGGAAAAACTATTCGACAAATCGATGTTTCAAGAATCCTCAAGGAATAACTTTATGGTGTATATAAATGCAGTCGAAATTGTAGACTGAGAGCCCAAAAAAAATTATTTTCATTCGTTTACAAGGGTAACATAAAGTAACAGGCATTAACTAAACCAATGTATTCTCAATAAAATGAAAAGCATACTTCCAAAATCAACTTCAGTATTCACAGAATGTCGTTGAGTTCCTGGACGGAGTAAGCTTAGCATGTGTGGAAAGTATTGTGAGCCATTTAAATTCGAAACTACCATCTTGGCTGTGTGGTCTACCTTACTTCAAATATTTTCAAGTTGCAATCTATCAAAAGACGTTTTCTATGGGAAAACATGCAATAAAACACAACTAAACTAATTAGACTAAATATAGTTTCTCTATTATTCACTTTGACATATTAATCAATAAATATCCGAACAAGTTTCGTATATTGGTTTATCGAATAGAAAAATATGCAGCAAAGTACTAATAACAATTAGCTGATACTCTCCGTAAACGTTCTACCATTAATTCCCAACAGTTTGAGAACTATTTTCAATACATTTTGTAATTCACCGTGTACTTGTATGACCGTAAACTTTGTATAACTGATTTTGAGGCAGATAGCATTTATTTAGGTCATAACTCACATTAACAAATTTGTTTTTGTTCTCAGAGAGAAATTGTAGGTAAATTCTTTGTTAGGAGTTCTAACATAGTTACTCACGCATGAAATTACAAGCTTCGTTGTGCGTGAAGTACTTCAACTGTGAACATCTGGTTAAAAAAGTCTGAATTTTGAGTAAATTATAAACCAAACTGACAACTGACCACTTTATCCGTTGTTTTTGTTACAACAGTTTTAACTTTTATTTATAGCTAGTTTTAAAATTTTAGAACATAAACGTTGATAAATGCCAATAGATTTATTCCAGATATTATAAAGGAAATAACTTGAGAATTATTTTTTATCTTGATTGAAACAATCCCACTATGCTGTGTAAATTTTAATGAGACAATATTGTAGCTCTGTGCTAGGTGGGTGCTATTATGAAATACTTGAAATGGATGGAACGCAAAATAACTCATGTTTTAAGATGTGACAGAAATCACACTACGAGCTTATTAGGAAGTGTTTTTTAGATTACTAACAGTGAATAAAAAGTTCCCCCCAAAAAGCTAAGAGATAGATAATCATACCTTACGAACTATTTGCTACTTGACAAGATACGAAATATACGAATACCGACTATTGCGGCTAATAGTTACTTCGTTACTATGGTTACTTTCTCTAATTCTAATACTAATATCCACAGGTAGTTGCAGTATTCGGAACATCGCATTGTACGATATTGGATGACATAGTGCATTGTTGGTTACCAAAAATATTGAAATTATTATTGTTCTAGAAACCCATTTGTTACTTTTACCTATAAGTTGTATGAATTTTGTGCATTCACGAAATATTATAACTAAAATTACAATTACGAAATAAATAATGTGCATTAAAAGACTGCATTTTTGTTTCGCAAAGCATAATAATACTTTTATTTGAACATGAACAGGGAGAATAATGGTTTTAAGGGCAGAAACTAGGTATTCCCAAAACTGATGTTAATCGTACTTCATAGGTGGAGGTACTGACCTACACCTACGAATTTTATAGAGCGAAGAACTGTTCGCTGTATAAAATTCGTTTTGTTTTAATTTAATATAATGTAATTAAAGTTTTCCACTATGATTCAACAGCTAATAAAAATGCAAGAACACGGCCTCTGTCAGATAAAGAGTTGAATATTTTGAAAAAAACTGTGCGATTTTAAAATCCTTCGAAAACAAAAAGCTGCAATGGGCGCCCAAAAAAGTGGCACCCTTTCCAAGACTATGAAGAGAGAGGAGAGGGGAGAGAGGAGAGAGGAGAGAGGAGAGAGAAGTGAGAAGAGAGAAGAGAGAAGAGAGAAGAGAGAAGAGAGAAGAGAGAAGAGAGAAGAGAGAAGAGAGAAGAGAGAAGAGAGAAGAGAGAAGAGAGAAGAGAGAAGAGAGAAGAGAGAAGAGAGAAGAGAGAAGAGAGAAGAGAGAAGAGAGAAGAGAGAAGAGAGAAGAGAGAAGAGAGAAGAGAGAAGAGAGAAGAGAGAAGAGAGAAGAGAGAAGAGAGAAGAGAGAAGAGAGAAGAGAGAAGAGAGAAGAGAGAAGAGAGAAAGAGAAAAGAGAGAAGAGAGAAGAGAGAAGAGAGAATAGAGAAGAGAGAAGAGAGAAGAGAGAAGAGAGAAGAGAGAAGAGAGAAGAGAGAAGAGAGAAGAGAGAAGAGAGAGAAGAGAGAGAAGAGAGAAGAGAGAAAAGAGAAGAGAGAAGAGAGAAAATAGAAGAGAGAAGAGAGAACAGAGAAGAGAGAATAGAGAAAAGATGAGAGATAAGAGAGAACAGAGAAGAGAGAATAGAAAAGAGAGAAGAGAGAAGAGAGAAGAGAAAGGAGAGGGGAGAAAGGAGAAAAGAGAGAGGAGAAAGGATAAAGGAGAAAGGGGAGAAGAGATATTTCATTTTACCTGTTATTTTATCGTATGCTTTACAGTAACTATAATTAATGTCTACCAAATAGAGTAACTTCATTCCTACATGGTGTCCTATGATACAAAATTCAATCAGGCTGCTATTTATTCATATTCAACCTAACTCGATTCTTCTTAGCTCCTCGTAGATTCAACTTAAGCAAGTTTCACTTCATTTGTTTATTTATTGTAAATTTCACAGAGAACCTGAACTACATTTTTTGACTCCCCTCTCTGAGATAGACAGACCACGACTGTCCTCATAAATTTGAGGCCTTAGAAACGTTTTGTTATTATTTTTTCGGATATCAACCGGAACCCAATTTAATATAAATCAACGCTACAATACACTGTTTCATCAAAAATTTGTTTTGGTCCGATTCTCGCCGCTTAATAGACGAAACTACAATGCGTAAACAGAATCACCCATAAATATCGGGCCGTTCGTTCAATCGGACGGCATTGTTTAATAAAATAATCGCTTTATAAAATTATCGAAAGCCCATAAATCATGCGTTTATTTTAAAACAGCAGATGCATTTCATCCCGAACGTTCGATTGGGCGAGCAAATACTCAATCAGATCGGAAAAGGCAGCCGTAAAAATATCACTAACTGCTATTGATAACGCTCGTCGATTTTGATTTATGCGACATCAACGGCACTATTGTTGCATTACGGTGTTAGCACCACCGATTGTGCCATTTGATATGTACTGAGTTATACGTTTATATACATATAAATACTTTGCATGTAAGCATTCAAAGGCACCGCACCAAGTATAATGAGCCTAATTCGCGGGTTCGGTAGATATTTTAAATCTCATTTTCTATTCACGTTGTTCGGTTTTCACTTTACGAACACGATTCATTACGATTTGAGTTAATATTTTATCCGGAGTGTATCAACAATGACGTCAAAGGGTGAAGTTCTGCATAAAAAGTTGAACTACAGTGGTAATATTTCACAGAACCAATAAGGAAATACAAGGTAATGAAGTGTATTAGTAGTCAATAAAAAGTAGAAAGGATTAATCACAAAAAAATATATAAAAGCTGTTCCAATTTGAGGTTAATTTTTTAAATTTTCAATAAATTACATAAATTGTTTGAGAATGAACAAATCATTTATTTCAAATGATAGTACAATTGTTTCGGTTCAGTAACGAAAAACAATATTTTGTAAGTGACCACCTGCTGCTGTTCGAGAAGCTTCTAATCTTTTGCCAAAATTTTCGATAACTTTCTACCATAACTGCGTTTTAATTACTTGAAAACAGCTAATAATGTTCTCCGTTCGGTCATCAATTATTTATGGATCGTTGGCATAGAACTCTTCATTCAAATAGGTCCATAGGAAAAAATCTTGAGGTGTTAGATCGCAAGATCTAGGGGCCCAATTAATGTTTCCTCTTCGAGCAATTATTCGATTACCAAATTTCTGTTTTAAAAGATGGATTATTTCTGCTGCTGACTGATAGCAGTTGGAACCACATATTCTGCACATCAATATGCTCTATTTCATCCCACAAAAAGTTAGTAATCATCGATCGATATCGAATACCATTCACAGTAACAGCATTTCCATTGCCATCTTCAAAAAAGTATTGACTAATCACTCCACCAGTCCAAAAACCACACCAAACAGTTACTTTTTGTGGATGCAACGGTCTTTCCATTATTTCTCGTGGATTTGCTTCACCCCAGATTCGACAATTTTGCTAGTTAACAGATCCACACAATTCAAAATGTTCTTCATCGCTGAAGATGATTTTTGGCGAAAGAACAAGCAGCATGTTGTAGTTGGAAGTGGTCCAAGAAATTCAGTTACGCAGATACAAACCTCGCAGAAGGAAACTGTAGAAAACAGTTGACAACTTGGAAATTTGGCCGAAAATTTTATTATGAACCATTCGAGCATTATTCCTACTTTCAAAAACAAAGCTATGGAAATTGGCTGAATATCTCCCTCGTAAATAATACACCAGCGTCCACATATGCTCGAATTTGCTACATGGAAAGACAAAAACTCCTTTCCTGAAGAACCTCATCACAGGATAAGTCGTGACTTTCTCCAAAAACTGTCGGAAGAAGGAACTTTCTTCAAGTGTTTTACACAGAAGAATTCAAAAAGGTGTTCATTGTGTTACGAGCTCATTGGTGCGACAAAAGTTGCGTCATCTATCGGGATTTGTTATTGTTGGAATGATGATAATGAAAATCAAGGGATGGGTTCCGAATTAAAACGACTAGCGGCAGATAAATATCAACTGCCACATCTACCATGGTCAACATGACCACATTCTTGCGCAGTCTAAAGAAAAAATAGCACAATAGCAGAATTTGTAGCTGATAAATCTGGGAACTGCCTTAATGTCCAGTATATTCCCCCACATAAGCGGCTATCAAACGAGTTAGTTGCTAAGAAAGACGAACCACTTTTATTAGGTGGAAGTGACAGGCTACCAAGCAAATCGAAAGCAAATGATGATTATGCTTCGTAATAATCGTTTTAAAATATTTATATTACCTACTCTATCAGTCTAAAAGGTGATGATTTATTTGAATTATTTGCAATTAATGTGTGTTGCTAAATAAGTACTGCACTATTCCACAGAATCTATGGAAGCGTAGAAAAGTAGACACCAACAACAATTGACAATACTTTATATCATATATAGATTTGGAAAGTCAAAAAGTTGTGAAAGGACTAAGTTTCAAACCTATAATGACTATCAGAACAGATAAAAACGTCCTAGAAAATAATAAATCGAAGAATTAATGCTTATAACGTGATAATTAAGTAGATATATATATATATATATATATATATATATATATATATATATATATATATATAATATGGAGACTTTTTATATGGTTAGAAAAAAATTGTTTTGCACATTCGTGTTTTTTAAATACATTAACTGTAATCAACTGATTATAAATGCACTATTAGAGACACAATAAAAGTCACTTAATTGCTTTTATGATAGAAGCATTTAATAGCAACAACGTAACGGTTTAAATGAAATCCGTGAATTAGGAAAAAATCGGCAAATATCTAGATACTTTAGATTATTTCTTCATTACATTTGCTAGTTTCTTAAAGTTAAACTACAAAGACAGGATAAAAATACAGGGATATAGTAACTATGAGATGTGCTCAAGGTCATAGCCAGTGTGGGCTGGAGTTCAATCGCCCCACCTCCCGAAAATTTGGAATTTTGGTCCTCGATGTTTCCATGGACTTCCATCGTCTTGAAGTGGTTGATTTCACATCGTTTCAATAGCTGTGTATCTGTTATCGTCATCAGGTGAATGAGTGTCAGTTGTATTTATATCATGCGTCGCAGGTCATGGTCATTGGGCCTTATCTGGTCCAGTCAGCGTCGTTGTACCTGAAGGTTGATTGCCGGTAATGCGTAGCGGCAGAGGCCGAAGAAGAGCTCTCCAAATATTTTTAATTTGGACGATGGGCTCGCTAATTATATTTTCGTTCGAGATTATATATGCTGTCTCTATGAATTTTCTTTTGTACCAGTGCTCCTCCTTGTGAATTGCTTTAGCCTGGTCCCAGTTGATATTATGGTGTTCGGTCCATGCGTGATTTGCTAGCCCAGACTTCTTTACCTCTGCCCTTTGAGTAGCTGTGCGGTGTTCCTTAATCCTGGTCTCGAGCGGTCGCTTTGTCTCTCCAATGTAAAGATTGCCACATTCACACGGTATGCTGTATATAAAGTTATATGGTATAGCTGGTGCGTCGGGCCTCGTTCTTGTTATCATGCTCCTCAAGGTTTCGTTGCTTTTGAAGATCATTTTGATTCCATAGCTGTGTGCAATTCTTCTAAGTTTCTCCGACAAGCCTTTAGTATACGGTAAAAGTAGAGTTGCTACCGTGATGTCCTCTTCCTGCCTAGGTGGTTTGTCCAGCTCTTCAAACTTCAAACTAACATTGCAATTTTCTATTTATAAAATGTTATAAATCATGGGAATATATTAACAAAAGAAACATTTTGCAGTCCTAATCAGTCCATAACTAATAAGAGATATATATACCCCCCCCCCCCTCCTTCTTGTGATATTTTTGTAAGATGAGTCTTTTCAGCACCCTTACATGTTGGAATCGGTAATAATGTAGACATTCAATTGCCTTATGTCTGGAAAACTGAAATTTCAACATATTAGGGTTATTGCATTTTCAATTGCGAAAAAAATTAAATCATGTCATTTGGGTTCTAGTAAAAAGTCATCATTGGTGTTCTGACACATGGCAGATACTAAGAGCTTTGTTTTCGTATTTACCTACTTTAGGCTAGATCCAAAACACTTCTATAGAAATGTGTTGTTACAAATAATCTTTATTAGTAAATTTTTATTTTTTTCACTCAATGCATAAAAATAGGTTATATCCAGTTTATATGGCGGATTTTATTCAATATAATGCGCAACCGAACACATCATTTTCGGCCATATCACTTTCTATTTGGAAACACAAAAGCTTTTTCCGTGGATGTTGGTCTGCTGCGGCATATCGCACTTCTATGATTTGTGGCTTTACTTTTCAACATTCGCCAAACTGCTCTTTCTCTTACCCTCTTCGTAGCCGTTTCATTGTGTTCCAAGCCCAACTTTTTGTTGGGTGTCATCCGACCTCAACGACTAAATAGGGTTTAGAATCCTGGCATCAAACTCATCACAAATTTTTTGTCTTCTTTCAGAATATATCCTTCAATGTCTGACTTTTTATATCATTCAACTGAATGAATTGAAATAATTAATTTTGTAATCATATATTGTTTCAACAGTCTGTACAAGATCTTATGATTTGCAATGTTTCTGCGGAAATTTCAGACTTTTATTAATCTTTAAGAATTAAAATATTTAGAGTGAACTCATGATTTGTTAAAATACTGATAATATTGAGCAATTAAAATTTTGGATACCAGGTTAGTGGCTACTACAACAATAATTGACAACAATTTTCACACAGTAGTTATCAAAAATTTACAACAAATTAACAAATCTTTGTATATATAACATATTTTGTACCAAAGCATAACTGTTTAAACATTTAACAGTTTTACAATAAAATTTCAATTAGATATTTTGTTACAATGCAGGTTATGAGGAGGACCTAATAACAACGTAACAATTTTTAAATGTACAGTTTTTGTTCAAGTATGATGTTACTTCTTAACAAAAATATAAAAAACATGCTGTGTCTAAGGGTATCTTTGGTAATTGAGTACCATTTCGATATCACAATTGAACAGTCAAGATGGTGGACCCAAGATGAACTTAAAATTATAGAGGTTTTTGATCCAGGGTAGCGAAGAAAAAAAACAAATTCATATGCACCTGTCTGGTCTATCAATTTCTAAAATCAAAATTTGATGTTAAAACAACCACAAAGGTCATCATCTGCTTCGATTGAGTTCGTAGAGCAACGCTACAAAATAGGCAGATCCCTTCTGTTCTCTGCATTATCGATATCAGAAACAGAGGTGCCCATTTCTTTAACGGTCATGGTAAAGATCAAATTCAAATTCACCTATATTGTAGAAAAAGAATTACATCGCTTAATATCTCTGATTTATTTATTTATTTATTACATAAACACGGAACCGTGACTAGTATAGAACTAGTAATGTGGAGAACCCATTTAAGGATTTTTTAAAGTATGACTATGAATATCTCAATTAGTATACTTTTTGTAGCTCTAGTTTTTCAATAAACAACTTGCAAGTATTATAATGATTTTTTTGTTTCTTGTAATTTTGGAGAAGTATACCCTCTAGTAATAAAATGATTAGCAAATGTTTAGTAAGTTTTGTTTAACGTAACTGAACGTGAGTGTTCCAAATTTCGGATACTAAAATCCCTATAGGTCATACCAAAATAAAAGCTATTGCACTCTAAATTTTTCAACTTATATAATCCAGATTTCAAGAACTTACCAGTTACTTTATCTTTAGCATTAAAAATCTGATTTGACAGATTAAATTCTGATTTAAAGTTTTAAATCAGAACTGTAATATCAATATCAACGGTGTGTAATGTCACGTTGTCGTACAGTAAGAAATATTAGTTTTGTTGAGCTTTTTGCAATTGTCAGTTAATTTACAGACGTTAAATAATTTAATTAAAAGTAAAAAACTAAAGGGTAATCTTAACTATAAATACTAAATGCGAAACGACAATACATATTAAACTTGACCAATACATGAATAAAGGATAAACAATTAATATATGAATTTAATATCTCTATACAGTGTGTCCGGCTATAGACTAGCGATAATCTAAATACATGTAAAGCAACTATTTTATAACACAAATACACCATATACTAGGGCTCAATACCCCACCCCGCCATATGGCAGCCATTTTGTTTTTTTTATAATCTATTCTCTAGGTGTGAACAAAAACGTTCATGTCTCTTAAAGTTTTGGTTTTACTGTGATAAAAATAGGCTTATTCGATGGACAATTACTGTCTATCAACAACATTTCAAAATAAAGTGTTAACGTTTTCTTAACTTTTGAAAAAAGATGAAATGCAAAAAAAAGGTCAAAAAATTATGCAAATCAACAAATTATTGTAAATCAATGCAAAAGCAGTCCCGATAATCTTTCATTTTTTTTAACTAAATCGAAAGTTTTAGAGTTAAGCTACAATACAGCATTAAATTCACAACTGTATGTTTATTACTTTAGGAGTTATTGTTGTTTGAACATAGCGTATGCGCAAACTCAAAAGACCTTTGTCGGGACTTTAAACAGGTAAACATTAAAACCACATAAAATTCTTATTTGACACTTTTACAATCTTTTATACACATTAAATTTCATCCTACAGCAGTCGTTCAAAGTGCCCACCTTCAGTTTGTAGACAAGTTAATGCTCTGTGTGCTATCTGGGCAGTTGAGCGCTTAATTAGTTTTTGGTCTGATTTTATTTCTTCGGCGACTTCCAGAATTTTACCGACGAGGTCTTCTCTGGTGTTTGGAACTGTAGCATACACCTTTTGCTTCATATCACCCCACAAAAAATAGTCCAAGGGGGTCAAATCGGGCAAGCGAGCTGGCCACGCTACTACACCACCGCGATCGATCCACGGTGTATTGTTGTTGTTCAAATATTTTCTCACTGCTCGAGAATAGTGCGCGGGTGCACCATCTAGCTGCAACCACATATGTTGACGGTATAATAAAGATAACTAACTCTCTTTTGTGCTTGCGCATACGCTATGTTCGAACAACAATAACTCCTCAAGTTATAAACTTTCAGCTGTGAATTTAATGTTGTATTGTAGCTTAACTCAAAAACTTTCGATTTAGTGAAAACAAAATGAAAGGTTATCGGGACTGCTTTTGCATTGATTTGCAATAATTTGGTGAATTGCGAAATTTTTTGACCCTTTTTTGCATATCATCTTTTTTCAAAAGTTAAGGAAACATTAACACTTTGTTTTGAAATGTCGTTGATAGACACTATTATTGACCGTCGAATAAGCCTATTTTTATCTCAGTATGACCAAAACTTTAAGAGATATGAACGTTTTTGTTCACACGTAGAGAATAGGTTAACAAAAAAAACAAAATAGCTGCCATATGGAGGGGTGGGGTATTGAGCCCTAGTATATGGTGTATTTGTGCATTAAAATAGTTGCTTTACATATATTTAGATTATCGCTAGTCCATAACCGAACACACTGTATAATTACTCTCTCTATTATCTTTCTCCGTAAGTGCCGAAATTTATAACGTTCAAGCTTTCACATTCTACATTACGAAAGTAAATTTCACAAGCATTACAGAACATTATGTTATATTCAATATTTCATAATATTAATTTCTTATACAATACATAAATGTCGTATTAGCGAGATAATTCCTTCCTACTTAAAATAAATTTTGTGTTAAGTTACTGTACGAATTTAAAATAATGGCCTATAGAGTAATATTCCTCAGATGCCCATAATAGCAATATTTATGGAAATGCAATATTATTTTATACTGTGATGACATGGCTTCTGTTAAATCAATCAGTTTCCTGACGCATGTCACTAGTATGAGTAATGTGCCCAAACATCAGAAATTTTTAGGCAAACGACAGGTAATTTTTCATTCATTGGACCTGTGCTTTAATGATTTTATGAAGTTACGTTTGAAGTATTCAAATGGATGATTCAAGATGAGTATGATAGTAACGCGAATTCATAATGCTTGAATTGCAATAATTTAGTGTATTTTTATTAATAAATAAATAAATAATAATAATAAAATTAGCTACGTTGATTTCAAAACTGAAAATTCAGAATATACTGTGTGTAAGACCATTTTATTGTACCGCATTCGGAACAATCACATATTTAGTTGTTATTCTGTAGCAGGAAGTAGTGTAAGAAATTAAAGAGGTATCAAGATAAGACGAATTACAATTTTTATTGCTAATTTGCTGTTTAAAATTGCCCGTAATATTTACAGGAGCATTCCCGACTATTCAAACTAACTTTTGTGTTAACGGTTTTTTCGTCAATTATGTTTCTCCGGCTGTTTCTATGAAATTCCTTATTATTACACTGTCATGATGAGAACACAGCACATTATTTATAAGTTGTTTTTTAATTTTTATTATGTGTTAATGCATCGGAGTTTCCTTAATCAACCTAATCAAGATAGCATACGACCAACTTTCTATCTAATTTATTGCTTGAACATGGATGGCACTTGGTAATATTCCAAATACATCCTTCATTGGCGAAACACACACGTATCAGTGATGTATGCACCCCTATATTAGAAAACTGAATATATTTTAAGATTATTTTGTATCCTAGACACGGTGGTACTGCAACTTAAGTCGTAAGTTTCATCACTTTTTTTCATTACCTGAACATGTTATAAAATGGTATAGATGTATCACTCCGTAACTTTGTACACAAATGAGTTGATAGTCCATTGTGGGACAATTATGGACTCGTGAGTTCAAATCAAAAAGTGGTAACTCCCTTGATAAAACTTATTTCAACTTTTGAAAAATATATAAAAGTTGCTAAACGAATACATAACTTTTTAAAATCCCCATCCATTCATTCTGCTGTTCGTGAAGAACCCTATGGTAAAATAGACTACTATATGTTTCTTGAAGCAATTAATTTGGCTATTGATTTCAATTATTTTTAGAGAGGAAGGCTAATTGAGTTTGAGACTAAAATTTCAGCAACCAACACACCACGTAAATTCCTTTCAAGGCACGAACGATTGTTCTGTTCTTTTGAGGGTTTATATCTTCTTCCAGTAACAACGAACAAGTAGGCATTATTTTCAGAAACAGCACGTGTTATAAAATCGTAAATGACACACATTAAAAACAAAAAAGTGAAAAATAAATTCCCTCGTAAATTTTATTGTATCAAGTATAATATCGAAAATTATTATATTTGGAGCTGGTATATTTGCTAACAGCTTCAGATCCTGCACTGACTGCATGCTTAGCGAGTTTACCGGGCAACAATAGATAAACAGCAGTTTGAATTTCCCTTCTTGTAATAGTGGAATATTTATTGTAGTGTGCCAGTCTGAAAGCTTCAGCAGGAATACGTTCGAAAATGGCGTTGACGAAACTGTTCGTGATGCTGATGGAATTGCAATCGGGATGCACTTGTTTCCTCCTGCTCTTCTTCTTTTTGTCAGCCTTTGATATGTTCTTTTGAGCATTTTGCGGCTTTCTTTGCAGCTTTACTGCTTGTTTTAGGTCGAATTGCTAACGATGTTTACGATACGAGATTCGAAATTTCATTTTCTAAATACCAAAACCAGTGTAAAACTGAAATTACCAAATACTATACCTGTTTATCTGATTATTACTGTAGGTATAGGCAGCAAAACGTCCATGTTTGTAGAATAGCGTATGTTCAATATAGGTGGACTGCCATCTTCGGTTGAGCTGACACCCTAAGCCATTGCATTTACCCAAAATAAAAAAATACTTTGCAGGATAGGTATACATTTTTCACAAATAAGGTATTACTAATTACAAATGAATATTTTCAAGGTCTGGAATAAAATTACATCATTAAATAATCAACCGGTTTCATTTAAAAAAGCTCAGAATTATTTTCCCACTGTTCCAGTTCCTAAACCCTTCTGGTGAGTTCTAATTAACTGTATTAAAAATATGGATAATGCTAAATTTTCTTATGAAATACCATTTAAGTTTATAATAAATCCAATGAAATATTAACATTGTACTTAGCAGTCTTGTGAATCTGGTCATAGAAAAATGACCTAAAGTGCTCTGTGTGGTTGTGTTCATATATGGTTTCCAGCTTAGAGCATATACTTCTGGAGGGCATCATGTTATCTCACTTGGTGGTGGGTGGAGTCTGTCAACGATTTGTTGAAGCATCACCCAACCAAATGAAATAACTTGATACTACATCTGTGTCCCTCCAGAAGTGTATGCTCTAAGCACTCGCCACAGAACAATACAATGGAATACATTTTTATTTGAATATAACATACTGCGGGCTTATTACAACATCATTAATGCTTTATATTGGGTTACAATAAACAGTCAAATATCCACTTTTAAAATAACAAAAGTGCTCTCAATAGAATCTGATTAAAACCACCAGAAAGTTATTTAGGTTACTTATCATCTTACTAGGTCGTGTTTCCGCAGAAATCGATAAACTTCCACAATCCTCAATTTAAACTTTTCACTATCGACATAAGTACACAAAAACATTTCTGGTGTCTTTTCTCAATTAGCTGGCCTCCTCACAGTTACTCCTTCATCGACAGGAGTTTGATAAACAGCCATGGAATTTCAGATTAATTCCGAAAACGTCTGAAATACATCTTCACACTTCAGCAAGTATTGGTAATGTATTATACGGACAGAGTGAACTAAGTGATAACGCTTATAGGCTTCCTCGAGACCATAAAGTGGAGGCTGAATCCGTGCCTTTCCGAGCGAATGAGGAGAGAACTGAAGGCCAAACCGCTCTAACCCAATGGCGGCGGGCGAGAATCTTTGCCATAAAAATGCAAATATAGCAAAACTTTTAGCTCTATACTTCGACATATTTTTGAATGATTCTAGTTAATTTAAATAATTTTTACAATTGTTACTTGTTACAGTGCTTTGCGTGTATAAATAGTGTTCGATATCATTTTTAAAATTCATCGATTCCTTTTTTATTTCCCTTTTTCATTATGGTGTATTTTAAAAGTTATTAAAATGTTTTGATTGCTTATAGCCTAACATAAAACTCAATCCTTAATTTAAATCAATTCCTACCAATACCATACCAACGGTATTGTTACTAGTACCCAATAGTTGAATAAATACGTATTGAACTTTAAAAACCCCACACAATTTAATTAAAACAATGCAAGACAAATAAAATAAACATATAAATCGAGTTTACAATAATCAATTAATTAATTCAAACATTAATTATCTGAACATATTAAAAATACTGATTTTAAATATCCCAACCAACACCATGGAAACATATTACAAGATTAACTTCCAAATGATACTCCAAAATAAAATTTGTGAACTGGATATATTAAAAATATTCGAAATTAACCACAATATACACCACTCTATATTTTAAAATATCAGACAGAAACCAGTTTGTCTGCTAAATTTATCCTCTTTTTTCACAGTAGTTGAAACATATTTCGATGGGAACTTAATTTACCAAAATCGTTTTTGTTTTGACAGTGGTAAGTTTTTGGTATACGTTTAATATTTTCTGATTTTCAATCTAATCTAAATTCTGTTAGGCAATTCATTATGCCTATTTTTAGGGTTCCATATATACAATATACGGATACGCTTATAATATCACTCAGGATTTTTGCCTCTGTCACATCACAGCAATTTTCTCCTAAACTACTGGACGCAAGAGGTTGAAAATTGGTATCAATGTATAGTTTGGTGACCCGATCAGGAGTACATATTGTGAAAGAAGATATTTTGATTTAAGGGGTACTACTGGGGGGGAAGAACTAAAAAAATCGTCCGTTCTCCGCCTGATCTCCGAAACTACTGAGCCTAAAATTGTGAAAAAATAAAAAATATAGAACGTTGCCCGAACTATACAGGAAAAATAAGGAGAAACCATTAATATTAATTTTGGGGGCAAGATATAGAATTAAATGAAAATTTAAAAATACATATCTTTTCAAACGCATCATGTAATACATCAAATGAAAGGTCCCATTCTGAGGAACACAAATATATTTTTTTCATATTAAAAAAAATAGTTAAAAGGATGTTCTAGAAAATATACCAAAATTTACCCATCCCCCCTCTCCTTTTCACCGAAACTATAAAACGTAAAGTTTTGAAAAAAATCAGAGGAACAGAGTATGACCTGAAGTTTACAGGAAAAATAAGGAGAAACCTCTACTTTTAATTTTGGGGGCAGATTACAGAATTAAATGGAAAATTTAAACTTAAAATTGTTTCTAACGCATCATGTCATATATCAAATGAAAGGGCTCATTATGACGAAAACAAATATGTTTTTTTCATATTTTTAAAATAAATTAATTAAAAGATGTTAACAAAAATGTAAACAAATTGCCCATCCCCCTTATTTCCGAAACCATAAACTGTAAAATTTTGAAAAAAAAAATGCATGTATAGCCCCTCACCTGAACTTTACTGGAAAAATAAGGAGAAAAACCTAATCTTCATTTTGGGGGGCAAATTATAGAATTAAATGTAAAATAAAAATTATAATTGTTTCTAACGGATCAAGTAATATATCAAATCAAAGGGCTCATTATGACGAATACTAATATATTTTTTTAATTTTTTTTAAATAAATATATCAAAAAAAATATATATATATTAAAAAAAATATTCAAAAAATTACCCATTCCCCTCTTTATTCCCCAAACTATAAGACCTAATTTATTTGTTTACAGGAAAAATACGAATAAATCCCTAATATTAATATTTTTTAACGCATCATGCAATACTTCAAATGAAAGGGTTTATTATAAGGAATACCAATATATATTTATTGTATTTTTAAAATTAATTGTTTACAAAGATATTAACATAAAGATATAAAAAAAATTCATTTCTTGCTTTATTTGCGAAACCATACTACCTAAAATTTTGAAAATAATTAGGGATACACCTCATCCCCAGTTTAGAAACTACATTATTTAAATTTTGAAAAATAATTCTTTTTTGAATTTTTACATTTGAATAACAGATTTAATAACTTAACTTTAATGTTAATTTTTGGAGGCCAAAGAAAATTAAATACATATTTATTCTTATATAAATTAAAGGAATCCTGAAGCAGATAAAATAAAACGTCAATGTGTGGAAAATGAAAGTGTATATTTTTTATAAATTTAAAACGCTTCCTTTAAAAAATATTCGGGTAATATAAGAAAATGCACTCATTCCCTGGTTGTCTGAAACTGGAATATTAGAATCTTGAAGGTAGTACGGAACCCTTAGTATGCGAGTCCAATTCGCACTTGACTAAATTATTTTATAATAAACTCACAGGGTCAAATAAACAGTTCTTATAGAATCTATATATAAATAGGCAAAGACAAAACGATTAGGTACCATTTTCTCCTCTGTTTCTCAACCGATTTTCTTCATTTTTGTTTTGTTTAGTAGCTACTGACGACCTTCAGTGCAGAATGCTAATCTTAATTTATAATATTGGTTCATTCATTAAATAAAATATAATAAAAATTCATTATTTACGTCAATAATGTCAATGCCAAACAAATGAATGTGCCGCGTGCCGCCAGACTCAAACCATTGAGTAATTATATATAGACAGACCAATGCTATTATATACTTAGAGCATGTACGGCTGGAGGTGGCATGCAAGCGTTGTTATTGTTTAGTGGGTAAAGTAATCGTTGAATATCATAATTATACAGGGCGATTCCAGATATGTTAGAAATAATTTTTTTAATGATTGGCACATAAGCAGTTGCATATTTAGGGTGTTTAAAATATAGAGTAGAGTGCAATTATAACTAATAAAATAATTATATAGGGAAGCCCATCAGCGGTTGAATTTACAGGGTTCTTGGAATAGAAGGTGCAGTAAAATTACAGTTATACAGGGTGGTGCAAAAAATGTTAGAATAGGAAATGATTTATAGAGTAGACCACGAAGAGTTCCATATATAGGTATAATGATATATATGTCGGAGTAGAATTATAGTTACAGAAGATAATTAAAAATTTCATAAACAAAAAGAGTAAATATGGTGGGTCATAGGCAGTGGCATATACAGAATGGTTTACCCGGTCGTTGAAAAATGTTTAAAAATATTATGCGTGGTCCATAAGCATTTGCATATACAGGGTGGTGGAAATATATAATGAGATGGAATTTTTATAACTAGCTGTCGCCCAGTGGTCGAAATTCGACCAATTTTGTCAATATCTCTGGCAGGTTAAGTAACATGAAAATTTTATCGTGACATTCTATCCTAGGATTCGGAGATTCGGAACCTCTGTGTGATAATTTCCTCGAAAATCCTAGATGTCGGTCTTACATCTCGCTTCTACAAATAAGTAACGAAATTCAAGTTTTTTTCAGATATAATTCATAGAACTTTATTTGTGTTCAAATTCGTAATTCTTAATTTAATATGACAACAATTCAACTGCTAATGGGCTACCTTACATATTTATTTTTTCTAACACCCCTGTATAGCTATAATTGCAGTCAATTCTCTAACATTTATTAAAATCCTCATTATAATAATTCCATCTCATTATATATTTCCACCACTCTGTATATGCAAATGCTTATTGGCCACGCATAATATTTTTTAACATTTTTCAACCACCGGGTAAACCATTCTATATATGCCACTGCCTATGACCCACCATATTTACTCTTTTTGTTTATGAAATTTTTAATTATTTTCTGTAACTATAATTCTACTCCGACCTATATTTCAATCATTATATATATGGAACTCTTCGTGGTCTACTCTATAAATCATTTCCTATTCTAACATTTTTTATTACCATCCTGTATTCTATAATTCCTCTTACCCTATATTTCATCTTAACTATATATACAACTGCTTATGGGTTACGAAATGTTGCATTTCCATTTCCGCCACCGTGTATATGCATCTATGTATAACATTTTTTGCACCACCCTGTATAACTGTAATTTTACTGCACCTTCTATTCCAATAACCCTCAAATTCAACCGCTAATGGGCTACCCTATATAATTATTTTATTAGTTATAATTGCACTCTACTCTATATTTTAAACACCCTAAATATGCAACTGCTTATGTGCCACCCATTAAAAAAATGATTTCTAACATATCTGGAATCGCCCTGTATAATTATGATATTCAACGATTACTTTACCCACTAAACAATAACAACGCTTGCATGTCACCTCCAGAAGTACATGCTCTAAGTATATAATAGCATTGGTCTGTCTATATATAATTACTCTATGGTTTGAGTCTGGCGGCAGCGGCACATTCAGTGGCATATTCATTTGTTTGGCATTGACATTATTGACGTAAATAATGAATTTTTATTATATTTTATTTAATGAATGAACCAATATTATAAATTAAGATTAGCATTCTGCACTGAAGGTCGTCAGTAGCTACTAAACAAAACAAAAATGAAGAAAATCGGTTGAGAAACAGAGGAGAAAATGGTATCTAATCGTTTTGTCTTAGCCTATTTATATATAGATGAGGATTTTAATAAATGTTAGACAATTGAGTGCAATTATAGCTATACAGGGGTGTTAGAAAAAATAAATATGTAGGGTAGCCCATTAGCAATTGAATTGTTGTCATATTAAATTAAGAATTACGAATTTGAACACAAATAAATTCCTATGAATTATATCTGAAAAAAACTTGAATTTCGTTACTTATTTGTAGAAGCGAGATGTAAGACCGACATCTAGAATTTTCGAGGAAACTATCACACAGAGGTTCCGAATCTGGATCCGTTCTGTGTAATTGCTGTTCTCCCTAAAGTCCTAGGATAGAATGTCACGATAAAATTTTCATGTTACTTAACCTGCCAGAGATATTGACACAATTGGTCGAATTTCGACCACTGGGCGACAGCTAGTTATAATAATAACCTAACCTAACCTACCAGGGAATAAATAAATCCTTTCAGATACCAAATTGCATACAATTACCTATGAAATTGTGATAAACAAGTGAAAACTTTTAAAAATATACTTGGGAATAAGAAATAGTAATTAAAGAGAACGTCCGAAAATTTCTAAATATAATTTACTTTATGAAACAAAAATGTAGATTAGTTTCCCAAATTCATGTTCCACCGCTGCTGAGAAAGATTCGCGAAATACTGCGGCATAACTTTCATTGTTCCGGTCGGGGTGAAAGTGAGATATTCGTCTTTCTGGAGACGAAATTCCTAGATTTGCTAAGTGTTCCGTGCTCTGCCTCGAAATACGATCTAGCCAGGAGCTCTTTGTTCGGGATGAGCAAATATTTCCTTTCAGAACAGGTTGGGATTGTTTAAACAGTTGTTATTAATTGCTGTTGTAATTACATTCTCTAACACGGCTGACGAAGGTAATTTTGGGATATTGGTATTTGTGCATTGGTAAAAATTGACTGTGTGGTCAATGTTTCAGTAACTGATAGTGTCCAAGTTTACCAAAGCATCTTTTATAGATACTGAACCTGTCTTAATATATCTGCGATACGTTTATTTATTAAATATTTATTGGCCGTGCATTTATAATTCAAGGTTTCATAGCTCAAGTTGCACTTTAACAATCCAGCTAAGTTCAGAACGTTTGCATTTATGAATGAAGAGGTTAGAAAAGTGCCATCAAAGCCTAAGGAGTCTAAGTAACTTGAGAATTATGATTGACAATGAAAAACAACCTCGATTTTTAACTGACAATTTAATGGTGGCCTGAAATATTTGATGGCGTAAGCCCTTACTTTGTCAAACACTGTCGTAAATGGATCGAGCATGCCCGAGAAGCATTCCTGAAATTTAAAATAGTCTTCACCTGTAGCGATTTCGACCTTAGATTGCAATTTGTGGAATGCTACGTCTGGTCGGTGCTCCTATACCGCATGAGAGTTTTTTAACTATAATTTTACTCTCTACTGTTTATGCTTATATAACAAACTGTTGAAATACCCTAAATAACAATAATTTTACCCCACCCTTACTTCAACCAACTTGTATGAGCCTATGTTCCACATTATATAACTGTTTATACCACCCTGTATAGCTGTATTCTACTCCACCTTATATTTCAACCCTCCTGTGTAACTGCTTCTAACATTTTTATCAGAATTCTGTATAACTGTAATTACAGTCCCCTCTATAATACATTTTATTAACGGTTTTTGATCCAATCTTATTTCAACCACCCTGTATACGCAAATACTTAGGTGCCATCCAATACAATATTTTTGAACCACCATGTATAACTATATTTTAATTCAACCTTATATTTCAACCATCTTTTATAAGCAACTGCTTATGTACCGCCTAATATCACATACACGCACACACACCTACAACCGTATACCATATAGAAAAGATCGTCGAGATAATAATGGAATATTTTCTGTCATTTCACTCGACTGTAAGCCCCGTAATAGAACTTCATTTCAAAAAGAAACTGTCTTCAAACGAGTCAAACTGAAAATCCGCACAAACACCCTGTACGATATACTTTTATGACATATCTTTATATTTAAGGTAGATATTTATTATCAAAGGTTTATCGTTTTTGGCACACATTTTCTAAAAAAAGTTATAGAAAATTATATGGTACCTTTCTATAATATTCCTTAATACAATGCAGGCTAAAATCAATGAACGTATATAAAAAAAGATGTTGTCGAATTATAACCTCAACCTTTTTGGAAGTCAGTTAAAAATATATTAAAATGATGATGATGTGATATACCATCATTATGATTGTATAAAAACGAATTACTTTGTTTTTATTATCAATTTAGTGATATAAAACAAAGTATATCAAAATATACAGCAAAAAGTGTAAGAACACTCGGATTCAACTTCCACTAACACTTGATTCAGTTAAAGAAACGGATTCCACCGGCAATCGAAATCCGAAATCCGAATACGAACGCTTTTGAAGCAAAAGGGAAATTCAACAAGACTTTCTAATTTTCGTGACCGTTCTTACTGCCTTTTTAAACCACCGTGTGATTTTCTAAACTCGCAACACAGAGCCTTTGAGGCTATTGAACCTGCCACTTATTCATTCTTAAAACTTTACGTCATAAATCAAAATTGCGAAAGAATACTTTTTCAACTTTCACTTCGAAGTGTAAAAGATAAACAGTGTATTTTAATGTGCCTCATCTTTTTAAACCCTCGTCTGTTATGGGCCATTGTAAACAACAGCCTTCTAAAACGTTGAACAACAGTTACTCGCTCGGGGTGGTGCACTAAATCTATTCTTTATCGTTTTTCGACATAATTCGAAAAATCCATGTAAAGCTTGTGCTTTTCTGATGAAATTATTGACTAGTTAGTATTGGGACTTTTGGTTATCGGTATATTACAAAGAAATACTGTATTTTTTTTCATATTAAATTGTACATTACACGCAAGAATAAAAAGTTATGAAAGTTATGTCACTAACCTCATAAATACGAGTAGCTATATTTATTGGCACAAATAATAATAAGCCTGGAATGTGATTGTTAACTGACGAATTTTGAATGTACAAATAGGAAGTTGTGTACCCTAACACAAAAGTTTCAGCTGTTTTCCAGATTAGGGATAGGAATAAAAAGTGGCACGGTAATGCCAAAATACAAAAACCCATTTCATGTATTTTGTTCATTTGAATACTTGCAAATGTAGATTCAAACCCAAATTTTAAAAAAATATATATATATTTAAAAGATATTAACAAAAATATAATGAAAATTAACCATTTCCTCCATTATCTCCAAAACTATAAGACGTAAAAATTTGAAAAAAAAGTAGGATTATATAAAAAAATAAAGAGAAAACCCCTAATATTAATTTTAGGGGCAAATTACAGCATTAAATGGAAAACAAAATTAAAATTATTTCTAACGCATCAAAGGACTCATTATGACAAATACAAATATATTTTCTTCATATTTTGAATATGAATATTTTAAAATATATTAACAAAAATAAAAAAACGCATTCCACTTTTATTCCCGAAACAATAAAACCTAAAATTTTCTGCATACAGGCAAAATTCTAAGAAATCCCAACTATTAATTTGGGGGCCAAATTATAGAATGAAACGGAAAATAAAAAAGGGACACATTATGAGGAGAATTTGTTTCATATTTTTAAAATTAATTGTTTACAAGATATTAACAAACAAATATAATTAAAAATCTTTTTGGTTTATTTCCAAAACCATACTACCTAAAATTTTGAAAATAATAAGGGATACTGGGGCTCACTTGAAATTTATAAGCAAATTTAATAGAAAACCCCAATATTAATTGTGGGGATAAATTATAGAATTAAATGGAAAATAAAAATTAAATCTTCATGTTATATATCAACAAATAGGCGCATTATATGAAATACAAATATATAATTTTAAATAATTTTTTAAAAAACACATTAAGAAAAATATTTAAACATCGACTTAATTCCCACTTTAGAAACTACACTATCTAAAATTTTGAAGAATATATTTTATTTGTATTTTTAAATAATTTGTCTAAAAGATTTAATAATTCTTTATTTAAAACTTGATCTATTTCCCCTGTATCTTCCAAACTACAGAGCCTAAAATTCAGACAGCAGATTATAAAAGACTTCCCTGAAAGTTTATTAATAAAATAAAACATTAATGTTAATTTTAGATGCCAAATTAGAAAATTAAACACATATTTTATAAAAATCAAGCGAATCATGTAGCAGATAAAATAAAAAGTATACGTGTATATTTTTAAAATTTAAAATGCTTCCTTTAAAAGATATTAGGGTAAATATAGAAAAATGCACTCATTCCCTACTTATCTGAAACTGGAATAATAGAATCTTGAAGGTGGTATGGAACCCTTAGTTTGCGAATCCAACTGGCACTTGACGAAATTATTTTAAAAAAAGCATATCTGCTACCATAATTGAAAAAAAATATT